>CM070921.1:10352202-11748703 GCA_036417435.1 Inia geoffrensis
GGACACTACATAATGATCAAGGGATCTATCCAAGAAGAGGATAAAACAATTGTAAATATTTACGCCACCAACATGGAGAACCTCAATATATAAGGCAAATGCTAACAGCCATAAAAGTGGAAATCGACAGTAACACAATAATAGTAGGGGAATTTAACACCACACATTCACCGAAGGACAGATCATCCAAAATGAAAATAAATAAAGAAACACAGCTTTGAATGACACATTAAACAAGATGGACTTAATTGATATTTATAGGACATTCCATCCAAAAACAACAGAATACATTTTATGCTCAAGTGCTCATGAAACATTCTCCAGGATAGATCACATCATGGATAACAAGTCAAGCTTTTGTAAATTTAAGAAAACTGAAATCATATTTTTTCCAACCAGAAGGCTATGAGACTATATATCAATTACAGGAAAAAAAAAAAAAAAAAAACGTAAAATATCCAAACACATGGAGGCTAAACCATATGCTGCTAAATAACCAAGAGATCATTGAAGAAATCAAGGAGGAAATCAAAAAATACCTAGAAACAAATAACAATGAAAACATGATGACCCAAAACCTATGGGATGCAGCAAAAGCAGTTCTAAGAGGGAAGTTTATAGCAATACAATCCTACCTCAAGAAACAAGAAAAATCTCAAATAAACAACCTAACCTTAGAGTTAGAGAAAGCAGTTAGAGAAAGAAGAAGCAGTTACAGAAAGAAGAACAAAAAATCGCCAAAGTTAGCAGAAGGAAAGAAATCATAAAGATCAGATAAGAAATAGATGAAAAAGAAATTGAAAAAATAGCAAAGATCAATAAGACTAAAAGCTGGTTCCTTAAGAAGATAAACAAAATTGATAAACCAGTAGCCAGACTCATCAAGAAAAAAAGGGAGAAGACTCAAATCAAGAGAATTAGAAATGAAAAAGGAGAAGTAACAACTGGCACTGCAGAAATATAAAGAACTATGAGGGATTACTACAAGCAACTATATGCCAGAAAAATGGACAACCAGGAAGATATGGACAAGTTCTTAGAAACACATGACCTTCTGAGATTTAAACAGACAAATCAGAAGCACTGAAATTGAAACTGTGATTAAAAACCTTCCAACATGGCTTTCCTGGTGGCGCAGTGGTTGAGAGTCTGCCTGCCAATGCAGGGGATGTGGGCTCATGTCCCAGTCTGGGAGGATCCCACATGCTGCAGGGAAGCAGGGCCCGTGAGCCATGGCCACTGGGCCTGCGTGTCCAGAGCCAGTGCTCCACAACAGGAGAGGCCACAAGAGTGAGAGGCCTGCATGCTGCAAAAAATAATAATAATAAAATAAAATCTTCCAACAAACAGAAGTCCAGGAGCAGATGGCTTCACAGGCGAATTCTATCAAACATTTAGAGAAGAGCTAACACCTATCCTTCTCAAACTCTTCCAAAATATAGCAGAGGGAAGATCACTCCCAAAATCATTTTATGAAGTCGCCATCAGCTTGATACCAAAACCAGACAAAGATGTCACAAAAAAAGGAAACTACAGACCAATATGAACATAGATGTAAAAATCCTCAAGAAAATTGTAGCAAACAGAATCCAACAGCACATTTAAAGGATTATACACTATGATCAAGTGGTGTTTATCCCAGGAATGCAAGGATTCTTCAATATATACAAATCAAGCAATGTGATACACCATATTAACAAACGGAAGGATAAAAACCATATGATAAACTCAAAAGAGGCAGAAAAATCTTTCAGCAAATTCAACACCCATTTATGATAAAAACTCTCCAGAAAGTAAACAGAGATGGAATTTACCTCAACAAAGAAAAGGTCATGTATGACAAACCCACAGCCAACCTCATTCTCAATACTTAAAAACTGAAACCATTTCCTCCAAAATCAGGAACAAGATAAGGATGCCCTCTCTCACCACTATTATTCAACATAGTTTTGGAAGTATTAGCCACAATCAGAGAAGAAGAAGAAATAAAAGGAATGCAAATCAGAAAAGAAGTAAAGCTGTTACTGTTTCAGATATCATGATACTATACATAGACCATCCCAAAGATTTTGCCAGACTTCTACTAGAGCTAATCAACGATTTTGTTAAAGTAGCAGGATACAAAATTAATGCACTGAAATCTCTTGCATTCCTATATACTAATGATGAAATATCTCAAATAGAAATTAAGGAAACACTCCCATTTAGCACTGCAACAAAAAGAATAAAATATCTAGGAATAAACCTACCTAAGAAGACAAAAGACCTGTATGCAAAACACTATGAGACTGATGAAAGAAATTAAAGATGATACAAACAGATGGAGAGGTACACCATGTTCTTGGATTGGAAGAATCAGCATTGTGAAAATGACTATAATACCCAAAACTATCTACATATTCCATGAAATCCCCATCAAACTACCAATGGCATTTTTCACAGAACTAGAACAAAAAAATTCACAATTTGTATGGAAACACAAAAAACCCTGACAGCCAAAGCAATCTTGAGAAAGAAAAATGGGGCTGCAGGAATCAGGCTCCTGGACTTCAGACTATACTACAAAGCTACAGTACTCAAGACAATAAGGTATTGGCACAAAAACAGAAATATAGATCAATGGTATAGGATAGAAGTTCAGAGATAAACCCACACACATATGGTCACCTTAGCTTTGATAAAGGAGGCAAGAATATACAGTGGAGAAAAGACAGCCCCTTCAATAAGTGGTGCTGGGAAAACTGGACAGGTACATGTAAAAGTATGAGATTAGATCACTCCCTAACACCATACACAAAAATAAGCTCAAAATGGATTAAAGACCTAAATGTAAGAGAAGACACTATAAAACCCTTAAGAGGAAAACATAGGCAGAGCACTCTATGACATACAACACAACAAGATCCTTTTTGACCCACCTCCTAGAGAAATTGAAATAAAAATAAACAAATGGGACCTAATGAAACTTAAAAGCTTTTGTGCAGCAAAGGGAAACATAAACAAGACGAAAAGACAACCCTCAGAATTATAGAAATATTTTCAAATGAAGCCACTACAAAGGATTAATCTCCAAAATTTACAAGCATCACATGCAGTTCAATAACACACACAAAAAAAACCCAATCCAAAAATGGGCCATAGACCTAAATAGACATTTCTCCAAAGAAGATATATAGACTGCCAACAAACACATGAAAGAATGTTCAACATCATTAATTAGAGAAATGCAAATCAAAACTACAATGGAATATAATCTCACACCAGTCAGAATGGCCATCATCCAAATATCTACAAAGAATAAATGCTGGAGGGGGTGTGGAGAAAAGGGAACACTCTTGCACTGCTGGTTGGAATGTAACTTGATACATCCACTATGGATAACAGTATGTAGGTTCCTTAATAAACTGCAAATAGAACTACCATATGACCCAGCAATCCCACTACTGAGCATATACCCTGAGAAAACGTTAATTCAAAAACAGTCATGTACCGCTATGTTCATTGCAGCACTATTTACAATAGCTAGGACATGGAAGCAATCTAGGTTTCCATCGACAGCTGAATGGATAAAGATGTGGCACATATATACAATGGAATAGTAATCAGCCATAAAAAGAAAAGAAACTGAGTTATTTGTAATGAGGTGCATGAACCTAGAGCATGTCATACAGAGTGAAGTAAGTTGGAAAGAGAAAATCAAATACTGTATGCTAACACATATATATGGAATCTAAAAAATAATAAAGAAAAAATGTTTCTGATAAACGTAGGGGCAGTACAAGAATAAAGATACAGATGTAGAGAATGGACTTGAGACACGGAGAGGGGAAAGGGTAAACTGGGATGAAGTGAGAGAGTAGCATTGACATGTATACATTACTAAATGTAAAATAGATAGCTAGTGGGAAGCAGCTGTATCACACAGGGAGATCAGCTCAGTGCTTTGTGACTACCTAGAGGGGTGGAATAGGGAGGGTGGGAGGGAGACACAAGAGGGAGGGGATATTGGCATATATGTATACATATAGCTGATTCACTTTGTTATACAGTAGAAACTAACACCATTATAAAGCAATTATACTCCAATAAAGATGTTTAAAAAAACAAAAAACAAAAACTGAAACAGTCTCACAGATGTAGAAAACAATTGTGTGGTTACAAAGGGGAGAGGGATGGGAGGAGGGATGAATTAGTGTCATGGATTAACAGAAACAAACTACTATACATAAAGTAGAAAGGCAACAATATATATAGTGTATAGCAAAGGGAATTATACCCACTGTCTTGTAATAACCTATAATGGAATATAATCTGTAAAAGTACTGAATCACTGTGCTATACACTTGAAACTAACATAATATTGTAAATCAACTATACTTCAACTTTTTTGTTAAAAAAGGGAGGAGCTACGCATTTGGTCAGATGTTTTACATGGAGAAAATGAAGCTTCCCTCTCCTGGCCTATGTCTGTGTAGGTAGAGAACAAAATCAGCGTTGTTTTACTTTTTTATTTCCTCCCTTTCTTAGGAGGCACAGTTCCTACGAGCACATTGGCCATTAACCTCCTTATATGTTTCAAGGATGCCTCCAAATGAAGCTGTCATTTTCCATGATGATGCTTTACTCAAAACCCTGAATTTCCATTTGTGTGAAGAAGATAATGAGCTACAGAGGTGCTTACAAGCATAAGAAATGGAGTAATGGAGGTGGGGGGAGATGGCTGTCCTTGTAACTCATTTGATCTGCTTCTTTAACTTGAAGCCCAAATATGAGGTCACCTCTTCATTCTTCCATTTTATTCTGGAGCACCCATGTGCCCTATGGCTGGAAGTCTAAGATCTTTCTTTGTAGAGGTCTTTTCTCTCCTTCCATCCGCCCCCAAAATATGGGTCAATGAATGGAGAGTGGATCCTTTCCACTCGATGTGGCAAGAAGTAGAAGGTCATAACTACTGACCACCTTCATGCATTTCAATGCCACATGGTATCAACTGCTAAAGACAGGTTCTGCACAGTTGTGTGGACTCTCTGGGATATTCTTGTTGGCCCTTGCTCACAACTCAGGTCATAGTGTGATCCATCATCTCAGTTCTTGGATCCTAGTCTTCTCTGGTCATGGTCACGTGCTTCAAGGTGTTTTTCAGTTTCTCCTGTGGACTAAGGAGATTCTGGCCTCAATTTTACATGACCTATTAGCAAGTAACTTATTTACTCTTCACTTTAGCAAGAGATCTATTTCCCTTTTTGATACCATGTAGTCATACTTCTCCTTGACCTTAGATTCTGCAGGAGGTTTTAAACCATTTAATATGTTAAAATGCATTCTAAATCAGCAAAAAGAACTCAGAGGCATTCCAAACTTATATACCAACAGAAAATTTTCCTTTCAATCCATGTGAAGCAGAACTCAGCTGTCTTATGGATTCATTTCTGTGTTTGTCAAATTTCCTTCCCAAAGAGCATGGTCATATGTGGGTTTTTTCCCTTTAATCCAGAAAGTCTATTCTGCATTTCTTATCCTCATTCTCTATCAGTGTGAGAATGAAACTTTCCTGAGTTAGCCATTTACCTCTACAGTAGTTATGATTAGTGCCTTAATTAATATAATTAGTGCTAGCTTCAGACTTAATATACATATGGCACTGTCATCTTATTTCAGCAGACACAGCTCTTCAACAGATATATGTAATTCTCATAACTGTTAAGTGGTTATATTACCCATCTGGGTGTCAGCCTTTATTGAATATAGATATGAGAAGCTGTAGAATCATCTGCCTAATCACTGGGTTAAGGCAGAGCCCTGTCTGAATTCCTAAGTATGTCAATTGCCCCTCTGACGTTTCTTAAGCACGCTGTGAGAAGAAAGTTGAGTTTCAGGTGATTAAGACGGCTTTGACGAAAGCCAAATGTCCAGGTGAACTCACATGTGTGCATTTTTAGAATCATTTTCAGACACGCTTTCAGTACAAGTGCTGAAGATGTTTTAGAGGTAGAAACTGAGGGTCTAAGGAGCCTAGTAACTAACGTTGTGTCCCCCAGGGGGCCTCCATTTATATTGTTCTGTAATTTGTATGTTTGTGCATTTTACAGCTCTGGAGGAGGCACCATGTACCCCATAGTCACTGTAGATTTGCAGAGTTATTAGAACATCCTAGCAGACAGCAGTAAAATATATTGAGGAAGTCTCCTTTTTATAAATCATACAAAATTTCTGCATTGGTCAGTGATACAGTAGGTCCAGTGAGTAGTAAACCAGGTTGAGAAAAATATATATATATATTTATTTATATTTTCTGTATATGCGTATAAATTTGTTAGTTCTTTTTTTCTCAAACTGGTTTACTTTTGAGTTTGAGGCACATTTGAGAGTATACTAGTCATTGGACCCACCCCACCACTAGGCTGTATGATGATAAGATGATGATGATGATGATGATGATGTGTTTAGCAATACTCTCTCCATTGTGACAACCAAGTAGGTGTACACATGTTAACAGAAGCACATCTGGTGTACTAAATACACCATGTAATTGAGAACAGTTGGTAGCTGTGTAACTCATTAGCCATGTGTTCTTGGCCAAATCTGTTTACCTCCCTAAACCTGGATCTTATTATCTGAATTTTGGAAATAAAATTGTTGTACTGGCAAGGCACTGTGGTAGAGAGGAGCGGTTTACTGTAAGTCCTATTAAAACATCCTCTTATGAATCTAGTTGTAGGGCAGGTAGAAAGAGGTAGGCATAGAGAAAGGACTTGATGACATGGGGTGGGAGGGCTAAGCTGAGACGAAGTGAGAGTAGCAGCGACATATATACATGACCGGATTAAAATAGTTGGCTTCTGGGAAGCAGCAGCATAGCACATGGAAATTGGCTTGGTGCTTTACGATGACCTGGGGGGTAGTATAGGGAGGATGGGAGGGAGGCTCAAGAGGTAGGGGACATGGGGACATGTGTATTCATATGGCTGATTCATTTTGTTATGCAACAGAAACTAACAGTATTGTGAAGAAATTATACACCAATAAAGATGTATTTTAAAAAATGTCAGGGGCTTCCCTGGTGGTGAAGTTGTTGAGAGTCTCCCTGCCGATGCAGTGGACACGGGTTCGTGCCCCGGTCTGGGAAGATCCCACATACCGCAGAGCGGCTGTGCCCGTGAGCCATGGTCGCTGAGCCTGCGTGTCCAGATCCTGTGCTCCGCAACGGGAGAGGCCACAACAGTGAGAGGCCCGCGTACCACACACACCCACACAAAAAGTCCTCTTGGGCTTCCTTGGTGGCGCAGTTGTTGACAGTCCATCTGCCGATGCAGGGGACGTGGGTACATGCCCTGGTCCGGGAAGATTCCACATGCCATGGAGCGGCTAGGCGCGTGAGCCATGGTCCCTGAGCCTGCGCATCTGGAGCCTGTGCTCCACAATGGGAGAGGCCACACCAGTGAGAGGCTCGTGTACCTCAAAAAAAAAAAAAAAATCCTCTTAATAGCGAAACTGTGCAAAGAAACAAGATATTCAACTACATATTCTTGACCTCAAACTTCCCTCAAAACGAAGATGAAAGCAGCAGAGGAATGCATTTTTTTTTTCAGTGAAATGGTTAGATATATAGGAAAGCAAGTAGACTTCACAGTTATCTTGGACTAGAGTAAAGACTATAAGCAGAGAAGTCATAGGAGTTCAAGGGGTAATTGTGTAATTGGACATAAAGTATTGAATGAATGAGGGTTAAGTGGTTGAATTTTTACAGCCATGGATTTCTGTTTAGAGATGGAAATGGTGAGTAACTCAGTAAGTTAGAAAGTTTTGTAATAATTGTAATATTTAACACAGTAATTTACATTATAAATCTTTTTGTGTAAGGCTGGCCTTGGTATTTGAGTCAAAGGTGTTCTCGGCATCTAACCTGAGTTCTACTAAAGCAGTGATCATTGTCTGGTAATTTTTTTCTTTTTTTTTTTTTTTTTTGATTGAGATATAACTGACATATAACATTGTGTAAGCCTAAGGTATACAATGTGTTGATTTGATACTTTTTTTTTTTTTTTTTTGCAGTACGCAGGCATGTCACTGTTGTGGGCTCTCCCATTGTGAAGCACAGGCTCCAGACGCACAGGCCCAGCAGCCATGGCTCACGGACCCAGCCACTCCGCATCACATGGGATCTTCCCAGGCTGGGGCACGAACCTGTGTCCCCTGCATTGGCAGGCGGACTCTCAACCACTGCACCACCTGGGAAGACCTGATTTGATACTTTTGATTACTGTTTTGAGATGCTGTACCATCTAGAATTTGGAGGTGGAAAAGGTAAAGACACACGGCACATATACAGCTCACAATCTTAGCAAAACTTCACAGAAATATGTGATAGACATCAGTTAGAAAAATTATGAACATCTCCATGGAGCAGATCAAATTTAATATACGCATTAAAGGGATTAAGTAAATCAACTGTATAAGCACAGCATAAGGATGGCAGTCAGCTAAACCTCTTTCAATAGAGATTAGGAATAGAAGGAAGGAATGAGACAGGGGTTTTTGTTTACTATTTTAGTTGGTTTGTCATGATCAAGTAGAAAGAACAACTATAGCTGTCAACTATATAGAGGATGAAAATCAAAAATTTAAATATAGTTCAAGAAACAATATTTTTCAACGTTTTCTCATTTATTTGTTTTATTAGTGTTATCTATTTATTATGTAAATATTTTTATGGATTGCAACAGGAAAGACAAGGCTGTGTATTGAGAAACTTGGAGACTTGCACAGGATTTACCAACATCTTGCTACTTTCCCTTTTAATTATAAAATAGGGGGAAAGAGGAAGAAAAATGGAGCTGGAGGGCTTTTAGATTTCTTATGTATAAAATGCATGTAATATTTCCTTTCTAATAAATTCTTAAAATGTAATGCATTATTAACTGATGATATCTTAAAGATGTCAAAAATAACGGTATGAGAAAAATTATTGACTATTCAATCAGTGCATTTGTGGGAAAAATCGAGATATTTCATCAAATAATGGTATCCTATCATTTTGTGTTTCATTCCATTTTGTTTAGCTTACATTTGTTGGTTTCCTGTACTCCTCAAGAAAAAAAAAAAGAAATTCTCAAATATACACAATATTTGCTTTTTCTAAAGCAAACTTTGCAGGGAGAAAATTGAAACCTCTTCATCAGTGGTTTTTCAGAGACCTTACCATTGCATGAAAGTGAAGGAAAAAATAGATACTTCTCTGGTAATATAGTTCATAGCTTTCATTCACTTCTTAAATGATTTATAAGGTAAAAAAAATATGTTATGAATCAGCAATCCAGTGCCATTCTTACTGAATTTTGGGAAGCATATGCCACTAGGAGTGGTAGGTTGCCAGGACCAGGTCAAGGGTAAGGCAAATGAGGCCTTTCCCTTAAAGGAGGTATCAAACCCTCAATAATCTAGATAGTGTTTTAATGTGATATTTTAAAAAACTGAATGATTATAAAAAACATCTATGATGAACAAAAGAGTAACACTTTCAACAAATACCAGATTATTACAGGTATTAGAAGGATGCAATTGATGAAAAGTGGGAAACACATGTTCACAAATAAGAAAATGGTGTAAAGTAGGGCCATAAGGTTTGCTTTACAACTCCACCACACTTCAGCCATGTGCTCTACTTATTACTTCCCTCATGTATGAATAAGATAAGAATATCAGTAGCTTCATCAAAGCTTATAGTTAAAAAGAGCTAGAACAGCTAAAAAGAAGCTCCAAGTGCATTAGTGCATTAACGAATAACAAAGGCTAAACTTTTATTATATGTTAGGTATTCATCTTATAATAAGCTGTTGGTCTTAGGAATTCTTTAGTGTTCTTATTTAATTAAGATAATTTTTCCTTTGTAAATTCATCAATGTACTTTGATTTAGATAGGTAATTAAATAAATATATATAAATATATATTTGTACAAAATTAAAGTATTTTTATAAATTTTATATAATTTTACATAGAAATCAAAAGAATATATTTATCAATATGTAGCTATAGTATATTTATATACTTAACATATAAAGTTTATACATATGTATATATTCAGACTTACAAATATATATATATATATGAATATGGAGGGCAAAGGAGGAAGACTGCTGTGAGCACATCCAGTTTCCAGTTTAAGAAAACAAACAAAAAAAAACAGAATAAAAGAACAAAAAAAAATGCACTAATAAAATTCAGCAACAAATGGCTTGGTCATTGTCTGGAATTGGTGTGCAATTTCCCAGATAAAATGTGTTGCATTCCCAGAGTAGCAACAGCAGAGGAGCAGAATGGAAACAGAATTCCAAATTACCTTTGTAAAAATATTCATTTAAATTAAAAAACTTTCTATTAATTTTTTTATGTTTAAAATTTACATTACTTTGCTGAGTGAAAAGAAAGGAGTAGAAAAAAGTACTTGAAAGACCTCTGCGTTCAAAAGGGACAAATTTTTTAATTGCACACCACACACATTTTTATGCTTAACCATGAATTTCTTGAGAAATGAAAAAAAAAACTGATGTTAATGAAGCAAAACAGAAATAAAAGAAAGTAAACTGCAAGAGACAACACATTTAAAATTCCCAGTGCTAACCCATAAAATAATTTCACATAGCCCCAAGTCATTTACCTGAAAATAGCTTCGCCTTCTAAAAATACTGCCCCCTGTGTGTCACACTGGGATTGTGGGGCTTCACAGTACAAGGGTGGGACTGAAGAGACTTTGTCTTAGCTGTCAACCAGTACTCTTGAATTCTATGTTGTTCACACAGTTGCTTCTCAAAGGGGCTACACATTTTCCCAAGCAAAGGATCCCTAAAAAGTCATAGTCCCCTACTTACCCAGGCATTTCTAGATTTTCAACTAATATTCACAGAGAAAAAATATTCACCTAGAGATTCTCAACAAGGTGAGATTTTGCAATGCCTGGGCAATGTTTTTAGCAGAGGACTGCTGACATCTAGTGGATGCTGCTAAACATACCTTTTAAAATTTCAGTTGTAGGAATTCTTTCTCACACAATATTGAGAGAAGTTCAAAACATGCATTTTAAAGATTTTTTTGTAGCATTGTGTGTAGTGAAATAAGAGTAAATTTTAAAATGTAAGTATTCATGACACCTCTCCTGGCTTTCTCAGAAGTGGCTCAAATACTCATCTCAACTAAATCTGAACTTATTACATTCCATTCCTTCCTACCTCTCCACAAACCTGATATTCTCTCAATTGTTCAATGGCTCCATGGTTATCAGTTTTCAACCAGAAGCCCACAGTCACTCTCATTATTACTCCCTCATTCTACTCCCTTCTTATAACTTCAGAAGCCGTGCCTTTTCCCTTCGTCTTAACTAGACGGTTGCAGTGTGTCACAGATAGTCTCATTTCATTTCAACCATCATCGGTGGTACATAGGCTCCTAACATGTACATATGGTACATATACTCCTAACATGGCTCCTCCTAACATGTAAATCCCACCTTCTATCTCTTATGTTCAGAATCCTCTTGGCCTTAGATCACTAAACCTAGATATAAATTGCTTCTGTAATACACAAATATCTTTTTTCCTGAATCTTGCCTGATTTTCCTGCAGAACCTTCGGCCACACTGAGCTTCCTGGGGCTCCTTGATACATTTTACATGTTTCTGTCTTTACATATGTTTTCTCCTCCACTATAAAAGTTCCTCAGGTTCCAGGTACTCTCTTTTTCAGTCTACCAAATTCTAGACTTCCTTCAGAATTTTGTCTAAATACTACCATCTCCGAAATAGTGTCCCTAGGGCTTCCAGAATTAATAGCGTCATGTGTTTTGCTCACTATTGTAAATGAAAAGGTATTGTTCCTCCCTAAAATATTAAGTCCTTAAAATGAGGACTGTATTATAATTATTTTTGAATATTTTTTAACATCTTTATTGGGGTATAGTTGCTTTACAATGGTGTGTTAGTTTCTGCTTTATAACAAAGTGAATCAGTTATACATATACACATGTTCCCATATCTCTTCCCTCTTCCATCTCCCTCCGTCCCACCCTCCCTATCCCACCCCTCAAGGCGGTCACAAAGTACCAATCTGATTTCCCTGTGTCATGTGGCTTTTTCCCACTAGCTATCTATTTTACGTTTGTTAGTGTATATATGTCCATGCCTCTCTCGTGCCCTGTCACAGCTCACCTTTCCCGCTCCCTATATCCTCAAGTCCATTCTCCAGTAGGTCTGTGTATTTATTCCTACCTTACCCCTAGTTTCTTCATGACAATTTTTTTTCTTAAATTCCATATATATATGTTAGCATACAGTATTTGTCTTTCTCCTTCTGACTTACTTCACTCTGTATGACAGACTCTAGGTTCATGCACCTCATTACAACTAACTCAGTTTCTTTTCTTTTTATGGCTGATTAATATTCCATTGTATATATGTGCCACATCTTTAACCATTCAGCTGTCGATGGAAACTTAGATTGCTTCAATGTCCTGGCTATTGTAAATAGTGCTGCAATGAACATAGTGGTACATGACTGTTTTTTAATTAACGTTTTCTCAGAGTATATGCTCAGTAGTGGGTTTGCTGGGTCATAGGGTAGTTCTATTTGTAGTTTTTTAAGGAACCTCCATACTGTTCTCCATAGTGGCTGAACCAATTCACATTCCCACCAGCAGTGCAAGAGTGTTCCCTTTTCTCCACACCCTCTCCAGCATTTATTGTTTCTAGATTTTTTGATGCTGGCCATTCTGAATAGTGAGAGATGATATCTCACTGTAGTTTTGATTTGCATTTCTCTAATGATTAATGATGTTGAGCATTATTTCATGTGTTTGTTGGCAGTCTGTATATCTAATTAGAAAAATGGTCTATTTAGGTCTTCTGCCCATTTTTGGATTGGGTTGTTTTTTTGTACTGAGCTGCATCAGCTGCTTGTAAATTTAGGAAACTAATCCTTTGTCAGTTGCTTCATTTGCAAGTATTTTCTCCCATTCTGAGGGTTGTCTTCTCGTCTTGTTTATGGTTTCCTTTCCTGTGCAAAAGCTTTGAAGTTTCATTAGGTCCATTTGTGTATTTTTCTATTTATTTCCATTTCTCTAGGAGGTGGGTCCAAAAGGATCTTGCTGTGATTTATGTCATAGAGTGTTCTCCCTATGTTTTCCTCTAAGACTTTGATAGTTTCTGGCCTTACATTTAGGTCTTTAATCCATTTTGAGTTTAATTTTGTGTATGGTGTTAGGGAGTGATCTAATCTCATACTTTCATATGTACCTGTCCAGTTTTCCCAGCACCACTTATTGAACAGGCTGTCCTTTCTCCACTGTACATTCCTACTACCTTTATCAAAGGTAAGGTGTCCATATGGGCGTGGGTTTATCTCTGGGCTTTCTTTCCTGTTCCATTGATCTATATTTCTGTTTTTGTGCCAGTACCATACTGTCTTGATCACTGTAGCTTTGTAGTATAGCATGAAGTCACGGAGCCTTAACTCTACAGCTCTGCTGTTCGTTCTCAAGATTACTTTGGCTATTTGTGGTCTTTTGTGTTTCCATACAAATTGTGAAATTTTTGATTCTAGTTCTGTGAAAAATTCCAGTGGTAGTTTGATAGGGATTGCATTGAATCTATAGATTGCTTTGGGTAGTAGAGTCATTTTCACAATGTTGATTCTTCCAATCCAAGAACATGGTATATCTCTCCATCTATTTGTATCGTCTTTAATTTCTTTCATCAGTGTCTTATAATCTTCTACATACAGGACTTTTGTCTACCTAGGTAGCTTTATTCCTAGATATTGTATTCTTTTTGTTGCAATGGTAAATGGGAGTGTTTTCTTGATTTCACTTTCATATTTTTCATCATTAGTATATACGAATGCAAGAGATTTCTGTGCATTAATTTTGTATCCTGCTACTTTACCAAATTCATTGATTAGCTCTAACAGTTTTCCGGTATCTTTAGGATTTTCTATGTAGATTATCATGTCACATGCAAACAGTGACAGCTTTACTTATTCTTTTCCTTTTATTTCCTTTTCTTCTCTGATTGCTGTGGCTAAAACTTCCAAAACTATGTAGAATAACAGTGGTGAGAGTGGGCAACCTTGTCTTCATCTGGATCTTAGTAGAAATGCTTTCAGTTTTTCACCATTAAGAATGATATTGGCTGTGGGCTTGTCATATATGGCCTTTATTATATTGTGGAAAGTTCTCTCTATGCCAACTTTCTGCAGGGTTTTTATCATAAATGGGTGTTGAATTTTGTCAAAAACTTTCTCTCCATCTATTGAGAGGATCATATGGTTTTTCTCCTTCAATTTTTTAATATGGTTTATCACATTGATAGATTTGCATATATTGAAGAATCTTTGCATTCCTGGAATAAACCTCACTTGTTCATGGTGTATGATCCTTTTAATGTGCTGTTGGATTCTGTTTGCTAGTATTTTGTTGAGGATTTTTTCATCTACGTTCATCAGTGATATTGGCCTGTAGTTTTCTTTCTTTGTGACATCCTTGTCTGGTTTTGGTATCAAGGTGATGGTGGCCTCGCAGAAGGGATTTGGGAATGTTCCTCCCTGTGTTATATTTTGGAAGAGCTTGAGAAGCATAGGTGTTGGCTCTTCTCTAAATGTTTGATAGATTTCGCCTGTGAAGCCATCTGGTCCTGAGCTTTTGTTTGTTGCAAGACTTTTAATCACAGTTTCAATTTCAGTGCTTGTGATTGGTCTGTTCCTATTTTCTATTCCTGATTCAGTCTTGGCAAGTTGTGCATTTCTAAGAATGTGTCCATTTCTTCCAGATTGCCCATTTTATTGGCATAGAGTTGCTTGTAGTAATCTCTCATGACCTTTATTATTTCTATAGTGTCAGTAGTTACTTCTTTTTCATTTCTAAATCTATTGATTTGAGTCTTCTTCCTTTTTTCTTGATGAGTCTGGCTAATGGCTTATCTATTTTGTTTATCTTCTCAAAGAACCAGCTTTTAGTTTTATTGATCTTTGCTATTGTTTCCTTCATTTCTTTTTCATTTATTTCTGATCTGATTTTTATGATTTCTTTCTTTCTGCTAACTTTGTGGTTTTTTTGTTCTTTCTCTAGTTGCTTGAGGTGCAAGTTTAGGTTGTTTATTCGAGATGTTTCCTGCTTCTTGAAGTGGGCCTGTAATGCTATAAACTTCCCTCTTAGAACTGCTTTTGCTGCATCCCATAGGTTTTGGGTCATTGTGTCTCCATTGTCATTTGTTTCTAGGTATTTTTAATTTCTTCTTTGATTTCTTCAGTGATCTCTTCTTTATTGAGTAGTATATTGTTTAGCCTCCATGTGTTTGTACTTTTTACAGAACGTTTCCTGTAATTAATATCTAGTCTCATGGTGTTGTGGTGGGAAAAGATACTTGATACAATTTCATTTTTCTGAAATTTACCAAGGCTTGATTTGTGACCCAAGATACGATCTATCCTGGAGAATGTTCCATGAGCACTTGAGAAAAATGTGTATTCTGTTGTTTTTGGATGGAGTGTCCTATAAGTATCAATTAAGTCCATCTTGTTTAATGTAACTTTTAAATCTTGTGTTTCCTTACTTATTTTCATTTTGGATGATCTCTACATTGGTGAAACTGGGGTGTTAAAATCACCTACTATGAATATGTTACTATCGATTTCCCCTTTTATGGCTGTTAGTTTTTGCCTTACGTATTGAGGTGCTCCTATATTGGGTGCATAAATATTTACAATTGTTATATCTTCTTCTTGGATCAATCCCTTGATCATTATGTAGTGTCCTTTTTTTCTCTTCTAATACTCTTTATTTTAAAGTCTACTTTCTCTGATATGAGAATTGCTACTCCAGCTTTCTTTTGGTTTCCATTTGCATGGATTATCTTTTTCCATCCCCTTACTTTCAGTCTGTATGTGTCTCTAGGTCTGAAGCGTGTCTCTTGTAGACAGCATATATATGGCTCTTGTTTTTGTATTTATTCAGCCAATCTGTGTCTTTTGGTGGGAGCATTTAATCTATTTACATTTAAGGTAATTATCGATGTGTATGTTCCTATTCCCATTTTCTAAATTGTTTTGGGTTCGTTATTATAGATCTTTTCCTTCTCTTGTGTTTCTTTCCTAGACAAGTTCCTTTAGCATTTGTTGTAAAGCTGGTTTGTTGGTGCTGAACTCTCTCAGCTTTTGATTTTCTGTAAAGTTTTTAATTTTTCCATCAAATCTGAATGAGATCCTTGCTGGGTAGAGTAATCTTGGTTGCAGGTTTTTCTCCTTCATCACTTTCAGTATGGGCTGCCACTCCCTTCTGGCTTGCAGATTTTTTGCTGAGAAATCACCTGTTAACCTATGGGGATTCCCTTGTGTGTTATTTGTTGTTTTTCCTTTACTTCATTTAATATACTTTTTTTATATTTAATTTTTGACAGTTTAATTAATATGTGTCTTGGCATATTTCTGCTTGGATTTATCCTGTGTGGGACTCTCTGTGCTTCCTGGACTTGTTTAACTATTTCCGTTCCCATATTAGGGAAGTTTTCAATTATAATCTCTTCAAATATCTTCTCAGTCCCTTTTTTTTTCTCTTCTTCTTCTAGAACCCCTATAATTCGAATGTTGGTGTGTTTAGTGTTGTCCCAGAGGTCTCTGAGACTGTCCTCAGTTTTCATTCTTTTTTCTTATCATGCTCTGCTGTAGTTATTTCCACTATTTTATCTTCCATGTCACTTATCCATTCTTCTGCTTCAGTTATTCTGCTATTGATCCCATTTGAAGCATTTTGAATTTCATTTATTTTGTTGTTCATTGTTGCTTGTTTCTTGTTTATTTCTTTTACGTCCTTGTTAAATGTTTCTTGCATTTTGTCCATTCTATTTCCAAGATTTTGGATCATCTTTACTATCATTATTCTGAATTCTTTTTCAGGTAGGCTGCCTATTTCCTCTTCATTTGTTAGGTGTGGTGCATTTTTATCTTGCTCCTTCATCTGCTGTGTGTTTTTCTGTCTTCTCATTTTGCTTATCTTACTGTGTTTGGGGTCTCCTTTTTGCAGGCTGCTGGTTTGTTTTTCCCATTGTTTTTTATGTCTGTCTCCAGTGGCTAAGGTTGGTCTAGTGGGTTGTGTAGGCTTCCTGGTGGAGGGGACTAGTGCCTGTGTTGTGGTGAATGAGGCTGGATCTTGTCTCTCTAATGGGCAGGTCCAGGTCTTGTGGTGTGTTTTGGGGTGTCTGTGGACCTATTATGATTTTAGGCAGCCTCTCTGCTAATGGGTGGGTCTGTGTTCCTGTTTTGCTAGTTGTTTGGCATAGGTTGTCCAGCACTATAGCTTGTTGATTGTTGAGTAAAGCTGGGTGCTGGTGTTTAGTTGGAGGTTTCTGTGAGATTTTTGCTGTTTGATATTATGTGGAGCTGGGAGGTCTCTTGTTGACCAGTGTCCTGAATTTGTCTCTCCCACCTCAGAGACAGAGCCCTGCCTCCTGGCTGGAGCACCAAGAGCCTTTCATCCACAGGGCTCAGAATAGAAGGGAGAAGAAGTAGAGAGAATTAGTAGAATTATGAAAAAAGAAAGAAAGGAGGGAAAGAAGGAAGGAAGGAAGGAAGGAAGGAAGGAAGGAAGGAAGGAAGGAAGGAAGGATGAAGGAAAGAAGAAGGAAAGAAAGGAAGGTGGGAGGGAGGGAGGAGGGAAGTAAGGGAGGAAGGAGACAAGGAAGCACAAAAGACCGAAAGAAAGAAGATACACTAAAATAAAGTATAATAAAGTTATTGAATTAAAAAATAATTATTTAGAAAAAGAAGAGAGAAAAGGGATGGATAGAACCTTAGGACAAATGGTGGAAGCAAAGCTATACAGATAAAATCTTACACAGAAGTATACACATACACCCTCACAAAAAGAGGTAAAGGGGAAAAAATCATAAATCTTGCTCTCAAAGTCCACCTCCTCAATTTAGTATGCTTTGCTGTCTAAAGGAGGGAAGAGAGGAAAGAAAGGAAGAAAGAAAGGAAGAAAGAAAGAAAGAAAGAAAGAAAGAAAGAAAGAAAGAAAGAAAGAAAGAAAGAAAGAAAGAAAGAAAGAAAGAAAAGGAAGGAAGAAAGGAAGCAAAGAAAGAAAGTATAATAAAGTTATTAAAATTAATTATTAAGAAAAAAATTTTTTTTTAAAATGGACAGATAGAACCCTAGGACAAATGGTGGAAGCAAAGCTATACAGACAAAATCTCACACAGAAGCATACACATACACATTCACAAAAAGAGGAAAAAGGGAAAAAAAATCATAGACCTTGCTCTCGAAGTCCACCTGCTCAATTTGGGGTGATTTGTTGTCTATTCATGTATTCCACAGATGCAGGGTACATCAAGTTGATTGTGGAGCTTTAATCCACCGTTTCTGAGGCTGCTGTGGGAGACTTCCCTTTCTCGTCTTTGTTCTCACAGCTCACAGGGGCTCAGCTTTGGATTTGGCCCTGCCTCTGCGTGTAGGTGGCTGGAGGGCATCTGTTTTTTGCTCAGACAGGGCAGGGTTAAAGGAGGCGCTGATTCGGAGGCCCTGATGAATTGAGGAGAGGGGGAGGGAGGGGCATGACATGCAGGGCAGGCCTGTGGTGACAGAGGCCGGCGTGACGTTGCACCACCCTGAGGCCCACCGTGCATTCTCCCAGGGAAATTGTCCCTGGATCCCAGGAACCTGGCAGTGGCAGGCTGCACAGGATCCCTGGAAAAGGGGTGTGGATAGTGACCTGTGCTCGCACCCAGGCCCCTTGGTGGCGGCAGCAGCAGCCTTAGCATCTCCCACCCGTCTCTGGGGTCCGTGCTTTAAGCCGTGGCTCACGCCCATTCTGGGGTCCGTGCTTTTAGCCACGGCTCGCGCCCATCTCTGGCGTTCATGCTTTTAGCCGCAGCTTGCACCCATCTCTGGAGTTCCTTTAAGCAGTGCTCTTAAACCCCTCTCCTCACGCACCAGGAAACAAAGAGGGAAGCAAAAGTCTCTCGCCTTTTTGGCAGGTGCAGACTTTTTCCCAGACTCCCTCCCAGCTAGCCGTGGTGCACTAACCCCTTCAGGCTGTGTTCAAGGCTCCAACCCCAGTCCTCTCCCTGCGCTCTGACTGAAGCCCGAGCCTCAGCTCGCAGCCCCGCTCACCCCGGCAGGTGAGCAGACAAGCCTCTCGGGTTGGTGAGTGCTGGTCAGCACCGATCCTCTGTGCAGGAATCTCTCCACTTTGCCCTCCACACCCCTGCTGCTGTACTCTCCTCTGTGGCCCCGAAGCTCCCCCCTCTGCCTCCCACAATCTCCGCCCACAAAGGGCCTTCCTAGTGTGTGGAAACCTTTCCTTCTTCACAGCTCCCTCTCACTGGTGCAGTTGCCATCCCTATTCTTTTGTCTCTGTTTTTTCTTTTTTTTCTTTTGCCCTACCCAGGTACGTGGGGAGTTTCTTGCCTTTTGGGTGGTCTGATGTCTTCTGTCAGCATTCAGTAGGTGCCCTGTAGGAGTTGTTCCACGTGTAGATGTATTTCTGGTGTATCTGTGGGGATGAAGGTGATCTCTGCATCTTACTCTTCTGCCATCTTCCCAGCACCCCCCTATTTTTGAAATTTTTAAAATAATACCCATAAAAATATCTAGCCTATGGTAGATGCTAGACTGAATATGGAAAGATGATTGTTGGGTGGGTGGATGGATGGATGGATGATGGACGAGTTGATAGATAGGAGGATGGATATCAATATTTCTTACCTGCAGAGAGAACAGAAATCTTATATAGAACCAATTTCATACTATGATTTCAATATTCAAACTTTTACTCAATATGCTATTAAAATGGCTTCTGAGCTACAAATTTTAATCCAAGATAGGAAAAAATAAGCAAACTTTAGGGAAAAATTAGAAAAAATTTCCATTGTTGAACCACCTAGAGTTTTGAAAGGCAAAAATAATTTTAAATACCCTTGTGTTCTCTTCTCTTGAAGTCACTGGGGAAAAAATGACATCTGTAAACTTAGCATATCTGGACCAACATTCTGCAAAAGCAGAAGTTGTCAAAGAATTCTCAATCCAGGGTTTGGCCTACATTGAGAAGGGTATGGCAACTATTTTTGTAGTGCAGAAAATGATTGAATATTATGAAACCTTGTTCATAGTAGGTAGACCTTCTTGAGCAGAATGTCTTGGAGAATTGCCTGTCAGGTGCCAGGTGGTAGATTAATTACCTGTTAGGTGCCAGGTAGTAGCTTAATAAAACCTTCATCTAAATTCTTTGGAGCTAGAAGCTATGCAGTTTCGGCAGAAATAGAAATTTCAAAACACATGATTTCACTGTAATGTGGTGGCTTCACTTTTAAAGAAACATACCCAAAATTATAAATCCTATTTTTTGTCCCCTAAACAATAGACTCTTTTTGGATACATTTAATTACCCATATAGCAATGTGCCTGCTAAAAATATTCATAAGACCCTCAGAAGGGTTTACATCTGTGACGCTCATTATTCTTGAACCAAACTCAGTAAAGGCATCCCCTCTAAATTCAATATTGACATGTTATCTTTTACATGAAAATTTCCCTGTGCTTTCCTGTATCATTCTTGGGTCATTTTCCATGTTATTTATTTGTCCATTCAGTCACACCAGCTTGATTGTTTTCTTTTTTTTTTAACATCTTTATTGGAGTATAATTGCATTACAATGGTGTGTTAGTTTCTGTTCACAACAAAATAAATCAGTTTATATATATATATATATATATATATATATATATACATATGTTCCTATAACTCTTCCCTCTTGTGTTTCCCTCCCTCCCACCCTCCCTATCCCACCCCTCCAGGCGGTCACAAAGCACCAAACTGATCTCCCTGTGCTATGCGGCTGCTTCCCACTAGCTATCTACCTTATGTTTGGTAGTGTATATATATCTATGCCTCTCTTTCTCTTTGTCACAGCTTACCCTTCCCCCTCCCCATCGATGCTTACCTTATTTGGCATTGTGTTATAGTCATTAGGACTAATTCCTCTAACAGATTAGAAACATTTAAAACAAGAGCTGTACCCTTATAATTTCCCTATATCCTTTGTACACCTTTTGAAGACCCTCCCTCTGGTAGGTACTCAATAATTTTTTACCTGTTGTTTGTGTTGAAGTACCAGCAACTATGGTAATGTACTGATACTGACCAGGGTTCTTGGCCTTTCCTTAATCAATAGTAACTCATCAGAGGTCAGACAAAAATTCAGTCAAGGCTTTACTGGGGTCCTTGCTACAGCAGGGAGGAGCAAGAAGAAGTAACAGGTTCCTTTGCTAGCTTGCTCCCCAAGCGGGGAGGGGCTGGTTCCCTACATAGGGTAAGGGAGGATTGTGTCCAGAGGTCATATTGTAGGGGTGGCTTAAATGGCTTTCCCAACCCTCAAGTAGCGTTGTGTGCAGGGGGCATGTGCAGTACCCAGATTTTGCCCCCAACACCTTGTTTTTGCACTTGTTTTTGTCTTCAAATGTGGCAGTTGGGCTTTTTTTTGGTATTTTTGTCCAGAATTTGTCCCAAATACACAAGCATGCATTCATTTTTAGTCCCATATGGTTTCTTTGTATTTTATTGCTCAAGGGAGGGTTTATCCAGGTGCAAGCATTGCAGCAAATGGTCCCCAGGTCCCAGGTCCCAGCCTGTTTCAGTACTTCCTCTAGCTTCCATGAAATATTAGAACAAAGGCCAACTATCTTCTAACCACACAACTTGCATGTCAGAATTTACAGAAACTTTCCATGTTGTCTTCCATTTCTGCTCACTGTAAATCCTACATAGAAATATAGAACCTTCTTTGGCTACACCAGTATCCTAGTTTCCTTTTTTGAATCATCTTAATATCTTGTGTATACTGAGTTATTTCCTGCACTAGACTTCTTTTCATGTTTTTCTTCTAACTTTTGTGAATTTGACAATAAATGATTTAAAAATCTTACCCTTTTTGTTACCTATATGATCTTGATCAAATAGTTCAAAACACAGTAAGAATCAATATAGGATCTGTGAAATAGGAGAAGTAAATATGTAACCTCATTCACAGGGTGGCTATCAAAATAGGTTAATAGGTACAGTTATTTTGCAAATAGTATAATTCTAGCCAAATGCTAATTAATAGTTAACCTTAGTTGAGCAACACAAGCTGCCTCAAATCTCAGGGCTTCAACACTATAGTCATAAATGTCTTAATCAGATGGCTAGTGGACAGCCTTACTGGTAGTGACTTAAAGACCCCATCTTGCTTTTTGAGGCTCTGTCCATATTATTTCACGGGCTAAACCTAGAAGGAATATCCATCCAGTCTGTATGTGTCTTGAGCTCTGAGGCTAAGTCCCCTGTAGGTAGCAAATACACAGATTTTAAAAATCTGGTCAGCCACACTATGTGTTTTGTTCCAAACATTTCATTCACTTACATTTAAATTAATCATTGATAGGTATGTATGTACTGCCATTTTATTTGTTTTCTCTTTGTTTCCGTAGTTTGTTTTTTTTTTTTTTTTTGCGGTATGCAGGCCTCTCACTGTTGTGGCCTCTCCCGTTGCAGAGCAACAGGCTCTGGACGCACAGGCTCAGCAGCCATGGCTCATGGGCACAGCTGCTCCACGGCATGTGGTATCCTCCTAGACCGGGGCATGAACCTGTGTCCCCTGCTTTGGCAGGTGGACTCTCAACCACTGCGCCACCAGGAAAGCCCTCTGTAATTCTTTTGTGTTTTCTTCTCTTTGTTTCTTGATTGTGGTTTTATGGATCCCTTTAGTGTTGTGTTTGTATTCCTTTGTCTACTTTTTCTGTATTCATTGTGGGCTTTTGGTTTGTGGTTACCAAAACAGTTGAAGTTCATATATAACTACTTATCTGTGTGTGTTTGTGTGTGTGTGTGTGTGTGTGTGTGTGTGTGTGTGTGTGTGATATAGCCATCTGTTTTAAGCTGTTAGTCACTAAATTTCAAAAGCAGCAGAAAAGCATTTTTAGGGATTTACCCATTTCTTCTAGCTTGTCTTTTTTTTTTTTTTTTTTTTTGGTGTACAATTGTTCATCATAATCTTATAAACTTTTGTATTTCTATTCTGTCAGTTGTAGCTTCTCCTTTTACATTTCTGCATTTACTTATTTGACTATCTTATCTTTTTTCTTATTGAGTCTGCATAATGGTTTATCAATTTTCTTTCTCATTTCAAAGACCAGCTCTTAGTTTCATTGATGTTTTCCATTTTAGCTTTAGTCTCTATTTTATGAGTTTCTATTATTATTTCCTTTCTTGTACCATTTTTGGGTTTTGTTCATTCTTCTTTTTCTTGCCTCATTAGGTGTTTAAGAATTTTCTTGTTTTTAAAGCAGGGTTGTGTCATTTTAAACAGTCCTGTTAGTACTGTTTTTGATGCATTCCTTAGATTTTGGAACATTATGTTTCACTTTTTCCTTTGCCTTCAGGTATTTATTATTTCCACATTGATTTTTTTGTGACCAATTCCTTAGCAGCATATTGTTTAACCTCCACATGTTTGTGGAGAAATCAGCCTTACAAGAAATGTTAAAGGGTCTTCTTTAAATGAAACATAAAATGCTACAATTAGAAATTAGAAGATATATTTTAAAAATGCACTGGTAAAGGGAAAAAATATTGAAGAGGATGAAATGATTTTAAACTCATTCTACAAGGCCAGCATTATCCTAACACTAAAACCATACAAGGCCAACACAAAAAAAGAAAATCACAGGCCAATATCGTTGATAAACATAGATGCAAATATCCTCAACAGAATATTAGCAAACCAAAATCATTAATACATTAAAAGAGTAATACAACATCAAGTGGGATTTAATTCAGGGATGCAAGGATGGTTCAATATCCACAAATTGGTCACTGTGATACACTACATTAAAAAATGAAAAATAAAAATCGTATGATTATTTCAATAGATACAAAAAGGCTTCTGACACAATTCAACTTATGATAAAAACGCTCAACAAAATAGGTATGGTAGAAACACATCTCAACATAATATATGCCATATAAGACAAAACTACAGCCAACACTGTACTCATTGATGAAAGTTGAAAGCATTTCCTCTAGGATCAGGAAAAAAGAAGAATACCGACTCTCCCCAGTTTTATTCAACACAGTATGGCAGTCGAAGTCACAACAGCCAGGCAAGAAAAAAAAGTAAAGAAATCCAAATTGAAAAGGAAGAATTAAGACTGTCACTATTTGCAGATGACATGACATTATATGGAAAAATCCTAAACACACCACCAAAAAATTTAAAGAAATAACAAATGAATTCAGTAAGCTCTTGTGATAAAAAATTAATATACAAAATCAGCTGCGTTTTTATACATTGAAAACAGTATGGATGTTTCTCAAAAAATTAGAAAAAGAAGTACATATAATACAGCAATTCTATTGCTGGGCATTTTTCCAAAGAAAACAAAAACACTAATTTGAAAAGACACGTGTACCCCAATGTTCACAGTAGCCAAGGCATGGAAGCAACTTAATTGTCCATTAACAGATAAATTGATAAAGAAAATGTGGAATGTATGTGTGTGTGTGTGTGTATAACATATATATATAATATATATATAAAACGAAATATTACTCAGTCATAAAAAATAAATTTTGGCATTTGAAACAACGTGGATGGACCTAGAGGGTATTCTGCTCAGTAAAATAAGTCAGACCAAGAAATAAATATACTCTATAACTCATATGTGAGATCAAAAAAACAAATAAAGTAAATGTATATAACAAAACAGACTCACAGATATAGAGAACAAATTAGTGGTTACCAGTGGAGAGAGGGAAGGAGGAAAGGGCAAGAGAGGGGTAGGAGATTAAGAGGTATACACTTGTATGTATAGAATAAATAAATGGGATATATTGTACAGCACAGGGTATTATAGTCATTATCTTGTAATAACTTTAAATGGAGTGTAATGTATAAAAACATTATTATGTTGTACACCTGAAACTAATGCAATATTGTAAATCACCTCTACTTAAATAAAAATAATAATAATAAAATAAATTTAAATTAACTAAAATTCAATTAAAATAAATGAACAGGATGAGAAGGAAGAGAGATGATAGTGTTATTAGATTTGTCTACTTTAAGCCAAAATAAATCAATAAAGCTGAATAGCTGCTGTTAATAAGTAAGCACTACTCAGGAGCAGTGTTTTTGATTGTTGGGTCACAGGGACCCCATCCTAGGGGAAGCAATGAGCTGATGGAAGCAAAAATAGTTTAAACTCTTGTTACACTTTCAGAGTTATTTTCCAGTACCTCAATAAACTTTTATTTCTCTCCCACAGCAAAAGAGCCCAAGGATGTAATCTCTTGATATTATTTCTTACAACTGCATATGAATCTACAACTGTCTCAAGATAATCAATTTAGTTTTTAAAAATATTTCCAAAGATTTGGCTCTGCTTATCCATCCAATACTGATGACATAATATGGAAAATATGGAAAGCACTTATTTTCCTCTGTGTGATGGACTTGGTCTAAAGTGTCTTCATAAAAACACTTGGGACCTTAGAAATTTTAATAACTTAGGAGGTAGGACAGGACATTATTTGTAACTGACTTTTAAAAGCAAAATGCTTTTAATCTTCATGTTTCTTGTGTGTCAGGTGATAATGAAAAATGGCCAGTAAAGCAGAAGGCCAACTCTGAAAATGGCTAACAGAGTGAAGGTCTAGGCAGTGCTCAGTCATAATTCACCCCATCCCCAGCCCTATGTACAGAAAACACTCAGTGCACTGTGAACATGGAGAGAAGGGGTCCAGAGACAAACCCATTCTCCTTGCCTGTTCAACTGTTAAGCACCAGCAGAATATCCCATCACCTAAGGAAAAATTTTATTTTCAAGAGACAGATGGAAGCCTTCACACAAACACAAACCCAAGCCACAGTGCAAATTCACTTCACCATTCCACACTCACTAGGATGGTTACAGTAAAAAAATAAAAATAAAAAAGTCATATAACAACAATGTTCCTGGTGAGAATGTGGAGAAAATAGAACCCTGTCATCAGGAATGTAACTATTGTTCAGCCACAGTTCCTCAAAAGTTGGAAATATTAATATTTGTGACAATATCAATGGACCTAGAGAGTATTATGCTAAGTGAAATAAGTCAGAGAAAGACATATATAGTATGATTTCACTTCTATATGGAATTTTAAAAACAAATCTAATGAACAAACATACAATGGAAACCGACAAATAGGTTGTTGCCAAAGGGGATGGAAATGGAGTGGGATGAAGAAAATAGATGAGGGATATTAAATGTTACAAACTTCCAGTCACAAAATGTCACCTGGAATGAAATATAATAATATAATTATAATAATAATATAATAATAATAAATATAATTAACACTGCTATATGTTATATTTGAAAGTTGTTTAAAGAATAAATTTTAAGAGTTCTCAACACAAGAAAAACATTTTCTATTTCTTTAATTCTGTATCTATATGAGACGATGGATGTTCACTAAACTTATTGTGGTCATCATTTCATGGTGTGTGTAAGTAAAATCTTAAGCCATACACCTTAAACTTGTGCTACATGTCAATTATATCTCAATAAAACTGTAAGGAAAAAATAGAATCGGATATTAATTTAAATCTCATAAAAAAGTGAATGCACCATTTTACATTCCCACGAGCAGTGTATGAATATCCTGGTTGCTTCATATTCTCATCAACTCTTTTTCTAAATTTCTTTTTTATTGAGGTAGCATTTGTTTATATCATTATATAAGTTTCTTATGTAGAGCAATATATTTCTACTTCTGTATATAACTTTCTCACCACAAAAATTTTAGTTTCAATCAATCACAATACAGTTGATCCCCTTTACACATTTCAACTTTTCCCCACCCTTTCCCTCTGGAAACGACTACAGTGTTTTTTGTATCTGTAAGTCTGTTTTTCTTTACTTTCATTTGTTCATTTACTTTGTTTATTTATTTATTTATTTTTACATCTTTATTGGAGTATAATTGCTTTAGAATGGTGTGTTAGTTTCTGCTCTATAACAAAGTGAATCAGCTATACATATATACATATTCCCATATCTCTTCCCCCTTGGATCTCCCTCCCTCCCACCCTCCCTATCCCACCCCTCTAGGTGGTCACAAAGCACCGAGCTGATCTCTCTGTGCTATGAGGCTTCTTCCCACTAGCTATCTATTCCACATTTGGTAGTGTATATGTCCATGCCACTCTCTCACTTCGTCACAGCTTATCCTTCCCCCTCACCATATCCTCAAGTCCATTCTCTAGTAGGTCTGTGTCTTTATTCCCATCTAAGCCCTAGGTTCTTCGTGCCTTTTTTTCCCCTTAAATTCCACATATATGTGTTAGCATATGGTATTTGTCTTTCTCTTTCTGACTTACTTCACTCTGTATGATAGACTCTAGGTCCATTCACCTCACTAGAAATAACTCAATTTCATTTCTTTTTATGGCTGAGTAATATTCCATTATATATATGTGCCACGTCTTCTTTATCCATTCATCCGATGATGGACATTTCAGTTGTTTCCATCTCCTGGCTATTGTAAATAGAGCTGCAATGAACATTTTGGTACATGACTCTTTTTGAACTATGGTTTTCTCAGGGTGTATGCCCAGTAGTGGGATTTCTGGGTCATATGGTAGTTCTATTTGTAGTTTTTAAATTAACCTCCATACTGTTCTTCAGTTCTTTAGTGGAGTCTTTAGAATTATATATATATATATATATATATAATTATGTCATCTTCAAATAGTGGCAGGTGTAGTTCCTGTTTTCCAATTAGATTCCTTTTATTTCTTTCTCTTGCATAATTGCTATGGCTATGACTTCCAATATTAGGTGGGATGAAAGTGGCGAGTGTGTACATCCTTGTTTCATTTTTGATTTTAGAGGAATAGCTTTCAGTTTTTCACTGCTGGATATGATGTTAGCTGTGGGTTTGTCATATATGACCTTTAATACATTTTATTTATAAGTTTTTATCATAAATGGAATTTGAAACTTGTAAAATGCTTTTTGGTATCTATTGAGGTTATTATATGTTTTTTTTCCCTTCAATCTGTTAATGTGTTATGTTGATTTATTTGCAGTGTTGAACCACCATTGCATCCCTGGAATAAACCCCATTTGATCATGGTTTAAGTCCTCTTAACGTATTTACTAATATTTTTGAGAATTCTGCATCTATGTTTATCAGAGATTTGGGTCTGCAATTTTCTTTTTTTGTGTACATTTTGTCTGGTTTTGGTGTCAGGGTAATGGTGGCCTCATAAAATATTCTATATAGTGTTCCCTACTCTTCAATTTTATATAGTGTTTGAGAAGGATTAGTATTAAACATTCTCTGAATATTTTGTATAATTCATCAGTGAAGCTATTTGGTCCTGGCCTTTCTTGTGTTCTGGGATTTTTGATTACTGACTTACCTCCCTACTAGTGGCCTCTATTCAGATTTTCTATTTCTTTCTGATTCTGTTTTGGAAGATTGTATGATAATAATAACTTTGTTAAAGAGTTGCAACTTTCTGATTCTATTTATCACTTTACTCGTTAGTTTTATGTGCTTCTGCCTTTTTGTTTCTGCTAGAAGAGCACACTTAAACATTTTTTGTAAGGCAGAGATAGTACTGATGAACTCCTCAACTTTTGTTTGGGAAAGTCTTTATTTCTCCTTCATATCTGAATAACTTTGCTGGTTATGGTATTTATGGCTAACAGTTTTCATATTTCAATATTTTAGCAGAGTCATTCCACTCCCTCCTGGCCTGTAAAATTTCTGCTGAAAAATTTGCTGATAGCCCAATGGAGATTCCTTTGTGGGTTACTATTGTTCCCCCCAACCTGCAGATGCCTTTAAAATTCTTTCTTTGTTATGGACTTTTCATGGTTTCAATATAATGTGTCTTGGAGAAAGATGTTTTTGCATTGCAGTAATTAGGTGTCGTTTTAACTTCATTTGCCTTGTATATCCAGTTCCTACCCCAGGTTTGAGAAGTACTCAGCTATTATTTCTTTATATAAACAGTCTGCTCCTTTCCATCTCTTTTCTTCTGGGATACTCACTTTCTTAATATTGTTATTTCTAAAAGAGTTTGATAGCTCTTGTAGAATTCCCTCTGGGATTGTTAGTGCCTTTCTGCTGCCAGTGTCACTAGCATTGCCATCCAGAGAAGTAGGGTGATGGGCTCCTCTGTTGCATCAGAGACTCCCTGAGTTACAGGCTCTAACACTAACACCATGGGTGCTCTGGCAGGCCATGGGGTACCCAGGACCACAAAGTTGAGTATGCTATGTCCAGCTGTTGGAAAAACTAATAAAGTAGTTTTGTTCAGGCTTCAGAGGCAGGAGCAGGCTTCCACCTGACCTGTGACCCTGATTGGACTGTGTGTCTGCTTGCTCACTTAACAATTGCTACTAGCAATTCAAACAGCACTTATGATAAGAAAGGGAGTATGTCTTGGAATTTCTTGAGCCCTTGGGACAAGGCCAGTCCCCCAGGGTCTGGACAACCTTGTGACTCACATGATGAAACCAACAGCATTGTTAAAGGGAATCCAGAACTGCGTTTTGCATGCAAACTGATGGTATCAGTTTGTGGCCTGGAACTATAAACAGAAGCCCCATAATTCCAATCTGAAGTTTCATCTGTGGTGTGTATGCACTGCCTGGGACCTTTTCCAACTGGGGCCCAGATTGCTGTTACGTGGGACTTCTCAACACTATTTGGATCTGGAAGTAGGTGTCAGCCTAATTCAGTGATGTATGCCTTGTTATATTTCTCTAATATTCTTATTCATTTCCTTCTAATGATTCTATTGTAATTAAGTTAGACCACCTTTCATTAAAGAATTGATTAAAGCTGTTTACTTGTGTGAAACGAGTGGTTATTTTGCCAGGGAATCCAACGAACCTTAAAACCGAAAGCAGGCTTCCGGTAAAACACCAGCACTGTCAGCATTGTCAGGTTCACAACCTCTGGTGCTGTGAGTGTTGGTGGATGGCATCTCCATGGCTGCAAGGACAGGACCCCAGGGAATTCTGGTAGTATCCCATTCACACCTTGAAGTAAGGTATTGTGGAAAGACCATGAGATTTGGAATGAACTACCAGAATTCAAATAGTCACTCAGGATTGAATTGTAATGTCATTTTAGGACCCGATTTAACTTTTCTGTGCCTTTTGTTCTCTTGTAAAGAAGATAAAAAAGGATAAAGCTACTTATTTAGCAGGATTTCATTGAGAATTAGAAGTAACTTTTAAGTCAGCTGAGCTAGGAATAGGTATATATGAGGCTATTGTAATATTAGGTTGGTAATATGCCCCTCTCAGTAAAGCACATGCAACTGTCATCATCACAATGATGCCTACCCTGACATCTATATACCACTGTAAGCTGTCCACACACACACATATTACTGGTTCTTTGTCTTGCTCTTAATATCCTCTTTTCCATAGTTTTTATCATTTTTTAACTCACAATATAATTTGCTAAGTTATTATGCTTATTAAAACTTAAAAATGTAAATTTAAAAAGAGCATAAATTTCTGTTTTGTTCACTGATATATCCAAAGTGTCTAGGATAGCACTTGGCAGGTAGGTAATAGATGCTCAGAAATTATTTTTTTGAAGACTACTGCAGCACTACATTATTTGGAAAATGTTTACTGTTAATGTTTATGTTTGGTTTAGTACCCATGCCCCTTAGATTCTCTTACCTTTAAATCTTGACCTCCTTCCTGTATATACACAATTATTTTAAAAATGAAAAAATAAAATTATATTCTCTGGGAACACTGGAAATTTACCTAGGAGTGATCACTTATATCATTACTAGGAGAAAGCATTCACTTACTATGTCACTGACAAACTAATCATTCTGAAAGTTGTTGCTGAGAATCTGAGAAAATGTATCATTGCTCGTGGAATTAATAAAAGCTGCAGAGCAGAGTGAAGAAAACACTCAAGTCATTCTAAGGGCTGATATTACATAGTTCCTACTAGAGCTTCTTTTTGAGAGATGGGAAAGGAAGAAAAGTCACACACTTATAGGTTGAGTGCACTGGAGACATGGGAACCAAAAGCCAATGCATTCCCACTTGCCTGTTAGTCAGCCTGAGCTGGGGACCAGCAGAGCACTCACTGGATAGTTTAAATGACAGCTACTGAGAGCAAGGTAGCTGTCATTTAAACAAGGTCAGAGGTCATGATAAGTATTCCAAACTCAGAAGCCAAGATTTGTGTTTTCATTTCCTCTATGCAAATTAAAATTTCTTAAAGCTTCTCTGCATGCAAAGTCAAAAGGATTCAATCAGTAATCCAGTTAATTAGCAAGACACTATGAACTTCCAACAAATTCAGATAATTGTGCTTTCCATTTCCTTTTTTATAGTGCAGTAAAAAGTAACCACTATTTCCATGCTGGGTCTGGGCTAGTAATTAACTACATCACTAGTATATATAAATTTCATCACCATTTCATGAGGAGTAAGTCAAGTAAACTGTTTCTACAGCATATTCTTTCCCACTCCAAAAACAAAGAAAGAAATCAAGATTTAAAAATAAAGGTGCATTGATGCTTCTCAGATATGGAGTCCGTTTGGGGAGTATAAAAGAAACCACTATTTTAGAAAGTGTGAAAATTAGAAGCAAAATAGTTCTTTAACAGCACATTCCCTTATGACTAAGCATAGAACCATCCTTCCTGATGTTATTTAATTGAAAATTAATATTAAGTATTGTCAAAGAAATGGCAGAGTAGGAAATCTTAAGCCCTGTTTCTCTATGGATATAAAAAAAGAAGGAAGATGGAAAGTGCCTAAAGTCAATTTATAATAGTTCTGGGAAATAGTCAATGGTCTACAGCAACAAAATGAATGCCTATCAACAAAAAACAAACTATATATTGAAGGTGGTAGGAAATGTTATGGTGTTTTTACTTGCCTTTACTCCACCTTACCCATGCTATGGTGTATTCTGAAGGAAGTAGCAGCCAGCCCCAATACCCAATTCTCAGTCTCAAATTAAAGAAAACCATGTTGACCTTATTTGCAACACTTTACTGTGCCAGAAGACAAAGAGGTAATTGTCTCTGTTTCCCTTTACAGAAGTACGGTTAGGTTGAATCAAAGTTTAATTGGGGAAAAGTGATGGAGCTTAGATGTCAAATTAGAAAAGCCACTGGGAAACAGCAGAGGGTGGGCCCTTATTATAAAAACTGCAAAGGAACTACAGTTCTGCAGACACCTGGGCCAAGAGATTATGACAACAGGAATAAATAGAAATAATAAAACCATGAGAAGGGGAACTGAAAATCTATGAAAAGTAGCCAAAGCCAGATAGAGACCAAGAAAAGCTGGCGAAGACCTTAAATCTTCAACCTGGACAGATTCTAAGGCAGAGAATATGCCATGATAAATAGTGATGGTTTTCTCTGGTGCAGAGTAGATTGCAAAGATGGGGAGAGGTGGATTTTTTTTCAGATGTCCAATTTTGAACAAAAGATCACAAGGCATACAAACAAAATATAACCCAATCAAAGGAAGAAAACATAGTGGCAGAAAAAATCCTTGTGAAATCATGGTCATCAGACATACTAGAGAGACCTAAAAAAATATCTTAAATATGTTCAAACACTAATGAAAATCCAGACATAGAAAAATGAAATTAGGAAAATAAGAGGCAAACAAGATGAGAATATGAACAAAGAGATAAAAATTATCTAATAGAAAATAAAACAGAAATTCTGGATCTGATAAGTACAGTTAACTGAATTGAAATTTTCACTACAGGAAACAGATCAACAGCAAATTCAAAAAGAAAAGAACTAATGAGTGAACTTAAGAAAAAGACATCTGAAATTACTGAGTCTAAGTAGAAAAAGGAAATAAGAAAAAAAAATTAGGGAGTCTAAGAGACTTATGATATACAACAATCAGACCAATGTGCATGTACAAAAGTTACAGAAGAAAAGAAAATGAAGCAGACAGATTACTTGAAGAAACAATGCAAATTTGAAAAGAAGACATGAGTCTACAAATTCAAATAGCTCAATAACTCAAAGTGAGATAAATCTAAACAGACAGCAATCAAAGACACATTATAATCAAACTTTTGAAAGGCAAAGAGAGAACCTTAAAACCAGCAAGAGTAAAGCAACTCATCATGGAAAAGGGAATCTCAATAAGATTATCAGTGGACTTCTCAGAAGAATGTTGAGACGCCAGTGGCAATGGTATGATATTTCCAAAGTGCTGAAAGAAAATAATTACAATAAATAATTCTTTATCAGGGAAAACTTTGCTTCAAAAATGATTTTAAGTCTTTCCCAGACTGAAAACAATTGACAATTGCTAATTGCTGAAAGGGCTAATTGCCAATAGGTCTGTTCTAAAAGAAATGATTGAGGAGCCTGGGAATTTAAAGGATGCAATGTAACATAAAAGGATGCTTGAGAGTAAGTTGAAGCCGTGTCACTATGTAAAGATCTTTCATATAGGTAAATATATGGGCAAATATAAAAACCAGTATTATTGCAATTTTGGTTTGTATTTTTACTTCATATTTTAATAGGACTTTTAAAATACATAAAATATTATAAATGTATGTTGATTGGCATTAAATTTAAAAATATGTAATTTGTGACATCAATAAAATAATGTGCTGAGGAGATAGCACTGAAAAGGAGTAAAGTGTTTTATAGATGATTGAAGTTTAGTTTATGTCCATGTAAAAAAGATTTTTATAACTTCAGAATGTCATATGTGATCCTCATGATAATCACAGGAAATATATCCAAAGAATTTACAATACATAAAAAGAAATAAGAAAGAAATAAAAATGTCTCACTACAAAAATAAGCTGAATACAAAGGAAGGAATAATGAAAAATAATGCATATGTTTATATGCTATAAAGCATATGGAAAGTGGCTCAATAACAAATTAAATTCTTATCAATGACTAAATAGAAATTAATTAAATGCCTTAATCAAAAGATATAGATTGGTAAAATAGATTAAAAAGTGAAAATAAAAGAATTCAAATAATGCGTAAAAGAGACTCACTTTAGACCTATGAACACTAGTTATTTAAAAATAAAAGGACAGAACTTCCCTGGTGGCGCAGTGGTTGAGAGTCTGCCTGCCAATGCAGGGGACACGGGTTCGCGCCCTCGTCTGGGAAGATCCCACATGCCATGGAGCGGCTGGGCCCATGAGCCATGGCCGCTGAGACTGTCCATCCAGAGCCTGTGTTCCACAATGGGAGAGGCCACAACAGTGAGAGGCCCGTGTACCACAAAAATAATAATAATAAAAGGACAGAAAAAATAACTGTATGAAAATAGTAAGAAAAAAATAGTATAAAAAGAGCTAAAATAGACTAAATTTAAAAAATATCATTGGAGAAAAATAAAGATATTGATAAAGATATATTTATAAAAGATTTAATTTATAAGAAAAATATAGCATTTTATAAACATATACACTTCAAGATTAAAGCTCCAAAATATGTGATGCAAACATAGAATTTAAAAGAGAAATATACAACTCTACAATAATGACAGAAATATTCCACTTTAAATAATGGATAAAACAACCAGACAGAAGACCAATAAGTAAACTGAGGATGTGAACAACATTAAAGACCAACTGGACTTAACACACAATAATAGTAAAATACAAATTTTTTTCTAGTGTACATGAAACATTCTCCAAGATAACATTTTAGGCCACAAAATAAGACTGAAATTTTAAAAGTTTAAGATTATACTTCTTTTCTAATTATAATGTAATAAAATTAGGAAACATTTGCAGAAGGAAAACTGGAAAATTTACAAATGTGTGGAAATTAACAATACACTGTTAACAACCAATGAGTCATAGAAGGAATAGCAACTGGACTTATAACATTATCTGAGACAAATGAAAATAAAAACATATCATAATGTATGTAAAGCAGCAAAAGCACTGCTAAAAGGGAAACATATAGCTGTAAAGTTTTTGTGGGGAGAAAAAGATATCAAATAAATAAATTAACTACAATCTGAAGAAAAAGGAAAAGAAGAAACAACTAAATCCAAATCTAGTAAAAAAAACATAATAAGGTTAGAGCAGAGATTTAAAAAGTAATAGAAAAGACAGAGCAAATCAATGAAAACCACAATTTGTTTCTTGATGTTTCATTTTTTTTTTTTTTTTTAGTTTTTCTTTTATGGCAACTCTTCTGCTAGGCTGACTAAGAAAGATATAAAGAAAGAATATACTAATAACTAAAAGAGGTAAAGATGGACATTGCCACTGACTTTACAAAAATATAAAGGATAATAAAGAGATCTAAAAAAAATGTAACCCAATAAATTGAATAGCCCACCACTGAAAAATAAAGAAACAGAAAAATCTGGACAGGTCTATATGTACTAAGAAGATTGAGTAAATGATCCACCCTCCTTTCATGTATTTGTTGGCAATCTGTATATCTTCTTTGGAGAAATGTCTATTTAGGACTTCTGCCCATTTTTGGATTGGGTTCTTTGTTTTTTTGTTATTGAGCTGCATGTGCTGCTTGTAAATTTTGGAGATTAATCCTTTGTCAGTTGCTTCATTTGCAAATATTTTCTCCCATTCTGAGGGTTGTCTTTTGGTCTTGTTTATGGTTTCCTTTGCTGTGCAAAAGCTTTGAAGTTTCATTAGGTCCCATTTGTATACTTTTGTTTTTATTTCCATTGCTCTAGGAGGTGGGTCAAAAAGGATCTTGCTGTGTTTTATGTCATAGAGTGTTCTGCCTGTTTTCCTCTAAGAGTTTGATAGTTCCTGGACTTATATTTAGGTCTTTAAATCCATTTTGAGCTTATATTTTGTATGGAATTAGAGAGTGATCTAATTTCATACTTTTACATGTACCTGTACACTTTTCCCAGGACCACTTATTGGAGAGGCTGTCCTTTCTGCACTGTACATTCCTGCCTCTTTTATCAAAGATAAGGTGACCATATGTGCATGGGTTTATCTCTGGGCTTTCTATCCTGCTCCATTGATCTATCTTTCTGTTTTTGTGCCAGTACCACACTGTCTTGATTACTGTAGCTTTGTAGTATAGTCTGAAGTCAGGGAGTCTGATTCCTCCAGCTCCGTTTTTCATTTTCAAGATTGCTTTGGCTATACGGGGTCTTTTGTATGTCTATACAAATTGTGAAATTTTTTGTTCTGTGAAAAATGCCAGTGGTAGTTTGATAGGGATTGCATTAAATCTGTAGATTGCTTTGGGTAGTAGAGTCATTTTCACAATGTTGATTCTTCCAATCCAAGAACATGGTATATCTCTCCATCTATTTGTATCATCTTTAATTTCTTTCATCAGTGTCTTATTATTTTCTGCATAAAGGTCTTTTGTCTCCTTCGGTAGGTTTATTCCTAGGTATTTTATTCTTTTTTTGCAATAGTAAATGGGAGTGTTTTCTTGATTTCACTTTCAGATTTTTCATCATCAGTGTATAGAAATGCCAAAGATTTCTGTGCATTAATTTTGTATCCTGATACTTTACCAAATTCATTGATTAGCTCTAGTAGTTTTCTGGTAGCATATTTAGGATGCTTTATGTAGAGTATCATGTCCTCTGCAAACAGTGACAGCTTTACTTCTTTTCTGATTTGGATTCCTTTTATTTCCCTTTCTTCTCTGATTGCTGTGGTTCAAACTTCCAAATCTATGTTGAATAAGAGAGGTGAGAGTGGGTAACCTTGTCTTCTTCCTGATTTTGGTGGAAGTGTTTTCACTTTTTCACCATTGAGGACGATGTTGGCTGTGGGTTTGTCATATATGGACTTTATTATGCTGAGGAAAGTTCCCTTTGTGCCTACTTTCTGCAGGATTTTTATCATAAATGGGTGTTGAATTTTGCCGAAAGCTTTCTCTGACTCTATTTAGATGATCATATTGTTTTTCTACTTCAATTTGTTAATATGGTGTGTCATGTTGATTGATTTGCATATATTGAAGAATCCTTACATTCCTGGAATAAACTCCACTTGACCATGGTGTGTATTATTCGTTTAATGTGCTGTTGGATTCTATTTGCTAGTATTTTTTTGAAGATTTTTGCATCTATGTTCATCAGTGATATTGGCCTGTAGTTTTCTGTCTTTGTGACATCCTTCTCTGGTTTTGGTATCAGGGTGATGGTGGCCTCGTAGAATGAGTTTGGGAGTGTTCCTCCCTCTGGTATATATTGCAAGAGTTTGAGAAGGATAGGTGTTAGCTCTTCTCTAAATGTTTGATAGAATTCGCCTGTGAAGCCATCTGGTCCTGGGCTTTTGTTTGTTGGAAGATTTTTAATCACAGTTTCAATTTCAGTGTTTGTGATTGGTCTGTTCATATTTTCTATTTCTTCCTAATTCAGTCTTGGCAGTTCTGCATTTCTAAGAATGTGTCTATTTCTTCCAGATTGTCCATTTTATTGGCATAGAGTTGCTTGTAGTAATCTCTCATGATCTTTTGTATATCTGCAGTGTCAGTTGTTACTTCTCCTTTTTCATTTCTAATTCTATTGATTTGAGTTTTCTCCCTTTTATTCTTGATGAGTCTGGCTAATCATTTATCTATTTTGTTTATCTTCTCAAAGAAACAGCTTTCAGTTTTATTGATCTTTGTATCGTTTCCTTCATTTCTTTTTCATTCATTTCTGATCTGCTTTTTATGATTTCTTTCCTTCTGCTACCTTTGGGGTCTTTTTGTTATTCTTTCTCTAATTGCTTTAGGTGCAACGTTTGGTTGTTTATTAGAGATGTTTCCTGCTTCTTAAGGTGGGCTTGTTTTGCTATAAACTTCCCTCTTAGAACTGCTTTTGCTGCATCCCACAGATTTGGCTCATCGTGTCTCCACTGTCATTTGTTTCTAGGTACTTTTTTATTTCCTCTTTGATTTCTTCAGTGATCACTTCGTTATTAAGTAGTGTGTTGTTTAGTCTCCATGTGTTTGTACTTTTTACATATATTTTCCTGCAGTTGATGTATAGTCTCATAGCATTGTGGTCAGAAAAGATATTTGATACAATTTCAATTTTCTTAAATTTACCAAGGCTTGATTTGTGACCCAAGATATGATCTATCCTGGAGAATGTTGCTTGAGAACTTGAGAAAAATGTGTATTCTGTTGTTTTTGGATGGGATGTCCTATAAATATCAATTAAGTCCATCTTGTTTAATGTATCATTTAAAGCTTGTGTTTCCTTATTCATTTTCATTTTGGATGATCTGTACATTGGTGAAAGTGGGGTGTTAAAGTCCCCTATTATGAATGTGTTACGGTCGATTTCCCCTTTTATGACTGTTAGTATTTCCCTTATGTATTGAGGTGCTCCTATGTTGGGTGCATTAATATTTACAATTGATATAACTTCTTCTTGGATCGATCCCTTGATCATTATGCAGTGTCCTTCTTTGCCTCTTCTAATAGTCTTTATTTTAAAGTCTGATATGAGAATTGTTACCCCAGGTTTCTTTCGGTTTCCAATTGCTTGGAATATTTTTTTCCATCCCCTCACGTTCAGTCTGTATGTGTCTCTACATCTGAAGTGGTCTCTTTTAGACAGCTTATATATGGGTCTTGTTTTTGTATCCATTCAGCCAATCTGTGTCTTTTGGTGGGAGTACTTAATCCATTTACATTTAAAGTAGTTCTCGATATGTATCTTCCTATTCCCATTTTCTTAATTGTTTTCTGTTTGTTATTATAGGACATTTCCTTCTCTTGTGTTTCTTCCCTAGAGTATATCCTTTAGCATTTGTTGTAAAGCTGGTTTGGTGGTGCTGAACTCTCTCATCTTTTGCTTGTCTTTAAAGGTTTTGATTTATCCACCAAATCTGAATGAGGTCCTTGCTGGGTGGAGAAATCTTGGTTGTAGGTTTTTCTCCTTCATCACTTTAAATATGTCCTGCCACTCCCTTCTCACTTGCAGTTTCTGCTGAAAGAGCAGCTGTTAACCTTATGGGGATTCTCTTTTGTGTTATTTGCTGTTTTTCTCTCACTGCTTTTAATGTATTTTCTTTGTATTTAAATTTTGGCAGTGTGGTTAATATGTGTCTTGGCGTATTTCTGCTTGGATTCATCCTGTGTGGGACTCTCTGTGCTTTGTGTACTTGATTAACTATTTCCTTTCCCATATTAGGGAAGTTTTCAACTATAATCTCTTCAAATATCTTCTCAGTCCCTTTCTTTTTCTCTTCTTCTTCTTGAACCCCTATAATTTGAATGTTGGTGTGTTTAATATTGTTCCAGAGGTCTCTGAGACTGTCCTCAGTTCTTTTCATTCTTTTTTCTTTATTCTGCTCTGCAGTAGTTATTTCCACTATTTTATCTTCCAGGTAACTAATCTGTTCTTCTGCCTCAGTTTTTCTGCTATGGATCCCATTTAGAGTATTTTCAATTTCATTTATTGTGTTGTTCATCATTGCTTGTTTCATCTTTATTTCTTCTAGGTCCTTGTTAAGTGTTTCTTGCATTTTGTCCATTCTATTTCCAAGATTTTGGATCATCTTTACTACCATTATTCTGAATTCTTTTTCAGGTAGACTGCCTATTTCCTCTTCATTTGTTAGGTCTGGTGGGTTTTTATCTTGCTCCTTCAATTGCTGTGCTTTTCTGTCTTCTCATTTTGTTTCTCTTACTGTGTTTGGGGTCTCCTCTTTGCAGGCTGCAGGTTCGTAGTTCCCGTTGTTTTTGGTGTCTTGTCCCTAGTGGCTAAAGTTGTTTCAGCAGGCTGTGTAGGGTTCCTGGAGGAAGGGACTTGTGCCTGTGTTCTGGTGAATAAGACTGGATCTTGTCTTTCTGGTGTGCAGTTCCACGACTCCTCCTGTGTTTTGAGGTGTCTGTTGACTTATTATGATTTTAGGCAGGCTCTCTGCTAATGGGTGGGGTTGTGTTACTGTCTTACTAGTTGTTTGGCATAGGATGTCCAGCACTGTAGCTTGCTGTCATTGAGTTAAGTTAGGTGTTGGTGTTGAGATGGAGATGTCTGGGAGATTTTCGCCATTTGATATTCCATGTAGCTGGGAGGTCTCTTGTGGACCAGTGTCCTGAAGTTAGCTCTCCCACCTAAGAGTCACAGCACTGGCTCCTGGCTGCAGCACCATGAGCCTTTCATCTACATGCCTCAGAATAAAAGGAAGAAAAAGGAGGAAGGAAAGAAGGAAGGAAGGAAGGATGGAAGGAAGGAAGGAAGGAAGGAAAGAAAAAAGAAAGAATAAAATAAAATAAGGTAAAATAAAATAAAGTTATTAAATTAATTATTAAGAAAAATATTTTTTTTTAAAACTGGACAGACAGAAGCCTAGGACAAATGGTGAAAGCAAAGCTATACAGACAAAATCTCACAGAGAAGCATAAACATACACGCTCACAAAAAGATGAAAGTGGGAAAGAATAATCAATCTTGTTCTCAAAGTCCACCTCCTCAATTTTGGATGATTCATTGTCTATTCAGGTATTCCACAGATGCAGGGTACATCAAGTTGATGGTGGAGGGTTTTTTTTTTTTTCTGTGATATGTGGGCCTCTCACTTTTGTGGCCTCTCCTGTTGCAGAGCAACAGGCTCTGGACACGCAGGCTCAGCTGCCATGGCTCAAGGGCCCAGCCGCTCCGCAGCATGTTGGATCTTCCTGGACCAGGGCACGAACCCATGTCCCCTGCATCAGCAGGTGGACTCTCAACCACTGTGCCACCAGGGAGGCCCAATTGTGGAGCTTTAATCCACTGCTCCTGAGGCTGCTGGGAGGAATTTCCCTTTCTCTTCTTTGTTCACACAGCTCCCAGGACTCAGCTTTTGATTTGGCCCTGCTTCTGCATGTAGGTCGCTAGAAGGCGTCTGTTCTTCATTCAGAGAGGACAGGGTTAAAGGATCCACTGATTCGGCCCCTCTGGCTCATTCATGCCGGCCGGAGGGGGGGCTACCGCGTGCAGGGTGAGCCTGCAGCGGCAGAGGCTGGCGGGATATTGCACCAGCCTGAGGCATGCAGTGCTTTCTCCCAGGGAAGTTGTCCCTGGATCCTGGGACCCTGGCAATGGCAGGCTGCACAGCCTCCCTGGAACAGGGGTGTGGAGAGTGACCTGTGCTCGGACACAGGCTTCTTGGTGGCAGCAGCAGCAGCCTTGGTGTCTCATGCCCGTCTCTCATGTCCACGCTGTTAGCCGTAGCTCGCACCTGTCTCTGGAGCTGCTTTAAGCAGTGCTTTTAATCCCATCTCCTCGCACACCAGGAAACAAAGAGGGCAGAAAAAGTCTCTTCCCTCTTCAGCAGGTCCAGACTTTTCTCCAGACTGCCTACAAGCTAGCCGTGGTGCACTAACCCCTTCAGGCTGTGTTCATGCTGCCAACCCCAGTCCTCTCCCTGAGCTCTGACCTAAGCCCAAGCCTCCACTCCCAGCCCTGCCCGCCCTGGTGGGTGAGCAGACAAGCCTCTTGGGCTGGTGAGTGCTGGTCAGCACTGACTCTCTGTGCAGGAATCTCTCTGCTTTGCCCGCTGCACCACTGTTGCTGCACTCTCCTCCATGGCTTCAAAGCTCCACCGTTTGGCCATCCGCAGTCTCTGCCCGCAAATGGGCTTCTAGTGTATGGAAAGCTTTCCTCCTTCATGGCCCCCTCCCACTGGTGCAGTTCCCATCCCTATTTTTTGTCTGTGTTTATTCTTTTTTCTTTTGCCCTACCCAGGTACGTGGTGGTTTTCTTGCCTTTTGGGAGGTCTGAGGTCTTCTGCCAACATTCAGTAGGTGTTCTGTAGGAGTTGTTCCACATGTAGATGTATTTCTGATGTATCTTTTACAACTTCTAGAGCTGCATTCCTTGGCTTGTGTCTCCTTCCTCCATCTACAGTGTCTGTCATTCCTGAGTATTTTATTCTTTTTGCTGCAATGGTAAATTGGATAGTTTCCTTATTCTCTTTCTAATCTTTCATTTTTACTATACAGGAATGCAAGAGATTTCTGTGCATTAATTTTGTATCCTGCAACTTTATAGAATTAATTGATTAGCTAGAGTAGTTCTCTGGAGGCTTCTTTAGGATATTGTATGTATAGTATCATGTCATCTGCAAACAGTGACAGTTTTACTTCTTTTCAAATTTGTATTCCTTTTATTTCTTTTTCTTCTCAGATTGTTGTGACCATCACTTCCAAAACTATGTTGAGTAAGACTGGCAAGAGTGGATATCCTTGTCTTGTTCATGATATTAGTGGAAATGCTTTCAGTTTTTCACCATTGACAATGATGTTTGCTGTGTGTTTGTCATATATGGCCTTTATTATGTTGAGGTACGTTCCCTCTATGCCCATTTTCTGGAGAGTTTTATCACAAATCATTGTTGAATTTTGTCAAAAGATTGTTCTGAATCTGGTTCTGACATATGTTTTTTATTTCTCAATTGGTTAATATGGTGTATCTCATTGATTGATTTGCATATATTGAAGAATCATTTCATTCCTGGGACAAATCCCCTTGACTGTGTTATTGGATTCTGTTTGTTGGTGTTTTGTAGAAGATTCTTGCATCTATGTTCATCAGTGATATTGGCATGTAATTTTCTTTTTTTGTGATACCGTTGTGTGGTTTTGGTTTCCGGGTGATGGTAGCCATTTAGGATGAGTTTGGGAGTGTTCCATCCTCTGCCTTTTTTTGAAAGAGTTTGAGAACAATAAGTGTAAGCTCTTCTTTAAATGTTTGATAGTATTTGCCTGTGAAGCCATCTGGTCCTGGACTTTGTTGGAAGGTTTTCTAATTATACTTTGAATTTCATTACTCGTGATATGTCTGTTCATAGGTCTCTTTCTAATACTTCCTGATTCAGTCTTGGATCATTGTACCTTTCCAAGAATTTGTCCATTTCTTCAAGGTTGTCCATTTTATTTTTATATAGTTGCTTGTAGTAGTTTCTTATAATCCTTTGTATTTCTGCTGTGACAGTTGTAACTTCTTTTTCATTTCTAATTTTATGGATTCGTGTCCTCCCCCTTTTTTTCTTGATGAGTCTGGCTAAAGCTTTATCAATTTTGTTTATCTTCTCAAAGAACCAACATTTAGTTTTACTGATCTTTGCTATTGTTTTTTGTTTCCATTTCATTTACTTCTGATCTGATATTTATGATTTATTTTCTTTGACTTTTGGTTTTCTTTGTCTTCTTCCCTTAGTTGTTTTATGTGTAAGGTTAGATTGAGATTGTTCTTGTTTCTTGAGGTGAGATTGAATTGCTATACACTTCTCTCTTAGAACTGGTTTTGCTGCATCCCACAGCTTTTGGGTCGTTGTGCTTTCGTTTTCACTTGTTTCTATGTATTTTTTAATTTCCTCTGATTTCTTCAGTGATCTCTTTGTTATTTAGTAGCACACTGTTCAGCCTTCATGCATTTGTGCTTTTTACAGATTTTTTTCCTGTAATTGACTTCTAATCTCATAGTATAATGGTCAGAAAAGATGTTTGATATGGTTTCAGTTTTCTTAAATTTCCCAAGTCTTGATTTGTGACCCAAGATGTGATTTTTCCTGGAGAATGTTCCATGTTCACTTGAGAAGAAACAGTATTGTGCCACTTTCAGGTGGAATGTGCTATAAATATCAATTAAATCTATCTGGTCTATTGTGTCATTTAAAGCTTGTGTTTTCTTATTTATTTTCTGTTTTGACGGTCTGTCGATTGGTGTTATATGGGTGTTAAAGTCCCCAACTCTTATTGTTTTACTGTTGATTTCCCCTTTTATGGTTGTTAGCATTTGCTTTATGTATTGAGGTGCTCCTATGTTGGGTGCATAAATATTTATAATTGGTATATCTTCTTCTTGGATTTAACCCTTGATCATTATGTAGTGTCCTTCCTTATCTCTTGTAACAGTCTTCATTTTAAAGTGTGTTTTATGTGATATGAGTCTTGCTACTCCAGCTTTCTTTTAATTGCCATCTTCATGGAATAACTTTTTATATCCTATCACTATCAGTCTGTATGTTTCCCTAGCTCTAAAGTGGGTCTCTTGTAGAGAGCATATATAAGGGCCTTGTTTTTTGTTTTTTGTTTTGTGGTACAAGGGCCTCTCACTGTTGTGGCCTCTCCTGTTGTGGAGCACAGGCTCTGGATGCACAGGCTCAACAGCCATGTCTCATGGGCCCAGCCACTCTGCAGCATGTGGGATCTTCCTGGACTGGGGCATGAACCCAGGTCCCCTGCATCGGCATACAGACTCTTAACCACTGAGCCACGAGGGGAGCCTCAGGGGCTTTTTTGTGTGTGTGTGTGGTACATGGGCCTCTCACTGTTGTGGCCTCTCCCGCTGTGGAGCACAGGCTCCGCGGCCATGGCTCATGGGCCCAGCCACTCCGAGGCGTGTGGGATCTTCCCAGACCGGGGCACGAACCCATGTCCCCTGCATAGGCAGGCAGACTCTCAACAACTGCACCACCAGGGAAGCCCGGTCTTGGGTTTATATCCATTTAGCCAGTCTGTGTCATTTGTTGATGCATTTAATCCATTTACATTTAAGGTAATTGTCAATATGTATGTTCCTATTACCATTTTCTTAATTTTTTTAGGTTTGTTTTTGTGGGTCTTTTCTTCTCTTGTGTTTCCTACCTGGAGAAGTTCTTTAATCATTTGTTGTAAAGCTAGTTTGATGATGCTGAATTCTCTTAGCCTTTGCTTGTCTGTAAAGCTTTTGATTTCTCTGTCAAATCCGAATGAGATCCTTGCTGGGTAATCTTGGTTGTAGGTTTTTCTCTTTCATTATCTAAATATATTCTGCCACTGCCTTCTGGCAGTTGAAATACCAGCTGATAATCTTATGGGGATTCCCTTGTATGTTATTTGTTGCTTTTCCCTTGTTGCTTTTAATATTTTTTGTTTCAATTTAATTTTTGTTAGTTGATTAATATGTGTTTTGGTGTGTTTCTTTTAGGGTTTATTCTGTATGGGACACTCTGCACTCCCTGGACTTGGATGGCTATTTTCTTTCCCATGTTATGGATGTTTTCGACTATAATCTCTTCAAATATTTTCTCAGACCATTTTTTTCTCTTCTTCTTCTGGGACCTCTATAATTCGAATGTAGGTGTGTTTCGTGTTGTCCCACATGTCTATGAAACTGTCTTCCATTCTTTTCATTCTTTATTCTTTATTCTGCTTCTTGGCAGTTATTTCCACCATCTTATGTTTCATTGAAGAGTGTGGTCAAGGTGGCAGAGTAGAAAGATGCTGAGCTCACCTTGTCTCATGAGCACTTCAGAATCACAACTATCTGCAGAATGGCCACTGAAGAAAAAGACTAGAACCTACCACAAAAGACCTTCCACAACCAAAGATGTAAAGAACTAACCACAGTGAGACATGTAGGAGGAGCGCATTCATGATTCAATCAAATCCCATATTCCTGGGTGGGCAATTTGTAAGATGAGACCCCAGAGCATTTGGCTTTGAAGGCCAACAGGGTTTAATTTCAGGAGCCCCACAGGATTTGAGGAAGAAAAGACCTCTCTCTTAAAGGGTGCACACAAGATCTCATGCACACAGGGACCCAGGGCTAAAGCATTAATATGATGGAACCCTGGGACACACCTACTTGCTGGTCTTAGAGAGTCTCCTGGAGAGGTAGGGGGTGGCTAATGGTCACTTTCAGGTCACAGGTACTGGTGGCAACAATATTTGGGAACACTCTACCATGTGAACACTGTTTCTGGCAGCTGCCATCTTGGCTCCTTAGGAGCAAGACCAGACCCCACCCAACAGCCTGTAGGCTCCGGTGCTGTGACACCTCAGGCCAAACAACTAAATGGATGGGGACATGGCCCCACCCATCAACAGAGACCACCTAAAGACTGAATAGACCATATCCACCTCTAGGCACAGCCCTAGACATGGACAGAGGGTTAGAAACCAACTCCACCCACCAACAAGCAGATAATAGCCTTTCCATCCAGGAAGGCTTCACTAGCTTATAACCACCAGAGGGCAGATACCAGACACAATAAAACTATGATACTGCAGGCTGCAGACCCAGCTCATTCACAGCAGGCCAGGCCCACCTTGGATCAGCTAGGCCCTGGTCCTGTCCATTAGCAGGCCATTGCAAGTTTTGGGACACCCTGAACCCCATATCCAACTATGTCAGGAATTGCACTCACCACCACTGATCTGAAAGAAACTCTGGGATCCCTGGACCCTGCAGCCAGACTCCAGGATCCAGCACTGTGTGTTCATAATTCAGCACTAACCCCAGTAACTGGTTTCACTGACCATTGGGTGGGCAACAGCTTCAGGTGCTTTGGAAACCTGATTCCAACCATCAATGAGCCAGCACTAACCCAAGCTCTTCCCGGGGTTCTGCAACCAGCTATCTTGTGACCAGGACCCACTAACCAGCAGCATCCATGCAAGGCAGGGCCTGGCAACCAATCAGGCCAGGGCCAACCAAGCCTACCAGACCACCCACATAGCCACCCCACCACAACAAAGGACCCATGTAGCCCTCTAAGGGTGAATCCCTGGAGCATATAGCCCAAGTGTGAGATGGACATGCACTGCTGGGATGAATAGGATGCCTTGTACAGAAGGCCACTTCTCAAGGTTGAGAAACATAACTACCCTACCACATATATAAAAATGCAAATAGAAACTTAAGACAAAATAAGGTAGCAAAGGCATGTATTCCAGAGGAAGAAACAAGATAAAACCCCAGAAGGAGAACTAAGTGAAGTGAAGAAAGGCAATCTACATGAGAAAGGTTCAGAGTAATGATTGTAAAGATTATTATACAACTCAGGTGAAAAATAGATGCACAAAAAAAGTTAGAAATATTCAACAATGAGTTAGAAAACAGAAAGAACAACAAAACAGAGATGAAGAATACAATAACTGAAATGAAAAATACACTAGAAGGAATCAATAATAGACTCAGTGGCTCAGAAGAATGGATCAGTGAACTGGAAGACAGAATAGTGGAAATCACTGCCACCAAAAAGAATGAAAAGAAATGAGGACAGCTTAAGTGACTTGTGATACAACATCAACTACACTAATATTCACATTATAGGGGTCCTGGAAGGAGAAGACGGAGAGAAAGGACATGTTTGAAGAGATAAGAGCTGAAAACTTCTGTAACGTGGGAAAGGAAACAGTCACCCAAGTCCAGGAAGCACAGAGTCCCATACAGAATCAACCCAATAAGGAACACACCAAGACACAGTGTAATTAAAATGACAAAAATTAAAGATAAAGAGAGAGTATTAAAAGCAACAAGGAAAAAGGAGCAAATGGCATACAAGGGAACTCCCATAGGCTATCAGCTGATTTCTCCAGAGAAACTCTGCAGGCCAGAAGGGAGTTGCAGGATATAAAGTAATGAAAGGGAAAAATTTACAAGCAACAGCACTCTACCCAGCAAGGTTCTTTTTCAGATTTGATAGAAAGATCAAAAGTTTAACATACAAGCAAAAGTTAAAAGAGTTCAATACCACAAAACAAGCTTTACAAGAATTATTAATGGAACTTCTCTAGGCAAAAAAGAAAAGGCTACAAGTAGAAACAAGAAAATTATGAAATGAAAAATCTCATAGGTAAAGACAAACATACAGAAAGGTAGGAATTCATTCACACTAAAATCTAGTAGGTTAAAAGACAAAAGTAGTAAAATCATCCTTATCCACAATAAGGAGTTAAGAGATACCCAAAAAATCTTAAATTTAAAATCTTATATCAAAAGCAGTGGGGTTACCTCGTGGGGCAGTGGTTGAAAGTCTGCCTGCCAATGCAGGGGACACTGGTTCATGCCCCATTCTAGGAAGATCCCACGTGCCATGGAGCAGCTGGGCCCTTGAGCCATGGCTGCTGAGCCTGTGCGTCCAGAGCCTGTGCTCCACAACGGCAGAGGCCATAAGAGTGAGAGGTCCATAACCACTTAAAAAAAAAAAAAACCAGTAATCATGAAGGTATGAAAGTACAAATGCAGCATTTTGAAAATGCATTTGAAATTAAGAGATCAGTAATTTAAAATAATCACATATATATATAATAATATGCTACAGAAAATCCTCATGATAACTGCAAACCAAAAATCTGTGATAGATAGACATATAAAAAAGAAAAATCAATCCAAACATTACACTAAAGTTAGTCAACAAATCACAAGAAAACAACAACAAAAAGGCTTAAAAAGAACTTAAAAAAATCCAATACAATTAACAAAACGACAATAAGAAATGCATATTGATAATTACCTTAAATGAAAACAGATTAAATACTCCCAAAAAATGGCACAGGCTGGTGGAATGGATACAAAAACAAGACCTGTTTATACGCTGTCTACAAGACACCCACACACCCACTAAGCCACACATACAGACTAAAAGTGAGGGGATGGAAAAAGATACTCCATGCAATGGAAATCAAAACAAAGCTAGAGTAGCTATACTCATACCAGATAAGTTAGACTATAAAATAAAGACTGTTACAAGACATAAGGAAGGACAGTACAAAATGATGAAGGGATCAGTCCAAGAAGAAGACACCACAACTGTAAATATTTATGCACCAATCATGGCAGCACTGCACTACATAAGGCAAATGCTAACAGCCATAAAAGGGGAAATTGACCGTAACACAATAATAGTGGAGGAATTTAACAGCCCACTGACACCAATGGACAGATCATCCACACAGAAAATAAATAAGGAAACAAAAGCTTTAAATGATACAATAGGCCACATAAATTTAATTGATATTTATAGGACATTACACATGAAAGCAGAAGAATACACTTTCTTCTCAAGTGCACAATGAACATTATCCAGGAGAGATAACATTTTGCACCACAAATCAAGCCTTGGTAAATTTAAGAAAACTAAAATCACATCAAGCACCTTTTCTGACCACAATACTTTGAGATTAGAAATCAATTACAGGAAAAAAAATTATAAAAATCACAAACACATGGAGGTTAAATAATATGCTACTAAATAGCCAAGAGATCACTGAATTAATCAAAGAGGAAATAAAAAAATACCTAGAGACAAATGACAATGAAAACACAACGACCCAAACCTATGGGATGCAGCAAAAGCAGTTCTAAGAGGGAAGTTTACAGCAATTCAATCTCACCTCAAGAAACAAAAAAAGTCTCAAATAAACAATCTAACCTCACACCTAAAGGAACTAGAGGATGAAGGACAAAGAAAACCCAAAGTCAGTAGAAGGAAAGAAATCCTAAAGATCAGAACAGAAATAAATGAAATAAAAGCAAAAAAACAATAGCAAAGATCAATAAAACTAAAAGCTGGTTCCTTGGGAAGATAAATAAAGTTGATAAACCTTTAGCCAAACTGAACAAAAAGAGGGAGAGAACTCAAATCAATAAAATTAGAAATGAAAACGGAGATGTGACAATGAACACCACAGAAATTCAAATGATCATAACCAGCTACTAAAAGCAACTATATGTCAAGAAAAAGATGACCTGGAAGAAAGGGACAATTCTCAGAAAAGAATAAAACCTTCCAAGACTGAACCAGGAAGAAACAGAAAATATAAACAGACCAAACACAAGTAATGAAATTAAAACTGTGATTAAAAATCTTCCAACAGGGCTTCCCTGGTGGCGCAGTGGTTGAGAGTCCGCCTGCCAATGCAGGGGACACAGGTTCGTGTCCCGGTCCAGGAAGATCTCACATGCCACAGAGTGGCTGGGCCTGTGAACCATGGCCACTGATCCTTCACGTCCGGAGCCTGTACTCTGCAACAGAGAGGCCATAACAGTGAGATGCCCACTTACCGCGAAAAGAAAAAAAAAATCTTCCAACAAACAAAACCCCAGGACTAGATGGCTTCACAGGTGAATTCCACCAACATTTAAAGAAGAGCTAACACCCATCCTTCTCACACTCTTCCAAAAAGCTGCAGAGGAAGGAACACTCCCAAGCTCATTCTATGAAGCCAACATCACCCTGATACCAAAACCAGAAAAAGATATCACAAAAAAAGAAAATACAAACTAATATTACTGATGAATATAGATGCAAAAATCCTCAACAACATGCTAGCAAACAGAATCCAAGAACACAGTAACAGGGTCATACACCATGATCAAGTGGGATTTATCCCAGAAATGCAAATATTATTCAGTATATGCAAATCAATCAATGTGATACAGCATATTAACAAATTAAAGACTAAAATCCATTTTAGCATTTCAATAGATGCAGAAAAAGCTTCTGACAAAATTCAATACCCATTTGTGATAAAAAAAAAACAGTCCAGAAAGCAGGCATAGAGTAAACCTACCTCAACATAATAAAGGCCATATATGACATTCCCAGAGCAAATATCATTCTCAACGGTGAAAAACTGAAAGCATTTCCACTAAGATCATGAACAAGACAAGGATGCCCACTCTCACCACTCTTATTCAACACAGTTGTTGAAGTTGTAGCCACAGCAATCAGAGAAGAAAAATAAATAAATACAGATTGGAAAAGAAGTAAAAATGTCAATGTTTGCAGATGACATGATACTATACATAGAAAATCCAAAGATGCCACCAGAAAACTATTAGAGCTAATCAATGAATTTGGTAAAGTTGCAGGATACAAAATTAATGCACTGAAATCCCTTGCATTCCTATTCACTAACAGTGAAAGATCAGAAAGTGAAATTAAGGAAACAGTCCTGTCTAACTTTCCAACAACAACAACAAAATATACCTAGGAATAAACCTACCTACACAGATAAAAGAGCTGTACATAGAAAATATAAAACAATGATGAAAGGAATTAAAGATGACACAAACAGATGGAGAGATATACCATGTTCTTGGATAGGAAGAATCAATATTGTGAAAATGGCTATACTACCCAAAGCTATCTACAGTTTCAGTGCAATCCTCTCAAAGTACCAATGGCATTTTTCACAAAACTAGAACACAAAATCTTAGAATTTGTATGGAGACACAAAATGCCCTGAATAGCCAAAGCAATCTTGAGAAAGAGAAACAAAACGGAGCTGGAGGAATCAGATTGCCTGACTTCAGACACTATTACAAAGCTACAGTAATCAAGACAATATTATACTGGCACAAAAACAGAAATATAGATCAGTGGTACAGGATAGAAAGCCCAGAGATAAACCCACACACCTGTGGTCAACAATTCTATGACAAAGGAAGCAAGGATATACAATGTAGAAAAGACAGCCTCTTCAATAAGTGGTGCTGGGAAAACCTGACATCTACATATAAAAGAATGAATTTAGAACACTCCCTAACACCATATATGAAAATAAATGCAAAATGGATAAAAAACCTAAATGTAAGAGCAGACATTATAAAACCCTTAGAGGAAAACATAGGCAGAACACTGTTTGACATAAATCAGAGCAAGATCCCTTTTGACCCACCTCCTACATAAATGGAAATAAAAACAAAAATAAACAAATGGGACCTAGTAAAAATTAAAAGCTTTTGCATAGCAAAGGAAACCATAAACAAGACGAAAAGACGACCCTCAAAATGGGAGAAAATATTTGCAAACAAATCAATGGACAAAGATTAATCTCCAAAATTTACAAGCAGTTCATGCATATCTAAAAAACAAACATCCCAATCCAAAAATGGGCAGAAGGCCTAAATAGACATTTCTCCAAAGAAGATATACAGATTGCCAACAAACACATGAAAGGATGTTCAACATCACTAATCATTATATAAATGCAAATCAAAACTACAATGAGGTATCATCTCTCACTGGTCAGAACAGCCATCATCAGAACATCTACAAACACTAAATGCTTGCGAGGGTTTTGGAGAAAAGGGAATACCTTGCACTGTTGGAGGGAATGTAAATTAATACAGCCACTATGGGAACAGTGTGGAAGTTCCTTAAAAAATTAAAAATATAATTACCATATGACCCAGCAATCCCATTACTGGGCATATACCCAGAGAAAACCATAAGTCAAAAAGACACATGCACCCCAATATTCACTGCTGCACTACTTACAACACCCAGGTCATGGAAGCAAATTAAATGCCCATCGACAGATGAATGGATAAAAAGGTGTCATAGAACTATACAGTGGAATATTACCCAGCTATGAAAATACACAAAATTGGGTCGTTTGTAGAGATGTGGATGGACCTAAAGACTGTCATACACAGTGAAGTAAGTCAGAAAGAGGAAAACAAATATTGTATATTGATGCATATATGCGGAATCTAGAAAAAAAGGTACAGATGAACCAGTTTGCAAGGCAGAAGTAGAGTCACAGACATAGAGAGCAAACGTATGGACACCAAGGGGGGGAAAGAAGGGGTGGGATGAATTGGGAGGTTGGGACTGACATAGAAGCACTACTGTGTTTAAAACAGTTAACTAATGAGAACCTGCTGTATAGCACAGGGAACTCCACTTCATTTTGCTGTTCAGTAGAAACAAAAAAACATTGTAAAAAACTATACTCCAGTTAAAACAAAATCTAATGTAATACATGAAACTTAACAGAATTCAGGTTTAAATTTAAATGTGGTGAGAAGATCAAGATGGCAGAGTTGGAGGATACTGAGCTCACCTCCCACAATGAGCACATCAAAAATACATGTACATATAGAGCAACTCAGTGAAAACTAACTGGATGCTGACAGAAAGGCCTTTGTACAACAAAAGCTGTAAGGAAGATATGCACAGAGTTAGGTAGGAAAGGGGGAGAAGCAATCAGGTCAGGACATGGGCCCTAAGGAGCAGACACAGAAGAAGGGGATATCGTGGGCTTGGAGATACTCCCTAGGGAAGAAAGCTTGGGTATATATCCATAGCAGACAAAGCAGACTTTAAAACAACTTGGTAACATAAGACAAAGAAGGTCATAATAAAATGATAAAGGAATCAATAAAAGAAGGGAATGTAACATTTGTTAACATATGTGCACCTAATTTAGGAGCACCTAAATACATAAAATATTGATTAATAAGGGTTTAGTCAGGCTCATTAAGGAAAAAAAAGGACATAGAAAAAAATAAGAATTTAAAGAGAAGAGAAGAAATTACAACCAATGTCACAAGGATACAAAAAAACCTTGTAGAAGAATACTAGGGACAGTTATATGCCAACAAAATGGACAACCTAGAAGAAAAGGATAAATTTTAAAAACATAAAATCATCCAATACTGAATCAGGAAGAAACAGACAATCTGAACAGACTGATCACCAGTAGTGAAATGAGTTAGTAATGAAAAAACTCCCAGAAAACAAATTTTCAGAAACAACTTCACAGGAGAATTCACAAAAGCACATATAAAACAACTAGACAGAGAGATCAAGACAGTGGAGCAGAAGGATGTGGAGCTCACCTTTCCCCACAAACACATCAAAAATACACTTACTTGTGGAACAATGCTTACATAAAATCAACTGAAAACTGGCAGCAGATACAACCAAAGCTGCAAGACAAATGACACAAAATGAGGTAAGACAAAAAAAAAAAAAAATAGGTATGGGTTCTGCACCCCCAAGAGAAAGCTGTGAAAAAGTAAAGTTTCCCTCACCCTCGGGATTCCTTTTCCTAGTTGGTAGGTCTCCTGGGACAGATTCAGAGATAGGACTTTTCTCAAGAGGAGTATGCAAGTACTGGTTTGCTAACAAAAAACAAAGAGAGAGGTCAGTACTGAAGGCTGACATGTTGCTGCATTTTGCAGCCCCAAATTCACACCTACTTACAGTATACATGAGGGCTAAGTCCTGAAACTGAGGCATCAGTAGGTGGACCAGGGAAATAATACATGTTTGCTGTGGAAAGGTGGCCCAAGGAGCCTGGAGTGTGGTCCAGGCTGCCATAGTTGAGTGGGAGCAAAATGGTACACAAGTGTTAACCATAGGAGCCCTACTGTCAGTGTGCTTATTGCAGGGCACAGCTCCAATGGTGCTGGGCTTTGTGAATGTGCACCGTGCAGTTACATGGCTGATATCTGAGCCAATTATCAGCATTCCCATGGTGGGCTCAAATTTGGCAGCAATGGGCTTTAAGAATATGCACACACCGAGAGCAGGTTTGATCTGAGGCTATTATTGGTGCTCCTCCAGTGGTGCTGGGTCTGGGGTGGCTCTAGCAGTACCGGATATTGTTCATGCTCACACCAGGTGGTGGGTGGCATCATGTCCATGGCAGACAGCCCTGAGGGAGGTATACACAGTGGCTCCCAGTCCCACCTACCTCACACTGCTGCTTAGAACTGGATCTGAAGGCATCTACTCCAACAGTGTTGTGACAGTCACAGAGCAAAGAGGAGGTCCCACCCAACATACAGTACAGGCTCTGGTCATCAAACACCAAGCACATCCACTATCAATGAGACAACGGCCAATACATTCTGAGGAAAGATGTGGTATGCATCCATAACAAAAACAACCCTCATACTAAAAATATGGGACTCACACAGTCTACACAGGGACACTCCCATATAAAAATAGCCCTGTAAGATCACAGTAGATAACTGTTTCTCCTAAATTCATAGAGTCAGAGAATTTTAAGTAAAATGAAGAACCAGAGGAACTACTCCCAATTAAAAGAACAAGAGAAATCCCCTGAAAGAAAAAAACAGTGAAACAGACCGCTCCAGTCTAACAGAACCCAAGTTCAAAAGGGTAATAAAAATGCTAAAGAAATCTAAAAAGGCATCAATAGAAATGCAGAAAGCTGTAACAAGGAACTAGAGCTATAAAGAGAAACTGATCAAAATTAGACAATTCAATTGCCGATATTAAAAACCAAGCTTAAAAATAAAAAAAAAAACAAGCTAAAAGCAATGAACAGAAGACAAATTAAAAAAAAAAGAATAATAAGTGATATGGTAAACAGAAAAATAGAAATTATCCAATTGGAACAGCAGACAGAAAGACAAATGAAAAAAAAATGAAAGTGCGCTGTGAGATATATGGAATAATATAAAGTGTGCCATATTAGGGGTTTCATTATAATAGGAGCTTCAAAAAGAGAAGAAAGAGAAAGGGGGAGCAAAATGTATTTGAAGAAATTATGGCTGAAAATTTCTAAATCTAAAGAATGAAACAGATATCCAGGTACGAGGCACAGAGGTTCCCAAACAAGGTAAACCCAAACACACACCAAGACATATCATAATAAAGAAGGCCAAAGTTTAACATAAAGAGGATTCTAAGTGCAACAAGAAAAAAAAAACAAAGAGTCAGTTACAAGGGAACCCCCAAAAGGCTATCAGCTGATATCTCTATAAAAACTTTGCAGGCCAAAAATAAAGTCATGATATGTTCAAAGTCCTGAAAGGGAAAACCACCTAGAATACCTTAACTAGCAACATTATCATTTAGAATAGAAGTAAAGGTAAATAATTTCTCAGACAACTAATAAATAAAAGAATACAACAATCCTAAACCTAACTTAAGCATTAAAAGTGCTCCTCTAAATAGAAAAAAAGCAAGAATTTACATCAAAGGAAAAAACACAGTAGGAAGGACAAATACATAAAAGTATTAAAGATCACTTGAATAAGCCAGTATGTAAATCAAAAAAACAATCAAAATTTTTTGTAAAACTGACTGTAATTACAATTAACAGCAAAAGGATAAACATGAAGATGTAAAATAGAACATCAAAATAACAAATTGCAGGGAAGAGGAGTAAGAAAAAGTAAATATTTTAGAATGTGTTTGTAGTCATGTAACTATCAGTCTAAATCAAAAATATACTATAATTCACAAAACAGACACCCAAACATAATACAAAAGAAAGCCATGAAACCACAAAAGGAAAAATAAAGAGAATGAGAAATGAAAAAGAACTACAAAATCCACTGAAAAACAGGTTTAAAATGACAGTAAGTACATACTTATCAATAATTACATGTCAATGGACTAAATCCTCTGATCATAAAACACAGAATGCCAGATTATATATTTTTTTTAAATACCAAGATCCTACAATACACTGTCTTCAAGAGACTGACTTTAGGGAGAAAAACACACATAGACTGAAATCTAGGAGATGGAAAAATATATTTCATGCAGACAGAAGTGACAAGAAAATGGGATGTCAATACTCAAATCAGACAAAGTAGATTTTATAACAAAGACCATGAAGAAAGACAAAGAAAAGAAGAACACTATACAATGATAAAAGGATGAATACAAGAAGAGGATATTACACTTAAAATCATATATGTACCCAAAGTAGGAGAACCTAAGTATATAAAACAAATACTAACAGACATAAAGGGAGACACTGAGAGGAATGACAATTGACAATAATAGTAGGAGACCCACTGACATCAATGGACAGATCTTCCAGACAAAATCAATAAGGCAACAGAGATTCTAAATGACACAATAGAACAGCTGGACTTAATTAAAATCTACAGAACACTACATCCAAAAAACCCAGAATACACATTCTTTTCACATGTGCATGGACATTCTCTAGGATAGACCACATACTAGGACACAAAACAAGTCTCAACAAACTTCAGAGGATAGAAATTATTTCAAGCATCTTTTCTGACCACAATGCTATAAAACTAGAAATCAACTCCAGAAAGAAAAATGAGGGGAAAATATCATTGCATGGAGATTAAACAATGTGCTACTAAAAAACCAATAGGTCAATGATGAAATCAATAAAGAAATAAGAAAATACCTTGACACAATTGAAAATGAAAACACGACCTTACAAAATCTATGGGACACAGCAAAATTAGTTCTAAGAGGGATATTGATAACTAGAACAAGAAAATGAGAAAAATATTTTCTTGTTTTTCATTGCAAGAAAAATTTCAAATAAACAACATAACCTACCCCCTAAAAGGGTTAGAAAAAAGAACCAAAACCCAATGTGAAGCACTTCCCTGGTGGCACAGTGGTTAAGAATCTGCCTGCCAATGCAGGGGGCACGGATTCGAGACCTGCTCTGGGAAGATTCCCACATGCTGTGGAGCAGCTAAGCCCATGTGCCACAACCATGGAGCCTGTGCTGTAGAGCCTGTGAGGCACAACTACTGAAGCATGCACACCTAGAGCCCAAGCTCTGCAACAAGAGAAGCCACTGCAATAAGAAGCCTGCACCCAGCTATGAAGAGTAACCCCCACTCTCCACAACTACAGAAAGCCCATGGGCAGGAACGAAGACCCAATGCAGCCAAAAATAAATAAGTAAATACATAAATAAATTTATAAATAAACATTTTTTAAAATCCCAATGTCAGCAGAGAGAAGGAAGGAAACAATAAAGATCAGAGAGGAACTAAATAAAATAGAGATAAAAAAATAGAAAAGGTCAATAAAATGAAGAACTGGAGTTTTGAAAGGGTAAACAAAATCAATAAACCTCTAGACAGACTCAGCAAGACAGGACTCAAACAAAATAAGACATAGAAGAGGAGAAATAACAACTGACACCACAGAAAAAAAATACTATGAAGAGTTATATGCCAACAAATTTGACAACCTGTAAGAAATGAACAACTTTTTAGAAACATACATCCTGCCAAAATTGGGTGAAGAAGAAACAGATAATTTCAATAGACTGATCCCTAGAAGTGAAATAGAATATGTAATGTTTTTAATTTCCCTGCAAACAAAAGCCAGGATCAGATTGCTTCACTGGAGAATTCTATCAAACATACAAAGAAGAACTTATAACTATCCTCAAAATCTTCCAAAAGACCGAAGAGGAAGGAACACTCCCAAAGTCATTCTATGAAGCCACTATCACCCTGATAGTAAAACCGGACAAAGGGGAGGAAGGAAGGAAGCAGGGAAGGAAGAAAGAAAGAAAGGGATTTACAGGCCAATATTTTTCATTAATATGGAAGCAAAAATACTCAACAAAATATTAGCAAGCCAAATCCAACAATGCATACAAATGATCATACACCATGATTAAGCTGGGTTCATTAAAGGGTCTCAAAGATGGTTCAACACATGCAAATCAATCAATGTGCTACACCACATTGACAAACGGAAAGAAAGAGATTCACATTATCATCTCAATAGGTGCAGAAAAACCATTTCATAAAATTCAATATCCATTCATGATAAAAACTCTCAACAAAGTGGATTTAGAGTAAACATATCTCAACATAATAAAAGCCATTTATGACAAATCTACAGTCAATATAATACACAACAGTGAAAAACTGAACGCCTTCCCACTAAATTCTGGAACAAAACAAGGATGCCCATTCTCACCACTCTATTCAACGAAGTACTGGAAGTCCTAGCCACAGCAATCAAAGAAAAAGAAGTAAAATGTATCCAAATTGGAGGGGAAGAGGTCAAACGGTCATTATATGCAGATGGCACAAGAGACTATATAGAAAAGCCTGAAGACTCCACACAAAAACTATTAGAACTAATAAATTCAGCAAGATAGCAGGGTACAAGATTAATATACAGAAACCTGTCACATTTCTTTAATAATAAAATATCAGAAAGAGAAAGTAAAAACATCACATTTTAAATCAAATCAAAAGAAATAAATCACCTAGGAATAAACCTAATCAAGGGAGAGAACGAGCTAAACACTGAGAATTATAAAACACTGATCAAAGAAATTGAAGATGATTCAAAGAAATGGAAAGAAGTCCCTGGCACTGGATTAGAAGAATTAATATTGCTAAAATGGCCATAATACTAGAATCAATCTACAGACTTAATGTGATCCCTATCACACTATCCATGACATTTTTCACAGAACTAGAACAAATAATCATAAAATTTATATGAGACAACAAAAGACCCAGAATTACCAAAGCAATCCTGAGGAAAAAGAATAATGCTGGAGGCATAACCCTCTCAGACATCAGATAATACTACAAAGCTACGGTAATCAAAACAGCATGGTATTGGCACAAAAGCAGACACATAGATCAATGGAACAGAACAGAAAGCCCAGAAATAAACCCACACACCTACTGAGAATTAATCTTTGACAAAGAAGGCAAAAATATACAATGGAGAAAAGACAGTCTCTTCAGCAAGTGTGGTAGGAAAGCTGGACAGCTGCATGTAAATCAATGAAATTAGAACATTCTTTCATACCATATACAAAGACAAACTCAAAATATCTTAAAGGCTTAAATACAAGACATGACACCATACAACCCCTAAAAGAGAACATAGGTAAAAAACTCTAACATAAAACATAGCAATATTTTTTGACCTGTCTCCAAAGGTTAAAAATAAACATATGGGTCTTAATTACTCTTAAAGGCTTATGCACAGTAAAGGACACCATTAACAAAATGAAAAGAAGACCTATGGAATGGGAGAAAATATTTTCAAATGATATAACTGAGAGGTTAATATCCAAAATATATAAAAGACTATTTAACTCAACATCAAAAGCAAAGCAAACAACCCAATTTTTAAAAATGGGCAGAACACCAGAATAGACATTTATTCCAAAGAAGATATACAGATAGTCAACAGGCAAATGAAAACATGCTCGCTATCACTAATCATCAGAGAAATGCAAATCAAAACCACAATGAGATATCACTTTGTAACTGTCACAATGGTTATCATTAAAAACACCACAAATAAGAAATGTTGGCAAGGATGTGGAGAAATGGGAACACTGTTGATGGGAATACATATTGGTGCAGCCAATATGGAAATCAGTATGGAGCTTCCTCAGAAATAATGTAAATAGAGCTGCCATATGATCCAGCAATTCCACTCCTTAGTATATATCAGAAGAAACAAAAACACTAATTCAAAAAGTATATGTACCAAATACCCATGGCAACATTACTTTCAATGGCAAGATATGGAGGTAACCTAAGTATCCATCAACAGATGAATGGATAAAGAAGATGTGGCACATGTAAACAGCAGACTATTAATCAGCTATAAAAAAAATAAAATTTTGCCATTTGAAACAACATGTATGGACCTAGAGGGTATTATGCTGGGAAAAATATGTCAGCGAAAAGTGAATATTGTACTTTCTCACTTAAATATGGAATCTAAAAAACAAAACTAATACACGAATATAAAAAAACATAGACTCACAGACATAGAAAACAGTTATCAGTGGGAGAGGGAAGTGGGAGGAGCAAGGTAAACATAGGGGAAAAAGAGGTACAAAATGCTATGTATAATATTTAAAAGCTACAGGGATATATTGTACAGCACATGCAATACAGGCAGTATTTTAGAATAACCTTAAATGGGATATAATCTATTAAAATATTGAATCACTTTTTTATACAACTGAAACTAATATAGTGCTGTCAATCAACTATACTTCAATAAAAATTTTTAAATGTGGTCTGAATATTGGGTGACTTTATTGACTTATTGTTAATTCTGTATAATTAAACTATGTTGGATATATTTTTCAAAGTGATTTTCTTACAAAGTTTACAATGAAATATTTAGAAATTAATTATTCTGTTGACTGCAATTTATGTATAAGTGATTCAGAAAGAAAAAAAACAGAAAGAAAACAAATGTGGAAAAACGTTAACAAAAGAATCCAGGTAAAGATACATATGTGTGTACATGAAACCACTGTTACAAAGTCTGTAAATCTGGACAAATTCAAATAAAATAAAATTGCAAAATAAAACCTTGGGAGGGAAAATGTAGCTGCCTACCTTGAGTGGAGTGGTGGTGGAGAAGGATAAAGCCAGAAATTATTTTTTCTTCATTGAAATGTTTTAGCAATAAGTAACTTTCCCCATGTTCATGTATTACTTTAAATAATTTTCTAATATATTCGAAACAGTAAAATTGAACAATGCTTCATAAAATAAGATGTTGTTTTATCAAAACTGCCATGTTTTCAACTTTCCTGCATTAAACATTTGAACTAAAATAATCTTATCTTCAATGTCTCCCTTTTTATGCTATGTGAAATTCTAAATTTTGTAATAAGACAAATATAATAGAATAAATAAGTCTATCATATTCAAAAACAAAATTTTATCAAAATCTTGAAACAAGACATACATAAGGAATACAAACTATAGCTCTCTACTTTGTATTGAGAAAGTCTTTGTTCTCTCTGGAAAACTCAACTCTAAGAAAGAACACAGGTCTAATCTTGTCACAAAGGAATATTGTTTAACTCAGTTGGCGCTCCTAGAAACCCTTTACTCCCTCCTGATTTGTCGTAGTTACTTGGGAACAAATTGCCATAGCAAATGTCCATTGCATTCACTCAACAAGAGGTAAAAATTTTCTAAAGGATACTATGACCAAACTCCCTATGAAATTACCCTGCTTTTATGGTTGCAGAAACTTCCCAGTGCCCCTGCCTCATCATAGCCATTATTTTGTCTTGACAGCTATAGATTGTGGCTGAGAAGAGCAGAACTGACTATCAGACCTGAGACTTGTCAGAGACTTGGAGCCCCAGGAAAGGAAAAAGAGGTTTCCTCGTAAGGTCAAACAAATTTTCTTCTAGCTCTGATTATTCTAATTAATTTCATGAAGGGATGGGCAGCTTTTTCGTTGGGAGGAGACACTATATTAAGGCAACTGGGAGTCCCAAGTGAGTACTCCTCCTATGCAGTAGCAGCCAATGTAGGTCTATAGGAAGGCTTGACTTAACGGTTTCTACACTTTGGAACCAGTGACATTTGAAGATGAATTATTCTTTGTTTAGGGGGTTGTCCTATGTATTTCAAGATGGTTAGCAACATCTCATGCCTCTACTCAACAGATGCCAGTAAAATGCAATGAATGCGCCAGTTGTGTCAATCAAAATGATTTCCAAATACTACCAAAGTCCCCAGTGGATGGAGAACAAAATTACTCCAAGTTGAGAACCACTGCCCAAATTAAAACTTATGAAAAATATCCATAACAGTTTGTCTATAGCCATGGAGGTAGACACCATGGGATATCCTCTACTATTTGGGGACATCCTCCAAAAATCTCTCTGCAGCCCATAACTAATGTCTGGCACCAACTTTGGGGCACTTTCAGCATTACCCCTAGCAGGGAGCTTTCCAAAAAGGATGAGACACTACAGGTGGAACAGAAACATTACATTACTCAGCTCCACGGTTCTCAGTACTTCATTTAACAGGTATTCTAAAATGCACATATGCCAGCGCTCTGTATATTTGAAAATGGTGCTGCACATCCAATCACCCCTAGGTATAGTCTTGGCTGTTCTCTGTCCCAGAAGCCTTACCAGTATGAAAGATATCAATGTTCTCTAGGTTACAGGGGGAAAATGTGGATGGAAAGAAACAGAAGGCAATAAATAATGAGAAACAGGATGTCACAGATTTGTTTCCTTGGCTGCCTCTTTTTGGGATCAGGGCTAGTGACTTGGTCCTTGACAAAAGGCCTCTAAAAAACTCCGCCTCCAGCACCAGTATGGAAACGCTCATAAACACAAGTTACTGAAAGTGTTTCAAGTGGTAGCGACTCTTCAACAAATTCCCTCTCATGTTGAGCAAAGTAACTGTCCTTCTTAGTGGGTTTTCTATATCATCATTTGTAAAAGACATGCCTTCAAGTCTAATGAAAATTATGACTCTGGGAAGATGATGGAGTGGGAAGCACCAGAAGTCTGTATTCCCATCAAACAACAATTTCATTGGAAAAATCTGTCTGATTCAACAGTTTTGGAATTCTGGCCTTTGGTGAAGGTTACAACTTCCAGGAGAAGACATGGACCATAAATTTTGGTCAATTTCAGCTCTTATCTTAGCAGCAGGTAAAAATCCCCCACCCCCCGCCACAAAACAGACAGCTATACATATGTTCGTGCAGCAGCTTGCAGAAGCCAGGGTAAGCACAAAGCACGCTGTGCTCAAAATATTACAGGCCCATGTTCTGACTACTGACTGCTGCTTTTGGATTACAGAGATAAAGACACAGAAGAGGGCAGCTATTATTTCATTTCCCCACATTGTTGCAAATCCCCACTCCCTGGCTGAAGTGACTTCTGGGAACTTAAACGGTAGTAACCATTTCTTCCTCCTTCATTTTTCTCTTTTTCCTCTTTTAGAAGCCAGACATTAAACACTAGCATATCCCCAAAACTTCATGTACAAGAAAAAAAAAGTGAATGAACATGCCCAGGGAAAAGGTAAGAAAAAACCTGAGAAGACATTAAGTTTACCCATCAGATGTTCCTCAGTGCAGGAATGGCTGTAATACTCATTAAAAATTTTCAAAAACAACAATAATAGAAAACCCTAGGAAAAGAGAATGAACCATATTTCCAGAGTCACTGGCCTATTAAATTCAGATGTCATCTATACCATTTTTTCTAGATTCCACATATATGTGTTAGCATACAGTATTTGTTTTTCTCTTTCTGACTTACTTCACTCTGTATGACAGTCTCTAGGTCCATCCATGACTCTACAAATGATCCAATTTCATTCCTTTTTATGGCTGAATAATGTTCCATTGTAAATATCTACCATATCTTCTTTACCCATTCCTCTGTTGATGGACATTTAGGTTGCTTCCATGTCCTGGATATTGTAAACAGTGCTGCTATGAAAAAGATACATGCATATACATGCACATATATAAACTAATATGACAAAAACCTCACGGTAACTGCAAACAAAAAATCTATAATAGATGTACATTCAATAAATAAAAAGCAATCCAAATATGACACAAGAGATAGTAATCAAATCACAAGAGAACCAAATAACAAAGGGTGAAAAAACCTACAGAAATAAATCCAAAACAATGAAAGAAAATGGCAAGAAGAACCTACATATTACCTTAAATAAAAATGGACTAAATGCTCCAAACTAGACACAGACTGGCTGAATGGATACAAAAACAAGACAGCATAATTGCTGTCTACAAGAGGTGCACTTCAGATCTAGAGTCACATACAGACTGAAAGTGAGGAGGTGAAAAGAGATGTTACATGCAAATGAAAAACAAAGGAAAGCTGAGTAGCAACACTCATATCAGACAAAAGTCTTTAAAATAATGACTGTTACAAGATACAAAGAAGGACACTGCATAATGAATAAAAGATCAATCCAAGAAGAAGTTATAAGAAATGTAAATATACATGAACACAACATAGGAGCACCTCAATATATATGGCAAATATCTACAAACATAGAAAGAGAAATTTAGAGTAACACAATAATAGTGGGGAATTTAAATACCCCACTTACATCAAAGGACAGATAATCCAGAGAGAAAATCAGTAAGGAAACAGAGACATTAAATGACACAGTAGACCAAATGATGGACTTATTTGATATGTATAGAGGATTCCATTCGAAAGCAGCAGAATACAATTTATTTTTAAGTGCATCTGGAACATTCTCAAGGATAGATCACATGCTGGGCTGCATATCAAGCCTTGCTAAATTTAAGAAAATTGGTCATATCAAACATCTTTTCTGACCACAATACTATGATATTAGAAATCAATTATAAGAAAAAAACTTCAAAAAAAAAACAGAAACATGGAGGCTAAACAACATGGCACTAAGCAAACAATGGATTAATGAAGAAATCAAACAGCAAATAAAAATAAATACCTAGAGACAAATCAAAAAGAAAACACAAGGATCCAAAAGCTATGGGACATAGCAAAAGAAGTTCTGAATGGGAAGTTTATGCTGAAACAACCTTACCTTAGGAAACAAGAAAAATCTCAAAAAAACAATCTAATTTTACATTTAAAACAACTAGAGAAAGAAGAACAAACAAAATCGAAAGTTACTGGAAGGAATGAAATAATAAAGATCAGAGCACAAATAAATGAAATAGAGACAAAAAAAAAAGAAAATCTAAAAGATCAATAAAGCTAAATGCTGGTTCTTCTAAAATATCAACAAAATTGATACACCTTTAGCAAGATTCATCAAGAAAAAAAGGAAGAGGGCCTAAATCAGTGAAATCAGAAATGAAAAGGCAAAAGTTGCATGAAACACCACAGAAATACAAAAGAACATAAGAGAAAACTATAAGCAAATACAGGCTAATAAAATGGACAACCTTGAAAAAAGGGACAAATTCTTAGAAAACTACAACCTTCCATGACTGAACCAGGAAGAAATAGAAAATATGAACAGAGCAATGAAAAGCACTGAAATTGAAACTGTGATTAAACATCTTCTGACAGGGCTTCCCTGGTGGCTCAGTGGTTATGAGTCTGCCTGCACATGAAGGGGACACGGGTTCGTGCCCTGGTCTGGGAAGATTCCACATGCTGCAGAGCAGCTGGGGGCCCATGAGCCATGGTCACTGAGCCTGCGCGTCTGGAGCCTGTGCTCCACAATGGGAGAGGCCACAGCAGTGAGAGGCCTGCAAACTGAAAAAAAAAAAAAAATCTTTCAGCAAAAGCTCAGGACCAGATGGCTTCACAGGCAAATTCTATCAAACATTTATAGAAGAGTTATCACCTACCCTTCTCAAACTCTTCCAAAATATAGCAGAGGGAGGAACACTCCAATACTCATTCTATGAGGCTGCCATTACTCTGATACCAAAACCAAAGACGTCACACACAAAAAGAAACTACAGACCAATATCACTGATAACATAGATGTAAAAATCCTCAACAAAATACCAGCAAACAGAATCCAACGACACATTAAAAGGATCATGCACCATGATTATGTGGGATTTAACCCAGGGATGCAAAGATTCTTCAATATACACAAATCAATCACTGTAAGAAACCACATTAACTAAAGAATATAAACCATGTGATCATCTCAGTAGATGCAGAAAAAGCTTTTGACAAAATCCAACATCTATTTATGATAAAAACTCTCCAAAAAGTGGGCATAAAAATATAACTCAACATAATAAAGGCCCTATATGACAAATTCACAGCTAACATCATACTCAACAGTGAAAAGCTGAAAGCATTTCCTCTGAAATCAGTAAGAAGACAAGGGCGCACATTCCCATCACTTTTATTCAACACAGTTTTAAAGTTCCTAGCCACAGCAATCAGAGAAGAAAAAGAAATAAAAGGATTCCAATTTGAAAAAGAAGTAAAACTATCACTGTGGCAGATGACATGACTATACACAGAAAATCCTAATGAAGCCACCAAAAAACTATTAGTACTCATCAATGAATTCTGTAAAGCTGCAGAATACAAGGTTAATACAGAGAAATTATTGCATTTCTATACACTAACAATGAAATTTCAGAAAGAGAAATTAGGGAAACAATTCAATTTCCCATTGTATAAAAAAGAATAAATACCTAGTAATAAACTATCTAAGGAGGCAAAGAACATTACTCCAAAAATTATAAGATACTGATGAAAGAAACTAAGAGTGACACAAACTGATAGAAAGATACACTGTGTTCTTGGATTAGAAGAATCAATAATGGGACATCCCTGGTTGTCCAGTGGTTAAGACTCCATGCTCCTAATGCAGGGGGCATGGGTTTGATCTCTGGTCAGGGAACTAGATTCCGCATGCCACAGAAAGTGGCCAAAAAAGAAAAAAGAATCAATATTGTTTACAAGATCATACTACCCAAGACAATCTACAGATTTAATGCAATCCCTATCAAATTACCAATAGCATTTTTCACAGAACTAGAACAAAAATAATTTTTAATTTGTATGGAAATACAAAAGACTCTGAATAGCCAAAACAATCTTGAGAAAGAAGAACAGAGCCACAGGAATCACACACTCTGACTTCACAGTATACTACTACAAAGGTTAAGCAATCAAAACAGTGTGGTACTGGCACAAAAATGGAAATACAGAGCAATACTACAGGATAGAATGCTCAGAAATATGTCCACACTGTTATAATCTGGTCAACTAATCTATGACAAAGGAGACAAACTTATACAATGGAGAAAGACAATCTCTTCAGTAAGTGGTGCTGGGAAAACTGGACAGCTACATGTAAAAATATGAAATTAGAACACTCCCTAAAACCATACACAGAAATAAACTCAAAATAGATTAAAGACCTAAATGAATAGAATGAATACTATAAAACTCTTAGAGGAAATCACAGGCAGAACATTCTCTGACATAAATCTCAGCAATAAAATTTTTTGGATCCATCTCTTAGAATAACGTAAATAAAAACAAAAATAAACAAGTGGGACCTAATTAAACGTCAAAGCTTTTACACAGTAAGGCAAACCATAACCAAAACAAAAAGACAACCTACAGAATGGGAGAAAATATTTGCAAATGATGCAATAGACAAAGGATTGAGTTCCAAAATATACAAACAGCTCATACAGATTAATAACAAAAAACAAACAATACAATCCAAAAATGGGCAGAAGGCCTAAATAGAGATTTCTCCAAAGAAGACATACAGATGGTCAACAGGCATGTGAAAAGATATTCAGTATTGCTAATTATTAGAGAAATGCAAATCAAAACTACAATGAGGAATCAATTCACTCCAGTCAGAATGCCCATCACCAAAATGTCTACAGATAATAAATGCTGGTGAGGGTGTGGAGAAAAGGGAAGCCCCCTACACTGTTGGGGGGAATGTAAATTGGTGCAGTCACTAAGGAGAACAGTATGGCGGTTTCTTTTAAAAACTAAAAATAGAGTTACCATATGATCCAGCAAACCGACTCCTGGGCATATATATGGAGAAAATTCTAATTCGAAAAGATACATGCACCCCGATGTTCATAGTTGCACTTTTTATAATAGCCAAGACAGAGAAGCAACCTAAATGTCCACTAACAGATGAATGAATATAATGGATATATATATAATGGAACATTACTCAACCATTTGAAATATTATGCTGTACTTTTGTGCTGCATCACTTTGCTGTACACCTGAAACTAACACAACATTGTGAATTAACTGTACTTAAATTAAAATAAAAAGATATTGCTAAGACCAATGTCAAAGAGCATACTGTCTATGCTTTCTTCTAAGAGTTTTATGGTTTCAGGTCTCACAGTCAAGTCTTTAATGCATTCTGAATTGACTTTTGTGTACGATGTCAGACAAACATTTTCTGGTTTCATTTTTTTGCATGTGGCTATCCAGTTTTTCCAACCCCATTTATTGCAAAGACTATCCTTTCTTCATTGTATGTTTTTTACTTATTTGTCATAAATTAATTGTCTATATATTTGGGGGGTTATTTCTGGGCTTTCATTTGGTTCCATTGATTTATGTCTCTTTTATAATAATACCACGCTGCTTTGATCATTATAGCTTTGGAATATAGTTTAAAATCAGGGAGAGTAATACCACTGGCTTTGTTTTTTTCTCAAGATTGCTTCAATAAAAAAATTAATGGAACCAGACATAAGATCAATAAAGAAATTAAAATGTGGAGCCATATTATTTAATACATCATAATCAATTGTAATTAGCAGGCATGTATAGAAGATACTACACAACAAAAACAGAGCACAGATTCTTCTTATGTGAACAAGGAATATTCTTCTCAATAGACCATAAGCTATGCCAGAAAACAAGTCTCAAAAAATTATTTCTTTAGAAAACTGAACACACACTTTTCTGAACACAGTAGAAGGACTCTAGAAATAAATAACCTGAGGAAAACTGAAAATTTCACAAATATATGCAAATTAAACTACATATGTTTAAATAACCTGTGGTTCAAAAGAAATCAAGGAAAGTTAGAAAACAATTTTACATGAACACCTGTACACCAACAAATTGGAGAACCAAAAGAAATGGACAACTTCTTAGAATCATACAACCTTTCAAGACTGAATCATGAAGAAACAGGAAAACTGAATAGATCAATCATAGTCCAGAGATTGAAACAGTAATCAAAAAGCTGCCCCCTCCACCAAAAAAAAAAGTCCAGGACCAGAGAGCTTCACAAGTGAATATTATGAAATATATTTTAAAGATTTAATACCTTTCCTTTCAAACTCTTCCAAAAAATTGTTGAGGGGGGAACACTTCCCAACTCATTTTATAAGATGAACATCACCCTGACACCAAAACCAGACAAAGTCAATACAAATCATAAAATTACAGGTTAATGTTTCTGATGAATATAGATTCAAAAATCCTCAACAAAATATCAGCAAATCATATTCAGCAAACAACATAACAAAATGATCATACACCATGATCAAGGTGGGATCCATTCCAGGGATGCAAGGATAGCTCAACAACTGCAAATTAATCAACATTATACACCATATTAATAAAATGAAGGATAAAAACCAAACCATACAGAAAATGCAATTGACAAGATTCAACACTCATTTATAATAAATATTCTCAATAAAGTGGGTATAAAGGAAACATACCTCAACATAATAATGGCTACCTCGAACACACAGCTAACATCATAATCAATGGGAAAAAATTATTCCTCTAAAATCTGGAACAAGGATGCCCACTTTCACCACTCTTATTCAGCACAGAATTAGAAGTCCTAGCTAGCGTAATTAGGAAAGAAAAAGAAATCAAGGGCATCCAAATTGAAAAGGAAAGAGTAAAACTGTCACTGTTTGTGGTTGACATGATTTTATACTCAGAAAAACCTAAAGACCACCAAAAAACTATTACAAAAATAAATGAATTCAGTAGAGTTTTATGGAACAAAATCAACATAAACAAACCTGTTGAGGAGAGGCCTTAAAGATGGTGGAGGAGTGAGACGTGAAGATCACCTTCCTCCCCACAAATGCATCAGAAATACATCTACATGTGGAACAACTCCTACAGAACAGCTACTGAACACTGGCAGACCTCAGACTTCCAAAACGGCAAAAATCTCCCCACATACCTGGTTTGGGCAAAAGAAAAAAGAAAAAAACAGAGACAAAAGAATAGGGACAGGGCCTGCACCTCTGGGAGGGAGCTATGAAGGAGGAAAAGTTTCCATACACTAGGAAGCCTTTCACTGGTGGATATGGAGGGTGGCGGGGGGGAAGCTTCAGAGCCATGGAGGAGAGTGCAGCAATAGGGGAGCTGAGGGCAAAGCAGAGACATTCCCACACAGAGGATCAGTGCCGACCAGCACTCACCAGCCTGAGAGGCTTCTCTGCTCCCTCGCCAGAGCAGGTGGGGTCTGGGAGCTGAGGCTCTGGCTCCAGAGGTCAGATCCCAGGGGGCGGACTGGTGTTGGCTGCATGAACAGAGCCTGAACAGGGCTAGTGCGCCACAGCTACCTGGGAGGGAGTCCAGGAAAATGTCTGGAACTGCCTAAGAGGCAAGAAAACATTTATTCTGGGTAAGCAAGGGCATTCAGAGCACTGCCTAAACGAGTTACAGAGACAGGCAGGAGCCACGGCTATCAGTGCAGACACAATAGACTGGCATGAAACACTAAGGCTACTGCTGCAGAACCAAGACGTCTGTGTGCAAGCACAGGTCATTATCCACACCTCCCGTGCTGGGAGCATATGCAATCTGCCACTGCCAGGGTCCCGTGATCCAGGGACAACTTCCCTGGGAGAACACATGGCACATCTCAGGCTGTTGCAATGTCATGCCAGCCTCTGCCACGGCAGGCTCCCTCTGCATTCCTTACCCCTCCACTGCCCCAGCCTGAGTGAGTCAGAGCTCCCTAATCAGCTGCTACTTTAACCCCATCCTGTCTGAGTGAAGAATAGACACCTCCAGGGGACCTATATGTATATATATGTATATATTAAAATATATATTTTTTATTTCTCATTTTGTGAGGGTGTATGTGTATGCTTCTTTGTATGATTTTGTCTGTATACCTTTACTTTTACAATTTGTCCTAGGGTTCTCTCTGTCCCTTTTTTCTTGGATAGTTTTTAGTGTTTGCTATCATTGGTGGATTTGTTTTTTAGTTTGGTTGCTCTCTTCTTTTTTTTCTTCTTTTATTACTTTTAAATTGTTTTATTATCAACAATTTTTTAATTTTAATAATTTATTTTTTCTTTCCTTGTTTCTTTTTTTCTTCATTTTCTTCTGAACCTTGTGACTGACAGGGTCTTGGTGCTCCAGCCGGGTGTCAGGCCTGTGCCTCTGAGGTGGGAGAGCCAAATTTAGGACAACATTCACCAGAGACCTCCTGGCTCCACATAATATGAAATGGTGAAAGCCCTCCCAGAAATCTCCATCTCAATGCTAAGACCCAGCTCCACTCAATGACCAGCAAGCTACAGTGCTGGACACCCTATGCCCAACAACTAGCAACACAGGAGCACAACCCCCCCAGTTACCAGAGAGACTGCCTAAAATCAAAATAAGGTCACAGACATCCAAAAACACAGGACTGTATGTGGTCCTGCTCACCGGAAAGACAAGATCCAGCCTCATCCACCAGAACACAGGCAACAGTACCCTTCACCAGGAAGACTAAACAACACACTGAACCAACCTTACTCACTGGGGGAAGACCAAAAACAACAGGAACTATGAACACACAGCCTGCAGAAAGGAGATCCCAAACACAGTAATTTAAGCAAAATGAAAAGAAAGGGAGAACACAGCAGATGAAGGAGCAAGGTAAAAACACATCATAGCAAAACAAATGAAGAGGAAATAGGCAGTCTACCTGATGGCTTCACAGGCAAATTCTATCAAACATTTAGAGAAGAGTGAACACTTATCCTTCTAAAACATTTCCAAAATTTTGAGGGAGATTTTGGAGGAAGGAACAGAGGGAGGAACACTCCCAAAACTCATTCAACAAGGCCACCATCTCCCTGATATCAAAAAACAGACACAGATATCACAAAGAAAGAAAACTACAGGCCAATATCACTGATGAACATAAATGCAAAAATCCTCAACAAAATACAAGCAAACAGAATCCAACACCATATTAAAAGGATCAAACACCATGATCACGTGGGGTTTATCCCAGGAATGCAAGGATTCTTCAATATACATAAATCTATCAATGTGATAAACCATATTAACAAATTGAAGGAGAAAAACCAAATGATCATCTCAATAGATGTAGAAAATGCTTTTGACAAAATTCAACACCCATTTATGATAAAACCCCTCCAGAAAGTACGCATAGTGGGAACTTACCTCAACATAATAAAGCCCATACTTGACAAACCCACAGCCAACATCGTTATCAATGGTGAAAAATTGAAACAATTTCCTCTAAGATCAGGAATAAGACAAGGTTTTCCTCTCTCACCAGTATTATTTAACATAGCTTTGGAAGTTTTATCCACAGCAATCAGAGGAGAAAAAGAAATAAAACAAATACAAATTGGAAAAGAAGAAGTAAAGCTGTCACTGTTTGCAGATGACATGATCATACACATAGAGAATTCTAAACATGCTACCAGAAAACTACTAGAGCTAATCATTGATTGGTAAAGTAACATGATACAAAATTAATGCACAGAAATCTCTTGCATTCCTATACATTAATGATGAAAAGTCTGAAACAGGAATCAAGGAAACACTCTCATTTACCATTGCAACAAAAGAATAAAATACTTAGGAGTAAACCTACCTAAGGTGACAAAATACCTCTATGCAGAAAACTGAAAGACACTGATTAAAGAAATTAAAGATAGAAACAGATGGAGAGATATACCATGTTCTTGGATTGGAAGAATCAACATTGTGAACATGACTATACTACCCAAAGCAATCTATAGATTCAATGCAATATACAGATTGCAAAGCTATCTACAGATTCAATGCAATCCCTATCAAAAAACCAATGGCATTTTTCACAGAACTAGAACAAAAATTTCACAATTTATATGGACACACAAAAGACCTCAACTAGACAAGGAAATCTTGAGAAAGAAAAATGGAGTAGGATGAATTAGGCTCCCAGACTTCAGACTATACTACAAAGCTACAGTAATCAAGACAGTAAGGAACTGGCACAAAAACAGAAATATAGACCAGTGGAACATGATAGAAAACCCAGAGATAAACCCACGCACATATGGTCACCTTATCTTTGATAAAGGAGGCAAGAATATACAGTGGAGAAAAGATAGCCTCTTCAATAAGTGGTGCTGGGAAAACTGGAATGAAATGCTAAAAGAATGAAATTAGAACACTCCTGAACACCATACGCAAAACTAAACTCAAAACGGATAAAGACCTAAATATAAGGCCAGACACTATAAAACTCTTAGAGGAAAACATAGGGAGAACCCTCTATGACATAAATCACAGCAAGATTTTTTTTTTCAGTATGCAGACCTCTCACTGTTGTGGCCTCTCCCGTTGCAGAGCACAGGCTCCTGACGCGCAGGCTCAGCGGCCATGGCTCATGAACGCAGCTACTCTGTGGCATGTGGGGTCTTCCTGGACTGGGGCACGAACCCGTGTCCCCTGCATCGGCAGGTGTACTCAACCACTGTACCACCAGGAAGCCCGCAAGATACTTTTTGACCCACCTCCTAGAGAAATGGAAATAAAAACAAAAATAAACAAATGGGACCTAAAAATCTGTTCCACAGCAAAGGAAACCATAAACAAGACAAAAAGACAGCCCTTAGAATAGTAGAAAATATTTGCAAATGAGGCAACTGACAGAGGATTAATCTCCAAAATTTACAAGCAGCTCATGCAGCTCAATATCAAAAAAACAAGAAACCCAAGCCAAAAATGGGCAGAAGACCTAAATAGACATTTCTCCAAAGAAGATATACAGACTGCCAACAAACACATGAAAGAATGCTCAACACCATTAATCATTAGAGAAATGCAAATCAAAACTACAATGAGATATCATCTCACACCAGTCAGAATAGCTATCATCAAAAAATCTACAAACAATAAATGCTGGAGAGGGTGTGGAGAAAAGGGAACACCCTTGAACTGTTGGTGGGAATGTAAGTTGATACCGCCACTATGGAGAACAGTATGGAGGTTCCTAAAAATCTTAAAATAGAACTACCATATGACCAAGCAATCCCACTATCCTTGAAAAAACCATAATTTAAAAAGAGTCATGTACCACAGTATTCATTGCAGCTCTATTTACAATAGCCAGGACATGGAAGCAACCTAAGTGTCCATCGACATATGACTGGATAAAGAAGATGTGGCACATATATACAATGCAGTATTACTCGCCCATAAAAAGAAATGAAATTGAGTTATTTGTAGTGAGGTCGATTGACCTAGAGTCTGTCATACAGAGTGAAGTAAGTCAGAAAGAGAAAAACAAATATTGTATGCTAACACATATATATGGAATCTTACAAAGAAAAAAAATGATTCTGAAGAATGTACGGGCAGGACAGGAATAAAGACATAGATGTAGAGAATGTACTTGAGGACACAGGCAGATGGTAGGGTAAGTTGGCACAAAGTGAGAGAGTGGCATGGACATATATATACCACCACATGTAAAATAGATAGCTACTGGGAAGCAGCCACATAGCTCAGTGCTTTGTGACCACCTAGAGGGTTGGGATAGGGAAGGTGGGAGGGAGACGCAAGAGGTAGGTAGGAGATACGGGGATATATGTACAGGTAGAGCTGATTCACTTTGTTGTATAGCAGAAACTGACACACCATTGTAAAGCAATTGTACTCCAAAAAAGATGTTAAAAAAAACCCCAAAAACCTGTTGAGTTTCTATACAAAAATGAACTAGCAGAAAGACAAATTAAGAAAACAATCCCATTTGCAATCACACACACCAAAATAAAAAACCCCAAGAATAAATTATACCAAAGTTGTGAAAGATTCCCACCATTAAACCATAAGATATTTTTGAAAAAATTGAAGAAGACATAAAGATATGTAAAGATAGATATAAAATGTTCATGAATTGGAAGAATTAACATTGTTTTAATATCCATATTACCTAAAGCAAACTACAGATCACTTCAATCACTATCAAAATCATAAGGACATTTTTCACAAAAATACAATCAAAAACTCTGAAATTTATATGAAACCACAAAAGACCCAAATAACCAAAAAGAAGAAAGCTGGAGGTATCACACTCCCTGATTTCAAACTATATTATGAAACCACAGTAATTACAACATCATGGTATTAGCAGGAAAACAGATATGTAAATCAGTGGAACAGAATTGAGAGACCAAAAATAATTGCACAGATACAGATACAATTAATTTTCAACAAAGAGCAAAGAATAAACAACGTAGAGAGGACAGTCTTTTCTCTAAATGGAGTTGGGAAAACTGTACAGCCACATGCAAAATTTTAAAAAAATTAAAAATGAAGCTAGACCACTATTTCATACCACCCATAAAAAGGCAACTCAAAGTGAATTAAAGACGTGAATGTAAGACCTAGAACCCTAAAACTCTGGGAGGAAAATACAGGCAGTTATGCTCTTTGACACTGGTGTTAGCAATATCTTTCAACATATGCTTCATCAGGCAAGAGAAACAAAAACAATATTAAACAAATGGGACTACATCAAACTGAAAAGTCTTCTGCACAGCAAAGGAATTTAACAACAAAAGGAAACGACAACAAACTGAATGGGAGAAGTTAGTCACAAATAAAATATGTTATATCCAAAATATATAAGGAATTTATACAACTGAAAAACAAAAAGACAACGCAATTTATAATGGGCAGAGGACTTAGACATTTTTCTAAGCAAAACATACAGATGTTCAACATGAAAAGATGTTCAACATCACTAATTATTGGGAAATCATTATCAAAACCACAATGACATATCACCTGATAAACCTCCCAGAATGGCTATTATCAAAAAAAGGCAGGAAGAAACAAGTGTTGGCGAGAACGTGGAGATAAAAAATCCTCCTACACTGTTGGTGGGAATATAAATTGGTGCAGGCACTATTGAAAACAGTATAAACATTCCTCAAAAAATTAAGAATAGAACTAGCATATGACCTAGCTATCCCAATTCAGGGTATCTATCCAAAGAAAATGAAAACAGTAATTCAAAAAGATACATGCACCCCAAATGTTTAGAACGTCATTATTCACAATAGCCAAGATATGGAAGCAAACCAAGTGTCCACTGACAGATGAATGGGTAAAGAATATGTGGTACATTTAAACAATAGGATACTACTTAGCCATAAAAAAAAGGTGACCTTGCCATTCGCTACGATATGGATTGATCTAGAGAGAATTATGCTAAGTGAAATAAGTCAGTCGGAGAAAGACAAATACCACATTGATTCACTGACATGTAGAATGTGAGAATATTAAACACAAAAAAAATTAACAACTTAAAAATAAGTGAAAAAAGCAAAGAAAAATATGCAGATACAGGTAACAGAGTAGTGACTACCAGAGGGGAAGAAGTTGTGAGAGGAGGATAAAATGGGAATAGAGGATCAACTTTATGGTGAGAAATGGAAACAAAATTTTTGGTGGTGAGCATGCTATAGGGTATATAGTAGAAATACAATGTTGTATACATGAAATTTATGGAATGTTATAAAGCAATGTTACTGCACTTTTGAAAAACACCCTAAAATTAAAAAACAAAATAAATGAATATTAAAAAGCTGGAATTTACATAAAATGGAATATTATTCAGGCTTTAAAAGTTCATAAATATGCTACATGAATGAGACTTGAGAACATAACAATGAAATAAGTCATACACAAAAAGACAAATGTTGTATGATTCCATTTACATAAAGTATCTAGAATAGGAGAATTCATGAAGACAGACAACAGAATAGAAAATAATACAGAGGAGGGAGGAAAGGGAAATTATTGCTTAATGAATGCAGAGTTTCTGTTTGGAATGATAAAAAGTTCTGGAAATAGTGGTAATGATTGTATGAAATAACATTCATATTTTATGGCAAGACAAGAAAAATTTCAAAATAAAAAACTCTTCTCTGCCCTTTGGCCTCCTCTCTCCCGAACTGTGCATCATATATCTGCATTATGCATCAACCAAACTTCCCTATCAGCAGAAATACCTGCTTAACCATAAAGAGCAAGCGTGTTTTCTAGAAACCATAAATAGTAATTACAAGCTTGCTAATCTAGAGAATGTTAAAGTACAATTTATAATTGCTTACTTCTTGTTTTTGCTAGAAACTAGGCTTTAAGGTAAAGATGATATTATATATGTACTTAAAGCTACTAAACTGGTGGGGGAAACATTTCAGTATACAAGGAAAATGGGAAGTGAGTTTTAAGAACAAGAGGATATAAGGAATGGAAATGAATTTTGTAAAAGGAAAAAGGAGTGCTTTTGTCCTAGAGCTGGCTGGTTTTGAGTGGAAAGGAGTGAGGACAAATTAATATGGATACAGAGAGCTATGAAACGTTTGTGAAGAAGGAACACTGAGAGAAGAGTTTTATGCATAGCCAGGATTGGCTAAGATTGTATTGAATTTAATAAGGTAAATGAATTTTGTTATTAAGAGTATGCTTATGCAAGATATGAGCTTGGTTTTCTCTCTCTGCTGGTAAAACAAGGTTTTCTTAAAATATTGACCTAGGGGGTCATAGAAAGATGGCAGAAGAGTAAGACGCGGAGATCACCTTCCTCCCCACAGATACACAAGAAATACATCTACACGTGGAACAACTCTTACAGAACACCTACTTAAGGCTGGCAAAAGACCTCAGACCTCCTAAAAGGCAAGAAACTCCCCACGTACCTGGGTAGGGCAAAAGAAAAAAGAAAAAACAGAGACAAAAGAATAGGGACGGCACCTGCACCAGTGGGAGGGAGCTGTGAAGGAGCAAAAGTCTCCACACACTAGGAAGCCCCTTCGCAGGAGGAGACGGCGGGAGGTGGAGGAGCGAGCTTCGGAGCCGCAGAGGAGAGCACAGCAACAGGGGTGCGGAGGGGAAAGCGGAGAGATTCCCGCATAGAGGATCGGTGCCGACCGGCACTCACCAGCCCGAGAGGCTTGTCGGCTCACCCGCCGGGGCGGGCGGGGCTGCGAGCTGAGGCTCGGGTTTCAGTATTGGTCGGAGCGCAGGGCGAGGACTGGGGTTGGCGGCTTGAACATAGCCTGAAGGGGGTAGTGCACCACGGCTAGCCGGGAGGGAGTCCGGGGGAAAGTCTGCACCTGCCGAGGAGGCAAGAGACTTTTCCTACCCGCTTTGTTTCCTGATGCGCGAGGAGAGGGGTTTAAGAGCGCTGCTTAAATGAACTTCAGAGTCCAGCGCGAGTCGCGGCTGAAAGCGCGGTCCCCAGAGACTGGCGCGAGCCGCGGCTAAAAGCACGGACCTCAGAGACAGGCGCGAGCCGCGGCTAAAAGCACGGACCCCAGAGACGGGCGGGAGACGCTAAGGCTGCTGCTGCCGCCACCAAGGGGCCTGTGTACGAGCACAGGTCAATATCCACACCCCTCTTCCGGGGAGCCTGAGCAGCCCGCCACTGCCAGGTTCCCGGGATCCAGTGACATCTTCCGAGGGAGAACACACGGCGGGCCTCAGGCTAGTGCAACGTCACGCCGGCCTCTGCCGCCGCAGGCCCGCCCCGCACGCCATGCCTCTCTCTCCCCTCGGCCTAAGTGCGCCAGAGCCCCCGAGTCAGAGGCTCCTTTAACCCTGTCCTGTCTGAGTGAAAAACAGACGCCCTCCAGCGACCTACACGCAGAGGCGGGGCCAAATCCAAAGCTGAGCCCCTGGGAGCTGTGACAACAAAGAAGTGAAAGGGAAATCTCTCCCAGCAGCCTCAGAAGCTGCGGATTAAAGCTCCACAATCAGCTTGATGTACCCTGCTTCTGTGGAATACATGAATAGACAGTGACTCATCCCAAATTGAGGTGGTGGACTTCGTATGCAAGATCTATGATTTTTTTTCCCCTTTTTCCTCTATTTGTGAAAGTGTATGTGTACGCTTCTCTTTGACATCTTGTCTGTATAGCGTTGCTTCCACCATTTGTCCTAGGTTTCTATCCGTCCATTGTTTTTTTTTTTTTTTCCCTATAAGAAAAAAATTTTTTTTCTTAATAATTAATTTTAATAATTCTATTATACTTTACCTTCCCTCTTTCTTTCTTTCCTTGCCCCCTTTATACAACGAATCATCCCAAGTGGAGGAGGTGGTCTTTGAAAGCAAGATTTATGATTTTTTCCCCTTTACCTCTTTTCGTGAGGGTGTATGTGTAAGCTTCAGTGTAAGATTTTGTCTGTATAGCGTGGCTTTCAACATTTGTCCTATGGTTATATCCGTCCTTTTTTTTTTTCTTTTTTCCCCTAAATAATTATGTTTTAATTCAATAACTTTATTATATTTTACTTCATTATATTTTACTGTATCTACTTTCTGTCCTTTTTCCTTCCTTCGTTCCTTCCTTCCTCCCTCCTTTCTTTCCTTCTGGCCTTCTTTCCTTCTTCTTTCTTTCTTCCTTCCTTCCCTCCCTCCTTCCTCCCTTCCTTCCTTCCCTTCCTCCTTTCCTTCTTTCTATCTTCCTATTTCTACTAATTCTCTCTACTTTCTCTCCCTTTTAATCTGAGCTGTGTGGATGAAAGGTTCTTGCTGCTCCTGCCAGGAATCAGGACTCTACCTCTGAAGGGGGAGAGCCAACTTCAGGACACTGGTCCACAAGAGATTTCCCAGCACCACATAATATCAAACGGCGAAAATCTCCCAGGGATCTCCACCTTAACACCAGCACCCAGCTTCACTCAACGGCCAACAAGCTACAGTGCTGGACAACCTATGCCAAACAACTAGCAAAACAGAAACACAACCCCACCCATTAACAGAGAGGCTGCCTAAAATCATAATAAGTCCAGAGACACCCCAAAACACACCATCAGACGTGGACATGCCCACCAGAGACACAAGATCCAGCCTCATCCACCAGAACACAAGCACTAGTCCCCTCCACCAGGAAGCATACACAACCCACTAGACCAACCTTAGCCACTGGAGACAGACATCAAAAACAACGGGAACTACGAACCTGCAGCCTGCAAAAAAAAATGGAGACCCCAAGCACAGTAAGATAGGCAAAATGAGAAGACAGAAAAACACACAGCAGATGAAGGAGCAAGATAAAAATACACCAGACCTAACAAATGAAGAGGTAATAGGCAGTCTACCTGAAAAAGAATTCAGAATAATGATAGTAAAGATGATCCAGAATCTCGGAAATAGAATGGAGGCAGGGATGGAGAAGATGCAAGAAATATTTAACAAAGATCTAGTAGAACTAAAGAACAAACAAACAGAGATGAACAACACAATAACTGAAATGAAAAATACACTAGGTGGGATCAATAGCAGAATAACTGAGGCAGAAGAATGGATAAGTGACCTGGAAAATAAAATAGTGGAAATAACTACGGCAGAGCAGAATAAAGAAAAAAGAATGAAAAGAACTGAGGACAGTCTCAGAGACCTCTGGGACAACATTAAACACACCAACATAAAAATTATAGGGGTTCCAGAGGATGAAGAGAAAAAGAAAGGGACTGAGAAAATATTGAAGAGATTATATTTGAAAACTTCCCTAATATGGGAAAGGAAATAGTTAACCAAGTCCAGGAAGCAGAGAGAGTCCCATACAGGATAAACCCAAGGAGAAATACGCCAAGACACATATTAATCAAACTCTCAAAAATTAAATACAAAGAAAGCATATTAAAAGCAGCAAGGGAAAAAAAACAAATAACACACAAGGGAATCCCCATAAGGTTAACACCTGATCTCTCAGCAGAAACTCTGCAAGCCAGAAGGGAGTGGCAGGACATACTGAAAGTGATGAAGGAGAAAAGCCTGCAACCACGATTACTCTACCCAGCAAAGATCTCATTCAGATTTGATGGAGAAATTAAAACCTTTACAGACAAGCAAAAGCTGAGAGAGTTCAGCACCACCAAACCAGCTTTACAACAACTGCTAAAGGAACCTCTCTAGACAAGAAACACAAGAGAAGGAAAGGACCTATAAAAACGAACCCAAAACAATTTAGAAAATGGGAATAGGAACATGCATATCGATAATTACCTTAAATGTAAATGGACTAAATGCTCCCACCAAAAGACACAGATTGGCTGAATGGATACAAAAACAAGACCCATATATATGCTGTCTACAAGAGACCCACTTCAGACCTAGAGACACATACAGACTGAAAGTAAGGGGATGGAAAAAGATATTCCATGCAAATGGAAATCAAAAGACAGCTGGAGTAGCAATTCTCATATCAGACAAAATAGACTTTAAAATAAAGACCATTACAAGAGACAAAGAAGGACACTACATAATGATTAAGGGAACGATCCAAGAAGAAGATATAACAATTGTAAATATTTATGCACCTAACACAGGAGCACCTCAATACATAAGGCAAAAACTAACAGGCATAAAAGGGGAAATCGACAGTAATACATTCATAGTAGGGGACTTCAACACCCCACTTTCACCAATGGACAGATCATCCAAAATGAAAATAAGTAAGGAAACACAAGCTTTAAATGATACATTAAACAAGATGGACTTAATTGATATCTATAGGACACTCCATCCAAAAACAACACAATACACATTTTTCTCAAGTGATCATGGAACATTCTCCAGGATAGGTCATATCTTGGGTCACAAATCAAGCCTTGGTAAATTTAAGAAAATTGAAATTGTATCAACTATCTTTTCCGACCACAACGCCATGAGACTAGATATCAATTACAGGAAAAGATCTGTAAAAATTACAAACACATGGAGGCTAAACAATACATTACTCAATAATGAAGTGATCACTGAAGAAATCAAAGAGGAAATTAAAAAATACCTAGAAACAAATGACAATGGAGACACAATGACCCAAAACCTATGGGATGCTGCAAAAGCAGTTCTAAGAGGGAAGTTTATAGCAATACAAGCCCACCTTAAGAAGCAGGAAACATCTCGAATAAACAACCTAACCTTACACCTAAAGCAATTAGAGAAAGAAGAACAAAAAACCCCCAAATTTAGTAGAAGGAAAGAAATTATAAAAATCAAATCAGAAATAAACGAAAAACAAATGAAGGAAACAATAGCAAAGATCAATAAAACTAAAAGTTGGTTCTTTGAGGAAATAAACAAAATAGATAAACCATTAGCCAGACTCATCAAGAAAAAAAGGGAGAAGACTCAAATCAATAGATATAGAATGAAAAAGGAGAAGTAACAACTGACACTGCAGAAATAAAAATGATCATGAGAGATTACTACAATCAACTCTATGCCAATAAAATGGACAATCTGGAAGAAATGGACAAATTCTTAGAAATGCACAAACTACCAAGACTGAATCAGGAAGAAACAGAAAATATGAACAGACCAATCACAAACACTGAAATTGAAACTGTGATTAAAAATCTTCCAACAAACAAAAGCCCAGGACCAGATGGCTTCACAGCTGAATTCTATCAAGCATTTAGAGAAGAGCTAACACCTATCCTTCTCAAACTCTTCCAAAACATAGCAGAGGGAGGAACACTCCCCAATTCCTTCTACGAGGCCACCAACACCTTGATACCAAAACCAGACAAGGATGTCACAAAGAAAGAAAACTACAGGCCAATATCACTGATGAACATAGATGCAAAAATCCTCAACAAAATACTAGCAAACAGAATCCAACAGCACATTAAAAGGATCATACACCATGATCAAGTGGGATTTATTCCAGGAATTCAAGGATTCTTCAATATACGCAAATCTATCAATGGGATAAACCATATTAACAAATTGAAGGAGAAAAACCATATGATCATCTCAATAGATGCAGAGAAAGCTTTTGACAAAATTCAGCACCCATTTATGATAAAAAACCCTACAGAAAGTAGGCATAGAGGGACCTTTCCTCAACATAATAAAGGCCATATATGACAAACCCACAGCCAACATCATCCTCAATGGTGAAAAACTGAAAGCATTTCCACTAAGATCAGGAACAAGACAAGGGCGCCCACTCTCACCACTCTTATTCAACATAGTTTTGGGAGTCTTAGCCACAGCAATCAGAGAAGAAAAGGAAATAAAAGGAATCCAAATCGGAAAAGAAGAAGTAAAGCTGTCACTGTTTGCAGATGACATGATACTATACATAGAGAATCCGAAAGATGCTACCAGAAAACTACTAGAGCTAATCAATGAATTTGGTAAAGTAGCAGGATACAAAATTAATGCACAGAAATCTCTGGCATTCCTATATACTAGTGATGAAAAATCTGAAAGTGAAATCAAGAAAACACTCCTATTTACCATTGCAAAAAAAAAAGAATAAAATACCTAGGAATAAATCTATCTAGGGAGACAAAAGACCTGTATGCAGAAAATTATAAGACACTGATGAAAGAAATTAAAGACGATACAAATAGATGGAGGGATATACCATGTTCTCAGATTGGAAGAATAAACATTGTGAAAATGACTCTACTACCCAAAGCAATCTATAGATTCAATGCAATCCCTATCAAACTACCACTGGCATTTTTCACAGAACTAGAAAAAAAATTTCACAATGCGTATGGAAACACAAAAGACCCCGAATAGCTAAAGCAATCTTGAGAGCGAAATACGGAGCAGGAGGAATCAGGCTCCCTGACTTCAGACTATACTACAAAGCTACAGTAATCAAGACAGTATGGTACTGGCACAAAAACAGAACGATAGATCAATGGAACAGAATAGAAAGCCCAGAGATAAACCCATGCACATATGGACACCTTATCTTTTATAATGGTGGCAGGAATATACAGTGGAGAAAGGACAGCCTCTTCAATAAGTGGTGCTGGGAAAACTGGACAGCTACATGTAAAAGTATGAGCTTAGATCACTCCCTAACACCATACACAAAAATAAGCTCAAAATGGATTAAAGACCTAAATGGAAGGCCAGAAACTATCAAACTTTTAGAGGAAAACATAGGCAGAACACTCTATGACATAAATCACAGCAAGATCCTTTTTGACCCATCTCCTAGAGCAATGGAAATAAAAACAAAAATAAACAAATGGGACCTAATGAAACTTCAAAGCTTTTGCACAGCAAACCATAAACAAGACCAAAAGATAACCCTCAGAATGGGAGAAAATATTTGCAAATGAAGCAACTGACAAAGGATTAATCTCCAAAATTTACAAGCAGCTTATGCAGCTCAATAACAAAAAAACAAACAACCCAATCCAAAAATGGGCAGAAGACCTAAATAGACATTTCTCCAAAGAAGATATGCAGACTGCCAACAAACACATGAAAGAATGCTCAACATCATTAATCATTAGAGAAATGCAAATCAAAACTACAATGAGATATCATCTCACACCAGTTAGAATGGCCATCATGAAAAGATCTAGAAACAATAAATGCTGGAGAGGGTGTGGACAAAAGGGAACCCTCTTGCACTGCTGGTGGGAATGTGAATTGGTTCCGCCACTATGCAGAACAGTATGGAGGTTCCTTAAAAAACTAAAAATAGAACTACTATATGACCCAGCAATCCCACTACTGGGCATATACCCTGAGAAAACCAAAATTGAAAAAGAGGCATGTACCAAAATGTTCATTGCAGCTCTATTTACAATAGCCCGGAGATGGAAACAACCTAAGTGCCCATCGTCAGATGAATGGATAAAGAAGATGTGGCACATACACACAATGGAATATTACTCAGCGTTAAAAAGAAACGAAATTGAGCTATTTGTAATGAGGTGGATAGACCTCGAGTCTGTCATACAGAGTGAAGTAAGTCAGAAAGAAAAAGACAAATACCGTATGCTAACACATATATATGGAATTTAAGAAAAAAAAATGTTATGAAGAACCTAGGGGTAACACAGGAATAAAGACACAGACCTACTGGAGAACAGACTTGAGGATATGGGGAGGGGGAGGGGTGAGCTATGAGAGGGCGAGGAAGGGGCATGGACATATATATACTAACAAACGTAAGGTAATTAGCTAATGGGAAGCAGCCGCTTGGCACAGGGATATCAGCTCGGTGCTTTGTGACTGCCTGGAGGGGTGGGATAGGGAGGGAAGAAAGGAGGGAGACGCAAGAGGGAAGAAATATGTGAACGTCTGTATATATATAACTGATTCACTTTGTTATAAAGTAGAAACTGACACACCATTGTAGAGCAATTTTAACCCAAAAAAGTTGTTAAAAAAAAAAAAAAAAAGACAGAGGAAATGAGGGACAAAGAGATGTAAGAGGTCTACCAGGGAACAATTATGATCATGGACAATGGACCATGTCCTGCATAAAGAGGGAAATGAAGATGTTCACTGGAGAGTGAGTGTGGAGGATAAGCAGCTAGAATCACATTTGCAGCAATATGGATGGACCTATTATCATATTAAGTGAAGTAAGCCAGACAGAGGCAAATACCATATGATATCATTTATATGTAGAATCTAAATATATATATATATATATATATATATATATATATATATATATATATAAATCAACTTATATACAAAACAGAACTAGACCCACAGATGTAGAAAACTTATGGTTATCAAAGGGGAAAGGGGTAAGAGGGATAAATTTGGAGTTTGGGATTTACGTATGCACACTACTATATATAAATTACATAACCAACAAGGACCTACTGCATAGCACAGAGAATTATACTCAATATTTTTTTAATAACCTATAAAGGAAAAGAACCTGAAAAATTATATATATATATATACTGAATCTCTTTGCTGTACACCTGAAACTAACACTACATTGTAAATCAACTATATTTCAATAAAAAAACTAATAAAAAAATATATATATATTGACCTGTTTCTCATAGTAGATTGTGTTAGTTGCTTTGACTTTAAGTGATTCATTACAACCTTTGAGATCTTTTATCGTCCCTTTTGTTAAGTGAATGGGTATTGTTTCTTCAAACACCTGGTCTAATAGGATCATAGATCATTGTGAACATCTGAAACTTCTTTGATATTTTTGACAAACTTTCCAAAGAGCAAATTCTACATGAAGTTCATTTGACCTCTAGCTAAACCTGGGACACCTCAAATATTTGTTTTCTCTCCATCTCAGAGAGAGGAATATTAAACTAATTAGGTTTACTTGGTATGTTATTACATGGGAACCATTGACAAATGGTGATAAAACTTCTTAGGTTATATTGTTCAGTTGTAGAGGTGTTATTAATATAGATAATCTAGAAATTATATGAAACTCCTGAATATCTGATATATCCTTGCAAATGTTATCCATCATAATTCTAGTTATTATCTTAAACTGTTGTATGCCACAGCAATAGCCAAGTTTATGTCAACTACATTGTAATTAGGTCTTTAACCTTGCCTTTTTAAGTCTTTTGTCATTCATAGACAGTGCTGTACTCTAACACTTTTGCAAAAAATGCTTCATCTTCAAGAGCATCCACAGAAAGGCTTTCTGACAAGTACAGGTTTCTGATAACTTTCAGATCATACTGCTGAACTGGGTAAGAGATTAAAGAATTCTAATGGAAAACCTGTTGGCTTCTTACAACTATTTTTTTAACATCTTTATTGGGGTATAATTGCTTTACAATGGTGTGTTGGTTTCTGCTTTATAACAAAGTGAATCAGTTATACATATACATATGTTCCCATATCTCTTCCTTCGCACTTGCCCCTCCCTCCAACCCTCCCTATCCCACCCCTCCAGTGGGTCACAAAGCACTGAGCTGATATTCCTGTGCTATGTGGCTGCTTCCCATTAGCTATTTACCTTATGTTTGTTAGTGTATATATGTCCATGCCACTCTCTCGCTTTGTCACAGTTCACCCTTCCTCATCCCCATATCCTCAAGTCCATTCTCCAGTAGGTCTGTGTCTTTATTTCTGTCTTACCCCTAAGTTACTCACGACATTTTTTTCTTAAATTCCATATATATGTGTAAGCATACGGTATTTGTCTTTCTCATTCTGACTTACTTCACTCTGTATGACAGACTCTAGGTCTATCCACCTCATTACAAATAGCTCAATTCCGTTTCTTTTTATGGCTGAGTAATATTCCATTGTATATATGTGCCACAACTTCATCCATTCATCTGATGATGGGCACTTAGGTTGCTTCTATCTCCGGGCTATTGTAAATAGAGCTGCAATGAACATTTTGGTACAGGACTCTTTTTGAATTATGGTTTTCTCAGGGTATATGCCCAGTAGTGGGTTCGCTGGGTCATATGGTAGTTCTATTTGTAGCTTTTTAAGGAACCTCCATGCTGTTCTCCATAGTGGCTGAACCAATTCACATTCCCACCAGAAATGCAAGAGGGTTCCCTTTTGTCCACACCCTCTCCAGCATTTATTGTTTCTAGATTTTTTGATGATGGCCATTCTGACTTGTATGAGATGATATCTCATTGTAGTTTTGATTTGCATTTCTCTAATGATTAATGATGTTGAGCATTCTTTCATGTGTTTGTTGGCAGTCTGTATATCTTCTTTGGAGAAATGTCTATTTAGGTCTTCTGTACATTTTTGGATTGGGTTGTTTGTTTTTATGTTATTGAGCTGCATGAGCTGCTTGTAAATTTTGGAAATTAATCCTTTGTCAGTTGCTTCATTTGCATATACTTTCACCCATTCTGAGGGTTGTGTTTTGGTCTTGTTTATGGTTTCCTTTGCAGTGCAAAAGATTTAAAGTTTCATTAGGTCCCATTTGTATGCTTTTGTTTTTATTTCCATTTCTCTAGGAGGTGGGTCAAAAAGGATCTTGCTGTGATTTATGTTATAGAGTGTTCTGCCTGTTTTCCTCTAAGAGTTTGATAGTTTCTGGCCTTACATTTAGGTCTTTAATCCATTTTGAGCTTATTTTTGTGTATGGTGTTAGGGAGTGATCTAATCTCATACTTTTACATATACTTGTCCAGTTTTCCCAGCACCACTTATTGAAGAGGCTGTCCTTTCTCCACTGTACATTCCTGCCTCCTTTATCAAAGATAAGGGGATCATATGTGCATGAGTTTATCTCTGGGCTTTCTGTCCTCTTCCATTGATCTATCTTTCTGTTTTTGTGCCAGAACCATACTGTCTTGATTACTGTAGATTTGTGGTATAGTCTGAAGGTAGGGAGCCTGATTCCTCCAGCTCCATTTTTCATTCTCAAGATTTCTTTGGCTATTCGGGGTCTTTTGAGTTTCCATACAAATTGTGAAATTTTTTGTTCTAGTTCTGTGAAAAATGCCAGTGGTAGTTTGATAGGGATTGCATTGAATCTATAGACTGCATTGGGTAGTAGAGTCATTTTCACAATGTTCATTCTTCCAATCCAAGAACATGGTATATCTCTCCATCTATTTGTATCATCTTTAATTTCTTTCATCAGTGTCTTGTAATTTTCTGCATACAGGTCTTTTGTCTCCTTTGGTAGGTTTATTCCTAGATAATTTATTTTTGTTGCAATGGTAAATGGGAGTTATTTCTTGATTTCACTTTCATATTTTTCATCATTAGTGTATAGGAATGAAGAGATTTCTGTGCATTCATTTTGTATCCTGCTACTTTACCAAATTCATTGATTAGCTCTAGTAGTTTTCTGGTATCATCTTTAGGATTCACTATGTATATTATCATGTCATCTGAAGATAGTGACAGCTTTACTTCTTCTTTTCCGATTTGGATTCCTTTTCCTTTTCTTCTCTGATTGCCGTGGCTAAAACTTCCAAAACGATGTTGAATAAGAGTGGTGAGAATGGGCAACCTTGTCTTGTTCCTGATCTTAGTGGAAATGCTTTCAGTTTTCCACCATTGAAGACGATGTTGGCTGTGGGCTTGTCATATATGGCCTTTATTATGTTGAGGAAAATTCCCTCTATGCCTACATTCAGGAGGGTTTTTATCATAAATCGGTGTTGAATTTTGTCAAAAGTTTTCTCTCCATCTATTGAGAGGATCATATGGTTTTTCTCCTTTAATTTTTTAATATGGTTTATCACATTGATAGATTTGCGTATATTGAAGAATCCTTGCATTCCTGGAATCAACCTCACTTGTTCATGGTGTATGATCCTTTTAATGTGCTGTTGGATTCTGTTTGCTAGTATTTTGTTGAGGATTTTTTCATCTACGTTCATCAGTGATATTGGCCTGTAGTTTTCTTTCTTTGTGACATCCTTGTCTGGTTTTGGTATCAAGGTGATGGTGGCCTCGCAGAAGGGATTTGGGAGTGTTCCTCCCTGTGCTATATTTTGGAAGAGCTTGAGAAGCATAGGTGTTGGCTCTTCTCTAAATGTTTGATAGATTTTGCCTGTGAAGCCATCTGGTCCTGGGCTTTTGTTTGTTGCAAGACTTTTAATCACAGTTTCAATTTCAGTGCTTGTGATTGGTCTGTTCATATTTTCTATTTCTTCCTGATTCAGTCTTGGCAGGCTGTGCATTTCTAAGAATGTGTCCATTTCTTCCAGATTGTCCATTTTATTGGCATAGAGTTGCTTGTAGTAATCTCTCATGATCTTTATTATTTCTATAGTGTCAGTAGTTACTTCTCCTTTTTCATTTCTAAATCTATTGATTTGAGTCTTCTTCCTTTTTTTCTTGATGAGTCTGGCTAATGGTTTATCTATTTTGTTTATCTTCTCAAAGAACCAGCTTTTAGTTTTATTGATCTTTGCTATTGCTTCCTTCATTTCTTTTTCATTTATTACTGATCTGATTTTTATGATTTCTTTCCTTCTGCTACCTTTGGGGGTTTTTTGTTCCTCTTTCTCTAATTGCTTTAGGTGCAAAGTTAGGTTGTTTATTCAAGATGTTTCCTGCTTCTTAAGGTAGGCTTGTATTGCTATAAACTTCCCTCTTAGAACTGCTTTTGCTGCATCCCATAGGTTTTGGGTCGTTGTGTCTCCATTGTCATTTGTTTCTAGGTATTTTTTAATTTCCTCTTTGATTTCTTCAGTGATCACTTCGTTATTAAGTAGTGTATTGTTTAGCCTCCATGTGTTTGTATTTTTACAGATCTTTTCCTGTAATTGATATCTAGTCTCATGGCGTTGTGGTCGGAATAGATACTTGATAGAATTTCACTTTTATGATATTTACCAAGGCTTGATTTGTGAACAAAGATATGATCTATCCTGGAGAATGTTCCATGAGCACTTGAGAAAAATGTGTATTGTGTTGTTTTTGGATGGAGTGTCCTATAGATATCAATTAAGTCCATCTTGTTTAATGTATCATTTAAAGCTTGTGTTTCCTTATTTATTTTCATTTTGGATGATATGTCCATTGGTGAAGGTGGGGTGTTAAAGTCCCCTACTATGAATGCGTTACTGTTGATTTCCCCTTTTATGACTTATTATTTGCCTTACGTATTGAGGTGCTATGTTAGGTGCATAAATATTTACAATTGTTATAACTTCTTGGATTGATCCCTTGATCATTATGTAGTGTCCTTCTTTATCGCTTCTAATATTCTTTATTTTAAAGTCTATTTTCTCTGATAAGAGAATTGCTATTCCAGCTTTCTTTTGGTTTCCATTTGCATGGAATAACTTTTTCCATGCCTTTACTTTCAGACTGTATGTGTCTCTAGGTCTGACGTGTGTCTCTTGTAGACAGCATATATATGTGTCTTGTTTTTGTATCCATTCAGCCAATCTGTGTCTTTTGGTGGGAGCATTTAATCCATTTACATTTAAGGTAATTATTGATATGTATGTTCCTATTCCCATTTTCTAAATTGTTTTGGGTTCATTATTATAGGTCTTTTCTTTCTCTTGTGTTTCTTGTCTAGAGAAGTTCCTTTAGTATTTGTTGCAAGACTGGTTTGGTGGTGCTGAATTCTCTCAGCTTTTCCTTGTCCATAAAGGTTTTAATTTCTCCATCAAATCTGAATTAAATCCTTGCTGGTTAGAGTAATCTTGGTTGCAGGATTTTCTCCTTCATCACTTTCAGTATGTCCTGCCACTCCCTTCTGGCTTGCAGAGTTTCTGCTGAGAGATCAGGTGTTAACCTTATGGGGATTCCCTTGTGTGTTATTTGTTTTTTTTCCCTTGCTGCTTTTAATATGCTTTCTTTGTATTTAATTTTTGAGAGTTTGATTAATATGTGTCTTGGCGTATTTCTCCTTGGATTTATCCTGTATGGGAGTCTTTGTGATTCCTGGACTTCATTAACTATTTCCTTTCCCATATTAGGGAAGTTTTCAACTATAATCTCTTCAAATATTTTCTCAGTCCCTTTGTTTTTCTCTTCTTCTTCTGGATCCCCTATAATTCGAATGTTGGTGCATTTAATGTTGTCCCAGAAGTCTCTGAGACTGTCCTCAGTTCTTTTCATTCTTTTTTCCTTATTCTGCTCTGCAGTAGTTACTTCCACTATTTTATCTTCCAGGTCACTTATCCGTTCTTCTGCCTCAATTATTCTGCTATTGATCCAATCTAGAGTCTTTTTCATTTCATTTATTGTGTTGTTCATCATTGTTTATTTCATCTTTAGTTCTTCTAGTTCCTTGTTAAATGTTTCTTGCATTTTGTCCATTCTATTTCCAAGATTTTGTATCATCTTTACTATCATTATTCTGAATTCTTTTTCAGGTAGACTGCCTATTTCCTCTTCATTTGTTAGGTCTGGTGAGTTTTTTTACCTTGCTCTTTCATCTGCTGTGTGTTATTCTGTCTTCTCATTTTGTCTATCTTACTGTGTTTGGGGTCTCCTTTTTGCAGGCTGCATGTTCATAGCTTCCGTTGTTTTTGATGTCTGTCCCCAGTGGCTAAGGTTGGTTCAGAGTGTTGTGTAGGCTTCCTGGTGGAGGGGACTGGTGCTTGTGTTCTGGTGGATGAGGCTGGATCTTGTCTCTCTAGTGGGCAGGTCCACGTCTGGTGGTGTGTTTTGGGGTGTCTGTGGACCTATTATGATTTTAGGCAGCCTCTCTGTTAATGGGTGGGGTTGTGTTTCTGTTTTGCTAGTTGTTTGGCATAGGTTGTCCAGCACTGTAGCTTGTTGGCCGTTGAGTGAAGCTGGGTGCTGGTGTTAAGGTGGAGATCCCTGGGAGAGTTCCGCTGTTTGATATTATGTGGAGCTGGGGGGTCTCTTGTTGACTAGTGTCCTGAAGTTGGCTCTCCTACCTCAGAGGCACAGCAGTGACTCTTGAGCCTTTCATCCACATGGCTCAGAATAAAAGGGAGAAAAAATAGAGAGAAAGAATTAGTAGAAGTAGGAAGAAAGAAAGATAGAAAGAAAGAAAGAAAGAAAAAGAAAGAAAGAAAGAAAGAAAGAAAAAAGAAAGAAAGAATGAAGGTAAAGTTATTAAAATTAATTATTAAGAAAAAAAAGTTTTTTAAAAACGGACGGATGTAGCCTTAGGACAAATGGTGGAAGCAGAATTATACAGACAAAATCTCACACAGAAGCATACACATACACACTCACAAAAAGAGGAAAAGGGGAAAAAATCATAAATCTTGCTCTCAAAGTCCACCTCCTCAATTTGGGATGATTCGCTGTCTATTCATGTATTCCACAGATGCAGGGTACATCAAGTTGATTGTGGAGCTTTAATCCGCTGTTTCTGAGGCTGCTGGGAGAGATTTCCCTTTCTCTTTGCTCTCACAGCTCACAGGGTCTCAGCTTTGGATTTGGCCCCGCCTCTGCATGTAGGTCGCTGGAGGTCATCAGTTTTTTGCTCATACAGGTCAGGGTTAAAGGAGTCGCTGATTCGGGGGTTCCAGTTCACTCAGGCCAGGGGGAGGAAGCGGCGCAGAGTGAGGGCTGAGCCTGCGGCGGCAGAGGCCGGCATGACGTTGCACCAGCCTGAGGCATGCCATGTGTTCTCCCGGGGAAGTTGTCCCTGGATCCCGGGAACCTGGCAGTGGCGGGCTGCACAGGCTCCCCGGAAGAGGTGTGTGGATAGTGACCTGTGCTCGCACACAGGCCCCTTGGAGGCGGCAGCAACAGCCTTAGCATCTCCCACCCATCTCTGGAGTTCGCGCTTTAGCTGTGGTTCGCGCCCGTCTCTGTGGTCCACACTTTTAGGCTTTCAGCCGCGGCTCGCGCCCGTCTCTGGAGTTCCTTTAAGCAGCGCTCTTAAACCCCTCTCCTCGTGCACCAGGAAACAAAGAGGAAAGAAAAAGTCTCTTGTCTCTCCAGCAGCTCCAGACCTTTTCCTCTTACAACTATTAATGGCAGGTAAAGATCAATGACAAAAACTGAGCAAATTCTGTCTGAAATATTATTGGTTTTTAATCTGTGTTTTCCAGGCATAAGGAAACCTTTCCCCTTAAGATAATTATGATTTACAGCAATTTGGTAAATTATACCTTTTAAGTAGAATTGAAATATATATCTTTTCATTCTTTTTGACCCCTTCAGAATTTAGAAACTCTTAGATTCCCAGGCACTTATCAAGTAAATAAGGAAGGCCACCTCCTAAGGTATTCTGGGGACCTGGAGAAGAGAGGAAATCACTGAAACCTATCACCCAAATCTATAGATATTGCAGGCAGAATCTGTCACACCCCCTTGGGGTGACATTCTTTACCTTGATATTTTAAAAGTTCAATCTGAGATTCCTAATGAAAAATGCCACAACATCCAATTTGAAAGACCTTATGTGGTCAATTAACCAGGTTTATTTTGCAAACAAATTAGGTGGAATATGGTTACATTTGATAGAAATGATGGTAATTTTAGAGAGAAAAAAAAGATTATGTTTCAATGGACATTAAATTCTAGTTTTTGTTAACTGAGGTCTGTATTTACTGCCTAAGACTCACTTCCCAGAAGGCTCCTTATTGTTATGTCATTATTGTAAAGTTTACTTGAGTTATTAAAAGGGCACTCTAAGCTTGTGTCTGAAGCTTACCACAGCAATCTACCTTTGGATGACAATCAGATGTCCTATGACCTGCAACCAGGAGATTACACATACTGGAAATGACATCAGATAAATGACTCTTTATAGCCATGTTGGAAGGAATCATATCAGATCTCTCAGAAGAACTACAACTCCCATTTCTGATGCTCAACTTCAACTAACTGAGACCAGCACTACCAGACAAGGATCAGAGGAAGATGACATCTGAAGATGACCCAAGATGCCAGACCAAGCCTGTTAATTACTATTTACAGGCCTATTAATCACTTTGATAATTACCTGTACTTTTGCTTATGAATGAAAAGTATTATTTCTTCCTTGGCCACAATCATTTGCAAATGTGAAAAATAACTCCAGTTGCTGGATTTGTGGCCAATTATCTATGTCCAACACTTCTGGATTACCCTGGTGGATTACACCTCTTCAGTGTTCAGACTGGCTAGCCCTACAGGATTTTATCTTAGAAGAAACTCTAGTGCTCACAGCCAGTATCACTAAGCCAGTCAATGACACCTGTTCTGAACCTGGCCATAAATACTGCTTTTCACTAGATGTTAAATATTGGGTACCTCCTAATGGAACCCAGTGTATTTATGGAACAAGTATATGGCCTTGACTCTCCCCAACTTGTTTAAAAAGATGCACAGTTGGTACCCCTTGGGCCCAAGGTCACCTACAGGTAGCCTTGGGAACAGCTCCTGTCAATCTGTCTTTAATATGAGCATACTGGTTTCTATCACTTTTCCCACAGTATGATCATTTGACCATGATATTTGTTAACTCATCTTATGACATATGAAGAGTCAAATTTCCACTCTGAACAATCTTTTTCCCGGTTTAGGGTGAATACTAGGAACATGGTTTAGTTCAGGAGGATTTGGGCTTAAATTTTTGCTAATGACATTGTTCATCTTATTGGCAATTTTAAGTGTAGCTTGTGGAACTTATAAGCTGATAGTTTATTGCCTTTCACATTGTGTGTCACCTACTTGTACTAAGATAATGATATCTAAATGGCTTGAGAGTATAAATCAAACCTATAGTTGTCTATAAAATAATGGTCATATACAGTGCACATAAATGGAAAATTGGCTTAAGTCTTATTTGGACAATGTAGAATTGACTCTCAGTCCTTGCCAGACATTCTGCCAGTAAAACCAAAAAAAAGGAGAAAACCAGGCTATTAGGACCCAGCATCAAGGAATATGAGAAACCCAGAGCAAGTAAGCAACCACCCTGGCATCAAGGGACAAAATATTTGATTACCTAATGCTTTCTATCAAAAGATTTATAACCAAAAGGGAGAAAATGTGAAATAAAATTCATATTTTATGGAAAGGTAAGAAAAATAAAAAAATTTTTCTGCCCTTTGGTATCCTTTCTCCCCTGTACTGCGCATTGTGTGTCTGCATTATGCACCTCCCCAAGCAAAAATACCTGCTCAACCATAAAAAGTGACATCATTCTAGCACCAACAAGACAGTTCCCTAAACAATAACATTCCTTCTTAATCTTGTAATGGTCCACAATGACCCATGACCCACTACATGATACACAGAGGAGGATACACGTGACCACAAAGGTAGAGACTAGAGTGAGGTATCCACATGTTCAGGAATACCTACAGCAGCTAGAAGCAGGAAGAGGCAAGAAACATATTTTCCTTTAGAGCACCCTGCTTGCTTTTAGACCATGGCCTCCAGAATTCTGAGAGAATAAATTTCTGTTGTTTATGTACAAAGTTTATGACAAATTGATACAGAACCCCCTGAAAATTAATAATATATCACCCATGTGATTCATAATGTCTCACTCACCACTCAGATGCTAGAATATGATGACAAGAACAAGGCACAAAGGAAAACGTCTCTTCCTAACTTCTGTCTCAGAAAGTATAACTGAAAGAATTAAGGGCAAGGGGAGAGTAGATGGAGGATTTTAGAAATTACCATCTGTGACTGTTAGGATTTTCACTGTCCTTTCAAAATGAAAAAGAAATAGCTGTAAGGCTAGCAGCCTGCACCTATAATACACCAATTAGAAAGTGTGGTCTCAGAAAATACAGTGGGTTTAAACAGTTTGATCCACCTAAAGGTGTTATTGCCCATGGAAAGGGACACTACTATTGACAATCACCAACAGTAGACGCGCCTCAGGTTAAAACTCTTTTTGTTTCCTATTTTCTACCTAAAAGCCTAGGCCAGAATGCTTCCCTCTAATAAGTCTATCTTGAGTAATGCCTTTTTAATTGGATTATATCCATGTTCTTCAGTAGAGAACAAGATCCTTTACTTCATTATTTTTGTTTGAACTTACTTTGAGCCTTCTCCAATTCTAAGTCAAAGTAGATTCTCAGTTAAGTGATGATTTACTCAATGATGCTTTGAAAAAAATGACTTGTTAATGTTTATAGATGACAATCCTATCATAACATCCTCTCAAAACTCTAAACCCCCACCAAAAAAAAATCTCCTATATCTATAAAACTCAATTTTTGCTTCCTTATCTTCATGCTGGAGATAGTATCAAAATATCAGGCATTTACCTAAAGCAGCCCTGAAAACCTCTGACAAAAGACTGGAAATAATCACATATCCAGTAAGTGATTACAATGGCTTTAGAGTAATGGTTCTCAACAGGGAGTAATTCTGCCTCCACCCTCAGGGTACATTTGGCAATATCCAGAGACATTTTGGGGTCTCATAACTGGGGGGATGGGGTTGCTACTGGCGTCTAGTGGGTAGAGACCAGGGATGATCCTACAGTGCACAGGACAGCCCCTCTCAACAAAGAATGATCCAGCCCCAATGTTAATGGCGTTAAGGTTGAGAAACTCTAATCATGTTTTTAGGGAGGTAGTACATTATCATCCTGTTCGTTAAAAATGTTTCCATAGGGACTTCCCTGGTGACACAGTGGTTAAGAATCTACCTGCCAATGAAGGGGACAAGGGTTTGAGCCCTGGTCCAGGTAGATCCCACATGCCGCGGAGCAACTGAGCCTGTGCGCCACAAAAACTGAGCGTGCACTCTAGAGCCTGAGAGCCACAACTACTGAGCCCACGGGCCACAACTACAGAGCCTGTGTGCCTGGAGCCTGTGCTCCACAACGAGAAGCCACCGCAATGAGAAACCAGTGCACCGCAACCAAGAGTAGCCCCCACTCATCGCAACCAGAGAAAGCCCGCACGCAGCAACAAAGACCCAACACAGCCAAAAATTAATTAATTTTTAAAAAGAAAGAAAAAATCATGCTTCCATAAACAACACAGTCCTACTGTATAGCACAGGGAACTATATTCAATATCCTGTGATAAACCATAATGGAAAAGAATATAAAAAAGAATGAATGTATCTATATGCATAACTGAATCACTTTGCTGTACTGCAGAAATTAACACAACAGGGCTTCCCTGATGGTGCAGTCATTAAGAGTCCGCCTGTCAATGGAGGGGACACGGGTTCGAGCCCTGGTCCAGGAAGATCCCACATGCCGCGGAGCAACGAGGCCCATGCGCCACAATTACTGAGCCTGCACTCTAGAGCCCACGAGCCACAAGTACTGGAGCCCATGCACCTAGAGCCCAGGCTGCGTAACTAAGAGTAGCCCCCGCTTGACGCAGCTAGGGAAAGCCACGCGCAGCAATGGAGACCCAGTGCAACCAAAAATAAATAATAAATAAATTTATTTTAAAACAATTAACACAACATTGTAAATCCACTCCCCTTCAGTAAGAAAATCAAAATTAAAAAAATATTTTTTAATTTTAAAAAAGCTTAGGCAGATGCCAGACATCAAAGGTTAAAAAAATGCTCCCATAAAACAGACGTAATTGACAAGGTTAAAATGGAAAATTAAAAGCAACTATAGTGGTGGTCAGTACAAAGGTGATGTGGTAAAAACGTAAAAACTATTTAGAAGAAAAAGCAGATGATTTTCTGACAAGTTATAGTTTATAAGGCATGGAAAAGTCCATCTGCATGTATTTTTCATCCCCAGCAGAAAGAAGCAGATGACACCACTGTTCTCCATGGCCTATCCCAATCATTAACAAACAGCTCTCCCAGGAAGAAACCTCTGTATCCCTAAAGGACCCGTCCAACGGATCTGATACGTACGTATCTTGTTTAGTTCTGGACATAGATCCCTTTCTGCAAGTGGGCCTCTTCCACATGCTGGAGAATCACCATCAAATCATCCACCAGGCGAAAAAAATGAGAGTTCCCTTAACTCTGGCCCATGACTCTAACTTTCCATCCCTTTAACCACCTTTGCGGCTTCCCACTGAGTCCTTTCTGGATCCAGCCTCACTTAACTGTGGAACTCAACACTAGAAGAGCCTGAGCCTGCTGAGCACAGAAAGAGCCTCATGTTTGCAGAGAGCACCAAGAGGTAAAGTCCCATCTACCAGGAACTTGAACAAGGGCCACATATGGCCCTACGTGTGAGTATGTGATGGTGAAAGGGCCACATTTCCGAGGTGCTGTGACTAATGGCTCTCCAGCAAAGACAACAGCTATGGTTTGGCATTTCAGAGATAGACTGAAAAGACATTTCCAGCTTCAAGGGAGCAACTGATACCTTTTAAAACATGACACGTGAGAAAAAATCTTTGCCTCACTTACTACTCTTTTCTTATCTTGGTTCTATGTAAAATCTCTGCTCCTCAGTCCCCTGAAAGGGAAACTGGCATGGGATCGTTACTAGCTAAATGCTTACGTCCTATTTCTATATTCTCAAAGGGGCGTCAAAGTCTGCAAATACAGGTAATGAATTTCTCCACTGAAGTACAGGACTTTTCTATATCCACAGAGCAGGAAAACAGCTTTTCTCACTGCTCACAGTCAAACACTCCTTGCTTTCCTTCATACCATGTAAATGGTAGCTTCCACACTCTTATTGGTGTGATGGAAAGCATAAAGGTTATTATTTACACCACGTGTTGCCTATTCAGACATTCCAAACATAGCTTCTAGGAGGGCACTGGGTTGGCAAGCTTAAATTTCTTCTTTAACCGCCTGATGACAATTACTGCTTCCCACTTGATTGCAGTAATGAGTTTCAGCAAAATAGTAAGCTCTCTCTAAGCAGGTGTGCCTGGAGCTGCACAATAGGTAACGGATTCCGTGATATTTATTTCTAGAGTGTTTAAATTTCAACCTTGGCTTAAAAGATTTTAAGGATTGACTAAATTTTTAAAGCCTACTGATTACATTAATTTAAAAGAAACCCAACCTGGGCTTCCCTGGTGGCACAGTGGTTGAGAGTCTGCCTGCCGATGCAGGGGACACGGGTTTGTGCACCGATCCGGGAAGATCCCACATGCCGCGGAGCAGCTGCGCCCGTGAGCCATGGCCACTGAGCCTGCACGTCCATAGCCTGTGCTCCGCAATGGGAGAGGCCATAACAGTGAGAAGCCCGCATACTGCAAAAAAAAAAAAAAAAAGTACTATACAGCTTTTAAAAAAAATCTCATTATTTATAAGGCAATGGTCATGCCTAAAGGCACCTACCTGTTAAGTGACAGGACGTATAATAAAGAGAAGCATCATGGAGCACTTAAAGCACAAATGTAGTTTCGTGTCTAAAATATAAAATCAACTGTTCCTTTGGGGGAGGTAAATATGTTTGAGCAAAAAGCTAAAATTAGAGGCTATATAGCTTATCTAAACTTATTTTTATAAAGGCTTTGATGAAGATACTTTAAAAACATTTTAAAAGCTATTTAACATAGGGAAGAGGTTTTAGAAATTCAAAGGGAGAGCCTAAGAAATAGTTAACAAAGGGCAGGGATAAGCTAAGGTGTGCTCCCGGTGGGGCGTTCTACCATCATACCTGAAAAAGTGCCCCTGGCAAACTTCACAAATGTCGTGGAAGTACAATCATCAAGGGCACACGTGAGCCATGTCATGGGCCCTGGTGTACCGTGAGATGCAGGGGTGCTGAGCCGGAGGGCATTAGTGTTTACCAGGCACTGTGGATGCGCTCTGCAGCTCCCTGCCCCCACTGCATCAGGGAGTCTGGAGGGACCACCCTGGGGGAGCCCCGCTAAGACCTGCTGCCCCTCCCTCCTGGGCCTAGTAAGAAAACAAAGAGTTTATTTAACTCTTCTCCCATAACTCTGAGTTTCCATTCCCACTGGGTCTTGTATGAGTCCTTATTTTGATAAAGTTCTTGATGAAGATAATTTTAAAATATTTACAAAGCTGTTTATAAACTTTTTTTAACATTGGGAAAAAGTTTCAGAAATTCAAAGGGAGAGCATTATCAATAGTTAACAAAGAACAGGGATAAGCAAAGGGGTGTCTGGCCAAGGTATATTCCCAGGGGAGCATTTCACCATTATACCTCGACAAGTCCCAGTGGCAAAATTCATAAATACTCTTGAAGATGACATACACAGTAAAATCAAGTGCACACATAAGCCATGTCATGAGCTACAGCCTACCCTGAAATGATGTGATAGTGAGCAGGATCTCATTTGCTGGTCCCTGTCCCCTCTCCACCTGGAGGAAACCCTCTACGAGTCACTGCTCCTCCCTGCCTGGTCCTCCAAAGACTCACAGCCGGGCCTCTGTCTGTGGAATCCCTACGTCCCGCTCCCCTTCCAAGGCGCTCATCCCTGGGCCAACGGGAGCCCCGGGCTTCTCTGAGCCGCCCGTGTCGGGAACATCCAGCTGGGCTTCATCCCCTCTCTGCTCTCCCAACTCAACAGCCTGCCCCTCAGCCCAGCTGATCCAGTTAGCGCACGAGGAGAAAAAGCATCCCATGGAACTGACTGGACCCACGTGGGTCTCTAACGGATGGCACCAGACATCATTGCGAAGTGAAGGGCTTGAGTGGCACTGAGGGAGGCGTCTGAGGCAAAGGGCTCAGCATCTGAGTCGGTCAGCCTGCCTGTAAGTCTGTCTGTCCGAGCAGCTGGCCCGGCCAGCCCAAGCTCTCCCACCGCTTCCTGCTGAACTTCACCCAGTAAGCTCCTAAAAGGCAGAGTGCGTGTGTCCTAGCGGGAGCGGCCCAGGGGGCTGCTTGCAAACGTGGTGGTTGGTGTCCAGCCAAGAATGCCTCTGACAAGACACTGTCCCTCACGGTGTGACTTGGGGGCAGCAGCAGCAGCACTGAGATGGAGCTCGGGAGAAATGCAGAGCCTCAGATCCCACCTCGGACCTATGGCATTCTGGCCAGACGCCCAGGTGAAATGAATAAGCATTAAAGCGTGAGAGACCCTGGGCTGAAGCCCTCCGACCCTCGTCCACTCTCTCGAACCTCTTTGAGAATGTCAGGGCACAGAGGTGCCATTCATCTCTGTGAAACGTGAGCCTCCCTGCTTTACTCACTTATGGCAGGAATCAGCTCCCTCCTCTGGGCGAACCCTATGAGGCGCTCCGAGTCCCTGGAGACGACCACGGGGAAGCCGTTGTAGTCCGTCTCCTTGATGAGCGTCTCCACGTCCTCGACGGTCATGCTGCCCTGGGTGAGCACGGACAGCGGCGGCTCCCCCCACCTTGGCCACATGACGTCGGAGGCCAGCGTGTGGTGGGTGAACTCATCCTTCACGTCCAGGAATGGGTACCCATTTAAGTGGATGTGGGCCTCGTAGATGCCTTCCTTCCCAAAGGCATCAGCCACCCACTTGCTGGTCACGGCTGCCGCCATCAGGGGCACGATGTACTCGAGACCACCCATCCATTCAAACATGATGATCACCAACGACACCATCATCCTGGTAACTCCACTTGCAACCAAAGGGAGGAATGAAATTGCAGAACTTGACTCCACACCCGCAAGAGGGCATGAACTGTGGAAACCGAGAAGCCAGCTCTACCCTCCTGGTACCTGTTCTACTGAGACAGTCCTACACGGCGCCCAGGCTCGGACCTCTGGGCCAGAGGCCAGGCTCCATAAACACAGCCTTGCATCAGGAGACGTGAGTCACATCTCCCTGAGGGGCTCTTCTCCCATGAGGGACAGCGAGTTGTCTATTCACCCAGGACCACACGCCTTGCTTTTTGGTGAGTGGAGCCTACATTGCTCTCTACCAGCACCCCTCGAGCTGGAAAATTGTAGAGACTACCCACTATTGTAAATGGTACAGCTGCAAGATGGTGGAGACCCCATCAGCCTGGGTCCCTGGATGACTGAGCAGAGAAAAGCCCTCCGCTACTCACATTACACACACACATACACACACACACACACACACACACACACACACACAGACACACACGGTACCTATGCAGGTGGCAGCTCCCACCATGGCATAGAGCCCTGGGGTGATGCAGTCTGCTCCGGGCCTGCACCAATTCCTAAATATGATCCAGTCGTGGTGATGGTAAGCCAGTTGCTCCACGCCAATTCCCACCATGCTGCCTGCAATGGCCCCCACGGCCATGCTGGAGATGAAGAGACCGGACGGGATCTGCGGGGAGAGCAGGGGAAAGAAGCATGAGGGAAGGGGGCCCCGTTCCCGCCACTGGGAAACTCAGGCCCCCCTCGACAAGCTTGCATTTTGCTTCGGTCTTCAAAGGAGGGGCAACACTTCAAAACATGGTCACCTGGGAAACCATGGGACCAGTGATTTCACCTGCTTGGTCGTATCTACTGTGACTTGGAGAAAATGCAATTTTACACTTTCATTTCCTCACCTTCAAAAGCTGGTCTAGTTTGCCTGCGGTGGATAAAAGAATGATAAGCCCCACTGCAAATTACATTCAAACTGCACATCTGTCACTTGAGATACTCACCACTCTCTCTCTCCCCTCATGTGTCATTCAGATTAGCTTTTAAAATTAAATGTCAAGCCACAGCATGAAAATGGAAAAGCAAGGCCTCAACTGTTCACAGGTCAAAGAAAGAAGTTAAAAGCATCAGTGTAGCTGCCCTGCATCTTCTAAAAACCTTGGCACGGGCTTACTGCCCTCTTGTATGTACAGTGGCCAAACACCTGTCAGAGAGAGATGGGGGGGCAGGTCCGTCTTCCTAACAAAGTCCATTTTCAGAAAAGTATTCTGAATATTTTCAAGCCAGGCTAGATGTAGCAAAGAAACAGACCATGGAAACTGAAAGGCCTTGGTAATAGCGTGTTTTATATTTTGCTGTCTGAAAAACATGTTCATTTCTCTAGTGATCAGACATGTGCTACAGAACAGATTTGACTCTGTTCATGGAGACTGCATGTGACTACCGATCCTGACCGGGAGCTGCATTTATGTCACCCCTACCCACCCCCACCCCCCAGCTGTCATCAATCTGAGGATGCAAGTGGATCTTTACCCAAATTCAAGTTAAGTTTCGATCCTGGGGTATGATTTCCAGAGCGTGAGACATTCCTGAGGAAATTGTTCCTTTCTGAGCACCCCATATCCCCCCGTCATTTAATCCCCTGTAACTTCACAGCAGACTTCTCCCAGCAGGCACCATAAGAAAATAAATCCCTTTGCATCAGACAGTCACCTATTTAATAACATTCATCCTTCCTTGTTCATAAGGCAAAAATTCAGGTTTGTGTTTGACCACTGCACAGAAGTACACAGCTTCTCAGACATTTTTTAATATTTATTTTTATTTATTTATTTTGACTGTGGCAGGTCTCAGTTGTGGTACACAGGACCTTTCATTGCTGCACGCAGGCTTCTCTCTAGTTGTGGCATGGGGGCTCCAGATTGCGTGGGCTCTGTAGTCTGTGGCAGGCGGGCTTAGCTGCCCCTCAGCATGTGGGATCTTAGTTACCACTAGGGATTGAACCCGCGTCACCTGCATTGGAAGGCGGATTCTCAACCACTGGACCACCAGGGAAGTCCCTAGACTTATTTTTTTTTAATTCGTAAGAATACCACAAAAAGCAACAGTCATGGAATACAAGGGGGTTCTCGGGGGTTCCCAGCGTTCTGCTCCTGGCCCTGGGTGCTGGTCACGCAAGTGTGTATGTTTTGTGAGAATTCGCCGAGCTGTACACGTCTCCATATGAATGATACACTCCAAGCCTTAGCTTCTTCGCTTGTAAAATGCGGTTATAAATCTCTATTCCATAGGCTTGCTGTTTATCAAAAGTGTTGTTTCTTGTTGATTAAAAGAATGCCAAGTGCCCTGTGCATGAGAACGCTCAATAAGGTCACCTCCCCCTTTACCCTCGTCACAATCTTATTCTGGGGAGTAGGGTGCTATCCCCAGAAGGACAGAGGTTGCCTCCCTCCCCTGACACCTTCCCTCCCTTTCACTCACCTTCATGCCAAAGGTAAACATGGTATTGATGATTTTGAAGATCAGCGCCAGGGCCAGGTGCCACACGGCTGTGTAAACCTTGACCCTGGCCAGGCAGTCTGGGATGTCGTCCACGGGCCATGTCATGTGGGGGTCATTGATGTAGTCACAGAGCTGGGAGAACTCGAGGGCTGCACAGTCATTGAAGAGTTCGGATATGTTCTGGTATAATGTTATAAGTCATAATTCTAATTATTACTTTAAAATGTATATTTCAGAAATAAATAAATAACTTTCCTTGTCAATTTCATTATTATGAACTTTCATCAAATCTTTAACTGTGACCATTTTTAAGTCTTTTGTCATTTACAGACAGTTCTGGGTGTACTCTGATGCTTTTGTAAAAATGTTCCTATAAAAGGGTTTCATGTTCAAGGAATTCATGGAAAAGACTCTGACAAGTACAGGTTTCTGGTAACTGACTATACTGCTGAACTGAATGAATAAGCATTTTCAGAACTCTAATAGAAAACTGATGAATTCATAAAAGTGTTAACAAAAGATCAAGATGAAAAAATTAATTACATGGGACTGAGTGAACTGATGAGGATGATTATAATTTTTGCAACTTTCTGTTTGAATAAAAAAAAAGTTAAAAAAATAAGTTCTAAAATTAGGTTGTGGTGATGGTGGCACAACTCTGTGAATATCCTAAAAGCCATCGCATTGTACCCATTAATGGGTACACCCCACGTAATATCGATTATGTCTTACTAAATCTGTTATTAAAAAATAGTAACATCTTTTCTTCTCAATCAGAAGGGATAAAAATCAACCCTATTTCTTCAGCATGATCAAGAGATCTCTCTCAGTAAGAAAAATAAAGCCAAACAAAAGGCTTTAAAGAAAATACATACATCGTCCACATGAAATAGTGGGAAAGGATTTTCCAAGTGAAGTTTGAACCCTAGAGCTAGAAAAAGCCAAGTGGCAAGTGGCACTCGTAGTAGCCACGACGACGGTCAGGACAGACACTGCAAGGTGAGAGCTCGGATGTCCCCCCACACCTGCCACGGGGCTCCCAGCCAGGACCCGCCCCTGCACCCACCTCCGACTGTTTCACCAGCAGCTCCGACCACTTCTGCCACAGGGGACACTTGTCCCTGTCCTCAAACGTGGTCTCATTGGAAGTCCAGCAGCACTGCTCATGGCTGTACCAGAAGGCGGACAGGCAGATGCCCTCCTTCAGGTCTGTCATCCAGTCGACGGCGAGATCGATGACCCCCGCCAGGGTGCCTGGAAGAAGCAGTGAGAGCCACTCAGAGGGATGGCTGGCGTGGGACAGGGCAGCACGTGCGCCCAGAGGGCCAGGCGGAGATGCCCATGCCCCAGGCTGCCACGAACCCAGGAAGCCTCTTTCTTCCGTCTTGAGGTCACCTGAGCGAGTGGCAGGGCACCAGGTGTGGCAAAGGTGGCGCCCAGCCCAGTGAGACACAAAGGCCAGTGATACGCTGTCCTCGGGGGGCTTCGATAGGGTGGGAGGGAGAGACCCGCAGCGCTGAGCCCACCGCAAGCCCCTGGGGCCGAGCGGCTTTCAGAACCCAGCCCTTCCGAATCTTAGAAACAGGGTACCTACACCCTATAAATCATGTAACGCCCTCAGCGGCTTCTGAGGCAGGATGCTGGGATCACACACATGAATATCCTCCAGGAAACCTGACAATTCGGACAAAATGGAGACAAAACGACTTATAACAGCCTCGTCATTGAAATAAAGTTTTGCCACCAAATGGAATCCAGCTTGAAAATCTCACTTGTTAGAACTTTCTGGATTTTTTTAAAATTATGGATAAAGGACTGAGGAGCTACATAAGTAAATAACTACTTTAAAGGCCGATAGGACTGGGATAAAATCGAGTGTGCAGTGGGGCAGAGAAGGCCATTTTAGGTCTCTTTCTAGAATAACCCATTCCAGTCTTTTACGAAGGCAGGGAATACTTTTGCGCTACCAAACTTTTCACACTTTTACTGGATCCTTATTACAACATCAAATTCCCCAAAGGCAACCATACGCCAGCCTCAGGCGACCTGGCCTTGCCACTCTCCTGGTTCCACCAGCAGTCACCCACTGTTCTAGCCAGATCACCCGAATCCTCAGCAGCGTGCAGGTTCTGACCGCCGTTCTCACGTTTCTCTCAAGGCTCCTCTCTCTCCATCACGAATCCCACACAGTGTTCCTTGGCACACCAGGCCCTCCACTCTGTACCGCCTCAGATAGCACTGTCCTCCCCCAATCCGGCAAGCTCCTATTTATCTTCCAGATGCTGGTATTTATATCACCTCCTTCAGGAAGCCTCCCCTGATTTCCTAAGTCTGGGCTAAGTATACTTCCCAGGCATTCCCCATCACCATACCTATCACATCCTGATATGCTCAGTATTTATATATATATGTGTATACACACACACACACACACACACACACACACACCCCTCACATGCACACACACACACTCCAACTAGTCTATAAGGGTGGGGGGGAGTCTCTGGTTTGTGTGCCACGGTGGGGATCAAGCCAGGTGTCTAGACCCTGTGCCCCCTTTAAGTGGGCAAGGGCCATTGTATTCACGTGAGGTACATAGCTGGAACTATATATCCATGTTGAATGAATGAGAGCAACAAACGAATGAAAATCAGAAAACTCAGGTCCATCCATTCACTCAAGGGCTATTTATTGAGCACCTACATACTACGTGCCACGTGCTGTTCCACACCCTGGGGTACAGCAGTGAACAAAGCAAACTCAGGTCCCTGCCTTCATGGAATCTCAACTTGTGCAAGAAGACACTAGATTGAATAAGTAACTAAATGAGGGGCTCCAATAGAAGGTGGTAGGTGCTAGAGAGGAGAATACAGCACATTCCAATAGCAGCCATTTCCTACAGTGGTGCAGGAGAGCAGTCGGACACGTCCTCAAAAAGTTAAACAAGAAGTCACCACCTGACCAAACACTTCCATTCCTAGGCATCCGCCCACAAGAAATGAAAACATATACCCAACACAAGACATGTACGTAAATGTTCACAACTGCATATTCACAAAAGCCAAACAGTGGAAACAACCCATATGCCCATCAAGTGCTGAACAGAGAAACAAAATGTGGTCCACCTACAATGGCAACAGAAAGGAATGAAGCGCTGACACATGTGACAGCATGGATGAACCTTGGAAACGTTATGCTGTAAAAGAAGCCAGTCACAAAAGACCATATATTGTATGATTCCATTTTATGAAATGTCCAGAATAGGCAAATCTACACAGACAGCAAGTAGATTAGCGGTTGCCCAGGACTGAGCAGAGGCTAGGGGCACTGGGGCTGATAGCTAAAGGGTAGGAAGATTCTTTGGGAGCTGATGAAAATGGTCTAAAATTGGCCTTGGTGATGGTTGCAAAACTCTGTGAATACACTAAAAACCACCAAGTTGTACGCTTTAACTAGGTGAACTGTATGGTATGTGAGTTATATATCAATAAAGCTGTTACATACAAACACACGTACATACATATAGTGGGCGAGGGCGACGAGGCTCAGAGAGGGAGACGTGCTTTTAGAAAAGGTGGTCAGAGAACACCTCAAGCAGATGACATTGGAACAACTGTCTTGTGTGGAACAACAGCGACACCCAGTGGTGGCTCCTGGTTAACGCCCTGCAGAGGAGTCGCAGCTTGGGCCTCTCTGTCTCGGGCGTCGGAATATAATGTCGGGCTGCCACTACGGAGGTGACAGGCCAGACAGTGGGACCCCTGGGGCTCTCCACTGGGGAACGGGAAAGTGAATGGGGCAGTTTTCTGGCTTTTCCTTCACCCAGATAAAAAGAACACTTTCGCCACCTTCACTGTCAAGATCATCTCTTTCTTGCCTCCCTCCTATATTCATCTGCTGATGTGACCATGGGATCTCCCTTCTCCAGCAGTCCTCACCCCTGGCTGCATATTGGAATCACAGGGGAAAGGGGGCTTTACTCAATGCTAGGGTGTCATCTCCAGGGAGCTACTATTTAATTGAAGCCTGGGCAGCAGCATTTTTTTTTTTAATTCCCCAGGTGATTCTTCCTGAAAGAACTGATGGAAATCGGAACAGTAAAGCCTGATGGTCAGTATCTGACTTGTTAAAGACAGCCTGACAGGGCTCTGAGCTCGGTTGATAAATCTATGCTGTGTGACTCCAGCAGGACGCCAAGACATCTACTCTGATTCCTTCATTTCCCGTATTCATCCCTCCTTACCAGGAGCCAAGAATAACACAGGGTACAGTTTTATCAATCTACTCTAAAGAAAGGCATCAAAGTTCGCAGCAAACTACCCTCTCCGCCCTCCCCCCGCCACCTACCTTTAAAGGACTTCATAGAGCCAAATGAAAGGGTGGCAAAACGCCATATGTCCATGAACTCGAATTCCCTCCCAGCATTGCTGCCAGTATATACCGGGAGCGCCACTGGGAGGGGAAGGACAGGATGGGCGGAATAGGTGGGTAGCTGCTGTGGCCGGAAGGAGAGGACCGCCCCTTCAGCACTCTCCTGGGCCCTTTAGGACATGTCAGGCAGAGGGAGCCTCTCCCCGGCAACCAAGCCCCTCCTACCATTGTAGATGTAACGAGTGACAGGGCAGCCAGAAATCAAAGTCCTCTAATCACAAAATTTTACCCTATGCCCCACAGGTGCTCTGCGAGTATGTACTATATTCAACCTGTATCACACAGCCATTCTCTGATCAGTCCTATAACCATAACTAGCGTGTTACTACAGGCAGGGGGAGTTTCTTAAAGGAATCTCTTCAGCATGATCAAATTTTTTACTCCTGAGACATTAACCTTCACAGCCTCCTAAAATGAAGTTAGTTTCAGGAAACAATTTCCATGGAGGGCTGTGCATTTGCTATTAAAAAGGGAGGTGTCCCCTCCAGATACTCATTCATTCACTCTGGAAACAGCTACTGCTCACAAACATGGTGTTGGGATTATAAAAATGAAGGACACAGAGTCCCTGGGGGTCAGAACAACCTACGGGCTGGAGATACCTCCCCTGGGTCTTCCTCAGACCCTGTGGTGTCTCGCGTTACTGTTGAGCGTCTCTCGATGTTTACAATTCATCTCAGGGCCTGCTGGTGTTAGTAAAGTCCAGTCTCATAGGATGTTTTATTTTTAGAGATCAACATGTTCCCTTCCTTTCTCACCTTCTACACGGCCAAGTACTATAGAATGTGAAATGTGTGTTTTCAATAAAATCCAGCATGGCAGTAAACCTTTGTACAGCGTGGAAAGGGCCAACCCACCTTCTCGGTACCGTGCTCCAATGACCGTACCTGGGCCTGTCCGTGCCTTGGGGTCTTTTTGCTTTACTGATGATAGATTTATGTTAAGTGTATCGTCGTGTTTTGTGCCCTTAGGTATTTCAAGTAACAGCCCCCTTGCCTGAAGTACAAGAGAAACACTCCACGTACCTGCCAGCAGGCCGATGAGCAGCATCACCGCCCAACCCACCCAGGCGTCCAGCAAGCTCTTGATGAACTCCCATATGGACTCCTTGCTTTTGCTGGTTATCTAGAAACAGAAAGACATCAGAGGTGATGTGGATACACTTTCCAATTCAGGCTTCCTTCTCTGAAACTGTTTCCTCAGGAAACACGGTGATTGAGAAAACGAATATAATGAAGCAACTAGACTGCCGCAAACGTGATTCTTTCAATTACCTAGCACAATGGTTAAATGGGCTTTCTAGTTCACAGAGCTATAAAGATGCCATAGTAGTCTCCAAAGAATCCAAAAAAATTCACTTAGTTAAAAAAACCTCACTAAGTGTGATGTGATCTTTGTTTATTTCAAAGCCATTCTGAAGGAAGACATCACTTCGGTGTCACCATTTTGAATACAAATAATTATTTTAGCCTAAATCGTAAGGTCTGTTCACAAAAGACCCTCTTCGACAAAGACTTCAATTCCTTCTTTCATTTTCCAAGCTACATGTTAACAACAAGAACGAACTTTCTTTCTCTTTCTTCCTCCCTCCCTCCCTCCTTCCTTCCTTTCCTTCCTTTATTCATGGCTGCATTGGGTCTTCGTTGCTGCGCGTCGGCTTTCTCTAGTTGTGGTGAGCAGGGGCTACTCTTCATTGCGGTGCATGGGCTTCTCATTGCAGTGGCTTCTCTTGTTGCGGAGCACAGGCTCTAGGCCTGTGGGCTTCAGTAGTTGTGGCACGTGGGCTCAGTAGTTGTGGCTCGCGGGCTCTAGAGCACAGGCTCAGTAGATGTGGCACACAGGTTTAGTTGCTCTGCAGCATGTGGGATCTTCCCAGACCAAGGCTCAAACCCGTGTCCCCTGCATTGGCAGGTGGATTCTTAACCATTGTGCCACCAGGGAAGTCCCAAGAGCTTTCTTTTTTTAATTGAAGTATAATTGATTTACAATGTTAATTTCAGGTGTACAGCAAAGTGATTCAGTTATACCTATATATATATTCGTTTTCAGATTCTTTTCCATTACAGGTTAGTACAAAATATTAAATATAGTTCCCTGTGCTATACAGTAGGACCTTATTGTTTATCCATTTTATATATAGTAGTGTGTATCTGTTAATCCGAACTCCTAATTTATCCCTCCCCCACCCCCTTTCCCCTTTGGTAACCATAAATTGGTTTTCTATGTCTGTGAGTCTGTTTCTGTTCTGTAAATAAGTTCAGTTGTACCATTTTTTTAGATTCCACATATAAGCAATATCATATGATATTTGTCTTTATCTGACTTACTTCACTCAGTATGATAATCTCTAGGTCCATCCATGTTGCTGCAAGTGACATTATTTCATTCTTTTTTATGGCTGAGTAATATTCCATTGTATATATTAGCACACGTTCTTTATCCATTCCTCTGTCAGGGGACATTTAGGTTGCTTCCACGTCGTGGCTATTGTGAATAGTGCTGTTAGCTTTGTGCAGTGGCAGTATCATAGCCAATGAGGTGTATCTGAGGCGTGATAACTGATAATTGTAAATAGCACTGCTATGAACATTGGAGTGCATGTATATTTTCGAGTTAGAGTTTTCTCTGGATACATGCCCAGGAGTGGGATTGCTGGATCATATGATAACTCTAATTTCAGTTTTTTAAGGAACCTCCATAGTGGTCTCCATAGTGGCTGTATCAACTTACATTCCCACCAACAGTGTAGGAGGGTCCCCTTTTCTCCACACCCTCTCCAGCATTGTTTGTAGATTTTTTGATGACGGCCATTCCGACCAGTGTGCGGTGGTACCTCATTGTAGTTTTGATTAACAGCAAGAAGCCTGAATGCGCCAGCCTGGATCATGCTTTCCAGGCAGATGGTTACACCTAAACACATTGTAAGAGCACCCGTTTCCCTCCCTGCGTTAACAGAATCCTACATTCCTGGGATCATCATTCCCCTCATAACCCTTTAGAGCAAGGGCTGGCAAACATTTTCTGTAAAGAGACAGAAGGTGAATATTTTCTGTTCGGCAGGTCAGACAGTCTCCGTGGCAACTACTGGACTCTGCTGTTGTAGCACAGGAGCAGCCATATAGAGCATGCGCACGTGCGGGCGAGGCGGCGAGCCAAGGAACTGGCGCTGAGCGGACACGCGCTGCGCTGGATTTGCTCGCCCTCGGTCGCCGACGGCCCCCTCACGGCTGCTTCGTCTCCGACTTGACCCCTCCGTGGAGGGGGCCCCGTCCTCGCCACTCTCTCCCCACTTTCACTTGTGGCCACTCTGCTGGCTGCCCTCCTTCACCTCTATCTGCTTCCGCTAAGCATCCGTCACTGAGCCCCAGCCCGACCCCCAGAACCCACTAACTCTGGCACTGCTCTGGGGCTCAACTGCTCCTGACCTCTCTCTCTCCAGACCCAGGCCACTGGGGCCGCTTCGAAAGCTTCAGCACCCAGTCGCATGCAAAGGACCCCTCATGCTCCACCAACAGCCCTGACCCCGCCCTTGAACTGTACAGGCGTCTCTCGCCTGCCTACCCGCTCCAGCCACAGGCTGGACAAACAGCTCAAACTCACAGCGCCTGAAACCGAACTCAGTGGCCTCCCCCTGAAATCTGCCACGTCCCCTTTCCCTCCTCTCGTCATCTAAGGCATCACCCTCTTCTGATCACAGCCAGGGCGTCATCCTGCCCACCTCCATCCTGGCAACGGCTCCTGTGAAGGATCTGGACCCCAAGCCTCTCTCCATTGGCACTTCACCGCCCTCTGTCAGATCTTCTTCCTCTTTCTCCTGAGCTCATTTCCAAGCTTCCTGTTTCTCCCCTGGCAGTGCATCTCTCTTGTATCCTGTGGCCGTGAAAACGAAATCCAGGGCTTTCCCAGTGGTGCAATGGTTGAGAATCTGCCTTCCATTGCAGGAGACACGGGTTTGAGCCCTGGTCCAGGAAGATCCCACATGCTGCAGAGCACCTAAGCCCGTGCACCACAACTACTGAGTCTGCGCTCTAGAGCCCACGAGCCACAACTACTGAGCCCACACACCACAACTACTGAAGCCCGTGCTCTTACAGCCCATGTTCCACAACGAGAAGTCATCTCAATGAGAAGCCAATGCACCACAACAAAGAGGAGCCCCCCGCTCGCGACAACTAGAGAAAGCCCACGTGCATCAATGAAGACCCAACACAGCCAAAAATAAACAAACAAATAAATAAGTAAATAGGAAATCCAGGGACTTCCCTCGTGGCCCTGTGGTGGAGAGTCCACCTTACAATGTAGGGGCCACAGGTTCAATCCCTGGTCAGGAAACTAAGATCCCAAATGCTGTGAGGCAACTAAGCCCACGCACCACAACTACTGAGCTCATGCGCCTCAATTAGAGAGCCCACATGCCATAAACTACAGTGTGCCACAACTACAGACCACAATTACAAAGCCCACACACCCTGGAGCCTGTGAGCCACAAGTAGAGAAAGCCCGCCCACCACAACTAGAGAGAAGCCCACACGCCACAACGAAAAGATCCCGCATGTCTCAATGAAGATCCCATGTGCTGCTGCTAAGACCCGCCGCAGCCAAAAATAAATTAATTAATTAAATTAAAAAATAATAAAATAAATCTTTAAAAAAAAGGAAATCTAAACTCCTGTTCATGGTCTACTCAGTGGTTCCCAATGTGGCCCCGTCGCCCAAGTGGCCAGACTCATCTATAGTCCTCCCCTTCTGTGAATCTGCCACCAAACCTTAGAGCTCCTTGAACTGCTAAAATGTGCCACGGTCTTGCATGCCTCTGTGACCTGAAAAAGAGCCACTCCTGATGAGAATACTTTCCCCTTCCTCTGCCTGGAAAATTCTTAGTCATCCTTCAAGACCCCACTGAAATTGCACCCTCTCTAAAAACTCCCTCCCTAACCATCCCTCCTAAATGATCCCACAGCACTTGATACATAACATTACTGCAGCCCATAAAAATATATATTGACTGCCTACTAGAGGCCAGGCACTGTAATATGTGCTTTCATACACACACAGCCCCATTTAATCTTCTGGTATAATTAACTCCATCCTTACAGATGAGAACATGGGGTCCAGAAATGGCACACCAAATGTCAGCCAGCCTAAAGATGTCAAAGTCAGGATGTACCCAATCTGTCTGGTTCCAGAGCCCCCCTCCTTGCCCTCCACACCACACCTCTGTATGACATAGCCTTCCACCCAAAGCACCTGGTATTATAATTACCTGTCCACATCTCTGCCTCTCCCACTAGCCCTTCTCTTCTCTAGAACCTAGCTCAGCACATGACACATGAACCCAAGGTCTAGCTCAGTGGCTGTCTGATAAAAGCATGGCCTAGCCCTCCAAAGGGATTCCCCTCAAAGTGTCCTTATGAACAGCATGTACCTTTCTGTGTCTGTCAGTGTCCTGTGAATTCTCCCTCAGACAGTCGATGGTGTGGAAGTCCTCATACATCCCCACATCAGGGAATGGCTCGTCAAGGAAATCCATCAGGTTTCCAGAGCCACTCATCGCTCCTGCATTGACCATGCTACTTACACCTGGGAGAGAAAACCTGTCGTTAAAAACGTAAGCAGAACATCTGCACAGACCTGGCAGAACAATCCACGTGTGCTATTTTTTTGCACAGGAAAGACATTGCAGCATAGGCACCTCTGCTGTGATGAAAGATGCATATAGTCTGTCTTAGTGAGCACAGGCTGCTATAACAAAAATACCATAGACTGGGTGGCTTATCAACCACACACATTTATTTCTCACAGTTCCAGAGGCTGTGAAGTCCAAGATCAAGGTACTTAGAGATTCAGTGTCTGGTGAGAGCCCACTTCCTGTTCACAGATGGCCATCTACTCACTGTGTCCTCATCTGGTGGAGCTCTCTGGGGTCTCTTTTATAAGGGCACTAATCCCATCCATGAGGACTCAGCTTTCATGACCTCATCACCTCCCAAAGGCCCCTCCTACCAATATCATCACATTGGGGATTAGGTTTCAACATATGAATTTCGGGGAGACACAAACGTTAATTTCTTTTTTTTTAACTCTTTATGTTATATTGGAGTATAATTGATTAACAATGTTGTGATAGTTTCACGTGTACAGAAAAATGATTCAGTTATACATATACATGCATCTTTTTCCAATTCTTTCCCCATTTAGGTTGTTACAGGATATTGAGCAGAGTTCCCTGTGCTACACAGTAGGTCCTTGTTGGTTACCTATTTTATATATAGCAGGTCTACATGTCAATCCCCAACTCCCTAACTATCCCTTTCCTCCACCCTTCCCCTCAGTAACCATAAGTTCATTCTCTAACTCTGTGAGTCTGTTTCTGACAAATGTTACTTTCTTATTATTTATGGTAGTTTTGTGCTATAAAGTCACCATGCACCGAATTAGTGAGTACTAAATCACCATCCCCAAGAGAAATTACAGGGTTAGGTTCCTTCAAGCCTCTGGCCACAACATTTTCATCAACCAATCAATATACAACCTTGTTTTGTGTGTTTCTGTTTAAAGACACCTTATCAAATATATATCGTTGGTTTATCCACTGAACTCATAGCCAAATAGCACTGTTACTCACGCTGCAGGAAGCTTGTCTAACAAACATATTTTCTCCATAAGGCCCAGCACAGCCTTCTCATGCTTAGAAACACTACAGACACTCCTGCCCTGCATTTCAAGGCCACTGCAAATGGCAAAATTACCAATAAAAAAAAGCACAACAATGCAAATAATATGGCACTAAAGAGACTGTGAAAAGAACGCTTGTTTCTGGTCTGGGCACTGAAACAAGATGGCAGAGCACCAATTTCTCCAACCTCCGCTGGGATCGTGCATTCCTGGCAACTCAACTTTTTGAGGCTCTGCACATGCACTGTGCGAATGACCGGGCAAGCGCCCCATGTATTGCTCTGGATGTTACAAATACATTTTAGTGAGCAGGCAAATTCGCAAATACAGAACCACTCAAAATGAGGGTCAACTATAACCATTTCTGGAAAACCTCACATTCTGCAAAAGCAGGGCATCAACATGAGAGGCCTGGGGGAAATAGGGTTGAGGCGTACCACTCAAAACCAAATCACCGTAGTCAAACCAGTAACCGGTTCTCCTGGGAGATAAAGCGGACCACTGAGGCAGTCAACCTCTGCGGATATTCAAGATGTACAGCAACAGCAGAGTGAAAATGCTAAGACTCAACTCACTGGTGGGAGCCAAGGTGATCCACAGAGGGAGTGGTCCTCTGTCATGGGGATGACAAGGAGGCAGAACAACCTGCCACGTGAGCTATGCTATGGTCTGAACGTGTGTGTCCCCCCACCCAAATTCATACATTGAAAGCCTAACCCCCAAAGGATGGTATTAGAAGGTGGCGTCTTTGGGAGGTGATTGGGTCATAAGGGCAGTACCTTCAAAAATGGGACTAGTGCCCTTATAAAAGAGGCCCCAGGGAGCTCCTCTGCCTCTTCCACCATGTAAGGACACAATAGGAAATCTGTGACTGGAAAAAGAACCATCACCTGACCATGCTGGCACCCTGATCTCAGACTGCCAGACTCCTAAACTGTGAGGAATAAATGTCTGCTGTTTATAACCCATCCAGTCTGTGGTATTTTGTTATAGCAGCCCGAACAGACTAAGACAAACCAAAAGCCATGCCAGGTTGGCAGCACACTGCCCCGGGCAAGCAGCCCTGAGTGCAGGCCCTCACTTCTAATTTTCCTTAAAATACTGTCAAAAGCGTGCCTGCTGCCATGGCAGTAGCAAAGTGGAGGATTTCTTCCTTTCCTGCCTAAGATAATAATTCCACTCCTATTATTCCACCTCCTGTTGTCTGGAAAACAATCTAAAATAAAACAAGATATGTTACATCACCATCAGAACCTGATTTACAGATCACACAGGAAATAATCTGACACGGAGAAAATGCTTTGCAGCAGGACCAATGCTCACCACCAGTTAGCAAGAAAAATAATACACTCTTACAAAGACAAGAGGTTGGAATAAACACTAAACCAAAATTTCTTTGGCAAAGAGCATGGAAATTTGAATTATAGGATGGAAACCACAAAAGTGCCAGAATAAGATGGTTAAAGAAGTGCAGGGTAGTTATTAAAATATTTGAGCACAGGCTTCTCTCAATTGCTTTATGTATTTTTATATCTAGAGGACTCAACCACGACCTGACAAAACTGTATTTTGATCAAATTGAAAAGTCGCTACAGGCAAAGTGGAGTAATCACCTTACAAGCAATAAAATGGCGATAGTTATTGATTTATTGACTGTCTGTGCAAATTTGCTACTTTAAAAGTTTGAAGTCTGAGCCACGTCCAACTGAAAACTATACCCACTGATGAATGTCCATGGAAGAATCATATTGCTGAAGTCAGTAGCAACCAATAATAAAAGGGAAGGAATAAAATTAGAAAGCAAAGATTTAATTTCTAGAAACACAAGATGGTAATACCCTTGTATTATATGCAGTAAAGAAAATCTCTGATGGGAAAAAGAAGATGGCAGGCTGCTGACCCACAATGGTAGCCCGCGTAAGAAAACCCAAGCCAGAAGATCGAAGAATTGCAGAGACTTGGACATTCTATTAAAAAGAAGTTCATGTTACCTGAAATTTAACCAAATCTCTAGTCAACAACAACTCCAGGCAATAATGATTGAAACAAAAAGTCACTCTGGAAAACAAATGTATCTTTAAACTTTGGTGGAGCATGTCATGGTCCTGACGATCAGACGCATAACCGGTAAAGGAAAATAAACCTGATCTAATCCGTAGATCTAACTGGAGGCTTTCCCTGGGGGCCCAGAAGGAGGTGGTGACTTCGCTTCTGAAGCTTGGGTTAAGAAAGACAGGAGGACCAGAAGCGTAAGAAGAGGGCATCCAGGTCAGAAATAACGGAAAGAGGTAATTCCCTGGTGGTCCAGTGGTTAGGACTCAGCACTTTCACTGCTGAGGGCAGGGGCTTGAACCCTGGTCAAGGAAGTAGGATCCCGCAAGCTGTGTGGCATGGCCAAAAAATTTAAGAAAAGAAAAAATGGAAAGAATTCTATCTGGGATCCCCTGGGAGATATAGATGGATAGGAAATGAGAATCCAGCCAAACACAGGAACAAAAAGGAATGAACTCCAAGGACTTGATGAGAAATAAACTTAACCTGTGTAAGTTCAATATGGCACCCAAAGGGATGCAAATACTGCTGAGCCTTGAACAACACAGGTTTGAACTGGGTGGGTCCACTTATACGTGGATTTATTTCAATAAATATCATACCTGTATTTTCGTTTTACACACCTTTACCTACGTGAGGGGCAAAGTTTGTGTTCGAATAGAGAGCCCGATATGTCGAATCACAAGAACGAGGGTTTGAGTCCTGATTCTATCCAGACTGTTTCAGCTTCCTGCCCTGGGGTGAGTCATTCATCAGTTCCTTTGGCTTTGGGGCAGTGAGAGCAGGATGCGGATTTCCGACTGTGCTGGGGGTCAGTGTCCCTAAGTCCCACGTTGTTCAAGGGTCAACTACAGTCATCTGCACCTGAGGGGGGAGCCCTTGCTCCTCTCACCTGGTTTTACTTCTTCTCGCCAATAAGAGCACTTCTGCTGTCAGATGACACCTCTGCTGACGATTTCAGGAAGGACAGCACCCTAGATCCTGCATCTGAGATTCCTACTTGGTCTGGATCATCGAGGTCAGAGCACAGCAAGCTGCGGCCTGTGGGATAAATCCGGCCTGCTGCCTGTCTTTGTAAATAAGTTCTAGAGGAACACAGCCATGCCCGCTCTACGTATTGTCTGTGGCTGCTTTCACATCGCAGCGGCACAGTTGAGTAGTTATGACAAAAGACCAAATGGCCCCCAAAGCTTCAAATGTTTACTATTTGGCCATTTACAGAAAACGTTTGCTGACTCCCGATCTACACGGTGGACTGAACACAGAAACAACTCAGATTCTCTACCTGTCCCTGCATCTACAGCATTTTCAGTGGGACCTTGCGGCTCCTCTTCATTAAGAGCTAGAGTCTATTTCTCCAGCGCTTGAATCAGGGCTGGCCTTGGGACATGCAGTGGAAGTGACAGCATGCATGTACTGAGTCTAGACCCCAAAGGCGACGTGGCCTCTGCTTTCTTCCTTGGCCTTTTGCCATGAGCAGAAGCCTAGGCTAGATGCTGGAAGATGAGCGACCACATGGAGTCAAGGTGGGTCATCTCAACTGAGGCCATCCTAGATCATCCAGTCTCGCCAAGCACAGATTCATGAGTGAGCCCAGCCAAGAGCATCTGGGTTTGACCCAATCAAACCACCCAGCTGACCTGCAGACCATGAGAAAAATGAATGGTTATTGTTTTAAGCCACCGGGTTTTTTTGAAAGGGTTGTCATGTAGCAGCATCATAACAATGTTTAACAGGTATGATTTACGTGGGCTCCAAGGGAGAGAAGAAATGAAGATGGCTAAGTTAGTTGCAAGGGAGGACAACTAGCTAAGTTAGTTGCAGCAACAGATAACACAGCTGGCAGCAGAGACAGGATGGAATCGAACTTCACGCCTGGAGGTGTCCATCCTGAAGAAAGAGCATCTCTCTTACACAACCATATTTACCTACACAGGGACTTTGGAAGACACAAAGGACACCTAGGTCTTTCATCCAATCCTTAAAGGCAAGAAAGGATCTACAGAGTATGAGGGTAGCTGTGGGCTTTTCATATTCAACAAGCTATCCTAGCTTGTTGAATGTTTTTAATCATGCAAAGGTGTTGAATTTTGTCAAATGTTTTTTCTGCATTTATTGACATGATTATGTAATTTTTATTCTCCATTCTGTTAATGTAGTGTATCACATGGGTTGATTTTCAGTTGTTGAACCATCATGGCACCTAGTGATAAATCCCATTTGGTCATGGTGTATGATCCTTTTAATATGCTGTTGAAATCAGTTTGTAGTATTTTATTGAGGATTTTTGCATCTATACTCATCAGGGATACTGGTCTCCAATTTTCTTTTCTTGTAGTGTCTTTTTCTGGCTTTGGTATCAAGGTAATGCTGGCCTTGTAAAAGAGTTTGGAAGTGTTCCCTCTTCTTGAATTTCTTTTGGAAGAGTTTGAAAAGAAACTAAATTAATTCTTCTTTAACAATTTGATAGAATTCACCAATGAAACCATCTGGTCCTGGGCTTTTCTATGTTGGGAGGTTTTATATCACAAAGTCCACCTCTTTACTAGTTACAGGTCTGTTCACATTTTATATTCGAAATTATTCAGTCTTGGCAGGTTGTATATTCTAGGCATTTATCATTTTTTCTAGATTATCCAGTTTCCTGGCATATAACTGCTTATAAGAGTCTCTTATAATCATTTTTATTTTTGTGGCATCAGTTGCAATGTCTCCTCCTTCATTGCCAATTTTATTTATTTGAGTCTTCTCCCTTTTTCTCTTAGTCTAGCTAAAGCTTTGTCAATTTTGTTGACCTTTAACAAAAAGATGGTGCTATTTAACAAAAAATTGATGTTAACACCAACTCTTAATCTCATTGATTTTTCAACTTCTTTTTTATTCTGTTTTTCATTTATTTCCCCTAATCACTATTAAGTCCTTCTTTCTGCTAACTTTGGGCTTAGTTTGTTCTTTTTTTGGTCATTGAGGTGTAAAGCCTGGTTGTTTATTTAGAATCTTCTTTTTAAATGTAGGTGCTTATCACTATAAACTTCCCTCTTAATACTGCTTTTGCTGCATCCCATAAGTTTTGGTATGCTGTGTTTTTGTTTTCATTTGTCTCAAGACATTTTCTAATTTTCCTTTTGGTTTCTTCTATGACCCACTGGTTGTTCAAGAGTGCATTGTTTCATTTCCATATGTTTGAGAACTTTCTTTCTTTCCTTCCACTGATTTATAGTTTCATTCCATTGTGATCAGAGAGCATACCTGGTATAATTTCAATCTTCTTAAATTTGTTGAGACTTATCCTGTTGACACAACATGAGATCTATCCTGGAGAATGTTGTGTGTGCTTGAGAAGAATGTGTATTCTGCTACTGTTGGGTGGAACATTCGACAAATGTCTCTTAGGTCCACTTGATCTATACCATTGTTCAAGTCCTCTGTTTCTTCTGGCCATCTTGCTCTCTTTTGGTTGTCATTTGTATGGAATATCTTTTTCTATCCTTTCACTTTCAGCTTCTATTTGTCCTTAATTCTAAAGTGAGTCTCTTACAGCCTGCATAGAGTTGGATCTTGTTTTTTTTTTCTAATCCATTCAGCCACGTGAAGTCTTTTGATTAGGGAGTTTAATCCATTTACATTTAAAATAATTATTGATAAAGAAGATCTTACTACTGCCATTTTGTTCATTGTTTTCTGCCTGTCTTGTAGCTCTTTTGTCCCTCTTTTCCTTTCTTGTTGTTTTCCTTTGTGTTTCATTTGATTTTTTTCTTTGATAGGTACACGCTTTGATTACTTTTCATTTTCTTTTGTGTATCTTCTATAAGTATTTTCTTGTGGTTACCATGGGGCTTACATAAAACATAGTGATGAAAATTTACTTTAAGTTAATAACAACTTACTTCAATCACATACAGAAACTCTACACTTTTACCTCTCCCCCCATACACATTTTATATTATTGATGTAATTAGTTACATATTTTTATATTGTGCATCTGTTAACATATTTTATAGGTATAGTTCTTTTTTATACTTTATTTTTTTAAACTTCTATACCAGAATCCACTGATTTACACACCTCCACTGCAGCATTACAGTATTCTGTATTTGTCCATATGATTACCAGCGAGCTTTAGACTGTCAAATGTTTTTTATTGCTGTTTACCATCCTTTCATTCCACCTCAAAGGACTCCCTTTAGCATTTCCTATAAGGCAAGTCTAGTGGTGATGAACTCCCTCAGTTTTTGCTTATCTGGGAGCCTTTATCTATCCTTAATTTTTTAAGGACAGTTTTGCCAGATATAGAATTCCTGGTTAGCTGGGGTTTCTTTCTTTTTCTTTTTTTTCCAGCACTTTGAATATGTCATCCCACTCCCTTATGGCTCGCAAAGGTTCTGCTGAGAAGTCCACTGACAGTCTTATGGGGGAGCTTTTGTATGAGATGAGTGGATTTCTCTTGTTGCTTTCACAGTTCTATCTTTGACTCTTGACAGTTTGATTACAATGTGACTCAGTGTGGACTTCTTTCATTCATATTTTATAGAATTCTTTTGGTTTCTTGAATCTGGATGTCTACTTTCCTTCCCAGATTTGGTAAGTTTTCTGTCATTATTTCTTTAAATAAGCTTTCTGCCCTTTTCTTTCTCTTCTTCTGAGACTCCCATATGCATGTACTTTTTCACCTGATGGAGTCCTGTAAGTCCCTTAGGCTTTCTTCACTCTTTTTTTTTTTTGTCCTCTGACTGGATAATTTCCAATTACCTGCTTTTGAGGTCACTGATTCTTTCTTCTGTTCGATCAAGTCTGTTGTTGAACACCTCAAGTGAGGTTTTCTGTTCTGCTATTATATTCTTCAGCTCCAAAATTTCTGTTTCTTTTTTATATATTCTCTTTGTTAAAATGCTTGTTTTATTCATGGATTGTTTTCCTAAGCTTGTTGAGCATCTTTCTGACAGTTTACTTTGAATTCTTTATCAAGTAAATCATATACCTGTGTTTCTTTGGGATTGGTTTCTGGATATTTATTGTTTATTTGGTTGAGTTGTGTTTGCCTATTCATCATGTTCTTTCAACATTTCTATTGGTATCTACACATGTGAAAAGACAGCCACCTCTCCCAGTCTTTACAAACTAGTTTTGTACCTGGAAGGACCTTCACCAATCAGCCCAACTAGAGAATCTGGAGGCCTCTCAAACCTTTTCTGCTCATGCATTTTCTCTGGACTTGTGCATGTAAAGTACTAATTAAAGGAAATTGCCAGTTTATTTGTTCACGAGATCATAACCTCTTGCTCCCTCTGGTATCTGTCCTTGGCTCTGCAAGTTCTCTGGTTCTATAGCAGCAAGCCACCTCACTCTCCTGGGTTTTCAGTGGCAACCAGACAGCTCCTTGTCAGTACCTCTAATCAGACCAAAGAGAAATCAATTCCTCAGGCAGCCCTGCAAAAATCCAGACAGCTGGATGGAAACTCCACCTCTCTTCCTGTCTCTTGCTCCAAGTGAGGAATGAAGTTAAACAGAAACCAGTCACCTCAGGCTGTCCTCAGAAAAGCCAGGACATTGGAGGCACTCTTTACTCCTCCCCCTCATGAGTGAGAAGTCTCAAGTTGAGGGTCTTCTCCCAATCATGCAAATCCATGCCAGCTGCCACAAGCCACCCACCACCTTCACTGTTCTCAGCTACCCTCAGGCCTCCAACCTATGCTGGTTCCATCAGTGCTATAAGTGTGGAGGAAGGTGAGCCCTGAGGTAGGGCTCTGAAAGGTTGAGATGTTGGAGACACGTTCTACTCTCTTTCCCCAGGAGAAGAAATTGCAGGCAGTCTCTCTCAGTGCTGAGCTGTGCCATCTTGGAGGAGGGGCCAACACAGGTAAAGTGAAATCACTCCTCTTATCTGTTTCAAAGCAATCGTTTTTGGCTTTGTGCTCTTCTGCGGTCCTGCAACTTCCTGACTGGAATCTGGAATTCTCATAAAGGTCTCTATATCGTTGTTATTGGTGTTTCTGTGAGGGAACAATAGCCACGGCTTTCTATCTTACCATTTTGCTGATGTCACTCTGCCTCAAAACAATATCAGAACTCCTAATTACATTGTGGCTGGAACATCTTCCCATCCACCATGACCCTCTGCAGTGACAAAAAATGACTTACTTATATTTGCACTCCCATCACTGTCTCTGGCACGTGGTCAATGTTCACTAAAGTGTTTTGAGTTCCTTTAAGTGTGTGGTTATCTCTGAACAACCGGGGTAACAAAGGCAAGGCCCCATTACAGAATGTTTTTAGGTTCCATCTGCACACCTACCAAAAATGTCTAAGTCCCAATTTTATCATACATAGGATAAATAGACTCAAAAATAAATATGTGAGATGAGACAGCCTAGAAAGAAAAAGTACAAAGAGAATTAGCTTGTCAGTTTCTGCACAGTCTCATGAGTCCAGACCAGTCTTCTCTGCATTGACAACCTCAGACCAGTCAGTTTCTGCACAGTCTCATGAGTCCAGACCAGTCTCCTCTGCACTGACAACCTCAGGATGATTTGGGGGACATCTGACCCTCAGAAAAGGATGGTAGAAGCCACCAAGAACACCCTCAAGCAGTCCATGGCTCTGTGCCATGGCTTCCAGGAGCACTTCAGGTACAGAGAACAGAGAGCACCTTTCCTGAAAATTGTAATCCACGCCTCATTCTGAGTTAATAAATCAGATTTCAAGTTAACAACAAAGTTTCTTTTAAGTTTTTGGTTTGTCCATCCTCTTAAATCTGATTGGTTCTGCTTCCTGGGGAAAACCAGACTTCTGTGCTAAGGTCCAGGCCATGTGCAGGAGTAATGGTCCCAACTTCTGTCTGCCATGGGGTTCTACCCAAGCCTTAAACTCTCTGTGCTTCAATTTCCTTATCTGTAAAATGGGTACAGTAATATTTCATATCCCTTCTGGGCTCATCAGGCATCTTTTCAAACCACAATGCTATGAGATTAGAAATCAATCACAGGAAAAAAAAACTGTAAAAAACACAACACATGAAGGTCAAACACTATGCTGCTAAATAACCAAGAGATCACTGAAGAAATCAAGGGAGAAATTTAAAAATACACAAAAACAAATGAAAACGAAAACACAACAACTCAAAACCTATGGGACGCAGCAAAAGCAGTTCTAAAAGGGAAATTTATAGCAATTTAATCTCACCTCAAGAAACAAGAAAAGTCTCAAATAAACAATCTAAACTTAAACCTAAAGCAAGCAGAGAAAGAACAAAACAAAACAAAAAACAACTCCAAAGTTAGTAGAAGGAAAGAAATCATAAAGATCAGAGAGGAAATAAATGAAATAGAAAAGAAGAACACATAGCAAAGATCAACAAAACTAAAAGTTGTTTTTTTGAGAAGATAAACAAAATTGGTAAACCTTTAGCCAGACTCTAAGAAAAAAATGGAGAGGATGTAAATCAATAGAATTATAAATGAAAAAGGAGAAATAACAACTGACACCGCAGAAATACAAAGGATCATAAGAGACTACTGTAAGCAACTATATGCTTATATAAAATGGACAACCTGGAAGAATGGACAAATTATTAGAAAGATACAACTTTCCAACACTGAAATAGGAAGACTTAGAAAATACAAACAGGCCAATTACAAGTAATGAAATTGAAACTATAATTAAAAATCTTCCAGCAAATCAAAGTCCAGGACCAGACGGCTTCACAGGAGAATTCTATCAAACATTTAGAGAATAGCCAACACCTATCCTTCTCAAACTCCCCCAAAAATATGCAGAGGGAAGAACACTTCCAAACTTGTTCTATGAGGCCACCATCACCCAGTTACCAAGACCAAAGATATCACAAAAAAAGAAAATTACAGACCAATATCATTGATGACTGTAGACGCAAAAAAACTCAACAAAATTCTAGCAAACAGAATCCAACAACACATTAAAGGATCATACACTATGATCAAGTGGGAGTTATGCCAGTGATGCAAGGATTCTTCAACATACGCAAATCAATCAATGTGATTCACCATATTAACAAATTATAGAATAAAAAACACGTGATCATATCAATAGATGCAGAAAAAGATTTTGACAACATTCAACACCCATTTATGATAAAACTCTCCAGAAAGTGAGCATAGAGGGAACCTACCTCAACATAATAAAGGCCATCTATGACAAACCCACAGGAAACATCATTCACAGTGGTGAAAAACTGAAAGCATTTCCTCTAAGATCAGGAATGAGACAAGGATGTCCACTCTCACCAGTATTATTCAACATAGTTTTGGAAGTCCTAGCCATGGCAATCAGAGAAGAAAAAGAAATAAAAGGAATACAAATTGGAAAAGAAGAAGTAAAACTGTCACTGTTTGCAGATAACATGATACTATACAAAGAAAATCCTAAAGATGCCACCAGAAAACCACTAGAGCTAATCAATGAATTTGGTGAAGTTGCAGGATACAAAATTAATGTACAGAAATCTCTTTCATTCCTATACACTAACAATGAAAAATCAGAAAGAGAAATGAAGGAAACAATCCTATTTACCATCACAACAAAAAGAATAAAATACCTAAGAATAAATGTACCTAAGGAGGGAAAAGACCTGTATTCAGAAAACTATAAAACACTGATGAAAGAAATCAAAGATGACACAAACAGATGGAAAGATATACCATGTTCTTGGATTGGAAGAATCAACATTGTGAAAATGACTATACTACCCAAAGCAATCTACAGATTCAGTGTGATCCCTATCAAATTACCAATGGCATTTTTCACAGAAATAGAACAAATCATTTTACAATTTGTATGGAAACACAAAAGGCCCCAAATAGCCAAAGCAATCTTGAGAAAGAAAAACGGAGCTGGAGGAATCAGGCTCCCTGACTTCAGATTATACTACAAAGCTACAGTAATCAAGACAGTATGGTACTGGTACAAAAACAGAAATATAGATCAATGGTACAGGACAGAAAACCCAGAGATAAACCCACGCAGCTCTGGTCAAAAAATCTCTGACAAAGGAGGCAAGAATATACAATGCAGAAAAGGCAGTCTCTTCAATAACTGGTGCTGGGAAAACTGGACAGCTACATGTAAAAGAATGAAATTAGAACACTCACTAACACCATACACAAAAATAAACTCAAAATGGATTAAAGACCTAAATGTAAGACCAGGCACTATAAAACTCTTAGAGGAAAACATAGGAAAAACACTCTTTGACATAAATCACAGCAAGATCTTTTTGGACCCTCCCTCCTAGAGTAATGAAAATAAAAACGAAAATAAACAAATGGGACCTAATGAAACTTGAAAGCTTTTGCACAGCAAAGGAAACCATAAACAAGACCAAAAGGCAATCTTCAGAATGGGAGAAAATATTTGCAAATGAAGCAACTGACAACAGATTAATCTCCAAAATATACAAACAGCTCATGCAGCTCAATATCAAAAAAACAACAACAAACAACCCAATCAAAAAATGGGCAGGGCCTCCCTGGTGGCGCAGTGGTTGAGAGTCCGCCTGCCGATGCAGGGGACACGGGTTCGTGCCCCGGTCCGGGAAGATCCCACATGCCGCGGAGCGGCTGGGCCCGTGAGCCATGGCCACTGAGCCTGCGCGTCTGGAGCCTGTGCTCTGCAACGGGAGAGGCCACAACAGTGAGAGGCCCGCGTACCGCAAAAAAAAAAAAAAAAAAAAAAAAAAATGGGCAGAAGCCCTAAATAGACATTTCACCAAAGAAGACACACAGATGGCCAAGAGGTACTTGAAAAGATGCTCAACATCACTAATTATTAGAGAAATGCAGATCAAAACTACAATGAGGTATCACCTCACACCAGTCAGAATGCCATCATCAAAACCCCTACAAACAATAAATGCTGGAGAGGGTGTGGAGAAAAGGGAACCCTCTTGCACTTTTGGTGGGAATGTAAATTGATACAGCCACTATGGAGAACAGTATGGAGGTTCCTTAAAAAACTACAAATAGAAACACCATATGACCCAGCAACCCCACTACTGGGCATATACCCAGAGAAAACCATAATTCAAAAAGAGACATGTACCCCAATGTTTATTGCAGCACTATTTACAATAGCCAGGACATGGAAGGAACCTAAGTGTCCACTGACAGATGAATGGATAAGGAAGATGTGGCACATATATATAATGGAATATTAGCCATAAAAAGAAACTAAATTGAGTTACTTGTAGTGAGGTGGATGGACCTAGAGTCTGTCATACAGAGTGAAGTAAGTCAGAAAGAGAAAAACAAATACTGTATGCTAACACATATATATGGAATCTAAAAAAAAAAACAATGTCAGGAGAACCTAGGGGCAGGACGATAATAAAGATGCAGACCTACTAGAGAATGGACTTGATGATATGGGGAGGGGTAAGGGTAAGCTGGGACAAAGTGAGAGAGCTGCATGGACATATATACATTACCAAATGTAAAACAGATACCTAATGGGAAGCAGCCGCATAGCACAAGATCAGCTCGGTGGTTTTTGACCACCTAGAGGGGTGGGATAGGATGGGTGGGAGGCAGACACAAGAGGGAGGAGATACGGGGATATATGTATACGTATAGCTGATTCACTCTGTTATACAGCAGAAACTAACATACCATTGTAAAGCAATTATGCTCCAATAAAGATGTTAAAAAAAAAAACAGATGGGGGGGAATAGAAAGATGGCGGAAGAGTAAGACGCGGAGATCACCTTCCTCCCCACAGATACACCAGAAATACATCTACACGTGGAACAACTCCTACAGAACACCTACTGAACGCTGGCAAAAGACCTCAGACCTCCTAAAAGGCAAGAAACTCCCCACGTACCTGGGTAGGGCAAAAGAAAAAAAGAAAAAACAGGGAAAAAAGAATAGGGACGGCACCTGCACCAGTGGGAGAGAGCTGTGAAGGAGGAAAAGTCTCCACACACTAGGAAGCCCCTTCACGGGCAGAGACTGCGGGAGGCGGAGGAGGGAGCTTCGGAACCGCAGAGGAGAGCACAGCAACAGGGGTGCGGAGGGGAAAGCGGAGAGATTCCCGCATAGAGGATCGGTGCCGACAGGCACTCACCAGCCCGAGAGGCTTGTCGGCTCACCTGCCGGGGCGGGCGGGGCTGCGAGCTAAGGCTCGGGTTTCGGTTTCAGACGGAGCGCAGGGAAAGGACTGGGGTTGGCGGCTTGAACATAGCCTGAAGGGGGTAGTGCACCACGGCTAGCCGGGAGGGAGTCCGGGGAAAAGGCTGCACCTGCCAAAGAGGCAAGAGACTTTTCCTTCCCGCTTTGTTTACTGGTGCGCAAGGAGAGGGGTTTAAGAGCGCTGCTTTAACGAACTCCAGAGACCAGCGCGAACCGCGGCTGAAAGCGCAATCCCCAGAGACCGGCGCGAGCCGCGGCTGAAAGCGCAGACCCCAGAGACCCGCGCGAGCCGCGGCCAAAAGCGCGGAACCCAGAAACGGGCGCGAGCCGCGGCTAAAAGCACGGACCTCAGAGACGGGCGGGAGACGCTAAGGCTGCTGCTGCCGCCACCAAGGGGCCTGTGTACGAGCACAGGTCACTATCCACACCCCTCTTCCGGGGAGCCTGCGCAGCCCGCCACTGCCAGGTTCCCGGGATCCAGTGACATCCGTCCAGGGAGAACACACGGCGGGCCTCAGGCGGGTGCAGCATCACGCCGGCCTCTGCCGCCGCAGGCCCGCCCCGCACGCCGTGCCCCTCTCTCCCCTCGGCCTGAGTGCGCCAGAACCCCCGAGTCAGAGGCTCCTTTAACCCTGTCCTGTCTGAGTGAAAAACAGACGCCCTCCAGCGACCTACACGCAGAGGCAGGGCCAAATCCAATGCTGAGCCCCTGGGAGCTGTGAGAACAAAGAAGTGAAAGGGAAATCTCTCCCAGCAGCCTCAGAAGCCGCGGATTAAAGCTCCACAATCAGCTTGATGTACCCTGCTTCTGTGGAATACATGAATAGACAGTGACTCATCCCAAATTGAGGTGGTAGACTTCGTATGCAAGATTTATGATTTTTTCCCCTTTTTCCTCTTTTTGTGAAAGTGTATGTGTACGCTTCTCTTTGAGATCTTATCTGTATAGCTTTGCTTCCACCATTTGTCCTAGGGTTCTATCCGTCCATTGTTTTATTTTATTTTTTCTTTTTTCCTTTTTTTTCTATAAGAAAAAAATTTTTTTTCTTAATAATTAATTTTAATAATTCTATTATACTTTACCTTCCCTCTTTCTTTCTTTCCTTCCCCCCTTTATACAACGAATCATCCCAAGTGGAGGAGGTGGTCTTTGAAAGCAAGATTTATGATTTTTTCCCCTTTACCTCTTTTCGTGAGGGTGTATGTGTAAGCTTCAGTGTAGGATTTTGTCTGTATAGCTTGGCTTTCAACATTTGTCCTAAGGTTATATCCGTCCTTTTTTTTTTTTTTTTTTTTTTTTTTTTTTTTTTTTTTTTCCTTTCTTATTTTTTCCTCCTTTTTTTTCTATAAGAAAAAAAAAATTTTTTCTTAATAATTAATTTTAATAATTCTATTATACTTTACCTTCCCTCTTTCTTTCTTTCCTTCCCCCCTTTATACAACGAATCATCCCAAGTGGAGGAGGTGGTCTTTGAAAGCAAGATTTATGATTTTTTCCCCTTTACCTCTTTTCGTGAGGGTGTATGTGTAAGCTTCAGTGTAGGATTTTGTCTGTATAGCTTGGCTTTCAACATTTGTCCTAAGGTTATATCCGTCCATTTTTTTTTTTTTTTTTTTTTCCTTTCTTATTTTTTCCTCCTTTTTTTTCTATAAGAAAAAAAAATTTTTTTCTTAATAATTAATTTTAATAATTCTATTATACTTTACCTTCCCTCTTTCTTTCTTTCCTTCCCCCCTTTATACAACGAATCATCCCAAGTGGAGGAGGTGGTCTTTGAAAGCAAGATTTATGATTTTTTCCCCTTTACCTCTTTTCGTGAGGGTGTATGTGTAAGCTTCAGTGTAGGATTTTGTCTGTATAGCTTGGCTTTCAACATTTGTCCTAAGGTTATATCCGTCCATTTTTTTTTTTTTTTTTTTTTCCTTTCTTATTTTTTCCTCCTTTTTTTTCTATAAGAAAAAAAAATTTTTTTCTTAATAATTAATTTTAATAATTCTATTATACTTTACCTTCCCTCTTTCTTTCTTTCCTTCCCCCCTTTATACAACGAATCATCCCAAGTGGAGGAGGTGGTCTTTGAAAGCAAGATTTATGATTTTTTTCCCCTTTACTTCTTTTCATGAGGGTGTGTGTGTAAGCTTCAGTGTAGGATTTTGTCTGTATAGCTTGGCTTTCAACATTTGTCCTAAGGTTATATCCGTCCTTTTTTTTTTTCTTCTTTCCCCTAAATAATTATGTTTTAATTCAATAACTTTATTATACTTTACTTCATTCTATTTTACTGTATCTACTTTCAGTCCTTTTTCCTTCCTTCCTTCCTCCCTTCCTCCCTCCGTCCTTTCTTTCCTTCGGGCCTTCTTTCCTTCTTCTTTCTTTCTTCCTTCCTTCCCTCCCTCCTTCCTCCCTTCCTTCCTTTCCTTCCCTCCTTCCCTTCTTTCTTTCTATCTTCCTCTTTCTACTAATTCTCTCTACTTTCTCTCCCTTTTAATCTGAGCTGTGTGGATGAAAGGTTCTTGCTGCTCCTGCCAGGAATCAGGACTCTACCTCTGAGGGGGGAGAGCCAACTTCAGAACACTTGTCCACAAGAGATTTCCCAGCACCACATAATATCAAACGGCGAAAATCTCCCAGGGATCTCCACCTTAACACCAGCACCCAGCTTCACTCAACGGCCAACAAGCTACAGTGCTGGACAACCTATGCCAAACAACTAGCAAAACAGAAACACAACCCCACCCATTAACAGAGAGGCTGCCTAAAATCATAATAAGTCCAGAGACACCCCAAAACACACCACCAGACGTGGACCTGCCCACCAGAGAGACAAGATCCAGCCTCATCCACCAGAACACAAGCACTAGTCCCCTCCACCAGGAAGTATACACAACCCACTAGACCAACCTTAGCCACTGGAGACAGACATCAAAAACAACGGGAACTACGAACCTGCAGCCTGCAAAAAAAAAAAACAAGGCGACCCCAAACACAGCAAGATAAGCAAAATGAGAAGACAGAAAAACACACAGCAGATGAAGGAGCAAGATAAAAATGCACCAGACCTAACAAATGAAGAGGTAATAGGCAGTCTACCTGAAAAAGAGTTCAGAATAATGATAGTAAAGATGATCCAGAATCTCGGAAATAGAATGGAGGCAGGGATGGAGAAGATGCAAGAAATGTTTAACAAAGACCTAGAAGAACTAAAGAACAAACAAACAGAGATGAACAACACAATAACTGAAATGAAAAATACACTAGATGGGATCAATAGCAGAATAACTGAGGCAGAAGAACGGATAAGTGACCTGGAAGATAAAATAGTGGAAATAACGACTGCAGAGCAGAATAAAGAAAAAAGAATGAAAAGAACTGAGGACAGTCTCAGAGACCTCTGGGACAACATTAAACGCACCAACATTCGAATTATAGGGGTTCCAGAGGATGAAGAGAAAAAGAAAGGGACTGAGAAAATATTTGAAGAGATTATAGTTGAAAACTTCCCTAATATGGGAAAGGAAATAGTTAACCAAGTCCAGGAAGCAGAGAGAGTCCCATACAGGATAAACCCAAGGAGAAATACGCCAAGACACATATTAATCAAACTCTCAAAAATTAAATACAAAGAAAGCATATTAAAAGCAGCAAGGGAAAAAAAACAAATAACACACAAGGGGATCCCCATAAGGCTAACAGCTGATCTCTCAGCAGAAACTCTGCAAGCCAGAAGGGAGTGGCAGGACATACTGAAAGTGATGAAGGAGAAAAGCCTGCAACCACGATTACTCTACCCAGCAAAGATCTCATCCAGATTTGATGGAGAAATTAAAACCTTTACAGACAAGCAAAAGCTGAGAGAGTTCAGCACCACGAAACCAGCTTTACAACAACTGCTAAAGGAACTTCTCTAGACAAGAAACACAAGAGAAGGAAAGGACCTATAAAAACGAACCCAAAACAATTTAGAAAATGGGAATAGGAACATACATATCGATAATTACCTTAAACGTAAATGGACTAAATGCTCCCACCAAAAGACACAGATTGGCTGAATGGATACAAAAACAAGACCCATATATATGCTGTCTACAAGAGACCCACTTCAGACCTAGAGACACATACAGACTGAAAGTAAGGGGATGGAAAAAGATATTCCATGCAAATGGAAATCAAAAGAAAGCTGGAGAAGCAATTCTCATATCAGACAAAATAGACTTTAAAATAAAGACCATTACAAGAGACAAAGAAGGACACTACATAATGATTAAGGGATCGATCCAAGAAGAAGATGTAACAATTGTAAATATTTATGCACCTAACACAGGAGCACCTCAATACATAAGGCAAAAACTAACAGCCATAAAAGGGGAAATCGACAGTAATACACTCATAGTAGGGGACTTCAACACCCCACTTTCACCAATGGACAGATCATCCAAAATGAAAATAAATAAGGAAACACAAGCTTTAAATGATACATTAAACAAGATGGACTTAATTGATATCTATAGGACACTCCATCCAAAAACAACACAATACACATTTTTCTCAAGTGATCATGGAACATTCTCCAGGATAGATCATATCTTGGGTCACAAATCAAGCCTTGGTAAATTTAAGAAAATTGAAATTGTATCAAGTATCTTCTCCGACCACAACGCCATGAGACTAGATATCAATTACAGGAAAAGATCTGTAAAAAATACAAACACATGGAGGCTAAACAATACATTACTCAATAATGAAGTGATCACTGAAGAAATCAAAGAGGAAATTAAAAAATACCTAGAAACAAATGACAATGGAGACACAACGACCCAAAACCTATGGGATGCTGCAAAAGCAGTTCTAAGAGGGAAGTTTATAGCAATACAAGCCCACCTTAAGAAGCAGGAAACATCTCGAATAAACAACCTAACCTTACACCTAAAGCAATTAGAGAAAGAAGAACAAAAAACCCCCAAATTTAGTAGAAGGAAAGAAATTATAAAAATCAGATCAGAAATAAATGAAAAAGAAATGAAGGAAACAATAGCAAAGATCAATAAAACTAAAAGTTGGTTCTTTGAGAAGAAAAACAAAATAGATAAACCACTAGCCAGACTCATCAAGAAAAAAAGGGAGAAGACTCAAATCAATAGAATTAGAAATGAAAAAGGAGAAGTAACAACTGACACTGCAGAAATAAAAATGATCATGAGAGATTACTACAAGCAACTCTATGCCAATAAAATGGACAATCTGGAAGAAATGGACACATTCTTAGAAATGCACAAACTACCAAGACTGAATCAGGAAGAAACAGAAAATATGAACAGACCAATCACAAACACTGAAATTGAAACTGGGATTAGAAATCTTCCAACAAACAAAAGCCCAGGACCAGATGGCTTCACAGCCGAATTCTATCAAGCATTTAGAGAAGAGCTAACACCTATCCTTCTCAAACTCTTCCAAAACATAGCAGAGGGAGGAACACTCCCCAATTCCTTCTACGAGGCCACCATCACCTTGATACCAAAACCAGACAAGGATGTCACAAAGAAAGAAAACTACAGGCCAATATCACTGATGAACATAGATGCAAAAATCCTCAACAAAATACTAGCAAACAGAATCCAACAGCACATCAAAAGGATCATACACCATGATCAAGTGGGGTTTATTCCAGGAATGCAAGGATTCTTCAATATACGCAAATCTATCAATGTGATAAACCATATTAACAAATTGAAGGAGAAAAACCATATGATCATCTCAATAGATGCAGAGAAAGGTTTTGACAAAATTCAACACCCATTTATGATAAAAACCCTACAGAAAGTAGGCATAGAGGGACCTTTCCTCAACATAATAAAGGCCATATATGACAAGCCCACAGCCAACATCATCCTCAATGGTGAAAAACTGAAAGCATTTCCACTAAGATCAGGAACAAGACAAGGTTGCCCATTCTCACCACTCTTATTCAACATAGTTTTGGAAGTTTTAGCCACAGCAATCAGAGAAGAAAAGGAAATAAAAGGAATCCAAATCGGAAAAGAAGAAGTAAAGCTGTCACTGTTTGCAGATGACATGATCATACACATAGAGAATTCTAAACATGCTACCAGAAAACTACTAGAGCTAATCATTGATTGGTAAAGTAACATGATACAAAATTAATGCACAGAAATCTCTGGCATTCCTATATACTTGTGATGAAAAATCTGAAAGTGAAATCAAGAAAACACTCCCATTTACCATTGCAACAAAAAGAATAAAATACCTAGGAATAAACCTACCTAGGGAGACAAAAGAGCTGTATGCAGAAAATTATAAAACACTGATGAAAGAAATTAAAGACAACACAAATAGATGGAGGGATATACCATGTTCTTGGATTGGAAGAATCAACATTGTGAAAATGACTCTACTACCCAAAGCAATCTATAGATTCAATGCCATCCCTATCAAACTGCCACTGGCATTTTTCACAGAACTAGAACAAAAAATTTCACAATTTGTATGGAAACACAAAAGACCCCGAATAGCTAAAGCAATCTTGAGCGCGAAAAACGGAGCTGGAGGAATCAGGCTCCCTGACTTCAGACTATACTACAAAGCTACAGTAATCAAGACAGTATGGTACTGGCACAAAAACAGAATGATAGATCAATGGAACAGAATAGAAAGCCCAGAGATAAACGCACGCACATATGGACACCTTATCTTTGATAATGGTGGCAGGAATATACAGTGGAGAAAGGACAGCCTCTTCAATAAGTGGTGCTGGGAAAACTGGACAGCTACATGTAAAAGTATGAGCTTAGACCACTCCCTAACACCATACACAAAAATAAGCTCAAAATGGATTAAAGACCTAAATGGAAGGCCAGAAACTATCAAACTTTTAGAGGAAAACATAGGCAGAACACTCTATGACGTAAATCACAGCAAGATCCTTTTTGACCCACCTCCTAGAGCAATGGAAATAAAAACTAAAATAAACAAATGGGACCTAATGAAACTTCAAAGCTTTTGCACAGCAAAGGAAACCATAAACAAGACCAAAAGACAACCCTCAGAATGGGAGAAAATATTTGCAAATGAAGCAAATGACAAAAGATTAATCTCCAAAATTTACAAGCAGCTTATGCAGCTCAATAACAAAAAAACAAACAACCCAATCCAAAAATGGGCAGAAGACCTAAATAGACATTTCTCCAAAGAAGATATGCAGACTGCCAACAAACACATGAAAGAATGCTCAACGTCATTAATCATTAGAGAAATGCAAATCAAAACTACAATGAGATATCATCTCACACCAGTTAGAATGGCCATCATCAAAAAATCTAGAAACAATAAATGCTGGAGAGGGTGTGGACAAAAGGGAACCCTCTTGCACTGCTGGTGGGAATGTGAATTGGTTCAGCCACTATGGAGAACAGTATGGAGGTTCCTTAAAAAACTACAAATAGAACTACCATATGACCCAGCAATCCCACTACTGGGCATATACCCTGAGAAAACCAAAATTGAAAAAGAGGCGTGTACCAAAATGTTCATCGCAGCTCTATTTACAATAGCCCGGGGATGGAAACAACCTAAGTGCCCAACGTCAGATGAATGGATAAAGAAGATGTGGCACATATACACAATGGAATATTACTCAGCATTAAAAAGAAACGAAATTGAGCTATTTGTAATGAGGTGGATAGACCTCGAGTCTGTCATACAGAGTGAAGTAAGTCAGAAAGACAAAGACAAATACCGTATGCTAACACATATATATGGAATTTAAGAAAAAAAAAATGTTATGAAGAACCTAGGGGTAAGACAGGAATAAAGACACAGACCTACTGGAGAACGGACTTGAGGATATGGGGAGGGGGAGGGGTGAGCTATGAGAGGGCGAGGGAGGGGCATGGACATATATATACTAACAAACGTAAGGTAGAAAGCTAATGGGAAGCAGCCGCTTGGCACAGGGATATCTGCTCGGTGCTTTGTGACTGCCTGGAGGGGTGGGATAGGGAGGGAAGGAAAGAGAGATACGCAAGAGGAAAGAAATATGTGAACGTCTGTATATATATAACTGATTCACTTTGTTATAAAGTAGAAACTGACACACCATTGTAGAGCAATTTTAACCCAATAAAGATGTTAAAAAAAAAAAAAAAAAAAAAGATTCTTTTTCCTGAATTATGGTTTTCTCAGGGTATATGCCCAGTAGTGCGATTGTTGAGTCATATGGTTGTTCTATTTTTAGTTTTTTAAGGAACCTCCATATTGACATTTTAATAGTGTAAAAATGTTCTAGAACCAAAAACCTCAAACATGCTACAGTAAATTCTTCTAACTATAGGATTTTAAAGTATCCATTTCACGGGAGGGGAAGATGGCGGAAGAGTAAGACGCGGAGAACACATTCCTCCACACAGATACACCAGAAATACATCTACACGTGGAACAACTCCTACAGAACACCTATTGAATGCTGGCAAAGGACCTCAGACCTCCCAAAAGGAAAGAACTCCCCATGTACCTGTGTAGGGTAAAAGAAAAAAAGAAAAAACAGAGACAAAAGAATAGGGACGGGACCTGCTCCAGTGGGAGGGAACTGTGAAGGAGGAAAGGTTTCCACACACAAGGAAGCCCCTTCACGGGTGGAGTCTGTGGGTGGCAGAGCAGGGAGCTTCGGGGCCGCAGAGGAGAGCACAGCAACAGTGGTGAGGAGGGCAAAGCAGTAAGATTCCCGCACAGAGGATCAGTGCCGACCGGCACTCGCCAGCCCGAGAGGCTTGTCTGCTCACCCGCTGGGGCGGGCGGGGCTGCAAGCTGAGATTTGGACTTTGGTCGGAGCACAGCGAGAGGACTGGGGTTGGCTGCGTGAACACAGCCTGAAGGGGTTAGTGCACCACGGCTAGCCAGGAGGGCGTCCAGGAAAAGGTCTGGAGCTGCCGAAGAGGCAAGAGACTTTTTCTTCCCTCATCGTTTCCTGGTGCGCGAGGAGAGAGGATTAAGAGGGCTGCTTAAAGGACCTCCAGAGACTGGCGCGAGCTGCGGCTAAAAGCACGGACCCCAGAGACAGGAGGGAGACGCTAAGGCTGTTGCTGCGGCGACAGAGGGCCCTGTGTGTGAGCACAGGTCACCATCCACACCCCTATTCCGGGAAGCCTGTGCAACCCGCCACTGCCAGGTTCCCAGGATCTAGCGACAACTTCTGGGGGAGAACGCACGGCAGACCTCAGGCTGGTGCAACGTCATGATGGCCTCTGCTGCCGCAGGCTCGCCCCGCACTCCGCGCCCTTCCCTCCCTCCCGGCCTGAGTGAGCCAGAGCCCCCAAATCAGTGGCTTCTTTAACACCGTCCTGTCTGAGAGAAAAACAGACACCCTCCAGCGACCTACACACAGAGTCGGGGCCAAATCCAAAGCTGAGCCCCGGGGAGCTGTGAGAACAAAGAAGAGAAAGGGAAATCTCTCCCAGCGGCCTGAGAAGCAGCGGATTAAAGCTCCACAATCAACTTGATGTACCTGCATCTGTGGAATACATGAATAGACAGTGAATCATCCCAAATTGAGGAAGTGGGCTTTGAGAGCAAGATTTATGATTTTTTCCCCTTATCCTCTTTTTGTGAGTGTGTATGTGTATGCTTCTGTGTGAGATTTTGCCTGTATCGCTTTGCTTCCACCATTTGTCCTAGGGTTCTATCCATCCGTTTTTTTTTTTAGTTTTTAAATTTTTTTTTAATAATTAATTTTAATAACTTTATTTTACTTTATCTTCTTTCTTTCCTTCTTTCCTTCTTCTTTCTTTCTTTCTTTCTTTCTTTTTCTTTCTTTCTTTCTTCTTTCCTTCCTTCTCTTTCTTTCCTTCTTTCCTTCCCTCCGTTAGACAACGAATCATCCCAAATTGAGGAAGTGGTCTTTCAGAGCAAGATATATGATTTTTTCCACTTTTCCTCTTTTTGTGAGTGTGTAAGTAAATGCTTCTCTGTGAGAGTTTGTCTGTATAGCTTTGCTTCCACCATCTGTCCTAATGTTCTATCCGTCTGGTTTTTTTTAAAAATGTTTTTCTTAATAATTATTTTTTAATTTAATAACTTTATTATATTTTACTTTATTTTATTTTACTTTATCTTACTATTTTCTTTCTCTTTTCCTTCCTTCCCTCCTTCCTTCCTTCCATCCTCCCTCCCTCCCTGCCTCCTTTCTTTCTTTCCTTCTTTTCTTCTTTCTTTCTTCTTCCTTCCTTCCTTCCTTCCTTTCTTCCTTCCTTTCTCTTTCTTTCTTTCTTTCTTTCTTTCTTTCTTTCTTTCTTTCTTTCTTTCTTTCTTTCTTTCTTTCTTTCTTCCTACTTCTGCTAATTCTTTCTCTCTACTTTTTCTCCCTTTTATTCTGAGCCGTGTGGATGAAAGGCTCTTGGTGCTCCAGCCAGGAGTCAGTGCTGTGCCTCTGAGGTGGAAGTGCCAATTTCAGGACACTGGTCAACAAGAGACCTCCAGCTCCACATAATATCAAAAAGGTGAAAATCTCCCAGAGATCTCCATCTCAACACCAGCACCCAGCTTCACTCAACGACCAGCAAACTACAGTGCTGGACACCCTATGCCAAACAACTAGCAAGAGAGGAACACAACCCCACCTATTAACAAAGAGGCTGCCTAAAATCATAAGTCCAAAGACACCCCAAAACACACCACCAGACATGGACCTGCCCAACCGAAAGACAAGATACAGACTCATCCACGGGAACACAGGCACTAGTCCCCTCGACCAGAAAGCCAACACAGCCTACTGAACCAACTTTAGCCACTGGGGAGAGACACCAAATACAATGGGAACTATGAACCTCTGCAAAGAGGAAACCTCAAACACAGTAAGATAAGCAAAATGAGAAGACAGAAAAACACACAGTAGATGAAGGAGAAAGGTAAAAACCCACCAGACCTGACAAATGAAGAGAAAATAGGCAGTCTACCTGAAAAAGAATTCAGAATAATGATAGTAAAGATGATCCAAAATCTTTGAAATAGAATGGAGAAAATGCAAGAAACACTTAACAAGGATCTAGAAGAACTAAAGATGAAACAAGCAATGGTGAAATACACAACAAATGAAGTTAAAAATTCTCTAGAAGAGATCAATAGCAGAATAACTGAGGCAGAAAAACGGATAAGTGACCTGGAAGATAAAATAGTGGAAATAATTACTGCAGAGCAGAATAAAGAAAAAGAATGAAAAGAGCTGTGGACAGTCTCAGAGACCTCTGGGACAACATTAAATGCACCAACATTAGAATCATAGGGGTCCCAGAAGAAGAAGAGAAAAAGAAGGGGACTGAGAAAATATTTGAAGAGATTATAGTTCAAAACTTCCGTAATATGGAGAAGGAAATAGTTAATCAAATACAGGAAGCATAGAAAGTCCCATAGAGGATAAATCCAAGGGGAAACATGCCAGAACACATATTCCTCAAACTATCAAAAATTAAATAAAAAGAAAACATATTAAAAGCAGCAAGGGAAAAAAAACAAATAACACACAAAGGAATCCCCATCAGGTTAACAGCAGATTTTTAAGCAGAAACTCTGCAAGCCAGAAGGGAGTGGCAGGACATATTTAAAGTGATGAAGGAGAAAAACGTACAACCAAGTTTACTCTGTCCAGAGGGGATCTCATTCGATTTGATGGAGAAATAAAAACGTTTACAGACAAGCAAAAGCTGAGAGTTCAGCACCACCAAACCAGCTTTACAACAAATGCTAAAGGAACTTCTCTAGGCAAGAAATGCAAGACAAGGAAAAGACCTACAATAAGAAACCCAAAAGAATTAAGACATGGGAATGGGAACATACATATCGATAATTACCTTAAATGTAATTGGACTAAATGCTCCCACCAAAAGACAAGGACTATCTGAATGGATACAAAAACAAGACCCATATACATGCTGTCTTCAAGAGACCCACTTCAGACCTACAGACACATACAGACTGAAAGTGAGGGGATGGAAAAAGGTATTCCATGCAAATGTCAATCAAAAGAAACCTGGAATACCAAATCTCATAGCAGACAAAATAGACTTTAAAATAAAGACTCTTAGAAGAGACAAAGAAGGACACTACATAATGATTAAGGGATCGATCCAAGAAGAAGATATAAAAATTGTAAATATTTATGCACCAAACATATGAGCACCTCAATACATAAGGCAAATAATAAAAACCATAAAAGTGGAAATCGACAGTAACACATTCATAGTAGGGGACTTTAACACCCCACTTTCACCAATGGACAGATCATCCAAAATGAAAATAAATCAGGAAACACAAAGTTTAAATGATACGTTAAACAAGATGGACTTAACTGATATTTATAGGACATTCCATCCTAAAACAACAGAATACACATTTTTCTCAAGTGTTCATGGAACATTCTCCAGGATAGATCATATCTTGGGTCACAAATCACACCCTGGTTAATTTAACAAAATTGAAATTGTATCAAGTATCATTTCCGACCACAACACTATGAGACTAGATATCAATTACAGGAAAATATCTGTAATAAATACAAACAGATGGAGGCTAAAGAATACACTACTTAATAATGATCACTGAAGAAATCAAAGAGGAAATCAAAAAACACCTACAACCAAGTGAAGATAGAGACACGATGACCCAAAACCTATGGGATGAAGCAAAAGCAGTTCTATGAGGGAAGTTTATAGCAATACAATCCTACCTTAAGAAACAGGAAACATCTCAAATAAACAACCTAACCTTGCACTTAATAGCAATAAGTGAAAGAAGAACAACAACAAAAAAAAACAAAGGTCGCCAAAGGAAAGAAATCATAAAGATCAGATAAGAAATAAATGAAAAAGAAATGAAGGAAATGATAGCAAATATCCATAAAAATAAAAGCTGGTTCTTTGAGAAGATTAAAAAAATTGATAAACCATTAGCCAGACTCATGCAAAAAAAAACATTAGCCAGACTCATCAAAAAAAAAAAAAAAAGTGGAGTCACTTCAATAGAAATAGAAACAAAAAAGCAGAAGTAACAACTGACACTGCAGATATAAAAAAGATCATGAGAGATTACTACAAGCAACTCTATGCCAATAAAATGGACAATCTGTAAGAAATGGACAAATCTTAGAAATGCACAACCTGCCAAGACAAAATCAGGAAGAAATAGAAAATATGAACAGACCAATCACAAGCACTGAACTTGAAGCTGTGATTAATAATCTTCCAAAAAACAAAAGCCCTGGACCAGATGGCTTCACAGGCAAATTCTATCAAACACTTAGAGAAGAGCTAACACCTATCCTTCTCAAACTCTTCCAGAATATAGCAGAGGTAGGAACACTCCCAAATACATTCTACGAGGCCACCATGACCAAGACACCAAAAGAGGACAAAGATGTCACAAAGAAAGAAAAGTACAGGCCAATATCACTGATGAACATAAATGCAAAAATCCTCAACAAAATACTAGCAAGCAGAATCCAGGAGCACACTAAGAGGATCATACACCGTGATCAATTGAGGTTTATTCCAGGAATGCAAGGATTCTTCAATATACGTGAATAAATCAATGTGATAAACCATATTAACAAACTGAAGGAGAAAAACCATATGAAAATCTCAATAGATGCACAGAAAGCTTTTGACAAAATTCAAAACCTATTTATGATAAAAACTCTGCAGAAAGTAGGTATATAGGGAACTTTCCTCAACATAAAAAATGCCATATATGACAAACCCACAGCCAACATCATCCTCAATGGTGAAAAACTGAAACCATTTCCAATAAGATCAGAAACAGGACAAGGTTGCCCACTCTCACCACTCTTATTCCACATAGTTTTGGAAGATTTAGCCACAGCAATCAGAGAAGAGGAAATAAATGGAATCCAAATCAAAAGAGTAGAAGTAAAGATGTCACTGTTTGCTGATGACATGATACTATACATAGAGAATCCTAAAGATGTTACCAGAAAACTACGAGAGCTAATCAATGAATTTGGCAAATGAGAAGAACATAAAATTAATGCACAGAAATTGCTTGCATTCCTATACACTAATGATTAAAAATCTGAATGTAAAATTCAGAAAACACTCCCATTGCAACAAAAAGAATAAAATATCTATGAATAAACCTACATAAGGAGGCAAAAGACCTGTATGCAGAAAATTAAAAAACACTGATGAAAGAAATTAAAGATGATACAAATAGATGGAGATATATATCATGTTCTTGGATTGGAAGATTCAACGTTGTGAAAATGACTCTACTACCAAAAGAAATCTACAGATTCAATGCAATTCCTATAAAACTACCACTCACATTTTTCACAGAACTACAACAGAAAATTTCACAATTTGTATGGAAACACCAAAGGCCCCGAATAGCCAAAGCAATCTTGAGAACGAAAAACAGAGCTGGAGGAATCAGGCTCCCTGACTTCAGACTATACTACAAAGTTACAGTCATCAAGACAGTATGGTACTGGCACAAAAACAGAAAGATAAATCAAGGGGACAGGATAGAAAACCCAGAGATAAACTCACGCATATACAGTCACCTTATCTTTGACAAAGAAGGCAGGAATGTACAGTGGAGAAAGGACAGCCTCTTCAATAATTGGTGCTGGGAAAACTGGACAGGTACATGTAAAAGTATGAGATTAAATCACTCCCTAACACCATACACAGAAATAAGCTCAAAATGGATTAAAAACCTAAATGTAAGGCCAGAAATTATCAAACTGTTCGAGGAAAACATAGGCAGAACACTCTATGACATAAATCACAGCAAAATCCTTTTTGACCCACCTCTAGAGAAAGGGAAATAAAAACATAAATAAACAAATGGAACCTAATGAAACTTCAAAGCTTTTGCACAGCAAAGGAAACCATAAACAAGACCAAAGACAACCCTCAGAATGGGAGAAAATATTTGCCAATGAAGCAATTGACAAAGGATTAATCTCCAAAATTTACAAGAAGCTCATTCAGCTCAATAACAAAAAAACAAACAACCGAATCCAAAAATGGGCAGAAGGCCTGAATAGACATTTCTCCACACCCATCAGAATGGCCATCATCAAAAAATCTAGAAACAATAAATGCTGGAGAGGCTGTGGAGAAAAGGGAACACTCTTGCACTAATGGGAATGTGAATTTGTACAGCCACTATGGAGAACAGTATGGAGTTTCCTTAAAAAACTACAACTAGAACTACCATATGACTGAGCAATCCCACTACTGGGCATATAACCTGAGACAACCATAATTTAAAAAGAGTCATGTGCCAAAATGTTCATTGCACCTCTATTTACAATATCTCGGAGAAGGAAACACTGTAAGTGTCCATCATTGGATGAATGGATATAGAAGATGTGGCACATATATACAATAGAATATTAGTCATAAAAAGAAATGAAATTGAGCTATTTGTAATGAGGTGGATAGACCTGGAGTCTGTCATACAGAATGAAGTAAGCCAGAAAGAGAAAGAAAAACACTGTATGCTAACACATATATATGGAATTTAAGGGGAAAAAAATCATGAAGAACCTAGGGGTAAGACAGGAATAAAGACACAGGTCTACTAGAGAATGGACTTGAGTATATGGGGAGGGGGAAGGGTAAGCTGTGACAAAGCGAGAGAGAGGCATGGACATATATACACTACCAAACGTAAGGTAGATAGTGGGAAGCAGCCGCATAGCACAGTGAGATCAGCTCGGTGCTTTGTGACTGCCTGGAGGGGTGGGATAGGGAGGGTGGAAGGCAGGGAGACACAAGAGGCAAGAGATATGGGAACACATGTATATAACTGATTCACTTTGTTATAAAGCAGAAACTAACACACCTTTGTAAAGCGATTATACCCCAATAAAGATGTAAAAAAAAACATTAAAAAAAAGAATAGTGTTCTTTCCCAACTCTGTAGGGCATCATTGTGACTTGCTGATTGCTTTGTACATGCTCACTTGGACTATATATCCATGGTGAACTTCATGTAAAATATCAGTGTGTCATTTTGATGTATGATCCTTTGTCTCAAGGACTGCATCTTCAAGTTCTAATAGTAGGAACAGATTTCAGGGCTTTCTGAGAGCCAGCATCCCAGGTTATAATCCTCAGTTTGTCACAAATAAAATTCTTTTTTTCTTCTTAACTTGATTGTTAGTTGAATTTTCATGGACGGCAAGACATTTTATTCTTCTTGATGCAGTTGTAAATTGGATTGTTTTCTTAATTTCTTCTTCTGTTAATTCGTTGTCAGTGTATAGAAATACAACAGATTTATATTAATTTTGTATTCTGCAAATTGACCCAATTTATTGATAAATTCTAGTGGGTTTTGTAGTGTCTTTGGGATTCTTTACATATGATATAGTCATCTACAAACAGTGAGTTTTGTTCTCCCTTTTCTATTTGGATTCCTTTTATTTGTTTGTCTTCTCTGATTGCTGTGGCTAGGACTTCCAAAACTGTGAGCAAAAGTGGTGCGATTTGGTATTGGTACCTTCCTCTTGATCTTAGAGGAAATGGTTTTAACATTTCACCATTGAGTATCTTGTTAACTGTGTGCTTGTCATATATGGCCTATGTTATGTTGCAATATGTTCCTTCTGTACGAACTTTGTTAAGAGTTTGGTTTTTTTTTATCCTGAATGGATGTGAAAAGCTTTTCTGCATCTATTGAGATGATCATATGGTTTTTATTTTTTAATTTGTTAATATGGTGTATTACATTGTCTGATTGGCAGACATTGAACCATCACTTGGATTAATCACATTTGTTCATAGTGTGTAATCCTTTTAATATATTGTTAGATTCAGCTTCCTTTTGTTTTGTTGAGAATTTTTGCTTGGTGTTCATAAGTAGTTGTCTTTTATGGGTATATTTTTGTCTGGCTTCAGTATTAGGGTGGTCTTGGCCTCATACAATGAGTTTCGAAGTGTCCCTTGCTCTGCAATTTTTTGGAATACTTCCAGAACAATAGGCATTAAGTCTTCCCTAAATGTTTGGTAGAATTCATCTTGAAGCCGTCTTGTCCTTTTGTTTGTTGGGAGTTTTTATACTGATTGAATTTCATTTTATCACATCAATTTATCACTCAGATAAATGAGAAATCATGCATCAGTGTGTTTTTTTAAGTGAAGTTCTCTTATTATGAGTGAAGTTCCATGACCTTTTCCTATATCATGAATAATGTTAAGGGCCATGTATGTATAATGTTCATTTGATGTGCTCTGTTATTATGCTTTCAAATGGCAATTGAGTTATCTCAATTTTTTATACTGAGATATTTAAAATTTTTCACATGTATTTGGGTGGAATTTGTGCTTTTACTTCTGTGCCACTACAAAGGGTTTATATTATTTCATTTTCTTCTTGTCTATTCATGTGTAACAGCCAAGTGTTCAATTATAAAAGCTTGAGACATACTAGGACTAATTTCTTTCATCTCCCCACATTTTTGGGGGGAGCTTTCCTTTTCCATTTATTTTGTTGTTACTCTTACATCTTTACTTTCTGGTCTGCTCAGAATGCTCTTCAGTGAGGTTTATTTTTTTCCTTAGTTGTGTTAGAATATACATAAGATAAAATTGTCTGTTTCAATCCTTTTTTTACTCCTTTTCTCTCTTTTTTTGTTTTTCATGTGATACTTAACAACGATATTATTATTTAGTCATTTTAAGGGGCAGTAAGAACATTAACAATGTTGTGCAACCGTCACCACTGTCCATCTCCAAAAATCTTTCATCATCCTAAACAGAAACCTTGTCCCATTAAATGAGCAAACCAAGTTACCACCTACTTCCAGTGCATGGTAACTTCTATTGTACTTTCTGTCTGTATGGTTGTTGTAGTTAGGTTATTGAAAGATTTCTGCACTAAGATATTGCAGAAGTTGTGGCTATTCCTGGCAATTTACTGCAGAGATTGCAGTAAGGCTGCTATTAACCCAGAATTCCAAGAACAGAGATGTGGTTGAGACAAAACAAACAAACAAACAAAAATAAAAAACTCCACCTTTTATTTAAGATTTGTATGACTTCATTCTGAAAAATACAGATTCAAGAAGCACTTTGATTCTATTCTGCCCCACTAAAATATGGAGGAAAGTTATAGAGGCAAGAAGTTACATAAGTTGCTTGTCATGTATTGTAACTAGAGAAAGCAAGAAGTCAGGGTGTTTGTTAGGCAAATTTTTGCTGCGGGTGTGAAATGTTTGCATAATTACAAGAGGGAACCTTGCTACCATAAACTTGCAACTGGCATATATTATTCCAAATATGGCTGGTGGTGTTCTTGGGGTTATACAGTTCATAGAATGTTCAACTTCTTAGTGGTACAGGGACATAACTGAGGACAGATGCTCAATGGCTGCCCAACTCTGCTTGTTATATCGGAACTGTAATTACTCCATTACGATTTCAATCTTTCACTACTGTGTTGACCAGTTTCTGCAAAGGATGTGATTTAACTCCCTTGTCCCATTTCTGCAAAGATTGAAATTTTGCTTCTTAGGTAGTTACTGCAGAAGTTGTTTAGTTGCCTCTCTATTCACTACAGAGGCTGTGTTTGTTTCTTGGGCTGATTGTTTCAGAACTGTGTCTTAGCCTTCCTGGGCCAATTGTTGCAAAGGTTTTATTTATCTCTCTCACTGTTGCTGCAGAGGTTATGGTTTGACTCCTGTCTACCTGATGAAGAATTTGTGGTTAGCTTTCCTAAAGATCACTGCAGAGTTTTGTGGGTCAATTTCTGCAGAGGCTGTGGTTAAACCTTCAAAGTTGGTGGTCAAAGTGATTGTAGTTAGGCTTTCTGGGATAGTTACTTCAGATGTAGTGGCTGGCTTCCTGTGTCAGTTGCTGCAGAGCTGTGCTTATTTTTCCTGCGTGGATTGCCATACATTTGGTTTGCTTTCTTAGGTAGATTGCTATAGAGATTTGGTTAAACTTCTCGGCTTGACTATGTTCATGCTCAATGGATACAAGCTACAGAAGTTGCAGTTAGACTTCTTATGTGCTTTTTACACCTAGGTTTTAGTATTCAGGTGTGGTTTGGCAAACAGTTCAGGAAATAATTGCCACAGAGGAGATAACGTATTACAATTCCAAAGTACAGAAACTGTATCATATTATGGGGAGGAGCCATGCTGGTAACAGCAGTGTCAGTCAAGAGACAGAAGGAGCAAGTAAAAATGCACGAAAGAGTCTTTATTGTGCTTTCCGTATGAAGAGTAAGACAAGGCACAGTAAGCAACCTTAGCATTGACTGGAGTATAGTAGTTTCCTAGAGTTGTCTGGTACTTAGCCCTGGGGTAATTAGGACAGTTGGATAATGGCATGAGTATTAGAACCAGATAACGTGGGTGGTTGACATATGGGCTTCAAATTGGTTGGTGCCCTGGGCATGCTTTCTGCTATCTCTAGGCAGTAACTAAATTTGGGAAGGGCAATCCCTTCCAGTGTCAGAAAGACCCCAAGATGTCAAAGCATAAAGAGAAGTGCTTACTATAATTGGCCCTGTGATAATCCACTGTCATATTAAGAAATTTTAAGGTGTTGATATCATGCTCAATGGTAAAGTCCTGGGCTGGAGGTGATATTGAATATTGTCTGAGGTGATGTCATCTGCAATGATGAGTTCCTGCACAAAGGAGGATGAGGGAGTGCGCTATCATTGTTAAGTGGATGCCCATTTGAGTTGATATGTCTCCCATATTTCTTTGTCTTTAGTATTATAATAAGGCTGAGTTTGTTGGAGCCCTGCATAGGTCTGTAGGCAGACCTTCTAGATTGGCTCAGTTACTATGGGCCATTTCCTTACTTATTAGCTTGGTGATGAGCAAGCCAGTGAGGTAGTTGGGTCGTACAGCTTATATTACCCAAGTTCAACAGCCTGTGGGTCTAAGCGTTAGAGCCCCAGTACTGATTAAGTCCATGGAGTTTTATGGACATAAAACTTTAAACAAATTTTCATTTAAGCAAATGTTACAGCATTATTAATTTAGAACCTATGCTACAGAGGTGCAAAAGTGCCCTTTTGTTTTCTTATATAAATTACTTTAGTATATAAGAAATTTTTAATATACTTATATATAATTTATTATATACATATTTTACTATATAAATTTTGTTATGTAAATTTGTCAAATGCTGGATCTTCCTTCTAGTTTAGTTATTGTAACTTATTGTACATTTATATTATTGAAACTTATTGTACATTTATATTATTATATAAGATATATTATATACATGTCAGTATATAATTTATCTATTTACCTTTTTTCTTTCTTTAGGGTTGCATCTAGGGTTGTTTTGTATCTGGAGTTTGTTTTTCCCTTTATAAAATATGTATTTTAGGCTTTTAGCCACCTGAAGCCAAGATTTTGAAGTTTTTCTGTCTATGGCTGATTAAAGGAAAAACGGGATAGGAGAAATTCTGTTTGCCTGTCTCTAGATAGCAGTCTCTCTCTGGAATGGCACAGCCAGCTCCCTGATCTCAATATTAGCAAAATTTGCATGAAGCACAATGCTTGCCAGGCTGCCTCTGCTGTGTGGCAGATCCAGTTGGTAAGATAAACAGTCTAGTGGCATATCATTTCAATCTGAAACCAAACCACCCTGCTTGCTGCACCAGTTGTTTTAATGTGGGTTTTATTATTGTTGAGGCCACAGGTCAGGAGAGGAAATCAGTTGAAAAGAGCATCTTCTCATAGTTACCAGGAGGACGGGCACACCATGCCATGGTGGGCCACATAGAGAGGTAGCAGGGCTCATCAGCAGACAGAAGGAGTCAGGAGAAAACAGGGGGTGATCTTTCATTGAATGGAAATTCCTTTTAAGAAGTGGGTGAGGCAGGGAAAGAAAGCTTGGGATTGGCTAGCTTTAATAATTTCAGTACACTGTGCCACTTTCTACAGGTGCCTCTGTAGTTAGCAACCTTCTGTGTTTCACTCAGAGATTGCAGTTTGACCTCCTAGGCTGCTTGATACATAGGTTTTGTTTAGGTTTCCTGGATTGATGCTGAACAGTATGTGGTTTGCTCAGATGGTTGATCTCGAGGTTTTTTAGGCTCTTTGGGCAGATTTCTGCAGAGGCTTTGGTTAGGCTCCCTTGGATAGTTGACATAACATTATAGTGTGACTTCTGGATTTATTGCTGCATAGGCTGTGGTTAGTTTTTTGGGAGTAAATGCTGCAGATTTACTTTAGGCTTCTTAGGCAGGTTGCTGGAGAATTTGTACTTTGGCCTCAAAGCTGGTATCTGTTTATCCTGGTTGATTTCTGGAGAGGTCATGATTGTAGTTGCTGCAAAGGTTGTAGATGTAAAGCATGGGCTTTACTATTGATGAGGGCTCTTGTAGTTCCCAGAACACTTCAACCTTGGGATTGTTGTGAATTATTTTCCCTATCTGTAATGTTCTTCCCCAAGTATCTATATAAATCTTCTCTTCCAGACTTCCCTGGTGGTGCAGTGGTTAAGAATGCCCTGGCCAACACAGGGGACACGGGTTCGAGCCCTGGTCTGGGAAGATCCCACATGCTGCAGAACAACTAAGCCTGTGCGCCACAACTACTGAGCCTGCGCGCTAGAGCTCGAAAGCCACAACTACTGAGCCCAAGTGCCACAACTACTGAAGCCCGTGCATCTAGAGCCTGTGCTCTGCAACAAGAGAAGCCACCACAATGAGAAGCCCACACACCGCAATGAAGAGTATCCCCTGCTTGCTGCAAACTAGAGAAAGTCTGCATGCAGCAATGAAGACCCAACGCAGCCAAAAATAAATAAATAAATAAATTTATTGATTTATTAAAAAAGAAACCCATCTCCTCCATATCTTTGCCCAAATGTGCTCTCTTCAATGAATGAGAAATTCTCCTGACTTCTCATATTTAGATTAATACCACTTTTCTATCATATTCCTTATCTCTTGTCCTTGATTTTCCTTAATTTATTACTTCCTTTTAATTTTATATTTTAAAGTTCATCTTTATTGTCTGTCTCAATCCTCAGAATGAACGTTCCATGGGAAACAGATTTTTATCTATCTTGTTTACTGTTACTACACCATTCCCTAAAACAATCTGACACTCTAGTAGATGCTTATAATCAAATCTGAAAAGGATAAAAGAACACAGTATAACTATGTTATGAGTATTCTCTTTTAAAAATTCCTGGAAAATGGAATTTATAAAATGTATTGGTAAAAAACTCCAAAAAGGCACTAATAATATAAGCAATTCAATAGAAATTGGACAAAGAACATGGTTTGTATTTACAAAAAGAGGAAAACATTCACGGTCTTTAAATGTAGGGAGACTTCCAACTTCACTCTTCATAAGAGAAATGAAAAATAACACTACTTTAAGAAGGTAATTTTTATTTATCAAACTGGCAAAAACTAAAAGCTTAACTATTGTCAAGGCTGTCACAAACAGGAAGGTACACCGATGGCACTCCTATAGAGGACAAATTGGCAATATAGAGCAAAATGATCTACCTTAGATTTTAAGTGAGAGTAAAGATTCAAAAAAAATAATCACTTCAAATTATTTATAAAAATATTCACTTTTACTGACACTAATTTTGTTTCTCCATCACTATGTCTTGCACCATCTCTTCCCTCCAGCAGAAATGGCTTCCCACAGAATTACATTTTTTTAAGAGTTCCAAATTGTTCCCTCACGTCACTCAAACCTTTTCTGTTTTCTCCATGGTTAGTGTGTGCATACACACACAGAAAAACTTAAATATATATTAACATTAATACATAAATAAAAATATGAACATATATAATTTTTAAATGTAAAAGTACATGTAAATAAAAATACATATAAATCAATTTATACTGCATACATAAAGTGTATGCTATATATTGTAATAATGTATACATAGGTTTTCCTGCTTAACATTTAATGAAAAAATAGTTTATATTTTAATTATGTTGTATTTATTTGTTTTGCTTGTCACTTCATTTAGATTATGAATGAAACAGGGACATTTTTAATTAAAGGCACTGCTCTGATATAATGGCATTGACAAACCTTTTGCCTGTTTCCCTCTTCACATCTCCTAGGCTCTCCCCTCTTCCAAAACACTTTGAAATCCCCATCAGATACTTCAGGAGAAGTGTAATACCCAGAAGGGACCACGGCCTGTGAAAATGGGTAGGTCTGAAGGGGAACGCAGGTTGAGGTCCCTTTTTGGTGGCAGGCATTATGAGACAATTCAGCCACTGAGGTCCTCTTTGGCTTCATGTTTAGAACTTGGCTGAAACCAAATCCATGGTTTAGAGGGTGACAGCATTAGCTGCTGCTCAGCTGCTCTGTCTTATCACCAACAGAAAGTTCACCTTCTGCTCAGTTCAGGGAGTCAACAGGAGTTCAGGGTCTCTAAAAGCCTACACATCATTTGTAGAAGGGATCTAAACTTCAGGTATCCCCTGAGGTATGCCTTTGGTTCTATGGACCATGGCACCATTTAGGGAATGTCTATTTTGGAGGGCACCTATAGGAGGTGGTGTTTAGGGACTGAGGGGAGGGATTTGGAAGTCTCTTTGGGGGCATACCCTTTTGCAATAGGGCTTAGGAATATTTGGGGGGAGGTCTTTGGTGTCCATGTATTGATAGCACACGGTATTTGCAATATTCTCCAAAGGGAGGGGATTTGGGTAAAATTTGAGATTTCTAATCAAGGCAGGATTTGAGAGAGACGGTTTAAGTTAGGGTCCTAGTACAAATGTTGGGAGCTTGCCAAAATGGCCTTTGCGACCCAGGTTCCATTATAGGGTCCTTCAAGCATTTGGAGACCTGGGTCAATAAGATTGGATGCATCGGGGCTCACTTTTTTTGTATGGATAGTCTTCAACTCAGGCTAAGAAGGGATACTGGAGCCTAGTCAACTAGGATCTTGCTGAGAAACAGGGTACCATTAGGACTTCATTTGCTATAGCTTTATTCACCATTCATGAAGATATGGGGCCCTTCTTGTCAGGAAAGGAGCAAGGACAGTTGTGCTGAAGGGACACAGATAATATTGTACGAAACTACATGAATTGTTTATTCATGAGGCAGAGTATAGTCCCAATTTAGAGAGCCTTTATTTAGGACAGTTGTACATCTATCATGAAGAGTATGGCCTTTGCTCACTCATGTACATAAACCATGTATAGATTCCCCTAACAGGTTATAGAGTTTTGAGCCTTGCATCTAGTGAAGGTGTAGATACTTCTGTATATGAGGAGGGAAAAGCCTTCTGGTCCAGTATGTCAGTTACCTGCAAAGGTTCTAAATGAAAAATCCAGCATTGTTCTTTCCCAGCTCTGTGATCACAGGCAATTTTTTTGCAGCATCCATTGGTGGTATGAAGGTGATGATAAGAAGAATAGCAAATACTTACATGAACTTTACAGTGTGGGGAATGTAAGTTTTTATCAGGTGTCATAATACAACAGGTAATTTAATAGTACTCCAACTATTAATGTTAATTAAGTAGTACTTACTGTGTGTCACAATCTTTTTTAAGCATTTTATTCATATTTAGTCATTTAAACTCTACCACTGGGGTAAGTTACAATTATTATCCTCATTTTATAGATGGCCCAGAGAGGTGAGGTGCCTGTCTTCAAGTCACATCGCTGGTAATCATGGAAATAATTACTGTGAGGGTCCAACTCTTCTCTTGGGTCACCTTTGAGCTGAAACACTAAAGAACCTTTGTTTCTTCCTCAGGAAGGACAGCTAATGAAGTTATGTCAGAAAATGATAGAGTAAGACCCTCCAAAAATTCTCTACATTACAAAACTACAAAGTTGTCAGACTCAACTTTTTCAGAACTCTGGAAATTGACAAAATTTCACAGGAACTAGGGGAGTATTTATGTGTTTAAAAATGACTGAATCTTGGTAAGATCAGCATCTTGTCCCAATCCCATCCTCCTGTTTTCCAGCTTAATAATGGTACACTTTGAAATAGTATGCATTCTTTTGCATCCCAGTAGCCACCAGAAGGAGGAGAACAAAGTGAGAATTCTTTCAGAACCTCACCTCCACAGATTTGTCATTATCTGATGTGTCTGAGATGTTCCTTGGAAGACTCCATTTGCAAGACTGTCTATATTTTACATAATTTGGAGCTCACCCAGTGCAAATGAACTTTACCCTGGGGAGTTGGCAAAATAATTATAGGAGCAGAAAGAAATTTTGAAGAAGTAATGCCAAGAAACATCCCGAATTTTTGCAAAACATCAATATACAGATACAACGAGCTAAACAAACTCAAAGTAGGATTACTCAAAGAGATAAATAGAAACACGTCATAATCAAACTGCTGAAAGTCAAAAACCAAGCGAGAATTGTGAAAGCACTGTGAAGCAACCCATCACATGTAAGAGATTCTCAATTAGATCAAAAACAAAGATTTCTCATCAGAAACTATGCAGGGCAGAAGACACTTGGAAGACATTCATAGTGGTAAAAGAAAAAACAAAAACAAAACAACAAAACAGTGTCAACCAAGAATTTTATATCCAGCAAAACCATCTTTTGAAAATGAGGACAAAATTAGGACAATTCCAGATAAACAAAAAACGGAGAGGATTTATTGCTAACTATCTGCCGTACAAGATGAGATAATTCCTGGAGGGAGTCCAAACTGAAATGAAAGACCTCTTTTTTTTTTTTTTTTTTTTTTTTTTTCGGTACACGGGCCTCTCACTGTTGTGGCCTCTCCCGTTGTGGAGCACAGGCTCTGGACGCTCAGGTTCAGTGGCCATGTCTCACGGGCCCAGCTGCTCTGCGGCATGTGGGATCTTGCCGGCTCGGGGAACGAACCTGTGTCCCCTGCTTTGGCAGGCAGACTCTCAACCACTGCGCCACCAGGGAAGCCTTAAAAGACTCTTTGATGTTAACTCAAATTGAGAGAAAGAAAGAACATCAGTAAAAGTAATTATATAGGTAAATAGGATAATTTAAACGAAGTTTTTGTTTGTATGATTGTAGTCTGAATAATAGTCCCAAAATATGCCCACATTTTAATCCCCAGGACATGTATGTTATTTTATGCAGAAAACTTTGCATATATGATCCAATTAGAGTCTTCAGATGGGAAATTGTCTTGGGTTATCTTGGGTGGATCTAATCAAGATGTTTCCTATAAGAGGAAGGCAAAAGATGTCGGAGTCAGAGGAGAAGCCAGTGTGATGACAGAAGTAGATAATGAAGTGATGTATTTGAAGATAGTAGAAGGGGTTACTAGCCTAGGAATACTGGCAACCACTAAGCAAAAAAAGGGCAAGGAAATATATTATCCCTGCAGAACCTCCTGATGGACCCAGTCTTGCCAACATGTTGACTTTAGACCAGTAAAATGAATTTGGGACTTCTAACATTTAGGATTGTAAGAGAACAATTTGTAATGTTTTAAACCACTGAATTTCTGGAAATATATTAGAGTGAAAATAGTAAACTAATGCAGTTACTTTTTCTCTCTTACCAGATTTAAAATACAACTCCATAGGAAAAAAAATATTAATTGGTTCTGATGTATAAAGTGTATAAAGATGTAATTTATGATAAAAACAACACATGGAAAAGGGGGATAAACTACATGAAAGCAAAAATTCATATTTTGAAATTAAGTTGGTATTAATCTGAACTAGGTTGTTAGAAACTATCAGTTTAATTTATAGCAATCTAGATCCAGAGCAACCACTAATAAAATGACTCTAAAATGTATATAGTAAAAGAAATAACAAATAACCATAAAAATGGTACACTAGAATATGTCCAATTAAAAAGCAGATTGGCAGTATGGATTTTCGAAAAACATGGCCAACTACATGTCAAAGAGACAAATCTTAAAGTGAAACAAATAGATTTTAAGTAAAAAGTTGCAAAGAAAAGTTTCATGCAAACAATAACCAAAAAAGAGCTATAGTGACTACTAATGGCAGACAAAACAGATTTTAAATAAAAAATTTTATGAGAAAAATGACAGTATATATTACTATATTATTAGATTAATAATATATTATTCATAAAGGGGTAAATCTGTTGAAATACATAAGAATTATAAACATATGCTCATCTAACAAAAAAAGTTCCAGATACCTGACAAAACTGACAAAACTTGAGAGAGAAATAAACAGGTTCAAAAGTATACCCAAATAAATGACAGAACATAAGATCACCAAGGGTAGAGAAGGCCTAAACAAGACTATAATATAAACCGAGTGGACTTAACAGACATGTACAGAGCATTCCAACCAAGAACAGAAGAATAAACCCTCCTTTCAAGTTAACTAGGAATGTTCTCTAGGATAGACTTCACGTTGGGCCATAAAACGAGTGTCAATAATTTAAGAACACCAAATATGTTCTCTGAACACAAAGGAATGAATAACGGGAAATCAATAATGGGAGGAAATTGTGAAAACTTCTAAATGTGTGGAAATTAAACAACACATTCCTAAGTAATCAATGAGTCAAAGAGTGTCAAAGGGATATTAGAAAATACTCTGAAGTGAATGAAAATGAAAACACAACATACCAAAACATGGCATTTGGCAAAAGCAGAACCCAGAGGAATATATATACATATATATATATATATATATATATATATATATATATATATATGTATGTATATATATATGTATACATACACACACACATATATGCAAGCCTACATAAGAAGGAATAAAGAGTCCAGAAACTGGAAAAAATGTCTAACCCAAAGCAAAGGGAAAGAGGAAAATAACCTTTCACAAAGTGAAAGGTTAATATGAAAATAAATAATATAAATAGAAAAAGCATAAAAAAATCAACAAAAACCAAAAGTTGGTTCTGTGTCAAGGCTATTAAAATGGAAAAACCTTAGGTTGACTGAAAAAACGAAGAGAGAGAGAGAGAGAGAGACGACTCAATTAGCGAAACCTGAATGAATAAGATAAAATGGCTATGAAACCATACAGAAATAAAGAGAATTGTTAGGAATTCGCTTGGACATTACTTTTGACTATATGAAATAGTCAAGTTAGTGGAAAAACAGAGTGACTAAAACTAAGTAAAAAACTAGAAAATCTGAATAGACCTGTAACAAAGAGGTTGGATTCGTAATCAGAACTTCCACAAATAAAAGCATATAAAGGACCAGATCCTTTTACAGTGTACTCTACCATATGTTCTTCTGAGCATGCCAGCGGCAAAATGTCAAAGACACAGGTGTACTGTATATTAGCAATCAGTTAATGTCATATCTTATCATTATTCAATAGAAATGCATTGGGTACTTATTGTGTATCAGGAGGTTTGTTAAATGGTGGTGCCTGTGATGACTTGGTATTGTGTTTTTCTTATTTCATGGGCACTGGTAACATTAGCATTATGCTTTCAGGGTCACTGTGGAAGGGTGTTTCAAGGCCTCATTGGGAAATAATGTCCCCAAATGGAAGTTTCTCTGGTGCCTGGGTATATCTTCACCCATAATCAATTTCATATTAATAGGAAAAACATGTATTCATATATAAATATTACGTTAATATTTAAACTTAACATTTAGTGTCTAGTGCATAGACAGCATTGCTGTAAACTTTTTACACAATAGTGAGTATTCATTTTATCTTATTTCCATGTACATAATATTTCAAATTTCATAACATATTGACCATATCAGGTGGCTGCTGTTATCACAGTTGTATAGAAGAGCACAGTGAGGCATTGGTTCCTAGTCACTTATTAAGTTCAAGAGCGAGTAATGGAAATCAGAGCGCTCAGGTGGCAGAGTAGAAATTTTAAATGTTTAAAATATGTGCTTTTAAAAAGAATCATAAGCAGTTCCGGAAAACTTTAGAACCCGTTTACTTTCATATGCCTCTGTTGCAAGTCTCTTTCGGCACGGACTTCCACTCAGGAAGCCCCTTAACACCTAGTGTCTTGTGTAATTCGAGACCAAAAGTCTTGACTTCTCTAGCTTTGCTGTCTTCCCTCAGAGTGATTCAGCGATGTAATTATGCGTGTTTCAGTTTATACCCATTTTACTGAATGCAGCCACTAGGTGGAGCTGTCTTCCTTCTGCCGTCAGCACACGTAATGAGTCACACAAGGGCTGCTGGCGTCACCAGTGATGCACTACCTGTGCGACGGCGAGTAGGACCAACCTTTTTGTTTGGGCTTCCGGCCCAGCGGCCGCCATTTTATCTCGGCGGTTGAGGTAAAGGAGGCGTGGTCCGTGGAAGAGGGTAAGGCAGCGGCGGCTGCAGCTCGCCTCCGGCCAGTCGGCGGGGGAGGAGGAGTAAAAAGAGGGCGGCGGCCGGGCTTGGCTTCGGCTCCACATGGAGTTGGCGGCGGAGCGGCCCTGGGAACGGGCATTTGTGACAAACGGCGTTTCTCGGCATCTCTCCCCGGGCAGGCTTTTCGGGAGGGTCTTGGAGGTGGCTAACTGGGTTGAAGAGGCCGCATAGGGGCGGATTCTGGGGCGGGGCCGATGTTACTCTGTCTTGCCTGTGTCCTGAAATCTGACCTCAGGGCTCCAGAGGCCCAGTTCCTACCTTTAGAGTGTCGGGTCCAATGTATCTAGCCAAGAGCCTTATTCCCTCACAGATCTAGCATGTTATAGTGCCAGACTCAATATTCCCAGTGTATTACACTGAAGACCTTAAACCAAAGTTACTATCCTCACAGCTTCCAAGAGGAACCGGAGCCCTGACAAGGGCGCATTTCCCTAAAAGAGACCTTTCTCTAACATCTTCACTCACACTTCACTCCCTTTTTTCCTACTCCTAATCACCGTTCAGAGCTAAAAAAGTACAACACTATGGAATACCGTAGACCCTGACTCGTTCTCAGAGACCCCTTCCTCACATCTCACCCTGGTAGTCTCATCTGTCAGAGATCACTCTGTACGCAGCATTTCTACCTTTTATATATATAAATATTTTAGCATTTCCCTTTAAAGACCTTTATTACCTGCCGTTAAAGACCCTCCTTTCTATGGCATCTTCAAGAAGTGCCCCCACACCCAGCATTTCTATTTAGTCGTCGACCTTCCCAAACTCCATTTTAGCATTTTCCATCAAAAACACCTCCGAATCTAACTTTGTCCTTCACTAAAATGCTTTACTACTAACCCAATATCTGCTGTTAGAAAATATCCCCCTTTTCATCGTCTCAGAATTCTTTGCAGATAATCCCAAGTATCTTCTCTGAGAAGCTCCCGGGGGGACCAGGTACCAGGTAGGAATTCTTCAGATATATAATCTGGCAGACATCCTTTCTTGCCCCAGTATTTGATAGACCCCTTCAGATTTTGGTTCTCACCACCCCTATCAGAGACTCACCTTCACAGTCTTGCCCAGGGCTCTACCTGTGCACTCAAAAGCAAACAGGTTTTCCCACCTTCTTTTAAGATCCTGTTACTCCACATCTTGCCTTATAGTCTCCCCTAGGGCCTTTCCAGTTGCCAATATCTTCATTCACAAGCCCTCACCTTCTGCTTTCAGCCTCCTAGGCCCCTATATCGTTATCATACAACCCCTCCCCCAACACGCTTCCATCACACTAGATCCCCTTCTCAGCATCTGTTCAGGCTGCATGGTGCTCTGCATCATTAGTCACAGAAGCCCAGCCAGACTTCACAGTCTAGCCAGTGTCTGCTCACTCAGTCTTTCAGTCTGTTATCTTCCTGAAACTTTTTATCCTCCATTCCTAGGGAAAATCAACTGTCTGAGCTCAGCCTCCTCTTTCCTCCCTCTCAGAGTAGCTCTAGTACCTACCATGTCTTCATGTTTCCGTTCTTGAAATGAGGATGCTAGTACTTAAGTCCTTCTCTCCACCAGAGTTACCACTAACAAAAGAGAAAAGCCTCCCCGTATCTGGCTCACCTCTGACCCTTTTTCTAAAGATGTCCACTTTGCCACTATCGAAGAAACGTTGTATGTCTGGGCCTGATCCAAAAGCAAGCTCTGATTGCCCCTCTGCGTGTTCTGTAATGTTCAAAGCGCCATCAGAACCGACCAGTGTGAGTGTCTTTTCCCTAAATCTTGGAGGTGGGATGGTATTGTGGCTGTTGGGAAAGTACCTCTTATTTAAGCGTTTTTTTTTTTTTTGCTGTCTTGCTGAAACTTTTTTCCCCTCCATTCCTAGGGAATGCCCAAAACAGGCAGTGCAACAGACATAGATGAGGGTCTTTACTCCCGGCAGCTGTGAGTATGGCTGAGCCTCGGAATGTGAAGCAGGAGGGGGGCACAGAGAGGATAGAGTTGGGTGGGCCAAGCCCTGACCTAGAGTCTCCTTCAAATCTGGCAGGTATGTCCTGGGCCATGAGGCTATGAAGCATCTCCAGACTTCCACTGTGCTGGTGTCGGGCCTCCGGGGCCTAGGGGTGGAGATTGCGAAGAACATCATCCTTGGTGGGGTCAAAGCTGTCACCCTCCATGACCAGGGCACTGCCCAGTGGGCTGACCTCTCATCCCAGGTACCTCTTCTTGTATCCCTTACCCTTGCCCAAGCACCAAACCCCCTGGTGTGTGCATTCACTTCACTTCTTTCCTTCTTGTACCTCCTTGTAGTTTTACCTAAAGGAGGAGGACATCGGTAAGAACCGGGCTGAGGCATCACAGCCCCGCCTTGCTGAACTGAACAGCTATGTGCCCGTCACCACCTACACTGGGGCCCTTGTTGATGACTTCCTTAGTGGTTTCCAGGTACTTTGCAGCATCACCCTGCCACCTGACTTACACTCTCAGATCCTCTTCCTGGTTGGTTTGCTGAGTATTTATTTAATGGACCAGCCCTGTGGGTGCTTTCCCTGGGGTTTCCTAGAGAACTTGGGCACTGGAACTCCTGATGCAGCAGTAGGAACTTATCCTGCTGAATAAGGAAGGGAATTCAGATTCCCTGCAAATCATTGCTGAGCAGCCTTTGCTTTATTCTGTTTTGTTTTATTTGAGAATTGAAGCAAATGAGTGTAGGGTTTGGGGATAAACCCAGACTTTAACTGGGAACAGACTGTGACTCATTTTTTGACTCCCAGGACATGCAGGGTTGTAGGCAGGCAGGAATGGGTGTTTTTCAAATAAGTGAATTAGTTGGTCTTCAAATTCCGTCCTCCTAATACTGCTTTACTTTTCTTGTCATGGTGTGGGGTTTCGTATTTCTCTTCATTGAGTTTTACCCTCACTGAGTATGACACACATACTTTGTAAATATTTGTAGAAAAGATCTGAACCAGTAAGCTTTAGTCCTGATGTTCTGCCAACCCCTGGCCTGCCTTTCTCCTTTGTTTTCTTATTTCCCTTCACCCTAAAGCCAGTCCCTTTGTGTGAGCTTCCTTCTTGTTACAGGTGGTGGTCCTTACCAACTCTCCTTTGGAGGACCAGCTGCGGGTGGGTGAGTTTTGTCACAGCCATGGAATCAAGCTGGTCGTGGCAGACACTCGGGGTCTGTTTGGGTGAGTGCCTGCCTCTGCCTTTATCCCCAACTCCTCCCAGGCCCAGGCTAAGACCCCCTGGCTCCCAGTGCCGTAATGCTACTCTCAGCCCACCAGGTTTTCCACTCTCTATGTTCACCTCTCCCCAGTTGGCACGAGCACTGATTGCCGGCAGTGATGGCTAAGCTTTCTTAGGAAGTATTCACTATGTCTAAGGGTCTCAGGCACCAGTCCTGTTGTCTCCTTTTACAGGCAGTTGTTCTGCGACTTTGGAGAGGAGATGATCCTGACGGATTCCAATGGGGAGCAGCCTCTCAGTGCTATGATTTCTATGGTTACCAAGGTAAGGAGATTGGCCCCGGGGTTCTGGCAGGCATGTGGGTAGCCATGGTTCTCCTTTATGCTTCTGGTACCCTTGATCCTACCTCTGAGGCTTTCTTTACTTCTCTTCCAACCAGGACAACCCTGGTGTTGTAACCTGCCTGGATGAGGCCCGACACGGGTTTGAGAGCGGTGACTTTGTCTCCTTCACGGAAGTTCAGGGCATGAATGAACTCAATGGCATCTCTCCCCTAGAGATCGAAGTCCTGGGTATGCCAAGACTGGGGGGGCAAGAAATGGTTGCCCAGATCAAAGAGAGAATTGTCCCTGTGGTGTGGGCTGACCCACAGCCCAAGAGGTGACACATGTCTGTAGTGTTGACTTGTACCAAAGTCCAAGAGGAGATGCCTCTCTGAAATCTGACTTGGGACTTAGAAGAGATGTGTCCAGGTAGCCTTAATAAAGACGTGTGAACTGAGCTACAGGCAGCACAGGTTTATACCACTAGTATTTAATTCCATTATTATTTTTTGGCCCATTGACTATATTTCTTTCTTTCAACTGGTTTAGAATGTATAGTATAACAATCTCTAAGTGATACTTCATCACCTCACATATTAAAGAAAACCTTACAACAAAATATTTCCACTTTCTGGTTCACCATTTGCTGTCGTATATTTTGTGTGTGCCATAAACTTCTCAATACATTATTTTTGGCTTCACAGTTGTATTGAAAAGATTTAAGAAAGTTTATTTTTACCCACATAATCACCATTTCCAGTATACTTTTCTGTGGCTCTAGATTTGCATCTGATGCCATTTTTCTTCTGCCAAAGAAAGCCTTTAACATATGTTGTGGAATGGGGCCTGCTGGTGATGATTCTTTTAGCTTTTTAATGCTTGAAATCTCATTTTGCCTGTGTTTTTGAAACATGTTTTTAGAGAGTGTAGCATTTTAGATTTCATTGCTTTAAAGATACTGCTCTATTGTCTTTCCTGCCTTATTTTCCACAGGAAGCCTGCTATTCTTATCCTTGTTTTTCTGCATCTAATGTGCTTATTTTCTCTATCACTGATCTTAATCAATGGGATTATTATATACATTAATATAGTTTTCTCCATGTCTCTTTTGCAGTTTATTAAATTTATATTAACTATGGGTTTATAGCTTTATCAAATTGGGAAAATTTCTGGCCATAATTTTTTTTTTGAAAATATTACTTTCGCAGCTCACTGCCACCCCACTATCTCTTTCCAGAACTCAAATTACATATATATTAAGCAACTTAACTCGTTTGTCTTTTTCTCCCACTCTTTGTTGTATTTCGGATAGTTTCTTCTACTTTGTTAAATCTCCTAATTTTTTCTTGTGTGTTAATTTTGTTAATCACATCTGTTATGCAAAAGCACTGGTCAAGAACATGAAAACAACTATTATAAATATATTTCACATGTCAAAGAAATTCCCAACAAAGGGGTGGGCCGAAAGAGTTTTTGAAGAAATAATGGCCAAAAATTTACAAATTTGATGAAAACTAAAGCCACAGATCCGTGTTCTGGTAAGTTTTGATGGATGGAAGGTAATTGTGAATGTTAGTTTTTTGGAGTTGCGTTTTGTGTTCCTTTAATATTTTTGAGTTTGTTCTAGAGAAATTATGTAGCTGCCATTGGATCCTTTCAGGGCTTACTTCTTTTTCTCTAGAGTGGCATTTAGACATAGGGTACCTGTGCTGTCTGAAGAAATCAGCATTGTGTTTTTTTTTTTTTTTAATGATGTACTATACCTTATTTATATTTCTTAATTGAAGGATAGTTGATTTAATGTTTAATGTTGTGTTACTTTTTGCTTTACAGCAAAGTGACTCAGTTATCTATATACACATTCATTTTCATACTCTTTACCATGATGGTTTATCTCAGGATACTGAATAGAGTTCCGTGTGCTCTACAGTAGGACCTTGTTGTTTATCCATTCTATATATAAGGGCTTACATCTGTTAACTCCAAACTCCCACTATATGGGGGAGGGGGTTGGAGGAGGAAGGGAGTGGGAGGTTTTCCCTTTCCTGTTTTGATAGTGCTGCTGGTCTTGGGAGGGAATGAATTGAGAGATAACCCTTCATTCTTTTCATCCCCCAGATCCCTACACCTTTAGTATCTGTGATACCTCCAATTTCTCTGACTATATCTGTGGAGGCATTGTCAGTCAGGTCAAAGTAACTAAGGAGATAAGCTTTGTGAGTATGAGCAGGAGGGTGTGCTGTAGGGTTCCAGGCATCTCTACGTTTTTTACTTTCTTCGTTCTGATATCTTGCTCTCCACAGAAATCCTTGCCCTCTTCACTGGCAGAGCCAGACTTCGTGATAACAGATTTTGCCAAGTATTCTCGCCCTCCTCAGCTGCACATTGGCTTCCAGGCCCTGCACCAGTTCTGTGCCCAGCATGGCCAGCCCCCTCGGCCCCACAATGAGGTAGATGGGTGGGCAAGCCAGCCAGGTCCTTGAACCAAAGCTCCACTATGCCTCTTCATCTATTTAGTTTTTCTACCTCTCCCTCTCCCCACAGTGGTGTGATTGTTCTTTTTCTCCTTCCAGGAGGATGCAACAGAACTGGTGACCCTAGCACAGGCTGTGAATGCTCAAGCTCTGCCAGCAGTGCAGCAAAAGAGTCTGGATGAGGACCTCATCCGGAAGCTGGCTTATGTGGCTGCTGGGGATCTAGCACCCATAAATTCCTTCATTGGGGGCGTGGCTGCCCAGGAGGTTATGAAGGTCAGTGCGAGTGGAGAAGGACAGTGCTGGGAGTGGGCCAGGTTCCTTCCTGGCCCCGCTGCATGCTGTCCAGCTCTGATTAACCAGTGATCACTTCCTCTTTCTTACCCCCTCCTCAGGCCTGCTCTGGAAAGTTTATGCCTGTTATGCAGTGGCTGTACTTTGATGCCGTTGAGTGTCTCCCTGAGGACCAAGAGGCCTTTACAGAGGACACGTGCCTTCCAGTATGTGATTGGGGCCTATGGAGAAGGCATTATTGTGGTTCTTTTTAAGGTGACTTTTCTCTAACTCTCTCTTCCCTTCACATGACTCAGTGCCAGAACCGTTATGATGGGCAGGTGGCTGTATTTGGCTCCGGCCTGCAAGAGAAGCTGGGCAAGCAGAGATACTTCTTGGTGAGAGAGATCCTTCTGGTCAAAAGCTACCTTTATGTCCCCTAGCCCCTGGCCACCTCTTCTGGAGTCTCCTCTTGGCTTACAAAGGGAGGGTGTTTGGTTGTACCCTCATCTCATCCCTTTCTCCATTTTCTTCATACCAGGTCCTTTATTCCCCGGTCTTGTGCCTCTTTCCTTAGATGACCATGGATTTTTATGGCCCTGGGACTTAAATATGCAGTAGTAGATCCTCTTACCCCCTCTTGCCATCTCCAGGGGCAGTGAGGACTGATGAGTGGCTTTGTTAAGCCAATGACCCTAACCACCTTCTGTCTCTCTTCTTGGCCACCTCCCAGGTGGGTGCAGGGGCCATTGGCTGTGAGCTGCTCAAGAACTTTGCCATGATTGGGCTAGGCTGCGGGGAGGGCGGGGCAGTCACCATTACAGACATGGACACCATAGAAAAATCCAATCTGAATCGACAGTTTCTGTTCCGGCCTTGGGATATCAGGGTGAGTGGAATGGACGTGGTAAGTGGTTGAGCTTTGTTTCTCACTTTTCTCCTGTCTTTTTCTTGTTATCTGTCTTATTGCCTTAGGACTTTGTGTGTGTGTGTGTGTGTGTGTGTGTGTTTGGTACGCAGACCTCTCACTGCTGTGGCCTCTCCCATTGCGGAGCACAGGCTCTGGACGCTCAGGCTCAGCGGCCGTGGCTCACGGGCCTAGCCGCTCCGCGGCATGTGGGACCTTCCCGGACCGGGGCACGAACCCGTGTCCCCTGCATTGGCAGGCGGACTCTCAACCACTGCACCACCAGGGAAGCCCACCTTAGGACGTTTTTGTTTTTCTCTTTCCTTCAGTTCTTCCCTTATTTCTTTTTCTCTGCCATTCAGTCTTTCTTCCAGCAGATATTTATTGAGAACTTAAGACATATTTCATTTGTGAGTTTACACCTGTCCCCAGCCATTTTTTTTCCTTTGGTTTTTGGTTACGGCTAATGTGGAACTATAGAAGCTAGGTTATAGAGGGATCTATCTGGGAAGTCTTCTGTAAAGTTGAGTGTTATTTTTGCCTGCGAAGTGTTTATCTTTCCTTTCTTTTTATCATGCAAATACTAGGTACTATTTAAGTAGTTAGAATATATATGATAGCAAAAGAACAGTTTCTGCTTTTGTCTAGTGAGAAGACATAGTAAATGAGAGATTCTCAGGTGCAGTGGAGGTTGGCAGCACTCTTTCCTCAAGTCCAAAAGATTACAACTGTGTTAAGAATACTAAGACATTATGTCCTTTTTATCCTCATTTGATCAGGTGAAAGGGTAATTTTCCACCCTGCTCTAGGAGGCTGTCCCTAACCCAAAGACACAGTATTTTCCAAATGACCAGACCAATTCATGATGATACAGAATTGTGCATTAACTAAAGAATGATTCAAAATATGGAGAAAGACAGTGGCTATTGATGTGGATTCAGTGTTTCACCTTGCAACTAAACTTTAAAGTACTATCACTTGTCAAGTTTTGATGTATTTTTTTAAAAATATCAACAGTCATCTGAAAATGTTATTGAAACATTTTTCTGTAAGGCTGGATATCCCTCACGTTTTTCAAGCAAAACGTGTAATAGATTAAAGGCAGTAGATAATGAAAATTCAGCTACCTTCTAAGGTATTATGGAACTTAAATTTGCAAAATTGTAAATACAGTTTGACTCCTGTCATTAAAGTTTTTTTCATAATGTTTGTACTATATAATGGAATTATTCCATTTTTATTAATTAATTTATTTTTGGCTGTGTTGGGTCTTTGTTTCTGTGTGCGGGCTTTCTCTAGTTGTGGCAAGTGGGGTCCACTCTTCATCGTGGTGCGCGGGCCTCTCACTACCGCGGCCCCTCTTGTTGCGGAGCACAGGCTCCAGACGCGCAGGCTCAGTAGTTGTGGCTCACGGGCCTAGTTGCTCGCGGCATGTGGGTTCCTCCCAGACCAGGGCGTGAACCTGAGTTCCCTGCATTAGCAGGCAGATTCTCAACGACTGTGCCACCAGGGAAGCCCCTCCATTTTTAAATGGAGTAATAATATTTTCTGAGTTTAAATGTCTAATGTAGTCAATATTGATAGGTGTGCATCACATAAAAAAAAAAAAAACAACCTCTTTTTAAGATTGTTATTTTGGACAACTGCTACAGCAAATAATAAATACAGTAGCACAGTATGCGGTTAGAACATAAGAAGGTGAAAAGTAGTATGTAGGGGCAAGAATGAAAAACAAGATAAAGAACTGGAAGTGCCGTGAGAGGGTGGTTTGCAGTGTGGTAAAGGAAATCCTCATTGGAAAGGTGGTATTTCCACAGAGAATTAAAGATGATATATGAGAAGAGGAAGAAATCTCAGGGAAGAGTATGCCAGGTGAAGGTAACAGTGTGAGCAAAACCCTGAGGTTGGAATATGCCTGCTGTGTTTAAAGGAGTAGAGACAGAGACAGTCCATGGTAAGAGAGAAGGTTGTAAAAGTAATGGGACCAGCTCATTTCACCCTTAGTGAAAGTGGGAATCAATAGAGGGTTTTGAGAAGGAGAGGAATGTGATCTGACTTGGACTTTCAGAGGATCCTTTTTGTTATTGTAAGTTCAGAGGACCTTGGTTTTCTTTGGGTGAATGCACTCAACTCCGGGTGCTAGTAACTAAGAACAACAATGGATGTTCGGTAGACAAAAGAACAGATACTCGAGCCATTGTCTCCTATTGTATCACTGTTTTCCTTTTTTATTCACCCCATTCCCCATTTGTCCCAGCCCAAGCTCTGTGGCATTTGTCATAGACCGCAGAGCGTCCTGACCTCAGAGCCTAGGTCTTGTGCATCATTACATAAATGCGTTTTCAGAACAGCTCTGTAAAGTTTTGTTGGGTGATTATATGAATGACAGTTCTGTTTCTCCATCCCTACCCAGAAATTGAAGTCTGATACAGCTGCTGCAGCTGTGAGTCAGATAAATCCACACATCCGGGTGATGAGCCATCAGAACTGTGTGGGCCCTCACACAGAGCATGTGTATGATGATAACTTCTTCCAAAACCTGGATGGTGTGGCCAATGCCTTGGACAATGTGGATGCCCGTGAGTTTTGGGGGTGGGTGAGGACGAGGGGAGAGTAATATGTGTGTTTTAGGGAGTGTGTGTCACCGTGTCCTATCCTGATTTTACTTTCCCCACCCTCACCTGCTGCAACTTTCTCACAGGCATGTATATGGACCGCTGCTGTGTGTACTACCGTAAGCCACTTCTGGAGTCAGGCACACTGGGTACCAAGGGTAATGTGCAAGTGGTTATCCCCTTCCTGACAGAGTCATACAGCTCCAGCCAGGACCCTCCTGAGAAGTCCATCCCCATCTGCACACTGAAGAACTTCCCGAATGCCATCGAGCACACTTTGCAGGTGATCAGCCTTGCAGGGAGGAAGAGGTGGAACAGATAGGTACCTGGACAGTGTCTCAGATGCCAAACTCTTGTTATTCAGATGATGAAGCCTCAGTGTATGTAACATCTGCCCTCTCTTTAACTTTCCTTCACTCACTTTAAACCTAGCAGCCTGAGCTTTTCAAAATGATTTATTTTTAACTTGAAATTTTTATTTTGGAAACATTATTTGTACCATGTAAAGTACTTTATATAAGAAGTGTATATCTAAAAAGTGAGGATATTTTTCTTTGTATACAGGATACTGTTTTCTTATTGAACAAAATTAATATCATCTCTGCTAGTTATTTAAATATCTCTAATATTAAGTCCATATTTAGGACTAATTTTCTAATTGTTTCCCAAAATATGTTTAATAGCTTGTCAGCATAGTTGTGTTTATATAGTACACATACATACAGAACAGCATACCTATCATGTAGATTGACAAAGTAAAAGCAACTCATTAACTGGCCCTCAGAACTTCGCCCTAATTACAGTCCCCTTTCAAACCACAAATAATCATCATTTTATCAAACTGATTGTTAATGCAGTCTTTGAGGCTATGTTTAGGAAGTATGGGAACAGGAAGAAAATGAGCAGTAACAGTTCAGTGTGTCACTTTTCCTTCCAGGATGGATGAGTTTATACTTGTGGACTCAGTTCAGTATGTGTCTTTCTCCCTGTCCATACATCCCATGTTGGGTTGTGTGTGTGTGTGTGTGTAGATACAGAGAGACGGAGAGAGAAAGAGATGTGTTTGTGTGTGTGTGTTCATTTCTCTCTATATAAAACTTCTGCTAGGTTATGGTTCTATTACTGTGTTTCTCTCTACCCAGCATGCAGAAAGGCCAATAAAAAGGCTTTAAAAACAGATATACTACGTGCCCTTGGACTTAACCTCTTCATGCTTCAGATTCCTTATCTGTAAAATTGGAATGACAGTAGTAACTCTCACAGGACTTCTGTAAAGCATTTACACTTAATATGTCCTTGTGACTTTCAAACTAAGCTTTAAATGTGTATTTGTTTGCTTATTTAATATTAACTCCATGAGGTATAGTTTTACTGTTACAGTGTATGTTTTTGAAATGAGGATACACAAGTGAAGATATACCTGATGGTCACAAAACTGTGGCAGAGCTGGCATTTGAACCTGGATTTCCAGCATCAAGACGTTCCAGATCACTTCACCAGTGACTGTTTATCGACCTCCTAATTCTCAGGGGGCAAACCTCTATCTTACTTTCTGCCCAGTCCCCAGAACCTGCGTAGAGATTGTTTATGTTTTATTCTTGGTGTGAACTTTTTCTTTTATTGAGGCATGACATATCTAGGGTAAGGTGTACATCTTAATAGATTCTGCATGAATGTACACTTGTGTGTTAACCTCTGCCCAGATTAAGATCATTGGTTTTTAAATTGAAGTGGTGGGGTTTTGACAAGTTTGAGGAGCCACATTAGAAGGGCTTCCTTCCTCTCTTCTCCCATAGCAGCCATGCTCTTCCTATTTGCTGTATTTCCTGAGGGTGTTCCTAATGCCTACAGAAACTTGTTTCCCATAACCCACGTAGTGTTTATTTGCTCTGTCTGCAGTGGGCTCGGGATGAGTTTGAAGGTCTCTTCAAGCAGCCAGCAGAAAACGTCAACCGGTACCTAATGTGAGTCTGTCCAAATCCTCACTCACCCTGTCTCCTGCCTGTCAGTCAAAGCATTCTGTAACTAGTGTAACACTTAAGACCTGGCCTACTTTTCGAATAAACTGATGATTCCTTGGGCCTTATAACCTGGGGAGTCAGCACTGACTTTTCATGGAGTTAAGCTCACCCTGGGATCACTGTGTAATTCTGAGTTTATGTCCCCTCTAATTCTTGATAGAGATTCAACATTTGTGGAGCAAACACTGCACCTGGCAGGCACCCAACCCCTGGAGGTGCTGGAGGCTGTGCAGTGCAGCCTGGTGCTTCAGCGGCCATATACGTGGGCTGACTGTGTTACCTGGGCTTACTACCACTGGCACACCCAGTACTCCAACAACATCAGGGAGCTGCTGCACGACTTTCCTCCGAACCTGGTATTACGCTCTCGTGGGGTCCATTTGTCAGAATAGGCTTACTGGAAGCAGTTTGCTACACGCTTTTGACATGATTCATTGCAGTTAATCCAGTGTGGCAAGCCCACCAAGTCCCAGAGATCTCATAAAATGATTAAGCGAGGGATTTTTGAAGTCAAAGACCTGTTCCTCCCGACCGCTGTCCTCTACCTGCCCATCCCTGTTCTCTGAAGCAAGATACTTGGTACCTATTTCCCTTAGATATGAGATGAGTCATTCCAGATTCCCAGTCAGGGCTATAGAGATTGTAGAAGAGAAGTTTTGGTGTTAAGAGCACGAGACCCAGGTGGGTTCAAGTCTCAACTGCATTTGATGTTGGGACTAATCATGTATTTCCTATCTGTACCTCAGTATCCTCATGTAGGAAGTAGGAATAATGGTGACCTAATTTCATGAGAGTTCTATGAGGGCTAACTGATATTTATTAAGTTAATAAATTAATTATGTTAGTACATGCCTGGCAATCCGTAAAAGTTTCATAAATAGCTCTGTGTCTTGCACAAAGTGAGTGCCCAGCGATATACTAAGTTGGGACTTCTGGGCTTGAAAATGAGGAGTCACAGTTATCAGAAAGACCTGTCCGCTCAGGTCCCACTCCCCCCAATCTTTCTGTTTTCCTAGCTTACAAGCTCAGGAGCCCCTTTCTGGTCTGGACCTAAACGCTGTCCACACCCGCTCATCTTTGATGTCAGCAATGTAAGTCTCCTCCCTCGGGCCTCCTACAGTTGGGTAAAATGTGGGTACGTGGATAGGAAGGAGGCTGCGGCTCCTTAGGTGAGTACTGATATGCTTACCCCTCCATACCCTGCCTTCTCTTAGCCCCTGCATCTGGACTACGTGATAGCTGCTGCCAACCTGTTTGCCCAGACCTATGGGCTGAGGGGCTCTCAGGACCGAGCTGCTGTGACCATACTTATTCAGTCTGTGCAGGTCCCTGAGTTCACCCCGAAGTCTGGTGTCAAGATCCATGTTTCTGACCAGGAGCTGCAGACCACTTCCTGTGTCGGTGAGTGTGTTTAACTAGTTGGCCTAGAGCTAGCATCCTACTTATCACCTGTCTATGCAAGCCTCCTCTGTACTTGTGTTCTGCCACTGGCTCTGCTCTGAGATCTCTGGCCTGAGATTTATCCACACTGTGCTTGCTTCTTCCAATTTAAAATAAGGTTCGTTGGTTGAGGCAAATTCTCTGATGTGCTACTATTTTGTTCTTCCCACTCTTTCTCTCTCAGGGGCACCAGCTGTCCATCTCTTTTCTGTGTGTGTGTTTGCTTTGTTTTGTTGTTTCCTCTGTTTCTTTTTGTGTTCATATGCAGGGACAAATAGATATGATCTTCACCAGTAGTCTCTCTGCCTTGATTTCTTCCCTGGTTCATTTCATTATAGATCTCCTGATCCGCGTCCCTACCTTCCTTTGGTATGCCTCTTTACCCTATTTTTTTTAAAAAAATTATTTATTTTGGCTGTGTTGGGTCTTCGTTTCTTTGCGAGGGCTTTCTCTAGTTGCAGTGAGCGGGGGCCACCCTTCATCGCGGTGCGCGGACTCTCACTGTTGCAGCCTCCCTTGTTACGGAGCACAGGCTCCCGACGTGCAGGCTCAGTAGTTGTGGCTCACGGGCCTAGTTGCTCTGCGGCATGTGGGCTCCTCCCAGACCAGGGCTCGAACCCGTGTCCCCTGCATTAGCAGGCAGATTCTCAACCACTGCACCACCAGGGAAGGCCTACCCTATTTTTAACCTCCGTATATCTTTCCTCATCTCCCTCTCTAGATCGCCCTCCTCATCTCTCCATCTATAACTACGCCCCAACTCAAATTTCCCTCCCTCTCCCCTAGCCAGTCTCATGCTCCGTAAGTCTTCCTCTACATTTTATCTTCTTTGTATATATGCTTCAATTTCTTCGTCTGTATATCTCGCCCCTCCTCATATATCTACCCCATTTCACTTCCCAAGTAACTACTCTCTCATGTTCCTCTTCTTATATTTTCTTTATATATCTCCCTACGTGTCTCCCTTTCAGGTATTTTGTACTTTCTCATTCTCTGCACATTCTCTTAATCTTCACCTTTATTCCTTTGGTCTCTGTCTTCACATTTTCTCAGGTTTATCCCATTTCATATTACTCTCTTCTTTGCTGTCTGTACATTTTCCCGCAATGCCCCTTTCTGTATCTTTTATCCCTCTGTCTCCTGTTTTCCCTTATATCTTTCTTCATGTCTCCCCTTCTCTCTCTACGTCTTTCTCTTTCAGCTATGTTCTCGTTGACATCCTTCTTTTTAAAAATTGTGGTAAGAAACACAAAAGATTTACCATCTTAACCGTCTTTAAATATAGTAGACCTCCATTTTGGAAGGCATAATATTTCATTGAATGGATTTTTAAGGCTTAATATTTCATTGGATGGATAGATCACGTTTTTCTATCCACTCATTCATCAGTGAATAACTTCTGTTGCTGTCATCTCTTACCTCTTATGATTAGTGCTGCTGTCTACACCCTTTCTTAGTGGCTTTATCTGTTTCCCTCAGTGTCTAGATATATCTCCATGTCCTACACACCTGTCTGCCTTTTTCTTTTCTGAGGTGTTTTCTGCCCTATCTTTCCCCCTTCCTTTTACTCTTTCCCACGATGTCTCTCCTTTTCAAATCCTTTATCTGCCTGAACATCTCTGCCCCACCCTGGACTCCTGCTTTCACATCAGACCCTGGCCTGGGATCTAACATGTATCTAAGGACTAACATGTATTATGACCTCCCTTTCTGCAGATGATAACCGCCTGCAGGAGCTCAAGGCCATGCTGCCCAGCCCAGAGAGCCTCCCTGGGTTCAAGATGTACCCCATCAACTTTGAGAAGGTGCTGTGATGGGGACCTTCAACAGTGTAGGAGGATGGGCTGAGCCATCCTAAGCTTTTGTGGGGATTACAGGCCTGCCACATGGCACAGTTATCTTTTGTGGTCTGGGCCAGTATTTGGCTGGTCTGGCAGGTAATTGAGGTGAATATACCTCAGTCCCCAGTATCCAGGAAACCTTTTTTTCCTTTAACTCTGTCTCTCCTGTTCTTCCGCTGTCTCCACTCACAATAGGATGATGACAGCAACTTTCATATGGATTTCGTTGTGGCTGCATCCAATCTCCGGGCAGAGAACTATAACATTCCCCCTGCTGACCGGCATAAGGTAACAATAGTCTAGACCTAAGGTTGCACCCTTTTCCAAGTTCGAGTCTGCCACATTTGACGTCTTCTGTAGACCTTGACCGCCTCTAACAACTACGTCTGCTCATCACCTTCTGCGTTACAGAGCAAGTTGATTGCAGGGAAGATCATTCCAGCCATTGCCACGACCACAGCAGCTATAGTTGGCCTTGCATGTCTGGAGCTGTACAAGGTGGTGCAGGGACACCAACAGCTTGAGTCCTATAAGAACAGCTTCATCAACTTGGCCCTGCCCTTTTTCAGCTTCTCTGAGCCCCTTGCCCCACACCATCACCAGGTAAGGGCTTGCTTTTACAGAAACCTTTGGTGTTGCCCATCAGTGAGTGACGGTGTGTGAGGGTGTGTGTGTGTGCGTGACAGTGTGTGTGTGAGTGACGTGTGTGTGTGAGAGACTGTGTGTGTGACGGTTTGTGTGTGTGAGTGACGGTATGTGTGTGCGTGTGTGTGTGTATGTAGAGGTTGTGTGTATCTTATCTCTGTAGAACTGGCTCTGGTTTCCATCATACCAGGTGAGAGGCTTTCTTTAATTTTGTGTATCCTTTGTTCATTGGTTGAACCTGTGCAAAGTAGGAATGAAACTGGCATGTTTGTGAAATAAAGAGGAACATATGATCTGGGCTTGCTCCCATTTTACTCTTTGTGCTTTACGCTGTGCTTTGTCCCACAGTACTATAACCAGCAGTGGACATTGTGGGATCGCTTTGAGGTACAGGGGCTGCAGCCTAATGGTGAAGAGATGACCCTCAAGCAGTTCCTTGACTACTTTAAGGTAAGGCCCTTTCACTCACTGCACCTGGGGTGGTCGTTGCCCAGGTTACTGGTACTGTCCATCCCAGTGACACTGTTGCCCCTACTCCTTTCCACCCTCTTCAGACAGAGCACAAGTTAGAGATCACCATGCTGTGCCAAGGTGGATCCATGCTCTACTCCTTTTTCATGACAGCAAGCAAGCTCAAGGAACGGTTGGATCAGCCGTGAGTTGGGCCAGTGGGCAAGTAGAAACAGGTCCTGCCTGGGGTGGGAAGCATCAGCTAGCCATGTGGCTCATGTTCACTGTTCTCCTTACTCTAGTTGTCTCCGTAAGTCCTTTCCTCTCTTTCTGCTTCCCTGACCCTCTTTTTCCTCACCCCAGGATGACAGCAATAGTGAGACGAGTATCAAAGCAAAAGCTGGGACACCACATTCAAGCACTGGTGCTTGAGCTGTACTGCAACGACGAGAGCGGCGAGGATGTGGAGGTCCCCTATGTACGATACACCATTCGCTGATCCCCATCTACCTCATTCTCAATCAAGTCAGTCTATTTCTGTTTCTCTCATAGTTGTGGCAAATGCTGAGACTTAAGTTCTTCTGAGAACTTTTTGTTATTCTTGTTGCTGCTTTCTAATGTTTGGAGTTGGAATTCTTAATAAAGAGTTATTAATCCAAGTGTGTCATATCCTTCTTTTGTCAAAGGCCCTTACCCTGTTGTCTGTGGGAAAGACCAGCCTTTCTTTAGCTCTGTAGGTTCAGGTGATAATACAGAAGGCTCAGCCTCTCCGCACCAGCATGAAATTTGCCTCACATCCAAGCTTAGGAGAAAAGATTAAATCCAACTGTTCTGGTAATTCATTCGTTTGCTATTTTTTCCTTTGTCCTCTCTGTTTAAAAAGAAATAGGGGGGAAACAGAGACAAAAGGTTAGGGACAGGTCCTGCACCAGCGGGAGGGAGCTGTGAGGGAGGAAAAGGGTCCATACACTAGGAAGCCCGTTCGCGGGCAGAGACTGCGGGTGATGGAGCGGGGGAGCTTCGGAGCCGCGGAGGAGAGCACAGCAACAGGGGTGCGGAGGGCAAAGCGGAGAGATTCCAGCACAGAGGATCAGGGCTAACTGGCACTCACCAGCCCGAGAGGTTTGTCTGCTCCCCCGCTGGAGCGGGCGCAGGGCTTAGGTCGGAGCGCAGGGAGAGGACTTGGGTTGGCAGCGTGAACACAGCCTGCAGGGGGTTAGTGCACCATGGCTAGTCGGGAGGGAGTCCAGGGAAAAGTCTGGAGCTGCTGAAGAGGCAATAGACATTTTCTTCCCTCTTTGTTTCCTGGTGCGTGAGGAGAGGGGATTAAAAGCTCTGCTTAAAGGAGCTCCAGAGACACGCTGCGGCCACGGCTAACAGCGTGGTCCCCAGAGACATGCATGAGGTGCTAAGGCTGCTGCTGCCACCACCAAAAAGGCTGTGTGCGAGCACAGGTTACTATGCACACCCACCTTCCGGGAGCCTGTGCAGTCTGCCACTGCCAGGGTCCCGGGATCCAGGGAGAACTTCCCTGGGAGAACGCATGGTGTGCCTCAGGCTGGTGCAATGTCCAGCTGGCCTCTGCCGCCGCAGGCCCACCATGCACTCCGTGCCCCTCCCTCCCCCTGGCCTGAGTAAGCCAGGGCCCCCAAATCAGCGGCTCTTTTAAGCCGGTCCTCTCCGAGCGAAGAACAGAGGCCCTCCGGTGACCTACATACAGAAGCGAGACCAAATCCAAAGCTGAGCCCTGGGAGCTGTGAGAACAAAGCAGAGAAAGGGAAATCTCTTCCAGCAGCCTCAGGAGCAGTGGATTAAAGCTCCATAATCAACTTGATGTACCCTGCATCTGTGTAATACCTGAATAGACAACGGATCATCCCCAATTGAGGAGGTGGACTTTGAGAGCAAAATTTATGATTTTTTCCCCCCTTTTCCTCTTTTTGTGAGTGTGTATGTGTATGCTTATGTGTGAGATTTTGTCTGTATAGCTGTGCTTTCACCATTTGTCCTTCCGTGTTTTATTTAAAATTTTTTTTTCTTAATAATTATTTTTTTATTTTAATAAACTTATTTTATCTCTTTATTTTACTTTACCTTTTCTTTCTTTCATTCTTTTCTTTTTCTTTCTTTCTTTCTTTTTTCTTTCTTTCCTTCTTTCTTTCTTTCTTTCTTTCTTTCTTTCTTTCTTTCTTTCTTTCTTTCTTTTTTCTCTCTTACTCTCTTTCTTTCTTTCCATATTTTCTCCCATTTTTTCTGAGCCGTGTGGATGAAAGGCTCTTGGTGCTCCAGCCAGGCATCAGGGCTGTGCCTCTGAGGTCGGCAAGCCAACTTCAGGACACAGGTCCACAACAGACCTCCCAGCTCCACGTAATATCAAATGGCAAAAATCTCCCAGAGATCTCCATCTCAACACCAACACCCAGCTTCACTCAACGAGCAGCAAGCTACAGTGCTGGACACCCTATGCCAAACAACTAGCAAGACAGGAACACAACGCCACCCATTATCAGAGAAGCTGCCTAAAACCATAATAAGTCCACAGACACCCCAAAACACAACAACACACATGGTCCGGCCCACCAGGAAGACAAGACACAGACTCATCCACGGGAACACAGGCACTAGTCCCCTCGAACAGGAAGCCAACACATCCTACTGAAGCAACTTTAGCCACTGGGGAGAGACACCAAATACAAAGGGAACTCTAAACTGTCAACCTGCAAAGAGGAAACCTCAAACACAGTAAGATAAGCAAAATGAGAAGACAGAAAAACACACAGTAGATGAAGGAGCAAGGTAAAAACCCACCAGACCTAACAAATGAGAAAATAAGCAGTCTACCTGAAAAAGAATTCAGAATAATGATAGTAAAGATGATCCAAAAATGTGAAATAGAATAGAGAAAATGCAAGAAACATTTAACAAGGATCTAGAAGAACTAAAGAAGAAACAAGCAATGATGAAAAACCCAATAAATGAAATTAAAAATACTCTAGAAGGGATCAATAGCAGAATAACTGAGGCAGAAGAAAGGATAAGTGACCTGGAAGATAAAATAGTGGAAATAACTACTGCAGAGGAGAATAAAGAAAAAGAACTGCACACAGTCTCAGAGACCTCTGGGACAACATTAAACGGACCAACATTCGGATGGTAGGGGCCCCAGAAGAAGAAGAGAAAAAGAAGGGGACTGAGAAAATATTTGAAGAGGTTATAGTTCAAAACTTCCATAATATGGGGAGAGAAATAGTTAATCAAATCCAGGAGGCACAGAGAGTCCCATAGAGGATAAATCCAAGGGGAAACATGCCAGAACACATATTCATCAAACTATCAAAAATTAAATAAAAAGAAAACATATTAAAAGCAGCAAGGGAAAAAAAACAACACACAAGGGAATCCCCATCAGGTTAACAGCAGATTTTTAAGCAGAAACTCTGCAAGCCAGAAGGGAGTGGCAGGACATATTTAAAGTGATGAAGGAGAAAAACCTACAACCAAGTTTACTCTGTCCAGAGGGGATCTCATTCAGATTTGATGGAGAAATAAAAACATTTACAGACAAGCAAAAGCTGAGAGTTCAGCACCACCAAACCAGCTTTACAACAAATGCTAAAGGAACTTCTCTAGGCAAGAAATGCAAGACAAGGAAAAGACCTACAATAAGAAACCCAAAAGAATTAAGAAATGGGAATGGGAACATACATATCGATAATCACCTTAAATGTAAATGGATTAAATGCTCCCACCAAAAATCACAGACTTGTTGAATGGATACAAAAACAAGACCCATATATATGCTGTCTACAAGAGACCCACTTCAGACCTAGAGACACATTCAGACTGAAAGTGAGGGGATTGAAAAAGATATTCCATGCAAATGTCAATCAAAAGAAAGCTGGAGTACCAATTCTCATAGCAGAAAAAATAGACTTTAAAATAAAGACTCCTAGAAGAGACAAAGAAGGACACTACATAATGATCAAGGGATTGATCCAAGAAGAAGATCTAACAATTGTAAATATTTATGCACTGAACATAGGAGCACCTCAATACATAAGGCACATAATAACAGCCATAAAAGTGGAAACCGACAGTAACACATTCATAGTAGGGGACTTTAACGCCCCACTTTCACCAATGGACAGATCATCCAAAACGAAAATAAATCAGGAAACACAAACTTTAAATGACACGTTAAACAAGATGGACTTAATTGATATTTATAGGACATTCCATCCTAAAAGAAGAGAATACACATTTTTCTCAAATGCTCATGGAACATTCTCCAGGATAGATCATATCTTGGGTCACAAATCAAGCCCTGGTAAATTTAAGAAAATTGAAATTGTATCAAGTATCTTTTCCGACCACAATGCTATCAGACTAGATACCAATTACAGGAAAAGATCTGTAAAAAATACAAACTCATGGAGGCTAAAGAATACATTACTTAATAACGAAGTGATCACTGAAAAAATCAAAGAGGAAATCAAAAAATACCTAGAAACAAATGACAATGGAGACACGACGACCCAAAACCTATGGGATGCAGCAAAAGCAGTTCTAAGAGGGAAGTTTATAGCAATGCAATCCTACCTTAAGAAACAGGAAACATCTCAAATAAACAACCTAAACTTGGACCTGAAGCAATAAGAGAAAGAAGAACAAAAAACCTGCAAAGGTCACAGAAGGAAAGAAATCATAAAGATCAGATCATAAATAAACGAAAAAGGAATGAAGGAAACGATAGCAAAGATCCATAAACTTAAAAGCTGGTTCTTTGAGAAGATAAACAGCATTGATAAACCATTAGCCAGACACATCAAGGAAAAAAGGGAGAAGATTCAAATCAATAGAAATAGAAATGAAAAAGGAGAAGTAACAACCGACACTGCAGATATACAAAAAAATCATGAGAGAATACTACAAGCAACTCTATGCCAATAAAATGGACAACCTGGAAGAAATGGACAAATCTTAGAAATGCACAACCTGCAAACACTGAATCAGGAAGAAATAGAAAATATGAACAGACCAATCACAAGCACTGAATTTGAAACTGTGATTAAAAATCTTCCACAAAACAAAAGCCCAAGACCAGATGGCTTCACAGGTGAATTCTATCAAACATTCAGAGAAGAGCTAACACCTATCCTTCTCAAACTCTTCCAGAATATAGCAGGGGTAGGAACACTCCCAAACACGTTCTACGAGGCCACCGTGACCCTAATACCAAAACTGGACAAAGATGTCACAAAGAAAGAAAAGTACAGGCCAATAGCACTGATGAACATAAATGCAAAAATCCTCAACAAAATACTAGTAAATAGAATCCAACCGCCCATTAAAATGATCATACACCATGATCAATTGGTGTTTATTCCAGGAATGCAAAGATTCTTCAATACACATGAATCAATCAACGTGATAAACCATATTAACAAATTGAAGGAGAAAAACCATATGATAATCTCAATAGATGTACAGAAAGCTTTTGACAAAATTCAACACCCATTTATGATAAAAACCCTGCAGAAAGTAGGTATAGAGGGAACCTTCCTCAACATAAAAAATGCCATATATGACAAAACCACAGCCAACATTGTCCTCAATGGTGAAAAACTGAAACCATTTCAAATAAGATCAGGAACAAGACAAGGTTGCCCACTCTCACCACTCTTATTCAACATAGTTTTGGATGTTTTAGTCACGGCAATCAGAGAAGAAAAGGAAATAAGAGGAATTCAAATCAAAAAATGAAGAAGTAAATCTGTCACTGTTTGCCAATGACATGATACTCTACACAGAGAATCCTAAAGATGCTACGAGAAAACTCCTAGAGCTAATCACTGAATTTGGTAAAGTAGCAGGATATAAAATTAATGCACAGAAATCTCTGGCATTCCTATACACTAATGATGAAAAACCTGAATGTGAAATTCAGAAAACACTCCCATTTACCATTGCAACATAAAGAATAAAATACCTAGGGATAAACCTACCTAAGGAGATAAAAGACCTGTATGCAGAAAATTATAAGACACTGATTAAAGAAATTAAAGATGATACAAATAGATGAAGAGATATACCATGTTCTTGGATTGGAAGTGTCAACATTGTGAAAATGACTCTACTACCCAAAGCAATCTGTAGATTCAATGCAATCCCTATCAAACTACCAATGGCATTTTTCACAGAACTAGAACAAAAAAATTCACAATTTTTATTGCAACACAAAAGACCCCGAATAGCTAAAGCAATCTTGACAACAAAATACGGAGCTGGAAGAATCAGGCTCGCTGACTTCATGCTATACTACAAAGCTACAGTAATCAAGACAGTATGGTACTGGCACAAAACAGAAAGATAGATCAATGGAACAGGATAGAAAGTTCAGAGATAAACCCATATATATATGCTCAGCTTATCTTAGATAAAGGAGTCAGGAATGTACAATGGAGAATGGATAGCCTCTTCAATAAGTGGTGCTGGGAAAACTGGACAGGTACATGTCAAAGTATGAGATTAGAACACTCCCAAACACCATACACAAAAATAAGCTCAAATTGGATTAAAGACCTAAATGTAAGGCCAGACAGTTTTCAAATTCTTAGAGCAAAACCTAGGCAGAACACTCTATGACGTAAATCACAGCAAGATCCTTTTTTATTCACCTCCTAGAGAAATGGAATTAAAAACAAAAATAAACAAAAGGCACCTAAGGAAGCTTCAAAGCATAGGAAACCATAAACAGGACCAAAAGGCAGCCCTCAGGATGGGAGAAAATATTTGCAAATGAAACAACTGACAAAGGATTTATCTTCAAAATTTATAAGCAGCTCTTGCAGCTCAATAACAAAAAAACAAACACCCCAATCCAAAAATGGGCAGAAGACCTAAATAGACATTTCTCTAAGGAAGACATAAAGATTGCCAACAAACACATGAAAGAATGCTCAACATCATTAATTATCAGGGAAATGTGAATCAAAGCTACAATGAGATATCATCTCACACCGGTCAGAATGGCCATCATCAAAAAACCTAGAAGCAATAAATGCTGGAGAGGGTGTGGAGAAAAGGGAACACTCTTGTACTGCTTGTGTGAATGTGAATTGGTACATCCACTGTGGAGGACAGTATGGAGGTTCCTTAAAAATCTACAAATAGAACTACCATATATACCAGCAATCCCACTACTGGGCATATACCCTGAGAAAACCATAATTCAAGAAGAGTCATGTACCAAATGTTAATTGCAGCTCTATTTACAATAGCCAGGAGACGGAAGCAACCTAAGTGTCCATCGTCGTGTGAATGGATAAAGAAGATGTGGGACATGTGGGATATACATTGGATAATAATATATAATAATAATAATAAGGTGTGGGATATACAATGGAATATTACTCAGCCATAAAAAGAAACGAAATTGAGTTATTTGTAGTGAGGTGAATGGACCTAGAGTCTGTCATACAGAGTGAGGTAAGTCAGAAAGTGAAAGACAAATACCGTATGCTAACACATATGTATGGAATATTAGAAAAAAAAATGTCATGAAGAACCTAGGGGTAAGATGGGAATAAAGACACAGGTCTACTAGAGAATGGACTTGAGGATATGGGGAGGGGGAAGGTTAAGCTGTGACAAAGTGAGAGAGTGGCATCGACATATATACACTACCAAATGTAAAACAGATAGCTAGTGGGAAGCCTCCGCATAGCACAGGGAGATCAGTTCGGTGCTTTGTGACCACGTGGATGGATGGGATAGGGAGTGTGGGAGGGACTGAGATGCAAGAGGGAGGAGATATGGGAACATATGTATACGTATAACTGCTTCACTTTGTTATAATGCAGACTCTAACACAGCATTGTAAAGCAATTATACTCCAACAAACATGTAAAAAAAATGGGGGGGTACATATTGAGTATTGCTAGATAGCTCCATGGGTCATTACTCATCTCCCCCTCACCCACAGCTACTTTTATATTTGTAGTGGTGGAATCTGCTATAAAAGGAAGTCATCCATAGGTATGTGTTTTTCACCTATATTCCTGCCCTGTCCATCTGCCTTCTTGCCAGCTAACAAGAATCTTCCTGCATTACCCTGTAGCTAGACCAGCTTTATGCCCTGTGGACGCTGATTTTCTAAGACACGTTTAGAACTCAAAAGGAGATGCTACACCCCTTGCAATGTAGTGGAACCTTGACTCAGTGGAGACTACTGACCACCTGTCCATTTACATTCCTGCATCATTCTTGTCAGGGAGCCCTTTTAAAGTTTCATTTACTAATACCAAGTTTATTATTTCAAGATCCTATTTTTAAATACTGTGTCTTTTTGTCAAGACTGACTGGACTCCATCCTTCACCTGTGAAGCTCCATCAAAGTTTTACATGCAGTTAAGTACCATCGCAGCTATAAAACTGTTAGCGGCAAGAACATCAATTCTTAGATAAAAAGTCCTGACTATCCTCAGACTTAGGGCGTCAGCTGGGAGAAACCACACCTTAATTACCCATCTTCTCCCTTTTTGACTATGGCTCATAGCTGTGTGAATATCCTTGATAGGAAACCTCAGCATCACCTCTGGTTCGCCCTGGGAGAAGGATGGGACAGATAGAAGGGTGGCCTTAGGTGTGGTGAGGTTGACAGTCCAGTGGTGAAGTCTTCTTTCTAAAGCAAACCTCAACAAAGCCCTTTTACGCATTCCTTGCTTGGTACTGCTAAGTAAGAGGGCGGGGGACAGACTGAGTTAACAAGACATAGTACCTATGTATATGAGTAGGAATGGGTCCTTCCACTATACCTTGTTGTGGAGATGACTCAGCAATACCCGAGCTGAGTGAAAAGGTAAGGTTGTGGTTGGCACCACATAGTGCAGATAGTTGGGACAATTTTAAATCACAATATGAAATAAAATCATAAGAGAAGAGCCTATTGCTGCAAATCCCTTCTGGGGAGAAAATGTCTCTAGCTGGGATAACTATTAGGAACTTGGAGAATTCAACCTGGTCCCTGTTATTGAGGAGAGAATTGGAAGTTAGCCATGGATACTTCATAACTAGCTCAAAGGGCACACATCCAGCTGAGTTAGATAGGCTGAAGAGAAGCTGGTAAAAATTCCGATAAGGTAAAACTCAAGGAGTCAGATTTACTGAGGAATATGAGGAAGCCAGATCAAGGAAGAAGTTTGGAAAGACTGCTCATTTGAAAGATGCTTGGAAGGCCCAATAGAAAAAGATACTCAGGTGTTTGGTTGAAGTGTGATGCATGGAGGTTCAGCGAAGATACCAAATATATGACCAAGGTCTGGAGTCTCAAGAGGAGATGATGTAAAGATTGGGAACACTGAGTTGAGTGGTACCCTTTAATATTTGTTTCTGGAATTCAAGAATGGAGCCAAAGATGGAGCTGAAAGTTGATACCCATGAGGTAATCAAGCCATAGAATAAATGAGATTACATAGGAAAGAGTATAACTGATTAGGGAAGGCACATAGCCTAATGCATCACAACTGTGTTCTTGCCTAAATGAGGGAGCAGTTTTTAAACTCTTTTTCTTGCACGTTCTAACCATTCCACCCTATTCTTTTGCTCCATGTGGTATGACCAGTATAACTAATTCTGGATGAAATCTAGGAAATTTCTCCTCAGGAAATTTCTCCTCAGTTAGACAACATACTATGAGGAAAACTGAAGCATTGCTTTGAGTCATCAAGATGTTTAACGCATAACTGCAAAAGCAAGGGGTCTTGTGCTCCGTTCGATGGCCCAAGGAGGTATTTCCATAGTTCTATTGTGCTCCCTTAGTGTTTGGGTGATGTTGTCCTAGTGTGTTGATGCAGAATACCCAAATGGCTGCTGAGTCTTCAGATGAATCAAAATACACTCCCTGACTGTTTCAACAAAGCAAAACTTCCAGAATTCTGTCAATTGACTTCCTCTAATATTGCGTTGGCTTGACTACTTCTGATAATAATGAAGGCTGGTGAGAATATAGCCCTTGCCACTGGGACTGTGGATTGTCACTGAAATTTACCTCTCTAATCTGGGTGCTTGATAAATGTGAACAACCACAATGCCCTTTAATTGCTGGAGATATTCAGCAGACCTGGAGAAGAAATGGCAATTGGATACACATGTTTTTTTAAATTATTTTGTTTTATTTATTTATTTTTGGCTGCATTGGGTCTTTGTTGCTGTGCATGGGCTTTCTCTAGTTGAGGTGAGCAAGGGCTACTCTTCACTGCAGTGCAAAGGCTTCTCCTTATGGTGGCTTCTCTTGTTGTGGAGCACACGCTCTAGGCATGTGGTTGTGGCACATGGGCTCTGTAGTTGTGGCTTGTGGGCTCAATAGTTGTGGTGCACTGTCTTAGTTGCTCCACGGCATGTGGGATCTTCCCAGACCAGGGCTCGAACCTGTGTTCCCTACATTGGCAGGCAGATTCTTAACCACTGTGCCACTAGGGAAGGCCCAAGAGGCTTGTTTCTGCCTCCAGGAGCTCAGTGGTGATGGTGAAGGAAGTAACTGAAATAAAATGAGAATCATAAGCTTGTCTTGGGAAATTTGTGGCATGCCTAGGTAGGAATGAGTTATGACAAAGGGACATAGGAATCTAGAGGAAAACATTCAAGTTGTCATCAGGTAGTGAGAGGTTTGTGAGCAGGTAAAGTTAACCAAAAATCCTAGAGGGCCTAGAAGGCAAAAACGAACAAGGAGGCACAGTCTTAGTATAAAGGTTACAAGCTCTGGAATTAGAACACATTAGTCCTATAATATATTAGCTTGAAAAATAATATTTCTGATCCTTTGATCCACTACCTGTAAATGGTGCAAAAAAGACAATAAATAAAGCACCTAAAATAAAACCTTACAACATAAAAAAATGATTCAAGTGTATTATTATTTATAATGTTATTATTGAGATTACTTAGATCAGGGGTCCCCAAATTTTTGGCACCAGAGACGTTTCATGCAAGACAATTTTCCCACAGATTGGGGGGTCTATTTCAGGATGTAATGATAGTGATGGGGAGTGGCACTAGCTCGCCTGCCGCTTGCCTCCTTCTGTGCCGTGGTTCCTAACAGGCCACAGACTAGTACTGGTCCCTGGCCTGGGGTTGGCGACCCCTGACTTAGACCATTGTATACAATGAGGCACTTGAGGCAGAATTTTCATCTACACACAACTGTCAAATTAATAAATAGGTCTGTTTCAAGGAAGGAAACAATAATCTTCTGGCCAGTTTTGTCAGTCACTCACAGATGACAGTGCTGTTGTGGAAGTCTGGAGTACAACAGAGAAGTTCCACAGCACACTGCTGGAGAAAAAAAAAAAAATCTAAGGTTAGACACATTGAAGAATGTAAGGAGGACAGTGTGACTTTATCCAAGTTTTTGCTCCCCAAATTTGGCATAGCTCAATGCCAAGGGAGCCCTACTTGGCACAAGAAGGTGAGATAATGTGAATTTTCCCAGATAGTGGTGAGAGTCTAGGTGGATAGCAGCAGGCATGAAACAATTATCATAGGAACATTATACTAGTTGCATCATGAATTCAATCAAGAGACCTGTACATAAACCACTGTGGATTACCCAGCTGGCACATGGACACTGCTGAAATTCCACATGCCTCTCCCCTGCCCCTCATTGTACCCTGTGTCTGGCTCCCTGTGGGCTCGCAATGGCAGCATGAATGAGGTTTTGCAGACAGCTTGTGAACATTTGCAGAAAGCTCGTCCTAATCTTTAGGCCTGGAATAAACCATAAACTTGAGCATTCAGCTGTTTGCTAGGAAACGCTAAAGGGAGGCTATCCATATTGAACTAGCTTTGAAGGTTTCACAGAAGGCATACAAGCTTAAATTCTGCCACAACACAGAATAACAAGTGTGCAGTAGGTGTACCCATATAAAAGGCCTGAGAAACCCTCAGAATTGGTAGCAGAGTTGACAGAAGGTATTTATTTCCCAAAATCAGTCAGTAAAGATGGGAGGAGGTGAAAACTTCTTCAAATGTGAACACAATAATTAAAGACTTTAAAGAACACAAGAAATCAAAGAAATATGGCACCATAAAAGGAACAGTAGCCAACATCAAAGACATGGAGATCTGTGATTTACATGGTAATAAAAAATATATATAGCTGTTTTAAGGAAGCCCAGTCAACTACACAGAAAGAAAATTCAGTAAAATTGGAGCAGAAAATATGAGTCAAAGGGGAAAAATGCAATAGAGAGCATCAAAAAACAGACTCAATCAAGACTTTGAAATAATCCAGTCATAGGAAAACAAAGAAAAAAGAATAAAGAAGAGTGAAGAAAGCCTATGTGAATTATGGAACAGCATGAAGAGAAACAGTCTACAAACCTTTCTTCTCTCGGAAGAAGACCTGAGAGAGAAAAGGGGACAGAAAGCTTACTTAGAGAAATAATGGCCGAAATTTTCCCAAATTTTGGGAGAGAGTTGGACATAGAAGTTAATAAAAGTAATAGGTTAGCTCAAAATTTCCATCCAAAATTAGCATCTCCAAGATACACTACAATAAAACTGTATAAAACGGAATACAGAGCATATTTTAAAAGCAATAAAAGAAAAACTTTTTTAAAATAAAATGCCAGAAAGCTTTCAGTGGATTTTGCCGCAGAAACTTTGTAGACGAGGGACAATGGGATGATATATTCAAACTGTTAAAAGAAAATAGCCAAACAAGAACACTTTGCCAACGTAATCCCTTTCAAATTACCAATGGCAGTTTTCACAGAACTAGAGCAAAAATTTCACAATTTGTATGGAAACTCAAAAGACCACAACTAGCCAAAGCAGCCCCAAGAAAAAATAACGGAGCTGGAGGAATCAGCCTCCTGGGCTTCAGACTATACTACAAAGTTACAGTAAGCAAGACAGAATGGTACTGGCACAAACACAGACATATAGATCAATGGAACAGGATAGAAAGCCCAGAGATAAACCCATGTACATATGGCCACCTTATTTTTGGTAAAGGAAGCAAGAATATACAATGGAGAAAAGATGGCATCTTCAATAAGTGGTGTGGGGAAAACTGGACAGCTACAGGTAAAAGAATAAAGTTAGAACACTCCCTAACATCATACACAATAATAAACTCAAAATGGATTAACGACCTGAATGTAAGGCCAGACTCTATCAAATTCTTAGAGGAAAACCTAGGCAGAACACTCTATGACATAAATCACAGAAAGATCCTTTTGACACATCTCCTAGAGAAAGGGAAATAAAAACAAAAATGAACAAATAGGACCTAATGAAACTTCAAAACTTTTGCACAGCAAAGGAAACCATAAACAAGACCAATAGACAACCCTCAGAATGGGAGAAAGTATTTGAAAATGAAACAACTGACAAAGGATTAATCTCCCAAATTTACAAGAAGCTCAATATCAAAAAACCAAACAACCCAATCCAAAAATGGGCAGAAGACCTATATAGACATTTCTGCCAAGAAGAAATACAGCTTACCAACAAGCACATGAAAGAATGCTAAAATCACCAAACATTTGAGAAATGTAAAGCAAAACTTCAATGAAGTATCACTTCAGGCCAGTCAGAATGGCCATGATGAAAAAATCTACAAATAATAAATCTTGGAGAGGGTGTGGAGGAAAGGGAACCCTCTGACACTGTTGGTGGGAATGTAAATTGATACAGCCACTATGGAGAACAGTATGGAGGTTACTTAAAAAACTAAAAATTGAACTAGCATGTGACCCAGCAGCCCCACTACTGGGCATATTCACTGAGAAAACCATAATTCAAAAAGAGTCATGTACCACAATATTCATTGTAGCTCTATTTACAATAGCAGGACACGGAAGCAATGTAAGTGTCCATCGACAGATGAATAGATAAAGAAGATGTGGCACATATATACAATGGAATATTTCTGCACCATAAAAAGAAACAAAATTGAGTAATTTGTAGTGAGGTGGTAGCACCTAGAGTCTGTCATACAGAATTAAGTAAATCAGAAAGAGAAAAACAAATACAGTTTGCTAATACATATATATGGAATCTAAAAAAAAGGTTCTGAAGAACCTAGAGGCAGGACAGAAATAAAGATGCAGATGTAGAGAATGGATGTGAGGACACGGGGAGGGGAAATGGTAAGCTGGGACAAAGTGAGAGGGTGGCAGGGACTTATATATACTAACAAATGCAAAATAGATAGCTAGTGGGAAGCAGCCCCATAGCACAGGGAGATCAGCTCCGTGCTTTGTGACGACCTAAAGGGGTGGGATAGGGAGGGTGGGAGGGAAATAAAAGAGGGGGGAGATATGGGGATAGATGTATATGTATAGATGATTCACTTTGTTGTAAAGCAGAAACTAACACACCATTGTAAAATAATTATACTCCAATAAAGATGTTAAAAAAAAAAAAAAGAGAGAGAGAGAACACTTTACCTAGGACAAAGTTGTACTTCAGAATGAGGTGAGATAAACATATTCCAGAGAAACAAAAGCTAGGGGAGTTCATCCCATTAGCTCTGCCTTACAAAAAATGCCAAAAGGAGTTCTTCAAGTTGAAATAGAAAGAGCTAACTAGTAACATGAAAAATAGAACACACAGGTTGAGGTAAGTATACAGTAAGATTGAGAATACTGTAATACTTTAATGTGATGGTGTATTAACCATATAACTCTTGTATAAAATAAAAGGGAAAAGTATTGAAATTAACTATAGGTACAATAATATGTTGGTAAATACATAATATAAGAAGACAAAAATTGTGACATCAAAAACATAAAAGGGAGGAAGTAAAAGTGTAAAGTTTTACTTCCTCCCTTTTATGTTTTTGATGTCACAATTTTTGTAATTGAAGTTAAGTTGTTAAAATAGACTGTCATATTTATCTGATGTGGCAAGAAAATCTGAGGGAAACCACAAAGTGAGCCCTACAGCAGATAAACAAAAGATAAAGAAAAGAGAGTCAAAGAGTAACACCACAGAACGTCATCAATTCAGAAAGGAAGACAGCAGGAGATGAAGAAAGGAACCAGGGAACTAAAAAAGAGTCAAGAGTAAGATGGCATTAGTACTTCCTTACCTTTCAATAATTACTTTAAATGTAAATGGCAAAGTTTCACTAATCAAAATTCATACAACAGCTGAATGAATTAAATGTAGCTAAATGTCTCTGGATGATCTGTCTGCCTGATCCTTCCTGCCCGTATGTAAGTTACCTACAATAAACTTTATAATTGCAGTTTATGTAGTTGTTTTTTTAGTTTCAAAGTTCCTTTTCAGTTCCAAGGATATTTTTCATTTTCTAAACATCCCAACAGGTAGAAAGGAAACGTTAACAATATTAGCTCCTTTGACTCATGAACACAGGATACTTTAGACTGAGTTGCATTCTTCAATTTCTGTCATAAATGTCTTATAATTCATGGTATACAGTCTTTCATTTCCCTCGTTCAATTTATTCCTAAGCATTTTGATGTTTTGGTGATATTGTAGATGAAATTATTTTATTTATTTCACTTTCAGATTACTCATAGATATCTTAAAGAAATATAACTTATTTTTGTATATTTGTTGTCAATCCTGAAACTTTACTGATTTCTATTAGTTCTATTAGTTCTGTGTGTCTGTGTGTGTGTAGTGTTAAGATTTTTCTTATATACGAGATCATGTCATCAGAACAGAAACATAATTTTACTTCTTTCTTTCCAATTTGGATGATGTGTATGCTTTTTTTTTTTTAAATCTAGGTTAATTACCCTTTCTAAGATTTCCAGTACTTCATTCAATTGGAGTGTTGAGAATGAGCACACTTGTCTTATTCCTGAACTTAAAGGAAAAGCTTTCAGTCTTTCATCACTGACTATGATGTTGGCTGTGGACTTGTCATATATGGCCTTTATTATCTTGAGATGTTTCTTGTGTAGCCAATCTGTTCAGAGTTTTTATCATAAAATGATGCTGAATTCTTTCAAATGAATTTTCTCCACCTATTGAGATAATCGTTTGCTTTCATTTTATTAATGAGATGTATCACATTTATTGATTTGCATAAATGGAACCATCTTTGCATCCAGGGATAAATCCCACTTGATTTTGTTGTATGAGCTTTAAAGTATGCTGTGGAATTAAGTTTGCTAGGGTTTTGTTGAGAATTTTTGCTTCCATATTGAGGGATATTGGTATGAATATCTAGTTTTCTATTTTTATGGTATTCTTATCTTCCATTGGCATAATGTGTTGCTGGCTGCAAAATTGATTTAGGGAGTTTTACCTCCTCTTCCATTTTTTGGAAGAATTTGAGAAAGATTTGGTGTTATGTTTTTTTAATGTTTGGTATAATTTACTCATGAAGTCATCTGGTCTTGGTCTTTGAGAGGGTCTTTTTGTTATTGGTTCCATCTACTTATTATTGATTGCCAACTTTCTATTTTTCATGAGTCAGACTATGTAGGTTGTAAGTCTAGGAATAAATGTATTTCCTTTAGATTATCTACTTGTAGTCATGTAGTTGTCCATTGTAGACTCATGATTCATGGTATTTCAGTTACACCTTTTGTGTGTGTCCTCTTTCTTTTATAATTTTATTGTTTAGTCCTTTATCTTTTTCCTTGGTAAGACTAGCTAAAATGTTGTCAATTTTGTTTATCTATTTATACAAACCAACTCTTCCATCTGAAGGGAGGCCAAAAAGGTCTAGAAATGATTTGTGAATTATTGACAATAAGGAACAACTGTATCCCTGGTCATGATGCAAGGTAACACAAAAGGATTTTCAAAAGGAAAGTGTCAAAATTTAATGAGGCCAGATGGAAAAGAAGACTGAAACTAATGTAAATAATGTCACCTTTACTTACCTCTTTGAAGCCAAATGTGATATAGCTATACTTGTGAATATTAATAGTCACCACTTGCTTTGCAGAATCTTCAAAATCCTTGCATGTTTTTCATGAGGCCATTGTTTTATCTTGTTTTTATGATTTGAATTCAGCTTTTAGCAACAGCTTTTTCATAAATTATTACCTTTTAAAATTCTTAGTTTTTTAGTGTAAAAATATAAAGATCTAAACATTCTTTGCATGAAATAAAATATCAAAGTCTAAAGAAAAGTAAAGTTTTATTGATCTTTTATTTTTTTGTTCTATTCTCCATTTCATTGATTTCTGCTTTGATCTTGTTATTGTCTTCCTCCCATAATCTGTGGATTAGGTCTTCCTTTTCTATTTCTTTAAGGTGTAAGATCAAGTTATGTATTTGAGGTCTTTCTTTTCTTCATCATCTAGTCTTTTATCACTACAAACATTTTTCTTAGCACTGCTCTTGCTGCATCCCCTAAGTGCTGGTATGTTGTGTATTCACTTTCATTTGTTTCAAGATATTTTTAATTTCTCTTTTGATTTTTTGACTCATTGGTTGTTCAGGAGTGTGTTGTTTAATTTCCACAAATTTGTGCATTTTCCAGTTCATCCTGTGTTTGACTTCTAGTTTCCTATGCCTTTGGTCTAAAAAGATTCTTCCTATAACTTCAGGCTTTAAAATATTTTCTGAGACTTGTTTTGTGACCTAATATATGATCTATTCTGGAGAAAGTTCCATATGCACTGGGGAAGAATGTGTATTCTGTCACTACTGGATGGAACGTTCTCTATGTCTGTTAGTTCCACTTGACCTAATGTATAGTTTAAGACCAATGATTGATTCCTTATTGATTTTCTGTCAGATGATTTATCCATTATTGAAAGTGAGGTATTTAAGTTCTCTATTGTAAGTGTATCCTTGTCTACTTATCCCCTCAGATCTGTTAATATTTACTTGTATATTTCAGTGCTTGGATGTTGGGTGCATATACATATATATGTCGTGAAATAAAGGTTTATATCTCTAGTTTGTTGCAAAAAAAAAGTAAAAAAACTATGAAAACTATTTTCAGTAACTTACCTGTACTTTTGTTTATTGAAGTATAGACAATATTGTGTTAGTTTCATGTGTACAGTACAGTGAGTCAGTATTTTTTTCAGATTAAATTCTATTATATATAATAGAATTTGTTATCATCTTAAAATAGACTGTAATAGCCAGAGGGTACACACAAAACAAACCATAGTAAATACACACAATATAAATATAAAAGAATTAAAATGTATCATTATAGAAAATTAATCCACAAAGGAAGAGAGCAAGATACATATATATAAATATATAGGTATATATACACATTCATATATATTTACAGTTTCTATATCCTCAATGAATTGACCACTTTATCATTGTATAACCTTCTTTTTCTCTTGTTATAGTTTTTGGGTTAGTCTATTTTATTTTATTTATTTTTTTGGTCTGGTATAATCCCTGCTCTCTTTTGATTTCCATTTGCATGAAATATCTTCTTTTTCCTCTCTTCACTTTAAGCCTATATGTGCCTCTACAGCTGAAGTGAGTCTCTTGTAGATAGCCTATTCCTGGTTTTAAGTTTTTATTCATTCTGTCATTCTGTGCCTTTGGATTAGAGAGTTAAATACATTTGATTTTAAATTAGCTATTGAAAGAAATGAGCTTGTTATCTCAATAATTGTTTTCTAGCTGTTTTGTAGTTGTTTTATAATTGACTCTTGCTCTTGCTTCCTCTCTTGCTCTCTTCCTTCGTGAATTAATAATAATTAATTTTTAGTAATTTATTAATTTTCTATAGTGACACACTTTAATTCTCTTATATTTATATTGGTATTTTCCATATTCTATCACTGGGAGAATGGGCTAATAGGAGTTCATTTTCCACAGAAGGGATTCCCATGAACCCTTAAACAACATGGCTTTCCTTTCACACTTCCCTTTTCCAAGATGACTGAAACTTCCTCATGCCATTGCTGCTTTGAGGAACTATTTGTTTCCAGTCCATGTGGTAAGAAATATAAATGTAAGGTCACTCCCTGTCTTTGGCTCAGTAACTATGAGAGATTTAAGGGGAATGAAATGGCGATAGTTGAGGCCACTACTGAGGAGGTGGAGGCGGAGGACTCACTGGTAGCAAAAAGGGTATCAGCTTTGCAAAGTCCGCGGCGGCAGGTCGAGGATGGTGAAGGCAGTAGAAAGCAGTACTAGTCCTGGAGGGAACTATTAAGCCAAGACACCTTGTTTGTCCGTGGGCATATTCAAGTCATGAGGGAGTGGAGGGGACTGGGTTTTTAATGCCATGGAGTTGAAGAACTGGGCATTGGAGGAAGGATTTATTAGAGAGCTATCATGGTGGTGGGGCAAGTCGTGTGGCCTTAGATTACAGCAGGAGAGGAGTGGCCATGGGGAGTGAAAGGGTGCCTTCTAAGGGGTTACGTTTCCTGGGAACCTACAGACACTTGGACTCACCTTCAAAACAATTGAAATTTATGTCATAACACAGGGGAACTTGTTTTCCTTTGTAGAATTTAATTCCTAATGATTATTGGCAGTTTATTAGGTAATGGTGAGTGGTATTGGGTAACAGAAGATCTCTTTTGATGAGTGAATCTTTGAAATATATATATATATATAATTTATCATCCCTTTCAGATGGCATAAGGTCCATAGTCTTGGTCTAGAACAGGAAAGGAGATTCTGGACATGGGGCTTTAGTGAGAATTTGGACACCTGTAATTGTGTAGACTTTTGGGGCAGGAGACCTGTAACTCTGGGACCAGTATTTGTTGTAACCCTTGAATTCAGGAGGTGGTTTTGCACAGGGGTCAGCAGCATATTTTAGAAGTTTGTCACTTTTCTATTTCCTATGCATGCTGAAATGCTCATCATTTTCCTAATGGTAATATGGAGTTGTGGATTTTCTAATAGCAGGCCTCTTTTTGATTTGGGGTTTAATCCAATTTTAATATATTATAGAATTTATTTTGTAATAGTTTCTTTAAGACCTTTACATGTGTATTCATGAGGGAGACTTGTCATTAATTGTCTTATAAACTTTTGGTAGCAAGTATATGATCACTACATGGAATGAGTGACTGAATGTTCTTGTGATTTTAGTCATATGTAAAATTTTAATCGTATTTTTCTTAAAAGTTTGGCTGCATTTACTTGCCTTTAAAGCATTTATAACAAGATAGCATAACTTTCATTATTTCTAATTTTTTGTGGATTCCCTTGAATTATCTATTGTAGACTCAAAAAACCTGCAGATGAAAAATTTTCTTTTTGTACAGTATTCTTTTTTTCCTTTCTTTGTGCTAGCTAGAGTTTTTGTTGACAGGTTGAAATCATAATGGTGTAATCATTGTTCAGGAGAACAGAACGGAGTCAGGCAGCCATTGAGGATCTAGTGTCAGATGCATCCCTGTATTACTAAGAACTTAATTTTTTGTGAACTATTCCAAACTCAAAGCACCATCCATTTTTAAAACAACATTTACCAATTGCAGCCTTGTGCAATTGGCACAAGGAAAAAGAGTCTTTCCCTCCTGTAACTATGCAGCCATTTACTTAACAAACACCCTTCCTTCTTGCTAGCTCCAGTTATAATTCTTGACACACAACTCATGTAAGTAACTGTGGCTTTAAGTTTTTTGCCTTTATAAGCTTCCTCCATTTTGTTTGGTGCAACTGAATTCAAATACTTCTTGAAGCCCTGTCACCTGGGTTGCAGTACTAGCAAACCTCAAATAAATGCCTCTGTATTTCAGTCTGGTCTCCCTTTCTGAAGTTTACGCTAACATATTCAATGTAGAATAATAAGACTAATGTGGTCCTTTGTATCTGTTCCTGACTTTAATGGGACTGTTTTAAGTATACTTAAGTGTATGATTTCTTGTCTGTTTCTAATAAACCCATTAGCAGGTAAGAAAGTTGACATATTCTTAGTTTATTAATAGGGTATTTAAGTTTTTAATTGTAAGCCCAATTGTGTTAAATTTTATCCAGTAAATATTCTACAAGTTATTGAGACAAGCATGACCTTTCTTTTTTTTTACATCTTTATTGGAGTATAATTGCTTTACAGTGTTGTGTTAATTTCTGCTTTATAACAAACTGAATCAGTTATACCTATACATATGTTCCCATATCTCTTCCCTCTTGCGTCTCCCTCCCTCCCACCCTCCCTATCCCACCCCTCCAGGCGGTCACAAAGCACCGAGCTGATCTCCCTGTGCTATGCGGCTGCTTCCCACTAGCTATCTATTTTATGTTTGGTAGTGTATATATGTCCATGCCACTCTCTCACTTTGTCCCAGCTTACCCTTCCCCCTCCCCGTATCCTCAAGTCCATTCTCTAGTAGGTCTGTGTCTCTATACCTCTCTTATTCCTAGCATGAACATTTTTAAAAAATTGGGATATAGTTGCTTTACAATGATGTGTTAGTTTCTGCTGTACAATGAAGTGAATCAGTTATATGTATATATATATCTCCTCCCTCTTGGACCCCTCCAACCATGAACTTTTTATTGTTTGATTTGCTAAAACTTTTAATTGTGAAAATTTTGAATTTCTTAATTATTTTGAAACATACGGAATAAACTGGGAAAAAGTTATAAAGGTCAATTAACAAACATTCTGTATTTCAAAAAAATAAGTGTGACATGTTGTTTCTCCTAGAACCTGTAGAATCCAAATGTTACATCCGAAGTATGTTTACAAAGCAATTCAAATAATGCTTCCTTGAATAGTCTCATACATGTTTGTTTGTTTGTTTTTCCACACATTTGCATTTCTGTTGGCTTTCTATCTAGGAGTAGAATTTCAAGGTCATAGGGTATTTTATGTTTAATATATAGTATTATTAAAAGTATGTTAATAATATAGTTAACTAATAATGGCACTAATAGTATATTAATAATAGTAGAGTCTTACAGAAAGCTTTTCTGTTGCCAGGAACACTCTTATTTAAAGTTAATCTTTTATACAGCAACTTGCTGAATTCTTTGCCAGTCTCAATTTATAAAAGAGCATGTGGTATTTATGTGTAGTGATATCTTTTGCCTCAATAATATTTGTAAGTACTCTGGTCTCACTGTCTTGTTTACATTTTGGTTATTTTATGTATGAGCTCTGAGATCTTGGCAAATTCCTATACCTCTCTATGCCTCTTGCATTAGTATAAAGGTGATTATGATTGTATCTACCTCATAGGGTCCTTACAAGCACATTAGCATCTAGAAAGTTTTAAATAGTACACCAAAATCATAAGTAATTAGTATCTATTGAGTCATCATGATTTTTGTGTTTATATTAATTTATGAGTAGTTTTCTTATTCTACTTGTTCTACAGTGTAAAGTAGATTAGGAGTGATAGGCATTCTTGATTAATTTCTGACATCAGTGAGACTGCTTCTGAATTTTTTTGTTAAATATGTTTCCTGATATATTTGTTACTGATAAATTAAGTTTGCAGTAGATTTGCTTGGTCTTAAGTTGATGAATATCATTACAAAATCAGCTCACAGAAACATAGTTTCCTACACGGGGAGAGCAGAATTAATGACATGGTGATTGGTGGAAACTGATTTTATGTGTTCTTGTATTTTTCTTGCTTGGGTGTTATTTGCCCAACTGCAGTTAATAACTGTAAGTTGTCGTATAATTAACCTCCAGATCAGTAGAAACCTTTGTTATATGTCTGGTGTCCAGGTTCCCTGTGGAACAGCACTGGTATAAATATATTGAGGTGTAAATAAAGAAGGAGTCAAGACTTCAGTACCTTCCCTAGCCATAACAACAGTGCTGAGCTCTTTGAAGGTATCTGTGCTTCCTTGTGTCAACCTGCACAAATTATGGACTTGTTGGTTTCTCAATCCATACTAATGATCACAAGCAGTCCTTTAGACTGTTGGTGGGTATGTGTAGTTCCTAGAATTGCCTATATGTCTCCTACCTGATTTTTCTTTTCTGTGGTCTTCACACATCAGGTGACCTGATGCCTCAACGAGTGGCTGGTAGAAGGTGAGGAGTGTGTGTTTCTCCCAACAACTACTTTACATAAGCTACTGAACTGGTATGGTTTGGAGTATGGCCAGACATCCATTGAAAACAAGGTACAGTGAGTGCAGAGGGTTTTGGGATCCTGTTGAAGATGCAGGTGGAGGTACTCCAGGGAGAGTCTGTGTGGGTATGTCTGTGTAAATGCTGTGTTTATCATCCCCTACCTTCACAGATTTTTATATTTGTTTTATGGTTACATCCATGGGCACATCTCTCTCCCCCTTACAGGCGTGGAGCTTCCCAGCACCCAGAAGGTTGAGGTTTATCCATTAGAGCTGTTACTTGTCCAGCAGGCAACATGAACACCCTTCAGTTTAGCCACACAGACACAACTGATGAGGCTTGGGGATGGGCTTTGGCCACTTATGACCTGGTTTGAGGAACCTGAAGAGGTATAAGTCATAGAAGGTAGCTTAGTAATGTACTGGTTAGTCTCTAGTGGCCTGAAAGGGTATTAGCCAGATTTTGGAGAAGTAAGAAGACAATAGTCACAGTTGATTTGGGTGGTGGTGGATAACTGAGGAAGTACAGGCCATTGTATTAGTTTCCTAGGTTTGCAGTAACAAAGTACCACAAAATTAAAAAAGAGAAAGTTACAAGACTTAAGGCTAGAAGTTAGCAATCCTGCCCTCCACTCCTGGTCCCCAAGCAGTTCATGTCTTTCTTACATGAAAAGTACATTGACTGCATCTCAACATCTCCAAATGTCTTAACCCATTCCAGCATCAACTCTAGGTCCAAAATATAAATATCAGCTAAAAAAAATACCAGATGTCTTTGAAGTAATCTAGCAAGTAGGGTTGAAGCTCTGCATATGACCCATCTGAGAGAAAAAATTCCTCTCCATTTCTAGATCAGTGAAGCTAGAAAACAAGAAATCTGCTTCCAGATAGATAATGGTATATTCAAAGTAGATAAATAGTGGCATACGAAAGACATTTCCATTTTGAAGGGGAGAAAATGGAAGTAATAAAGGGATAATTTGTCCCAATCATGTTTAAAATACAGCCAGGCAAATTCTATTGGGTTTCAAAGCCTGACAGTAATCATGTATGGCTCATTGCTCTGCCCTCTGGGCCAATAGAGATCTCACTAGCTCTGGTCTCTGGGTCATGGCTCCTCTTTCTCTGGTGACACCATTTGTGACTCAGACCTTGGAGTCATATGACGGCCAATGTTTAGAGTTTAGAGAATGCAGATAAAAAGTTGAGACTACTGTTGCCATGTGCAATACGAAAGGCACTGAGTCTCCTGAGACAGGAAAGAGAAATTGATTTCTCTGTGCTTTCTCATACTCCACAACACTACTGGAAAGCAGTTTCTCAGCACATAACTATTGATCTACTGCTCTGGAGGGTGAATTAAATATGAGATCACACGAAAACACGTGAGTTGTTCTTTTGATTCACGCAAAATGCCTTTTAAAGTTCATCAGAGTTGTAAACGCATATGGGGGATATGTATGCTCCATTTACCTGCAATGAAACAAGATGTAGTAGGGGCCAATGTCCCTTTGGAATTTTGACCCTGATTATTCTGTTTCATTGTCACAAACAAATTTACTAAACCTAGAGCACCTAAATCTACTACAGTAAACTGTAAAACCATTTAAGATATGTTATTCTGTACATTTTTATTGGTTTTTGGATAATATATCTGGCTGTGACACATTAAAAGAAATCAAATGAAACCTTTAATCAATGAATATGGCAACTTTTTGTAAGAAAAAACCATGCACTTTTAAAACTAGCGTCTCAATTACATTTAGCGCCACTCATTTTCTAGCATGGAAGTTGTAGATTTTTAATGAAATGTGATCCTTCATAGTTTAATTAGAGTGAAATTACTATATCTCTAAAATAAGCAATTTCAAGAAGTTTCTAATAATTACCCAAATATTTTCAGAATAATTAGAGAGGTAACAAAATGATTCTACTCACTCTAAGCTATCATCAGGTTAAGATACATATGGAGATAAAAGATTTTTGCCTCTGTGCAAGCCCATTATATTTTAACACAGTGGTTCTCAGTCAGGGGTGATTTTGTCCCCCAGAGAACATTTGGAAATGTCTGGAGACATTTTCAGTTGTTACAACTGTGGGGGGCAGGGATAGAGAGTTCCATGGCATCTAATGGGTTGGTACAGACAAGAAGTGCTGCTAAACATCCTGCAGTACACAGGACAGCACCCCTACAACAAAGAGTTATACAACCCCAAATGTCAATAGTGCAAGGCCGAGGAGCCCTCTTTTAAGCTAATGGTGCCGCTTTCATGTGCAGATGATTTTGGGTAATGGACCACGTGTTCCTTCCTAGTTTCCCATATCAGAAACAGCAACTCAAGATCTAGTATTTTGGAGACAATATTTGACACTGACACATTCATAACTGGCATCATTAATTGTTCGCACTTACAAATAAAGAGGTCATGTGTCATATTCTGGGGAAACATTCCTAGTTGTACGTGTAGTCAGTTTTCTCATTATCTGCTTAGGTTCCAATGATCGGGTTCATCCTTGACTGCTGTGTAGGAGCTGCGTCTTAGGTGTGCATAGTCTACCTTGAAGAGCTCTCAACTTGGACATGTCAGTCTTTTGTTGAAAAGAACGCAGAGTTTATGTTTAACTCTTTACACTGCTTGTGTAAGTGAGCTTTACTTAGACTTGAGTCTTTCCTCTTTTTTTTTTTTTTTTTTTTTTTGCTGTACACGGGCTTCTCACTGTTGTGGCCTCTCCCGTTGCGGAGCACAGGCTCTGGACGCGCAGGCTCAGTGGCCATGGCTCACGGGTCATGCTGCTCCGCGGCATGTGGGATCTTCCCGGACCCGGGCACGAACCCGTGTCCCCTGCATCGGCAGGCGGACTCCCAACCGCTGCGCCACCAGGGAAGCCCGAGTCTCTCCTGTTTTAAAACTCTGTTTTCCTCTCTGGTGACCATAGTATTTTGATATATTCTAATGAAAGTTCCCCTCCCACCCCGTATATCGCCATCAGCCTGACTTATTAATTTATAAATTTTCTCCATCTTGGTTTCACTTTACTAACTCCCATTCTTTTTATCTGGGGCTATTCCATTACCATAACTAAGAAGTAGGAAGAAAGGACCAGCTAAAGGCCTAAATAATGTTTCTCTAAAGATTATCACTTAATAAATTTATGGGATACTGGTTAAAATGAGAGACTAATCTCTCATTTTATATAATACTATATATTATAATATATAATTATATATCTCTCATTTTATATAATATATATTATATAATTTTCCATCAAACATACTATAAGCCTATAATTTATCATTTGCTCTATATTCTGAATTTACTATTACAATAAGCTCATTTATCTTATTAAGATGGTTAATGAGAAAGTAGAATAGTTAAACCTATAATCCTTATTTCTAATTAAATCTCAATATCATTGTTACTATAGCTGATTAATTTTACTCTCCCTCATCTACTTTATCTGACTTACCTAATAAAAATTTCATTTTATTTTTCTGTTTAAGGAAAAGATCTTGCTTCAATTTTTAATATATATTTTGTACTTAGGCTTTATTCCTTTTAAATATCCCCTTATTAAGTAAACATTTAACTGTTAGTATTAAGTAACAAGATTAAAAATGCTTTATAAGAAGAGGCGACATGTTGGAAGCACCTTCCTCTTGAGACCAGTGGGTTGATTCCCACTAACGCTGTCTGAGGAGGTAGCCAACTCTCCCCTCCTTGTGTCTCTATTGGGGTCCTGCAGGCCCTCACTTTCCACAACATCCTCCAGTTTATTACCTTGGGACTTGGTCAAAAATGCCTCTAACTAAAATGTATGTACACTGCCAGTATCGCTGTGCATTCCGTGCACCATCTTGAGCTCATACCTAATGCTTAGCCCTTGCATTGAATAATTATTCAAAGGTTGTTTTTAATAATAATGTTGAACTACAGATTTTTGATGGAAAGTTGGAGTTTGTGTAGCCTTGGATGTACTGAATGGTTCCAAAAGATCTAGCGGGGAAATAAGAATAATGGATAATGGTATTTTTTAAATTATTAATAATATAAGAGCTGGGGTCTTCTTAATCACTTTTTATTTTAAGCAAGATATGAGCAATAGCAACATTTATTAAATTTATTAAAGGCTGGGTGATATAAGATCTAAATATAAGGAATGGACTTGCTATACGAGAGCCATCAGTTATGAGTTAGTGGCATTGGGGCACCAGGCTCTTCAGTTTGGCCTCATTCAAGTTAACTAAGAACTAGTGCTCCTTGCAAATGTCACTTAGTTACTTAACAGTACAGTAGTTACATCATAAGATTTCGTGAGTATCAAATGAGATCTATATGCTTAAACAGTTCTTGGCATGTAGTAGTCATTCAATCAATGCTAACTATAATATTATTAATAATAAATTATATAACATGTTCACAGTTTGAGGAAAAAATGGAGCAAATGTTGGTGAGGAGTAGAAATCAAAGACAAACCAGGCCAGTGAAAATGGCCAGTTGGCATCTAAAATGTCAAGATAGAGGAATCTGGGCTAACGATATGGATATGTAAGGAAACCAGTCCAGGGCATGACCCCCAAACAGCAGACTCCTGTTATTCCACCACAGATATTGCGCTGCTGCTAGAACCCAAAGAAACAGGCAGGCTTCTTTTCTAAAATAGTCATCTTGGGGCCGAGATATGGGTTAGTCTTGTGCCATTTCCTTTTCCTTTCTTTCCAGCTGCTTCAATTTTGGTCTCTTCAGTAAAGGCAGGGAGATGTTCATAATGCAAGAACTACTTTTCTACATGTGGGGAAAAACATCCAGAGTTACAAACTAAGTACAGCAAATAGAGATAGGTTTCTCCTTTTGTAAACTGTCATGATGTAGCTTGACTTGTTCATTGTATCCTTAAACATTTAGTACTTCAGGATTCACTGAGCTCTCACTGAGCTTCCATTATTAACTCTCCGACATGGTGCCTGGCACCTACTAGGTACTTTACGCAAGTTAACTGAATTTGATCTTAAACAAATATTCATTGAGCATCAGCTATATGGTCAGCAGCACTGCAGTCAGACATGGGGAGTGTCCTTGAGATGCATAAAGTGTGAAACTGACAAGTAAGTAAGGACAATACTATTTTTTATTTTTTAAAAATGTGTAAATTGACAAATGAACACACAAAATTGCAGTGCTATAATGATTTCTGGAGCATTGGTGAAAGTTTCTGGAGGAGGCGATGTTCAGGCTGAGTCTTCTGCAGCAGATCAGCATCAGAGAGGAGAAAGAACCCAGACAGAGAAGGCCCTGTGTGGAGGTGTAGAGCAGAACGTCTGTATGTGCATGGGATGGCGTAGTTGGGTTGTGGGAAGCTGCAGGAAAGGGCTGGGACTGCCAAGGAGTGTGGACTTCATCTGGTGACCACTGAGAGGCCAGTTAATGTGTTTACGTTAGAAGAGACATGCTCAGATGTGCTTGGAGGACCAGTACAGCACATGGTGTGGGACAGCCTGGTGCCAAGATGCCAGCCATAAGCCAGTGGTAACGAGTCAGGGAGGAGGTGGTGGTGCATCAGTGATGACAGGGGCAATTGGCCTGGAGAAGTGGGGACAGAAGCAAGAGACCTTTAGGAGGAGGAATCTACAGGGCCTCCTGACTACTGATTATGGAGAGAGTGGACGTGAAGGCAGTCAAGGACCACAGGGATGTCTAGCCCGGGAAAACTGAGCAGAAGGAAACACTGCTACTCTGCTCACAGAATTCAGGAGGGGCGGGAGGGAAGGCAGTGAGCGAGGTCTGCAGGAGGCACGTTAAGGTTGAGAGCCCCACAGGATAGTGGGGAGAATGGAGGCAGCTGACGTGCTCATCTCTTCTGTCCCTTGTGGTCCTGGAGTCCAGTCCTCTGTTCCAAGTCAAAACCTGTCCCAGAGTCCCGTGGGTTAAGACCCTGTGGATCCAATCTTCCACCAGGGCCACCACTTCCTCCTCACTCGCATCCTGAGAAAGTTTTCTTTCTCAGCGCCTTTTCGACCACCTCACTCTTGAGGTTTGCTTGTTTCTCCCAACTCTCTTAGCTCAGGAACCGCTTTGCAGATTACCTAGCAACCACCTCAACCCCGCTAGCTTCCTTTCTCACATCTGTTCCTAATCTGAAACACCACAGAACAGTGTAGAATTAGTAAACCTGAACGAAAGCTAATATGTCCTTCAGTCCAGGGGGTCACTTTACAAGTGGAAACAATAATTGAGGTCCAGAAAGGGTGGCATAAAGTCCATGCCACCTATTATGGCCAAACTCCCCTCTTCCTGCTTCCCCTTTCATTCATTTATTCTAGTAATTCTTGTCCCTTCTCCTTCCTACATCCAGAGCCTCACTGGCGCACCCTGGCTGTAAGACGCACTATGATCTGCCATTCCAACAGGCACACTGAGTGTCATGAGTGCTGTTCCACCTTCCTTGTCCTCCTTCTTGTCATTTACACTGGGGTCATTTCCACATCGAAATCTTCATTAGCACCCCAGGGCCTATGACAGAACATCCAAACTGGCCTCTAAGATCTGAAGCTACACTATCGCCCCCTCCCCCTCCTCCTCTGAGCCATTCTACCAGCCAGTCCTGGCAAGGGGGCCACCTCCTACCTCTGTTCTTTGTGTATGTGTTTCCTTAACATGAATACTGTGAGCTTTCATTTTTTTTTTTTACCTTTAAATGTCTCAGCCATCATTCCAGGTCTTTCTCAATTACCACCTCCTTTGAGAAACCTTTCTTTTCTTTTACTTTTTTGGTAATGTTTTATAATAGTCCAATCTACTAACTTTTTATCCTCTTCTCCTGTATTCTCATAGTATTTCTTTCACATTCATATATGCAGCTATTGCCAACATGATTTACATTTGTATCCTACAAAATTAAAAATTCCTGGAGGGCAAGGACTATATTTGGTTCATTTTTTTGCATTTCTCATGGCCCATGAATATTTGATTGCTGAATTGACTAATTATTATCATAAACTGGATTTCTAAGAAGCCCCAAACTGTTGGGAATGAAGTGTCTTGGGGTGCATTACAATTTTTTTTCTCATTCCTAGATAGAAGAAAAAAAATTCCTAGATGGGAATAAAGAAAACCAACTTTATGATAGGATTTATCATAAACAAGGCTTTGGAATATTTTTGTCTTTATCCTTATATTTTATGCCCCATTTTAAGATGAGAAAATCTTATGATATTCAATCCTAAGATATTCAAAAGGCTCATCAAATTTTGTAGGTTAACAGCCATAACCATTATGAACTTTAACTTATTTTTCACAGTCTAACATTGTTTTACTTCAGTGAAAGTTAGTCATTACTTCTTGGAAATAAAAATTTAACAAACTGAGTAACTGTAATTTTGCCAAGATTGTATGCCTAAAGTGGGGGTCTAAAGAACATTTTCTTAAAAGGCATGCATGCCTGTCTGTGTGTCTCATCCTGTGAATTAAGACCAATAAATTATAATGAGCTCCATGAAGTAAAAGCAAGGCTGTACTGAGTCTTCTGATATTTCCTCCTAGATGTTAAATTATCTACACTGCTTCCTGGATGTTATATTGAACGTTTTTCATGGTCTTGGCCCATAATGCTTGTTTTCCTAGGCTAAAATTAGTTTTTAAATCCCCAACCAAGGATCGAACCCATGCCCCCTGCAGTGAAAGCATGGAGTTTTAACCACTGGACCACCAGAGAAGTCCCTAGGCCAAAATTCTTGCCACCATGTATGGAGTAGGATTTCTGGTCTTTAATTGCCTATTAGGCTGCCTGTTGGAGTTTACCCAGAGGTGTTTGGTGCTACCTATACTGCACGTACCTCCTTCACCAGCTTTTATAAAGAGGCAGAGGGGGCATCGGCCATGTACCACTCGGTTACTTGCTCTCATTTTCATAGTAGAACCTTAAACTAGTCTCCTCCTGCTTCATCTACAAAGCATATGAATTAATCAGTAACCCAAAGTTTCTGCCCTTAAGTTCTGGGTAGCGACCATGACATTGTACACTCTACCATATGATAGTTATCAACAGCCTGTAATGAGAAATGTCAATTTTGGAGGACTGTAAAAGACCTGCATGCAAGACCTGTATTCCTGCAAATCAGAGATGCTGGAGAGATTGTTGCTTGCAGCTACTTGCCCATCCTGCAATGTTAATCAATCACAAAACTTTTTCCTTCTGAGCATGGACTCAGCCACAAGACTTCCCAGCAAAGTTATTTAAGCAGCAACCATGAATGGATCAGAGTTGAAATGTGAGTTGAAAGCTACTTGCCATCCTAACGAACAGTAAGCTGAATGCTACCCTGGATTAGGCCAGACCATTCATGAAAACCTTAAAGTGATTGTCATTCTCCTAACTGGCATTCAGAAGCTTACAGTCAAACTGTGGCCCACCTTTACAAAAGACATTTTCCTCTGGGCTCACAAGGGAAAAGGTCCAGATCCAATGGCTTGCCTACTGGTTTACCTTATCACTGGCTGCATCATTCTTTTTCTTTTAAGTTCTCCTTTCCGTGATTCCTTCAACAATTTCCTTTATCCATTATTGTCTATATTTTCATAAGGTGCCTCAAACATTTATAGAAGTAAGCTATTGCTAACTACATAAAAAATAACATAGTGACTTACACAGTCTGTATTTGGTCTCATTTCCTGTTATTTTTTTAAGGCAAGAAATGAATGACATTTGAAACATTTTATATAAATGAAACAGAATTCTCAGGGTTCAAGTGAGCTTAATAAAAGTGTTCTGGGGCTTCCCTGGTGGCGCAGTGGTTGAGCGTCCGCCTGCCGATGCAGGGGACACGGGTTCGTGCCCCGGTCCGGGAGGATCCCGCATGCCGCGGAGCGGCTGGGCCCGTGAGCCATGGCTGCTGGGCTTGCGCGTCCGGAGCCTGTGCTCCGCAACGGGAGGGGCCGCGACGGTGAGAGGCCCGTGTATCGTAAAAAAAAAAAAAAAAAAAAAAAAAAAAAAAAAAAATAAAAGTGTTCTGTTGAAAACTGTTCTTTTCTCTGTGTTCCTTCTAGCTCAACACTGTAAATGTTCCCACTGTCTTCAAGGCAGAAATGGAATGAAGGGGAGGAGGGAACTGATATGTGATCTAAAATCTTTATTACTGGCATACAAAGAATTCTATGTAGCGAATCTTGCTACTGTGGAGGAGAAAAATGTAGCACTCCACCTGAGTTGAAGGGGCATACCTTCATGTTTTTAGACAAGGACCACGGGTCCATAGCCTCATTTAATTACACAAATGCCACCAGAACCAAGCTCTGGGGCCTGAGCAGGTTTCTCAGGAGACCTGGGCCCTCGCACAGGTGCCCCCTGAGGTCCCAGGGAATAGGTTTCACAGGTGGGGGAGTGAAGGGGGTGTAGCACGCATGATAGGGTGGAGCTGAGACACAGTGCACCTACACTTATGAGCTTGGATGGTTTGTTTGTTGGGGTGTTTTAGATTTCACATATAAGTGAGATTATATGATATTTGTCTTTCTCTGTCCGACTTACTTCACTTAGCATAATGCCCTCAAGGTTCATTTATGTTGGTTGTCCGAAATGGCAAGATTTCATTCTTTTGTATGGCTGACTAGTATTCCATTGTGTATATATGGGCCACATTTTATTTATCCATTCATCCATCAATGGACACTTAGGTTATTTCTATATCTTGGCTATTGTAAACAATGCTGCAATGGACACGGAGGTGCATTTATTTTTCTGAATTAATCTTTTCATTTTCTTCAAATAAATACCCAGAAGTGGAATTGTTGGATCATATGGTACTTCTATTTTTAATTTTTTGAGGAACTTTCATACTGTTCTCCATAGTAGCTGCACCAATTTACATTCCCACATGGCTTCCCTTTTCTCCACATCCTCACCAACACTTGTAATTTTTTATCTTTTTGATAATAGCCATTCTAACGGGTATGAGGTGATATCTCATTGTGGTTTTTTTTTTTTCTGCGGTACGCGGGCCTCTCACTGTTGTGGCCTCTCCCGTTGCGGAGCAACAGGCTCCAGACGCGCAGGCTCAGCGGCCATGGCTCTTGGGCACAGCTGCTCCACCGCATGTGGGATCTTCCCGGACCGGGGCATGAACCTGTGTCCCCTGCATCGGCAGGCGGACGCTCAACCACTGCGCCACCAGGGAAGCCCTCTCATTGTGGTTTTGATTGGCATTTCCCTGACGATTAGTGATGATGAGCATCTTTTCATGTACCTGCTGACCATTTGTACGTCTTCTTTGGAAAAATGTCTATTCAGATCCTCTGCCCATTATTTAAAATTTTATTTATTTTTGGCTGCGTTGGGTCTTTGTTGCTGCACGCAGGCTTTCTCTAGTTGCGGCGAGCGGGAGCTACTCTTTGTTGTGGTGCATGGGCTTCTCACTGCAGTGCTCTGCCCATTTTTTAATCACTTTTTTTGCTTTTTGCTATTGAGTTGTATGAGTTCTTTATATATTTTTGGATATCAACATCTTTTCAGAAAAATGAGTTGCAAATATTTTCTCCCATCCTGTAGGCTGCCTTTTCATTTTTTTGACGATTTCCTTTGCTGTACAGAAACTTTTTAGTTTGACGTAGTCTCACTTGTTTATTTGCTTTTATTGCCTTTACTTTTGGAGTCAGGTCTGTAAAATCATTGCCAACACCAAATGTCATTCATTTCTTACCTTAAAAAATAACAGGAGATTTTGGAGTTCCCTGGCAGTCCAGTGGTTAGGACTCCACACTTCCACTGCTGCGGGCCTCGGTTTGAGGGAACTAAGATCCCTCAAGCCACACACTGCAGCCAAAAAAAAAAAAAGGAAAAGAGATCAAATACAGACTGTAAGTCACTGTGTTAATTTTTATGTAGTTAGCAATAGCTTGCTTCTACAAGCTTTCTTCCTTTTCTACTTCCTTGAGGTGTAAACTTAGGTTATTTATTTGACCTTGTGGGGCAGGAGGTAGTGTGGCCTGAGAGGGAGGGATATGATGCAACAAGGGTATGACCAGAATGTGACAGGCATGGGTTCTGAGGGAAAGGCTGGTAGAAAATCAGGAAATGAATTCTTTCTCCCACAATTCCATTTTCTCTCTCAAGTTTTCTGACTCTCACACAATTCTCCATACTAACCCACAAACCTGTTTTCCCCCAGAATCCTCTTGCTCTTCCACAATTCTGTTTTCTTGCATTATCCTCTGTGCTTTCCCACAATCCTTGGTGCTCTCCACAATCCTCTATGTTCTTCCATAATCCTGTGTTCTCCCACAGCCCTCCAGTGCTTTCTCACAATCCTCTGTCTCTTCCACGGTTCTCCAACTCTCCCACAATTCCCCAAGGTTTCTCACAATTCCTCATGCTTTCCCACAATCCTGTGCTCTCCCATAATCCTCCAGTGAATCCCCATAATCCTCTGTTTCTCCTACAATCCTCCATGTTCTCCCACAATTCCCCATGCTTTTCCACAATCCTCCTGCTCTCCCACAATCCTCTGGGATCTCCCACAATTCTTCATGCTATCCTATAATCCTGTGCCTTCCTTTATCCTTTGTAGTATTCCATAATTCTGTGCTGTCCCACAATCTCCTGTGCTCTCCCACAATTCTGTTTTGTTTTATAATTCTTTTTCCCCAGAATACTCCATGCCCTCCCACAACCTTCATTATCTCCCACAAGTCTCTGTTCTCCCATAATTTCATATCTTACCTACAATTCTCCCTGATGGGTAGGTAAGGGTCTTGGCTATAAGTGCCAGAATATGGCTATGGGTAACTGGTGTGTAGCCCTAACAGAACAGGCATGTTAGATTGAGATGTGTGACCGTGAAGGAGCAAAACTGGCATAACCTACGAGAGAGGGCATGACACATAGCAAGAGGGCATGGCAGAAGGTGAGGAGTGGTCCAGCAGGAAGGATACAGGTACAGTAGGGGTGAATACTTTTTCTTTCTTTCTTTCTTTCTTTTTTTTGGCCATGCTGCATGACTTTTGGAATCTTAGTTCCCTGAACAGGGTTGGAACCTGGGGCCTCGGCAGTGAAAGCATGGAGTCCTAACCACTGAACAGCCAGAGAATTCCCGTGAATTCTTTTTCTTGATCTCCCACAATACCTTGTTTTTCCCACATTTCCTTGTCTCTCCCACAGCTCTGTTTTCTCCCACAATCTTCCCAGTCTTCCACAATTCCCCATGCTCTCCCACAATGCTGTGGCTCTCCCACAATCCCATGTGTTCTCCTACATCCTCCACTTTCTCCCACAATCATTCCAGTAGGTCTCCCTCCCAAATTCTGTTTTCTCTCAGAATTCTCTGTTCTCTCCCAAAATGCTCCATTCTCTCCCACCATTACCTATCTGTCTCAGAATTCTCTCCCATAATTTCACGTCTCTTCTAACTCTCTTTGACTCCTAGATAGGGTACATGGGTATAACGCAGCATAGAGTGGTTCTGAATGGAGAATAAAGTGTCAAGGAAACATCTGGGGAAGTGGCCATAACGGGAGAGGTGTGTTGGCAGCTTTAGGGGGCATGGTGATCATGAAGGTGCAAAGATGGCAAAGCAGAAGAGGCAGGGCAAATGCAAAGGGTGAATTCTCAGTCTCTCCCAGAATACCCTGCCTTCCCCACAATTCCTTCTCTCTCCCCAAATTCCCTACATCTTATATATCTCTGTTCTCATCCACTATTCTCTGTTTTAACCCACAATTCTCCATGTTGTCACACAGTTGTTGGTTTTCTCCCACAACTTTTTCTCTTCCAGATTTCTATTTCTTCCCACAAAGTACCTTTCCCACAATTCTCTGTTCTATCCCATAATTGTATCTTTCCCCAAATTCTTCGTGGTGCCTTAGTAGTCAGCATGTGATTTAAGGTATACAGCAGGTGTGGCTCTGGCAGTAGCTTTGTAGTCACAGCATTGAGCAGAAGGCTTAGCTTACTGCAAGAAGGGGGAAAAGGACATGGACTACATGAATGTTAGAAGTTTACCCAGGCTGTGTGGCTAAGATGGAGTGCAAAGATTGTCTGGGAAAAGTAGGAACATGGAAGGGAGGAGGGATGGGAAGTGGCTCAGATGAGAAAAATTTGGTCAGGCAGAATGCAGGGGTGAGAATTTAGCGGGATGGGAATGGCCATGAAGGAGCATAGGAGCAGCCAAGGGAATGTCCGGAGTCTGAGAGGCACAGGGGGCAGTGATTAGGACTGAGGTGGCAAGGCCAAGGTGTAAGGGGCCAATTCTCTGTCTCTCTCACAATACCTTGTGTATTAGGGCTCTCTAGAGAAATGGAACCAGTAGGAGATACACACATATACAGGGAGGGAGAGAGAGAGAGAAAGAGAAGAGAAAGAGAACTATTTAAGGCAGTGGTCCCCAACCTTCTTAACACCAGGGACCGGTTTCGTGGAAGACAATTTTTCTACGGATGGGGGGTGGGTTGGGGGATGGTTTGGGGATGATTCAAGGACATTACATTTATTGTACACTTTATTTATATTATTATTACATTGTAATATATAATGAAATAATTACAAAACTCACCATAATGCTGACAGGAGGCAGAGCTCAGGCGGTAATGCGAATGAAGGGGGCAGCTGTAAATACAGATGAAGCTTCGCTTACTCACCTGCCACTCACCTCCTGCTGAACAGCCCAGTTCCTAACATGCCACAGACCAGTACCGGTCTGTGGCCCAGGGGTTGGTGACCTCTGGCTTGACTGATTGTGGAGGCTTGATAACTCCATAACCTGCAGGGTAGGCTGGCATGCTGGAGACCCAGGTAAGAGTTGAGCTGAGTCCAGACGCAGTTGGCTGATAGAATTTCTCCAGGGGAGGTCAGTCTTTGTTCTATTAAAGCTTTCAACTGTTGGATGAGGCCCACTCACATGATGAAGGGCACTATGCTTTACTCAGTCCACTGATTTTAATGTTAATATCATCCCCCTCCCAAGCCCTGCCTTCACAGAAGCATCCAGAATAATGTTTGACCAACATTGAGCACTGAGCACTGTAGCCTAACCAAGTTGACACATAAAATTAACCATCACACCCTGTCTCCTAAAATTCCTTGTCTCTCCCACAATTCTCTCTTCTTGCCCACAATCTTTCACTCCCTCCCAGAATTCTTTCTCCGATCATTCTTTTCTATCCCACAATTATTTTTCTCCCACAATTCTTTTTCTCACAAATTTCCCCATTCTCTCCCACACTTCTCCATTCCCTTCTATAATTATCCATTTTCTCCCATAATTTTCTGTTCTATCCCACAAGTCCCCATTTTCTCCTGCAATTCTTTCTGTCAAAAAAATGTTCATTCTCTCTCACAAGTCTCTGTTCTCTCACACAATCATTTATTATAGCAAGGGACTAAAATCTTGTAATTCTGTCTTTAAATGTGTATTTCCACCTGCCTATGAGTTTTCTGAAGATGGAAAAATTATAAATATGTAAGTTTCATCTAACATACTATATATTTCTCTCCTCAATGCTACTCAAAATGTGTCCCATCAGCAGGTGCCAGTTCAGACACTGTTACCAGACTAGGATGAGAAGGGGAACTTGCCCCAGAAAGGAAAACAATTCATGACTTCCTTCATCAATAAAGTCTTCCTATGAAAAAAAAAGAAAAACTGTCATCCTAACTAAACAATGTGCTTAGTGAGAGATCAGATTTACATTCTAGTTCAAGTTTCTTATCTCAGCTTGGACCAGTAACCAGCAGTTCATGGACTGGCACCTGAGCAGCACTGTCTTTTTTCATTTATAATCTAGTTCCTGGTGTATAAATAAGCAGTCACTGAAGTAGTCAACAAGCAGGCACTGAAGAGATAAAGGAATCAATGAATCTTGAACAACATCATTCATTTAGCAATATTTCAAGAGCATCCACAGATGTGCTAGGTACTGTGTTAAGTGCTGGGAATATAAAGTTGAACTGTCAAAGTCTCTGCTCTCATGGAATTTACTTTCTAGTAAACAACCAACAAACAAACAATCCAATATACAAACAGATAAACAATTTCAAATCATGAGATATAACAGGAAGAAAATGAAACAAATAATGTGACAGAGAGGGAGAAGTGGGGCTACTATTCAAGGTGTCTTTTGTAAACAGCAGGTTTACATCTCCTGGGAGACTGCTTGAAAGGCAGAATCTCAGGTCACACCCCAGAACCACTGAGTCAGAGTCTGCATTGTAACAAGACCTCCAGGTGATCCCTATACCCAGTACAGATTGAGAGGCTGTGGATATAACTTCAGATATGGTTGTCAAGAGAGACATCTCTAAAGAGACAGCATTTTCGCTGAGAACTGAATGATGAGAACAAGCCAACCATGTAAATCTAGCAAAGAATGGTCTGAACAATGGGAACAGCATAGGAAAATGTTCTGAGATAGGAGTGGACAGGGGAAGGCCAGTGTGGATGGGATAGAGTGAGATAGGGACCTTGAACTCTCTACTCTTGGATATTTATCAAAAACCCTATAACAAGAACTGTTGATTTGGAGTGACTACACAAAAGCCCTGGATACAAGACCTCTTTTCTACAAATCAGGGACACCAGAGAGGGTTTTGCATGCAGCCACTCACCCATTCTTCACCCATGACAGACACTGCTAATCAATCACAGAACTTCTTCCTTCTGAGCCTAGACAAAGCCACGAAAGTCAACACAGTTATTTAAGCAGCCACTACATATGGCTCAAAGTTGACATATGAGTTGAAACCTATTTGCCATCCTGGGGAATACTTTTCAGATTGCTACCCTGAATTAAGCCAGACCATTAAAGGCCTGTGTACTTCGATGACCAGAAAAATTTTGACGGTTCACAGAATTGATTAATGCACTGTGCTTTGTAATTGTGCCAACAGTTTACATTGAGGGGACCTGTGTTTACTATTTATTTCCTACTTAGGTCACTACATCATCTATATTGTATACACCTATACATCTACACTGAAGAAATGGGATTTATCCCAGGACTAAAATTCAAGCAAAACTGTGTTTCTGAAAGAACAAAATGTTGATTTTTATCTTATGAACACTGGAAGACCTTAAAATGATAGCTCTTTCCTCTTTTCTATTGCCATTCATAAACTCGGGGGCAAATGTCTGGCCCATCTTAAACAATTATTTTGGATCTGATGGCTTATTCACTTAAATGCTAATCTTATCATCAGCTGCATTAAGTTCCCCTTTCCCTGGCTCCTTCCACTGCTTCATTTATCCAGTAACATCTATATTTTAGTAAAGTGCTTCAAATCATTTGTGGAAGAAGGTGAGGTAGAACTAACTGTACAAAATCAACTCATTAATTTGTACAGGCTGCATTTGGGCCAATTTCTTTGAGTTCATTTTCCAGGCAAAAATGACTAACATTTGAAACATTTTATAAATGAGGCAGTGTTCTCGGGGTCAGGGTGAGTTCTGTTGAAAGTGTTCTTTTCTCTGTGTTCCTTCTAGCACAGCATGTTGAATATTTCCACTATCTTCAAGCCATAAATGCAATGGAGAGTGGGAAGAGAAGACAAAGTAACCAAATATGGTATCATAAAATCTTTATTGTTGGCATATGAAGAAATAAAAGCAGGAAATCTTACTGCTAAGAAGTGGAAATGTTATCTTTCTACACATGCAAACAGGGTTTCAATGAAGATTTGATAATTTATTGTGTAAAGAAGTGTACTAAGTCCTATAAAAGTGGCTTCCTATGTTTGCCACCCAAAATATTCCTACTAATCAAATCAGGAAGACCTGTGATTACCAAATCCTTTTCTACCTATCAACCTCTTGCCACATCTTTCTCTTGCTCCTCATTTCTTGTCATGTCCAAACTTGTTACTGTAAGCTCCTTGAGGCGTATTTATCAAGGGAGCATGCACTCAATAAATATGATTTGAATAAATGAATGTGAGATTTCTGTACAGGGGTGGAAAAGCTGGTTATAACCTCTACACATTTTCCTTGTGGACCAGAGCTGCAAATGGAGAGAATGAGGCTAGCAGAATAATCTCAGCGCACTCAGGGTGGCAACCAGAGTTTGAGCCTAAGTGTAATAGTGTCTCGACAGGCCTTAGACAGCAAGAGCTCACTGGAAAGGTCATCAGCCGGAGACACCAGGAAATACATTCTACTTACGCCATTCATCTGCCTAGCATTTAAGGTCCGATGAGGGACTAGAAGGAACACTGGTGACAGGTCTGGCTTAAAGAATGTGAAAACTGGCTGGAAAAAGCACGGTTCCATAATTCCAGTTCAGAGGATATGAAAACTGGGTCGAAGAAACTCGGATAAAGTGGACATGAAGACTGGAGGAAGAATGACGGTTGCAAGACCCGTCCAGGGTTTGCGTTTCCTTGAGCCACCTGCTCTCAGTATATCTAGTCTTGATGTTTGGAAATGGGAGAAACCTCAGGAAAGTAATTTTTAAGCCTGCGGTCTGATTTCACCTGACAAAACTTCGCCAGAGCTCAGTTCTCAGGGACCGGGAGGGTTTCTCTAGACACAAGGTGGGGGCCGCCCACGTGACCTCGAATTCCCACGACAAAGTCCTGCCCCAAGGGGTAGCGTGAGGTGCTAAGCGCGTCTTGAGGGGAGGGGCCAGAGCGGAACTCAGGGACGTAACCAAGGTGGAGAGGCTGGCCCAGGCGGAACTCCGGACCTGGTCCGGGAGAGAAGGGCGTGACTTTAGCGCCAGACCAAAGGGCAGGGAACTGCTCGGTCTGGAAGGGCGTGACCTAGGGGGGCATGGGCGTGGTCTGGGATGTGGGCACAATAGGGGCGTGGCTACGAGGGGCAAGGGCTCCAGCCGAGGGTCCCGGAGCGAGCTGCAACGATCGTGCTCTGGGGAAGGGCTCAGGTAAGGGTGCGCAGTTGAATGGAGTGGGGGTTATGGCGGGGTCAGGCCAGGTCTCGGAGCCCAGACAGCTGTTGGTCCTGTTGGTCCTGTGAGTAGCTGCCTGGGGACTACGGAAGTCAGTAGGGCATCGCCCCCCACCCCCCGTTCTCCCTCCCTCCCCGCAGACCTCTTCTTCTACTGTGGGAGTCACCAACCAGATGGCTGCACCTCCTTTGGGATTATTTGCACTCGACGGGTAAACAGATGTCTCAGGGAATTTGTCAGGCCGTGAGGGCAGTTCCTTAGGAGGGAGTTTTTGCTAGGGGCGGTTGGATGTGAATAACTCGAAAGTCCAACCTGCAGTGAAATAGCTGAAGACTGGAATACGAGCTACAAATCTGAGATTGCAGTTCCAGAAACCGAGGCGCAGCAAGCTGGGGGTCTTCCTTGTGTTTCTCCCCGCCCACTCACCACCTCGGAATATGCCTGGGTCTGAGAACGGAGTCACAAGCACCCCCAGGGCAGGGGATCTGCAGCACAGCTGTGTCACGTGGACAAATCTGAGCCTTCTCCATCCCGAAATTTCTCTTGCCTTTTGTGTGTGTGTGTGTGTGTGTGTGTGTGTGTGTGTGTGTGCGCCCCGCCCCAGAACTGGAGGAGAACATCCGAAATACAAACATTGTTGATGTCTGTGAGTCTTTGTGGCATTCAGTGTTAAATGCTACTGCCTTGAGGCTGGTGCAGCTTGTTAATATAAGTGCCCTCCTCTCTGGCATATTTTCACTGGGAAAGTTTGAGAAATACGAGAAGTTAATGTGCACACCTTAATTTGGATAGAGCTTGTTCTCACCCAGCCACTGAAAACCACATTGCTTTCTCCTTCCCCTTCTTCCTTTACTGCTAGTCTGGCCATCTTCGCTCTGCTAGGCGAGGGAGGGGCATGGACATATATATACTAACAAACGTAAGGTAGATAGCTAGTGCGAAGCAGCCGCTTGGCACAGGGATATCAGCTCGGTGCTTTGTGACCACCTGGAGGGGTGGGATAGGGAGGGTGGGAGGGAGGGAGATGCAAGAGGGAAGAGATATGCAAACGTGTGTATATGTATAACTGATTCACTTTGTTATAACGTAGAAACTGACACACCATTGTAAAGCAATTATACCCCAATAAAGATGTTAAAAAAAAAAAAAAAAAAGCCTCGCTGGAATATGGAAAGGAGTAGCAGATTTCTCTGATGAGGGAAGCTGCCGCAGACCCTATCCCGTGTCTGCCCCTCCACATCCCTCTGAACAGTCACTGTTCTTACACATTTTGGGAATGGAAAACCTTTCAGCTATCTAGGGCCTTCCTCCTTTACTCAGGCAATTTTTACATAGTACCAGGACTGAAATTCACCAAAAGACCAAGCGCAGCAGGGACCATTCTCTCTGCCTGTACACACCTGACCTGTTGTCCCTGGAGCCAGGCAAAAGACTGTGACTGCTCACAGAACTCAATAAAGATTGAGTAAATTACAAGTAAATAGGAATTTTGGAAATCTGATGGAAGGAGGGAAATGCATTTCATCTCAATTGGCCACACTGGGGTAGTTAACTGCAGCACACAAAGCCGTTACTAGAAACATATTGTGAAACCTTTGGCAACCCCAGATTGGGATCCTGCTCTCAGAGAAGTGGCTGAGAGGAAGAAGTTCAGCTTTCTCAGTCAAGACATGGCAACATAACCTCTAATTTCCATTTCAGGGGATTGCAAAAGGCTTGCTTCCTTTGGAAATCAGGAGGTGAGAAAAGGAAAGGTCAGTTTGATGAGAATCAAGGAATTTTTTTTTCAATGTAATTGTAATGTTTAGTCAGATTATTTTTTTTTTTGCTGTTTTGAAAAATATAGATGGCTTAACCTGGCAGAGTTCAAACTACTGTCATTTAATAAATACATGATTTTTTAAAGGCTTTCAGAATCTTTTTTTTTTCCTCACACACTTCCAAGTCTGCAAAAAAGCAGAGAAGGGATGTATTAATAAGATCCAAAGACGTACATAAATTATTAGTGAAAGCAAAGGTATACAGTACAGAAAATCTAGCTCTTCTGGGGCCCCTCCAACCCATGGTCCCATCTTTAAGGACAGACTTAAGAACAGATTTTCTGTGACATCCAGTAATGTCTGCTAGTAGTTCACTGCTACATATTATGTTTCATAATTAAACATTTGTGGTTTCACTAGCTTGGGCTTTATAACACCCATGGGTAAGTTTAAATAACCACCTCTCAATAAATTCTAACTTTTAATGTAACGGAGAGGATTGGCCTTTGGCTTCAGCATAAAGCTAAAATCTACAGGTATTGTAACCTAGCATTAGCTATATTTTCTTTCTATTAGGATTTCCCTGGAACCCTCCTTGCCCCTGACCTTCCGTGCGCCATTCCTTCCTTGGTTGCCTTTGACCATTCCTTCTCCATCTCTTGGCCTCCTTAATCACTCCATTTTATTGGTCTCTATACACCTGTTACCCCTGGGGGGAGGGGATTTTCCTTCTCTCTCTAGCCTCACGACCTCTCCTGAGCACCAGAGCTGCACTGCCACCTCTCCCTAGACCTTTCCTCTCGCCTGCCCCCTTGGCACCTCAAACCCAATAGAATTAGCAGTAAGAGTGTCATCTTTCCCTGCCCGCCAGCTCCTGTGCTGGAGTTTGTTCCTTTGTTCAGGGGTTCATCCTCGTTCTACCACAAGGTAGAATATTCTACCATATTCTTGCGCTTGGATTATTGTAATTTCACTTCATACTCCACATGCCCAAATCTGAGCTGCTGATTTCTCACCCAAAACCTTTTCCACATGTAGTCTTCCCATCTCAGTTCGTGGCAAGTCCATCCCTGCAGTTGTTTAGGCCAAGAATCTGCCAGTCATCCTTGACTGCTTTCATTCACATCTTACGGGCTGTACCCCCAATATACATCCAATACCCAACCACTTCTCACATCCTTAGTTCCAGCCCCTGGATTATCCTGAATGGGCTCCCTGCTTCTTTCTTCTATCCTGGTCAGTTTCCAATAGAGCACCCTGAATGATCTTTAAGGAATGTAAATCAGATTAGGCCCCTCCTTTACTTCAGAAACTCCATTGTCTCCACAATGGGGAACCTTTACAATGGCCTAGATTTCTCCTTGATCTGGCATCCATTACCTCTGGACCTCATCTCCTACCACTTTATTTTGGCTTCACTCCACTCCTACCATATTGGCCACCTCACTGTACCTTGAATGTGCCAGACAAGCTCACACCTCAGGGTCTCTGCACAGGCATTTCCCTCTGCTTGGAATACCCTTTCTTCTATGAACCATATAACTAATTCCTTCACCTCCTTCAATTCTTTGCTCAAGTATCACCTTCTCAATAAGGCCTCTTCTGAGCACTTTATTTAAAATGCAACACCCCTTCCCCTGTGGCACTCCAAATTTACCTTACCCTGCTCCACTTAATTATTCTGTCTCCCCCTACTAGGATGTAAACTCTACAAGGATGGGGACTTTGTTTAATTCCCCTCATGAGCCTAAAACAGTGCCTAGCAGTTAATAAATGTTTGATTGGTGACCTGATGAATGAAAGAATAAGAGTAATGGATTGAGTGAAGGATGCTTGAAGGAATCACCTCCTCACTGATTTTCCTGTCTCCCCTCTTTGCCCACTCCTGTCCATCCTGTGCTGAGCTGACAGAGTCATCAGAAACTGTCAGTGCTTCATTCTATGCACACAGAATAACATGTGAAAGTCTTCTTGTCTCTTGGAAATTCATATTCCCTGAATTAATCTCAAATCCCCATGCAGCTCTACCTTCCGCTGTGTCCCCTGGGTATCTACTTAGCCAACACCTTAAAAAATATTCACAGCAGACTTGGGATGATGAGAAGTTCAGATACATTTGTCTTTGTTACAAAAAACAGGATTTGGGTTTTTTTTGGTCTAAAAATACAAAAGGTAATCTTCAGAGTCAGTGAGGTCAGCAGCATCCTTAGGGGACAGACAGAGGTTCAGCTCTCCAGGCCACTACATGCAGCCCACCACTGGGTGGGCAATGGGGAAGATGAACAAGGGTGAGGGTGATATCAGGTCCTCTGGAGCTCTCGTGTCCCCCTAGCCCTAGAGAGCCAGTCTGAAAGTGGGCAGTAGACACTTCCTCTGGGCCAGGTGTCATTGGCCTCAGCAGTGGGCACAGGCAGCATGATTGTAGAGTGCAGGGCAGTCCCCAAGGCATGGCCACGGCCCTGGCAGTCAGCCCCAGCCTGTAGTGTCAGCTCACCCTGGCCTCAGTGCTTTCCTGATGGCTCTCCATGGAGCTAGACCAAGGATCAGTTACCCAGACTTCTCCGGGGGCCATGTCAACAGGCCTCAGACCTCCCCACAGCTCCACACACAGGGCCAATTGCATGCCCACTTTTCTGTACAACTCCCTCAGCCATCAGGTATGCCTTTGGCCTTGTCTTATCACAACCTTCCCTTTGAAGGACAAACCAGCATGTCCCTTCTGTTGAGCGTACCTTACACTTGTCATTGTCTTACTGGAAATTAGTAAGTTTTCTTCTTTCATCTAGATTGTAAGCAGGAAAGGAGTCCTTTTCCACATGTTTTCCCACCTCCCCTGACACTGAGATTGATTACTGAACAAACTCAAGGCTCTTCCCTTCTCAACCCCAATTGTCCTCTCTGACCTTGGCTCTTAAGCACCCCTGCCCTCCCTTAAATGTCCTAATCACCCCTGACATTATTCCTGTCTATCTCTCTGCCTTTGCGCCTCCTGTTAAAACTGTCTCTCCCCTCTGACCCATGGTTCAGATGCTACCCATCCTGAAACTTAGAACCTCTGCCCTCTACGTTCTCATTGAATTAAGTCAGCACTGTCATCACATCTGACTTTAAGAAGTCAGGGATTGTGACCCCTGCATTGGGAGCGTGGAGTCTTAACCACTGGACTTCCAGGGAAGTCCCTTAAGTCTTAATCTTAAACATTTCAGTTCATATAATCCTTTAACCCTGCTGATCTGCGATTATAAATTGTGCTGTTTCTTGCTGGACATAGTCTTATAAGTTAGAAGCATAGTGCTTCCCTGGTGGGGTAGTGGTTAAGAATCCACCTGCCAATGCAGGGGACACGGGTTTGAGCCCTGGTCCAGGAAGATCCCATATGTCGCGGAGCACCTAAGCTTGTGCGCCACAACTACTGAGACTGTGCTCTAGAGCCCGTGAGCCACAACTACTGAAGCCCATGTGCCACAACTACTGAAGCCAGCGCACCTAGAGCCCAAGCTCCGCAACAAGAGAAGCCACCGCAATGAGAAGCCTGCGCACTGCAAATCAATCAATAAATAAAAGTTAGAAGCATAAAGTTCTGAACCTGAGTGCTCATCCAAGATTAGGGTGGAGATATCAAGAGAGAAGTGAAGTGTTTACATTAAGAGATAGGTAGGCACTGGGAAAGTATCCTGTTACTGGGCTTTTGTGCTATGTTTTTAAGTTCGAAAACCTGATAGTTTTCATATTCTGTCAATAAAGTACTACCAAAGACTATTTCATACAGATAATTTTCATGGAGAAGAAACTATGAATTTGGAGGATATTTTCCTATGGAAAATAAAATCATAGATAAGTTTCTAAGATGTCTCAGATTTGCTTCAAAATAATCCAGGGAGGGGAAGCGGGGGGTGGGGCATAAATAAAACTTGCTTAGCCACCAACAGATAATTGTTGAAGTATTAGGTACGTAGGTGGTTTTATTGCAGCATTTTCACTGTTTCTATAAGTTTGAAGTTTTCCAAAATAAAAAAATTTCTAAGCAGAAATAGATTCTGAATTGAGGTGGCCAATTGTCCATTCTCTAAGGCTGCTCAGTTAATTCAGGTAATGATATTTCAAATATTAAGATATTTGAAAATGAGATACTCATTTGGTTCAAGGCACTATCAAGATAGTATCTTGGGGCTTCCCTGGTGGTGCAGTGGTTGAGAGTCCGCCTGCCGATGCAGGGGACATGGGTTTGTGCCCCGGTCTGGAAAGATCCCACATGCTGCGGAGCAGCTGGGCCCGTGAGCCATGGCCGCTGAACCTGTGTGTCCGGATCCTGTGCTCCGCAAGGGGAGAGGCCACAACAGTGAGAGGCCCACATACGGCAAAAAAAAAAAAAAAAAAAGTATCTTTAAAGTTCATTACCAGTCTCTATTTGAAATTGTGTCAGACTTTGCATATCTTAAATAAGGTACATTTTGGCATATGTACTCCCTCCAGAAATGTGTATATACAAACACACATAAAGCTATAAGCAAAAGTGATTTTAACTTGGTTTGAAAATATCAAACAACTTTTGTCAGTGCAGACATACTTTATGTGTGACAGGCCTAAAGACCCTAGGTAGGGAGTTAGGCCTGCAGGGGAGGAGCCTCCCTGGGAGTCACAAGCTCCCTATCAGTCCCCTTTAATGTGGTGACCATGCATCCCTGCTTCCTTAGTTCAGTGCGTTCATTGGCAAAGTGACGTGTACAACAGAGGGCATGGCCCTGGGCTGAAAGGCTAGCTTGTCACCACGCTGTGCTTCATGTTACAATACTTGTGTGGGCACACGGCTTGTGAAGAGCCAGTTATAAAGAGATCTGTCTGGAGTTCTTACTTGTGCCTTGCAGGGTAGTGATAGGAAGTAATTCTGCTTCCTGCTTTCACTGGACACATCTCAGGTGTGATTTTCTCTCCTTTCCCTTGGGTGCAGCCTCCTCTCCTCCAGCTCAGAGCTAGCAGTGTCAAGGGCAGCAGTACAGGGAGAAGAGCTAGTTCATGGCTAATTAATAGCAGTGAAGTATATCAACAGAGGGAGGATGAAATGAGAATGTGTGCCTCCTTGCTCAGCATCGCTTGGGGTCATAATGTGCTTTTTTTGTATCTAACACCCTTCTTGGAAAGATAGTATGAATGAATATAGTTCAGGTCAGTAAGTGACATGTCTTCTTGTCCCCTCAGTTTCCCTTTTGGTGCCTTTGCACCCCAGTCAAGGCCAAATTGCTGAGAGGCCTCCTTTGGAAGGAAAAGGCAGACTCCAAGGAGGCACCAACACCTGCTAAGAACTTTTTTCCTTCCCGCATGATGTGCATTATTTTATTGAGGTAAAATTCGCATAACATAAAATTAACCATTTTACTTTATTTTTTATTTTTTTTTTATTTTTTGGCCACACCATGTGTCCTGCAGGATCCCAGTTCCCCGACCAGGGATTGAACCCAGGGCCCCTGCAGTGGAAGTATGGAGTCCTAACCACTGGACCACCAGGGAATTCCCAAAATTAGCCATTATAAAGTGTAGAATTCGGGGTCATTTAGTACATTCCCAATGTTGTGTAACCACCACCTGTGTCTACTTCCAAAACAATTATATCACCCTAAAAGAAAACCCCATGCCCGTTAATCAGTTGCTCCCCATTTCACCCTCTGTCCAACCCCTGCTTTCTGTCTCTGTAGATTTCCCTGTTCTAATATTTCATACGAATGAAATCATACCACATGTGACGGTTTGTGTCTGGCTTCTTTCACTTAGCATTGTTTTTAAGCTTCAGCACATTACAGCATGTACCAGAACTTCATTCCTTTTTAGGACCTATTTCATCTTTACTACATCCCAGAACCCAACACAGTGTTTAGAGCAAAGAAGTGTTGAAGTGAAGATGCTTAGTGGCAGAATTCCCAACCTGAGAGGCTAGGTTAGGTTCATATTCAGGAAGGTCTCTCTTTCAGATCAGGCAGGACTTTGGGGGTCCTTCAGGTCTTACGCGGAGGGATATGAGACTCACTTCTTAAATGACTAGCTTTTAAAAATGTTTCAGGGGGCTTCCCTCGCGGCGTAGTGGTTGAGAGTCTGCCTGCTGATGCAGGGGACATGGGTTCGTGCCCCGGTCCAGGAAGATCCCACATGCCGTGGAGCGGCTGGGCCTGTGAGCCATGGCCGCTGAGCCTGCGCGTCCGGAGCCTGTGCTCCGCAACGGGAGAGGCCACAACAGTGAGAGGCCCGAGTACCGCAAAAAAAAAAAACAAAACAAAACAAAACAAAACAACAAAAAAAGTGTTTCAGAAGTATGAATAACCCTACAAATGGGTGACAAAGGCATCTAGGAAAAGGAAAAACCCATAATACCATCCGAGAACATGGTGGCAGTCACTTCATAGCTCTCAGTGCTTGAAATTAGGATCAACATCTCCATCACCAACTAAGCCTCCTCAGGTCGTTCCACTAATGGTCATCAAGCAGCCATTGTGTGCCAGGCGCCATGTCCCTAAAAGATGCAGTCATGACAGAGATAGACACTGTCTCTACTACCATGGGGCTTTAATGTTGGAGAGATGGAGATGCAAAGTAGATTTGTGACCTTTATTTAATTCAACTGGAGTAAGCACCACAACCAAAAAGGCGCTGGGCTCACCAAGAGAGGGCATGGTCACGGTGGGGCTTCTAGGAAGTAATATTGGGTGTGATCATCAAAGGGTCGATAGGAATTAACCAGGGAGGTCCAGGAAAGGAGGAGCATCTGCATAAGCCCTGAGGCTAGAGGGAGCATCAGGAATTGGAAGAACAAAAGTCCACGTGGCTGGTGTGCAGGCAGGAGCGTGAAGAGGACGTAAGGCAGAGAGGTCAGCAGGGCCAGGGCACACGGTGTCCTGAACACGTGTTTGAATATATCTCAAGTAATCACTCTAAAGAGTTTGAAATTTATAGTGGAGCGAATGTATAACCAAAAAAAATTTTTTTTTCATTTCTGACCTTGGTTACTCACTTGGTATAGGGATAGGAGTTTTCAGGAAAAGTGGATAAGCAATATTGGTGGGTGGGAGGAGTTTGGTGGGGAAGGAGCATTCAAAATTGATATCACCATAATTTCAGAACACGCCAGTGAATGCCTTGGAAAGCATCGTCTTCAGAGATTTTCACTGTGAGCATGTGCGGGCGAGTGGGGGTAAAGAGGTCATCAGTGCAATCATAAATGAATATTCAAATTGTAGATTAGTTCAGGATTAGCCTTCTCCATTTTCCCCATGATCAAGGGACAGAGTGTTACACCTAAAACTGGCAAAGAGAGCTTCCCTGGTGGCGCAGTGGTTAAGAATCCGCCTGCCAATGCAGGGGACACAGATTCGAGCCCTGGTCCGGGAAGATCCCACATGCTGTGGAGCACTTACGGCCGTGGGCCACAGCTACCAAGCCTGCGTGAGCCGCAACTTCTGAGCCCATGTGCCACAACTACTGAAGCCCACACGCCTAGAGCCCATGCTCCGCAATGAGAAGCCCGCATACCGCAACAAAGAGTAGGCCCTGCTCACTGCAAGTAGAGAAAGCCCGCGCACAGCAACGAAGACCCAATGCAGCCAAAAATAAATAAAAATAAAATAAATTAATTTAGTTAATAAAAAAGAAAACTGGCAAAGAGTCATAGATTATAGTTAAGCTTAGATTTCAAAACTGCTCATGACTATTTTGGCAGGATATATCTTTTTTTTTTTTAGCAATCCAGATGCAGATTGATTTTTTTTTTAAATTCAGGCTCCCTGCAGGGAACTTTAATCTTTGATTTCTCCTTATATATAAATAACATACTGGACTATTAACCTGGATTTCAGGGAGTAAATTTTTGTTTTTTTAATTTAAGAAACCGTACTGTAAACAGTCTTTCATTCTAGTGGATGAAGAGGGTCGTTTCTCTGGACCTTTAACATTTAGTAACCCTAACGGAAAGGCAAGGTGCCCAAGTCAGTCATCAGGACCCTGCCAATGAGGTGACCAGTGAGTTTGAGGAATAAGAGTGGATAAACAACTGACTCTCATTTGGCCTCCCCCTCCCCATACTAATAATCTGAATGATGTTTTCCACAGGATCGGCCACCTCTGTTGTTTGAGGATTTTCCTCCTCTGTCCCCCTTTTGCTCTGGGTTATTAGGTTCCTTCAAGTTACTTGGGAGCTGATCAAGACTTCAAGCTAAAGATGGTGATGATGAGTCGCCTATGGGTCATTCTTCAAGCCTCTCCATTCTTCAAGCACAGTGGAGAAGGTTCCAGATTCCGAGGTCCATGCTAGTAAGGCCCTGCAGCCTCTACACCTGTACTTACAAAACCCAGAACCGAGCCTGTGAGTACGTGGCTGCCTGGAGAGAGCAGAAGCCTGGTTGTTTCCTAACAGTCACATGTGTCTGCAGCTCTGATGTCAGTGGCATGCCAGACTGGGATTAGATGCCTTGAGAATTTAGAGCATAACCCATTATTTCTCTGTTTGTTCAAATATGGAAAGCCTAAGAAAAATCTCCCCTAGCTTTATTGAGATATAACTGACCTAAGTCTAAGGTGTACATCATGATGATACACGTACATACGGTAAAACGATTACCACAGTACCATGTGGAAAGGTGTTTTCTTCACCAATTTTGACTTGTTAAAATGATGTCATGCAGAAATAAGTCAAAGAAGTCCCAAGTTTCAAATACTTTGAACCTGTTCTTTATTGTGTTTTGTTAGCAATTGTCTTTTTACTAAAATTGATCACGGACTGCGAATTATTTCTGTGAGTCTGAACATTCTGGAATTTGCATATTCATGTCTGCAAGCAGTTCAGTAGCTTCATACTCTGGAATATTCCATCCTTCGTTACAAATTGCAGAAGAGTTGCTTCTAGCTGACCAGCTCGCCAGGGTGTGCTCCGCTGTGAACCCAGCAGATGAAGTGAGGCAGCTGATGGTCCTCCCTGACACCACGGCGCTACTGCCAAGGGGGTGTGTTGTCCTGTGCTGTCGCGGTGGACTGTGCACTGCAGATGCTGCATGGCATCCCTAAGTGTCCCCTGTGGGGCCAAGTAACCCTGGTACAGAACCCCAGAGATAATCGGAGAGGATAATGTGTGTGTTGGTGGAGACATGAGTTTAATGAAATGGTTAAGCATATCTGCTAAGTATTTATGTATTTTCCACCATTCACAGTGAATTCACACAGAGTTTTCCAGTGTTGGTTTGCTTACAGATTCTAGCTTTCTCAACTTTTCCTCCTTGGGTTTACTCTCTTTGACCTTATTTTGCACATTAAACAAGGAATTTATTAGTAATGCTAATCTAGCTAAATCTATTGCTTTGAAACTGCTTCATAAATATATTTTTACTGTAAGTTTATTTTGTTTCCTCCGGTATTGACTGTGTTCTCATTAAACTGAGCTGGTCTGAGTCATAATAAATTTCTGGTTGCTGGGTGTGTCTTCTTCCTACCATCAGGCCCACATCCTACGTGACTGGCTTATTCTCAACACTGGCACTTTGTGGTCTAAGGCTTAAAATGGAAAAAAGTAGTCATATTTATCTAGTTACTAACAGAAAGTGTTTTTTTTTAACAGAAAGTTGAAAGTTAAGGGTCTAAAATCCAATATGCTCATGTCTTTAGAATAATTTGCTCCTGGGGAATTCCCCGGTAGTTCAGTGGTTAGGACTCCATGCTTTCACTGCTGAGGGCTAGGGTTCCATCCCTGGCTGGGGAACTAAAGTCTTATAAGCAGAGTGTCACAGACAGAAAAAAAAAAGATAAATTGAAAAAAAAAAAAAAGATTAGTTTGCTCCTTTCAGTGCTGACAAAAACAAAATGTGGTAGTGCCTTAGGGATGAGGGGCTTCCCTTGATTAATTTCCTGCATCAGATGTTCTTTTTTTTTTTTTTTTTTTTTTTTTTGCGGTATGCGGGCCTCTCACTGTTGTGGCCTCTCCCGTTGCGGAGTACAGGCTCCGGACGCGCAGGCTCAGCGGCCATGGCTCACGGGCCCAGCCGCTCCGCGGCATGTGGGATCTTCCCAGACCGGGGCACGAACCCGTATCCCCTGCATCGGCAGGCGGACTCTCAACCACTGCGCCACCAGGGAAGCCCCAGATGTTCTTGTTTGTAGGTTACTAAGACATACAGATGACAGACATGATTTGGTTTTGCTTTTGGTGTTTATACTGTCCCTCCTTTTTTCACCCAGGATAATATTTGGTCTTTGCTGTCCTGGACCACTGAGCATGTCCTGTTTGTATATCCTGGTTCCTCATCTGTTTAGCTGTAAAGACAATAGTCATTGTTTCTGGAAGCTCAGTACCCCAGTATACACTCATGACTAAAGATGACCCAAAATTTCTGAGGGTTAGAAAAGATAATGTTCAAAGTCCTTAGCTAGCGCCTGCCACACACTGAGAACTCGGCCTTGGCAGCGACCTCTAGTACCAGTCGTTATCATCATCACCACCTTCATCACTGTCATATGCTCAGCACCTCCCTCAGATGTCTGACCATTTTTAGAATCCAGGAGCAGAGTAGGGAGTGACTGAAGGAGGAGGCTGTGGTGAATTTAGAAGCAGCATTGCACTGGGGCCTGTGCCCTGTGCTCTGCCTTCACTGTCCCCCTCCCCAGGTAATCCCTGGGGTCAAATTAAACTGCTGTTTGCTGTGATCTCAAGTTGCACACAGTAAATGTTGACATTCCTAACCCTGTGGACTGGTAATATTATAAAATAAAGATAAAATCCTATACCCGTTACCCAAGATGAAAAAATTAATTTCACTTCATGTATCATCTACTGAAATTTAGCCTAATTGTCACATAAAAAAAATTTAGGGTCAGAGCAGATCGGAAAACAGAACTCAACAGTAAGAAAATCCAATTATAAAATGGATCAGGGCTTCCCTGGTGGTGCAGTGGTTGAGAGTCCGCCTGCCGATGCAGGTGACACGGGTTCGTGTCTCGGTCCAGGAGGATCCCGCATGCTGCGGAGCATCTGGGCCCGTGGCCCATGGTAGCTGGACCTGCATGTCCAGAGCCTGTGCTCCTCAACAGGAGAGGCCACAGCAGTGAGAGGCCCGCATACTGCAAAAAGAAAAAATGTATCAAAGACCTTAACAGTCACCTCATCAAAGAAGACATACAGATGGCAAATAAGCATATGAAAAGATGCTCCACATGATATATCATCAGCAAAATCCAGGTTAAATAATCATGAGACACCAAAACACACCTATTAGAATGGCCAAAATCCAGAACACTGACAACATCAAATGCTGACAAGGCTATGGAGCAACAGGAACTCTCATTTACTGTTGGTGGGAATGTAAAATGGCACAGCCACTTTGGAAGACAGTTTGGTAGTTTCTTTCAAAACTAAATATACTCTTACCATACAATCCATCAATCAATACTCCTTGGTATCTACCCAAAGTTGTTGAAAACATGTCCACACAAAAACCGGCATACAGATGTTTATAGCAGCTTTATTCATAATTCCAAAATTGGAAGCAGCCAAGATGTCCTTCAGTATGTGAATAGATAAATAAATAGTGGTGCATCCGAACAGTGGAATATTATTCAGTACTAATAAGAAAGCTATCAAACCATGAAAAAACATGGAGACAACTTAAATGCATATACTAAGTGAAAGAAGCCAATCTGAGAAGGCTACATACTGTATAATCCCAACTATATGACTTTCTGGAAAAGCAAAATTATGGAGACGGTAAAAAGATCAGTGGTTGCTAAGGATTGGGAGGAGGGAGGGATGAACAGGCAGAGCATGGAGGATTTTTAGGGCAGTGAAAATGCTCAGTATGATACTATCATGAATGATACATGCCATTATACATTTTTCCAAACCCACAGAATGTACAACACCAAGAGTGAACTACAATGTAAACTATGGACTTTGAGTGATTCTGATGTGTCAGTGTAGTTTGTCAATTGCAATAAAAGTAGCACTCTGACACGGGATGTTGATAATGGGGAAGGCTATGCACGTGTGAGCATGGGCAGTATATAGGAAATCACTGTACCTTAAATAACAAAGTCTTTTAAAAATTAAGCATGAGACCTTAGAGCATAAGAAAATAAATGTAATAATGTAAATTCTTAATTGAATGAAATATAAAGAATATCATCTAGAATGGAAATGGTATTTATTAATTGTTATTATTCCAGTGATTCACGTTGTTCATGATCTCTCATTTTAGAAGGAAGAGAAATTTATTTTTTGGATAAATTGGAATAGAATGGTACTGTGTAAAAGGTAGGCACTAGACCCACATGGGTATTCACAAGTAAATTAAAATTCATTAAAATTTTATAGCCACAAATGCATAGCACTTACCATACTGGCCATTTCCATCATCAGAGAAAGTTCTATTTTACAGCACTGATCTAATAATAACTGAACTGTGTTAGAAAGTTGTTCAGTTATTTCTTCAATTAATTTTGAAGGATACAAAGCTGGGAGAATAACAGTATTAGAAAGCTTGTTTCGGGCTTCCCTGGTGGAACAATGGTTAAGAATCTGCCTGCCAATGCAGGGGACACGGGTTCGAGCTCTGATACAGGAAGGCCCACTTGCCGCAGAGCAACTAAGCCCGTGCGCCACAACTACTGAGCCTGCGCTCTAGAGCATGTGAGCCACAGCTACTGAGCCTGCATGCTACAACTACTGAAGCCTGTGCGCTTAGAGCCCGTGCTCTACCACGAGAGAAGCCACTGCCATGAGAAGCCCGTGCACCACAATGAAGAGTAGCCCTCACTCACCGCAACTAGAGAAAGCCTGTACTCAGCAACGAAGACCTAATGCGGCCAAAAATAAAAATAAATTAATTAATTTTTTTAAAAAAAGAAAAAAGCTTATTTTACAATGTCTTCACAAAGAACTCTGATAATCACCAGATAATCCAGACTCAGGATGCCCCAGATTGACTCTTTTCATTAACAGTTAGATAACCTTGAGAAACAATGGACCGATTAAGAGCCCTTTGGGTTTAATTAACGACCTCAGGAGTATCTGCAGCTACAAGGAACTAACAAACAGCCCTGAACTGACCAACAGGAAATGTGGGCCTTAGTCTCCTGCACTGATAACTGCATGTGATGCTGTGCATACCTGGGCTTAGCATAAAAGTGCCTTTTACAACCCTGATGCTCTAACAAGGCAATTTGTGATTCTGTGACCATCCCCAACAAAGTCACATCGAGGTTCCCTGTGTATCCCATCACTGCAATAAGCCCTAGGCCTGCTAGGATCATGTTCAATTTGACGAGGAAATAGCCCATCTCAAGAAAAAGCACAGTACAGGGCAAGGCACCGGAGAAAAAGCTAGTGACTGTATAGAGCAATAATGTCCAAAGGATACATAATGCGAGCCACATAGACACTTCTAAATTTTCTAACAGTCACACTAAGAAAGGGATAAAGAAACAGGTGAAATTAATTTTAGTTGCATACTTTAACTTGCTATACCCAAAATATTATCACTGTAACATGTAATCAATATAAAGATTATTAGTGAGGTAGTTCACAGGATTTTGTCCTAAGTCTTCAAAGCCCAGTGGGGTATCCTACAGTTTCAGCACTTCTCACTGACTGACCAAGGGGAGTAGCCTGGCAAGGTTCTGGAATAGCGTGGCAAGACCAGAGCTTGGGAAGAATGAGGAGAAATAAAATTAGATGGGCGAGGTGGGTTCCTACTAGGAGTACCTCGGTGCTTGGATGCAGAAGCTTGGACTTCACATAGTCTTTAACATGGGAACAACATGATGAAGGTGGTAATTTAGGAAAACTGATGGATGGCAAAACACAGAGGGGAGTTAGAGAGGAGGAAAAGTGAGCAAGAGGACATTTCCTTGAGGAAAACTCTGTGGTACAGGGGCCTGAATGAGGCTGGTGGTCATGGGCTGCACAAAGAAGAGATAAACCTCAAAGATCCTTAAGGAGAAAACAATGCGGCACTCAGCAGAGTAAAAGGAAATAAAGATAAAATGGGAACGACCCCTTCCCAGTAATGCTCTTTATCTTGTACATTCAATCCACAAGCAGGGACTGAAAGCCAGCTCAGTTCTTCATGGGGCTTGCAGAGCCGTGAGGGTGCAGATAACTAAGCATATATGCATATACTTATCATCATACCCATGTAATAAATGATTTGAAGGAAAAGATCAGAATGCTATGATTAATAAAAACAAGAGCGGATTGCATAAGAGGATAGGGAGGTGCGGAGGTGACACTTTTGCTGAAGAGGTGACAATTAAGCCAAGAAGAGAAGCCAGCCCTGAGCTGAGTGAGGGGAGATTGATTTCTGAGAAGGAGCAGGAACTGAGGGGCTGAGACAGGGATGATCCCGAAAGACAGACACCCCCGAGGCTGGAGCTGAAGGTGGTACAAGCACAAAGTAAATCGAAGACAGGACCAGTCATGTAAACAGGAACTAAAGCTGAGTACATCCTCACTGTGGAATCTAAAGGGATTGTGTTGCTCTCAGTGTTACATTAGTGACAACTTCCTAACGACAGTGTGACGTCGTGCCCTTAAACCATGGCTGACAGAATCACTCTATTTATTTCATTCTCCCCACACGAGAAGAAGGTGGAAACACAGGCTCCATTAGTCAGAAGACGTAATCACCTTCTGACTTTGAGGGGAAGTCTGAGTAACCACCAAGAAATCAATTTAATCTATATTTTGTTACAATGGAGGAAGAGGGAGGGAGGAGAGAACAAAACTGTGAATTTATCTTTAGCAAAACGCGCCCTGGGCAAAAGCTGGCTTCATGAAGGGGACAGTGACCAAGGGCTCCCTGGTGGGGGGATGCTCTGGGCTCCTAAAGGAGGAAGTGGCTGGGGGAAAGAAAACCTGGAAGCTGATCTTGTGAACCAAGGGAATACAAATTGACGGGAACGTTATGACCATACAAGAGCAGCTGAAGTAACAGGCCCAGTTTCCTTGGGCTGGTGTTTGTGTGGGTGAGAGAGTAGACTCTAGACCATTTCCTGAATGAAGTGGGCGATGATTTGGGTGAAAAAGGACATCGTCTTAGGGATCTGCTCCTTACTGCCTTCTCCCTTAGTCGCCTTACGAGACCCGCACGAGCTGGTTGTGAAGGATGTGAATGCTCAAACCCTCAGCCTCAGTCTGAGCATCTCAGAGTGGACAGTGTTGTCAGGTTTCTTTGTGCCGGCGGGCAGCTTTAAGACTGAATCATGGCTGTTCTTGGGGTTTCTGGAAGTTTTAAAATATCAAAAAAAAATTAATCGGTATGGCTGATTCATTTTGTTGTGCAGTGGAGGCTAACACAACATTTTAAAGCAAGCATACGTCAATAAAAATTAATTTAAAAAAATTAATCAAATACAGCTTTTTATCCCAACAATAGCATTTGGATAATCAATACTCAAAGGGCATATACCCAGTAGGGCGCTACAGGGCACGAAAAAAAGGGAGGGAGGTATGGCTCCTCCCTGCAAGGAACTTGCATTCTGATCTGATAACAATATGACTATTGTACCAATTCATATGCGTTTTTCATTTTAGATTTCTGAAACAGAAAGTCCTCCTTCTCTAAAGTAAGTTCTTGTTGTTCAGAAGTTATTTTACACTAAGGGACAAAACCCAAAACGTTGGGTTCAGACCTCTCTAGAGATGAGATTACCGCATTATATGAAAAACTTGAGCGGGGAGGGGGAAGGGAATGCCCTGAGTTTGCCTATTGCTTTTTGCTCTACACCAAGATTTCTCAACCTTGGCATTAATGATATTTGGGGCCACGTAATTCTCTCCTGTGAAAGCCCAGCCTATATACGTAGGATGTTTAGCTGCATCCCCAGCCTCTACCCACTAGATGTCAGTAGCACCCTCCAGTTTTGACCACCAAGAGTGTCTCCAGACATTGCCCAATGTCCCCTGGGGTCAGAATCGCTCCCTCCTTTGAGAACCACTGGTCCAGAAACTGCCTTGGAGCACTCTATGCCTATGCTGCTGGGGCACTTGTACCAAAAAATCCAAGGTTAAGATCCTGCTTTGGGCAGCTATCTCAGGAAGAGAACCGTTTCCTCTGTAACAGGAAACCAGAGGCAAGCTTGTTTTTTATGACAAGTGGAGTGCCAGTGACCCTGCCATGCACAGGGGGGTTTGACTGGGCAGCAGCTGCCTTGTCACTTTCGCCAATCCTCAGACTCATTCTCAGTGGTGGGGTGAGGTGCAGAGTCGTTGGTAATGATTTACCTTGATTGGTATTTTGTCCAGCTTTCCTGTTGGTCTTGGTTCTGCCCATCCGTGCTGATTCTAAAGGGCAGAGAGCTGGACCACCCGAATTACACATGTGGCTTCTATCCATCATGTGTGGATAGCTCTTTCTTTGTTATAAGAAGTTTCCTGAGATTTCTCAGGGACTTGCCACAAAGTCCTGGCGCTTGACTCTTTGGTAGAAAAATCACCGCCAGTGATGTCATCAGCACCCGTGTGGGACACAGTGTGCGTCTACACCTTAATATATACAGTGTCATAGCTATTCATGTGGCAGGACTCCAGGGACCTAAGCAATGCTAACATTCTACCCAGGCTTTGCAGGATGGCTGCCTAATCCTCACAGCTGGCTCACGTAAGAGGTGAACCCAGCATACACGCTTACATGGGACCACATCATCCCCCCAGTGGGATTCCAGCTAGTGTCATCTCAAGGACAGCCCCCGATGTGCTTTCTCCTAGTGCACCCTCTGTGGGAGAGCGTGGACCTGGTCCCGGGGGGTGAGCGCCAGTAGCCCATCAACATCCTGTGGAGAGACAGTGTGTACCATCCTAGCTTAGAACCGCTCACCACCTCTTACGACCTGACCACCTGCCTCCGCGTCTGGAATAACGGGTACGCTTTCCTCGTGGAAAGTGAAGACTCTTCAGATAAGTCAGGTGAGAGCCAGACCTGTCTGTGGTCTCATCTGGAGTTAAAGGGACAGTTTCATGTCAGCACAGGCACATTGCAAGGCCTCCATGGGAGGGGGACCTCTTTTGATAGCAGTGGCACAGGACTCACTGGACTCTTTTTATCGTTGTGTGATACACATAACATGAAATGTACTCTCTTAGCCTTTTTTAAAGTATATGGTTCAGTAGTATTAACTACATTCACACTGTTGTGCAACTGTCACCACCATCCATCCTCAGAGGTTTGTACCCATTAAATAATAACTCCTTATTTTTCCCCACCCTCCAGCCCCTGGCAATGATTATTTTCCTTTTGTTTCTATGAATTGACTTTTGGGTATGTTATCTACATTTTCAAGTGTAAAATATACAAATCAAGTATTTCTGATGAAAATTTAGCATCCAAATTGATATGTGCTGTATGTATTAAATACATAACATATTTTCAAGACTTAGTAACTTTTCACATTGATTATACATTGAAATGACAATATTTTGAAGATATTTGGTAAAGTAAAATGTTTTCAAAATTAAGTTCACCTGTGTGTGTGTGTGTGTGTGTGTGTGTGTGTGTTTAACTTCTTCAGTGAAGCTCCTAGAAGCTTTAAAATTACCTCTGTGGTTTGCATTACATTTCTATTTTTAGGCACTGGTATAAAAGGATAAAAGCAAATAATAAATACTAAAATAATAACTAAATAATAACTAAATAAATATCAGTTAAAATGTGAGACTTGATAAGAATGTATTTTAAATTGAGTAAAAAGATAAAGGCAAACAACTAAGGGGTATTCAGGAAAGGAACTAAACATTTAAGAGTGTGGTGTGACTACACATTTGCTGAGTGCTTCATTTATCTCCCATAGAAGTCTCTGTGATGGACCCTCATCTCCGTTTTTTAGATGGAGAAAGTAAAGGTCAGTGAGGTTAAGTGCTTTCCTGCCAGGTCACTCAGCTAGCACCTGGAGAACTGGATTGGAGATCTGTGGACCATACTCTGCACAGCACCTCTGAGCTCCTGCAGGTTCCATAGGTACAGGCCTCTTGCAGGCTCCCTGACTTAGTCCACTCTGGATGCTGAGTGTTTTAAGGATACCCAGGTTTTAGTCTAGTCAAGTATGGTAAGACACACAGACATGGAAATGGCTATCATGAAGGAAGCATTTTATTATACTCACAAATACTAAAAAGAAGAGACATGGCATGCCATGCACGGCCACATGGGGAAGCACCAGGGGTGGTCAGGAGGCAGAGAGAGCAGGGGAAGACATGGACAGAACCTTTGTTGTGGTTTCCATGGATGAGACAACATAAGCAGGCTTAGGATTGACCACTTTGGATAATCTCAGCAGGCTCTGGGCATAGAGGCTTCCCCCAGTTGTCTGGTATGTGGCCCTGGGGTGACTAGGGCAGAGGAATAGTAGCTCAGAGTATAAAGAATCCCAAAAAGGAAGTCGTTGGGGTCTGAGCTCTGGACTGGTTGGTTTGTATATGAAAGGCATGCTCCCTGTTGTTTGTTCTCTCTAGCAGTTGACTAACCCTGGGAGAGGTGATCCCTCTAGCATCAGCAAGGCCTCAGATATCAAAGCATCAAATATAGAAACTGGAAAACATAGTTATTGCACTGAAGCTCCTCAGGACTCAGGGGCCTGAACTGAAAGCTGGGCCTTACTACACGTTGGCTTGCCTTGACAGCTTCAGCCTCCAGAGCCTCTGTGTGCCAAGCACCAGTGAGACCCAGAGCGGGAAGCTGATGGAGTAAGGGACACCTTTTCCTGCAGACTGTGGGCTCCAGCCTATCAGCAAACAGCCTGCTCATTTGTTTTGAATCTACTTTCACTCAGTGATGTTTATAACAGTCTAAATTGTCAATGTAAGTGCAGTTCCAGTACTGTGGATTGTTTTTAGGTAATCACCAAGTATCTGACTTTATCTTCTTTTTTTTATAGTATGCTTTATTTATTTATTTTCTAATTCATTTTTGGCTGAGTTGGGTCTTCGTTGCTGCGCGCAGGCTTTCTCTAGTTGCGGTGAGTGGGGGCTACTCTTAGTTGCAGTGCGTGGGCTTCTCATTGCAGTGGCTTTGCTTGTTGTGGAGCATGGGCTCTAGGAGCGCAGGCTTCAGTAGTTGTGGCACGTGGGCCCTAGAGCACGTGGACTTCAATAGTTGCGGCGCATGGGCTCAGTAGTTGCATGAGGGCTCTAGAGTGCAGGCTCAGTAGTTGTGGTGCACGGGCATAGTTGCTTAATGGAATGTGGGATCTTCCCGGACCAGGGATCGAACCCAGTGTCCCCTGAATTGGCAGGCGGATTCTTAACCACTGCACCACCAGGGAAGTCTAGGTTTCTGATTTTAATTCACATTCTATTATTGAGCATCCGTGGATCTTGGTACCCAAAGGGATGTGGGTGGGATGTCCTGGAACGAATCCCCTGAAGATACTGAGGGACAACTGTATTTAGAAAGCTGCATAGGGGCTTTCCTGGTGGAGCAGTGGTTAAGAATCAGCCTGCCAATGCAGGGGACACAGGGTCAAGCCCTGGTCTGGGAAGATCCCACATGATGCGAAGCAACTAAGCCTGTGCGCCACAATTACTGAGGCTGTGCTCTAGAGCCCACGAGCCACAACTACTGAGCCTGCACGCCACAACTACTGAAGGCTGCACGCCTAGAGCCCGTGCTCCACAGCAAGAGAAGCCACCACAATGAGAAGCCCGCGCACCGCAACAAAGAGTAGCCCCCGCTCACCGCAACTACAGAAAGCCCGTGTGTAGCAATGAAGACCCAATGCAGCCAAAAATAAATAAATATATATTTTTTTAAATCTAGAAAGCTGTAGATAGTTCATTTCCCGAGAGTGGGTTTCATTATTCTGTTATTATGCTATCTTTAGTAAGAGAACCCTCTTAAGTACTGTTAAGAGAAGTGGACTCGTGAACTTTAACTGGTGATTGAAATCAAGTTTCTGGTGCTCAGGAGAGCCAGATCAAGTTAACAAACGCTCTGTACAAGCTGGGTCCTGCCAAGGCCAGCATCTTTGGGTGTGTAAACGCTGCCTAAGCACCTGTAGGATGGAACAGTGGCACGCTGATGAGGGAATGGTGAGACTTCTGGCTGAGATCCAAAATGAAGATTAAAAAAAAGATTAGTTCCCAGTGGTGAGAGAAAATCCTCCAACTCTGCAAAATTGTCTTCACTCTGCTTAACAAGGGCTCCATGTGACAACCACTGGGCTTCAGCAAAATCCCTTTCAGCAGAGGAACAGGAATTCTCTATTTGCATACATTTGGGCTACAGTTTGCCTCCTGTTTCGTGATTTGTTCCAGTGTAGGAGAGATAGAGATAAGAAAACTCAGCACATTCGTGGGGAGTACAATGCCTGTCTGTGAAATTAAACCCAGAGACAGATAGAGGTGGTTTCTGCACCCAGCAGTGTGCTGCCTTCACTCCCACAGTGCCCTTCACATCTGTAGGGAGGATGCTCAGAACGGAGTATTCAAAACACTGGGTAGTTCCTAACCTCAGCACTTTCACCAAAGTTTTAAGAAACACTCCCCAAGACTCCTTTCTGCATGCAGAGCCATTTTGAAAGAATTCTCAACGGTAGCAAGGAAAGAGGTTTCTGGAATTTGTGATCTTCTACTTATTCATTTAACATTTATTTAAAATTTTTGCATTTGTTTAAACTTCTTATTTTTGTTTTTTTTGGGTTATTTTTAGCCACCCCGTGTGGCATGCAGACCTTCGCTGGCTGATCTGGAATCAAACCCGTGCCCCCTGCAGTGGAAGCATAGAGTCTTAACAGCTGGACCACCAGGGAAGTCCATAAACTTCTAATTTTTGGATAGATAAAATTCACAGGTACAAAAGTATATATGCCATGAAAAACATGCCCTGTTCCTTCTCTCACCAATGACAACATTGTTCTCTGCCTGAGCCCTGTGCACCTGGAAAACTGCAGAAAGTTAAGAAATAACCCCATGCTTTTGTGTTCTGGGAAAAGGCTTACTGCAAAGAACCACCTTTCCCCACAGGACTTAGACAAGACTTGTGAACAAACCCTTGTTACATACGACAAGGCCAGACACAGGCTCGAAATTCCAATTTTTTCCTTAAAAATGATTCGGTGAACTGTTGTACCCACTGATCCATCAGAACAAAATGCTTGACAACCAAACTTTGGTTAAGTTCCTCTCCTTTGCCGAGACCCTGGAGCTTTGGCCCACCCTCAGCCCTGGTCCAGGAAGATCCCACATGCCATGGAGCTACTACCGTGCACCACAACTACTGAGCCTGTGCTCTAGGTCTCGTGAGCCACAACTACTGAGACCACGTGCCACAACTACTGAAGCCCGCGCCTAGAGCCCATGCTCCGCAACAAGAGAAGCCACCGCGATGAGAAGTCCACGTATTGCAAAAAAGAGTAGCCCCTGCTCACCACAAATAGAGAAAGCCCGTGTGCAGCAAAGAAGACCCAACACAGCTAAAAATAAATAAATCAAATAATAAACCAGTAATTTAATAAATAAATAAATAAATAGAATATGGTTAACTATCACTGGGGGAAATAGAGTCCATTATGTGTTCACTTCAGTCAATGGCTTTTCCAAATGGTTTTCATCTAGGGCCTCCCAAAAGAGAATCACTTAAAAGGTATTTTATTTTAATGTCTTTTAAATCTGGAATAACAAGTCTGTTTGCTCAGCTGTACCCAAACTGATGATCCTTTCTAGATATCCAGTGTTCTCACGGGTGTCTGATTCATCACTGTCTCTAGCATCTTCTTGATATTAACGGGGAGCCCAGAAACAAACAAAAAACTTTCAATTTTTGCATATATACAAACACACATACATGCATACACACACACACACACACACACACACACACACATATGTTATATAAAGTGTATCTTAAGAAAAATAACTTTGTTTTTTGTTTTTGGGCTGTACCATGTGGCATGCAGGATCTTAGCTCCCCGACCAGGGATCAAACCCATGTCCCCTGAATTGAGAGCGTGGAGTCTTAACCACTGGACCACCAGGGAACTCCGCAAAATAACGTTTAAAAAGGAGCCATTCCTCTCTATCAATTCTTCTTTTCCTTCTTATTCCTAACTATTTCCTGACTATGGTGGTATGTATTTTATATGGTACCATAAAATATGTACCATGTTTTATATGGTACAAGTATTTTCTTTAAAAATAAGAGAATGACCATTTTATAACTAACTGCTTTGAATCTGGACATATTTGCTTCTTTACTCTGGTGAGATCCTTTATAATATACCTAAAATGAGGCCCCCATTTCCTCAGCCTATAAAATATCCAGAGGTATTCAAAGCTGCCTTCAAAACGTTGGAAACCATACGATCTGAGATCAGTCCCAAGAGGAATGGCCTGGGCCTCACATATGGGGAAGCTGTTAAAACCTCATCCCAGAAGTGTTCAGTTCTCCTTCACTCTGGAAATCCTGTCTTCACACGTGTGAAATGTGTCCTGGTGAAAACAGCACGTGACCTGCTTGGGGGCTGCTGAGACCCTGTGAGCAGGTGGCAAGGGCAGCGGGGGGTTGGCTGGGAATAAAAGAAATGGAAAATAATGAGCTTCTGCTTGACAGTGACCGCTGGCTTAGTTGTTCCTAGCTCCCTTTCGTTCCATTCAGAGAAGCGGTCTTAATAGGCAAGGTGCCCTCAGAGGGTTTGGAGAATGATCAGAAAGAAGACTCTATGGGCATATTTAGTGAAGAGAAAAGAGTACAAACACCACTTTGCTGCACACTTAGACACATACTGGACGACTGAACTCTCTGCAATGATGGAAATATTATATGTCCATGGTGTCCAAATGGTCACCATCAGCCACCTGTGTCTACTAAACACTTGAAATGTTGCTAACACAACACACGAACCGAATAATTTTATTTCATTTTATTTTTTATTTTATTTATTTATTTGGTAGCGCTGGGTCTTAGTTGCGGCTTGTGGGCTCCTTAGTTGTGGCTCACAGGCTCCTTAGTGTGGCATGCGAACTCCCAGTTGTGGCATGTGGGAGCTAGTTCCCTAACCAGGGATAGAACCCAGGCCCACTGCATTGGGAGCGCAGAGTCTTAACAACTGCACCACTAGGGAAGTCCCTTTATTTCATTTTAATTAATTGAAATTTAAATTGCCACATATGGATAATGGCTACTCTATTAGTGTAGCCTCAGACAGTTTCATGTGGATAATGGAGTATGATTTGGCTCACGTAAGTACAAAATGCTAGGCTTGTTTGGTACATATTTCTTAGCTACTTTCTGTTTCTAAGGTTGTGGTCCCTGAGGATTTGTATCACTCAAAATAAGTGTGTCTGTGCTCCAGCTTGTCCTCTGTCATTGTTGCTATCACTTCCTCCTTTGCAAATAAACTTGTTTTCTTTTTCCCAGCCTGCTTCTTGCACAAAATGCCAGAGAACAGAGCTGCTTGCCAGTGTTCAACCCCAAGGCTTAACTCAAGAGGTTGAGAGATAGTCCCTCGGGGAGGGTTTGGAGACAGATCTCTCCAGCAGAGGTTTGGGGTGACCTGCCTTGACAAGACTCGGCTACCTTCTCCAAACACAAGGTCAGGTGAATTTAAACTACTTACAGATGAGGAATGTAGGTTAACGGCAAGGGTGAGAGGCTGAACAAATTGCGAGCTTGACAACAGCTACTTCTAGTTTCACTTGAGCCAGGCTGTGTGATGGTTGAAAATCAGTAGAGGACCCTAAATTTGGGTTTGCTCACTAAGTCACTTCAGTGCCCCACTGGATAACTCTGGTGGTGTTAAGCCCAACTAAGAACTTGGCCCAAAATACAAGGTGTGGTAAACCACCGTGACCACATTTTACAGTCCTGATCTGGATCACAGCAGGGTCCCCAAATCCCCAAATCTGATGGTAGCAGCTGAAAACTAGACCCAAAGTGCATGAAAAACAGTAGTGTGTGTACCTATCAACACAATGATTAATTTAAAGAACAGGGATTAGTGGTTACTATATACCAGGCCCTAAGCTGGGAGCTGGAAATACAGGAAGAAAGGAAACCAAGCCTCTGCCTTCAAGTTGCTCACTGTCTAGTAGAAGAAAGAGCAGAAAAGACCCCAATATTATAATAGGCTGTGGTAAAGACTCTCATAAAAGAGTGGATGGGATACTGTGACAGCACATCAAAGAGCCTAGATTCAGCCTGTGATTTCACCAAGGGGTCTTCCTGGACATGGTAGCATGAGAGCAGGGCCTGAAAGCAGAGTTTGCCAAGTGGGCAAAGGCATTCTGGACAGAGGCATTTGTCCAAAGGCATAGAAGCAAGAAAAGCTTGGTTTATCTGGAGTAGGTCACACGGTATATTCTGTCCCTCAGTGTGTAAAGTACGCTTATTTAACAACCCAGGCCACAGAGAACTGCCTAAAGTGGAAAGTCACATGAAACTTTCTGCTCCAAATTCCATGCCCCAAATATGGCCCCTGTTAACTGTTTGATGTATCCTTACAGACCGTATACACAGTGGTGATAAATAGTGCTCTGAGCAGAGTAACTGCTCAATAAGGTTAGTTCAATAAATGCTGACCTCCTGTGCCTGCGTGAACACAGATGTATGGAACGGCCACAAAGTCGAGACGCAGACTCCCTCATCCTCCCGCAAACACGTATCTCTCCACGTGCTCCTGAACATCTTCCATTTCCAAGCCTGGAAACCATCAGAGGGAGCCTTAACAGCTGGCTAAAGGTCTTTATTGTTGGGAAACTGTCTCGTGCATACAGCTTTGAGGGCCCTGGGTGTTTTTACTGGGCAGTTGGTTTTAGAACCTCCCACCCAAGAATCTCATCCTGTTGAAGGCTAGCCCCCACTTGAACCCTGGAGGGACTGCCTTGGAAGACATAAGCTGCCATTTAAAATCTATGTTGTCCTATTAGCCTAGCCCCTTGCTACTCAGTGTGGTGCATGGACCAGCACCACGTAGGAGCTTGTTACAAGTGCAGGATCTCAGGACCCCCTGGATCAGAATCTGCACTAAAGATCCCCCGGTGATTCCGGTGCACATTACAGTTTGAGAAGCTCTGGCCCAGTCAACACACTCCCTGTTCCTAAGAGAAACCCAAGGGCTGGCCCTGGACCTCGGCTCAGCCAGCCCTGCCTCCTTTCCCTCACTTGCCCTGGCTTTTGAAATTTCCCTAAAGAGAAATCAGTCAATCTCTGGAGGATCTGTTGTGGCATTTCCTTCTTACTTTAATTAAGGGCCCTTCCTCATTCTCTTCCTGACCCTCCCTACATCGCCAGTTCTCCTTGAAATTGCGACTCTTGAGTCGCGATCCTCTGCTGGTCCATCTTGGTGGCTTCTGCCCCTCTGGACTCTACATCACCCCTTTAGCTATGCAGAGAGACAGCACAGTCTTTGAATGTTTGACCTATGGCTCTTGCCTGTCGTGGTTTCGAATGCCAAACAGTTGTGTGACCTTGGGCAAGTTATGTCACCTCTCTGTGCCTCTTGCTGGCTCCTGAATTCACTTGCATAGACACTTATCCACACTGGCATATAAATCACACCTCACATCATTCTTCCAAGCTGGCCACATCTACCATCTCTAAGGCTAACCCACGCCACTGTGACAGAGAGCCATTCCAGAGACAGTGAATGGATTGATTTATTGTTTTCCTGGTTGTGATTTATATAGACTGGCTGGCTGTTGGCCCTACCCACAGGATAACACAAGGGTGACACTGTTTTTCTTGGTACTCCTTAGACCTCAGCTGACTATTTTAAGTTCTTTATGTTTTTCTTTTTTGGTCACACACAGCAGCATGTGGATCTTAGTTCTCCGACTAGGGATCGAACACGTGCCCCCTGCAGTGGAAGCGGGAAGTCAACCACTGGACCGCAACAGAAGTCCCTATTGTAGTTTCTTTGATAGCTTCCCTCTCAGAGAATCAAGTGTCCCAATGAAATCAGGGTGATGCACACTTCCTTCGCTTTCTATTATATTTATCCAAGTAGCGAGAGGATGCAAAAAGCTGGATCTGGATACACTAATTATCCAGATCTGCCACTTGGTGTATAATATGTATAGATGCATAAGATGGATTTCAATTTTAGAGGGAAAGTTCTTAAAAAATAAGATATAATGGACACATGGGTAATCAGCCTACCGTAAGTAAGTCACTGAGAACCTTAACTCCCAGCTTAACCAAGTTGACAAGAGAAGTATGCAATGGGGGCTGTGGGCGGGTTGGGGTTAGGGAAGGGGTGTGGCATGGCTACAACTACAGGAAAGTGAAACAACCCACAGGGGCAAGGGGTGTGTGTGTAAGAGGAAAGCATCATTTTGTCCTTGTAAATGATTGTGAAATCCAGTGGGATTTGCACTACTATTTATCCTGAAGAAATAATTCAATCACCTAACTACAAAGGAATCAGAGGGTAGTGGTGCCTAGGAGATGATCACTCAAAACCCATTTTCACTGAGGTCTCCTCTGGGATGAAGGTATTTCTGTATCAGGAAGAGATATAACACTTGCTTTGACATGCCCTCATTGGCCCTCTTATGTGATGGCATCAAGTCTGTAATACACTCCTTGAATTTTAGGTTGCAATGATGTCTCCGTGGTTTCTGAGCTCTTATGGAGTGTTATGGAATAGAAATCAAAAGGAATGGGAAATACCTCAAATTCTGCTTCTCATCAGCTGCACGGTGTTGAATGTTCTGTGGGTTTGCACAAATGTATCATAACATCTCTCCATCATTACTGGAGCTGGAGTTTGAGTTTTAAACTACTGCAAAATGCTGGGCTTTCATGGAAAGATAGCACTGAGTCTTTGGAGAGTCATAACGTGGCTGAATCACACGGTTGTCTTAATCTTATTCCCCTTTGAAGATCTGCCAAGTAGATACAGCTGAACCTGTTATGAATTTGGAATGACTTGGGGAAAATTCTGGTGGCTAAATCTCACTATATTGTCACACTGCTGTTAAAAACTGTAACTGTTGCTTGGAGACTAAAAATGATCGGTAGAAGCTATTTTGTTCTTCTTTAACTTGATGTGATTTGTCAAACCTTTTTTCTGTTCTTGTGCATAATTTTACAGTGCACAATAAGAGATTTCTTAAAAAGTTAGCATGGCTCGCTGATAGCAAAGAATATGTGCCAGAACTCATTTCATAGCAAATGAAAAGTGTTTGATAAGATAAGCGGTTTACAGCCTTCTGGGGGACTCCTTGGCACGGCCTTAATTTAAGCCAGCAGATGTTTAGATGGTGCTTAAGGCTTGCCTTCTCTTAGTGATCTGAAATGTTTAGTAATAGCTGGAAGAATTTTTTTTCACTTATTTCTGTTTCAAAACACTCTCGACTTTAATCTCATCAAGAAGGCAATCTTGAGCATGTGCTGAAGTAATGGTTTTGTAGGGACTACTAATAACTGAAGGTCTCCTTTAGTGTCTTTGAGACCAAGTCAGCTGTCTAAACTGAGTGGTCTAATATATGTATAACTGAATTAACGTGCTGTACACCTGAAACTAACACAACATTGTACATCAACTATACTTCAATTAAGAAAAAAAACAACCACCAGGTAGGGGTATGGGATTAAGAGATACAAACTACTAAGTATAAAATAAATAAGCAATGAGGATATGTTGTACAGTACACAGAAATATAACCATTATTTTATAATAACTTTAAATGGAGTATAATCTATAAAAATATTGAATGCCTGTGTTGTACACCTGAAACTAATATAATATTGTAAATCAACTATACTTCACTAAAAAATAAAAACAGAAAAAATAATAAAATTTCAATGCTTCCCACCAAAACTGAGTAGTCTAAGAAGTACCTTACTTACAAGCCACCAAGTGGGTCTGCCAGTTTCCTAGAGGTGGGTAGAACAAAGACAAGCATAGCAAGCAGTGTGAGCTTCCTGACTGTATCCATTTATCTTACCCCTCAAGTCCCATATGGTGATATGGAAGCAAGCCCAAGGGCCCACTGTAATTTAAAGGCTCTGTTTCAAAGCTGAGGAACCCCAAGTTTAGGAAATCCCCAATCACTTCAGCGGGCTGCAAGCAAACCTGCCCAACTTTTGCCCTGGAGGGGGGACATTATCTTTATTATCCTGGTCAGGAAATAAATCTGCCCTTAGCCTCAGAGGGAGACACTATCTCTGTATTCCAAGTCTGGCTGCTATAAAAACATCTTTGGAAAGATAATCCAGAACAAAAGCTGTCAGTGCCTTTGCTTAAAAGATGGGCAAAAATGCAAGAGACCTGCAGAGACTTGCCTCCAAACACCACTGTCTCTATTGAGATGTCTGCGCAGATGTCTCCTCTCTAAAATAGTCCCCTATGTCACTTGCTCCCCCGCCACCACTTTATCTTTCTGCATAGTGCCTGTAAGGGAAGACCATTCAAGATGGCTGTTCTCCTGCTCTCTGTACATCCCCTCGTCCACCAGTCCCTGCTTCACTAATGTGACTATCCAACCCTCTTAATTATAGGCCTTAATTAGTCCCTGATTACTGATGAGTCCACTTGACATCAATTCTCCCTATAAATGGTAGCCTCTGTCCTCCCAAGTAGCAAAGATTGCTCCACATCCCACTTGCTGTCTGCCGTATATGGTGGGGTGTCACTTCAGGACATTTTGCTTAAGATCTCTTGTCCAATAAACCATTGATGTCTCTGGGCTCTTTCTTCAGTCTTGAGACTGGCAACTACAAGGCTTGCAGGCCTGTGGGGTGCAGCCCAAGAGCACCCATTTCATCCTAATATATTACATTGTTATTTGCTGTATGTTCCCTTCACTAGGATGCAAACCCCATACGGGCAGGGTGTCATCAGTTTTGTCCCTGCTGTACCGCCAGGGTTTTAAAATGTTGTTTGGCACGTGATAGCTGCTCAATAAATATTTAGTAAATTGGTGAATGTATGTATGAATGAATCATGAATAGAATGCATTGTCCTTTGTTCTAGGCAGTTTACACTGAATGAGAGTACCATGTGCATCTGTACTTATTAGCCTTTCTCCAAAGAATTACCCCATACACTCTGCTCAGTAATGAGGAGCCCCCAAAGTGCACAGCATTCCTTAATCACCTCATATTCTTAAAGATCCTGCCAAGTTTGGGGTCCAAGGTCATGGTTTAAAGCAGAAGCCTCATTTCAGCATTTTGGTGGCAACAACACAGAAAGGGAAGGGGTAGACTCTAGGGCTTGCGTCTTTGGAGAAAGCTCCAGGCCCCAATAACCATACGTGTAGTGCTCCTAAGCCATTTGAAATCTGAGGCTGGGCCCAAAAGGCCTTGGGAACGAATGCATGATGGTATGGAAAAAAGACCACAGGCTCAAAAATTTCAAACAATTCCTCAAACAACTAAAAATAGAGTTGCCATATGATCCAGCAGTCCCCCTCCTGGGCATATATCTGGACAAAAATATAACTCAAAAATATTCATGCACCCCTATGTTCATAGCAGCACTATTTACAATAACCAAGACATGGAAGTGACCTAAATATCCATCGACAGATGAATGGATAAAGAAGACGTGGTACATATATACAATGGAATATTAGCCATTAAAAAAAGAACGAAATAATGCCATTTGCAGCAACATGGATAGATCGAGAGATTATCATGCTAAGTGCAGTAGGTCAGAAAGAGAGAGACAAATACCATATGATATCACTTACATGTGGAATCTAAAATATGACACAAATGAACTTTTATGAAGCACAAAACAGACTCACAGACATAGAGAACAGACTTGTGGTTGCCAAAGGGGAGGTAAGGTGGAGGAGGGATGGAGTGGGAGTTTGGGGTTAGTAGATGCAAATTATTATATATAGGATGGATAAACAGCAAGGTCCTATTGTATAGCACAGGAAACTATGTTCAATATCCTGTGATAAACCATAATGGAAAAGAGTACTTTTTAAAAAAGAATGTGTGTATATATATATATATATATATATATATATATATATATATATATATATATATATATAAAATCACCAAATAACTCTGCTGTACAGCAAAATTTAAACAACATTGTATATCAACTATATTTCACTTAAAAAAAGAAGAAGAATTTACAAGACACTGGCATTGACAAGAACTTTATTGCAAAGGAAGAGGAGAATGCTCGCTAGCCAGCGACTGGCGAAGTCCATGCCCTGGTTCCTTGACACATCAAAATTAGGGGCTGTGTCTTACAGCTGAGCATACCCAAGACATCACCACAGCCCTCATCCCCTTAAGAACGACTTTGGATTCATAAACAAGCTTCAAAAGAAGAGGGTGATACTTTTCGATGAAAACAAAGGGAATCAGAAATAGCTGAGCAGAAGAACAGAGGGAAGTGTGCCAATTATTAGGCTACTATCTCTCAGCCCCAACCTCGCTCTTCTACATCTTTGCTTTGCCAGTTGCACCCTGTTAGGTTCTGCCATGAGGGGGCGCCAGAGGGACACAGTAAGATTGGAGGAGGCACTACTATATAAAAAATAGATAAGTAATAAGGACCTACTGCATGGCACAGGGAACTCTACTCAATACTCTGTAATGACCTACATGGGAAAAGAATCTAAAGAAGAGTGGATATATGTATATGTGTAACTGATTCACTTCGCTGTACACCTGAAACTAACACAACTTTGTAAATCAACTATACTCCAGTGAAAATTAAGAGAAACAAAAAAAAGATTGGAGGAGGGAGAAAGCTGTGCTCCTTCTTGTTTCACGCGGATCCTGTTAGTGTCCCCCCAGCGGTGGTTCTTGCCCCGGCCCTAGCAGTTGGTTCCAGTCCCTGCTTCTTCCCCACATCATCAGATGATCCTTATCACACCCACTCAGCCATATCAGAATCATCAGATCAAATCAGAAACTGACTCAGAGGTCTCGGCTGTAGCCCCACGGGGACCCTCCTGCCATCCTCTAGGTTCAGATAACCCCAACCTCTTCCCGCCAAGCCTCAGGGGTGGTGGCTGCTTCCAGTAGTTACTATCTCTGAGACACCTCCATGTTCCCTTTACCTGTTTTCAGTCCTCCAACACCAGTTTAACCAACTCCTTCTATTAAATTCACTCTCTTAAAGCAACTCTTATGAGTTCCGTTTTCCTGATGGGACTATGACTGAACCAGGGGATGTGACGTTGAAGGGTAAAGGGGCCACAGTATTTGTTCACATGAGTACATTGAGTAAAACATTGATGAGTTTTACTCTTTGTTAGTTGATCTCTCTTTTACTCTTTGTTAGTTGATCTCTTTAACTTTTAGGAGAGATACCACTGCAGTTGAGTGTATATTGGAAAGCATGATGAAAACATCTGGATTTAAGTTCCAGAATTGTCTGGCTTCTCTGCTGGCTTCATCCACAGGGAGGAAGCCAGACTGCTTTGCATAAATCAGTAAGCCACTCTGAAACCACCTGGCAGTGAACAAACTTAGGAATCTGAATTAGTCTGGGACCCAACACAGAAGTCACCTGAAATACATTCATTTCAGGGTGGCAAAAGCTACGTGCGCGTGCCATAACCACAGTCCCTTATGTTTGTGAAGCTTTATAAATCTTAAAAGAGCTTTCCAATACTTTGTATCACTTTACCTTCAAAACGACCCCGAGAAAAACTGAAAATACATTTCCATCCCAATTATACAGATGGGGAAGGCAGAAAATTGAGCTGACAAACTCATGCATCCTGAACCAGCCATGGCAAAAGCCAGGCCTCTGAGCTCCTTGACTTCTCACTTTTGAAAATGCTCAGTTGTGGCAAACTTTGATCCTTTTAGGGTTGATATGATTGTCTGAAAGAGTCGCATTTCATTTCAACAAAGTCTGGCAAGTGAGGTATGTAATACCTTTTATGTTTAAAGAAATACAAAAGGTGTTATCCTTAAGAATCGGGCTGATTTTGGGGGGTTTGCTATTTCCTGGCTTCTTGGCCAATTCTCTTTCCAAACTATCATGCGGTCTGCAAGGGGACGGTTTCAAGTCTGTGCTGTGGGGTTGGATAAATGTAGTTCAAGGGAATGGAGGTGTCCCAGGAAAACATAGTTAACATATTATCACTCTATGGCTCTTCAGGGATTTGTGAACATGAACCGACATAGTAAATTCTGTGGAAACAATACGATGAGACAATACTTGCTTCAGGAACTTTCTGTTCATCCACTCAAGGAGCGCACAAGAAGACCCTTCATTTTATGGCAACTGAGAGGGCCCTTGGTCAAGACATGTTACCTGGCGGAATCTCAGTTTCCTTGTCTGTTAAGTGGGAGGTGGGGCTCGAGGAATTGGGTGGCTTCCAGCTCTGCGATGCTGCAACCTCAGCAGGACTCCACAGCTCATATTCTCTCCTTTCCTTTGAAAGGAGAGATGGGATGTGATGGCGGGTGCAGCCTGCACCATTGCTCTCCTTTGTGCCGAAGCTCGCTGCTCAGTGGTGGTTCTCCACCTGCCTGGAGCCATACCTTCTTCTGACAGATTGTTTACAGCGCCCACTTTCCTATCCTCACATGAACATCACAGGCAATATAACCTTCATATACCTCCCTCCACCCCACCCCCAAAGAAAACTAGTATACTGCTCTAAAGTCATATAGAAAGTAATAAAATGAAATTAATTCTTCATAAAACACATTTCAACATGTAAACAGTCAAGCATGACAACACGAGAAGCATCGCTGCCCTCTACCCATGAGGAATTTTTTTAAAGGCTCCGTGATCAAATAAGTTTGGAAAATTTTGGATTAAACAAAACTCCAGTGTTTTCCAGAACTTCTCCGAGACTTACACAAAGTGTCCATTGCTAAGCTACACGGGAGAATTTGGTATACAGTATTTTCCCAAATCATAAGACCACGCAAGCCATTCTTTACGAATGTTTCATACAACTAGTGTCAAGGACGTGTTTGAGAAACATTTTCCTACATCAACTGTGGGTTATATCCAATCACAAGTGACATCACCGCCCTGTGAAGTGTTCATTCTCCAGGCTGAGTGTTATGGCATTTAGGGACACAGAATCACAACAGAAGCTCACCGAGCAGCATCCTTGGCCTTCACCCACTAGATTCTAGTAGCACCTCCCTGCCCCTACCATGTTCTGATGACAAAATATGTCCCCGGATATTGTCAAATGTCCTCTAGGGGGCAACACTGCCCCCAGTTGAGAACTACCTATTTAGTAACATTAAATATACTTAAGTATTTAAATACACATGTAATATAAAGCAATTACTTTTAGAATTTTTCCCTGTTCACATTTTATGAAAGATATTTCATTCAGATTCTCCACATGCACCTTCCAATACTGATGTCTTTTTCATTCTGGAAGGCACCTTTGGAATCACCTAAAGGAATCTTCCAGGTTTCCATCATCCTTCTAAGTTGATTTGAGATACAGCCACTTGTATCTTGGGGCCACTGAACATTTTATTCTCAGTCATGTTTTCTTCATTCACTGGGTAGACATTTGTGATCTTCAGACTTAATGGTGTATTCCATTGTGTCTGAAGAGCTTCTAGAAAGGCTTGTTCACAATGACATGCACTGACAGTGATTGCAAGAGGAAGCATGGTGCAGGGGCTTCAGAGCCAGCCTGCTGTGGCGCTACTCTGGCTCTCCCACTCCACTGTCTACGACCCAGCACAGGGCACCAAGCCTTCCTGTGCCTCAGTTTTCTCCTCTGCAAAATGGGTGGTATAGTATCAATACCTACTCATAGGTGTTTTCAGAGAAATGATGAGTTGATATGAGTAAAGTGACCTCTACAGGTATCCCAAATCAGTTAACGACTGAGGTCATTTCAGGCTATCATGCCTTCCACTAAAAACATTTTGTTGTTAAAATAATTTAGGGATGATCTTGTGATATGAAAGACTTCATACAAACTCAAATATAAGATGACTCCTTTTTTCCCCCCAAGCGATGCTTTTGAGAATTACTTTCCTTAACTCAGGAAGTGATGGGAAGTCAATTTCCTATGTATTTATTTACTAAATTTTTTTCTGGCCGCACCGTGAGAACCCGGGCTCTCAGCAGTGGAAGCACAGAGTCCTAACCTCTGGACTGCCAGGGAATTCCCTTAATTTCCAGTTTAGATAAGAATGACAAGAGCAAGGTATATTGCTTGGTTCGGTAGACAGTCTTTACTGAGAGCTGACTAGGTATTAGTGGAGCTCTGGGGCAAAGCTAACCTCAAATGCCAATTAATGAATTTGAAAATGAACCCATATGTAGCCATTTCCCTTAGATGGCCAGTCCCTCCTTGTCTCTCACAGGACTGGAGGGAGTAGCCATACGTCCCAGTGTCTCAGCCGCCTGGCACTCCCTTTCACACTCAAAAGAGTCCTAGTTTAGAAGATGGATTATATGGACACTCTAGTCACTGAGAACTCTCCCTTTTTCCTGGTATAAAATGTGTCTCCACTCTGTGTAAACATCTAAACGACCCAGCTCTTCAGAGCTGGCATTAAGGGTGAGTTCAAAGTAATCAGGTCCCACAGGTCCACATGCCCTTGCCTCCCTGCTTCCTCCTCGCTGTTTTCACCTTCTTTCTTCTCCTGCCACCCCTTTTTGCTCCTGTGTCTGGGACACATAAAGCGCTTCATTCTTAGCTTCTCTTTCTTCTTTCTAAGTGTTCTCTGCATCTTTCCTCTCCTTCTGCTGTTGCTTGCCATCAGTCATTCATCCTCAGGACAGAGCTTATGGCATGGCTAGAAAGAAGACAGTTCTCTTTGTCACCCATCTGCTCCAATCTATCTTCTCCAGGAACTTAAGTACTTCTGGATTTCTGGTATGACTCTTAGCACCAATAAAACTTCAAGTAATGGAATTTAACCTCCCTTGGGTCCTTCTTACTAGAGGATAGAAACTCACTCTGCCGTCTTGTGCTGCCTCTACATAGGGATCATTTACCCACTGTGGCCCTTCTTCCTGGCACCCACTGAGCCGGCCTTATTCTCCTCTGGTCTTTGGTCCTTGGGCATTCCTGTCCCCATCCTGCCTGCCCTTGTTTCCAACTTCAAGGCCTGTTGAGGTCCACTGGCTCGTAGTACCATGAGCACAACCCGCCTTGGCACTGGTGAACATTCTGCCATTCTTGGTCAAGTCAGGGCTCTGAGAAACTCTTGGAGGCTGCCTTACACTTCCTGTAGACACGATAAAACTGATGTCTTTTCTGCTCCCACAGCAAGCTGGATACAGGGAGCCCTGGGCTCTTCCTGCCCACCTAGGCTTTAACCACGGACAGAGCACACCTCCCCTTCACCTTAAGATGCCGAAACTAGGCCAGTCTTCAATGATTTCCTCCTCTCTTCCTTGACTTGGCTGGTGAAGAACACAGGCTCCCTCAGGGACCCACTGGCATCTAAATGATTCTCAATTAACTTCTGACTCTCTTCCTCCCCCGCATCCCAGATAATCTTCTCTATGTTTGATCACAGGGCAACTGCACCCATCTTTGCTGTGGCTTCTTCCAGATCTTTGTATCACACCCAGGTCTGCGCTTTTGAAAGTCAAAACTTTGGCCACTTGTGTTTAGTTGCTTTTGCCTGTATCATCACTTTCCTGGGGGAATCAAGGCTGCCTGTGCAGAGAAGAGTAAGGGCAGAGCCATCAAGAAAGTAGAAAAAGAGGGATTTCCTTGGAGGCCCAGTGGCTAAGACTCTGCGCTGACAATGCAGGGGGCCCGGGTTCAGTCCGTGGTTGGGGAACTGGATCCCGCATGTCTCAACTTGAGTCCGCATGCTGCAACGAAGGTCCTGCGTGCTGCAACTGAGACCCATTGCAGCCAAATTAATTAATTAATTAATTAGTTAATTTTTTAAAAGAAACAGAGGAGAATAACCTAAAATATCAGGCCATCACATGGTTAAAAGTGTTCCTGATCATAGCGGGAAATAGAGAACAAAGAACCTCTGCACCACAGTTTGCTGGCTGCCCTTACAGAACAGAAGCTGATAAAGAGATGGCGGGAAATTGGACTGGTTTAACTGCTGTGGCTCAACTATCACACAGTCTAATATTATTTCAGCAATATCTAATAAGCATTTCAAATTCTCTTACAGTAGCAATAAGAGTCACTATTTCTGCCCCCAGATGAAGCTGTAATGGATAAACATCTCTGAAAACAGACTGGTAACCTTTCTGAAGTAGTAGGTTGAGTTTTTGCTCATTTGCTATCTACCTGGGTGTAGACGGGGTAGAAGGGTAGTGACCATATTTTGGGACCAGAATGTAAAGTTATATTTTGATCTACAGTTGTGACAAGGCATATTAGTGGTCCCTTTGGAAGGCCTCTTTCCTCTCTCAGACCCTGGGGTGGGACAGAAAGATTTATAGGATCTGGTTTGCTTACAACACAAGCATATTTCACTCTTCTCTTCCCAAGTTCTCAGTTTCTAGAGTAAGAGCTTAGTAAGTGGGAGATCTATAGAATGTGATTTAATATAGATTATCATCAACAAAAATATTCACTCTGCCTTGCTGTGAAGGTTTTGAAAGGAAAGCGGTCATCAATTTCTTTTCTTGCCTCAGGAGGCCGGCTGAATAAATGAGTCATCCATGGGATCCTGAACTGGAGTCCCGCTTGGATTCAGGGTCAGTTCAGGGTGTGGAGAGTAAGGAATCAACACTTTGTGTTTCCAGGGCTGACAAGTGACTGAGCTGAACTCAATCAGCCCATGTCCCCACATACACACCTGATGAGAAAAGGGGAAACTCGTTACATGTTCCAAGGATGGCATCACCTGAACCAGGCCAGGCCCACGGCCACTCCTGACAGCTCAGAGAAACAATTTCAGATCACGTAACGAGTTAACTTCATAAACTAAGAAAAAGACAAAGGCAAATATCCTCTGAATAATTATAATCCCACATCTGAGACGCTGGACCCCAGCAGTTCACCCAGGCCTGCGTGGTCTCCACTTGAGCAGTTAAAAATGAGAGCTTTGGTTCCTTAACACATGTGAGCTTATTTGGAACCACAAGGGATTTGAACTCTCTGTATTTCTTACAGCAAGCAGCATGCTGGTATGAGCCAAGAGCACACAAGGGCCCCGATACTCAGATCCAAGGCTCATTAATCAGACACTAGTACTAATATCTCTGAGAACAGAAAGAACATTTTCCTGAAGTTTGCCTTTATTTTAATTACCGAATTTCCTGAGATACAGGCAAAATTATTCTAACTCATAAGTGATCTGGACTTGACCTTCACATGGCCAACAGATGTGTCAATGGGTTAAAAAAATATTTTTCTAAAATAAAACAGTGCAGTGGTAAAAGAAATGAAGAACTGCTCCCCTACTGCCGGACCCCAACTGCCACCCCCAGCAAAGCCTTCTCCATGCAATTCTCTTCAAGGCTTCAATTAAATGTTAAACATGCCCTGCATGAATTGAATAGACACTGGCAAGAATTTAGGCATTTAAACATTCTTCTGGTGACTTAAGTAGATTGTTTTCATGGGATTGCTGCCAGCCCTCCATTGCTTTTAGAACTTGGAAAAAGCCAGACTGTAAGTCTTCAAACTTCCAGAATTGGGGTTTTGATAAGACGAGTTTCTAGGTGTTGACTGACCCTGTGTCTGCTAACTAATAAACTGACCGACCACCTATGGTATGGAAACCATATGATGAAAGAACACAGCTGGCTTTTCTCTCTGGAGAGGGCCCACCCAGGCAATTTGTAGAAGGCAGCATGAGCTCCAAATTCTAGAAGCTCGGACAGTCTCAGGGAAACTCCTTTATTTCATGACAGAAACACAATTATTGAGAATTGCAATAAGAAGTCTATTTCTCTGTTTTGACATGCAGCTAAACTTCTTAATAAAAGTAACTTTTATCTTTTTTTTTGTTCTTTTTTGGGTCACTCTGCATCTTTCTCACTGGCTTGTTTTCAGGTTCTCTGCTTTCTTTGCTTTCAATCTAGGTGACCTCACTGGAAAAAATAAATGGGAGAATTTCTCTTTTACTTCATATCAATCAATATTTTCTCATTGCACAGATAGTAAAATCTGAAGCCTATGAAATTGACAAGTGTAAAGATACATATTATAGAATATTAAAATTTTGATAGAATGTATGCTACATATTTAAAACAGCAAAAGATGTTAAACAGTTTAAATGATGAGTGATACATAACTAACTAATAAACTATTGTACATTCACACAATAGAATGCTCTACATCTGTGCAAAAGAATGAGGACGTTCTTGCTACATTGATATATTAAGAACACCAAGCCGTAAAGACTTAAATATAAGACATGACACCATAAAACTCCTAGAAGAGAACACAGGCAAAACATTCTCTGACACAAATCGTACCAATGTTTTCTTAGGTCAGTCTCCCAAGGCAATAGAAATAAAATAAAAAATAAACAAACGAGACCTAATCATACTTACAAGCTTTTGTACAGCAAAGGAAGCCATAAACCAAATGAAAGGACAACCTGTGGACTAGGAGAAAATATCTGCAAATGATCCAAGTGACAAGGGTTTAATTTCCAAAACATACAGACAGCTCATACAACTCAACAACAACATAAACAACCCAATCAAAAAATGGACAGAAGACATAAATAGCCATTTCTCCAAAGAAGACATACAGATGGCCAACAGGCACATGAAAAGCTGCTCAACATCGCTAATTATTAGAGAAATGCAAATCAAAACTAAAATGAGGTATCACCCCACACCAGTTAGAATGGGCATCATCAGAAAATCTACAAACAACAAATGCTGGAGAGGGTGTGGAGAAAAGGGAATCCTCTTGCAATGCTGGTGGGAATGTAAACTGATACAGCCACTATGGAGAACAGTATGGAGGTTCCTCAAAAAACTAAAAATAGACATGCCATATGCTCCTGCAATCCCACTCCTGGGCATCTATCCAGACAAACCTATAATTCAAAAAGATACATGCACCCCTATTTTAACGGCAGCACTATTCACAACAGCCAAGACGTGGAAACAACCTAAATGTCCATCTACAGATGAATGGATAAAGAAGATGTGGTACATATATACAATGCAATACTTGAAAAGAATGACAATTTTAAAAATGAAGTGAAAAAGAATGAAATAATGCCATTTGCAGCAACATGGATGGACCTAGACATTATCATACTAAGTAAAGTCAGAAAGAGAAAGACAAATAAATATCATATGATCTCACTTATATGTGGAATCTAAAATATGACACAAGTGAACTTATCTGTGAAACAGACTCACAGACGTAGAGAACAGACTTCTGGTTGCCAAAGGGGAGGGGGTCGGGGGACAGTTGGACTGGGAGTTTGGGATTAGCAGATGCAAACTATTATATATAGAATAGACAAACAACAAGGAACTACTGTAGAGCACAGGCAACTGTATTCGATACCCAATAACATAATGGAAAAGAATATGAAAAAGAATATATATATATATATATATATATATATATATATATATATATATATACATATATGTACATGTGTGTGTATAACTGAATCACTTTGCTGTATGGCAGAAATTAACACACTGTAAATCAACTATACTTGAATAAAGTTTAAAAATTAAAAAAAATAAAATGAAAAAAAGAACACCAAGCCAGAACCTCCACTTTCACCCCTCAAAGCTGAAGCACTAAATTCCCTACGTTGCTGGAAATGTTAGCAAATGACACTTTATAGCTCAGTTCCCCTCTGGAGATCGTCCAGATCATCACCACTTCCCTGCCTCCCTCCCTTTATTTCGAAGCCCACAACAGTCTGGCCACTATTCCCTCCACTGTTAAAATTCTTCTTTACCATGTCACTATATCAAGACAACTAACACTGGCTGCAGTAACAAACGGCCTCCAGTTCTCAGGGGCTTGACATAATAAACATTTACTTGCCCTGTCATTGTCCCATGCAGGTTGAATGGCAGCTGTCCTCTACGTGGTGACTCAGAGGTCCAGGTTGCTTCTAGCCTATGGCCCCACGTTGGGGCTGTCTTGAAGTTCTGTGCTGTATCCTCTGCATTCTTCCAGCCAGCAAGCTGAGAGGTAGTAAAGGATTGTGCAGGAATTTTTATGACTGGGCATACATCACTTCCTCCCCCATCCCATTGGTCAGCAATCAGTCACATGGCCCACCCAACTGAACTGCAAGGAAGTCTGGGAAATGTAGACTTCCTGCGTGCCCCGGAAATATGAGCAGGGAGCATCTTGATGGAATCTTCCACACTAAAGGTGACCTCCTCACTGCCACCCAGTGGGTGCATTTCAGCCCTCCTCTGCCCTGACCTCCCTGTGGCCTTGCTCATTGTTGATTATTGCTTCCTCGAGTCACCTGCTTTCCATGGTTTCCTGCCAGCCTCTGGCTGTCTGTCTGCCCCTTTAGCTGCCAGTTCTCATGTCCTGCACAGGTTCATTTTACTTTGCTGTTTGCTGCTTTCATCATGGCCACATTCTCTCTTCTGCACAAAACACTGAGGATTGGGGCATTTCCTTACCCATTTTGTACCCCCATTCTTTTCTTTTGTATCCCAATTCTTAACAAGGTGACTACCATTTAGTAGGTGCTCAATAAATGTCTCCGAATTGAATTAGAATGGTGAATGGTTCTTTGCTGTCAACATGTTCACAGTCCATATACATATAATTAGTTTGAAAGGCAATATAAGTAAAGTGTAAAACCTTAGGGGTCTCCAGGCACTGAGCAAGTTCACAGAAAGACAAAAGAAATCTCTTTTACTGAAAGGAGCCAAGACCGTCTTTATGGATGAGGCAAGAGCAGAATGGGTAGGTCAGATTTTCCTATGCCAAGATGGTCTTGGGAGTACTGTGAGTGAAGAATACAAGTAAAGACCAAGATAGTGTGCAGGTGAGTTTGGATGAAAGGAAGGGTATGTATAGGAAAGAGGCAAAAAGCAAGAGAGAGGCTTAAAGAAAGAGAAGGCCTGTTGGGGAGGATCTTGTAAATTATATAGCTTTGACCTTATTTTATAGGCCCTGGAGAGCCACTGAAGAATTTTGATCAGAGTTATTATCAAACATTTCTTGAGCACTTACTAAATGCCAGATGCTTTTCTAGATTTCTGGGTTACATCAGTGAACAGAATAGATAAATAGCCTTGTGTTCAAATAAGTTGCGTTATAAGAGAGGGAATAGACAAACAAAAATAAACATAATTGACATGTATATTAGATGTCATTTTAGAAGGTGATAAGTGCTATGAGAAAAAGAAAATTAGAGCAGGATATGGAGGAATCATCATTTGAGGCATAGATTTCAATAGAGAGAGCAGGGTGGAACTCATTGGATGAGTGAGATTTGAGAGAAGATTTGAAAGAGGTGAGGGCGTTAACCAAGTCAGTATCTAGGGGAGGAACTGTATTAACTACTGCTGGAAAACAAATTACCCCAAAACTTAGAAGCTAAAAACAACAATGAACATTTATTATCTCATAGTTCCTGTGGTCTGGAATTTGGAAGCAGCTTAATTAACTCAGGAGGTCTCTCAAGGTTGCAGTCAAGATGTTAGCTGGGACTACAGTCATGCGAAGACTTGCCTAGAGAAGGAGGACTCACTTGCAAGGGGGCTCACCCACATGGCTGGCTTTTGGCAGAAGGCCTCAGTTCCTGACCATTCGGGCCCAACACAGGGCTGCTTGCGTATCTGCATGACTAGGTGACCAGTTTCCCCCCAGAGACAGGGATCCAAGAGAGGACAAGACAGAAGTCAGAATGTCTTTATGACCTAGCCTCAGAAGTCACAGCCCATCATTGCTGCAATATCCTCTTGGTTACATAGGTCAGCTCTACTCAGCATGGAAGAGGACTACACAAAGGCATGAACACAAAAGCAGGTGAGATTCATTGGGGGCTATCTTGGAGGCAGGTTACCACAGGAATATTCTAAGCAACAAGAGGAAACAGCTAGAGCAAAAGTTCTTTGGTGGGAAAACAAAATACTAAATATAGAACTAAAAACTAAAAAGTAGAACTAATTTTTAGTCAAAAAACTAAAAATAGAACTACCAAAACCTCCCAAAACAAACCAAAGAACTACCATATGACCCTGCAATTTCACTGCTGAGTATATACCTGAAAAATACAAAAACACTAATATGAAAAGATATATGCACTTAAAACTTCATAGCAGCATTATTTAAAATTGCCAAGATATATACAACCTAAGTGTCCATCAACAGATGAATGGATAAAGAAGATATATGTATACAATGGAATATTACTCAGCCATAAAAAAATAATGAAGTTTGGCCATTTGCAACAATATGGATGGATCTGGAGGGTATTATGCTAAGTGAAATAAGTCAGACAGAGAAAGAAAGATACTGTATTGTATCACTTATATGTGGAATCTAAAAAAATACAACAAACTAGTGAATATAACAAAAAAGAAGCAGACTCACAGAGAACAAACTAGTGGTTCCCAGTGGGGAGAGGGAAGAGGGGAGGGGCAATAGAGGGTTAGGGGATTAAGAGCTACAAACTATTATGTATAAAATAAGCTGTAAGGGGGACTTCCCTTACAACTTAAGTAAGACTCTGAGCTCCCCATGCAGGGGGTAAGACTCTGCACTCCCCATGCAGGGGACCCATGTTCAATCCCTGGTTGGGGAACAAGATCCCGCATGCATGCCACAACTAAGAGTCCACGTGCCACAACTGAGAAGTCCATATGTTGCAACTAAGTAGTCCACATGCTGCAACAAAGGATCCCTCATGCTGCAATGAAGACACGGTGCAGCCAAAATAAATAATAAAATAAATATATAAATATTTTAAAAATAAGCTATAAGGATATATTGTACAACACAGGGAATATAGCCAATGTTTTGTAAAAATTATAAATGGGGTATAACTTTTAAAAACTGTGAATCACTATATTGTATACCTGTAATGTGTATAATATGGTACATCAACTATACTTTGATTTTAAAAAATCTTAACAGTAAAAAAAATGTTCTATTTGGTAGTGTGTCGAACAGCAGGAAAGTTGGTGTGGCTGGAGAAGACTGAGCTGGGGCAGATTGATCATAGGTGAGGAGCTTAGAGAGGTAACATAAGGCTTTATAGGTTGTTGGGAAGACTTGGGCTGAAAGTGAAGGGATGGAAAAAGATATTATATGCAAATGGAAACCAAAAGAAAGCTGGGGTAGCTGTACTTATATCAGACAAAATAGACTTTTAGACAAAGGCTGTAGACAAATTAGACTTTGACACAAAGACTATAATAAGAGACAAAAAAAGGTCATTATATTGATATAATGATAAAGGGGTCAGTCCAACAGGAGAATATAACATTTGTAAATATTTATGCACTCAACACAGGAGCACATAAAAATATAAAGCAAATATTAACAGACCTGAAGGGAGACATAGAGAGCAATCCAATAATAGTAGGGGACTTTGATACTCCACTTTTAGATCATCCAGATGGAAAATCAATAAGGAAACAACAGCCTTAAAGGAAACATTGGTCAAATGGACTTTAACAGACATATACAGAAAAATCCATCTGAAAGCAACAGAATACACATTCTTCAGGACAGATCATATATTAGGTCACAGAACAAATCAATAAATTAAGATTGAAATTATATCAAGCATCTTTTCTGACCACAATGGTATCTAGAAATCAATTACAAGAAGAAAAAACTGGGAAATTCACAAATATGTGGAGATTAAACAACTTGCTCCTGAACCAATGGACTAGTAAGCCAATGGGTCAAAGAAGAAATCAAGAGAAACTAAAAGGCATTTTCACAAGAATAGAATAAACGATCCCCAGATTTGTATGAAACTGTAAAATACACCAAATAGGCAAAGCAATCTTGAGAAAGAAGAACAAAGCTGGAGGCATTATGCTTTCTGATTTCAAACTATATTACAAAACTATAGTAATCAAAATAGTATGATATTGGCATTAAAACAGATAGATGAATCAATGGAACAGAAGAGAGCATCCTGAAATAAACCCATGCATATATGGTCAATTAATTTACAACAAAGGAGCCAAGAATTTACAACGGGGAAAGGATAGTTTCTTCAACAAATGGTATTGGAAAACCTGGACAGCCACATGCAAAAGATGAAACTTGATCACTGTCTTACACCATACACAAAATTAGCTCAAAGTGAATTAAAAAGTTGAATGTAAGATCTGGAACCATAAAACTCTCCTAAGATAACAGGTGACAAACTCCTTGATATCAGTCTTAGCAATGATTTTTGGGGCCTAACTTCAACAGTAAAGGCAACAAAATCAAAAACAAGTGGAACTGCATCAAACTAAAAAGTTTCTGCACAGCAAAGGAAACTATCAACAAAATGAGAAGGCAACCTACTGAACTGGAGAAAACATTTTGAAATCATGTCTCTGATAAGAGATTAATATCCAAACTACAAAAAGATTTCATATAACTCAATAGCAATGAAACAAAACACAATTAAAAAATAGGTAGAGGTTGTGAATAGACATTTTCCCAAAGAAGGCATCCAGATGGCCAAGAGGTGCATGAAAAGGTGCTCGATATCACTAATCATCAGGAAATGCAAATCAAACCCATGAGATATCACTTCTGTTAGAAGTGATATCCGTTAGAATGACCATCATTAAAAAGACAAGGCATAACAAGTGTTGGCAAGAATGTGGAAAAATGGGAACCCTTGTGCACCACTGGTGAGAATATAAATTAGTGCAACCACTATGGAAAACAGTATGGAAATTCCTCAAAAAGTTAAAAATAGAGTTATCATATGATCCAGCAATTCTACTTCTGGGTATTTATCCAAAGGAAATGAAAACACTAACTTGAAAAGATGTATGCACTCACGTGTTCAATGTAGCATTAGTTACAATAGCCAAGACAGGCAAGCAACCTATGTGTCTACTGACAGGTGAATGGATAAGAAAATGTGATATATATATATACACACATACACACACATACTACACACACATATATAATGTAATATTCTTCAGCCATAAAAAGAAGGAAATCTTGCCATTTATGGCATGAATGAACCTTGAGGGCATTATGCTAAATGAAATATGTTAGAAAAAGACAAAGACTGTATTATCTCCCTTATATGTCGAATATTTAAAAAAAAAAAAAAGAACCCAAACCAAAAAAAATGAACTCAGATATGGAGAACAGCTTGTTGCTTGCCAGAGGTTGGGGTAGGGGGTGGGCAAAATTGGTGAAAGGGGTCAAAAGGCATAAATTTTCAGCTATAAAATAAGTCATGGAGATATGATGTACAGCATGGTAACTTCAGTAAATAATAATGTGCTGTATCCTTGAAAGTTGCTAAAAGAGGTTTTTTTTTTTTTTTTTTTTTTTTTTGGTCACACCACAAGTCATGTGGGATCTTAGTTCCCCGACCAGGGATTGAACCCAGGCCCACAGCATTAAAAACGCGGAGTCCTAACCACTGGAATGCCAGGGAATTCCTGAGCATTTTTGAAGGTTAATATGACCAGCTCTTCAGGAAGTATTCCATCTCCAGTAAGGAAATCCACTAGGATGTTAGTACAAGATTCCAGATAAACCTGTCATCTTCTGTGCTCATGTTAAGAGGCAGAGATGGTGGAAATGTGAATTAAAATGTGCCATGAAGGACAAACCCCTGATTAGTAATCAAGTGGACAGTTTGATGAGATAGTGACCAAGAAGATAAAAATACCAAAAGTCTTTGAGCCTTTGAGAACTGCAAGGATCTACCTTGAAAAAAAATCTGAGGTCAGTAGAGAGAGCGCTCCTTAACAGTCAACAACCAAATTAATCTGAATCGAGATGAGGCCAAGCATCTGGGACAGGCCCAATAGAAAATTGCAGGCTTAATATATAGTCTGGAGGTATTAGCGCACAAGAGCACAGTTAGTGGGAATAAGGAAAGCGTCGTTTAATCCATGTGTCGTCTCATTTTCACACTTAATTTGACCCAAATTCCAAGTAAGAGACAATGAAAAACAAGCAATATATAGTGCCATAAGCTTTGCCATCCACTTGAAAACAATCTGCCTTAATTGCCAGCAGTCCTCACGCTCTCGGGTACCTTGCACGTGTGCAAGTCCTCACGTAGCTTTCCTTCCCTTGAACACGTACTCAGATGGAGGTCGTGACGCCCCGAGGAGTGCAAGTAGAGCAAGATTGCTGGGCATTTGTCTGTTTCTGAGTTGCTCCGTTACTCAAGTAGGCAATTCCCAGTCACGTTTGATTATACTTTGCTAAGAACAGCAGAAAGAATCTACCAGAATTCCTAAGAGGTGGCGAGGATTCTGGTGGAGCCTGAGGCAGGCGGCGAGGGTCCGGGAGCAGCCCAAGGAAAGGCCGGGTGTGGGGTGAGGCTGGGTGCTCTGGCCTCGGGGCAGGAGGGCCGGCGAGAGGCGACGTGCCCGCGCCATCTCTGCGCGGAAGGCCCCAGCGAAAGTGGTGCGGTCTCGCCCCCGTCTCGTCTCTCTGGCCCCGGCAGGGATGGCAGCCGCTGGAGCCCAACACTCCATCACAGAGAGGGCTCTCCATGTGGTCACCCCGTGGCTGGGCCATAAGTGATCCGGAGAAAGGTTCAAGAGCTGTCCCCGTGTCCTTGTGCCTTCCGTTGCAAAGTGTGGGCTTCTTGCGCTTACCCACGCAAAATCATGAGTCAGAGTCCAGGAGCACGCTGGTCTGTGGACAAGAAATCTGATGTGCACACGAAAGAGAATGAGTGGCGTCTTGCTTTCAGTCTAATACAAAATGATGTGTCGGCCCCTCCTCTCGGAGTCATTCCTCTACGGTGCTTTTCCTGTCACCATAGTTTGGGGTTTCCAGAAGCAGTCCCTGAAGCAAGGATGCAAACACAAGCCACTCTTCTGGGAGGTGATTTCAGGAAACTTGGCAGTAGAGGGAGGAGCCGCTGGGAAGGGAAGGAAGACAATAAAGGGTGGGGTTGACCAGCAGCCACAGCGGGCAGCTGGGGCTCAATCCTGCCGAGGACCTCGGGGAGCCAGCATAGGGCAGGCTACGGCTTAGCCTAACCCGGGAGGCAAGGGAGCTGCGATGCCCCTCTAGCCCATTTGGCTGAGTGCTCCTTCTGGAACATTCCCTTTCCGACACTTTGGCTTGCCTGTGCGGGGGTCAAACATCCTCACGCCACCAGAAAAATAGCCTGCAGGCCGAGAAACACAGGCATTCACAGGAAGCAGCCTCCGGCATGTGGAGGGGAAAGCAGAGAGGCGGTGTAGCAATGCCTGGGCTCCACCTGAGTAATAAGAAGCAAGCGAGGGCTCCCTAGCACACCTAGCTTGTGATTCCCACAAGTCCTCTGCCACACACACTCTGCAGCCGCAGCTCATTCATGCATGCTCTCTTCATTGCTCTGGGTAAATATCATCTAGAACCCGTGGCCTCCATCTCCCTGCGTGCAAACACGCGGGAAATACAAACATGTTTTCTGGAGTCAAACAGACCCAGGCCCAAATCTTAGCTCTGCGGCTCACAAGTTGAATGACCCTAGGAAGTTATATAACTTCTCAGAATCATCTGTAAAATGGAGATAACTAATTTGGAAGCTGAGGTGCCACTGAAGGGAGAGAATGCCGAGAAAATAGCTAGCATATATTAAATGCTCTCGATGTTTATAAAGTTAAACCGCAGGGACTTCCCTGGTGGCACAGCGATTAAGAATCCGCCTTCCAATTCAGGGGATATGGCCCGAGCCCTGGCTGGGGAAGATCCCACATGCCGCGGTGCAACTAAGCCCGAGCACTACAACTACTGAGCCTGCGCTCTAGAGCCCGGGTCCCACAACTACTGAGCCCATGTGTCTCAACTACTGAAGCCTGCACGCCTAGAGCCCGAGCTCCGCAACAAGAGAAGCCACCGCAGTGAGAAGCCTGCGCACTGCAACGAAGAGTAGCCCCTGCTTGCCGCAACTAGAGAAAGCCTGCGCAAAGCAGCAAAGACCCAGTGCAGCCAAAAATAATTAATTAATAATAAAAAAAAAAAAAAGTCAAACGGCAGGAAGTTGGTACGGCACTTTCCTACTTTTTTTTTTGTTTTTTGTGCGTACGCGGGCCTCTTACCGTTGTGGCCTCTCCCGTTGCGGAGCACAGGCTCCGGACGCGCAGGCTCAGCGGCCATGGCTCACGGGTCCCGCCGCTCCGCGGCATGTGGGATCTTCCCGGACCGGGGCACGAACCCGTGTCCCCTGCATCGGCAGGCGGACTCTCAACCACTGCGCCACCAGGGAAGCCCCTCCTACTTCTTTTTTCTTGATTTGAGAAGGCAATATAGTTCAGCTGGTAAAAATTCCAAGTGGACTAAAGAGTAGAAAATGACCCCCAGGCCGGTCCCTATCCCCAACTCAGAGGAATTACTGTGACTGGTTTTCTTCATATCATTCAAGATAGCCTCTTTGTACATACACAAAAACTATGCAGTATTCTACACCCTCCCTTTAAAAATTTACATTGAAGTCATTCCATGTTAACATATGCAGACCTATGGCCACATTAGTACTGTTATTTTAAATGGCCCCCTCCTCAGTCTTGACTCCCATTTCCTTAGATTCCTCAAATTCTGGTTTGTCAGGGTTGGAATGAATTTAACTATCACAGGGTCCAAACCTCTCATTTTACCAATGAGGAACTAAGGCCCACAAGAGTGGAAGGACTAATGGATAGATGTGAACCTAGTTCTCACACAGTAGCTTTTTGTCTTATTAGAATAATGCAGATCTGCTGGAGAAAAATTAGGAAACAAAAAAACGTGAAAAGCAAATATAAAAGGAATTACTTTAGCAGACCCTTGACTTGGGTCCTTATCTGAGTTTTCATACATCCAAGGCTGCATCAGGATTCTGCTAAAAGGGAAGGTGAGGGAGTTCCCTGGTGGTCTAGTGGTTAGGATTCAGTGCTTCTACTGTCATGGCCCGGGGTTCAATCCCTGGTCGGGGAAATGAGATCCTGCAAGCTGTGCAGTATGGCCAGAATAAATAAATAAAACTTGCTTTTAAAAAAGGGAAGTTGATTATTTAGACTCACCTGTTTGGAAAGTGTCCAGCATCTATGGGAGTGGGGGTGATTTGAACAGTCAGGAGAGTAACTAAATTTAAACCACCAAAGCAATCTTATTGCCCCCGGGGCAGTTCGTTGCAGTGTACACAGATTAAAATGCTTTCTTGAGACAGGAACCTGCTTTTCTAGAAGCCCCCAGCAGATCTCCCATCAGACCTCATTGTACTCAATTAGGTTGGAAACTCATCCAGGCCAGGTGGCAGGGCCAGGGCAGGTAACAGAATTAGAGAGATTGATCACTCAGACTCCTTGACTTAGTTTTCTATAGAACCAGCAAACGAGCCAGTTGAGGCTTATTCATAGGATCAAGGAGACACAGTAGGTGAGGAGTTGCAGCTTCTGTGTTTTCCTCACAGAGATGCATCTGAAGCTGGGGGGCCCAGCAGACCCTGTGCAGCAGGAGACCAGCAGGGCAGAGGGGCCCAGAAAGTTAGACCCCTTCCTTCTCAGATCATGTTAGGCTGGAGCTCAGGGCAGCAACCCTACTACTATTAAAAGACATTTTTGCTGCTTGGCATCAATATAACTTAGCTCCTTATACATTCTATGCACGGTTTTCGTGTGGGGGACTGGCTCTGGCCTGCCGCCAGGTCCATCCTGGAACTGATGTCTTTAGCCAAAAAGTGTTTATTGGATGGTGAAGAGTATTAAATATTAGAGAGGAAATATTAAATCTATTTAACACATATTAAATATTAATGATTGTGAAGTGGGGGGATTGAGAAGGGTGTTAGGTATCTCAGACAGTCATGAGGAAAGTTTCCACCAGTCCTGTGGGACAAGCTGGGGCCCTTTTGTGAGGGCACCAAGCTGCCCCACTGTGGGTAGTGGGATGGCCTTCAGCAGGGGTAAACCGCAAGGGCCGGTTGAGGAGCCTGGCTTGGAATTTCACCCGTTGCACATGGTGGCAGTACAGTGGCACAAGGAAGTTGGTTGGGTTGATGAGAACACGTTCAAGGCCAGCCATGTACTCTGCACTGGGTAGAGAAATCAGGCCAGGAGTGGGCTGCTGGACGGCGAGAAGACAGATGGATGTCCGTAAGCACAAAGAGAATGTGTGCTGGAGATGATGCAAGGACAGGAGACCGTGGCTGATGTATATTGAGATTTAAGGGGCCGGGCGGAGCAAAGATGAGTTAGACGTGACCCAGAGTGGGGCTGTGGAAGGGCGCTGCTGATGCAGAGTAGAAGTGAAGATCACTAATGGGCGATCTTTGAAGATGCTTAGCCCCACCAGTCCACTCTGTGAGTGTACACACTGAGGCCTACAGTCTGCTTTTGTAAGGCTATACGTAGTTTAATTAGCCTTCCATCTTTTACTGATGTAATATAGTTGTGTATTGAGCATCTTCTAGTAAGCATAAGCATTTTGGCCTTGCCAAAACAACATATGATAAATTATATGTCCACTGCACATACATCTTGGATAATTGGTCCAAGCTCAGAAACTTGGAGGGCTAGCTTCCCAGGCTGCTGGCTTAGGGATTGTTGGATCATGATGGACTAACCAAGACCATTTTCTTTAATGAAACCCAGGCATTATTACCATGTTACTTTTGCATTATTGTTTGCAGGTGTATTTGCTTTATGTACTGCAATTTTGCTGATCTTGTAGTGTTGCACACACTAATGAATTCTGGTGAAAGTTGAAAGAATGCTTTCCGATCTTTCACCACATAAAATAACTCATCTGAAAGACTGTGAGGGCTATTTGAATGTCTTCCTATGGTGAACAGTTACCTTAGTGCTAGTGACATTTTAATTTTGAGCTGACTCTTCCCATTACCTAAAAATGGAGTTTGGTGTTAGCAACAAATAGTTTTTCTAGCAACCGAATCATCTCACACCACCCCTGTCTATTTACACAGGGATGACGTACCTTGAACACGGTATATGTGTTCAGCAGGGACTATCCTGCAAATTAGGAAACACATGCAAGGGAAACCTTGGATTCATTCTGCCATTTTTGCTATGAGCCCCGGAATGAAAGGCATCAATTCTCTGCTGGACTTTAACTTTTAACACTTTTTTTGGGCAACAAATCCAACCCTTCAAGACAATAAGGGAACACACTGGGCAAATGTCTTTACTAAGCTGTTTTGGTGTTCTGAGACCCTGTTTCAACGTGGCGGAGGGTTCCCTCACACATCCAACAAGCAATTGTTTGGACACCAGTTGAGCATCCTACAATTCAACTCAATTCCAACAATATCTACCCGGAGGTAGCCCCAGATCCCACAGGTTAAGGTTCAGTCACACAAGACTATTGTGTAGTTCCTCCTTACTCCCACTTCAGATGCCAGTTGCAAGCCCAGGTTGTTACCTGTACTTCTGACCGACTGGCAGTAAACCAGAGGCTCCCAGCCCCCCTCCTTGGGTTCGATTAATTTGCTAGAGCGGCTTACAGAACTCAGAGAAACATTTTACTTACCAGATCACTGGTTGATTATAAAAAGATGTAACTTGCGAACAGCCAGGTGAAAGGCACGCAGAGGGCAGGTATGGGGAAAGAGCACGGAGCTTCCATGGTCTCTGCGAGCACCCTCCTCTCCCCAAATCTTTCCGTGTTCACCAACCAGAAGCTCTCCGAACACCATCCTCTAGGGTTTTTATGGAAGCTTCGTTACATCGTCATGATTGATTAAACCATTGGCCATTGGTAACTGATTCAACCTCCAGCCCCGCCCCGGAAGTCGGGGTCGGGGGGTGGAGCTGAAAGTTCCAAACCTCTGGTCCTCCGCTTGGTTCCCCTGGTAAGCTGCCGCCCCCTCACCCCAACGTTCTACCCGCCGCGTCCTTAGACGCTTCCGAAGTTACCTCATCAACATAACAAAAGACACCTTAATCACTCTGTTCACTTAGGAAATTCCAAGGGTTTTAGTGGCTCTCTACTAGAAATGGGGACCGAGACCAAATTATATTTCTTATCATAAGTCACAATATTAACATATCCCCTGTGTTAACCACCAGTTTGAAAGGACAAGCCAGTATCAAAATAATGTGTCCCTGGTGTTCCAGTGGTTAGGACTCCGTGCTTCCACTGCAGGGGGCATGGGCTCGACCTCTGGTCGGGGAACTAAGATCCCACATGCCACGTTCCACAGCCAAAAAGAAAAACTAAATAAATAAATAAGAAATAAAGTAATACGTCCCCCTAGCTGAGGAAGTGGCATTTAGTTACATTTTTTAATTTAACTGAATTAATACCTTGTTATAATCATTATTTGCGGTTCTTAGAGTTGGTGGATGGTGTATTTCCTGTGTTTTTGGTAGTATTCTCATCAGAAAAAAACATTACGTTATAATTAGCATCCTTAGATCAAGCTTCTTTGAAGACTTGACTCCCTGAAGGCTCAAAAATCTTTCAAGACCAGCTGGCCTGTTAAAGGTCCCCTCTTGTCACGCAGCAAGAGTGACATCTGCTGGCCAGTATTAGACATCCTTATTTTGGAAAGTGCCAGAGAAGACGTTTCCCTTCTTAAAAATTGTCATCTTTGCTGTTGTTGCTGTTATTTATGTTAAAAATTGGTTCTTATGCTTACAGAGTGTCCTTAATAGATAGTAAGACTGCGCCAGGGGGCTTAAGTTAGAATCACGTTTCTACAAAGTATGAAGGCGGGACTGGCTACATCGTTTGCAGGATTCAGTGCAAAATGAAAATGCGGGGCCCCTTGTTCACAAATTAAAAATTTCAAGATGGTGACCACAGAGCAGTAAGCCAAGTGGGGGGCCCTTCCAATTTCGGAGCCCTGTGTGACTGCACAGGTCACAAGCCCTTGAAGTGGTGTAAGCAGATAGGGTAGGGGGTCTCTGGAGAAAGAGAACCAGGCATGGCTTTCTTGACATAAGAGAAGCCATTTTGTGATCTAAGCCTGGCCATAATGCTTGCCCTTAAACAGGTCTCAGTAATCAATGATCTTAAGGGAAGTGAGGGAATAGAGGAACAAAGGAAAAGCAGTCAAGAGACAATAGTTCAGTGATAAAACGGAGTCCTAGTTCCTTGATGTTGACCCTCCTGACTTCAATCAAATAAAGCTTGGATTCTGTCGACCTTGGCCCCAATTCTATGCTGAATTCTGCTCTGCTCAAACCCCTTCATGAATGAATATGCATGTACCCTTAGCTTAAAACTTCCCAGCTTTGCTGTTTGGGAGGCACTGCTTTGGGAAAGATCCCCAGCGTTCTGCTTACATGCTGCAAGTAATAATAAATCCTTTCTTCGTCTGATCTTTGGCTTGATTGTGTCTTTTGGTCCAACACCCACCAAAAGGCGAACCCAGTCTTCGGGTAACAATGGGCCCTAGTTGGATGGCGGCCTTGAGCAGCCCAGCTCTCATCTTCAGCAGGGAGAGCACATGGCTGACAACCCAACGACCTTGGAGCCCACAAATGACCCCTATGCAGTGTTTCAGCCCCACTGAAGACGGGCTGAGAGGAAAGTAGCTTAAATTAACGGGGGAGATATTGGTAATAAAACTGCCTCACCAATAAATGAAGTCAATGAATAAGTCAATGAAATCAAGAGGAAGTTCAAACATGTCATGTCTTTTATATTTAAAGGTGTAGTTGAGGTTTACTTCTTACTGTGGTATGATTGTTCAGGGGGCATTTTTTTCCATGTTATCTTTTCTGTTTGCCTTTAGATCTACACAAATATCAACATTTTAGTGAGTATTCCAGGAAAGAAAGCCAAAACCATGGGCAGCTGGGGTGGGCTTGGCTGTACCTGGTCCCCAGGCCCACCCAGGACTCACCCCCACCACTTGAGGCCAGATTAAAAGAGTGCAGCCCCTGCACACACCTTGATCCTTATGAGCCACCCTGCCCTTGAACCATTGCTATAAAACTCCTCACCAGGGGCTTCCCTGGTGGCGCAGTGGTCGAGAGTCCGCCTGCCCATGCAGGGGACACGGGTTCGTGCCCCGGTCCGGGAAGATCCCACATGCCGCAGAGCGGCTGGGCCCGTGAGCCATGGCCGCTGAGCCTGCGCGTCCGGAGCCTGTGCTCCGCAGCGGGAGAGGCCACAACAGTGAGAGGCCCGCGTACCGCAAAAAACAAAAACCAAAACCTCCTCACCAAATCCTCCTGGGTTGGGACATACAGCCTTTGAAGGGCACGAGCCTGCTGTGTCCCCCTTTGCCTGGCAAAGCAATAAAGCTATTCTTTTCTACTTCACCCAAAACTCTGTCTCCAAGATTCAATTTAGCACCGGTGCACAGATGCTGAGTTTTTGGCATCACTAGTGTGGAGGTTGAGAAACACTCATCAAAACCAACCACATCCACAAAGAGAAGAAGCATGATAAGTAAGATGAAGAAAGCAATCACTTCTACCTTGTACATTTTCTGGTGTTTCCCAGTGGGCTGGTGTCTTGAATGGCAGCAGATTTCTGTAGAGTTTCAGGAACACTTGGGCTCCCCTTATTCATGATTATGCTTTGATTAAGGCCCCCCACCTTCTTCCCAACTCCGTTCTTGCTTAATACAGCTCTAAAGTTTCCCTAAAGTCCTCCTGCAAGATTAATGGCCTTTGACATTTTAATAATCAAGCTGTCTTACAAATGTGCAAATACCCAGTGATTCAGCAATGGAAAGATCCCTGATTCTTCAGTTGTGGAATCGTGGAGGTCTGATTTGTGGTCCCAGCCAGGAAGGCTCAAAAATTCCTCCCGTTAGGAGAATAAGACCACTTGAACCATGGTGGTCTACAGCAGTGGTTCTCGCACGTGTCATCTGTGGATCAGCAGCATCAGCATCACCTACGAGCTTGTCGGAAATGCAAGTTCTCAAGCCCCACTTCAGACCCGCAGCATCATCAGAAATTCTGGGGCTGGAGCTCATCCATCTGCATTTTAAAAAGCTGCCCAGGTGATGCTGATGCATTTCAAGATTCTAGAACCAATGGTCTAGAATTACAGGCCCAAGGTCATGCATATACTACCAAAGTTAAGCCCATAGATCTCCTAACTCTGCGTTTTATTCTTATTATAAATCCGTCCCAAAGCACATTTTAAAGCATTTGCCCCCTTCTAATTTTTAAATGACTTTTATAATGTTGTTAAACAGATTCTGTTTTGATTGCTTCCAGTTTGATGTGAAACAGAATAGAAGGCTTGGTCATACCAAAACACTTCTAAAGCAAATGAAACATAAAGCAGTCTTCTAATGATATTCTTCACTTTGCTCCCTCTCTTCCTTCCCATTTCTTTACCCTTTGACCTGAAAGCCATCTTCTAATGAATGCTCCCTGGTTTGGGTCCAAGTACTTTTGTAACAGGGAAGAACAGAATCTGACTCCACGTTGGATCTGGTTTTTTTTTGGGTTTTTTTTTTTTTGTGGTACGCAGGTCTCTCACTGTTGTGGCCTCTCCCGCTGTGGAGCACAGGCTCCAGATGCACAGGCCCAGTGGCCACGGCTCATGGGCCCAGCCGCTCTGTGGCATGTGGGATCCTTCCAGACCACGGCATGAACCTGTGTCCCCTGCATCGGCAGACAGACTCTCAACCACTGCGCCACCAGGGAAGTCCCTGTCAGCCACATTTATTAAAGATGGCTTATGGAGTAGAAACCAAGAAGAACCCTGTGGGGTCCTCCTGGGCACAAAAGCCTTTCTAGGTCCCCTGTTTCTTGTTTGTAGAAAAAAGGCTTCAGCCTCCTAGATCTTCCTTGAGAACCAACGAGTAGATTCAAACAGTTACTAATCAGCCAAGTAAGGGAATGCAGACACAAAGGAGGAGAAGTCGAGAAACAGTAATGCAGGGATTAAAGCAGGATCTGACCTCCTGCTCGAGGAATAAAAGTAACAATAACAGTATCTCTGAGTTCTTCTGCAGGAACCAAAGCCCCCACCCAGGTGGAGGATGGTAACTTCAGGCTGGGTGGAAGACTCCTGGAGCACCACCCTCTTACCTTACCACCAACCAGAAAAAAGTCACATGCCCTGGAGCCCTCATGCCCAGTTTTGCCTTTAAAAACTTTTCCCTGAAAGCCATCAGGGAGTTCAAGGCGTTTTGAACACAAGACACCCATTCTCCTTCTTGGCCCTGCCAATAAACCTTTCTCTGCTTCACACTCTGACCTTTTGGTTTGTTTGGCCTCACTGCGCATTGGGCACACAAACTTAAATTTGGTAACAGAGGCTTGGAGAAACTTTACGGAAGAAGACAATGATCTCAACTCTGCCTGTTGCCTCAGTTGTGCAAAGAAAGTTGTGCAAAGAAAGTGGGGCAACGTCAGTGGGTTTGAACACAGCATGGTCCAGTCCCAAATGCCAGGAGCACGAAGGGTGAGAAACCCTGGGCTAAGTCAAGGTGAAGGCTCTCTCCTGTTTTGGCTCTGTAATCCCCAAGGGCCACCCCAGTAAACCAGCCCCCTTCTCTTCCCAACCCTAAGTTGCTTATTCACGGCTTCAGATCTGCTAGTAAAATTGCTGTTGCTCTCCTCAATCGGAAAGAAGATAATGCTTGATTGGTTTATTCTGGTATGGTGGGAAGACTCAGAAGAATCGGGTCAAAGCTCTCAATTTGTGACTTGTTGTGACCTTGGGCAAGTGACAGATTTCCCTGAGTCTGGTTTTTCTCATTTGGAAAATGGTAATAGTTATACCTGCCTTTATTACTCAATTCTAGTGGGAACAAGTTAGTGGAAAGAAATGTAAATACAAGTAGAAATGCACACGTGGTTACATTTCAGAACAACACATATCCCAGGGCCTAGAAGTTCCTCTGCATTTATTGGGACTGTACTAGGATGTGATCATTAATAATAATAATAGCTATTGTTTATGAGCGTCTATTATATCCCAGACACGGTATGAGACACAATACTTCTATTACTTTATTTAAATTTACAGCAACCCTATAAAAAATGATTATCCCTTTTTTTACCTGAGAATACTGAAGCTCAGAGAATGTACTAATTTCCTGGAGGTTGCTGAGCCAGAAAGAGATGGAGCAGGATTTAAACTCAGCTCTTCTTACTATCAAGGCTGGGCTTTTCCTACTGCCTCCTGCTTTGGCCAGTCCTTAGCACCTGAGGAAGGCTGGACCTTGATGTGTCAGTGGTACACTGAGTCACATGTAAAGCTTCCTGCTCATAAACAGAAGCTTATGATGATACCAAAAAGCAGTCAGGGAGAAGGGGGCTGGTGAGAGTGCGTGAATGCAAAGTGCAGGCTGCTGACCAAGGTGAGGACCTATGGTGGCAGCCATACTGGGATCCAACCTTAAAGAGCAAGTGAAAGGAAGGACCAAAACCAAGCGTGAATCTGCCTTCCTCCCTCACTGTCTCAGCCTTCATTTCTAGATAACAACTGCCCCCTCTCTGTTTTTGAGCTTCTTAAGAATTGCAGAAAAACGTCAATAAGAATTGGGAGTTTTTAATGGCCAGAAGACCTAAATAGACATTTCTCCAAAGAAGACATACATGTGACCAATTGGCAAATGAAAATGTACTCAACAGGGCTAATTATTAGAGAAATGCAAATCAAAACTACAACGAGGTACAATCTCACAAGAGTAAAAAAGGCCATCATTAAAAATTCTACAAATAACAAATGCTGAAGAGGGTGTGGAAGAAAGAGAAATCTCCTACAGCCTTGGTAGGAACGTAATTGGTAACACCACTAGAAATAACACAATAAAGGTTCCTCAAAAATCTAAAAACAGAGTTACAATATGATCCAGCAATCCAATTCCTAGACATATATATATGAAAAAGATGAAAACTCTAATTGAAAAAGATACATGTGCCCCAACGTTCACTGCTCCACAATTTACAATGCTTGGAAACACGCTGTAATAAGAAAATGTTCCCAACACTATCTAATAGCCTATTTCAGAACTGAATCCAAGACAGAGTAGATAAATGTAGAAATATAACTGAATCAAGAAGCTATACAGCTAAATAAATACATTATACATCAACTATGCTCCAATATAAAATAAAAATTCAATTAAAATAAAATAAAGGAATGCCCCCAGTATTCCCCTCAGGCCTTGGGGAATGCCTTCCAACAGCTGGCCGAGCCCACTGTGCACTAATATATAAACTGGCATTATGGAAAACAGTATGGAGGTTTCCTAAATAAATACACTGAGAACTACCCTATGATGAGCCAGTGGCCCTCCTGTACGTATATGCATAGAACTCCATCCTTGCAAAATCCCACAGGCACACTTTTGTTCCTTGCTGAGCTGTGTATGATAGCCCAGATATGGCAGCAACCAAACTGTCCATCAACAGATGAATGTAGAAAGAAGACATGGTACATATATACAATGGAGTATTACACAGCCATAAAAAAGAATGAAAAAATGCCCACTACAGCAACATAGAAGGACCTGGATTTGATCACATTCAGGATAGTAAGTTAGACAGAGAAAGGATATCACTTATGGGTGGGGTTTAAAACCTGACACAAATAAACTCTACTTTACAACACAGAAACCGAGTCACAGACGTAGGCACCAAAGTATGGGTACCAAAGGTAGAAGGTTGTGGGGGGAGGCATAAACTAGGAGGTTGGGACTAACATATGCATACTAATGTATATAAAACAGGTTACCATCCAGGACCAAAGCTGAACTCAGGCTACTGTTCCCAACACTCTGGATTAGCCTACATGGGAACAGAATCCAAAAGAGAATAGATATACGTTACATGTATAACAGAGTCAAGTGCCTGTACAGCCCAAAAAACACAACACTGTAAATTACGTTCCACAATAAAATAAAAATTAAATTAAAAATAAAATAAAGGAATACCTCCTATATTCCCCTAAGGCTTCAATGACCTGGCCTGGAGTCACATCCCTGGAGCCTCAGTAGGCTTGGGTCCCAAAGCTGGACAGTGGTGGGAGTGAGGCAGCTGGGGAGGATTTGCCAGCAAAGGGGTCCAGCTTGCATATGTAGTGCCTCATCCACTCTGAACGGCACCACTATCTCCACATCCAGGAGTGCTTTCCTATAGCTAGCCAAGCCCACTGCACCCAAAGAGTGGTGGACCCTGTGGCTGGAACAGCGTTGTTACGCCACCTGGTGTCCAGGTCTCTTGGTGCTGGGGTTCCCTCTTCCAGCCTTCTACCTCAGAGTTACCCCACTTACCTTTGGCAACATGCTCATCTCAGCGGTTTTGCAGGGATGGCGATCTGTCGAGTGGTTAGAGGAGAAGGGGGAAGAAGTAATATGCCACAGTCCCTTGGGTGTTTGTTGTGGCACGTTCCACTCTAATTTAAATTCCGGGACACGATTTTTCCAGACGTCCAGTTTTTTTGGTAACCGGATTGTGCTTGAAAAAAACTACTACACTTCCAGGAAGTGACACAAGTGGGGGTTGCTCTTGTCGGTGGCCAGCTGGTGCAGGTCGAGCAGGCTCTCATTCTGAGGAGGCGAGTTGGGGGAGGACTCTGATTAAATTGCTTGTGCTTCCTGGTCCAGGGGAACATTGTTATTTAAAAGTTGAGCTAATTTCTGATATTGACATGAAACTTGAGTGGACCCACTTGAGCGGATCTGGGTGACTTGGTGCTTCTAGGAAGGAACAGGACCACCAACTTTCCAAAATGATTCCCTTGATACTTTTCTGACCCCAGCAATAGTGTAATTACTATATTTGGCTCTTCTGGTTGCCCAGGAGGTTAAAGGCTGGGGGAAAGCCACTGGCTGCTGCAGAAAGAGAAAAGAAAAAAGAAAAAAACGGTTTCAGGTGACTGAAACCCCAGAACGCTGAGGTTGGGGGAAACGACGGGCGCTTTTCTTCATAGAACCGCAGCCTCACTGCAGTTCTTTTGACATTTTGAGTGGGATGACTGCTGCTCGCTGTCACTTGAGCAGGGGGCCCCTCACCCGACCCCGGGTCAAACGAGAACTTGTAGAATTGTGCCTTACTCCATAACTATTTGTCAGTTGGCTGCTCTGCCACTCACCCCGAGCAAATTAAGCTACACATTTCCTCTTGGAGCCCCCGAGTCCTCACCCACAGAATGTGAGATGACGACAGCTCCCCCTCTGGTCCTTGGGTCATTGAGCTATTATTCACAGAGCATGCATGGGAAGATGGATGAGTCAAGCCTTCTCTGTTAATGTGTGGCCTTCACAAATTTGGAAGGCGTTTTGCCCTTAACAGGGTGCGTTTTCTCTCCTCTGAGTCCACGCTGCTTCAAATGCTGCATCAAGCGTCTAGGAGGAGTCCCCTACGTCTCCCTCGTGGCCACCTTCCTTTGCTTCTCTGGGGTCGCCTTGTTCTGTGCCTGTGGGTATGTGGCTCTTGAGGGCACCGTGGTGATCCTTGAGCAACACTTCTCCACCAACACCAGTGACCACGCCCTGCTGAGCGAGGTGTAAGTAACTGCTTCCTTTTAAAAGTGTATCTAAATTACAGCTACCTCATAATTTTTTGTAAAAGAAACTATAGTGTAGTAAGGACTCTAGGAAGATAATGGGAGTAGGAAACAACAGGAATCTGTCTCCCCATCTAGACAACATTTGTATTAGCTGAGTCCATCTGCTGTAGCTATTTTGGAACTCTGGATCCTATTTAAGCAATGCAACTTCCAGAGGAAAACTTACAATTTCAATTTTATTCAATTTCCACTCTTCATTCAATTTCCTCTCTTATCACAGCGGCAATTGCCCATTTGCCATTCTTATCATAGGCAGCTCTGCATGGGTTCCTGGAGCACCTTGCACACAGCTTTGGCAACCAGAATGGGCAAAAACTACCTTGTCCTACAAGTATCTAGAATTTGTGTTCTAATTGTGGATTAGAGTCAGGTAGCCATCGCTGCTGCATTTTCTCCCATTGTTCTAATTCCCTCTCACTCTGGCTGAAATGACTTACAGGGAATTTAAAAGGTCAGTGCTTACCCATCCCCTTGCTTCATTTTTCTCTTTTCCCTTTTTGGGGCCCAGCACTGAAGTCTAGGACATTCAAAACCAACCATATATATGCAGGAAATTAGAAAGTGACTGCACAAGCCCAGGGAAAGGCACAGGATCAGAAAAGACATGAGAAGATCTTAACTTTACACCTTGAGCTGTTCCTCAGCACAGATATCCTACAACAATCAATAAAAAAAAAAAAAAGCCAAAAAACCCATGGGGATCCAAGATGGCAGAGGTGGATATGGAGTTCATCTCTCTCCATGGATGCATCAGGAATACATCTATAGTTGCAACAATTCTCACAGAACACTGGCTGAAAACTAGCAGAAGACCTTGGACACTGGAAAGGACTATAAAGATCCCTGTAAAGCTGGGCAGGACAGAAAAAAGAAGGGAGAAGGAGGAGGAAAGGAAGCAGGATGTCATCTGCATCCTGGGTTGGGGGAGCTGAAGCAGAGGAGAGATTCCCGAATTTGGGGAAACTGCCTCTCCAATGGGGAAACCACCTCTCTGATGGGGAAATCGATTGGGACAGAACAGAAGCATTTGAGGCTGTCAGAAGAGGGTGAAGTGGCTGATCAGCAACAGAGAGGACACAGTGAGAAATACACAGACAGTCTGTACTGTGGCCCTGAGGGCCCCAGACTGGGACATGTGTTCATAGGTGTACAAAGGGGCTGGGAGCTTGTGTGTGGGGATTGGAGTATAGGCCCAGAGTGAGAACTGCTGTTGGCTGTGGGAAGACAGACTGAGGGGATAGGAGGGAGGAAATCCACAGCAGGGAATGCCTACAGAGGAAGACCAGACTGCTATGGAAGCAGGGCATTACCACTGAGTCATAGTCAGGGGAAGAAGCCACTACTGTAATCTCTTTCCTCACACGCTGGGAACGACAATAAAAGAAGCCCACTCAGAGCTGGTCCTCACGCGATGGCGGCAGGGCAATAAAAAAAAAAGAAGCCCTCTTGGGGCTGGCCCTCATGTGACTGCTGCCAGCTGCCAGAAAAAATGCAGCCAGGGCTGGCCATCACATGCCTTACTCCAGGTGCCAGAATAGGCCCTCACTAGGGCCATAACATAACTCTTATGCCCGTGGCCACTGGCTTCCCTGCACATTTGACACCACTGGGGCTCCCATGACCCAAGCAGTCATACTGCCTCTAAGCCCTGTCCTCACTGGGGCAGAATGAAGCGCTCCAAGTCAGCCTCAGTACCAGACTCCTTGGGTGAACCACATGCAGAGGTGGGGATAAAAAACAAAGCTGAACCCCAGGGAAGGGGTGACTAAGGAAGAATATTGAATATCTTTCCATCAGCTGTACAAGCTGCACATTAAATCCCTGTGGTTGGCTAGGTAGACCCCGCTTCTATGGAATATCTGAGCAGACAATGAGTGTTCCCACAAATGAAAACGGCCTAGCCCTGGCATCTGTTGACTTTGGGGGCAGCACACGCAGGAACTGGGCCAGATCAGACTCTGAGTGGTCCCCACAGGGCCCACAGCAGGTCCAGAAGCCAGTCCAGAGGCAGGAGAGCCTCTTGAGGAGGCAGAGATGGGCTGTGGCTCATGGTGTGTGCAAGGACATTTACAGCAGAGACCCCAGGGAAACATAATTATTACTATTAATTTTATTATGTTTTGATTCATTCAGTTGTTGGTTCTGGCTATGTTTTATTTTTCTTTTGTTTGTTAGTTGTTCTTTGTTTGTTAGTTGTTAGTATTTTTTTTAATTTAGTCTTTTGGGATCTCGTGTTTTATAATATTTTTTATTTTTTTATATATTTCTATTTTTTCTTTGCTTTTCTGTTGTGTGCTTTTTTTTTCTATTCTTTTTCTTTAACATACTTTTCCTTTTTATATATTTCCATTTCTACCTTGCTTTTCTGTTGTCCTGTGCTTTTTCCCATTTTATTTTATTTTGTTAGTATTTTTTAAATCATTCTTATCAGTTTGCTCTGTGTCCTTGCTTTATTCTTCAGCTGGCACACTGCTTTGGTTTTGTTTTTAGCTTATGTGTTTTTGTTAGTTTTAATCCTGATTGTTTGACTTTGTTTTTGAGTTCTTCTGTTTGTCTTGTTGTTCTCTTGCTGTTTATTTGGCTCTGTTTTTGTTTCGTTTATGTGTGTGTTTCCTTCTTACTGTTTTTGTTTGATTTCATTTCTACAATTTCTCTGGGGTTTTGTTTGTCTTTCTTTTTTTCTTTAATGTATTTTCTATTTTATCTTTTTCATACTTCTATTTCTATGTTGCTATTCTGTTGTTCTGTCTTTGTTCCTCTTTCTGGTTTTCTTTTCTTCTTTTTTAAAATAATTTTTGTTGGTTTGTTTTGTTTCTTTGCTTCATTCTTCAGTTGGCAACCTGTTTTGTTTTTGTTTTTTGGTTTTGTGTTTTTATAAGTTTTCCTTTTAATTGTTTGATTTCATTCTTGGGTTCTTTTTTCTGGTTGTTCTCTTGCTTGTCGATTTATTAGGTTCTGTTTTTGTTTCTTTTGTGTGTGTGTTTCCTTGTTTCTGTTACAGTTTGATTTTATTTTTGCCATTTGTCTGGTTTTGTTAGTCTTTTTGTTGTTGTTGTTTTATAATCCCATTTATTGCCAGGAGGAGAGACTTATGGAGTCTTGGTCCCTTGACCAAAAGTTGGGCCTGAGGCTCTGGGGTGGGAGAACCGAGTCCAGGACACTGGACCACTAAAGAATTCCTGGCCCCAGGCAAGATTAATTGCTGAGAGCTCTCATGGAGGCCTCTATCTGAATCCATAACCACACCACCTGACATGGCCCTGCTCATCAGATGGAAAACACTCAGCTCCACCCACCAGAATTCAGGCAACAGTCCTCCCCATCAGGAAGCCTGCACAACCCACTGGACCAACCTCACACCAGGGGCAGACAACAGAAGGAAGAGGAACTACCCAGCAGTCTAGGGAAAAGATATCTCAAATACTGTAAACTAGGCAGAACGAGAAATATCTTGCAGGCAAAGAGCAAGATATAAACCTACATGACCAAATAAATGAAGAGGAAATAGGCATACTTCCTGAAAAAGAACTCAGAGTTACGATAGTAAAGATGATCCAAAATCTCAGAAATAGAATAAATACAAGAAACATTTAGCAAGGACCTAAAAGACCTAAAGAGCAAACAAACAGTAATGAACAAGACAATAATCGAAATTAAAAATACTCTAAAAGGAATCAGTAACAGAATAACTGAGGCAGAAAAACGGATAAGTGAGCTGTAAGATAAAATAGTGGAAATAACTACTGCAGAAAAGAATAAAGAAAAAAGAACTGAGGACAGTCTCAGAGACCCCTGGGACAATAATAAATGCACCAACGTTCGAATTATAAGGGTCCCAGAAGAAGAAGAGAAAAAGAAAGGGACTGAGAAAATATTTGAAGAGATTATAGTTGAAAATGTCCATAATATGTGAAAGGAAATAGTTAGTCAAGTCCAGGAAGAACAGAGAGTCCCATACAGGATAAATCCAAGGAGAAACATGCCAAGACACGTATTAATCAAACTATCAAAAATTAAATACAAAGAAAACATATTAAAAGCAGCAAGGGAAAAACAACAAATAATGCACAAGAGAATCCCCATAAGGTTAACAGCTGATCTTTCAGCAGAAACTCTGGCAAATTCAGAAATTGTGGAAACCAAATAACATACTCTTTAACAACCAATGGATCAAAGAAGGAATCCCAGGAAAAATTAGACAAAAATGAAAACACAACACACTAAAATTTATGGGACGCAGTGAAAGCAGTGGTAAGGGGGAAATTTATAGCTGCAGACAAGTAAAGGTCTCAAATCAACAACCTAACTTTACAACTTAAGGAACTAGAAAAAAAGAATGAAGTAAACTCAAAGCTAGCAGAAGGAAGAAATTTATAAGGGTTAGTGCAGACATAAATAGAGAATAGAAAAACAATAGAAAAATCAATGATACCGAAAGTTGGTTCTTTGAAAACGTTAGCATAATTGGCAAACCTTTAGATAAATGAACTAAGAAAAAGGACCGAAGATCCAAAATTAAAAGTCAAAATTTAAAGTGGAGACAATACTACCAAATCTGTGGAAATAAAAAATGATTATAAGAGAATACTATGAGCAGTTGTATGCCAGCAAACTGGATAACTTGTGTCAAATGGACAAATTCCTAGAAACACAAAATTTACCAGGGCTAAACCACAAAGAAAAAGAATATCTGAATATACTTATAATTAATAAGGAGATTGAATCTGTAACAAAAAATCTTCTAAAAAAAAAAGCCCTGGGCCTGACTTCTTCACCAGTGAATCCCACCAAACACTGAAAAGACTAGCACCAATCCTTCTCAAACGTAAGAAAAATTGACCAAGAGAGAGCACTCCCTAACTCACCAGGTGAGACCAGCATTACTCTGACACCAAAGCCAGATAAAAACACTACAGGACAGCTACAGACCAATATCCCTCATGAAGACTCATGTAAACATTTTCATCAAAATGAATTCAGCAGCATATTGACCAAGTGGGATTTATTTGTGGAAGGCAAGCATGATTCAACATAAAAAAAAAATCAATCAATGTAATTCACCACCTTGACATAATAAAGGGGGGAAACAATCATCTCAAATGATGCAAAAAAAGCATTTGACAAGAGTCAACATGGTTTGATGATTAAAAACTCAACAAAGTAGGATTGGAAGGAAACTACTGATCATAATAAAAGTGTTAATAAAAAACCCACATCAGACATCACACTAAATGGTGAAAATAAAGCTCTTCCTCTAAGGTGAGTATTCCTGCTTTTACCATTTATGTTCAATGTATTAATAGTAGTGGAAGTTCTAAACAGAGCAACTAGGCAAGAATAAAAAATAAGAAGCATCTAAATCAGAGAGTAAGAAGTAAAATTATCTCTGTTGACAGATAATATGATCTTATATATAAATAACCCTAATGATCACACACACACACACACACACACACACAAGCAAAACTGTTAGAATTTAAACAAATTAGTGAAGAGGCAGGATACCAAGTCACCACATAAAGTCATAAAAATCGTTGCATTTCTATACAGTATCAATATTCAATCTGAAAAGGAAATTAAGAAAATTCTAATTACAGTAGTATCCAAAAAGATAAAATACTGAAGAATTAACCAAGGATATTAAGGACTTGTGCAGTGAAAACTGCAAAACATTTCTGAAAGAAATTAAATAATAACTAAATAAGTTGAAAGACCTCCGTGTTCATGGAGTGGAGGTTTTATTATTGTTAAGCTATTTACCCAAAGTGATCTACAGATTTAATGTAATCAATGTGAAAAACTGAAAGACATATATACATTTTTTGCAGAAACAGGAAAACTCATTCTAAAATTTATTTGGAACCTCAAAGAACCCCCAAATAGCCAAAACAATCCTGAAAAAAATAGGAGAAAAACCGAAGGACTCATATTTCCTGATTTCAAAATTACTCCAAAAATACAGCAACCCAAACCGTGTGATATGGGCAAAAAGATAGGCATATAGACAAATGAAATAGAATAGAGAGCCCAGAAATAAACTCTTTCATATATGGTCAAATGATTTTCAATAAGGGTGCCAACACCATTCATTCAGTGGGGAAAAGATAATTTTTTTCAATAAATTCTGTTGGGGCAACTGGACAATCACCTGAAAAATGTGAAGTTGGACCCTTACCTAACATCATATGCAAAATTTAACTGAAAATAGATCTACGACCTAAATGTGAGAGATAAAGCAACAAAACTTTTAGAAAAAGACATAAAATTTTCACATTAGATTTGGCAATAATTTCTTGTGTATAGCACCAAAGACATAAGCAACCAAAGGGAAAATAGACAAACCGAACTTTATGAAAATTTAAAAATATTGTGCATCAAATGATAATATCAAAAGAGTAAAAGGAAAACGTATAGGAGAAAGTATTTTCCAATTATATATCCGATGACAGATTAACATCCAGAATATATAGACAGCAATATGTATAGTTCAACAACAATGAAAAAAGATCTAAATCAAAAAGGCACAAAGTATTTGAATAGACATTTCTCTAAAGAAGAGAAATTGGCCAGTAAGCACATGAAAAGAGGCTCAACATCAATAATCATTAGGGAAGTGTAAATCACAACTATAGTGAGATATCTCCTCACATTAATTAGGATTGCTAATTTGAAAAATAAAACCAGTACATAAATGTTGGTGAGGAGTTTTTGCTTTTGCTTTTTAAAATGTCAGATTAAACTATAATTTATACACAATAAAGTACATTTGGATTAGTTTTGAAAAGTGCGTGTAGTCTTGGAATCATCACCATAGTCTAGGAACCGAACATAGCTGCTGTGAAAATTAGTATGTTGCTTCCTTTAAAACTTAAAAGTAGAATTACCATATGACTTACCAATTCTACTTCTGAGTATACACTCTAAAGCAAGGTCTCAAAGAGATTTTTGCATATCCATGTTCATAGCAGACTTATTCACAATAGTTAAAACAAGGCAGCACCCCACACATGCTTCAATGGGTGAATGAATAAGAAAAATGTATTTTGTGCATCCAATAACATATTATTCAGTTTTAAAAAGGAAGGAAAATATGGGACATGCTGTAACGTGGATGAATCTTGAGGACTTTAATGCTAAGCAAAATAAGTCTGTAATAAAAGGATAAATACTGTATGATACAACTTATGTGAGGAACTTAACGTAGCCCAATTCATAAAGACAGAAAATAGAATGGTGATTGCCAGGAGGCACAAGGTGAGAAAATGGGGAGTAACTTGTTTAGTGAGTATAGAGTTTCAGTTTTGTGAGATGAAAAACGTTCTGGAAGTGGACAGTGGTGATGACTGAAAAACAATGTGAATGTTCTTAATACCTCTGAACTGTACACTTACAGATGCTTAAGATAGTCAATTATATGTTATGAATATTTTAGTACAATAAAAAATTAGGGAAAAACACACTACAGTGTGTTCACTTGGCAGGTAACTACGGCCTTTAATTAAAGTTTACTGTGTGTAGATAAAGAAAAGCTTCTTGAGAGAAAGGAAAAGTAATGGAAGATATTGGCAGTTGTTTGGAATTCAAGGTGTTATTGCCTGGAGATAGAGTCCCACCTGGGAATGGCCAGGTGCAGATATAGGACGTCCTGCACTCAGTAACCGTAGACATTGGGGATGGTGGAAAACTGATAGGTTGAACTGCCAATCATCACACCAAATAACAGATACCTTCTGGTTTTCTCACAGGAAATGACCATCCCTGGGATGTTTGGAAACCCACTGAAGACTTAGCCCAAGTCAAATTTTTATTTTACTCTTTGGCAGAAGAATAAATCCCCAGGCATCACTCTATGCAGAAAAAGGGAAATTCCCAGGTTTTAACCCCAAATTCTGTCTTCCTGTTCTGCAGTCATCCTGAGTGGAATCTTAACTCCCATGAATAGATCTCTTAACTGTATAAATTCAGTAGCAATGTATATATTGCCTTGAAATATTATTCCCTTTCTCTATCCTTCAGAGTTTTTTGCTTTTTGAATAGCAAATATCAACAATGCTTGTTTTTTGCTGTTGTTGTTTGTGTTTGTGTTTGTTGTTGTAGTTATAAGAAACTTCACCAGACTGAAAAAACCATGAATGAATTTTTATGGAACTATAATGGAAAGACATTGGAAGAGTCCTTAGGGAGGGAATTTTACTCCTTTTTATCTGTCAATAAATGGCAAAGAAAGAAGCGAGCAAAGTGATAAGGGGCAGAATATTAGGGACAATTAAGCAGGACAAGGCATTAATTGAGTGACATCTATGTACAAAGAAGACCAAGAAATACTTACCATGACTGAATGGGGTAAAGGTGTTTTGATTTAATTAATGATCTGGATTAATGGTTCTCAAACTTCTGGAAAGCTCTAAAAATTCCCATGTCCATGCTTCAACCCACACCAATTACATCATAATCTCTGGGAATAGGAGCCAGTTACCAGTATTTTCTAAGGCTCCCAGTGATTCCAGTCTAAAGATTGTGAAGAGTCACGTGGATCTCTGTCTTTTAATTAAGACAAAGTTAATTGTGAATTAACTTTCTGCATTTTAAGCCTACTTTACATACAATGAGTTGTGTAGTGAGAATCTCAGTGCAAAAAACTCATGCCCAATTTACTTCTTAAGGAAGCCCGAAGTGTTTGCTTAGGGTTTCAGTAGAATAACATTAAGCACTAGGCCTGGTTAGGAGGCATTTTGATGTGGTGGAAGGAACATGTTGTCCAATCGGAACAGAGTTAAATGCTGATTCTGCCACTAACTCTGTATCCTTGGATGACTGACCTACCTCCTCAATGTCTGCATTTACTTATATGTAAAATGAATCTAATGTATTAAGTATTAAAAGATTGCAGCTGGGCCCCTGCCCAAAGGAAACTTCTCTCTTGTCTGGGAAGGCTGCTCACCTTTGAAGAAAGGCCCAGGTTGCAGTGGACTGGGCAGGGATGCCTGTCTGCAATGCCCTGTGAGCCCACTGAAGCCATCAGCGGGTCAAGTGATGTCACCCTAATGGACTTCCTCCAGAGGCCAAAAACATCTGTTTACCATGCCATGAACTTAGCCACTTGGACCTTCTTCTTTTCCTAGAATACAACTGATGCAGTGTGTCATCTATGGAACTGCGTCCTTTTTCTTCTGGTACTGGATCATTCTGTTGGCAGAAGGCTTCTACACCACGAGCGCAGTGAGAGAACTGCACAGGGAGTTTAAAACAACCACCTGTGGCTGGTGCATCAGTCAGATTGTGAGTACGAATCTCTGATGACTGATAGCCAGCCAGGGCCACATCTCCATGTGTTTCTTTGTATTTGGTAAAAGTTAACTGAGAGTACGCGCAGAGTCCACGACACAGGAGTGTTTGTTCCAACTTAGAGTCAGGAATGTGAAAAAACCCTCAACATATTATTGAGGAGAAATTAAAATCTATGTCTGCTAGTATTAAATCAAGCATTTCCCTTATTAATTTCCCTATTACAGATAATAAGTGTATTGAAGATTTTTTGAAATGTAAAGTTCCTTCTATGAAAAAAATAACTTTCATACCGTCTCACAGCTCTCCTTCATTTGTTTTTAAATATGGACAAATATGAATATGTCTTTTGTGGCTCTAAAGATACTATGATAAATTGTCACAACACTTCTGGAAGTATTTATCAAGCACCTACTATATCAAGCAACTAGCACTTTCCTCACCACTGGCAGTGCAAAGATGAAAATATAGGCTTCTGTCATCAAGAAGCTTATGGGTTAAATCAGAGATGAAAAATTTACAACCTTTAGGTGAAATCCAGCCCGGTACCTGTTTGTTTTTATTTTTACAGTTTATGAACTAACAATTACTGCATTTTTATATGTTTGGGCAGGTGGGTGAAGTGATGACTGTTTAATAATGTGAAAATTATATAAAGTAAATTTCAGTGTTGTTGGCACACAGCTACATTCATTCAAGAAGTAATTGCACAGGTGGTGGTGAATTATCTCGGAGATCTGAACTAGGCTTCAGGGATGGGGTGGAGGAGTACACAGACTCAAAGACTATGGGAAAGGTGGACTCTTTATGACTTTATTTCAGTGTGAGGATGAGAGGAAGGGACCAGTGCTGTCTCTGGGTTAGGCAATGTATCTGAGGTGGATGAAAGTGAAAAACACAAGAACACATACACATATATACTTGCACATACATGCACACAAAACCCTGCAAAGGACAAATAATAGTCTTCACTGAGAGTGTCATTTGAAAAGCTACGTTCCTTCAAAATATGTACGGAGATGAGTATCACCACTCAGTTGCAGTTCTCTATTGAGCTGAACTTTTCCAATCCCAGAGCCAGAGTAGGTTCCTGATTTCACTTTGGCTTTTTAAGGTTAAGTTCACAGAACAATGGAGTGATTGAATTTAAGGTTCTGGGGATTTACCTGTTACTAAAAAATACAAGGAAAAGACTACTATGCAAGTAGAGGGAACTGGTTATTTACGGTGGGGAGGAGGTGGCTGCTTTAAAAAAAAAAAAAAGGTGGAGGGAACATAATAATAAAAAGTGAAAAAAATTCCTCATGGCAGCTTTGAGACAACAGGTATCCTCCCTAACTTCTACCTATCAAAATATAAAAATGAAAGGGATTTAATTTCTGCCAGGGCACAGTTTCAAATCAGTAACTGCCTGATGTTTAACATTTTTGGAAACAAACTATTTGGACTTTCACCTTACCAGTTGGGCATGGTAGCTAGTACAAGAAGCTTGTGTAGAGCCAGGTGGGAGGCCATGTGAGACTGTTTGGCGTGATGCTTGTGGGGGTGGGGGTGGCTTCTGTACAGGTGGAAGAACCCCTCCATTCTGCAGGGACTGTTTTTATCCAATGTAATATATTTTAGAATTTACTTAATAAAAGGTCTGTTCTAGAAAGTTGAAAAGCCACTATTGTTCAGAAAAGACCTGGGTCATCTTCATTCATTTCTTCACTGGTTACTTGTGCATTGAACACAAACCAACCACACTGTTTGTTGATACATCAAGGGGATATTGAACAGACTTGCCTTGCAGCATGTTAGGAAGTCTTAGGTGACTGATTACAGCTGGAAAGACTATGAGCGGTGTCCACCAGAACACCTCGCTGTCCCTACCCACAGCCTGCTCACTAAGGGAAGCAGGTCTAAATGTTTTGTGGCCTTATTACAAAGAAAGTACTTTTCTTTTGAAGAGGAAGGGAAAAAAACCCTATACTGGTGTAGCCCATCCATAATTATTGGGCAGGAGAGGGGTATGAAACCGCTAAAATCTGCTTTGACATTGAAAAAAAATTCACAGGTTTTGCAAAACGTAAATGTTCTTGAAATGAGACTCATTTCTGCAGTTTCCTGGGGTGACCAACAGGAGGCAGCCTGTTTGAGCTTGGCCCCCAGGTGTACGTCCCAAAGTCCAGGTTTGGGATTTTTTCATTAAAAAAAAAAAAGCTAAATTTAATAGAACTCTAAACCCTCGCCCATGCACTCTTTGGGTATACATTCTGAGAATATAAACACGACAACATTTTTGAAGTAGTCTTTTAAAGCTCTCTGAAAATTAGTAGTCAAAGCAGGTGAGGAAAAAAAGTAAAGTGATGCGTATTTTTCCTGAGCCATTGCTGTGCTCACATAGCTGCTGTAAAATTTAAAGACGAAAGAAAACTAGAGGAAAATGAGATTTTTATCTGATTCACTGTGCATTAAGCTGGTGTTCAAGGCTATTTTAAGCTTTTAATAAAGTTTCAACCAACTAACGATTTCACTAATTTCATAGGATTATAAAACTAGCAAAGTTCCCTTTGAGAATTGGTTTCCTGTAGTGATGTTATTATATATACTACTCATCTGTTGTGTAAAATAAAGGTAATTTTGAGACATTAATATGAAGTTATGATTCAGTGCCTATGAAAGCATCCAGACAACATCGCTGTTAAGTAGAATGCTCTAAGTTTCTCAAAACTGATGTTTAGAAAAAGCACCATGTGGGAGACCTTGTCACTAGCTCTGTGACCTTTGACAAGGGAGATCACCTGTTGGGTCTCGCGTCCTAGTTAAGTGAGAGGACCTGAAAAGTTGCTTAACTGCCTTGGTTCTCCTACTCTCCCTATTTGGCACCCGCTTTGTTGATACTGTGGTCCAGGCGGTGCTCTGACCACATCCCATAGAATTGGTATCAGCTGGAAATGCATCATCATTCCTCCCAGGGAATGTGCTTTGCCCTGGTTGGTGACGATTATTTCTCCTTCTCCTTTTCGGCCTAGTTTGTCTTCCTCACCTATGTACTGGGAGTGGTTGGGCTGGGCATGTTCGGTTTCTCTGCGGTGCCCGCGTTTATGTCCTACAACATATGGTCAGCCTGTGAAGTCGTCAAGTCCTCCCCAACCAATGGGACAGCCGCGGTGGAGCGGATCTGCGTGGACATCCGGCAATATGGTACTTCTTTTTCATCCCCTCGATTCATTGATATCCTCTCGTGCGTATGTCTGGGCCTTAATTATTACACGGGTGTCTATTTAATCATGAGGATCCATTTCATCCATTCTATTAGAAGAGTTTATACTCTTTCCCTCAATGTGATCTATTTTCTGGATGGAAACATCACTTAGACTTTGAGTTGCTAAAGAATTTCATTCAAAATGTTATATTTTCAAGTTAAGTATTTGGTAAAAACATTTAAAAACGAAATACTTTATAACGTAGTTAAATAAAAAAAAAAGAGCTGGGTATTCACTATAAAAAGATTGTGTATTTTTAAATTTTCTTCATTTTTATATCATTGAGCTTTCCATCCACACTAATTTTGAACACATTACATAATACAATTAATTAACTAGCATGCCCCAAATCTTCAAATCAGGTCTTTTAAAAACGATTAATTGCATTAACTTATACTGAAAAACACAATGTAATATCCAGTTGTATTTTAAAGTCACCAGAACGTACTCTATCAAAACCAGTTGTCTGAAACCTGTTCAAATATATTTTCTAATGAGTGGGATCCTGGACATAGGCAGCTAAGGTTGGTTCTGTCCAACACTGTAGACTCCACTTCCCTCCTGAGAGAAGGCAGCTTCCTTAGGAGAGTTTAACTAATGTTTCTGGCCAGGAAGGTAGGAAATCCTGTTCTTGGCAGAAACAAGGGGGAAAAAGCACTTTTCATTAGAAATGAAGTGGAAATAACTATCCTTTCAGAGCTTTTCTGTAGGGATATGATTGTTTTCAATTTGGTTCTTGCTTTTCCCAGGTGGGTTATCTTCATAATCTTATTTTACAGCATAATAGGAAGGTTACCTAAAACTGCCAATTGGACAAATCTCTTCTCACAGAGATCAAGGCTCAACAACTTGGTTCTTTATGAGGGATTACAAACAAATTCTACATTTTAATGTTAAACTTTTCATTATTGAACTTCTAGACATTTATAATTTCCCTAGTTCTTAAAAATAAACATTAGTGAATCTTTTTTCACTATAAGTTTTGGTATTAGTTTTAAATCTTCCATATCCCTCCAACTGGTTATTCTTGAAGGCATTGTTTCACTGACAGTTTGGGAACTTGTCATTTCATATTCTACTGAAACAATATTTACTCTTGGCCTATGACAAAGGATGAGAGGGAGTATAGATTTTACATTTTAATCCTTTTTCCTTACCTCCTGAGAAAAGTGTAATTTAACCTATCTTTAAATTTTAAGCATACACTTATGCGTGAAACATATGCACCTATCTTTAGGTTAGAGGGAGAAAGAAATGGCAACCTAATGGGCAATTGCCACTATAGGGTCAATCTGAGAGACCCACTATGGACTGTACTGTATCACTGTCTGTGGTGAAGAACAGTGTTTTTCTTTTTAAAAAATTTTCAATTGGATTTTTAATCCAAAAATATTTCTATTTTTTTAAAAGTACTTATAATACATTATGCCTTTTAAAACAAATACATACAAAATACAAATCCAGATTTTTATTTGTAACTGATAAATTACTCTGTCAAATTTCCATGACAATTTCTGCATTTATACTCTCAATTTTGGTACTTATTTCATGTGGACTACTAAAGAGATCTTGTTGTGAACTTCCTCTTTGAGTTGTAAGAACACAGACAAAGACATTCTTGTGGAATGTGTTTGACCTCAGTATGATATGAAGAGGAGCTTTATTAGGGGAGAGGTCAACTATTTATAACTAATTTATACCTAATAGTTCATAAAGTCACTGTAGGGAAAATCTACCTTTGATAATCAGTTTTTACAGTTATTCACTGAACAACGTATAACTTGTAGGGGGAAAAAGTCAGTTTGTTTAAACTTCTCATGGACTAGCTAACTTTGCTCTTGCTCTGTTGTACTAATAGGATTTTTTTACTCCAAAAATCTTGTTCTGCAGAGGACAGGTACCTCAATTGTTGATGAAGAACGTGGCTGGTCATTCTGTTACAACTGCCACTGAAAGTGGTGGGGCCCGCTGAGAGCAGGGGCGCTGGACTTCGCGCTAATCACTAACTTTCTGTTGAGATTCACTTCCCAGGTATCATTCCTTGGAATGCCTTCCCAAGAAGAATGTGTGGCTCGGCCCTGGAGAACATCTGCAACACAAATGAGGTAAACCCCACCCCCTAAGTGGGTTCCTAGGTGACCACTGGGCAAAAGAGGCTGAGAGAAGGGGTTCCTCTCAGGACAAAGAGCAAGAGACGGCTCTCTGCCTCCATTTTTGACCTAGAAAATGGCCCTGGTCCATGGCCCAGCCCACTCACTGAGGGAGGAGCCGGCGCCATCGGAGAGCTTTCTCTTTTGGCAATAATTTGAGAGTGATCCCAGTCCTGCAAATCTGCATGTATATGTAGACTCTTCTCTTTCACCTTCAGATAGTGTTTCAAAGTAGGACATTTGTCACAGAACCAAGCTAAATTTTCAGAGAGAAGATTGCCCTGAATTTGTATACAAGCAAATTTTTATACGTTGTCACTTAGGCTCATGTTTCCAGACTGAGTTGGTGCTATTTCTTGTTCATCCTTAATAGGCAAGTGTCATATATCCTAACACACTTTGGTTTTAAATCTCTCTGCCCTAGACTATTGTTCAGGCATTGGTTTATAACTGTTTATAAAAGCAAATTCACAAATGCACTGGTGGTAACTTGCATATTCAAGAGAACCCTGACATGCTTTTGGAAGCAACGAGCTACCACAATAATCAGGGTCCACCTACCTGGCTGATCAGCATGTATACCCATGATCTGAACCGGCTCAAAGCAGGCGCTCCCACCTGAGCTGCAGTTTGCAGGCATGCAGGAGAATTATACTATCCTCAAGGTGCAGCCCAGCTTCCAGCTACTCCAATGTAATCTAATCGTTCTGGGCTATAGCCTGGGCCTCAGGAAGTTTTGAAACCCCCCAGGTGATTCCAGCATGCACTCAGCCTTCGTAAAACAGCCCTAGAAGAGAGAGGGAGCCACACCTGGCCCAGTGGAGGCCATTTGCTACCACACAAAATGCTCATGTTGGTGCCCTGTTCTTTTCTAGTTTTACATGTCCTATCATCTGTTCACTGTGGCCTGTGCAGGAGCTGGCACCACAGTCATTGTCCTGGTGAGTACTGGCCCCAGGACGGGCCTAGTGCAATCCCCACCTTCCCTGCAGCCACTATAATAGCAGATTTCCCTTCCAGCCAACAAGCCTAGGACTTGACCTTGGTTAAGTTTCCCCTGTGTAAACTTACCCCCATGTCTAGATTGTAGGAAGTACGAGGTGGGGTTCTTGGCATCCATGGTATGTGATGAAATTTGGATTCTGTGGAAAGAAGAGAGGGTACCACCAGCCGGAACACCTGTTAACTAGGACTGGCATGTTGTATTGTTGCAATGAGCCCTAGTTTCTCCTGTGATTATAAATGGGAAAAAGAAACACTTTAGGCTCTGAGTTGGAGCCTGTCCTCACTGGAATTTAGAAGTATTAGGGCACCAGCCCTCACTGCCTGCATCTTACTGTCCTGTTCTGTTCTCTTCCATCAGCTGATCTACATGATGGCTACTACATATAACTCTGTGGTTTTTGAAGTTTAAGAGTCAGGAAGTTTGCTGCACTAAGTTCTAAATTGCATAAGGCCAATAACAAGATTTAGAGAGCTATACTCCGTAGCATGAAATATCACCAACTCCCAGACAAAAGCAGAGCCTAGTTCTCTGCAGTTTTTTTTTCTTTTTAAATAGTAACTTGTAAATTGCTTTAGTCAACTCATTTTGCATGGTAGATTAATGAAATGACTTACTGTACATGAACTACAAAATTGTGAGACCTGGCTATTTCCACCTTTTGGAAAGGATTCAGTTATTTACTGACATTGGTGAACATCCACTGAAAAACAATTTTCTTAAACTTTGAGCAGTATCTTTAAGTGAAGTATTAAAATTTTGGAATACCTGCACTTTCCATTAATTTTGCTTGCTTCACAACCACATTTAATGATGAAAATAAGTGCTGAAGATAAAATGGAAGAGAACTGTTTTAATCTGGATTTTGTTTTATCAGACTCTTTCTGGAAAATATTTTGCAAATATACATTTTAGATTTTAAAAATTATGATTATATGGCTCATTATCATTACAACTGCCCCCAAAAGGTCTGATGAGACCTTGAAGAAAAAGATGAATATCCGCCCATATGTGTTTTTCAACAAAGAGAATTTATATGTGATTGTTTGGGAACACTATTATGATTCCTAATGGAGTCCCCCAAATTGATAACCTTATAATGCTGTGTTTGGTGAAAAGTAACTGATTTCTCAATAACCAATTCTCAAACTGCGAGCAAGATTTTAATAGGAGGAAAAATTGTGCCTGGATCTGAAAGTCTGAAAAATATTGAAAAGTAAATAATGAAATGTAAGGTACTTGAGAGATAGATTTATTTTTCAGGAAAACAGGAAATAGTGTTTGCCATATGAACTGTAAAGAATGAGAATAAGGATATATACATGCTATAAAATGAAATAATGCAATTATGAAATAAAAAATGTAGTTTCACTCTTAAAATGTATTAACACAGAGATTGCACGCTTTACTAATAGTTGTTAATTTTTGGTTTTTACAACCACTTATCTTTTTCAAGTTAAATATGTAGTCCATATTGTTGACACTTTTAGGCCTTTGAGGGAATTGATTTTTATCCACAGGTAGAAAAGATCTGTGCATTATAGTTAAAAATAACCACACAACGTGTTTCTGAACTTCTGCCTTAGTCTTTAAAATTAATCTCAAAATGGTAAAAAGCACCCTGTCGTATTTCACTTTTGCCTTTTCTTAACAGTTAACTTTGGCCATTTTTCCCAAGTTCATTAGGTTTGTGTGTGTACTAACTTTTCCTCAGCCTCTTACTATGAAGCGTCTTAGCAGAGCATGTGCTCAGTCTCCGATGCCTCTGATAGCAGAATGAGTATTAATACGGAATAACCACCTCTCCGTTTTTCCAGTACAGAGCGTCTAATCTGCCTCGCAGCTCGCTTTGCCTTCTCACATGCTCACTAGCCATCGTGCTCACCCTTCTTTTCCAGATCCACTTCCTCATGATACTGCCTTCTAACTGGGCTTACTTAACGGATGCAAGCAAAATGCAGGCTTACCAGGATATCAAAGCAAAGGAAGAACGGGAACTGCAAGATATCCAGTCTTGGTCAAAAGAACAACTCAATTCTTACACATAAATATTTGCCAGAGGGTCTCAGCTGATGAATTTACAGCTCTGACAAATCATCAGACAGCTGCTCTGCAGTACAGATGTGTACCCCACCAAACAAACTCATGTAGAAGTCAAAACAAACACTTCATTGTCTGTCTCAAGCTGCTGGGAAACCTTTCTAGGAAAACCTTCCAGGAGGTAAATCTTCTTCTTTAGAACAGATATTGGAGGTTTCATGGGAGATATTTTAAAAGGCAACACTTTGACAAAATGATTGTTCATCCATTTGAAATCTGTGGCATGTTAATAATCCTACCAAGACAGGCTGTGAGAATACATCATACCCCATCTTGATAGAGACCATGCCATACCAGCATCAGGGGGTGTGACCATAGATTCACTTATGACATCTGTTCTCAAATAAATGTATCTATATGGAGAAGAAAATGGAATTCTGACAGCTGACATTTATAACTTTGACTTCTACTGTGGTTCTCATAATTAACTTTTTAAAAAAATTACTGTCCTCTTCCAAAATCACATTAATTTCCAGAGCCAACCAGAAATTTATTTTTCAATAATCCTAAAACGAGCCACTAGTAATTCTGGTATACAGACTACTAAAGCTGGATTCTCACACATTAACAAACCTTCTGGAATCAATTTTATAATAAGTTCACTTGAATAAAATGGTAATGACCTACTTATCATTCTTCTTGTGAAATAAATATCAGGTCTGCCTTAATGAGTATTTGCTTTAAATTTGTAAGCATTTATATTGTGACAGAGAATTCTAAGGCCTATACAAATTTTGTTCCGTAAATGTCTTTCTTAACTAAGAAGTACTACCTTAAAATGACAACTATTGTAAACAATACTTAAGTGGTCTGGATAGTGAGTTTACAGTTTCATATCAACTATCTGAAATCTAATTACTAATAGCTCACAGATTTCCTACTTATATTGATTACGTAATTAGGGTATATATTTCCCTTTTTCTTATCTAAATCTTAATTTCCTGTAATAATAAGGTTTGATTTTCAGCAAGAAAACTGAGTTTAGACCATTTTCAAAAGAAACTTGTTTTCTAAATCACTGTTTCAGAACACCTGAGTATAGGATTTGGGTATTAAGGATCATAAGCTGTGTTACTCTTTTATTAAATGATACATAGAACTGTTGGTGCATCAGTGCTTTTATTTTATTTTATTTTTATTTTTATATTTTTGCTGTACACGGGCCTCTCACTGCTGTGGCCTCTCCCGTTGTGGAGCACAGGCTCCGGACGCGCAGGCTCAGCGGCCATGGCTCACGGGCCCAGCCGCTCCGCGGCATGTGGGATCTTCCCAGACTGGGGCACGAACCCGCGTCCCCTGGATCGGCAGGCGGACTCCCAACCACTGCGCCACCAGGGAAGCCCCATCAGTGCTTTTCAAAAGGGGCTGCGTAATATAGTGTTAACTATATCTATTCATGTTAAGAATTAACTTGTGGGACTTCCCTGGTGGTGCAATGGTTAAGAATCCACCTGCCAATGCAGGGCACGCGGGTTCAAGCCCTGGTCTGGGACGATCCCACATGCCGCGGAGCAACTAAGCCTGTGCACCAGAATACCGAGCCTGCGCTCTGAAGCCCACAAGCCACAACTACTGAAGCCCGTGTGTCTAGAGTCCATGCTCTGCAATAAGAGAAGCCACAGCAATGAGAAGCACACGCACTGCAATGAAGAATAGCTGCCGCTCACCGCAACTGGAGAAAAGCCCACACACAGCCACGAAGACCCAATGCAGCCAAAAAATAAATAAAATTTTAAGAAAAAAAGAATTAACTTGCTTGGCTCTTTTCTGGGTTTTAAAACATGTACAAATGTCTTAAAATTTTAAAGAAACATACCTTTATCAAGATGCAAGTAAAATGGAACATTCCTCAGGAATGGTATTTCATTTTTTGTTTGTTTAGTTAATGCCTAAAAATGCCTAATTGGATCTTGACTTTTTTTTTTTTTAATTGGGAGACGTTCTCTTCTGCGTAGAACAGTTGTTCCAGAATAGCTTGGTGTTTTGACTTAAGCATTTTTTTCCAGCAGTGGAGGTTCTGTTCAAGTCCAGTGTTCTAGAAGAGCCTCTAAAGCCTAATTTTACTTTCCTAATTCTGGTAGCCATTACCAGGAATTTTTGAAAGTTTTAAGTGTCTAATATTTTTACATAAAAAGCATTAAATTTTTCAATGTAGAAGTTTTTGTAGCCTAACAGTGAATGTTTTCTAACTGTGCCAAGGGCTTCCTGTAGTTCTAATCAAGTGTTACAATAAATATTTGTAGATAACTGTTAATACTTGTGTATGCTTATTTAGGTAGTGACAGTTGTGAATGTACTAAGCATAATGAAAAGAAATTATAGTTTTATTCACTTTTCCTTTCCCTACACATTAACATTATCATTCTTTGTCCTTAGTATGGTATCACTTTAAAATAATATGTATAATCAAGGTTTCACAAAATATTATAATCCACCAGGCTGTATCTTACTTAAATATTACTAACATTTCCTTATTCTTTATAAAAGTAAAATAAAAATTTTGGCTAGCTTCTGACACAAGTGAAAGTGATATGCATAGAGGAATAACTTTGTCTTAAAGTTTAAAGACTTAAACTTTGCCACTGATTGAGGAGAGTAGAAAAAATTAGGAGTCATCATAATAGTCCCTGTAACTTCAAAGTTGGGGGAAAACTGAGCAAAGTTTGAGTGTTAGGAAGTTATCTGAGGCGCTGTTGAAAGAGAAGATGCCAAGTTCTTAGTGGCAATAAGGCTCAAATGTATGATGGGCTAAATGTAATAATGAATGATGCCTGGACAACTTACTTCTTTCCATTATTTTCAAAGATATACTTAAATGAAAAATTCCTTAGAAGCCTAAGGAATAATAAACACCCCCAAATCTCCTTCCCACTTTGTTATGGAACTTAATGGCCAAACAAGTTTCACTAGCAAAAACAATTGAGACCAGTCTGTATATGTAAAGGGAAAGGAATGCTCTAGGATTTTACTGGGAAGAGAGACCAGACCAGCCCTGCCTGTGTTAGGCACGGGGTGACCACTGTTTAGCACTGAAAGTCTCTGGTCCCGAGAAATCCCAGTCCAGGCACCTCAGAGCAGTTCTGTGTACCCTTTTTGGTGACTATGGTGGCAGTGTCATTAAAGAAGTTTTCCAAGATTCTCCCCTGAGTTAATACCTATAAAGGTTTAAAACTACCTGGCACACAGCAAATGCTCAATAAATGTTACCTTCTTTTTTTTGTCACCACATGAGAAGGATTTGTGTTCTCAACAAAAGGTATGTCCAGAGGTTACATTGTAGTATTTCAGAGACTGGAACAGAATAAATTAGAGACAAATCAAAAGGACAATGTTTGATAGGTGGTAGCCCGCTTCTGGAGAATAAGAAATCAGCTGAAACTTCCAAAATGCAGGCTTGGAATTTGATCAATTGGATAGGTTATATTTATTTGAAAACCTAAGACAAATTGAAAAAAAAAAAAAAAACCCAGCCTACTCGAGTATAATAAAAGCTTTAAGAATGACAAATTATATGGCTTGAGAAGGGGAGCAGGTCACTTGACTAGTGAGAAATCACAATTTATTACATACAAAATCCTTATTAAGAATTTTTCTAATTAGAGAAAATGTAGAGCTGTACACATGATATAACTTTCCACTGTTATAGATAAGAACCTGGGCAGCAGCCATTACCCCTAAAAGTCATCTGGGTCTTCATGAGGAAAGCTTGTGAAAATAAATTGGGGAAAGACAAAAACTAAAAATTTAAATATCTCTATCGTTTATTCTAGGATTTTCATAATGTTCTCATTCATTCCCTTAGTGGTTTGTGCCTTTGCTTTAAATTTGTATCAGGGTCAATTTCACAACTTTAAGAACACCATCAGTTTTCTAAGTCATTGATTTTTGATGCAATAATGTCTTACTGTCAACCTCTAACATGTGAAAGCTTCTCTTAGCTGACAAAAATCAGTAAATGTTTTGCATAAGAAAACAATGTTGTGGGACACGATACCGTTTGTCTTTGTCACTAGATGGCAGTGTTTATTTGTGAGCCTTCTCTCACAATAATTTTTGAGCTCTGATTGAGGAAGAATTTTTGTAAGTTGATATATAACAATTTTATTAAAAGCTTTATCTAGTTTTGAAATGTACATGTAGTTTGAGTCTATAAAAAGGTGACTTTTTAACACTAAATTTAGCAAGCACGTCCAAAGAAACTATATGGTATGTGTTCTAAACATCTGTAGTACTTCAGTCTTTTAACACTTGTCTCAGTCCTACTGTATTTATCCATTGATAGAGTTTTTATTGTTCCTTAAACCATTTCTTATTCTTTTTTAATTTTAATTTATTTAATTTATTTATTTTTGGCTGTGTTGGGTCTTTGTTGCTACATACGGGCTTTCTCTAGTTGTGGCGAGCAGGGGCTACGTTTTGTTGCAGTGCACGGGCTTCTCATTGCAGTGGCTTCTCTCATTGTGGAGCATGGGCTCTAGGCATGCACGCTTCAGTTGTTGTGGCACACGGGCTCAGTAGTTGTGGCTCACGTGCTCTAGAGCACAGGCTCAGTAGTTGTGGCACATGAGCTTAGCTGCTCCGTAGCATGTGGGTTCTTCCGGACCAGGGATCGAACCCAAGTCCACTGCACTGGCAGATGGACTCCCAACCACTGCGCCACCGGGGAAGTCCCATTTCTTATTCTTAAAACAATGAGACCCCCCAAAGGTTTACAAACTTTGACAATCAAAATCTCTTAAAGGTTTATCCAAGGAAATTTTGTTGAAAGAGTGCAATATATTACAAAAACTGAAGACTCCATTGAACTTTGGATTTTCAATGGTTTACCTTTTTGCCTTTAATGAAGATGACAGATTCCTGTCCCAAGGTTTTTGTATAACCCAGAAAAAGCCTTATTTAGTTAGAATTGCCACCCACAGATTGCTCTATTCATTGCATCAGTACCTTACCTGGCAATTCCTGGTTTCTCTCTTGTGAATAATACCTTTTAAAGGATTTTCACAATAGGCAGATTTTTCTTTAATTTATTGAGCACTCTTTAAAATTTTTTTTTCCATTTTAAGCTTCAATACTTTTTCAATCATCTTGTATAAAACACATGGGTGCCAAAACACGAAATACATTAATATCTTTGTAAAATAGTTAAATGTTTAAAAAAACATATAGTAATGATTTTTAAAAGTATAATGTGCAAACCAGAGATTTTCATATTTTTTAAAAAATTAAAATTTCCTACCAAAAGGAGGCATACATATCTCATCTCAATCCAGAAAATGACTAATTTCCCAGTGTGTCCTATGCTTTAGACTCTAATTAACTGAGTCCACAGAACATTCATACATAAGATTAACTTAAGTAAAACTTAACAGGTATGTTAAGTGGCCAGAATATCTATCTGCCTAGATTCTAGATTCAGAATAAGGACATTAAAGAAAAAAGAGAAGTAGAGGAAGGATGAAGGCAGTGTGAGACCAGAAAGCAATATAGGTAGTAATCATATTCCCTGGGTTCTTCTGGTCCCAGCTAGCTGACTTTGGTAGTCTCTTCTTTAAATTTTATTTTGAATGCAAAGATCTATAGCAAAGAAAGTCTACATCATTTAGAGGCTGAAGGGTCAAATGTGAATGCATTCAAAAGTATACTTTTTCTTAAAGTAGTATACTGAAGAGTTATTGTTCCGAAGAAAATGACAGGAATGCCTAGAGCAGCTTTTTAAGAATTACTCATGCACTATTTCTGTGACTTTGGGACATACTCATTTTCCTGACATGAAATATGTACAGAAAAAATCAGTGCAAAAGATTGTCATATTTATTAGTTTATCAATTTTTTTTTTAGTTTCTGCTTTATAACAAAATGACTCAGTTATACATATACATGTTCCCATATCTCTTCCCTCTTGTGTCTCCGTCCCTCCCACCCTCCCCATCCCACTCCTCTAGGTGGTCACAAAGCACCGAGCTGATCTCGCTGTGCTATGCAGCTGCTTCCCACTAGCTATCTATTTTATGTTTGGTAGTGTATATATGTCCATGCTACTTTCTCACTTTGTCACAGCTTACCCTTCCCCCTCCTCATATCCTCAAGTCCATTCCCTAGTAGGTCTGCGTCTTTATTCCTGTCTTACCCCTAGGTTCTTCATTACATCTTTTTTTCTTAAATTCCATATATATGTGTTAGCATATGGTTATTTGTCTTTCTCTTGCTGATTTGCTTCACTCTGTATGACAGACTCTAGGTCCATCCACCTAACTACAAATAAATCAATTTCGTTTCTTTTTATGGCGGAGTAATATTCCATGGTATATATGTGCCACGTCTTATTTATCCATTCATCCGATGATGGACACTTAGGTTGCTTCCAGCTCCTGGCTATTGTAAGTAGAGCTGCAATGAACACTTTGGTATGTGACTCTTTTTGAATTATGGTTTCCTCAGGGTATATGCCCAGTAGTGGGACTGCTGGATCATAAGGTAATTCTATTTGTAGCTTTTTAAGGAACTTCCATACTGTTCTCCATAGTGGCTGTACCAATTCACATTCAAACCAGCAGTGCAAGAGTGTTCCCTTTTCTCCACACGCTCTCAAGCATTTATGGTTTCTAGATTATTTGATGATGGCCGTTCTGACCGTTGTAAGATGATATCTCATTGTAATTTGGATTTGCATTTCTCTAATGATTAATGATGTCGAGAATTCTTTCATGTGTTTCTTGGCAATCTATATATCTTCTTTGGAGAAACATCTATTTATGTCTGCTGCCCATTTTTGGATTGTGTTGTTTGGTTTTTTGTTATTGAGCTACATGAGCTGCTTGTAAATTTTGGAGATTAATCCTTTGTCAGTTGCTTCATTTGCAAATATTTTCTCCCATTCTGAGGATTGTCTTTTGGTCTTGTTTATGGTTTCCTTTGCAATGCAAAAGCTTTGAAGTTTCTTTAGGTCTCATTTGTTTATTTTTGTTTTTATTTCCATTTCTCTAGGAGGTGGGTCAAAAAGGATCTTGCTGTGATTTAGGTCATAGAGTGTTCTGCCTATGTTTTCCTCTAAGAGTTTGAGTTTCTGGCTTTACATTTAGGTCTTTAATCCATTTTGAGCTTATTTTTGTGTATGGTGTTAGGGAGTATTCTAATCTCATACTTTTACATGTACCTGTCCAGTTTACCCAGCAGGTAAAGAGGCTGTCCTTTCTCCACTCTACATTCCTGCCTCCTTTATCAAATATAAGGTGACCATATGTGCGTGGGTTTATCTCTGGGCTTTCTATCCTGTTCCACTGATCCGTTTTTGTGCCAGTACCATACTGTCTTGATTACTGTAGCTTTGTAGTATAAAGTCAGGGAGCATAATTCCTCTAGCTCCGTTTTCGTTCTCAAGATTGCTTTGGCTGTTCGGGGTCTTTTGGGTTTCCATACAAATTATGAATTTTTTTGTTCTAGTTCTGTGAAAAATGCCAGTGGTAGTTTGATAGGGATTTCATTGAATCTGTAGATTGCTTTGGGTAGTAGAGTCATTTTCACAATGTTGATTTTTCCAATCCAAGGACATGGTATATCTCTCCATCTATTTGTATAATCTTTAATTTCTTTCATCAGTGTCTTATAATTTTCTGCATACAGGTGTTTTGTCTCTTTAGGTAGGTTTATTCCTAGTTATTTTATTCTTTTTCTTGCAATGGTAAATGGGAGTGTTTTCTTAATTTCACTTTCAGATTTTTCATCATTAGTGTACAGGAATGCCAGAGATTTCTGTGCATTAATTTTGTATCCTGCTACTTTACCCAATTCATTGATTAGCTCTAGTAGTTTTCTGGTAGCATCTTTAGGATTCTCTATGTATAGTACCACGTCACCTGCAAACAGTGACAGCTTTACTTCTTTTCCGATTTGGATTCCTTTTATTTCCTTTTCTTCTCTGATTGCTGTGGCTAAAACTTCCAAAACTGTGTTGAATAAGAGTGGTGAGAGTGGGCAACTGTGTCTTGTTCCTGATCTTATTGGAAATGCTTTCAGTTTTTCACCATTGAGGACGATGTTGGCTGTGGGTTTGTCATATATGGCTTTTATTATGTTGAGGAAAGTTCCTTCTATGCCTACATTCTTCAGGGTTTTTATCATAAACAGGTGTTGAACTTAGTCAAAAGCTTTCTCTGCATCTATTGAGATGATCATATGATTTTTCTCCTTCAATTTGTTAATATTGTGTATCACGTTGACTGATTTACGTATATTGAAGAATCCTTGCATTCCTGGAATAAACCCCACTTCATCATGGTGTATGATCATTTTAATGTGCTGTTGGATAGTATTTTGTTGAGGATTTTTGCATCTATGTTCATCAGTGATATTGGCCTGTAGTTTCCTTTGTGACATCCTTGTCTGGTTTTAGTGTCAGGGTGATGTTGGCCTTGTAGAATGAGTTTGGGAGTTTTCCTCCCTCTGCTATATTTTAGAAGAGCTTGAGAAGGATACATTTTAGATTTCCTCTAAATGTTTGACAGAATTCGCCTGTGAAGCCATATTGTCCCAGGCTTCTGTTTGTTGGAAGATTTTTAATCAAAGTTTCAATTTCAGTGCTTGTGATTGGTCTGTTCATATTTTCTATTTCTTCCTGATTCAGTCTTGGCACATTGTGCATTTCTAAGAATTTGTCCATTTGTTCCAGGTTGTCCATTTTATTGGCATAGAGTTGCTTGTAGTAATCTCTCAGTATCTTTTGTATTTCTTCAGTGTCAGTTGTTACTTCTTTTTCATTTCTAATTCTATTGATTTGAGTCTTCTCCCTTTTTTTCTTGATGAGTCTGGCTAATGGTTTATCAATTTTGTTTATCTTCTCAAAGAACCAGCTTTTAGTTTTATTGATCTTTGCTATCATTTCCTTCATTTCTTTTTCATTTATTTCTGATCTGATCTGTATGATTTTTTTTTCTGCTAACACTGGGTTTTTTTGTGTGTGTGTGTGTTCTTCTTTCACTAACTGCTTTAGATGCAAGGTTACGTTGTTTATTCAAGATGTTTCCCGTTTCTTAAGGTAGGATTGTATTGCTATAAAGTTCCCTCTTAGAACTGCTCTTGCTGTATCCCATAGGTGTTGTGTCATCGCGTCTCCATGGTCATTTGTTTCTAGGTATTTTTTCATTTCCTCTTTGATTTCTTCTGTGATCACTTTGCTATTAAGTAGCATATTGTTTAGCCTCCATGTGTTTGTATATTTTACAGATCTTTTCCTGTAATTGATATCTAGTCTCTATCTAGCGTTGTGGTCGGAAAAGATACTCGATACAATTTCAATTTTCTTAAATTTATCAAGGCTTAATTTGTGATCCAAGATATGATCTATTTTGGAGAACCTTCCATGAGCACTTGAGAAAAATGTGTATTGTTGTTTTTGGATGGAATGTCCTATAAATATCAATCAAATCCATCTTTTTAAATGTATCATTTAAAGCTTGTATATCCTTATTTATTTTCATTTTGGATGACGTGTTTATTGGTGAAAGTGTGGTGTTCAAGTCCCCTATTATGAATATATTACTGTCAATTTCCCCTTTTATGGCTGTTAGTATTTGCCTTATGTATTGAGGTGCTCCTATGTTGGGTGCATAAATAGTTACAGTTGTTATATCTTCTTCTTGGATTGATCCCTTGATCATTATGTAGTGTCCTTCTTTGTCTCTTGTAATAGTCTTTATTTTAAAATCTGTTTTGTCTGATATGAGAATTGCTACTACAGCTTTCTTTTGCCTTCCTTTTGCATGGAATATCTTTTTCCATTCGCTCACTTTCAGTCTGTAGGTGTCTCTAGGTCTGAAGTGAGTGCATCTCTTGTAGACAGTGTATGTATAGGTCTTGTTTTTGTATCCATTCAGCCTGTCTGTGTCTATTGGTGCGAGTATTTAGTCCATTTACATTTAAGGTAATTATTGATATGTATGTTCCTATTCCCATTTCTCAATTGTTTTGGGTTTGTTATTGTAGGTCTTTTCCTTCTCTTGTGTTTCTTGCCTAGAGAAGTTCGTTTAGCATTTATTGTAAAGCTGGACTGGTGGTGCTGAACTCTCTCAGCTTTTGCTTGTCTGTAAAGGGGTTAATTTCTCTAACAAATCTGAGTGAGATCATTGCTGGGTAGAGTAATCTTGGTTGTAGGTTTTTCTCCTTCATCACTTTATGTCCTGCCAGTCCCTCTGGCTTGCAGAGTTTCTGCTGAAAGATCAGCTGTTAACCCTATGGGGATTCCCTTGTGTGTTATTTGTTGTTTTTCCCTTGCTGCTTTTAATGTGTTTTCTTTGTATTTAATTTTTGATAGTTTGATTAATATGTGTCTTGGCGTGTTTCTCCTTGGATTTATCTTGTATGGGACTCTCTGTGCTTCCTGGACTTGACTAATTATTTCCTTTCCCATATTGGGGAAGTTTTCAACGATAATCTCTTCAAATATTTTCTCAGTCCCTTTCTTTTTCTCTTCATCTTCTGCGACCGCTATAATTCAAATATTGGTGCAGTTAATGTTGTCCCAGGCATCTCTGAGACTGTCCTCAGTTCTTTTCACTCTTTTTCCTTTATTTCGCTCTGCAGTAGTTATTTCCATTATTTTATCTTCCAGGTCACTTATCCGTTCTTCTGCCTCAGTTATTCTGCTATTGATCTCTTCTAGAGTATTTTTAATTTCATTCATTGTGTTGTTCATCATTGCTTGTTTCCTCTTTAGTTCTTCTAGGTCCTTGTTAAATGTTTCTTGTGTTTTCTCGATTTTATTTCCAAGACTTTGGATCATCTTTACTATCATTATTCTGAATTCTTTTTCAGGTAGACTGCCTATTTCCTCTATATTTGTTAGGTCTGGTGGGTTTTTATCTTGCTCCTTCATCTGCTGTGTATTTCTGTCTTCTCATTTTGCTTATCTTACTGTGTTTGGGGTCTCCTTTTTGCAGGCTGCAGGTTCGTAGTTCCAGTTGTCCTTGGTGTCTGTCCTCAGTGGCTAAATTTGGTTCAGTGGGTTCTGTAGGCTTCCTGGTAGAGGGGACTAGTGTCTGTGCTCTGGTGGATGAGGCTGGATCTTGTTTTTTTGGTGGGCAGGTCCACAACTGGTGGTGTGTTTTGGGGGTGTCTGTGGCCTTATTATGATTTTAGGCAGCCTCTCTGATAATGACTGGGGTTGTGTTCCTGTTTTGCTAGTTGTTTGCCATAGGGTGTCTAGCACTATAGCTTGCTGGTCGTTGAGTGAAGCTGGGTTTTGGTGTTGAGATGGAGATCTCTGGGAGATTTTCACTGATATTACGTGGAGCTGGTAGGCCTCTTGTGGACCAGTGTCCTGAAATTGGCTGTCCCACCTCAGAGGAACAGCACTGACTCCTGCCTGCAGAACTAAGAGCCTTTCATACACACGGCTCAGAATGAAAGGGAGAAAAAGTAGACAGAATGAAAGAAAGAAAAGAAAGAAAGAAAAGAAAGAAAGAAAAGAAAGAAAAGAAAGAAGGAAAGAAAGAAAGAAAGGAAGAAAGAAAGGTTAAAATAAAATAAAGTTATTAAAATAAAAAATAAGTATAAAGAAAAAAATTTTTTAAGTAAAAACAAACAAAATAGGCGGACGGAGAGAACCCTAGGACAAATGGTGGAAGGAAAGCTATACAGACAAAATCTCACACAGAAGCATACACATACACACTCGCAAAATGAGGAAAAGGGGAAAAAATAATATATCTTGCTGTCAAAGTCCACCTCCTCAATTTGGGATGATTCGTTGTCTATTCAGTTGTTCCACAGATGCAGGGTACGTCAAGTTGATTGTGGAGATTAAATCTGCTGCTTCTGAGGCTGCTGGGAGAGATTTCCCTTTCTCCTCTTTGTTCTCACAGCTCCCGTGGCTCAGCTTTGGATTTGGCCCTGCCTCTGTGTGTAGGTTGCCGGAGGGCATCTGTTCTTCGCTCAGACAGGACAGGGTTAAAGGGGCAGCTGATTCAGGGCTCTGGCTCACTCAGGCCGGGGGGAGGGAGGGGTCAGGATGCTGGGCGAGCCTGCGGTATCAGAGCCCAGCGTGACGTTGCACCATCCTAATGCGTGCCATGCGTTCTCCTGAAGTTGTTGTCCCTGGATCCCAGGGCCCTGGTGGTGGCGGGCTGCACAGGCTCCCTGGAAGGGGGGTGTGGATAGTGACCTGTGCTTGCACACAGGCTTCTTGGTGGTGGCAGCAGCAGGCTTAGCATCTCATGCGTGTCTGGAGTCCCCACTTTTAGCCACGGCTCGCACGCATCTTTGGAGTTCCTTAAAGCAGCACTCTTAATCACCTCTCCTCACACACCAGGAAACAAAGAGGAAAGAAAAAGTCTCTTGCCTCTTTGGCAGGTCCAGACTTTTCCCCATACTCCCACCCGGCTAGCTGTGGTGCACTACCCCCCTGCAAGCTGTGTTCATGCCGCCAACCCCAGTCCTCTCCCTGCGCTCCGACTGAAGCCCGAGCCTCAGCTTCCAGACCCGCCCGCCTCGGCCAGGGAACAGACAAGCCTCTTGGCTGGTGAGTGCTGGTCAGCACTGATCCTCTGTGCAGGAATCTCTCCACTTTGCCCTCTGCACCCCTGTGTCTGCACTCTCCTCCGCGGCCTCGAAGCTACCCCCTCCGCCACCCGCAGTCTCTGCCCGCGAAGGGGCTTCTAGTGTGTGGAAACCTTTCCTCCTTCACAGCTCCCTCTCACTGGTGCAGGTCCCAACCCTATTCTTTAGCCTCTGTTTATTTTTTCTTTTGCCCTACCCAGGTACGTGGGGACTTTCTTGCCCTTTGGGAGGTCTGAGGTCTTCTTCCAGCGTTCAGTAGGTGTTCTGTAGGAGTCGTTCCACGTGTAGATGTATTTCTGTGTATCGGTGGGGAGGAAGGTGATCTCCGCGTCTTACTCTTCCGCCACCTTCTTAGTTCTCTATTAATCCAGTTTTCTAAGTCTCCTCATTTCCTTTTGAAAGTTTTATGCTTTACTTTGCATTTGTACACTCTGCCATCTTTTGTTTTTGCCTTTATTCTTTCATGTGCTGTTGCCGTATTTTTACTTCCATTTTCCAATTTGTTTCTGCTCAGTGCTTAATAGGACAGAAAGTAAATTCCTGAAGAATTTTCAAAGGTATTCAAGACTGCTTTGCAGGGGCCTTTGCTAAGATCCAGTAAGACTCTGTTTGATTCTTAGAAGACTGTGTTGACCTTCTTAAAGGTGCAGTTTCATTTTCATAAGTTTCAAGCCCCCAATTCACTCATAGCACTGCACTTTGCCTTTCACTTTACTGAGATAAATACAAGTCACTCTGCTATGAATAACTGGAACTGTCCTCTTCCCCATATTTTTCAATTTCACCCATCTTCTCTTTCATCCTTTTCAAAGTAAGCCCTGTCTTCTGCTTCTGTATTTGACTGTAATTCTTCTCGTATCTTTAAGCCTTGTGTTTTGATCACCTCCTTTCACCCACTGACTGGAGGGATCCTTGTCCTATGGTTATGAAGATACCTGAACACACAACACACAAGAATAGACAGATGGGATTAACAGCATTTTATCAACTGCATACAGCTCAAGAGAGGAGGAACATCACATTACACAGTGACTGAGTACTGCACTCATGAAAAGAACAGGGATTGTTGGAAGTAGTTTTTGTAGTATCAATAAGATCGGGTGCCCCATGTCTCCCATGGGAGGATTTAGTCGACTTGTTTGGATACTTCAAATCACTAGCAGAGAACTAAAACTTGTTACTCAGGGATAAACAGGAAATGTGCTTCGTCCTTTTGATAAAAGAGTTGTCTAGCTAAGAGACCTTATCTACAAGAACACAGTGGAAAGAACATGAGATTAGACTACTTCAGGCCCTCCCATTTTCCTCTGATGTCAAGGCAAACTTCAAAACTGGGTCTTAATTTTAGTCTTTTATTGTAACTGACCTCTTGATGCCTTTAAGCCTTGATGATGACTGAGAATTGCCTCCCCAGAACACAAAGTAGGCACTTGATCAGGAAAGAGGGCCACAAGGCAAGGTAGACATCAAAAACAAGACTGGTAGAGGCGTTCTCCTTTATGGCTAGTAATGGCAGCTGAGAGAACTGTATGATATTGGTAGATGGTGTATGTGTCTTCAGGGAGTGTGAACTTACATTAATCAAAGCCTGTGGCAATTGTGAATCTCAGCAAGAGAGCAGGTTGGGGGAAGAGGACAGAAGAGCAGGACTCAATTGTTACTGTTGCTTTGTAACTTAAATATGAGTTCTTTGAATATTCCATTATGCTCATTAGGGGAAGTGGATGTTCCAATGAGTACCTCCTTGAAAAATCTAGCATTTGTATTCTGAGAAATAAAACAAGTGTCTTGGTCAAAATCAGCAATGTCTGGACTCCAAAGGCAGTAAGGAGCCTCCTGGTGAAGTCTTTATTATGTCTATAGAATATGGAGATACATCTTTTACTGTGATTTATATTTTGAGGCAACATACCCTCAGAGTTCTTTACCCAAAAGGGCTGACTTCTAGGCAATGGCCCAAGAGTTCACAAAAGCAGTAAGAGAAAAAGGAATGTTAAGAAATATTTGAAAAAATTGAGGACTTCTCCAAATTAATGTCAGATACCAAACCACAGATCCAGGAAGCTCAGAGAACACCAGACAGAATTAAAAACAAAAGCTATAACCGAGCATGTCATTTCAAACTACAGAATATCAAAGATAAAAGAAAACAAAAATCCTTAAAAGAAGCCAGAAAAAAAATAGCTTACCACCTATAGAGGAGAAAAGGTAAGAATCATATCTTTATCTGGGATAAAGAATGACATTACATATTACATAATGATATCATATATACGATAAAGACATAACAATCCCCCACTCTTTTTTTTTGGTCTGCACTGTATGGCATGTGGGATCTTAGTTCCTTAACTGGGGATCAAACCTGTGCCCCCTGCAGTGGAAAAGCACAGAGTCTTTACCGTGGACCACCAGGGAGGTCCTGAGACATAATCATACTTAATGTGAACCCACCTAACAACAAATATCAAACTGTGTGAGGCAAAAACTAATAAAAATACAAAATGAAATACATAAATTCATAATCACAGTTGGAGACTTCCACACTCCTGTATCAGAAATGGGCAGATCCTCAGGCAGGAAATCAGTAAAAGCATAGTTAAACTCAACAACCTCATCAATGAACTGAATATCTGTATACTAATTCATCTAACAAGATCACAATATTCTGAGTCACAGAACACACCTTAATACGTTTAAAAGAATTCATATCATCCAATGTCTGCTCTCAGACTGTAAGAGAATTAAACTAGAAATTAATAAAGAAGGGTAACTAGAAAATCCCAAAACACATGAAGTTAAAACAATACTTCTATCACATTAGATAAAGAAGAAATCTCAAGACACAGTTTAAAATATTTTTAACTAAATGAAAGTAAAAGCTCAACTTATAAAAATTTGTATACTGAAGTTAAAGCACTACATTAAATGCATATGTTAGAAACAAAGAGGAAGAGGAGGCAAGATGGCAGAGCAGAAGCATGTGCACTCAACTCCTTCTTACAGAAACACCAAAATCACAACTGCTGAACAACCACCTACAAAAAACAATGGAACCTACCAAAAAGTTACCCTACATCCGAAGACAAAGAAGAAGCCACAACGAGATGGCAGAAGGGGTGCAATCATGATAAAATCAAATCTCATACATGTCGGGTGGGCAACCACAAACTGGAAAGCAATTATACCACAGAAGTTCTCCCAGGGCAGTAAAAGTTCTCAGCACCACATCAGGCTCCCCAGCCTTGGGGTCTGGCAACAGAAGGAGCCCCCAGCAATTCCTAGAACCTGCTCACAGTTTCATATGCGCTTTCCCAACATGGCCACTTACTGAATCAAGCCAGCAAGGAGAGTCTCTGGAACAAGTTTGCTAGCAAGACAGACTCAGATATCATATAAATTAACTGGAGGAGTGACATCTCACCAGCTTTGCTGTATTCTATTCATTAAAAGCAAGTCATAGTCCCCTCTGCACTCACGGAGAGAAGGTCATATGAAGGCGTGAACATCAGGAGATGACAGACACCTTAGTGTCTACCATATGTGCCTTCCTCACTTCTTACAGGTATATCTCCTGAGAGCACTCCCCAATAAACCTTTTGCATTCCACTACCTCTCTTAGAGTTTGTATCCACTGAAGGCAGGGAAGTGAGTTAGAGACTACTGCTGAAACAGCAACTATGGGTGATAGCAGTGGAAGATTGTGCTGCATATTTTCCTTCTATTAATACATGTATTATTAGAATTATTATTAGAATTTAGAATGATACATAGCCTATCTGAAAGTAAAATCAAGTCTAGAAACTACAGTCCTCAAGCAGGGATACATACAACAAAAATATTCATTTCTAGGACTGGAGAGCAGATTAAACATAATATAAAAATTAGGCTTACTATGTTCCACAGTGTGAAAATAAATTGCAGACTACAATCAGTCACTTAAAAAGAGACGATTAGCACTTTATTAAGTTAGCATAGATTGTACTTCTACAAACTGCAGAAATAATCAAAGAATAGAGATGCCCTATTAGAGACTGATAGTCAGAAAATATATATAAACAACTGTTGGTATGATAACAGGATCACATTCCACCTTGTATATCAACACGCCCATTTTTATCCAACCCATTTACAGTAATTACTTGTTATTCTTGCTTATCTTATTATATACAGAGTGATATAAATGATATTCAAAAAGGATCCAGTTTCAATGATTTGGACATCATATTATAGGCATTCTCCACTGGAAAAATATTTTATCTTAGGTCTTTAAAGTGTGATATATATATACTGGCCTGACCTTATTGCTGGAAATGCTTAAATACTAATGCACTTTAAAATCAGTAACTACAAATGTCACATGACTGCACTTACACACTGTGCTGTCAGAAAAATATTTTAGAAATTTTGGATAGTCAACAGCTTATTATTCCAATGGTCTTCATGGGTATAATTCATTGCATTTCAATTGTATGCACATTCAAAATTTCTTACAAAAGAAGAATGGTAACACAATATATATAATCTTCCCTCAATGAATTGTGACGTTCAGCAGTTGCACAGAAACAAGTGTTGAGTTTCAGAGGGAAACAAAACAGTAGCCCTTCAGAGGGGGGTGAGCCGCTCATCCTCTGTCACAAAGGCATCATTAACATGCCCTCCCTTCATGTCCAGGGGATCGCAGGGGATGCCGTTTTCAATTGTAATTGAGTTTTCCCATTTATCTTCAGTGTCTTCCATTTCAGACAGTCCGTTGTTCTCCTTAAGTGCACATAAAAAGAATGATTGGGATCTAGGAAGAGAAAGGATGGTCTTCAGTACAAACATGGAGATAAGGAAAGGGAAGAGGAAACTTAGAATGATGGGGAAATGGATGACCGTGTATTTTCAAATAAATTTCAAAGATCATAAAGAGTTGATGAGGTGAAAAGATGCTATCAAGATCAGAAGCCTGCATGGGTTTTATATATGTATATATGTATATGAATGAATATATTTATATGAATATGTATACACACATATACATATGTACATTCACACACACAAATTACATGAAGGAATGTGAGGAAAATATATGGTAAATTGGCAAGTTAAAAAATTTAGCTCTAGGAGAACAAGTTCACAAAAATTGAATTTTAAAAAGTCATAAATTCCTCTCACAAGATATGACAAATTAATGGTCTGCAAACGTTAGGTAAAAATCAGGTTGAAATGAGATGCCAAGAAGCAAACTCACAATACTTTGTAGAAAGGATGTAACCATTGTAAACTGCAGGTATCATTCCTTGGCTCTACTCGTTACAAAATAGGTGCATCCATTTGTTAAGTCAGGCTTTTGGAACTCAGAACACATTATACTAATTACAGCTCATACCTATAATCCCAGGTCATTCCAAAAAATTCTATTTAACAGGTAAATTTTTAAGTTGTTCATTCTCAGAGCCTTTGAAGACCCTGCTACCCCAATCCAAGTGGAAACCAGATCCTTAATATTTCCCTGGTGTGTGGAAAAATGTAGCCTTGAATTCAAACATTATTCCTATCTTTTGTGAAAGGCCAAGACACTGAGCCAATTGTGCTTGATATCATAGACGTAGGGGGAGAAAAGAGATATGAGTACCTCTAGGCAATCAGAGGGCAGAAGAGTTTCCCTCAGGATTATCACAAGTTAGATGGTGGGGCACCATGGAGGCATGATGTTAGGCATAAGGCTCCCATACTCGTCAAAGATTCTCTTGTCCCAGAAATCTGCAGAAACTCCAAAGAGGCAGACCTGAGTGGATCACATGGCTGAAATGGTGGACATTGCTGTGGTGACCAGGATGGACTTCCACCACTATGGAAGTCCCTTAGAAACTTAGGGAATTTCTAGTGGGTGAGGAGGTGGTGAAGATGCCCCAAAGGTGATCAAGGTAGAGGTCCCTATTAGTCTTACATAAGAGCTCATTTCAAAGTGCTTTAAAGAATATGGTGGAGGAAGGCAGAGAAAAGAGCTCTTGTTTACAAAAGAATGACAACCAATATAGAAAATCACCAAATAATAATTGATTCTGATGAGGCTCCTCAATGGATACTAAACCACTGAGTGGGAGATGACTAAGGAATAGCATACTTACAGGGTCTCAATGTAGCATCCCTACAAGCAATGTACTAATTATAAAGAGACATTTGTTTTTTGTAAAGGGAGAAATTTGGTGAATATCACCTAGACAAACTGACAAGTGCCTCTAGATGTGATGCACCAAGATATATATTTTAAAAATAAGATTCTCTGTTCTGTGTTCCTGCCCTACTCCAACACCAAATTTTTTTCACCTGAATCTCTCAGGAGGAACTAGTCAAGACAACTCCAAATTAAAAGATATTTTGTGAAACAGCTGACAGCATAGAGTAGGCACTCAACTAATGTGCTTAGAATTGGATAGACAGACACATGAGTAGCTGGCTAGCTAGTTAAGACAGATAAATGGATGGATCAATGAATGTAGATCAATGACTGGTTGGCTGGCTGATGAATTAATAGATGGAGGGACAAATGGGTGGATGCACGATTGGATGGTAGTTGGGTGATGGAACAAACAACTGGATGGAAGAATGGATGGACTAATGCTGTAGGCAAAGTTAGACAGCAGCCCAAGGTAGGTTTTGAATGAGATCTATCAGAAGAAAGAGGGAAGGAAGGGAAGAAGGGAGGAAGGGAATGTACACGTGTTATTTCTTGTATTTATTGAATAGTTATTTTTTTCAAGTGGATGGAGGAAAGTACTCATTTTCATACCTTAGGAATTAGAAGTACAGATTTTGCCAGGCTTCACTGATGATTTATTAGATAATTTCAAATAGATGGAGTTTATAAAGTAAAGTAGTATTTCAATACTGTAGATCCCACTGTCATCACTTGAAAGTATTTTGCCATTGCACATGCCACTGTCAGATGTCAAAATGTATCACTACAGGCCCAATGCTGGGAGTGGAAGTCGGCGGGCTGTAGTCCCAGAGACCTAGGTAAGGACAGGCTGCTGTGTTTTCCCTTCCTCAGTGTGAAGATACTGCACTGTCCATTCCAAGTACCTGTGGTCAATGATCAGTGCCAGTTGGAGTGGGCATACAATTTCTTGTGATGAGAAGGTCCTCCAGCCAGGTGAAATCACCTATCAAGAGGACTAGAATTCTTTGGCCCCTCCTCCTGTAGACAGGGGTATCTCATCACTTTTCACGTCATCCAGAAAGCAAAGACAACTGACTTTCTATAACTATCGAACACATCACTTCCATTCATAGTATCAGACATTCATTCAATAACTATGTTTTGAGTGCCTACTATGTGTTGGAAGAGACACAGTTCTTGTCCTAAAGCGAAAAGGGCTCAGTAAAAAAGGAAAACTCCAAATTTCACTCATCCTCCTCTCCTTTTCATGGATTATAAAAGAGAGTGATGTTTCAGTAAGAATGACACCCTAGCGACAAATATATATTTATAAATTATCATCAAACATGCCTAGCTCATGCAATTTCTCCCCAAGTCACTCCTCATTGGGCTTGGAGTGAATAATAATTCTCCATAGAAATAAATAGGTTTTTAACAGTCACGTTTTACCCTGAAATTTGTGTATGTAACTATGAAACTCATATTACAAAAATCCTTGTGGATGGAGCTTTCTGAAGTAGGTAGCAATGCAACAGCAGTCTTAGAAATGATGGTTGCCAGTGTTCATTTGCCGGTTTCTTCAGTTAAAAAAAAAGTTTTTACAGAGTTAGAAGAAAAATTGCAGAGAGCTGGACACTTGCAGATCATGGCAAGAAATCCTGCCTCCCCTCCCCCCACCAACCACTAAGGAAAAATAATCCACCAGGCATCACAAGGAATGGGGAAGAACGAAAAAGGAAGGTGCAGATGGATGAGGACAAGTTTCTCTTCTTTAGAAGGATCTCTTAATCAAAAAGATTCTGAGCAAAATCGCTGCGGAAATTTATCAGAACGAGAGCCGTGTCCATGACAAATTAAGTACATATTATTCTTTTGTGACCTTAGACCTAGTTGTTCACAGTACTGGCATTGCCAGGCTTCACAAACTGCAGTGTCAGTAACTTGCTGGCTGGCGGACATGATTAAGAAGCTCGAAGGTTATCTAACAGTAATACAGCCCTCTGTCACATTTCATAGTGTGCCCTGTAATAAACTGAGTCATTGCCTGCACATTGCTCTAAGCACAATAAAACTTAACTATCTTTGTGGATCATTCTGATTTGATGTTCTGCTAAAAACATGAATTCTTTTTCCTGAAAAATAAAAATGAGTGTTAATGACTTTCCGCTGTTCCTGCATGTCAGGTGGTTCAGGAAGAGGATTAAAAAAACAAACAAACATAAAGCATGACTAAAACACCTGAAAGTAGCTCTTAGAAGACTTAGTGTGGCTGTTTCTCATAAATCCAGAGAGAAGATGGGCAAAAGAGGGGACCAAAAAAGTACAGGCATACCTCGCAGATACAGCAGGTTTGGTTCAACTTCAATAAAGTGAGCCACACTACACTGTAGTCTATTAAATGTGCAATAGCATTATGTCTAAAAAAATCACAGTATACTTAATTTAAAAATATTTTAGAGATAAAAAATATTAACCATCATCTGAGCCTTCAGCAAATTGTAACCTGTTAGTGGAGGGTCTTGCCTTGACGTCAACGTCTGCTGGCTGATCAGGGTGGTGGCTGAAGGCTGGGTGGGTGTGGCAATTACTTAAAATTAGACAAAAGTGACGTTTGCTGCATCGACTGACTCCCTTTCAAGAATGACTTCTCTGTATGTAACATGCAATGCTGTTTGATTGCATTTTACCCATAGGAGAACTTCCTTCAAAACTGGAGTCAATCCTCTCAAACCCTGCCGCTGCTCTTTCAACTAATTTCAACTAAAGGCAGATTCTCAACCACTGTGCCACCAGGGAAGCCCCAGCAGCAATATTTTAAAAGGAATCTTTTTCTGAGCAGTAGGCCTCAACAGTGGGCTTAAAATATCCAGTGAACCATGTTGTAAACAGATGTGCTGTCATCCAGGCTTTGTTATTCCATTTATAGAGCACATGTAGAGTAGATTTAGCGTAATTCCTAAGGGCCCTGGGATTTTCACAATGGTAAACGAGCACTGTCTTCAACTTTGACTCACCAGCTGCATTAGCCCCTAACAAGAGAGTTAGCCTGTGCTTTGAAGCTTTGAAGCCAGGCATTGACTTCTCCTCTCTAGCTATGGAAGTCCCAGGTGGCAATTTCTTCCAATAGAAGGCTGTTTCATCTACGCTGGAAATCTGTTGTTTAGTGTAGCTACCATCATGAATTATCTCAGCTAGACCCTCTGGGTAACTTGCTGCGGCTTCTCCATCAGCGCTTGCTGCGTCACCTGGCACTCTGACGTTATGGAGACGGCTTCTTTCCTCAAACCTCATGAACCAGCCTCTGCTGGCTTCAGACTTTTCTTCTGCAGCTTCCTCACCTCTCTCAGCCTTCGTAACATTGAATAGAATCAGGGTTTTGCTTGGATTAGGCTTTGGTTTAAGGAAATGCTGTGGCTGGTTTGATCTTCTATCCAGACCACTGAAACTTTCTCCACATCAGCAATAAAGCTGTTTCACTTTCTTATCATTTGTGTGCTCACTGAATTAGCACTTTTTATTTCCTTCAAGAACTCTTCCCTTGCATTCACAATTTGGCTGTTTGCTGTAAGAGACCTTGCTTTCAGCCTGTCTCAGCTTTCAACATGCCTTCCTCACCAAGCTTAATCATTTCTAGGTTTTGATTTAAAGTGAGAGACATGTGACTCTTCCTTTCACTTGAACACTCAGAAGCCACTGTAGGGTTATTAACTGGCCTGATTTCAACACTGTTGTGTCTCAGGGAATAGGGAGGCTGGAGGAGAGGGAGAGAGACGGGGAACATCCTGTTGGTGGAGCAGTCAGAACACTCAATATTCATCATTAAGTTTGCCATCTTATGTGTGCGTGGTCTGTGGACCCACCCCCAACTTCCAATAGTTACATCAAAGATCACTGATCACAGATCACCATAACAAATATAATAATAATGAAAATGTTTGGAATATTGCAAGAATTACCAAAATGTGACGCAGGGACACAAAGTGAGCCAATGCTGTTGGAAATGTGCTGACAGACTTGCTCAACGCAGGGTTGCCACAAGCTTCAATTTGTAAAAAACACAGTATCTGCGAAGCACAATAAAGTGAAGCACACTAAAGTGAGGTCTGCCTGTATCGGGTGGCCCACGTAGCTATTGGGTGTTGAGGATCAGGGTTTGCTCAAGATAAAGTAGTGGCAGCTAAAAGCAGAAACTGTATTTTTGTCTCCCGTCAAACAAGACAGGGTTGAAAAACCAAGGCCCAAGAACAGCTAGACAAACAGCAAAGGACAGACAAATATGATTTCAAAACAGGACAGAGTTAATTACTGGGGAACTGGGACTGTGGTCATAATCAGTATGGATGAGTCCTGGGGAAATGGCAGCACTGCTGCAACGATTTTAGTGGGCGTTGCAGCACAGTGAGACTGGTGATGTGACAGCAAAAACAATAAGAATTAGTATCTATTACACGGCAGACTTAGTGCTTTGTACACATCACCTCACCTAATTCCTACTGCAGTATTATGTAGATTTTATCATTATCCCTGTTTTTCAAATGCAGGAGCTGAGACTCAAATATGTAGAGCAACTTGTCTTTCAGAATGAGATGAGACTGGTGAAAGGAGTAGACCTAGAACTCTATTTCATCTCCCCAGGCTTCGCTCAAAACACATATTCGATTCCTTTTGAGTGTGTACATTTAAGAACAGCAAAGTAAAACAATTATTAGCTTTAACATTTCTGATTTCATTTACATTTCTATTTTCAAGACAATTTATTCACTTAATTGAGACTCTATAAGAATGTGAAGTTTCAGTATACAAAAATATTGGCTGAGCCTCAGCCCCCTGTGTGAAAAAATTCATAGAAATCCAAATGTGCTTCCCTTACTATTGACCTTATGGGAAGAGAAATATAAACAGAAATAAACCAAGTGAATTTACTAGTGACTCTGCTCAACTGCTAGCATTAGCTAGGGTTCAATGTCCTGAGTCCTTGACCTGGCTTTGTTACAACTACAAGATTATCATCTCCTTATAGGCAAGGACCACCCATGTTATCTATGTATGTGTCTTCCATGACACATTCTAGAGCTCCTATCACATAATGGATGGTCAATAAAGGAATAAGATATTTTTACCTCTCTGGGCCTTGGCTTCTGGAGAGATGGATACAGACCATTGTTTAAGGTCCCTTCCTAAGAAAATAACATAGCAGTCCATTTATATGCAGGAGTCATGAATCAATTCTACTATATACATACAAGTCTGAAATTGTGCTGTGTCTGTGACTCTTCTGTTACAGCACAAAGTGCTAGGTTCCATAGAATTAGCACTTTGTAACTGACTTTTGATGATGATGCTTCTTTACATTGATATAGCACTCCCCAGTGTATGTATTCTCCAGTTTTGTCTTCCCATCATCGTAACTATTTAAGAAAATATTATCCTTGTTTTCCATATATGACTGGATCAAGGTCATTCAGCTAAAAAATGCCAGGGCATGAGACTGGAACCCAAAACTAGGAGTATTGATGCAGTGCTCTTTCAACTAAAACACACATCACATCATCACCGTCATCACCATTACCATAAAGCTGACCAGAGAGCTGAAATATCCACTTCCAGGCTGGGGCTAGACACAGATCTAGTACAGACATCACTGTCAAGTATATGCAGTTAATCTTGGTTGTCTTCCCACATACCCAACTCCCTAACTGTTCCCCAAAAGAAAAAAAAAATCACTTTTCCAACTTTTTTCCTTCAACAAATCTCTCAATTCTGCAAACTGCTGTTCTCAACTAGATGGTAATAGAGAAGCAACCTCATCGAATTATTTCACGAAGAGGTGGCAGTTGTAATGGCGTGTTGAAACTGGCGGGTACAGGCTTGCTGGAGGTGACTCAAACATTCTGAAATTTCAGACTGGATAGGAAGTCAGCAAATGCTACAAATCAGGGTATTTTTTTCTTTTTTTAGAGAGCTGATTAGTCAGTCCACCACTATTATAGTAAACAGCAGGCCTAATAAGATCACTTGCCTTTTAAAATAGATGTTTATTAACTAATAAAATCTCAAGCAATAAGCCACTGAACTGGAAAATGTTCTGCAGTATGGTGGCAATATCTGGATGGAAAAGAGATCTTTTTCCAGCATCCCTTAATCACAGAAATGGGTTAAGCTCATTTTGGATAATAATAATTACCGTTTATTTAGTACATACTATAACCTAGGCACTTTATACACATTTTCTCACCCAATCCTCATGGAAGTCCTGTGAGACATTATCTCCCCATAACAGATGGAGGAACAGACCCACAGAAATTACATGACGCAACCAAGGTCACTCACCTAAAGGGTATAACTAGTATTTGAGTTCACCTAGTTTGGGCCACCAGTGACTGCATACTTTCCACCCAGCGGTTCTGAACAGTCAATGGAATGCTGTTATTGACACAGCTACCAGAGTAGTTAAAGCTTTATTTGAGAAATTTCTTCAGTAGTAAGTATAAAGATGCACATGTCTTAGAGGACACGGGCACTCTTCTCTGCAGAAGCAGAATGGTGATTCAGATGACCCTGTGATCCCTCCTCATCTTCTAGGTTTAAGATTTTGTATCACACAAACTATGTTCATTATTATCTAATGTATGAATTGGATTCTTGAACAAATCTTTCTCTTCCTCACCACTAAAGGCTTTCAGGGGCAACCCCTGTTTTTTTCCACAATTAGAAAAGGCTTTCATCACAATGATCAGGGCTCTCCCCGCTTCGAACTGCACCCTCTCCCCACCTTTGAAGCAATACTTTGCCCAAGAAAAACCCACCAAATTTTTTCCGTATCAAATGGAAAACCCAACAAATCAATTTCTCTTCAGAAGATTGTCATAACAGTCCTGACTCTATTTGCCAATTATTGATGCTCTCCAGGTTGACACAGGAGATTGTTCCATCTGTTTCCTGGCTTGAACATGAACTAAATTTGTGAAGGTAAGGTTGTGACAACAGCCTCCCTTCTCCCGGGCAACAGATTATGATGCTACACACTCAGTTATTGTATTACTGCAGAATCTGCTCAGAAGGAAGAGACAGCTGATCCCAGACTAACAAGCTGAAAGAATAGCAACTGGCAGGATAATAAAATAACAGTAACAGCTAACAGCAGTAGTGCCAGGCACTACTTCAGGAACTCTATTAACTCTTTTGATCCCAGCAAATCAATTCTTTCTAACATACCTCACTGTCACTTGAGCAAAGTTATCTACGCACAGACAGTAAAGAAAAATTTAACCAACTTGACTCTAGCACCACAAACCTTATCCTCTTGAGCTTGGTTTCCCTGACTCATTGCCTGTGTTTCCTGATATCCACACAGTTAATGGATTACATACGAGAGCAGAGTCTAGGCAATAAATACTTTGAATCCAAGCAGTCTATCTCCAGAGCCCATTCTTCTAGCTCCTTCACCTCACTAGTGTACTAGTGAGGAAACTGGGAACCAAGGAGATGGCATGAATTCACAAAGGTTACAATTGTTGGAAACCATAGAATCCTAGCATTTCAGGATTAATATAAAACTTAAAACTATTACACATAGGTATTCAAATACTTCAAGGGAATATTTCTTAATATTCTGAAAAACAAAACAAAACAGATTAATAATTTATACCAAGCCTCTCAGCATTATGTGTCATGCCAAGAGCAAGAAAAGCAAGCAAGAACAACTTGATCTTAATCTTTGAGCTTAAGTTGGGCACCACACATAAATCACATTTATTCCATAGCATTTCACTTACCATTTGTGAAAAAAATTATAAAACCCCAAACTTAAAATGATTACCTTCTGCGAGTAACCAGGGTGAACCACATGGAAAGTGCAAAGTCTCAGGAGAAACATTCAGTCAAACACACACTTGGCCAAACACAACCTGCATGTCCCGTGCGGGCACCAACCCTTTTGAAAACCGATGTGTGTGCCTGTGATTCCCACTTACCAGAATTCCTCTTCCTTGGGATCAGAAGGGAAGGTTTAGAAGTATCAGAGTGTCTACAGAAGAGTTGAGGACTCTCTCCACTTCCCCTCTGGATCAGAGGTGCTTGTAAACAAAATTATTTTCTCCTTTCATTGTGCTAAGAAATCTTCTCCCCTCTCTACCTAAATAACTCTCCCACTGGTCTGAAACTCTCTAATACCAATAATTTATAGATAGCAAAGTTTGCATGTGCCCCAGAATCCAGCTAAATGAACTCCAGGAGTGGGAATCTAAATGTAAGTACTTAAATTGGAAGCTCTGAAACTAAGTGAATTAGAATAGCCTAGGTATTCATTAAAACATATTTTCTTCAATTGTACATCAACGAACTTCAATTAAAAGAATGCACCTCCGGGCTTCCCTGGTGGTGCAGTGGTTGAGAGTCCACCTGCCGATGCAGGGGACATGGGTTCGTGCCCCGGTCTGGGAAGATCCCACATGCCGTGGAGTGACTAGGCCCGGGAGCCATGGCCACCAAGCCTGCGCGTCCGGAGCTTGTGCTCCACAATGGGAGAGGCCACAACAGTGAGAGGCCCGCGTACCACAAAAAAAAAAAAAAAAAAAATGCACCTCCTTCAGAGAATCGACTTTAGTGGGTCTGTGGTAGGGCAAAGGAACCTATAATTTAAACAAGTGTTCCAGGCAATTCTGATGCAGGAAGTTGATTCAAAGGCCACTGTGAAGAACACGGGTCTATATAAAATCATAGGCACTAGAGGGAAGAGCATCCATCAAAGGGAGGGAATATAAAACATTGCAAAAGTGTGTAGTACAAGATGGTGGCTGCAGGCACTGGAACAGGCAGGCCAAGGTGAGGAGGCATGAAAAGGACTATGGAACTACTAGTCTTTGGAGGTGGATGACTAGCAAAGATTAACTCTGCCTACCCAAAAAGTCTGCTTAGCTCTGTATATCCAGCTTACAAAATCATAACCCAGATATTAAAACCAACTCTAGATATAAAACATTCACATGGTGTAGAACAGAAAGAAAGATAGTAATGGAGGACTCATAGTTAACCTAGGGACACAGACTCCAAAAAGTCTGCAAAAACAAGAGCATAAGTGATATGTTGAAAAGTCACCAAGTTTTTCAATTTCAGATATAACGCATCTTCTTCAGCTAGGGGAAAATCCTCTCCTTGTTTTTCCAAGTCATGAGTAAACAAGAAAATGTTCTTTCAATCACTCCCTTTAAATATCTTACCTTCTATGTTGCCGGATTCCTGAGAAAATCAATAGCATGGTTGCCACTATGACGATGCAAAACATCACACCAAATATAAGAATCCAGACGGGCACAGATGGGCCAGTAGGTGGTGCAAGAGTGGAAGGAACTCTTAAAAATTCCAGAGTCTGGTCATTCAAAAAGAAGGCATTGTTGATCCGGTTCCTAACCATTCTAAAATACAATGATGATTAAAAGCAAACGAAACAAGACAGAAGAAACATTAGAAACAGAAGGTATAACTCTATCTCCCCATGATTATAACTATCCATGATTATAACTATCTCTATAAACAGAGCATCCCCCTAGCAGGAGACTTCAGGTTGAACAGACAGTTTGATGAGGACCATCATGCTGTGGTTTTCTGTCTATAAGTGGCAGTGCCGGTTGCCAGAAAGATGCTTCTCTATGTACTACTGCCCTCCATTGTTGATAATGTCCTAGTAACTGGAAGTCTTGAGCTTTGAGCTCTGCCCACCACGTTTTATTTCCTGAGAGGCAGCATCTAGATTAAAATGGCAGAACTCTATATAAGGTGCCTTACAAAAATACCAACAGCCTGAAAAGATAAAATAATGTGCAAAAAGTGGGTGATAAATATGAGAAGGAAAAACAAAACCAGCAGTAGAAAAGAGAACAGAAGCCAGGAGCAGCTGCAAATCCAACAATTTGATCTTTTTTTTTTTTCATTCAATTCAACAAACATTTGCTGGAAACTTACTAAGTACCAGATCCTGTGCTAGGTGCTGGAGATACAAAATGAAACAAAAACACCCGAGGAGCTTACATTCTAGAAGAGTGGCCCATCAGTCCCTCCACAATCACAGTGCAATCACAGTGCAAGGGGTAAATATGGGCACAGTGGGAGCAGAGCAGAGGGGTAAGTACATCGTAGTAAAATGTCAGAGCTGCTTTCCTAAGACGGCAACTTTTGAGCTGTGCTTTGAGGGACAAGTAGGAGTTCTTTAGACCAAAGTGTGCAGTGAGCATAGGAATTGGAGACATGGTACGTAGTATGATTTGCTGCGTCAGCTGCAAGTAGTTCCATATGACTAAAGTAAATGGTGCTTTAGGAGTCCAAAAGTCTAGAAAAATATGAAGGTAAATGCATTACTTTTCCCAGGGAAAATCTGTATTTTTGGTGGTAGTGGCACTTAGGGAGGGGTTGGTGGCAGTTAGGGAGGGGTTGGTAGCAAAAACTTGTTTGACTGAAACTAAATTTCTAACGGGAATTTGCAAATTAGATGAGGAGATTTCTTGGACATACTGTGTGGCCTTTACTGAATTCACACTAGGCAAGCTGACTTCAACAACCTCTAGAGCAGCACTGAAACCAGAATGTAATGTGAACCTTAAGTGTGATGTCACATTTTCTAGGAGATGCGTTTAAAAAAAAAGTAAATAGTAACAGGGAAAATTAATTTTAATAACATATTTTGGGACTTCCCCGGTGGTCCAGTGGTTACGACTCTGAGCTTCCAATGTAGGGGACCCAGGTTCGATCCCTGGTCAGGGCACTGGATCCCACATGCTGCAACTAAGAGTTCGCATGCCGCAACTAAAGATGCCACATGCTGCAACTAAAGCTCCCCTGTGATGCAACTAAGACCCAGCACAGCCAAATAAATAAATACTTAAATATATTTTTTTCTCACTATATCCAAGAAAATATAATTTCAACATGTAATATCAATTTTAAGTTGGTTCACATTTTATTTTGTGCTAAGTCGTTGAAATTTGGTGTGTACTTTACACTTAGAGCATATCTAATCTTGGACTAACTACATTTCAAGTGCTTGAGAGCCACGTGTGGCTGGTGACTACTGATCCTGAACCTGAGAGTAAGAGCTAGAGAATCTCTGCAGACCAGCACCAGGGTATCAGGAAAGACCTCCTTTAGCAAATGAAAATCTGTGGGGTGGCCTGATTATTCATAAATGGGAAGGAGAATCCCAGCCAGGAAATCTGCAGCAGGGGATAATTTCAATGCAATTTTTATCAAACTACGGAATGTTTTCTTTTTTCGTAACCTAATTTTGCTAACACGGTAACACAAACCTTCCCACAAAATAATGAACCCCACTACCAAGGCATAACAGGGTAAAGTGAAAAATTGCTCTGCATTCTCATTCTGTCTACCTGGTTGGTTAGCACTCAGGCTGATAAGAAGTTCTAGTTTAGTACAAACTATATCTCCATCTACCACTGAAATCCCCAAGAGGCGTCAATCACCATGGATATCTTCTAGCCAAGATTGAATAAGGCCAGGCCCTCAAAACAGATCAAAAGCAGACATCTTAGAACTGGTCTGTCATCCCCTCACCTAATTCCATAGGTGTGGATACTCTAGCAGACAGGGAGAAAAAAAAAAAAATCACTGCATGTGCTGGCAGTGTGCCTGCATTCAAGTCGTCACTCTTTATTTTTCTAGGTGATCTGAGCAAATCAATTAAATCTCCCTGAGCCTCAATTTCCTCATTTATAAAGCAGGGATAATAATAACAGCTCACAAATGATTGGTGTTGATACTAAATGCCACAGATGCATCAGAACATGCCTTGTGAACCAGAAAATATTATGCAAGCATTAGGTGGAACTAGCATTATTTTGCCCAACCACATAGGTTCTTCAGCCTTGAAATTCCTACTTCCTGCCTTCTAGGTACCATTTGCTTTCTTTTCACTCTATGCTTCTCTCTTGCTACTGTTTCCTTTATTTTCATACAATCCTGATGAGCCCTATCCATTCCCGGACATAAATTCCCATTCTACTGGCCATCCTCACCCCCTCAATAGCGCTTCCTACTAGGGCCTTTGAAACAGACATTTTGTTGTGAACATATTTATCTAGATCTTCGACCTTCACCCTAAACACTCACTCCTTTTCCTCACATTAACTGAAGCCTGGTTTAACCACAGTATCTTCATTTTCCTTGTAGCCCTCCCTCATCACAGGGTTTGAATAAAATCCCTTTTCTCATGAAATACAATATTACTAATTCTTACTCCCTAAGTAGTGGCTCTTAGCAGTATTCTTACTGGCAAAACGCAGAAACAATTTAGCTCAAACCTTCTTGTTAGGGCTTCCCTGGTGGCGCAGTGGTTAAGAATCTGCCTGCCAATGCAGGGGACAGGGGTTCGAGCCCTGGTCTGGGAAGATCCCACATGTCGCAGAGCAACTAAGTCCGTGTGCCACAGCTACAGAGCCTGTGCTCTAGAGCCCACGAGCCACAACTACTGAGCCCATGAGACACAAATACTGAAGCCCGTGCTCCGCAACGAGAGAAGCAACCGTAATGAGAAGCCTGCGCACCGCAACGAAGAGCAGCCCCCACTCACCAAGACTAGAGAAAGCCTGTACACAGCAACGAAGACCCAATGCAGCCGAAATAAATAAATTTACTTATTTATTAAAAAACAAAACAAAGAAAGCCTTGTTAAATCATTCCCCATGGGTATGGAGCCTCAATGCCTTTGCTTCAGCAAGGGAAACAGATGATTATTCACACAAAAACATTTGGCATTTGATTATACACTCATTATCTTAAACATTAATATTTTACAAAGAGCAGATGAGTTCTTTCACTAGATATTTCTCTTTGGTAACGAGAAAAAATATGCATTTCAGTAACTTGTAAATAAATCCTTTGTAAGAAGAGTGAACTTTGTTTCATTCTTTTTCAGGAAATAGTTTATTTTGTGAACTCATTCTTCCAATATACCTTTGCCCAACACCAATCATGTGTGGGATTTGAAGTTTTGACACACATAAAGTGCACATTAATTGAAATAAAAACAAACTGCTTCCTCTGCTTCTGTGCAGAAGAGAATACATTTCACTTCCGAAAGTTTGTTATAATCCCAAGGAGAGGAGATGGGGAACTGTCAGGAAAAAATGGTAAAACTTCAAATGGGTGAAAAATATGACTGAGAGTCCTCCAAATCTACCCTTCTGGACAATTTCCACCTTTTATTGTTTTTGAGTTATTTTGCATATCTGTAAGTTGGAGAAAACGGATACAATGTAAATGATTCTTGTCCACAGAAAATCAAGGTGAATTGTGTCTGGTGGAGCACTGTCAATGGATAGACTGGTGTATCTTTTAATAAATAAACATCACCATTCTTCAATTCCTGCATTTGCATGCTGCCTTGAAGTCTCCTTTAAACTGGTTTTAACATCTTATTAGTTCCCTCATTAACTAATAAGATAATAAAATCTTTGATAGCATTTATTTTTAATTTGTATGAAAGTCGTGCTTTTACCTTTTTTTCAAAAAATTATCTTTTAAAGGTAAAGACTTTCACTTTGCTGTACAGTAGAAACTAACACAACATTGTAAAGCAACTATACTCCCCTAAAAAAAAGAACCAATACACGTAAGCATTAGGGCTCTAGAAGGCATATGATGAACCATCACACAATAGTGCCGTACAAGGTGTTCTCGCCAAAAGAAGACAGTACTAAACCTTCTTAGCTAATGTTTAAACCAGGGCTTCTCAGCCACAGCACAATGGATATTTGGGGTTGAATAGTTCTTTGTTGTGAAGTGCTATCCTGAGCACAGGAGGATGTCAACTGGCGTCCCTAACTTCTGCCTACTCCCGTCACCAGCACTGTACAACAACAATGTCTCCAGACATTGCCTAAGGACTCCTGGGAGGCAAAACTGCCCCTGGATGAGAACCACTGATATATACTAATATCTATTCCAAAGTAACGAAATGAAACCTTTGACATCTTAATAAATAAGTCACTTGGAACCAGAGACAGACGTTTTCAAAATCTATGAAAACAGCTGAATTAATCAATAACTTGATTTACCAGTGGAAGGCATATTTAGCAGTGATTACCTTATGGCTGACTGTACCTCAACAGCAGGAAGGGTGTGATTCCTTGAAGGACTGGTAACCACAAACCAGAATGACACCCACTGGGTTACATTGCAAAGTAGGACATGGGAAATTCTGCAGATGATGAGAAGAAAAAGAGTACATTATGAGCGAATAATACCAAATTGCACTAGACATTCCACTCTGGTGTTATTACCACCTTAAGAGGTGAAATGTCCTACTAATAAGAAAATAATATAGGAAATTTCCTTTATTTCAAAATCATAGACTTGGGGATCATTCCTAAAATAAGGAATCTACCAAAAAAGAAACAAAAAAAGGGAATGCGTCAGTAGAGGGCATTAGGTATCTCATTCTTCATTACCTGTTAGCTGACAGCATCCCTGTTTCTTCAACTCTTGGCCTCTCTTTCTGACACAAAACACTTTTGTTTCCTCATCAGGATCTTCTTAGTGTCCTCTTCATTCAGCCTTCCACCTCTCAGAATCAGACAAATCTGTTGATCGAGGACTTGCTTCCTCTGTTGGCCACTGTTTCCACCCTTCTCCTGCTACAGTAACAGGGGTCAGCCCAACAACAGACCTCCAGACTAAACTGCTGTAACATTTACCAGCAGGCTTTGAACACTGTTTTTGCGGGTACCTGCTTCCAACTATAAACTGGAAATGTGCCTCACTCTAGTCTGTATACCTGGATCACCAGTAGAAATGACAAGAAAGAAATGGCAATACTGCACAGATTAGAGACAATCTATATAAGAATGTATGAAATGTATGAACGTAGAAAAATAAGAGAAGAGCCCAAAACCAACCAACGTTGTCGGAGCTAAAACATAAATCCTGAACGGCTTTCAGCATGTCCTTATAAGCAAAATTGCAAAACCTGACATTAGCAACCATTCTAGAAGAAACACACAGCCTCTGCAGAAAAACAAGTAAATTCCCACTTTTTCCTTAAAGGAGCATCCAAGTGAATTTTGTTCATTTTTACAGTAATGAAAAACAGTGCCCTTCAGTCAATTTTCAGGACCTGGTACAAATTATTATATTTTCTCCCTTTACATGTCAAGAGAGAAGTGGAGGGCTCCCCCGCCACCCAGAGCCAAGCGCCTGGGTCAGCAGGGGGTGCTGAAGGACCCTGTGCTCAAAACACCGGGGCGCCCCGCGAGGCCCCCGAGTCCGAGTCCGCGAGGCCCCCGAGTCCGCGAGGCCCCCGAGTCAGTCCGCGAGGCAGCTGAGCGCTGGCCTGGCGCGCGCAGGACCTCGTGCTCAGAGGTTCCGACACCCCACGAGCCGTCCCACACCCCGATGCCAACGGTTGCCTCAGCGCCATATGCTTGACGTCTACAGACTTCGGGGCAGCCCAGAAGCCAAAGCCCGTCTAAGGTCCGACCCCGCTGACCCGCGACCATGGGCAGCTACCTGAGCAGGTACGTGGGCACGGCCAAGGCCACGCAGCCAGCCCACGCCTGGAAGCGCCGGTCACCATGGTTTCCATGGACCGGGCCCGCCCGCGGCACCTGCCTCCCGATGGGTTCTAACTGTGGCCACACTGGTGTTGGTGTGTGTCTGTCTGTCTGTCTGTCTGTCTACGTCTCTCTCTCATCTTCCTCATACAACACAGACTGGAGACCATGATAAATCATGTCACCATAATGTTCAGGATAGAGTTTCTCGGCTATTCTATCATTGTACGTGTGGTGTGTTTCCCATTGCATTATCTTCTTCCAAATCTACAGTATTAGCAGCCAATCAACAAATAGTTCATTTGGACATCTCATCCTGGACATAAACGGTTCATTCCCTTCTTCCCTTTCACCTTTCCCTCATAAACTGACTCCCCTTCTCAGCTTCCTTCCCTTTATTAACACCAGTACAATTTTACTTTTTATATTCCTAGCTGGAAAATTTAGTGTATGTGTGTATTATGGGCTGAATTGTACCCCCCTACAAAGAAATTCATATGTTAAAATCCTAACCCCCCAGTACCTCAGAATGGAACCACATATGGAGATAGTGTCTTTACAGAGGTGATCAGGTTACAATCAGATCACTAGGGTGGGCCCTAATCCAATTTGACGGGTGTCCTTGTAAGAACAGGAAATTTGTCACAGACACATACAGAGGGAAGATGTGTAGACACAGGGAGAAGACAGCCATCTAGAAGACAAGGGGAGAGGCCTGCAACACATCCCTGAGTCACAGGACTCAGAAAGAACCGCCCCCGCTGACACCTTGATCTTGGACTTCCAGTATGCAGAATGAGAGAAAACAAATTTCTGTTGTTTAAGCCACTCAATCTGTGGTACTGTGTTACAGCAGCCCTAGCAAACTGAAGTGGCTGACCCCACATTTTAGGTGGTAATCAAGTGTAACTGGAGAAAATCACAAAACAGGTTCTGTGGCTTAACTCGAAACTCATGATGACCTACTCCCAAATTGCCGGGATCCCCTTAGGATTCTCTGTCAGTTTTCTCTCTCTCACGGTTCACAATGACTATTTCAAAGCTCCTTCAGGCCTCCCCAAATCTCAGTGCTTCCCTCAAACCTCACTCTCACTAGGCGCTCTTGTTTTATAAGTTACTGATACATCTCGAGTCACCCACTTACACTTCCCCGCCCTCCTGACACCAAGTACAGAACTTCCTCCACAGGCACATGTCTTATCCACATCCTCCCCCGAAGGGCCAGATGTCGTGTTTCTCCTCCTGTCAATGGCTGTTCTGTCCACCTCTATTAGAAACGCTTCCATTCGGCCCTTCCCAAGATCTAAACAATACAGTTTTCCCCTCTCTTCTGTGCATGCAGTGCTGACTGGAGGCTGTCCATTGACTCTGAACCACGCTCAACTCTTTCCCATTAAAACAACAGCAAAACTAAATTACTTTATTCAATCCTCCTCCTTCTACCCATTGCTGTCTCTCTCCTGCCCTTCAGAGCCAAAATTCCCAAAGGAGTTGCCCACCCTTCTGACTTTACACGGTCACTGCCCACTTACTGTTTTTTTTTTTTTAATATATATTTATTTATTTTCGGCTGTGTTGCATCTTCGTTGTTGTGCGTGGGTTTTTCTCAGGTTGCGGCGAGCAGGGGCTACTCTTCATGGCGGTGAGCGGGCGTCTCGCTGTGGTGTCTTCTCTTGTTGCGGAGCACGGGCTCTAGGCACGCGGGCTCAGTAGTTGTGGCTCGCGGGCTCTACAGCGCAGCCTCAGTAGTTGGGGCACATGGGCTTTGCTGCACCACAGCATGTGGGAGCTTCCCGGACCAGGGCTCGAACCAGTGTGCCCTGCATCGGCAGGCAGATTCTTAACCACTGCGCCACCAGGGAAGCCCCATTGCCCACTTATTCTTAATCTCCTCCACCATCTGCCTTCCAATCCCTCCACTCCACAAAGCGGCTCTCTCACGTTACCAATGACCCAATGAGCAGTTTTCAGTCACGCCTCGCTTGGCCTCTCAACAGCACATCTGACGCTCTTGAACAGTCCCTTCATCTGAAAGCACTCTCTTTTCCCTTTCGTGATACAGCATCGTTCTGGTTGTCCTCCTGCCCCTCTGCCTCCTTTGCAGGTTCACTCTCCTCTACAAGGGCTTTAAGCTTTCGAGAATCGCTAAGTTCAAGGCTAGCCCCTCTCCTCTTGCCACCCTCCGCTTTCTCCCTCAGCCCTGTCTTTACCACCTCAGTGCGGTCACGCACGAATGTGTATCTCAAGCCAGTTCTGTCCTTGCCTGTTTGTCAATAATACCTCAAACTCAGTAAGTCCAAAATTAAAGCCATGGTTTTCTTGTTGGTTCTTGGTTCCCTGACTCATAAATGGGCCATAATGCATCCAGTTGCATAATTAGAAACAAAAGCTCATCCTTGGCCCGTCGTCCTCTCTTCCTCGTCATCCCGTCCCCGTGGCTCTGAAATCCCTTCACTGCCCCCTCTCTCCACCAACACACCATAGTCCAAATAGCTATCATCTCCCACCTGCACTGCTCCACCTGCTTCCCAACTGGGTCCTCCTCTCTACTCCAGGCGCCTGGACTCTGTCTTCCACACGGTGGCCAAAGTGTCTTGTAAACACAAATTCTGTCATGACACTCCTTCCACGAAACTGCTCGTCGCTTCACAGTTAACATCAATGACTTCCCTGATGCTGCAGTGGTTAGCAGTCCGCCTGGCAATGCAGGGGACATGGGTTCGAGCCCTGGTCCGGGAATACCCCACATGCCATGGAGCAACTAAGCCCGTGCGCCACAACTACTGAGGCTGCGCTCTAGAGCCCGTGAGCCGCAACTATTGAGCCCGCGTGCCACAACTATGGAGCCTGTGTTCTAGAGCCCGCGTTTCACAACTACGGAAGCCGACATGCCTAGAGACCGTGTTCTGCAACGAGAAGACACCGCAATGAGAAGGCCGTGCGTAGCAACAAAAGGTAAACCCCGCTCGCTGCAACTAGAGAAAAGCCCGTGCACAGCAACAAAGACCCAACGCAGCCAAAAATAAATAAATAAATAGATACATTAATTCTCTCTCTATATATATTTATATAGATACATAGATAGATATAGATATAGATATAGATATAACATGAAAACTCCTCAACACAGCCCACACATTCTTTGGCCTGACCCTTCCTTCCGCTCAAAGCTCATCATGCTCCATGGTCCTCCCCACTGCTCCACTTTCAGGCACCTTGCCCTCCTTCCACCCTTCACTCTCCCCAAGTTCTTTCCCATAATAAGCCTTTGCATGTGCTGGTCCCTCCACCCTCTTTCCTTTCATTCCCTGGTTCACTTTTACTCATGCTTCAGACCTCACAGCAGATGCCAGCTCCTGCGGCCCCCTCGTGAGGCCAAAGCCCCTACGTACTTCTCCTCCCTGTAATGCCTGTCAAGTTTACACACTTGCATTTGGTTCATTAATATGCAATCAATTCTACTACTATAAGCTCCCCAAGGGCAAGGATAAGCCTGGTTTTAGCTGCACTGCATCCCCAGCACCCAGCACGGTGCCTGCCCTCTGAGGATCCTGGGATAAGCAACCCTACGCACTGGCAGAGATGGTGGGTTCTGCAGTCAGCCTGCCTGGGTTCAAACCTGACCCCTGCCCCTCGCCGACTTGACATCTTGAGTAGGCCACGTAATGTCTCTGCGCCTCAGTTTTCTCATCCACCTCATGAGAATGGGAATACCCATGTCACCTTCAAAGGGTTGTTGTGAGGGCTAAATGAGCTGATGTGAGCAAAGTGATTAGAAGGGTCCCAGCTAGAAAGTAAACTAAGTTCTCAAGGAATGCTGGCGGTTAGAATGTTTATTACTCACAGAGCGAGTGAACAAAACGGTGGATACACTGATGTGTATAGAACGGATGACTAATAAGGAAAAATACAAAGAAAAAGAAAAAGAAAATTATACCATTGGAATTTCTCTGTTTTCAAAATCATATACCTGGGGATCATTCTTAAATAAGGAATCGGACCCAAACAAGAATAACAACAGGAATTTGTCAGTGAGCGGAGAGTGCTAGGGATCTCGTCCCCCACACTCACCAGCTGACCACACCGTGGCATCCCAAAACATGTGGCCTCTCTCTGACCTCAGAAACCTTCTGGGGCTTCCTCATTAATCTCTGTTTAGCGTCCTCACCATTCAACCATCCAACTGTCACATGTGCACAGAATCTGTTGGCCGCTCTTGGATTCACTGCAGGCTTGTACTTTCCGTCTCCCACGTCAGCCATGGAGCTGGCCGAATAGTTCCCTTCTGCGTGTGATTTGAGGGAAATTTTCACAAGAGATTGATTCACATCACTTTAAACAGACTTCCAAACCTCAGCACTGTAATCAGTTACCCAACAGCCCTTGGAAAGTTTGTTTGGGAAGTAGGAAATTTTCAACTATTCATTATCAGTAGAAATGAAAGACGAGAAATGTTCTTAGTGTTCAGAGAGAACGCTATCTATCTGTGAATGGATGAGGACTGAAAACTTTAGGAGGGTCCACACAGAATCAGTGTTGTCCGGGTTAAAAAATAAGTCCCGAAAGGCTTTCACCAGGTCCTAAAGAATACAATTACAAAAAGTGACATTAGCAACGATTCTAGAAGAAACACACAGCCTCTGTAGAAATACAAGAAAATTCGCTCTTTTTGCTTAAAGGAGCATTCAAGTGCATTTTCTTCATTTTTACATTAATGAAAGAGAGTGCCCTTCAGTCAATTTTCAGGACCTGGTACAAATTATTATATTTTCTCCCCTTACATGTCAAGGGCAAAAAGTGGAGGGCTTCCCCGCCACCCAGAGCCAAGCGCCTGGGCCAGCAGTGGGAGTTGAAGGATCCCCTGTGCTCAGAAAACAGGGGCGCCCCGCGGGCGCCCGGCGAAGCCCCGCCTCTGTCCGCGAGGCCCTGCATCAGTTCACGAGGCCCCGCCCCTAGCGTGGCGCGCGCAGGACCTCGTGCCCAGAGGTTTCAACGCCCCACGCACCGTCCCCAACCCCGATGCCAACGGTCGCCTCAGCGCCGTAAGCTTGACGTATACAGATTTCGGGGCCGCCCAGAAGCCAAAGCCCGTCAAAGGTCCGACCCCGCTGACCCGCGACCATGGGCAGCTACCTGAGCAGGTACCTGGGCACGGCCAAGGCCACGCAGCCAGCCCACGCCTGGAAGCGCCGGTCCCCATGGTTTCCATGGACCGGGCCCGCCCGCGGCACCTGCCTCCCGATGCGCCCGAACGGGTGCCCAATACTGTGCCGCCGCTGCCGCCGCCGCCGCCGCGGACGCTGCCAGGATCGCGGGCTCTGGTTCCGCAGCAGGCCGCTCCCCGCCGCCCTGCGCAGCTGGAAGTACTACCCGGTCCGCGGGTCCTTGGTGCCCCAGGCCTGGAGGCGCCTTCCCAGAGGGCCGCTCCTCCGCACCTTCTCGGGCCTGGGGTTTTCCGGCCATGGCAACGGTTTCACGAGGTCCCGGTGGAATGCCCGCCTTTCCTGCCTCACGCAGAGCCTGGTGGACATCCGTACCGCCCCCGTTGAAAGCCTAAGCAGCTTGTCCACGTGTCCGCCCAGCCACGAGTCCCCGGAACCCTGTGCCAAGGAGACCGCGCTGAGGGCCCTCAGCCGATGCAAGGAAGGACAAAGACGGCTCGATGGGCGTCTCAGTTCTGAGAGCCCCGAGCCCAGGCTGTCGGCCTTCCGGCCCGTGTTGAAGAATGGAGTGGTCCCTGCCTTTGTGCCCAGGCCGGGGCCTCTGAGAAGCATCTGCTCCCGGTGCAACCGCCTCCGAGAAGAGGACACTGAGCCCAGGCCTGACAGCAGCCCTGCCTGCCGCCCATCCTCCTGTGAGGCCCCCCCAACCCCCCAATCCCACTCCCACCCCCCCACCCCCACCGCCAACCCCCCACCTCCACCCGCACCCCCACCCCAACCCCCACCCCAACCCCAACCACCACCCCCACCCCCACCGGCACCCCCACCACCCCCCGCCGGCCCACGGCACAGTCACAGAGCCTAGCTGGAGAGATGGGAGCAGATCAGCACTCCCGGGCCTGGGCCTCTGCAGCCTGACATCCCCCTTGAGTCCTGAGAGCTAAGGCCACCTCCTCCTGACACTCAAACCCACATTTCTTTTACCCAGCTGACCCCTGCCCTACCCCTGCCTGAGTCACTGGCACGGACCGCCAGGCCAGCTCCCTCCACGCCAGCCAGGAGCTGCCAAGCCCCAGAGCCACCTCTCCTACCTGCAGAGCCCGCCCCGAGGAAGCACCGCTGACGTCCAGGCCTGCACTCCCTCCTGCCCACACACCCTTGCTGCCTTTGCCCCTGAGAAGACCCTTCTCGGAGGACCCTTCTCAGGAAGCCGTGCTTCTCCCCTACTGCCCACTTCATACGGTTTAAAGGTTGTTCTTATTTTAAATAATACTAAAACAGCTTCATTATCCTAGAGATTGTCATGGTCTTTCTTTCAAAGATTCAAACATTCGGATTTCAGCCACATGATGGTTTCTCCACTCTGAGCTCTGTTGGGGCCAGACAAGTCTTTGTTTGTGGGGTGCAGACCTCTGCATTGTAGGGTTTTAGCAAAATCTCTGGTCTCTATCCTCTAGGTGCCAGTAGATAATCCATATTGTAAACATACAACGTGTCTCCACGCCCTGCCAGATGTTTGGGGGTGGGGGGGCGGGGTGGGCGGTGTACAATGACACTGGTGGAGAGCCACTGAGGGACAGTGACCTCAACTGGCAGAAACAGTCAAGCCCGGTCTCCCAGAATATGCCTTTTTCAAAGACAGAGATGACCAAAATGAAGTGGTGTGTGGTTGGCAAAAACATATCCCCCACTTTGCAGAATGCTGTGGGGTACGAATGACTCAGGTTTTGGGCCTTATTAACAATCAGACAATGTGGTTTTTTAAAATGAGCTTCTCACTTATCATCTTCAGGTTGGCAAAAACTGAAAAGTTAAAAAATATCAAATGCCAGGGCTTCCCTGGTGGCGCAGTGGTTGAGAGTCCACCCGCCGATGTAGGGGACACGGGTTCGTGCCCCGGTCCGGGAAGATCCCATATGTTGCGGCGCTGCTGGGCCCGTGAGCCATGGCCGCTGAGCCTGCGCATCCGGAGCCTGTGCTCCGCAACGGAAGAGGCCACAACAGTAAGAGGCCCGCATAACACACACACAAAAAAAAAACAAAAGAAAAAAACAAAAATCAAATGCTGGAAATGATGCAGAGAATTGGAATCCCAGGCAGTGCTGTGGGTGTCGATGGGTCCAGCCCTTCTGAAGCGGCATTTGGAAGTGTTTCCTAGAACACAGTGCAGCCACCAAAACACACACACACACACACACAAACACTGGTGAGGATGTTCTTCGCAGCCCCGTTTGTCAGAGCAGAGAATTGGAAGAACCTAAATGTCCACTAACAGGGGAAGGCATAAAGTCAATATGGTATATTGCTATCAAGGGACTACTATTCCACAGATTAAAGGAAAGAAAGAGCTCAGGGTTTCTGCACTGTTCGGTCTGGGCCAGATAATTCTATGATGTGGATGCCCTGTGCGTTGCAGGATGTTTAGAAGCAATCCTGGCCTCTGTGGACTCGATATCATCAGGACCTCCTCCAGTAAAAGCAATCAAACATGTCTCCAGCCACTGCCAAACACTCGCTGAAGGACAAAAATCACCCCCACTTGGGAACTACGGAACTGGAGTTACATATTTTTTCTAAAAACGTATCTCTCAAAAATACACTGTCAAATGAAAAAGATGGGAAGTGGCGTATTATGGGTAGCACAAGCCACTTATATAAATCCAAAAAAAATACAAAGTAATAGTGCTGGCATAATAGAGGGGGCCGGAAACCAAGTAAATGGTCATTTGGACACTTTGCCTGTTTGTTCTTTCCATCTAAAGCCTCTTCAAATACTGTTCAAACATGAATTTCAAGGTTTCCCCTTTACAGAGTCAGAGAATGAGCTGTAAACATAGCAAAGTCCCTTCTCCCTCCCACCGGAGCATGCTTTCTAAGGGGGCAGAGACAGAAGGTAAACATTTAAATAAATGTACACAATGACAGGTGGGGAGATGTGCTATGAAGAAACCAAGGCAGGAGGAGGGATGCACACAGCTGCATCGACACACTGTGGCCCAAGCGCTTCCTCTGTCCGCATCACCATGGAACCCACTATCCCTTACTACGAATTCAAGTCCTTCATTCCGTGTTTCCACTGGGTGGCAACTCATGCTTTAACACAGCACCTCAGCAAACAACAGGAAAATATGTTATCTACTTAGAAAGAAAGATGTCCAAAACATTAAAATTGCTGGCTGAAAATATTAAACTCAACATTTTCAATGGAGACAGTTACTGTTACATACAAAACATCCTGGGCTGAAACTCTATAAATCAAGCTTTTATTCTGAAGTCTACTACCTGCCATTTGCTAGACATGAGACAAGGCACTGCACTCTGCGTGAGTTACTAGAAAGGGCTTGAGACCTTCGTGTGTCAGTGAGGGTACGGTTAACTGTTTAAGGTCTTTCTCAATAGAAGAGTAGTAAGTATCCCTCCTACATGAAGGTTTAGCCAGGAAAAGTAAGTCAAAGATTTTACACACACAAAACAGTAGGCTTCCGCTCTACAAATATCAACTATAGAAACAGAACTACAGAGACGTGTTTACATTTTGTTCCGACCTAGGCAGCTGAACTGGTAATGGGTAAACCCACTTCCCGAAGTAGCGAGCGTGTGGGGAAAGGGCCAGGGGAAAGCACACCCCTGCTTCTGGAGTCAGCTGCAAGGCAGAGGCTGCATTGGACGATGGAGACACCCTCGTGGGCTGGGGCTTCCTCCTCGTCTGGATGATCCTCTGGGAAATTAACGGATGTCCTGGCTACCGGAAGAGTAAGACACTGAGGTACAGCAAGAGATAAAATGCAGGCGGTGGGGAGCTCCTTCTACTGTGGCCATTCCCGTCACCTTCACCGTGGGAGTATCCGCCCAGGGGACTCAGGTGCAACATGAGGGAGAAATGGTGGGTGGCACACCGTCTGCTTGTGGCCACTGCAGCCCAGTAGACGGGGCCCTGGTTTAAGAGCCAGGATGTTAAGCATGCTTCATTCACTCACAGATGTTTACCAAGACCTAACAATGATTAGCCACTATGGTTAGGGAGGGTTAGGAAAAGAGTTCTACTGCAGGGGCATTTATTTGCACGACCCTGCCCATGAGTGCCGGTTCTAGGAGTTTAGTGCTTTTAAGACTCTTGAAGATACAGGTCACAGTGTGAGCTCACCAAAGATTACAACCAAAGTGGGAGCCAAAACTCCCGAGATGCCCGGATCTGCCCATAAGACTCCATGCTCCATCAGAGAACAGACCCAGGACAGAGGGGAGGGCACAGGGTTTCTGGATTCCACGTGGTTTGTCCACAGTGTTTGTCAGGAGGGGCTCTAATTTCTACCCACAGTAGAGCTTCATAGTCTCCAAGCTTTGAGCACCGTTTTCAATTTTATCAGCTGAGCGTTCCCTGGGAGCCTATCAAACACTCTGTCCATCCGCAACACAAGACTTCTCTGGGCCCTGGGCCACGAGGCCAAGGCCCAAGTCTACCCTGCAATGTGCGGCCCTGTATTACTGAAGTGTGGCCCGTGTGGGTGCTCAGTGACTGTGATATGAATAGTTGGATGAATGAACTAACAGAATGGAGTAATGAGCTCCACTGTTTTTACTCACTGTTTCTACATTATTCCAAGAGAGGGTAACTGAGAAAGTAAATTGGGCCAGCACAGCAATAACAGAAAAGGGAGGAAGGAAAGGAGGGAGATTACTTCCCTAAAACTTTGTTTCCCCAAGCACAAATATTCAGACAACATAACACACACAACTCTCTAGTATAAGAAGACTCCTGAATACAGTGCAGACAGAGGTAGCCAAGAGGAAGTGTGCATGTAAGGAAAGTGGGTGCTAAAGGGAGTAACAAGAAGAGTGATTTACGGATTTCAGTAGATAATTTACTTAGCGACCAAAAGATGCAGATTCCTTCCGGCGACAGATTATGTCCAACCAGCGTGACTTCTTCCACGCCCTTTCTTCTAAATGTGGCCACACTGAATGTCCTCTAAGATTTGCACAAAATGAAAAATTAATCAGCCGACAGCACGTACTGAACTAAACATGCCTTTTAAAGTATGTTTTGATGTAACTGTATAAACTGAAATGCCTAACTCTTACAAAGTTCTCATCACAAGAAAAAAGATTATATCACAATGCACGGTGACGGATGCTAACTAGACTTACTGAGGTGATCATTTCACGATACATACAAATATCAAATCATTATGTCATATACCTGCAACTAATGTGATCTGTCACTTATACCTCAATAAAAATAAATAAATAAATGACTGAAATGGCATTAGCACAGCTAAACAGCAAACCTACACTTTCAAGATGTGTAAATATAGTTGGGTCTGATGGAATTCTTTGTATTCAGTGGAATAATAATTTTGTCCAACTGCTTCACAAAGCTGTAGTACTTACACAGTCGCTCCTGTCAGCAAATCACTAAAAGGGTAGGAAGGTCCACTCCCGTTCCTCAGGTGTGGGGAGCCCTGGTCTGAAGGCAACTGTCTAAGAACTGGCTCCACTGCCACTCCTCATCAGTGGCGCCAGACAGGGCCAGCTAGGGTGGGAAGAATCGGGCTCTTGTTTCTGGAAATCCAAGGACTAAACAGGAGCTGGGCTGCTGTTTAACAGGCACGAGACCGTTCATCCCCTTACCGTGGATACAAGAGCATGTTGTTCGTTCCTAGGTCACAAGGCTTACCCTTGAATAATTAGGCAGAGGAAGAAATCCATTCCGTGCCCTACATCATTTTACTCAGAAAGGGAACGCTAGGCCTGAGTTAGACTTCTGCCTCTCCTGCTAAAAATGATGTTATTCTAAAAAACCAACATTGGAGTAAACTAGGCCATTAGATTTCTCAGTTTTCCTGGAAAATAGGCTAAAGTTTAAACTTAATCATATTTTCCTGAGGTAATAATACTTTCAACATTTAACAATTCCCATGGAACTTTTTCAGAAAACCTGGCCTAAACCTTATTATAAAAACTTGAAAACACCTGTTTACCATCTTCAATCAAAGTCCCAAGAAACCTTCAAGCAATCTGATCCAATGAAACCAGAACTTTCTACCACTTAAACTTGTCCTTCCCTCTTCCATTCTACTTTTAAGAAAATCCAGGGAAGAGCAAGAAAACCACTTGATATCCAGATTTGTCAATAATGCTTTCAAAGGAGCTGTCTCGTTTCTGTCACATTTCGTCCGTCTTCCATGACTCCCAGGGCCGGCTTCTTGGGTGTGGGCCTGTGCTGTGTGGGGCCCGGACTTACCCATCATTTCAATCTCAGGGCCTACCTAGCAGCCTACACAGCAGGCTTCCAACAGAGGTTACTTAATTCTCTGGCCCCCATCCAGCAGTGTAGCACACAGGCGGCCTCAGGGGAGCGCCGTGAAGAAGAGCCTTCTGCTTCTCACACCGCTGCCTTGGGCGCTGGTCAGCTCTTTCTCTCCCTCACTCCCTGACAGCATCTCGAGGAGGCGCGATGGAGCTTGCCGGTCACTTCTGGCCCTTAAAGAGCTCAGGCCGGTCTGATCAAAACCCAGACGAACTGTCTTCCCGCCGCCCCTAACACACAGCTTCCCTCGCCCTGGCCGTGCTGGCCTCAGCGGCCTGCTCTGTTCTTTGACTCTCCTGGCTCCACCCCTCCTGCGCTTCGTCCCTTACCTCCCCCTCCCCGCAGTCCCGCTCACTGGGGGATGGAAAAGGGAGGTGGGAGAGCGCGGGGATCCGACAGCAGAGACAGCCTTCCCTAGCCAGGCTCCTTGTGCTGCCCTCTGGCCGCTGGTGGCCCCTGCCGGGGCAGGTCCTCGCGTTCTCCACCCAGAGTGCACCCGGGGCACCTCGGGAGACCGTCTGGGGACCTGTGCACTGCCCCTTCCCCTGACAAGGACGACGCACTCCGGCCGAAGGCTGCCATCTCGCCCCTCCCTGCCCGCTCTGCCGCCTTCCCTTTGCCCTGCACTTGGATCTCGGGCCCCACAGGCAGCGACTCGCGCAGCTCCCTCCGGAGGCCCCTGCTTGGCCCCGGGCGGGCAGCCGTCCCAGTGCAGGCTGTTGGCAAAGCCGCCCTCTCTCACCCAGCCGTGAAGGCTCAAGCCAGCCTTTGCCTTCAGACTTCTCCAGCTAAGAGGCAGGCGCCAGTTTCTGTTCCACCCACGGGACAGTCTCAGTGCCTGGGGACACCATCACGGTGGCTCGCGCTCCACGTGCTGCTACTCTGGTGGCTGCTGGAAGGGGCCCTGGGAACGTCTGCAAGCTGGGGAGTGATGTGCCCCTCTCTCCTCTCGCAGACGACTCCTCTCTCTACTAGCACCTCTGCCTGACCTGAGGTGGGTAGGGGAACACGCGAGGGGGCCACCAGTGTGGCCTGGGCGCTAGTGGACGCCCATCACACGGACCCAGCTGTCGGCTCCCAGCGGGCTGCCTGGTGCACCCGCACCGGGACCCATCCCCGCCCCTGTCCTGCGGGGAAGGCCGTGGACACGCCGCACCCTCTCTGCAGGGCCTCGCCCTTTGCCTCTCGGACCCTCGACCTTCTCTTCCACTGCCCGCGTGGGGTCATGCTGACTGGACCCGTTCAGCTCTCCTGCAAGTCCTTCATGGATGTGGCCAGGACCTCGCTTTGGGAAGAACACCCTCTGGCAGAGTCAATCCAGCTTATACTGGGTCAAGGGTAGGCTGGCGGTACGTTCCCACATATGCAGAGGAGACACTGAGCCCTGTGTCACTGGAGGTGATCGCACTTGATATGAGATACCGTGGTTAGGACTGAGTGAAGGATGGGACGAAGAGTCTTCATTACTCTGTTCGTTATTTCACTGTCTTTAGTGAGTGAGTCTTTACATCTTCCACCCAGTGCATCTCAGTAGCTCTAAGTTTTCTGCACTATCCATAGAATAAGCAGTGACAGGATAGGAAAAAAACGATTTAAAAAACCGGCCAATGTTCAAGATTTGAATCCCTAAAGCCATCCTAACAGCCATACTTCCCACCCTCGAGAATCCACTCTGCCTCACGCTGGCACCAAAAGACCTCTGAAATTCAAAGCACATTTAAAATCGGATCCGTTTGCCAAGCTAGTGGTGCCTTTCTATTACCCACCACACTCGGGAGAGGCAGCCTGTCTGGGAAGTTGTTTTCAATTCATCTTGCATCCTGTGGTGCCCTTTCCCATAGAGGAAACCTGCTCATGTAAAGAAGCATCCACCGTTAGGGGGCAGCACTTGTACTGCATCTTAAACACATCCTGATTCATGAGGCAGCCCTCAGCCCCCAGCCCCCTGACAGCAGTACTGCTGGGACTCAAGCTGCCCCAACATTTACAGGAAAACAATTCACTGACCCCAATCTAGGTTTGCGCTTTTCAATTTTTCAACTGACATTGGCAGCAAAAGCCTCTATATAGCCTATGCACCCAGTTCCAATTCAAACACCTTTGCAAATAAACCGGATTACCTATTCACAGACTCCTACAATGTCCGGGTTCCGAAAAATCAAATTCCCAAACTGAATTCCTCAAAACTAATCTGAAATGTTACACATTTAAATTAACTTTTCCTAAGAATGGAAATGTGATATAACACAGTGATTTACAAGGTGAAATTTAGGTACTAAGAGGAAGTAATAATACAATGAACACAGCGATGTATGAAATCTGTTGATGAAAAATGACAATAAGATAAAAAGATACTAGTTCAGGTGCTAGCATTGTGAGATGACCAGCGGCTGTTTTCCTTACATTTTTCTCTTTTCTTCCGTGTTTGAAAAATTGAAGTATAGTTTTTACGTACAATATTATATAAGTTTCAGGTGTACAACACAGTGACTCACAATTTTAAAGGCTATAACTCCATTTATAGCTATTATAAAATACTGGCTATATTCTCTGTGCTGTATAATATATCCTTGTAGCTTATTTATTTTCTATATAGTAGTTTGTACCTCTTAACCTCCTACCCCTATCTTGCCCCTCCCCCTTCCCTCTCCCCAGCGGGAACCACTAGCTTGTTCTCTATATCTGAGTGTGTTTCTTTTCGTTATACTCACTACTTTATTTTTTAGATTCCACATATAAGTGATAACATACAGTACTTGTCTTATTATTTCACTAAGCACAATAGCCTCCCAAGTCCATCCGCCTTGTTGCAAACGGCAAAGTTTCATTCTTTTTTTCGGTTGAGTGGTATTCCATTGTATGTATATGTATATATGTGGATGTGTGTGTGCGTGTGTGTGTGTGTGTGTGTGTGTGTACACCACATCTTCTTTATCCATCCTTCTGTTGACGGACACTTAGGTGGCTTCCGTGTCTTGGCTATTGTAAATAACACTGCTGTGTACATTGGGGTGCATGTATCCTTTTGAGCTGGGTTTTTCTTTTTCTCTGATATATACCCAGGAATGGAATTGCGGGGTCATATGGTAGTTCTATGTTTAGTTTTTTGAGAAACCTCCATACTGTTTTCCACAGTGGCCGTACAATTTTGGTCCCTACCAATGGTGTACATGGGCTCCCTCTTCTTATATTTTTCCTTTTTTATTTTTTGGAAGGCAATCTGGTCATTTAAATTTTTGAAAGGTTATTATAAATTGTTTTGGAAAGAATGTTTCCATTTAAAGGCATAAGATGAAGGCAAATATATCTTTTCTAAAACTCTATAAAACAGGAGTAAAGTTCATGTAGGGCATCACCTTGTTTTACCTTACACCTCCTTCTTTTAATTGTTTGAATCACGTGAATACGTTATGTACTTTAAAATACATACGTGTGCTGTGTATATATGTGTGTGTTTTTGTACATGTAAATCCACATGTCATTTGTTTATTTTGCTGCCCCCAATTTTTCTCTTCTGTTTTATCCCTTACATTCACAGCCCAGGCATAATACATTGTGGGTCTGAGGAAGACAATAAATAGAAGCCCTCTCTGCCAAGTTCTCGGTAAAATTAAGACAAAAGAATGAAGCAGACAGGAGACCAAAATAAAAGGCTGCGTTGGAGGATATGACTTTTAGCAGCGGGCAAATTTCCTTCCTGATTTTAAAAATACCCTGCGATGAGATAAATTCATCTACAGTGACTCAGGCAGAGCTGAACCGAGGCAGGTATCACCAAATTCTGGTGTACTATGCAAGATATTTAACACCTTAGGATCTGGCGCCTACCAATCTAAACAGTCTACAGCTACAGGCAGCACGGACAGCCGTGTGGGTGTGTAAGCTTGCCCATGCAGGGCCTGATTCTGTACTTAGTGTGGGGGGCGGCGCAGAAAAATGCGTGCTGAGGGCAGGCCGGCTCCTCAAGAGAAGCGAACCCATGCCCAGTTTATCCTTCCAGCCCACCAATCAAATCAGTCATTTCACCTCTCAAGGGAAGGGTGAAGTAAGGGAGCAGAGAGAGAAACCAGGAGTGTTACCCTAATCACAAATGGAGACGGAAGGAAACACCACAAATAGGGAAGATTCCTTCGGAAGAACAGATTCAAATGTAAAACTATTAAAAGTTGTACTAAGGCTTTGAAGAAAATAAACAAGGTGCTATGATAGATACCAACAGTGCGATGAATCTATACATACGTAAGTTATTTTCAAAATGAGTGCTATGCACTTATCCCATTGCCCCCCACCCCGAAGTTGATATGTTGAAGTCCTAACCCCAAATGTGAATGTATTAATATTTGCAGATAGCGCCTATAAGGAGATAATTACAGTTAAATAAGGTCATAATGGTGGAGCCCTGATAGAGAGGATTAGCGCCCTCATCCAAAAAGGCACCAGAATGCTCACTCTCTCCCCTGCCACTTCCCCCTCAACAAAGAAGAGGTCATGTGAGCATACAAAGATTTGGTGTTGCCTACAAGCTGAAAGAAGAGGCCTCAGAATGAAACCTACCTTGTCAGCATCTTAATCTTCAACTTATAATATATAACTTCAACTTACATAATATATATATATATATAGAGAGAGAGAGAGCGAGAGAGAGAGAGAGAGAGAGAGAGAGAGAGAGCAGAGAGAGAGAGAGAGGGAGAGAGAGAGAATGTAGAAAGCTTATGCCATGTAACTACAAATTTTTATATATACCTTCATAGTGCCTATTGAATGAAGAGCATTGTGAGAACATGATATAAACTATAAGCTAAGCAAGATTATAAATGTTCTTTTTAATGTTCAATTAAAATGTGGGTCCCTTAAAAATTAGATATATACCTTATTTTCAAGATTGAGTTTTGAATTAATGTCCTGTCTCAAATAATACTTGCAAGCAATCAATTTAGACTTTTCATTGCTTACTTACTCAGTTGCTTCTCTGTTGGGAACTCTTCTCATGGAGAAAGCCACCATCGCTTTGAAGAGATATTCTTCATTTGTATCCCAGGCACACTGAAAGAGAAGTAAAACCGAAGGTAAAGTGAAGAGGCATGGGGTAAAAATTGGCCCACTGGGTTCTAACTGTGGCCACACTGGTGTTGGTGTGTGTCTGTCTGTCTGCGTCTCTCTCTCATCTTCCTCATACAACAAAGACTGGAGACCATGATAAATCATGTCACCATAATGTTCAGGATAGAGTTTCCCGGCTATTCTATTATTGTACGTGCGGTGTGTTTCCCATTGCATTACCTTCTTCCAAATCTGCAGTATTAGCAGCCAGTCAACAAGTAGGTCATTTGGACATCTCATCCTGGACATAAACAGTTGATTCCCTTCTTCCCTTTCACCTTTCCCTCATAAACTGACTCCCCTTCTCAGCTTCCTTCCCTTTATTAACACAGCCAAAAATAAATAGATACATTAGGGGCTTCCCTGGTGGCGCAGTTGTTGAGAGTCCGCCTGCTGACGCAGGGGACACGGGTTCGTGCCCCGGTTCAGGAAGATCCCACATGCCGCAGCACGGCTGGGCCCATGAGCCATGGCCTCTGAGCGCCGCGCGTCCAGAGCCTGTGCTCCGCAACGGGAGAGGCCACAACAGTGAGAGGCCCACGTACCACAAAAAAAAAAAAAAAAGAAAAAATAGATACATTAATTTAAAAGAAAATATATATATAACATCAAAACTCCTCAACAGGGCCCACACATTCTTTGCCCTGACCCTTCCTTCCGCTTGAAGCTCATCATGCTCCATGGTCCTCCCCACTGCTCCACTTCCAGGCACCTTGCTCTCCTTCCACCCTCCACTCTCCCCATAAGTTCCTTCCCATAATAAGCTTTTGCATGTGCTGGTCCCTCCACCCTCTTTCCTTTCATCCCCTGGTTCACTTTTACTCATGCTTTAGACCTCACAGCAAATGCCAGCTCCTGCGGCCCCTCGTGAGGCCAAAGCCCCTACGTATTTCTCCTCCCCGTAATGCTTGCCAAGATTACACACTTGCATTTGGTTCATTAATATGCAACCAATTCTACTACTACAAGCTCCCCAAGGGCAAGGATAAGCCTGGTTTTAGCTGCACTGCATCCCCAGCACCCAGCATGGTACCTGCCCTCAGAGGATCCTGGGATAAGCAACCCTACGCACTGGCAGAGATGGTGGATTCTGCAGTCAGCCTGCCTGGGTTCAAACCTGACCCCTGCCCCTTGCTGACTTGACATCTTGAGTAGGCCACGTAATGTCTCTGTGCCTCAGTTTTCTCATCCACGTAATAAGAATGGGAATACCCATGCCACCTTCCTCAAAGGGTTGTTGTGAGGGCTAAATGAGCTGATGTGAGCAAAGTGATTAGAAGGGTCCCAGCTAGAAAGTAAACTAAGTTCTCAAGGAATGCTGGCGTTTAGAATGATTATTACTCACGGAGCAAGTGAACAAAATGGTGGATTGCCCTGCCAACTGAATACTTCCAAGTATCTTTAGCACTGTTTTATCATCTCTAGCCTGAGGCGTCTTACTATCACCTTCTATTCAGGGAAAATGGTCACAGACCATGCTGGAAAAGTGAAACTAGAATGACACAACTCCATCTTATTAATTCATCAGTCTTTACTGTTCCTATAGCTACCGGAGCCCCATGAGTAATTTTTTAACTTTAATTTCATAAGCATATATTTCACGTTACTACTTTGATATCTGAGAAGAACTGAAGAAACCTCATCTGAGAATTGGAACATTTTGTGCTATGAAAGACTCATGCGGGTGAAACGTGCCCTCCTTTCCATGATGAGAAAAGTCACTGACAAAGTTCAAATGACCACAACGGTGAGAAGCAGAGCCCAACCCACACCTGAGAGCCTGACTCAGGCCCCTTTGCTCCACTCTGCTAGGCTGAAACGTGCAGGCTTGCAAAATTGTTTGGGATAGTACAGAAGTTCACATATTTTCCAGCATACGCTGCAGACTAAATACTTCAGGCAAAGTCACTGTATTGACAATTTCTATTTTACTACAATCTTTTGTGCTTTAAGAAAATATCAGATTTCAGGTGTTTAGAAGCAATCTATACAAGTTTAAGATAACTATGCAGAGAAAGCAGTGTTATCAGCAAACAAAATTCTAAAGGAACATACAATTTTCTTCACTTACTGCTTTATCTCCCAGAGCTGTTCTGAGACTAAGTCTCACTTTAAAAGCATTTTTTGCATCTGCCATAGAGAAAAAAAGAGAGAGAGCACTATACGATGATAAAATCTGCCAAAATGGAACCTGATAAATCCTAGTATTTAATGCGACTTGAATCAACAGAATTGCAAGTAAACTGCCCCAGATACTCCCAGAAGTTTAACTGCAGTCATCTTAAATGGCTGAAATTTTAATTTCAAACTCATAAAACATTCACATAACTGACCCCTGAAAACAAAGTCAGACTAGATGAAGTTACGTTAGGAAATGTTAGACTAGATAAAGGCATCCTGGGGGCGGGGAGGGAATAGACAGAGAAGGTAACAAAGCTGATTATTTGCATCAAGGAACAAAGCTCTGTTATGGAGACAGAAATCTGATTCAGCCTTCTTTTTGCCTTAAAACGTCATAAAAATATCAAACGTCTCTCTTTTGCTTTTACTTAGTCACTTATGTGACGAGGCTTGAATACAGTAAAATGCTGAGTTTTTGTCAGTGTAAGCCACTCATTTGAAAAGAGAAGAAAATCTTTTCTCTTCTGAATTACGATTTCTCAATGTTTGTTGTCTCATTTTTAAAAACAATAGAAAAAAGAAGTTCTGTACAGAAAAAACAGAGAGGCAAAAAGAGAAAAATACAAAATACCCATACTACTACCCGCTTGGACGACCAATGTGAATATATTTTAATAGTTGAAACACACCTTCCTTAACCTTGGATCTTCTTGTATGTTCTCGTGTGATGTTACTGTTGTTTTGTCTCACTGTAGTGGCCCTACGGGAACAGGGAAACATCATGCTGGCAATCACATGGGCCCTCCACGGGATCTGGTGAGTCACTTTATTTTCATTTATTTATTTATTTACGCATGCATGCATGCAGCGCTCTCTGGCTTGCGGAATCTTACTTCCCCGACCAGGGCTCGAACCCATGCCCTCGGCAATCAAAGTGCGGAGTCCTAACCACTGGATGGCCAGGGAATTCGCTGGTGAGTCACTTTAAAATTGATAGCTCATGAGATATATCAAATTTATTTTATTCCTAGTTCACTGAAAATTCCCTTTATTGAATTGTATTCAATAACCTATATTGAATTGTATCACCTGCGTTTTCAGTATCTATTAATATGATCCGAGAATTTTTACCATTTGGTACGTTATAGTTTAAAATTTCTTTACACTGATCCAACCCTTACATAAGCTCAGTTTGATGATTTCTAACATGCTTCTGGACTTGGTTGCTGTGTTTTCTTTCTTTAGGTTTTAAATCCATTTTTGTAGAAGAATATTTAGGTTCCTTTTCAAGCGCTGATTCTTTTCTCCAGCCCTCGTATTACCATGTTGAAAATGGTACAGAACGATTTCTAACATTGTCTATGTTTACAAATACTTGAAAATCTAGAAGAAATAAAATACTCAGAGTTGAAGATTCTGGACCATACATATTTCGGAGGAAGAGTTCTTTTAAAATTTTCTTATATTGTCATTAATTTCAGGTTTCGTATTTCTTTCTGAGTCCCTTTTCGCTCTTTACAGTATCCAGGAAATGCAGTCATTTCATCAAGATGTCCCAGTTTTCTCATGGACTTTATACAATATTTCCCATATAACACTCCATTCACTGTTACATTCCCTTTATATTTTCTAGTTATATATTAATTTTTTTTCTCATTTCCCCTTTACGCTTTCCAGAAATTTACCTATTTTGTTGTTGTTTAATCAAACAAGATCTTGCATTTAATTTTTAACTCCTTTCTTTCTGCTTTCTGATTCATCCATCTTTACATTTACTAAGTCTTTACTCTTTCTGTCATACTGGTTTTCTTGTTCTTTTTATAAGTCTTGAGTTGACTCGTAGGCTTATTTATTTTTAATCTTTCTCAGTTAATGTGAAAATATCTGTGGCTATGAATTTTCCTTGGACTACTGTTCTGGCCACATGACATGAGAAGTACAGATGTACAGTGATCTCATTCTATTTTCTAAATAGTCTATAGTTACACTTTTATTTTTCTATACCCCAGTATTTGCTTTGAAGAGTACTTGTCATTAGCAAAAGAAACAGCAGCCAAAAATGAAATGATTTAAAATACTGACTTTTATAGGTCCTGTCAGATGAATAGAGAAAATGTATAATGATAAAATAAGACACCGTCAATAACTTGACTTAAAATATGAAGACTCTTACAAGGTCTGGATCACTTGGAACATGCTAAAAATGATTTAACAACTAAAGAGCTTGAGAGTTCAATAAAAGAGGTGGAACACAGAACTAGAAGCTATTGTTCTTGCCTCTCCACATATTGGGGTTTTTTCTTCCACTTTTCAAAATCCTGTACATACTTAGCTTTTATTTTCAGGCACAATTTTAAGTATTAAACCTCCATAGAATTCATATCAAACTTGCTTCATACAATGCTCATTTCAGCAATTTCACTAACAGGAGCTTAATAATTTATCAGTAACAGTGGTAATGATGACAAATAAAGCATTTTCAATCATTCTGAATATGGTCCTATTTACTGTCAATGTTTAGAGTTTAGGGAACGCAGATAAAAAGCTGAGACTACTGTTGCCATGAGCAATATGAAAGGCACTGAGTCTCTTCAGACAGGAAAGAGAAATTGATTTCTCTGTCACAAACAGGTATTTTGTAAACCTATACAACTTTCAACACTGTGAGCTTTCATTTTTTTATCTTTAAACATCTTAACCACTATTACAGGTCTATCTCAATGATCACCTCCTTCGAGAAATCTTTCTTTTCTTTTCTTTTTGTTATAGATTTTTAGCTGTTACTATTTGTTGTGGACTTGTCTAATCTACTAACATTTTATTCTCTCTTTGTCCTGTGTTCCCTTAGCATTTTGTTCACATTTGTACATGGATCTATTGCCAACATGATTTGCTTTTGGGTCCTACAACTTTTAAGCTCCTGGAGGGCAGTGACTATATTTGGTTTCATTTGCATTTCTCACGGCCCATGAATATTTGGTAATTTAGTAACACTGAATTGACTTATTTGAATCATAAATGGGCAGCTTAAGGAGCTCAACACTGTGGAATGAAGTGTCACGAGGTACAGTGCAATTTTTTTGACATTCCCAGCCAGAGAAAAACAACTCCCAGTATCTTTGATAAACAAAGAACCCTGGGCTTCAGAAAATTTTTGTCTCCACTCCCATACCATATTCCCTTTTTAAGATGAAAAAAAAAATCTGAAGCTATGATATTTGAAGGCTCATCAAATTTTGTAGGTTAATCAACAACTGTAACCATTATGAACCTTACCTTTTTTTCACACAGGGTAAAAATTTTCTCGTTCAGAGAAAATCACTAATGTTTGGAAATAAAGATTAATTCAGACAAACTGAGTGTAATTCTGCCAACTTTATATTCCTAAGGTAGCAACTTAAAGGACTGTTTCATAAACAGGATGCATATGCGCCTGTCTGAGTGTCTCATCTGCATGAAGACCAATACATTAAAGTAAGTCCTACGTAGAATGTAAATTGCTGCAGCTACTATGGAAGACAGTACGCAGGTTCCTTAAAAAACTAAAAATAGAGCTAACATAGGATCCAGCAATCCTATTCCTGGGCATATATGTGGAAAAGATGAAAACTGTAATTTGAAAAGATACACGCACCCCAATGTTCACAGCAGCACTATTTACAATAGCCAAGACATGGAAGCAACCCAAGTGCCCATCAACAGACAACAGGCTTAAAAAGATGTGGTATAGATACACAATGGAATATTACTCAGCGATAAATAAGAATGAAATATTGTTATTTGCAGCAATGTGGACGGACCTAGAAAATATCATACGAAGTGAAGAAAGGCAGACAGAGGAAAGCAAATGTTATAATATATCACTAATATGTGAAACCTAAAAAATAATACAAATGAATCTTTATACAAAACAGAGACTCACAGACATAGAAAAGAAACTTATGGTTACCAAAGGGGAGAGGTGGGGGATAAATCAGGAGTATGTGATTAACAGATACACACCACTATACATAAAATGGATAAGCAACAAGGATTTACTGTATATCACAGGGAACTATATCCAATATTTTATAATAAACTATAATGGAAAATAGTGTGAAAAAATATATATAACTGAATCAGTTTGCTGTACACCTGAACCTAACACATTGTAAACCAACTATGCTTCAATGAAAATAAATAAAAATTAAAAAAAAAAAAATTCTCATGTAGTAAAAACAGGACTTTACTGACATTTCTTTCTGAATGTTTAACTCTTTCCAACTTTGCTTGGGTGTTGTATTAAGAGTTTTCTCGGGACTTTCCTGGTGGCGCAGTGGTTAAGAATCCGCCTGCCAATGTACGGGACACAGGTTCGAGCCCTGGTCCGGGAAGATCCCACATGCCGTGGGGCAACTAAGCCCGTGCGCCACAACTACTGAGCCTGCGCTCTAGAGCATGCGAGCCACAACTATTGAGCCTGCGTGCCAAAACTACTGAAGCCCATGTGCCTAGAGCCCATGCTCCACAACAAGAGAAGCCACCACAATGAGAAGCCGGCACACCATAATGAAGAGTAGCGCCAGCTCACCACAACCAGAGAAAGCCTGTGCCCAGCAATGAAAACCCAATGCAGCCAAAATAAATAAATTTTTTTTATAAAAAGAGTTTTCTCACAGTTTTGACAAATCATGATATTCTTTCTAGGATAAAGATTATTGCAACCATGCTCTATGGAGTAGTATTTTCCATTCTTAATCTTGTATCTGGCTCCCAGTTAGTGTCACCCAGTCACATTTAGCCATGCCAATAGGTACCGCCTTTATCAACCTCTACAAAGAGGTAGAGGGACCATGTATCTTTCTGGTTATATGCTCTCATTTTCATAACAGAATTTTAAGCTACCCACAGTCTGCTTGATACACAAAGCATATGAAGTAATCAATACGTCAAAGTTTCTGCCCTTAAGTTTTGGCCAGTGACAGTGACCTTGATCTTTCTACTGTCTGAGAACATCAAAAACTTACAGTACGAAATGCTGTTTTTGAAGACCGCCTAAAAGACGTGCATGCAAGACCTCTATTACTACAAATCAGAGATGCCAGATAGGTTGCTGCAACCACTCATCCATCCTGGACCCACAACAGACATTGTTAATCTATTACAGAACATTTTCCTTCAGAGTCTGGACTCAGCCACAAAACTTCCCAATATAGTTATTCAGTCAGTCGACACGTGAGCTAAAACTTACTTGCCATTGTGGGGAATGACGATCTAAATGCTGCCCTGGCTAAGCCATACCACCGAGGGCCTGTGATCTCAAATAAACAGGAAAGTTTGGGTGGTTCATAAAATTGATTTAACTGTGCTTTGTGATTGTGGCAACAGTTTACATTGAGGGGATCTGTATGAAACACTATGATGAGGAATCAGGATTTCCGTTGGGACTAAAAATCAAGAAAAACTGTGCTTCTCAAAAACAAACAAATGAACATGCAGGACATTATGCTAAGTGAAATAAACCAGACAGAGAAAACAAATACCATATTATCTCACTTATATGTGGATCTAAAAAACACACATACAAACAAAAAACAAAACACTGAACTCACAGATACAGAGAACAGACTGCTGGTTGCCAAACGCAGCAGGTGGGGGTGGGTAAAATGGGTGAAAGTGGCGAAAAGCTACAAACTTCCAGTCATATTAACAATACATAAGCCATGGGCATGCAATGTACAGAAAAGTGACTACAGTTAATAATACTGTGTTGCATATTGAAAGTTGCAAAGAGAGTAAGCTTAAAAGGTCTCATCACAAGAAAAAAAATTTGTAGCTATGTGTGGATGTTAACTAGACTTACTGTGGTGATCATTTCACAATTATATAAATATTGAATCATTATGTGTACCCCTGAAACCAATAAAATGTCACATGTGAATTATGCCTCAATTAAAAAAAAAAGAGACCAGCACCTACCAAGTCCTTTTCAACCTATAACCGACCCCCTTACCACATCTTCCCTAACTTTTTCATCAGTTCTTGTCCCATCCAAACCCAAGCTGGGGAACTTCAGGCTGTAAGCTCCCTGAAGTTTGTCTTGTCACTGGAACGTAGTACTCCATAAATATGACTTCAATGAATGAAAAACTGAATGGCTAATGGAAAGTGCCCTTCCCCTAGGAGAGCCCACTCAGACACTTCTGGACAGGAAAAAAAATAAATAAATAAAGCTGGTAATAACCTCTTTATTTTTCTCTTGTGGACCCAGAATTGTAAATGGAGAGAGTAAAGAAAATTAATCTCAAAGTAGGGGGCCAGAAGCAGAAATCTAAGTGTGGTGTTGTCTCCCTAGGTCCTAGACAGCGGGAGGGCACTAGGTACCTAGAAAAGTCGTCTGAAGGAGACATCCATCAGGAAGTAGAGGACTGTACTTACTCCATGCAGCCCGCAAGCATTTAAAGTCGCCTGGGAAGCTGGTAGGAACACAGTTGCAGTTGGTCCTCAGTTACGTTTCCTCTCAGGTTTCTCCTCTTGGACTTCTGGTGTTTGAAACTGGGAGACATATGAAGAATATCCATTTTTAGGCGAGAAGCAGAGATCCGCAGGCTCGTCTCACCCTATACACGCCACTAACATCTAGCTCCGAGACCTGGGCGACTTTCTCCTGAAATTCGTGAGCCCCGCCCGCTTCTCTGCGGCTTCCCAGGACCAGGCTCGGCCAGAAGTGGGAGAGCAGGAGGCGTGGGCCAGGCCAGAGTCCAACCAGAAGGGGAAGGCCTGGGAACCCACGGAGTGGCCATGACGGAATGCGGAATACAGGGAAACGCGCATGCGCGGAGTTCGCGTGATCAATGGGGACCTCAGGGTGTTACAGGGCGGCATGGGGGGAGCACCGGGATTGGCCAGGACAGATCAGAGTGGAATATAGAGGGAATGGAACGTAACCCGGGCTTGAGGGGCGGGGTCTGGACACCGTGGGAAGGAGCGGCAGCGACGGCCACTTTGGGAGAGGCGTGGCCTAGGCGGAGCACAGAGGCTTGACCAGAAAACGTGGGACTCATTCCGTGCGTAGCCGCTCGTAAAGGCGAGACAGACTTGGTCGAGACGGCGGGAGAGGTGGGCAGAGGAATTACCAGAGTGGAAAGCAGAGAAATGGGCACAAGAGAGCGGCGTGGGGTCAGCGAAACGAGCGTGGCCCCGAGAATAAGAGGAATGTGAAAGGACTCGGATCAGGGGCGTGGACGCCGATGAAGAGGCGGGGCCACGGAGTAGCGTATGGGACGCAAGTGACGTAACAGAGAGGAGGGCCCTGGCGTAGGTGCAGTGTAAGGACTTACCGTGAACGTGGGCGCGGCATGTCCGTCGGGGAGTGGCTTTACAGTTCTAAGGTGTGCAACAAAGATGGTCCAGCTCCAAGGAGGGGTGGGCCCATGGCGAGGCCAGGGGTGGGCCCAAGTTAGCGCGCCGGCGCGTGACCGCGGCCGGAGGCCCGGAGCGATGGCCGGAAGGGCGTAGTCAGAACAGAGAGCAGGTGCAGAGCTGGGTGGGAAACAGGTTCGGGCTCCGACACGGGGAGCGTGGCCAGGGCGGGACTTCAAGCTTCGTCGGGACGTGGGCCGGGCGCGCGGGGACGTGACGTGTTTAAGCGAAATGACGTGTGCCGGCGTGAGGGGCGCGGCTAGGCACAAGGGGGCGAGGCCAAGATGGCCGCGCGCATGAGCCTCTTATCCCGGTAGCGAGCAGAGTGGTTCCCGCTCTGGGAAACGTTCGGGTAAAGTCCGGCGGCGATGTGGAGCGTGGGCAGCAGGGGAGCGTAGTCTAGCAGAGAGTACAGGGATCCTCTCATACACACGATCACGCGCTGCACTGGGCCCCGGAGCAGGGACAGCTGTTGGCCCCGCTAGGATGGCCACAGTCCCGGCGGGGCTTTTCTGTACGATGGGGGTATGGGAGGCAGGGAGTCTCTCCACCTCTGCTCTAATCCTGTTCCACCGCTTGAGGGTCACCAGAAAACTACACCCCCTTACGGTTTTGTGCATTTAAAGGTAGAACAGCTGTCCCAGAGAGTCTGGGAAGTAAGGGGGTTGCAGTTTCAGAAACCGAGGCCCAGCAAACAGGATTCACTCGTATCTGCGTTGTTGATTTTCTTCCTGACTATACCAAGGGCTACGGACGGATTCACAACCACCCCCGGGGCAAGGGACCAGCAGCTATATCATGTGGACAAGTCTGAGTCTTCTCTATTCCTCAGTTCTTTCTTCTATTCTTTTTCTTTTGTGCCCCGACCTGGAGCTAGAGGGGAGGAACCTACCAAATACAGACGCTGTTGGTGGCTGTAATTCTTTGTGGCGTGAGTTGAAAGCTACTGCTCAGAGGATGCTGGAAAGTCGTTGTTATTAGTGTAATTCCCTCTTGTTTATTTTTGCTGAGAAAGCTTGAGAAATATGGGGAGATAATGAAGATGTGTACACCTTATGTCGAGTAGAGTTCATTCTCTGTCAGCCACTGAAAACCACATTGTTTTCTGCTTCCCCCTTTTCCTTTGCTGACAGTCTGGTCATCTCCACTCTGCTGCTTAAAAGTCTTGCTGGAGTATGGAGAGAAGTTGGAAGTCTCTGGTGAAAGAAGCTTGTCCACACACTGCCCATAAGCTGCCCCTGCACATCCCTCAGAACGGTCTCTGTTCTCAGCCTGCACTGAAGTCCACAGTGAACCAACGTTCCCCAGCCCCATGTCCCCACTGTCCCTTCTGGGTCCTGATAAAGAGCTACACTGTTCTTGAGTATTTTGGAAATGAAAACCTTTCAACTTTCTAGGGCTTTCATACATCACTCAGAAATTGTAAACTCAGTGCCAGGTCTGAAATGCACCTAAAGGCTGAGAGCAGCAAGGGCACCATTTCTGTGCCTGTGCACGCCTGCCCCGTTGTCCCTGGAGCAAGGCAAAAGGCTGTCACCACTCGTAGTTGGAGTACAATGAGTTGAGTTCCTTTTGACTGGATATGAATATTGAGGAAATCTGATGGAAAGAGGGAAATGCATTTCATATCATTCCACTGGAGCAATTAGTGTGCTGGAGCAATTAGTGCGCTGGAGCAATTGCAGCACACTAAGCAATTATAGAAATGTAACCTTTGGCAACCCTATATTGGGATCATGGAGAAGAAATGGGTGAGAGGAGCAAGCTGAACTTTCTCAGTCAAGATAAGGAAACATAACTTCTAATTTAAATTTCAGAGAATTGCAAAAATGCTGTCTTCCTTTCTAAATCAGAAGGCAAGAAAGTGAAGGGTCCATCTGATAAGAATCAAGGAATTTTTTTTCAATGCAATTGTAACCTTTAGTAGGTTTTTGTGCTTTTTTTTTTTTTTTTGGTGTTCTGTATAAGTACAAATGGCTTAACCAGGCAGAGTTGAAGAGCCAAGGCATTTAATAAATCTACAAGTGATTCTAAAAGGCTGTTAGAATCTGTTCATTCACACATTTCTGTCTGCAAAACAGCAGATAAGGACGGTGTAAGTAAAATCCAAGAGCATATATAATCAGTGATAGCAAAGGGCATGTAGCATAGAAAGCTTACCTTCCCTAGAGCCCATCCAGCTCATGGTCACACCTTTCCTGTGCCTGTACAACAAAATATAACTTATTGAGAACATGTATTCTACATTTATACGTTCCAGGGTTCACCTGGGGCCTATTTAATAATGAGCATTAGTTTATTTGTAATGCTAAATTTTGCAGTTTATAGTCTAGGTGCAAATTCATAAACATTTTTCTGATAAGCATCTTTCTTTCTGAAGCACATACTGGGACATTAATAATCTCACGTTTTGTTACATGTATTGTAGCCTAGCATTAGCTAAATTAACTTTCTTTCTATTAGGATTTCCCTGGAACCTTCCTTGCCCCTGACCTTCCATGCTCCGTTCCTTCCTTGGTTACCTTTGACCATTCCTTCTCCATCTCTTGGCCTCCTTAATCACTCCATTTTGTTGGTCTCTATACACGTTACCCCTGGGGGGAGGGGATTTTCCTTCTCTCTCTAGCCTCACAACCTTTCTTGAGCACCAGAGCTGCACTGCCAACTCTCCCTAGACCTTTCCTCTCGCCTGCCCCCTTGGCACCTCAAACCCAATGGCATTAGCAGTAAGAGTGCCATCTTTCCCTCCTGCTAGCTCCTGTGCTGGGTTCTGTTTCTTTGTTCAGGGGTTCATCCTCGTTCTACCATGAGATAGAATATTCTACCACAATTCCTCACTTGAATTATTGGAATTTCACTTCATTCTCCACATGCCCAAATCTGAGCTGCTGATTTCCCACCCAAAACCTTTTCCGTACACAGTCTCCCCATCTCAGTTTGTGGCAAGTCCATCCTTGCAGTTGTTTAGGCCGAGCATCTGCCAGTCATCTGTGACTGCTTTCTTTCTTTCACACCTTACCGGCTGTATTCCCAAGATACGTCCAGTACCCAGCCACTTCTCACCACGTCCACTGTGACATCCTTAGTTCCAGCCCCTGGATTATCCTGAATGGGCTCCCTGCTTCTTTCTTCCATCCTGGTCAGTTTCCAGTAGGGCACTGTGAATGAGCTTTTAAAAATGTAAATCAACTCACATTCCCACCAGCAGTGCAAGAATGTTCCCTTTTCTACACACCCTCTCCAGCATTTATTGTTTCTAGATTTTTTGATGATACAGCCACTATGGAGAACAGGTTCCTTAAAAGACTGCAAATACAACTACCACATGACCCAGCAATCCCACTACTGGGCATATACCTGAGAAAACCATAATTCAAAAAGAGTCATGTACCAAAATGTTCATTGCAGCTCTATTTACAATAGTCTGGAGATGGAAGAAACCTAAGTGTCCATCATCGGATGAATGGATAAAGAAGATGTGGCACATATATACAATGGAATATTACTCAGCCATGAAAAGAAACGAAATTGAGCTATTTGTAATGAGTTGGATAGACCTAGAATCTGTCATATAGAGTGAAGTACGTCAGAAAGAGAAAGACAAATACCGGGTGCTAACACATATACATGGAATTTAAGAGAAAAAAAAATGTCATGAAGAACTTAGTGGTAAGACAGGAATAAAGACAGAGACCTACTAGAGAATGGACTTGAGGATATGGGGAGGGGGAAGGGTAAGCTGTGACAAAGTGAGAGAGAGGCATGGACATATATACACTACCAAACGTAAAATAGATTGCTAGTGGGAGGCAGCCACATGGCACAGGGAGATCAGCTCGGTGCTTTGTGACCACCTAGAGGGGTGGGATTGGGAAGGTGGGAGGTAGGGAGATGCACGAGGGAAGAGATATGGGAACATATGTATATGTATAACTGATTCACTTTGTTATAAAGCAGAAACTAACACACTATTGTAAAGCAATTATACTCCAATAAAGATGTAAAAAAAAAAAAAAGTAAATCAGAGTATGTCCCTCCTCTACTCCGAAAACTCCATTGTGTTCCCATTTCTCTTAGAACAGTGGTTCCCAATCAGAGGTGATTCCCCTTCTCCAAGGGACATCAGCATGCCTGGAGACATTTTTGGTTGTCACAAATGGAAGGAAGGTGCCACTGGTATCTAGTGGGTAGAGACCAAGGGTGCCACTAAACATGCTACAGTGCAAAGACTAGTCCTTTACAACAGAGTTATCTGGTCAAAATGTCAACAGTGCCGAAGCTGAGGAACCCTGAGTTAGAGAAAGAGCCTTTACAATGGCCTACATGTCTCCTTGATATGGCATCCACTACCTCTGGACCTCACCTCCTACCACCCTCTGCCTGGTTCACTCCACTCCTGCTCTATTTACCTCCTCCTCCCCCATACTAATAATCTGAATGATGTTTTCCACGTGATCGGCCACCTCTGTTGTTTACCTACTCTGTCCTCCTTTTGCTCTGGGTTATTAGGTTCCTTCAAGTTACTTGGGAGCTGATGAAGACTTCAAGCTAAAGACAGTGATGATTGATGATTCAAGCCTCTCCATTCTTCAAGCACAGTGAAGAAGGTTCCAGATTCCGAAGTCCACGCTAGCAAGACCCTGCAGCCTCTACACCTGTACTTACAAAACCCAGAACCGAGCCTGTGAGTACGTGGCTGCCTGGAGAGAGCAGAAGCCTGGTTGTTTCCTAACAGTCACATGTGTCTACAGCTCTGATGTCAGTGGCATTCCAGACTGGGATTAGATGCCTTGAGAACTGAGAGGATAACCCATTATTTCTCTGTTTGTTCAAATATGGAAAGCCTTCTTCTCCCCTAGCTTTACTGAGATATAACTGATCTAAGTCTAAGGTGTACATCATGATGATTTGATACACGTCCATACTGTGAAATGATTACCACAGTACTGTGTGGAAAGGTGTTTTCTTCACCAATTTTAACTTGTTAAAATGATGTCATGGGGGCTTCCCTGGTGGTGCAGTGGTTGAGAGTCCGCCTGCCGATGCAGGGGACACAGGTTCGTGCCCTGGTCCGGGAAGATCCCACATGCCGTGGAGCGGCTGGGCCCGTGAGCCATGGCCGCTGAGCCTGTGCGTCCGGAGCCTGCGCTCTGCAATGGGAGAAGCCACAACAGTGAGAGGCCCGCGTATCCCAAAAAAAAAAAAAAAAAAAAAAAAAAAGGTGTCATGCCGAAATAGGTCAAAGAAGTCCCAAGTTTCAAATACTTTGAATCTGTTCTTTATTGTGTTTTGTTAGCAATTGTCTTTTTACTAAAATTGATCCACGGACTGTGAATTATTTCTGTAAGTCTGAACATTCTGGAATTTGCATATTCGTGTTTGCAAGCAGTTCAGTAGCTTCATACTCTGGAATATTCCGTCCCTCGTTACAAATTGCAGAAGAGTTGCTTCTAGCTGACCAGCTCGCCAGCGTGTGCTCCTCTGTGAACCCAGCAGATGAAGTGAGGCAGCAGAGGGTCCTTCTTGACACCACGGCGCTACTGCCATGGTCGTGGGTCATCCTGTGCTGTCGGGGTGGACTGTGCACTGCAGATGCTGCATGGCATCCCTAAGTGTCCCCTGTGGGGCCAAGTAACCCTGGTACAGAACCTCTGAGATGATCGGAGAGGATAATGTGTGTGTTGGTGGAGACATGCGTTTAATGAAATGGTTAAGCATATCTGCTAAGTAGATATGTGTTTTCCACCATTCACAGTGAATTCACACAGAGTTTTCCAGTGTTGGTTTGCTTACAGATTCTAGCTTTCTCAACTTTTCCTCCTTGGGTTTACTCTCTTTGACTCTATTTTGCACATTAAACAAGGAATTTATTAGTAATGCTAATCTAGCTAAATCTATTGCCTTCAAACTGCTTCATAAATATATTTTTACTGTAAGTTTATTTTGTTTCCTCCGATATTGACTGCGTTCTCATTAAACTGAGCTGGTCTGAGTCATAATAAATTTCTGGTTGCTGGGTGCATCTTCCTACTACCATCAGGCCCACATCCTACCTGACTGGCTTATTCTCAACACTGGCACTTTGCAGTCTACGGCTTAGCATGGAAAAAATGTATAGTTACTAAATTTTGTGTGTGAGGGCTTTCCTTATTTTCTTGTTTGTTTATATTTACAGAAAGTATTTGTTTTTATTTACAAAAAGATGGAAGTAAATCCAATATGCTCATTGTCTTTAGGATAGTTTGCTCCTTTTAGTGCTGACAGAACCCAGAAAGTATTGGCTCAGGGAGGTAGGGGCTTCTCTTGATTAATTTCCCACATCAGATGAAATGTTCTTGTTTGTAACTTACTAGAAGAAGCAGGTCACAGTCACCATTTGATTTTGGTTTTCGAATATTACTCTGTCCCTCCTTGTCTCCCCCAGGAGAATATTTGGTCTTTGCTGCCCTGGGCCACTAAGCATGTCCTATTTGTATATCCTGGTCCCTCATCTGTTTAGTTGTAGAGACGATACTCATTGATTCTGGAAACTCAGTACCCCAGCGGAAGACCCAATACACTTGTGACCCAGAGTGACGCAAGACCACTGAGGGTTAGTTAATGTGGAAAGTCCTTAGCTAGCGCCTGCCACACACTGAGAACTCGGCCATGGCAGCGACCTCAAGTACCACAGTCGTTATCATCATCACCACCTTCATCACTGTCATATGCTCAGCACCTCCCTCAGATATCTGACCATTGTTAGGATCCAGGAGCAGTAGGGAGTGACTGAACGAGGAGGCTGTGGCGAATTTAGAAACAGCATCGCACTGGGGCCTGTGCCCTGTGCTCTGCCTTCACTCCACACCATCCCTCTCCCCGAGGAATCACTGGCGTCAACTCAAACTGCTGTTGGCTGTGATCTCAAGTGGCAGACAGTAAATGTTGACAGTCCTAACCCTGCAGACTGGTGATATGATAAAATAAAGATAAAAGTCTGCATCTATTACCCACGATGAAAATAAAATCACTTTCATTTCTTGTATCATCTAGTGAAATTTAGCCTAAATTTCTGTCACATAAAAAAGATTTAGGGTTTCCGGGCGGCGGGGACGGAGGTGGGCTTGGCGGGTCGCGCGGCCTCGGGGCCGGAGCTCGGGTCCCCCGCCCGTCCCAGCGCCCGCCGCAGGCCGAGCCCCGCGCCCCGCGCCTCCGTCCTGGGTCGCGGTGTCGGAGGTGCGCCCGGGTCCGCGGGACAGGCGGGCGCAGAGGTCGTTGGTGTTTGGGGATCCGGGGCTGCGGCGAGGTTCCGGCGTCTCTGCGGAGCACCTCGGGTCTGGGGCTGGGGGCGCCGCGGGTTTTCTCTGCTCTCTGCACTCTCCCCGCTCTGCAGCCTCGAGAACAGGGCTAGGCAGCAGTAGTTTAATGGCGAGTTGGCCTGCTGGGAACTAGGGGCCTGCTGCGGTCTCAGTTCTTGGCTGGCCCCGGAACACAAGGTTGCCAGGCGTGTGACGGCAGCAGGTAGCAAGCAGTGAGCCGCTGGTGCGGTGATGAGCAGGAAACGAAGGACACTGGCTGTTGGCCTGTGAACCTAGGCAAGAAGGACCAGCCAACACAATCCAGACCAAGGTCCGTGGGCCCAGCTCCGTCCTGTGCGGCTAGTCAGTGGAATGGAACTGCAGGTGTGGTTCTTGTCACTCTAGGACTGGCTTCGGGACAGATCCTGCTGATGAGCCCAGGGCACCGCCCTCAGTTCTCCGGGAGAGTGCGCCTGAGTGGAGCCAGGGGACTATGCACCATTCAGCACGGCCGCCCTGCGTGTCCAGTCTGCTGGCAAGGGCAGTGGGGAGCCGGGGCAAGTCATGGCCTTGCGAATGTCCTCTGATGAAAACGAGCCTGCAGGCTTATAGAGTAACATTTCTGTGGAACGTTGGTGTGCTGAAAAGCAGTTCTGTGTGCTTTTCCCCCTTGGTGTGTGGATCAGCAGTGCTGAGGCAGCAGGCACGATACAGAAATGTGAGCAGAGACCGCCTAGAATCCCCAAACTCCAGGAAACTAGATGTGATGGCCAGCCTAGTGAAGAGGACAGGACGCGGGGGCGGGGGCGACAGCCCAGCAGGCGCCCCTCGTCTCAGGGTCCTAATCCTGGCTCCAGCCGGGTGGTCAGGGGAGCTGCTAGGTCTTCTGGACGAGCAGAGCCCACAGTCCTGAGCTGTTCTTCTCTGTGTTTGGGTCATCTCCGCCATCCAAGGGGAGAAATCTAGATGAGGTTTAAGAACTTGTGCTTTAAGAAAGTGGATCTCATAGTTGAAACCACGGAACATGTGTCTTCAGCCAAGGTGTTATGGTGAACGGAAGGATTCAACGCCTTTTCGAGGAGGGTGTCTCCATGTGGGCAGAACTAGAGAATAAATGGGTCTTGAATTAAAAAAAAAAAAAAAAAAGATTTAGGCATGAGATCTTAGACCATAGGGAAATGTTTAATAATACTAATTTTTAATTTAATGAAATATAAAGAATGTCATCTAGAATGGAAATGGTACAGATTTGTTATTATTCTATTGATTCTTAACGTTCATGATCTCCCTAGTTGTAGAAGTAAGAGGAACATTTATTTTTAGGACAAATCTCAGTAGAATAGCACTGTATAAAATGTAGCTACCAGCCCCATGTGTGTATTTACATACATTTACATAAATGTATTCAAATTGTATGGCCACCTGTGGCTAGCACTTACTATATTAGAAATTTCCATCATCAGAGAAACTTCTATTTGACAGGACAAGTCTATATTATAACTGAACTGTGTTAGAAAACTGTTCTATTATTTCTCCAATTCATTTTGAAGGACACTAATAAAGCCTGGAGAACAAGAGTATTCAAAAGCTTGTTTTGCAACGTCTTCACAGAGAATTCCGTTAATCCCCGGATAATATAGGCTGGGATACCCAGACTGTGTTGTCTTCCATTAATTTTCAAATAATCTTGAGAAACAGTGGACCTATTAAGAGCCCTTTGGAATTACAGTAACGGCCTCAGGGGTATCTGCAGCTACACTGAACTAACAAATAGCCCTGAACTGACCACCAGGAAATGTGGGCCTTAGTCTCCTGCACTGGTAACTGCATGTGATGCTGTGCTTACCTGGGCTCAGCATAAAAGTGCCTTTTACAACCCTGATGCTCTAACAAGGCAATTTGTGATTCTGTGACCATGCCCAACAAAGTCACATGGAGGGTCCCTGTGTATCCAATCACTGCAATAAGCCCCAGGCCTGCTAGGATCGTGTTCAATTTGATGAGGAAATAGCCCATCTCAAGAAAAAGGACAGTACAGGGCAAGGCACCGGAGAAAAAGCTAGTGACTGTATAGAGCAATAATGTCCAAAAGATACATAATGCGAGCCACATAGACACTTCTAAATTTTCTAACAGTCACACTAAGAAAGGGATAAAGAAACAGGTGAAATTAATTTTAGTTGTATACTTTAACTTGCTATATCCAAAATATTATCACTGTAACATGTAATCAATATAAAGATTATTAGTGAGGTAGTTTACAGGATTTTGTCCTAAGTCTTCAAAGCCCAGTGGGGTATCCTACAGTTTCAGCACTTCTCACTGACTGACCAACGGGAGTAGCCTGGCAAGGTTCTGGAATAGCGTGGCAAGACCAGAGCTTGGGAAGAATGAGGAGAAATAAAATTAGATGGGCGAGGTGGGTTCCTACTAGGAGTACCTCGGTGCTTGGATGCAGAAGCTTGGACTTCACATAGTCTTTAACATGGGAACAACATGATGAAGGTGGTAATTTAGGAAAACTGATGGATGGCAAAACACAGAGAGGAGTTAGAGAGGAGGAAAAGTGAGCAAGAGGACATTTCCTTGAGGGAAACTCTGTGGTACAGGGGCCTGAATGAGGCTGGTGGTCATGGGCTGGACAAAGAAGAGATAAACCTCAAAGATCCTTAAGGAGAAAACAATGCGGCACTCAGCAGAGTAAAAGGAAATAAAGATAAAATGGGAATAACCCCTTCCCAGTAATGCTCTTTATCTTGTACATTCAATCCACAAGCAGGGACTGAAAGCCAGCTCAGTTCTTCATGGGGCTTGCAGAGCCGTGAGGGTGCAGATAACTAAGCATATATGCATATACTTATCATCATACCCATGTAATAAATGATTTGAAGGAAAAGATCAGAATGCTATGATTAATGAAAACAAGAGGGGATCGCATAAGAGGATAGGAAGGTGAGGAGGTGACACTTTTGCTGAAGAGGTGACAATTAAGCCAAGAAGGGGAGCCAGCCCTGAGCTTAGTGAGGGGAGATTGATTTCTGAGAAGGTGAAGGAACTGAGGGGCTGAGACAGGAATGATCCCGAAATATGGACACCCCCGAGGCTGGAGCTGAAGGTGGTACAAGCACAAAGTAAATCAAAGACAGGACCAGTCATATAAACAGGAACTAAAGCTGAGTACATCCTCACTGTGGAAACTAAAGGGATTTTGTTGCTCTCAGTGTTACATTAGTGACAGCTTCCTAACGACAGTGTGACGTCGTGCCCTTAAACCATGGCTGACAGAATCACTCTCTCTATTTATTTCATTCTCCCCACATGAGAAGAAGGTGGAAATACAGGCTCCGTTAGTCAGAAGACGTAATCACCTTCCGACTTTGAGGCGAAGTCTGAGTAACCACCAAGAAATCATTTTAATCTGTATTTTGTTACAATGGAGGAAGAGGGAGGGAAGAGAGAACAAAACTGTGAATTTATCTTTAGCAAAATGAGCCCCGGGCAAAAGCTGGCTTCACGAAGGGGACACGAAGCTCCCTGGTGGGGGTTAGCTCTGGGGTCCTAAAGGAGGAGGTGGCTGGGGGAAAGAAAACCTGGAAGCTGAACTTGTGAACCGAGGGAATACAAATTGACGGGAGCGTTATGACCATACAAGAGCAGCTGAAGGAACAGGCCCAGTTTCCTTGGGCTGGTGTTTGTGTGGGTGAGAGAGTAGACTCTAGGCCTTTTTCTGAATGAAGTGGGGGACTATGTGCTTGAAAGAAGACATCGTCTTAGGGATCTGCTCCTTACTGCCTTCTCCCCTAGTTGCCTTACGAGACCCGCATGAGCTGGTTGTGAAGGGTGTAAATGCTCAAACCCTCAGCCTCAGTCTGAGCATTTCGGAGCGGACAGTGTTGTCAGGTTTCTTTGTGCTGGCGGGCAGCTTTAAGACTGAATCATGGCTGTTCTCGGGGTTTCTGGAAGTTTTAAAATATCAAATTAAAAATTAATCAGTATGGCTGATTCATTTTGTTGTGCAGTGGAGGCTAACACAACATTGTAAAGTAAGCATATGTCAATAAAAATTAATTTAAAAAAATTAATCAAATACAGCTTTTTATCCCAACAATAGCATTTGGATAATCAATACTCAAAGGGTATATACCCAGTAGGGCTCTACAGGGCACGAAAAAGAGGGAGAGAGGTATGGCTCCTCCCTGCAAGGAACTTGCATTCTGATCTGATAACAATATGACTATTGTACCAATTCATATGCGTTTTTCATTTTAGATTTCTGAAACAGAAAGTCCTCCTTCTCTAAAGGAAGTTCTTGTTGTTCAGAAGTTATTTTTCACTAAGGGACAAAACCCAAAACGTTGGGTTCAGACCTCTCTAGAGATGAGATTACTGCATTATATGAAAAACTTGAGCGGGGCTGGTGGTGGGAAGGGAATGCCCTGAGTTTGCCTATTGCTTTTTGCTCTACACCAAGATTTCTCAACCTTGGCATTAATGATATTTGGGACCACGTAATTCTTTCCTGTGAAAGCCCAGCCTATATATGTAGGATGTTTAGCTGCATCCCCGGCCTCTACCCACTGGATGTCAGTAGCACCCTCCAGTTTTGACCACCAAGAGTGTCTACAGACATTGCCCAATGTTCCCTGGGGTCAGAATCGCTCCCTCCTTTGAGAACCACTGGCCCAGAAACTGCCTTGGAGCACTCTATGCCTATGCTGCTGGGGCACTTGTACCAAAAAATCCAAGGTTAAGATCCTGCTTTGGGCAGCTATCTCAGGAAGAGAACCGTTTCCTCTGTAACAGGAAACCAGAGGCAAGCTTGTTTTTTATGACAAGTGGAGTGCCAGTGACCCTGCCATGCACAGGGGGGTTTGACTGGGCAGCAGCTGCCTTGTCACTTTCGCCAATCCTCAGACTCATTCTCAGTGGTGGGGTGAGGTGCAGAGTCGTTGGTAATGATTTACCTTGATTGGTATTTTGTCCAGCTTTCCTGTTGGTCTTGGTTCTGCCCATCCGTGCTGATTCTAAAGGGCAGAGAGCTGGACCACCTGAATTACACATGTGGCTTCTATCCATCATGTGTGGATAGCTCTTTCTTTGTTATAAGAAGTTTCCTGAGATTTCTCAGGGACTTGCCACAAAGTCCTGGCGCTTGACTCTTTGGTAGAAAAATCACCGCCAGTGATGTCATCAGCACCCGTGTGGGACACAGTGTGCGTCTACACCTTAATATATACAGTGTCATAGCTATTCATGTGGCAGGACTCCAGGGACCTAAGCAATGCTAACATTCTACCCAGGCTTTGCAGGATGGCTGCCTAATCCTCACAGCTGGCTCACGTAAGAGGTGAACCCAGCATACACGCTTACATGGGACCACATCATCCCCCCAGTGGGATTCCAGCTAGTGTCATCTCAAGGACAGCCCCCGATGTGCTTTCTCCTAGTGCACCCTCTCTGGAAGAGCGTGGACCTGGTCCCGGGGGGTGAGCGCCAGTAGCCCATCAACATCCTGTGGAGAGACAGTGTGTACCATCCTAGCTTAGAACCGCTCACCATCTCTTATGACCTGACCACCTGCCTCCGCGTCTGGAATAACGGGTACGCTTTCCTCGTGGAAAGTGAAGACTCTTCAGATAAGTCAGGTGAGAGCCAGACCTGTCTGTGGTCTCATCTGGGATAAAAGAGACAGTTTCATGTCAGCACAGGCCACATTGCAAGGCCTCCATGGGAGCAGGGACCTCTTTTGTTAGCAGTGGCACAGGACTCACTGGACTCTTTTTTTCGTTGTGTGATACACATAACATGAAATGTACTCTCTTAGCCTTTTTTAAAGTATATGGTTCAGTAGTATTAACTACATTCACACTGTTGTGCAACTGTCACCACCATCCATCCTCAGAGCTCTGTACCCATTAAATAATAACTCTTTATTTTTCCCCGCCCTCCAGCCCCTGGCAATGAACATTTTCCTTTTGTTTCTATGAATTTTACTTTTGGGTGCCTCATTTAAGTGGAATCATACAGTATTTGTCTTTTTATGATTGGATGATTTCACTGAGCATAATGTTTCCAGGTTCATCCGTATTGTAACATGTGTCAGAATTTCCTTCTTTTTGAAGGCAGAATAATATTCCATTGTATGTACAGTTAATCCATAGACAACACAGAGGTCAGGGGCACCAACCCTCCACAAAGTTGATAATCTGAGTATACCTCATGGCCAGCCCTCCATATCTGCATTCCTCCATATTCTCGGGTTCATCCAACTGGGGATCATGTAGTACTGGAATATTTACTTTAGAAAAAAAAATCCACGTATTAGTGGACCCGTGCAGTTCAACCCGTGTTGTTCAAGGGTCAGCTGTATATACCACATTTTGCTTATCCCTTCATCTGTTTGGGGACACTCGAGTTGCAGCCACCTTTTGGCATTGTGAATAATGCTGCTGTGAACATGGGTGTACAAATATCTTTTCAAGATGCTGTTTTCAATTCTTTTGGTTATATACCTAGAAGTCAGATTTCTGGATCCTCCTTGGACATTTTTGAGTGTATGAAAAATGTCTCCTTTCATTTTTATGCACATTTCCATCTACTACTATAAACAGTATTTCCTGTTAATACATATATCTCTGTGTATAGATTCTATAGCTGATGTAGAAGATAGGGCATGAAGTTAAAACTTTGCTAGAAATTTATTTTCTATGTGTGTCGAATATGTGGTAATGTTCCTCTGCTTGCTGACTTTACAAATAACTTTTATATTAAATAGCAATACTATTTAGTCAGATTTTAAATGATAAAATTGCAATACAGTTGAGCCTTGAACAACACAGGTTTGAACTGTTTAGGTCTATTTATACATGGGTTTTTAAAAAATAACTACATTCTACAGTACTACACCATCTGCTGTTGCTTGAATCTACAGATGCAGATCCAAGGATAAGGAGAGCCAACTGTAACGTTAAATATGCTGATTTTCAACTGCGAGGTGGTTGGCAACCCTAGCCCCTGCGTTGTTCAAGCGTCATCCTGTACAGGGCAAAAGGCTAGTCGGGCAAGTGAAAGGTCTTTTATATTTGTGGTCACTGAATAACATGTATGTATTTTGTCATTCATTGATTTATCTATTCATTCAACACTTACTAAGTGCCAACCATGTGTCAGACATGGCACTGAGTGCTAGGAATAACAACTCAATTCTTGACCTCCCAGAGTTCAAAGTCTAGTGAGAGAAGCACACATTAAATTAAAATGATAAGGCTTCCCTGGTGGTGCAGTGGCTGAGAGTCTGCCTGCCAAGGCAGGGGACATGGGTTTGTGCCCCGATCCGGGAAGATTCCACATGCTGCGGAGCAGTTAGGCCCATGAGCCATGGCCGCTGAGCCTGCACGTCCGGAGCCTGTGCTCCGCAATGGGAGAGGCCACAGCAGTGAGAGGCCCGCGTACTGAAAAAAAAAAAAAAAAAAAAAAAAATTAAAATGATAAATCAAGTGTGATTTGACGAAGTGTTTCTAAAAGTGCTGTGGGACCACAGAGGAGGGTGTGACGTAGACTGCTCAGAGGAGTCTACGATGATTTCACTTAGAGGAGGGGACATTTGTGTTGGGTATTGAAAGATGAAAAGGAGTTTGCCAAAAGGAAAAAACAGTGCTTGTCTCTTAAAAAAATGCTTCTGAGCAGGAAAGGAAACCATTAAAAAAGTGAAAAGGCAGCCTATGGAATAAGAAAAAAAAATTGCAATGCATATATCTGAAAAGGAATTAATATCCCCCAAAATACAAAGAGCTCATACAACAACTCAATGGTAAAAAATCCAAAACCTGATTGAAAAATGGGCAGAGGAACCACATAGACAGTTTTCCTAAAGAAGACATCAAATTGGCCAATATGTCATGAAAAGGTGCTCAATATCACTATTCATCAGGGAAATACTATGCAAAACCAAAATGAGCTATTCACACCTGTTAAAATGGCTATCATCAAAAAGATAGAAAATAAGCTTTGGAGAGGGTATGGAGACAAAGGAACCTTTGTGCACTGTTGCTGGGGATGTGAGTTGGTGCAGCCACCATGGAGAACAGTGTGGAGGCTTCTCAAAACATTAAAAATAGAACTACCATATGATCTAGCAATCCCACTTCCGGGTACATATGCAAAGAAAATAAAAATTGGATATCAAAGTGATATCTGCATTCCCATTTTTATTTCAGCATTATTCACAATAGCCAAGATATGGAAACAACCTAAGTGTAGATCAATGATTGGATAGAGGTGAGGTACACACACACATGTGTACACACACACATGCATACACACACACAGTGGAATATTATTCAGCCATGAGAAAGAAGGAAAGCCTGCTATTTGTAACAACATGGATAGACCTTGAGGGCATTGTGTTAAGTGAGTTAAGTCAGACAAAATCAAAGGCTGTATGCCATCACTTATATGTGAAATCTAAAAAAAATTAAAATAAAATAAAGCTGAACACAAAGAAACAGAGATGTAAAAGGTGGTTACTAGGGGCTGGGAGATGTGGAAAATGGGGAGAAGTTAAAGAGTACAAACTTCCAACTATAATATTAGTAAGTTCTGGGGATCTAATGTACAGCATAATGACCTATTTAATAATAATATATTCTTGAAAATCAGTAAGAGAGTACATTGTAAATTTTCTTACCACATAAAAAGACATGGTAATTATAGTGTGTGATTCAGGTATCAGGTGTTAACATTATGGTATTAATCATTTTTAATATATAATTGTATAAAATCAATGTGGACACGTAGTACCCCTTAAACTTACACAATATTATGTGTCAGTTATATCTCAATAAAGCTGGGGAGAAAAGTAATTACCAACCATCTTTTCTTTTTTAAAAAAATGCTTGTCACTTAAATGTGGATTTCAGTTAATATATATTTTATTAGACAATATTCCCTGCTTTCCTAAAATTATTACCACATATTTGAGATTATTTAAGCTAGTTTTAGAAAATCTTGAACGATCAGAACAGTGAAGAACGATCAGACAGTGAAGTGTCCATATCATATGAGGAATCTCTATCCATAGCACCCCTGAATTTAAATATAAAGAACTAATGAGGATGACATACTTAATATCATTTTCTCCTGCCTCTCCTTGCTCCAAAATGAATTTTTGATTTAGGGTTAATAATTTTGCAATTTGATCCATACATGTCTTTATTATTATTTTTATTATTTTTTTGCTGTACGCGGGTCTCCCACTGCTGTGGCCTCTCCCGTTGCGGAGCACAGGCTCTGGACATGCAGGCTCAGCAGCCATGGCTCACGGGCTCAGCTGCTCCGTGGCATGTGGGAACTTCCCAGACCAGGGCACGAACCCGTGTTCCCTGCATCGGCAGGCCGACTCTCAACCACTGCACCACCAGGGAAGCCCGTCTTTATTATTTTTAATAAGCATTTTATATATATATATATATATATTTTTGTGTGTGTGTGGTACGCGGGCCTCTCACTGTTGTGACCTCTACCATTGTGGAGCACAGGCTCCAGACGCGCAGGTTCAGCGGCCATGGCTCACGGGCCCAGCTGCTCCACGGCTTGTGGGATCTTCCCGGACTGGGGCACGAACCCGTGTCCCCTGCATCGGCAGGCGGACTCTCAACCACTGCACCACCAGGGAAGCCCAACATTATCTTTTTGATAATATAAAGCAAAATATGTTTATTGTAGATAGTTTATAAAACATAGAAAAAGGAAAATATGAATTTTTAAATTGAAGTTAATTCCAATACTTAGAGTCCATTCTCTCGTTCTGTCTTAAAGTTCTACTTTACAAATATGTGTTACTACTTAACCCCTGTTTCAAATGACATGTCTGAAATTACCTGACCATACAAATTTTAAGATTTTGGGGGACTCAAAAGTTTACTTTTTATGAATATATACATATGACATGCCAAAAATGCACATACAGGCAGATGAATAATTCCTTAGGAATTTGCAAGGTGCAAACTACTAAATGAGACAGTACAGACTTTATTACACTCACTTTGCCCGGAACTCGTATTACAATTTATGCACAAATTTGTATTTTTATTTAGTGACACAAGACACAACTTCAAAATGCACACACCACCTTTGCTTTTTGCATTAATGAATTTTATATTGAAATCCTCAAACTCTGAGTAATATAATGTGGTGTCTTCTCTCAGAAACTGGTTCACTTTTCTTACCCCACTCATTCACACTCGGCAACCCTCTCAGCTGCAATTCTTGTTATAATAAAGCATTGCTACACTAAATAAAAGAAAAGACATTTACTATCTTGCATATTCCACCTTAAAGGACACTAACCCTTTAAAAAATTCTAGCTCCTCCTTTATCTAACTGGTATAATCATGGGTTTCAGAAACTGCTAAGAATATCAATGTACAAGAGGGAATATTTCCTTGGGGAAGGATTTCCTCTCCTAATTGGAGAGCTGCAGGTTCTGCTTATTAAAAGAAAGCAAGGCAATTTCCTATCCTAGGAATATTATTTCTTAATTATATGTATCCAAAATACAGATAAAATTAACAGTAGAATTATGTGAACAAGAAAAAAAAATAACTCTCTTGAATTTTTAAATTTGTGTGTATATATTTAGAGCTGCTTTATTTAAAATTTTATGAATCATCTATGGTGAAGTAGAAGCCATGAAAACTGAAATTAAAAATTATCTAGGCAGGACCTTCAAGATGGTGGAGGAGTAAGATGTGGAGATCACCTTCCTCCCCACAGATACATCAGAGATACACCTACATGTGGAACAACTCCTACAGAACACCTGCTGAATGCTGGCAGAAGACCACAGACTTCCCAAAAGGCCAGAAACTTCCCATGTACCTGGGTAGGGCTAAAGAAAAAAGAAAAAACAGAGACAAAGGAATAGGGATGGGACCTGCACCTCTGGGAGGGAGCTGTGAAGGAGGAGAAGTCTCCACACACTAGGAGTCCCTTCACTGGTGGAGACAGGCTGTGGCGGGGGGGAAGCTTCGGAGCCATGGAAGAGTGCAGCAACAGGGGTGCAGAGGGCAGAGTGGAGAGATTGCCGCACAGAGGATCGGTGACGACCGGCACTCACCAGCCCAAGGGTTTAGGCTGGGAGCTGAGACTCGGGCTTTGGAGGTCAGATCCCAGGGAGAGGACTGGGGTTGGCGGCATGAACACAGCCTGAAGGGGGTTAGTGCACCACAACTAGACAGGAGGCAGTCCAGGAAAAAGTCTGGAACTGCCTAAGAGGCAAGAAACCATTGTTTCGGGGTGTGTAAGGAGAGGGGATTCAGAGCCGCGGATATCAGCGTGGTTACCAGAGACCAGCATGAAACGCTAAGGCTGCTGCTGCAGCCAACAAGAAACCTGTGTGCAAGCACAAGTCACTATCCACACCTCCCCTCCCGGGAGCCTGTGCAGTCCACCACTGCCAGGGTCCCGTGATCCAGGGACAACTTCCCTGAGAGAACACACAGTGTGCCTCAGGATGTGGCAACGTTATGCTGGCTTCTGCCGCTGCAGGCTCGCCCCGCATTCTGTACCCCTCCCTTCCCCAGGCCTGAATGAGCCAGAGTCACCTAATCAGCCACTCCTTTAACCCCCTCCTAACTGGGTGAAGAATGGATGCCAGGGGGTGACCTACAAGCAGAGGCAGGGTCAAACCCAAAGCTGAGACCCAGGAGCTGTGCGAACAAAGAACAGAAAGGGAAATCTCTCCCAGCAGCCTCAGGAGTAGCAGACCAAATCTCCACAATCAACTTGATGTACCCTGCATCTGTGGAATACCTGAAGAGACAAAAAATCATCCCAAAACTGAGATGGTGGACTTTAGGAGCAACTGTAGACTTGAGGTCTGCTTTCTGTGCCTAATTTGTTTCTAGATTTATGTATCTTGGTTTAGTATTTAGACCTTATTATCATTGATAGATTAGTTTATTGATTTGGTTGCTCGCTTCCTTTTTTTTAAAAATATATATATATATTTTTTTTTTTTTCTTCTCTTTTTGTGAGTGTATATGTGTATGCATCTTTGTGTTATTTTGTCTGTATAGGTTGGCTTTTACCATTTGTCCTAAAGTTCTGTCTGTCCATTATTTTTAGTATAGATTTTAGTGCTTGTTATTATTGGCGGGGTTGCTCTCTCCTTTTTTTTAAAATTACTTTTTAATTTTAAAACTATATTTTTAATAACTTTATTTAATTTTTTTCCTTCTTTCTTTTTCTTTTCTCTTTTCTCCCTTTTATTCTGAGCAGTGTTACTGACAGAGTCTTTGTGCTCCGGCTGGGTGTGAGGCCTGAGCCTCTGAGGTGGAAGAGCCGAGTTCAGGACCTTGGTCCACCAGAGACCTCCGAGCCCCACATAATATCAATCAGCAAGAGCTCTCCTAGAGATCTCCATCTCAAGGCTAAGACTCAGCTCCACTCAATGACCAGCAAGCTCCAGTGCTGGACACCACCTGCCAAATGATTAGCAAGAAAGGAACACAAGCTCACCTATAAGCAGAGAAGCTGCCTAAAATCATACGTTCACAAACACTCCAAAACACACCATAAGATGTGTTCTTGCCCACCAGAAAGACAAGATCCAGCCTCATCCACCAGAACACAGGCACTAGTCCCCTCCAACAGGAAGCCTAGACAAGCCACTGAACCAACCTTACCGCCTAGAGGCAGACACCAAAAATGATGGGAACTACAAACTTGCAGCCTACATAAAGGAGACCTCAAACACAATGTAAAGCAAAATGAGAAGACAGAGTAATACACAGCATATGAGGGAGCAAGATGAAAACCCACTAGATGAAACAAATGAAGAGGAAATAGGCAGCCTACCTGGAAAAGAATTCAGAGTAATGATAATAAATATGATCCAAAATCTTGGAAATAGAATGGAGAAAATACAACAAATGTTTAACATAGACCTAGAAGAAATAAAAAGCAAACAAACAATGATGAACAACACAATGAATGAAATAAAAAATTCTCTAGAAGGAATCAATAGCAGAATAACTGAGGCAGAAGAATGGAAAAGTGATTGGGAAGATAAAATAGTGGAAAAAACTACCACAGAGCAGAGTAAAGAAAAATGAATTAAAAGAATTGAGGACAGTCTCAGAGACCTTTGGGACAATAAATGCATCAACAGTTGAATTACAGAGGTCCCAGGAGAAGACAAGAAGAAGAAAGGGACTGAGAAAATATTAGAAATGATTAAGATAGAAAATATCCCTATTATGGGAAAGGAAATAGTCCAATCGAGTCCAGGAAGCACAGAGTCCCATCCAAGATAAATCCAAGGAGAAATATGTGAAGACACATATTCATCAAACTATCAAAAATTAAATACAAAGAGAAAATATTAAAAGCAGCAAGGGGAAAGCAACAAATAACATACAAGGGAATCCCCATAAGTTTCACAGCTGATCTTTCAGAAGAAATGCTGCATAGCAGAAGGGAGCAGAAGAACATACATAAACCGATGACAGGGAGAAAGCTACAACCAAGATTACTCTAAGCAGCAAGGATCTCATTCAGATTTGGTAGAGAAATTAAAAACTTTACAGACAAGCAAAATCTAAGAGAATTCAGCACCACCAAACCAGCTCTACAACAAATGCCAAAGCAACTTCTCTAGGCAGAAAACACAAGAGAAGGAAAAGACACACAATAACAAAAACAAAACAATTAAGAAAATTATAATAGGAACATACATATCGATAATTACCTTAAATGTAAATGGATTAAATGCCCCAACCAAAAGGCATAGACTGGCTGAATCGATACAAAAACAAGACCCATATGTATGCTGTCTACAAGAGACCCATTTCAGACCTAGGGACACATACAGACTGAAAGTTAGGGGATGGAAAAAGTTATTCCATGGAAATGGAAATCAAAAGAAAGCTGGAGTAGCAGTTCTCATACAGACAAAATATACTTTAAAATAAAGACTATTATAAAAGACAAAGAATGACACTACATAATGATTAAGGGATCATCCAAGAAGAAGATATAACAATTGTAAATATTTATGCACCCAACATAGGAGCACCTCAATACATAAGGTAAATACTACAATCATAACAGGGGAAGCCGACAGTAACACAATCATAGTAGGGAACTTTAACACCCATTTTAACTAATGGATAGATCATTCAAGATGAAAATAAAAAAGGAAACACAAGCTTTAAGTGGCATATTAAACAAGACGGAGTTAATTGATATTTATAGGACATTCCATTCAAAAGCAACAGAATATACAGTCTTCCAAAGTGCTCATGGAACATTCACCAGGATAGATCATATCTTGGGTCACAAATCAAGCCTTGGTAACTTTAAGAAAACTGCAATCATATCAAGTATCTCTTCCAAGCACAACACTATGAGATTAATTAACAATTACAGGAAAGAAACTCTAAAAAATACAAACACATGGAGGCTAAACAATACACTACTAAATAACCAAGAAATCAGTGAGGGAATCAAAGAAAAAATTTTAAAAATACCTAGAAATAAATGACAATGAAAAACAATGACCCAACACTTATGAGATGCAGCAAAAACAGTTCTAATAGGGAAGTTATAGCAATACAATCCTACCTCAAGAAACAAGAAACATCTCAAATAAACAACCTAAAGTTACACCTAACACAAGTAGTGAAAGAAGAACCAAAAATCCAAAGTTAGCAGAAGGAAAGAAACCATTAAGATAATATCAGAAATAAATGAAAAAGAAATTAAGGAAACAATAGCAAAGATCAATAAAACTAAAAGCTGGTTCTTTGAGAAGACAAACAAAATTGATAAATCATTAGCCAGACTTAAAAAAAAAAAGGAGAGACTAAAATCAACGGAATTAGAAAAGAAAAAGAAATAACCACTGACACTGCAGAAATACAAAGGATCATGAGAATTTACTACAAGCAACTATATGCAAATAAAATGGACAAGCTGGAAGAAATGGACATATTCTTAGAGAAGCACAACGTTCTGAGACTGAACCAGGAAGAAATAGAAAATATAAACAGGCCAATTACAAGCACTGAATTTGAAAGTTTGATTTAAAATCTTCCAATAAACAAAAGCACTGGACCAGCTGGCTTCACAGGTGAATTCTATCAAACATTTAGAGAAGAGTTAATACTTATCCTTCTCAAACTCTTCCAAAATATAGCAGAGGGAGGAACACTCCCAAACACATTCTACAAGCCCACCATCACCCTGATATCAAAACCAGAATGAGATGTCACAACAAAAGAAAAATACAGGCCAGTATCACTGATGAACATAGATGCAAAAATCCTCAACAAAATAATAGCAAACAGAATCCAACAGCACATTAAAAGGATCATACACTATGATCAAGTGGGGTTTAACCCAGGAATGCAAGAATTCTTCAATATATGCAAATCAATCAATGTGCTACAGCATGCTAACAAATCGAAGGGTAAAACTCATATGATTATCTCAATAGATGCAGAAAAATCTTTTCACAAAATTCAACATTCATTTATGATAAAAACCCTCCGGAAAGTAGGCATAAAGGTAAGTTACCTCAACATAGTAAAGACCATATATTACAGACTCACAGCCAACATCGTTCTCAATGGTAAAAAACTGAAACTATTTACACTAAAATCAGAAACAAGACAAGGTTGCCCATTTTCACCACTATTATTCAACATAGTTTTGGAAGTTTTCTCCATAGCAATCATAAAATAAAAAGAAATAAAAGTAATCCAAATCGGCAAAGAAGAAGTAAAATTGTCAGTGTTTGCCGATGACATGATACTATACATAGAGAATCCTAAAGATGCTACCAGAAAACTACTAGAGCTAATCAATGAATTTGGTAAAGTAATAGGATACAAAATTAATGCACAGAAATCGCTGGCATTCCTATACACTAATGACAAAAAATATGAAAGAGAAATTAAGGAAACACTCCCATTTACCACTGAAACAAAAAGAATAAAATACCTAGGAATAAACCTACTTAAGGAGAAAAAAGACCTGTATGCAGAAAACTATAAGGCACTGATGAATGAAATTAGTGATTATACAAACAGATGGAGAGATATACCATATTCTTGGATTGGAAGAATCAACACTATGAAAATGACAATACTACCTAAAGCAATCTACAGATTCAGTGCAATCCCTATTAAACTACCAATGACATTTTTCACAGAACTAGAACAAAAAATTTCACAATTTGTATGGAAACACAAAAGACCCCAAATAGCCAAAACAATCATGAGAAAGCAAAACAGAGCTGGAAGAATCAGAGACTCCCGGACTTCAGACTCTATTACAAAGCTACAATAATCAAGACAGTATGGTACTGGCACACAAACAGAAATATAGATCAGTGGAACAGGATAGAAAGCCCAGAGATAAACTCACACACATATAGTCACCTTATCTTTAATAAAGGAGGCAAGAATATACAATGAAGAAAAGACAACCTCTTTAATAATTGGTGCTGGGAAAATTGGAGAGCTACATGTAAAAGAATGAAATTAGAACATTCTGTAAGACCATACACAAAAATAAACTCAAAATGGATTAAAGACCTAAATGTGAGGCCAGACATTATAAAACTCTTAGAGGAAAACATAAATCCATGACATAAATCATAGCAAGATCCTTTTTGACCCACCTCCTAGAGAAATGGAAATAAAATCAAATTAAACAAATGGGACCTAATGAGACTTAAAAGTTTTTGCACAGCAAAGGAAACCATAAACAAGATGAAAAGATAACCTTCAGAAAGGGAGAAAATATTTGCAGATAAAGCAACTGACAATGGATTAATCTCCAATATATACAAGGAGCTCATGCAGCTCAATGTCAAAAAACAAAAAACCCAATCCAAAAATGGGCAGAAGACCTAAATAAACTTTTCTCCAAAAAAGGTATACACTTTTCCAGAACACATTAAAGGATGCCCAACATCTGTAATCATTAGATAAATGAAAATCAAAACTACAGTGAGGTACACCTCACACCAGTCAGAATGGCCATCATCAAAAAATCTATAAATAAATGATAGAGAGGGTGTGGAGAAGAGGAAATCCTCTTGCACTGTTGGTGGGAATGTAAATTGATACAGGCACCTTGGAAAACAGAATGAAAGTTCCTTAAAACCTAAAAATAGAACTACCATATGACCCAGCAATCCCACTACTGGGCATATACCCTGAGAAAACCGTAATTCAAAGAGTCATGGACCACAATGTTCATTGCAACGCTATTTACAATAGCCAGGACATGGAAGCACCCTAAGTGTCCACTGACAGATGAATGGATAAAGAAGATGTGACACATATATACAATGGAATGTTACTCAGCCATAAAAAGAAACAAAATTGAGTTATTTGTATTGAGGTGGATGGACATAGAGACTGTCATACAGAGTGAAATAAGTCAGAAAGAAAAACAAATATCGTATGTTAACACATATATATGGAATCTTAAGAAAAAAAAAAAAAAGGTTCTGCAGAACCTTGGGGCAGGACAGGAATAAAGACTCAGACATAGAGAATGGACTTGAGGACAAGGGGAGGGGGAAGGGTAAGCTGGGACTAAGTGAGAGAGTAGCATGGACTTATATATACTACCCAAAGTAAAATAGATAGCTAGTGGGAAGGAGCCACATAGCACAGGGAGATCAGCTCAGTGCTTTGTGACCATCTAGAGGGATGGGATAAGGAGGTTGGGAAGGAGATGCAAGAGGGAGGAGATATGGGGATATATGTATATGTATAGCTGAGTCACTTTGTTTTAAAGCATAAACCAACACACCATTTTAAAACAATTATACACCAATAAAGATGTTAAAAAGAAAAAAAAAAGAGGTGTGACTCCTGAATGAACTTTATATGGAACCAAGGGTCATCTTGCTTGGAACAATTCCAAGATGTCTGAGACTCCCCCAAATGCTTTCTTCCAATAAAATACATAAACTACAACTTGCATCCTATTTTAGACTCATGATCTAGGATTAGATGAATTCCACCACAGAGGAAGTCAGAATTGAAATGTAATTAAAGTGTACTCTGCCTTTTCTCTATGTAAAGGATGCTAAAAGGAGGGTGCAATTTTCATTAACTCTTTCTCAAATGATACATTTTATATACTGTTATTGTAACTGTGTATAATAAACTGGTATATAATTCTTTGGTAACTAGGAACAGATAATTAATGGACTCCAGTTATTTTTTGCACAGATCTAGTCCTTTTATTTTAGAAGTCATTTTTGTTTCCTCAGATATAGCAATTTCAAACCTAAAATGGAATTACGCTAAACACATACTTATTTTTTTAACTTCTTGTCTGTGTGACAATATTTTATTCTCCGTTTTTGGTTTTATGCTTATATCTGAATTAAAAGAGGAACTTTGTGTGAAAACAAATTATCTAGAAAAAAATTACTGTTCCTTGCTAAATTTAAATATTGAGTAATAAATATTATTACATATTTATATAGCTGTGATTATATTCATGTGCATTAGATTACACAATATACATGTATTGCTTATAATATTTTACCTATTACTATATGTTATATACCATTTAAAACATGGTGCTTCATATTTTAATACTAGTTCATAATATGGCTATAGCCTCTGACATACTTAACCCATTCTTTGTCATTGGACATTGAAATAGTTTTCATTTGTCTTTACCTTTAATAAAACTGCACTGAACAGCCTTGGAAATAAATATATGTATGGGTGTCTTATCAGTTTGTGAAGATATATTACTTGAAGGAGATTGGGTGAGACAAAATAATCACCATATTTAAGGGATTTTTTTGTGAGACAATTTATAATTTACATTTATACTCATATATGTATATCAATATATACTACTCTACACTACTCATGTGAATTTAAATTGTATTCAGGTATATAGAATTATGTATATGTGTGTATGTGTTTATACGCACACACACACACATATATATATATATAGGTATTTTTATACATATACATATGTATATGCATATTGTGCCTATAAACCTGATAGAATTTAAATTCACATTAGTAGTATATAATGGTGCTCATTTCTTCATAATTCCTCCATCCTGATTACTAACTTTATTGTTACTTTTAATAAATGATGATATAATAAATGGTGTTATTTTAGATTTTTTTTCTTTCTCTGAGGTTTTGATAATATTGAATATTTTCCAAATTTATCTTCATCACTAAGGTTTTGAAGGTAATATCTCTACTCACACTTGATGTTATTTTGTCTTTTGAGTTGCTTTCTTTCACTTGCTTGTAAAAAATCTTTTTTTTTTTTTTTTACATCTTTATTGGGGTATAATTGCTTTACAATAGTGTGTTAGTTTCTGCTTTATAACAAAGTGAATCAGTTATACATATACATATGTTCCCATATCTCTTCCCTCGTGCATCTCCCTCCCTCCCACCCTCCCTGTTCCACACGTCTAGGTGGTCAAAAAGCACCAAGCTGATCTCCCTGTGCTATGCGGCTGCTTCCCACTAGCTATCTATTTTACATGTGGTAGTGTATATATGTCCATGCCACTCTCTCACTTTGTCACAGCTTACCCTTCCCCATCTGCATATTCTCAAGTCCATTCTCTAGTAGGTCTGTTTCTTTATTCCTGTCTTACCCCTAGGTTCTTCATGACATTTTTTTTCCTCTTAGATTCCATATATATGTGTTAGCATATGGTATTTGTCTTTTTCTTTCTGACTTACTGCATTCTGTATGACAGACTCTAGGTCTAACCACCTCACTACAAATAACTCAATTTCATTTATTTTTATGGCTGAGTAATATTCCATTGTATATATGTGCCAAATCTTCTTTATCCATTCGTCCAATGATGGACACTTAGGTTTCTTCCATCTCCAGGCTATTGTAAATAGAGCTGCAATGAACATTTTGGTACATGACTCTTTTGGAATTATGGTTTTCTCAGGGTATATGCCTAGTAGTGGGATTGCTCGGTCATATAATAGTTCTATTTGTAGTTTAAAAAATCATTTTTATGTAATAGGAAAAAAAATCTATGCTTCTGATTAGAAGATAAGTTAATCTTAACAATTATATTCCAAAATAATTTCAGACTGGGGTTTGATAGAAACAAAGAAAATGCAATTTTGACCGATACAGTTTTAGTTTTTCCTCTCTTTAAAAGAGGTCACACAGATTATTAACTTGGAAAATAAACGCTAAACAGAAAATAAATAATAGATACAAGTAACAATTGCTTGCTATCATGAAAAATTTAGCAATTGGAGTAGATTCTAACAGTGCAAACACTTCTGTAAATTATACCAAAATTGAAGCTGCAAAGCTAGGAAAAACAGTGTTTTGATGGGTTTTCAATAGTAGGTTCAACTAATGCATAATGAAATCGATACAGTGAAGAAACTGATATACCAGAGGCCTATAAATGCCATTTTGAAAGAACATTTAACAGGATAATTTGCCAAATTCCAATAAGAAAAATGGAATGCATTTTAAAAATGTTCAATGAAGAGTAACTGAGAACATGGTATATCTCTCCATGTATTTGTATCATCTTTTTAATTTCTTTCATCAGTGTCTTATAATTTTCTGCATACAGGTCTTTTGTCTCCTTAGGTTGGTTTATTCCTAGACGTTTTATTCTTTGTGTTGTAATGGTAAATGGGAGTGTTTTCTTAATTTGACTTTCAGATTTTTCATCATTAGTGTATAGGAATGCCAGAGATTTGTGTGCATTAATTTTGTATCCTGCTACTTTACAAAATTCATTGATTAGCTCTAGTAATTTTCTGGTAGCAGCTTTAGGATTCTCTATGTAGAGTATCATGTCATCTGCAAACAGTGACAGCTTTATTTCTTCTTTTCTGATTTGGATTCCTTTTATTTCCTTTTCTTTTGTGATTGCTGTGGCTATAACTTTCAAAACTATGTTGAATTAGAGTGGTGAGAGTGAGCAACCTTGTCTTGCTCCTGATCTTAGTGGAAATGATTTCAGTTTTTCACCGTTTAAGACGTTGTTGGCTGTGGGTTTGTCATATATGGCTTTATTATGTTGAGGAAATTTCCCTCTGTGCCTACTTTCTGCAGGGTTTTTATCATAAATGGGTGTTGAATTTTGTTGAAAGCTTTCTCTGCATATATTGAGATGATCATATGGTTTTTCTCCTTCAGTTTGTTAATATGGTGTATCACGTTGATTGATTGGCAAATATTGAAGAATCCTTGCATTCCTGGAATAAACCCCACTTGATCATGGTTATGATCCTTTTTATGTGCTGTTGGATTCCGTTTGCTAATATTTTGTTGAGTTTTGCATTTATGTTCATCAATGATATTGGCCTGTAGTTTTCTTTCTTTGTGACATCTTTGTCTGATTTTGGTATCAGGGTGATTGTGGACTCATAGAATGAGTTTTGGAGTGTTCCTCCCTCTGCTATATTTTGGAAGAGTTTGAGAAGGATAGGTGTTAGCTCTTCTCTAAATGTTTGATAGAATTCACCTGTGAAGCCAGCTGGTCCTGGACTTTTGTTTGTTGGAAGATTTTTAATCAAAGTTTCAATTTCAGTTCTTGTGATTGATCTGTTCACATTTTCTATTTCTTCCTGATTCAGTCTTGGCAGGTTGTGCATTTCTAAGAATTTGTCCATTTCTTCCAGGTTGTCCATTTTATTGGTATAGAGTTGCTTGTAGTAATCTCTCATGATCTTTTGTATTTCTGCAGTGTCAGTTGTTACTTCTCCTTTTTCATTTCTAATTCTATTGATTTGAGTCTTCTCCCTTTTTTTCTTGATGAGTCTGGCTAATGGTTTATCAATTTTGTTTATCATCTCAAACAACCGGCTTTTAGTTTTATTTATCTTTGCTATCGAACTGGACAGGTACATGTAAAAGTATGAGATTAGATCACTCCCTAACACCATACACAAAAATAAGATCAAAATGGATTAAAGACCTAAGTGTAAGGCCAGCAACTATCAAACTCTTAGAGGAAAACATAGACAGAACACTCTATGACATAAATCACAGCAAGATCCTTTTTGACCCACCTCTTCGAGAAATGGAAATAAAAACAAAAATAAACAAATGGAACCTAATGAAACTTGAAAGCTTTTGCACAGCAAAGGAATCCATAAAAAAGACCAAAAACAACCCTCAGAATGGGACAAAATATTTGCAAATGAAGCAACTGACAAAGGATTAATCTCCAAAACTTACAAACAGCTCATGCAGCTCAATAACAATAAAACAAACAACCCAATACAAAAACGGGCAAGAGACATAAATATACACTTCTCGAAAGAAGATATACAGATGGCCAACAAACACATGAAAGATTGCTCAACATCATTAATCATTAGAGAAATGCTAATCAAAACTACAATGAGATATAATCTCACACTGGTCAGAATGGCCATGATTAAAAAAATCTAGAAACAATAAATGCTGGAGAGGGTGTGGAGAAAAGGGAACGCTCTTTCACTGCTGCTGAGAATGTTAATTGGTACAGCCACTATGGAGAACAGTATGGAGGTTCCTTAAAAAACTACAAATAGAACTACCATACGACCCAGCAATCCCACTACTGGGCATATACTGTGAGAAAACCATAATTCAAAAAGAGTCATGTACTAAAATGTTCATTGCAGCTCTATTTACAATAACCAGGAGGTGGAAGCAACCTAAGTGTCCATCATTGGATTAATGGATAAAGAAGATGTGGCACATATATACAATGGAATATTAGCCATTAAAAAGAAATGAAACTGAATTATTTGTAGTGAGGTGGATAGACCTAGAGTCTGTCATGCAGAGTGAAGTAAGACAGAAAGAGAAAGACAAATACTGTATGCTAACACATATATATGGAATTTAAGAAAAAAATGTCATGAAGAACCTAGGGGTAAGATGGGAATAAAGACACAGACCTACTAGAGAATGGATTTGAGGATATGGGGTGGGGGAAGTGTAAGCTGTGACAAAGTGAGAGAGTAGCATGGACATATATACACTACCAAACGTAAAATAGCTAGCTAGTGGGAAGCCGCTGCATAGCACAGAGAGATCAGCTCGTTGCTTTGTGACCACCCAGAGGAGAGGGATAGGGAGGGTGGCAGGGAATGAGACGCAAGAGGGAAGAGATGTGGGAACATATGTATATGTATAACTGATTCACTGTGATATAAAGGTGAAACTTACACACCATTGTAAAGCAATTATACTCCAATAAAGATGTTTAAAAAAAAGTAAATTTCAACCTGAAAAAAAAATAAGTAACTGAGAAGTAAACACACTGCTGCAAAGAAGTCAGTTAATTGCCTGATGTGGAGAGAAAACACTGGCAACCATCGGAGAAAAAGTTTGTAGATAAAAGCATGTAATGTTAACTTCATAGAGAGAAAGGAATTTTATAGGCCTATTTTTGAGTGTTAGATTTATTTGCAACTGTTTTTTTTTTTTTAACATCTTTATTGGGGTAAAATTGCTCTACAACGGTGTGTCCGTTTCTACTTATAACAAAGTGAATCAGTTATATATATACACGTTCACATATCTCTTCTCTCTTGCGTCTCCCTCCCTCACTCCCCCCCATCCCACCCCTCCAGGCAGTCACAAAGCACCGAGCTGATATCCCTGTGCCAAGCGACTGCTTCCCACTAGCTATCTACCTTACGTTTGTTAGTATATATATGTCCATGCCCCTCCCTCGACCTCTCATAGCTCACCCCTCCCCCTCCCCATATCCTCAAGTCCGTTCTCCAGTAGATCTGTGTTTTTATTCCTGTCTTACCCCTAGGTTCTTCACAACATTTTTTTTTCTTAAATTCCATATATATGTGTTAGCATATGGTATTTGTCTTTCTCTTTCTGATTTACTTCACTCTGTATGACAGACTCGAGGTCTATACACCTCATTACAAATAGCTCAATTTCGTTTCTTTTTATCGCTGAGTAATATTCCATTGTGTATATGTGCCACGTCTTCTTTATCCATTCATCTGACGATGGGCACTTAGGTTGTTTCCATCTCCGGGCTATTGGAAATAGAACTGCAATGCACATTTTGGTACATGCCTCTTTTTGAATATTGGATTTCTCAGGGTATATGCCCAGTAGTGGGATTGCTGGGTCATATGGTAGTTCTATTTTTAGTTTTTTAAGGAACCTCCATACTGTTCTCCATAGTGGCTGAACCAATTCACATTCCCACCAGCAGTGCAAGAGGGTTCCCTTTTCTCCACACCCTCTCCAGAATTTATTGTTTCTAGATTTTTTGATGATGGCCATTCTAACTGGTGTGAAATGATATCTCATTGTAGTTTTGATTTGCATTTCTCTAATGATTAATGATGTTGAGCATTCTTTCATGTGTTTGTTGGCAGTCTGCATATCTTCTTTGGAGAAATGTCTATTTAGGTCTTCTGCCCATTTTTGGATTGGGTTGTTTTTTTTTTTGATATTGAGCTGCATGAGCTGCTTGTAAATTTTGGGGACTAAACCTTTGTGAGTTGCTTCATTTGAAAATATTTTCTCCCAGTCTGAGGGATATCTTTTAGTCTTCTTTATGGTTTCCTTTGCTGTACAAAAGCTTTGGAGTTTCATTAGGTCCCATTTGTTTATTTTTGTTTTTATTTCCATTGCTCTAGGAGGTGGGTCAAAAAGGATCTTGCTGTGATTTATGTCATAGAGTGTTCTGCCTATGTTTTCCTCTAAGAGTTTGATAGTTTCTGGCCTTACATTTAGGTCTTTAATCCATTTTGAGCTTATTTTTGTGTATGGTGTTAGGGAGTGATCTAAACTCATACTTTTACATGTAGCTGTCCAGTTTTCCCAGCACCACTTATTGAAGAGGCTGTCCTTCTCCACTGTATATTCCAGCCACCTGTATCAAAGATAAGGTGTCCATATGTGCATGGGTTTATCTCTGGGGTTTCTATCCTGTTCCATTGATCTATCTTTCTGTTTTTGTGCCAGTACCTTACTGTTTTGATTACTGTAGCTTTGTAGTATTGTCTGAAGTCAGGGAGCCTGATTCCTCCAGCTCTGTTTTTCGTTCTCAAGATTGCTTTAGCTATTCAGGGTCTTTTGTGTTTCCATACAAATTGTGAAATTTTTTGTTCTAGTTCTGTGAAAAACGTCAGTGGCAGTTTGATAGGGATTGCATTGAATCTATAGATTGCTTTGTGTAGTAGAGTCATTTTCACAATGTTGATTCTTCCAATCCGGGAACATGGCATATCTCTCCATCTATTTGTATCATCTTTAATTTCTTTCATCAGTGTCTTATAATTTTCTGCATACAGGTCTTTTGTCTCCCTAGGTAGGTTTATTCCTAGGTATTTTATTCTTTTTGTTGCAATGGCAAATGGGAGTGTTTTCTTGATTTCACTTTCAGATATTTCATTACTAGTATATAGGAATGCCAGAGATTTCTGTGCATTAATTTTGTATCCTGCTACTTTACCAAATTCATTGATTAGTTCTAGTAGTTTTCTGGTAGCATCTTTAGGATTCTCTATGTATAGTATCATGTCATCTACAAACAGTGACAAATTTACTTCTTCTTTTCTAATTTGGATTCCTTTTATTTCCTTTTCTTCTCTGATTGCTGTGGCTAAAACTTCCAAAACTATGTTGAATAAAAGTGGTGAGAGTGGTCAACCTTGTCTTGTTCCTGATCTTATTGGAAATGCTTTCAGTTTTTCACCATTGAGGATGATGTTGGCTGTGGGTTTGTCATATATGGCCTTTATTAATTTGAGGAAGGGTCCCTCTATGCCTACTTTCTGTAGGGTTTTTATCATAAATGGGTGTTGAATTTTGTCAAAAGCTTTCTCTGCATCTATTGAGATGATCATATGGTTTTTTTCCTTCAATTTGTTAATATTGGTATCACATTGATAGATTTGCATATATTGAAGAATCCTTGCATTCCTGGAATAAGCCCCACTTGATCATGGTGTATGATCCTTTTAATGTGCTGCTGGATTCTGTTTGCTAGTATTTTGTTGAGGATTTTTGCATCTATGTTCATCAGTGATATTGGCCTGTAGTTTTCTTTCTTTGTGACATCCTTGTCTGGTTTTGGTATCAAGGTGATGGTGGCCTCGTAGAAGGAATTGGGGAATGTTCCTCCCTCTGCGATGTTTTGGAAGAGTTTGAGAAGGATAGGTGTTAGCTCTTCTGTAAATGCTTGATAGAATTCGCCTGTGAAGCCATCTGGTCCTGGGCTTTTGTTTGTTTGAAGATTTTTAATCAAAGTTTCAATTTCAGTGTTTGTGATTGGTCTGTTCGTATTTTCTATTTCTTCCTGATTCAGTCTTGGTAGTTTGTACATATCTAAGAATGTGTCCATTTCTTCCAGATTGTCCATTTTATTGGCATAGAGTTGCTTGTACTAATCTCTCATGATTATTTTTATGTCTGCAGTGTCAGCTACTTCTCCTTTTTCACTTCTAATTCTATTGATTTGAGTTTTCTCCCTTTTTTTCTTGATGAGTTTGGCTAATGGTTTATTTATTTTGTTTATCTTCTCAAAGAACCAGTGTTTAGTTTTATTGATCTTTGCTATTGTTTCCTTCATTTCTTTTTCATTTATTTCTGATCTGATTTTTATGATTTCTTTCCTTCTGCTAACTTTGGGGTTTTTTTGTTCTCCTTTCTCTAATTGCTTTAGGTGCAAGGTTAGGTTGTTTATTCGAGATGTTTCCTGCTTCTTAAGGTGGGCTTATATTGCTATTAACTTCCCTCTTAGAACTGCTTTTGCTGCATCCCATAGGTTTTGCGTCATTGTGTCTCCATTGTCATTTCTTTCTAGGTATTTTTTAATTTCCTCTTTGATTTCTTCAGTGATCACTTCATTATTGAGTAGTGTATTGTTTAGCCTCCATGTGTTTGTATTTTTTACAGATCTTTTCCTGTAATTGATATCTAGTCTCATGGCATCGTGGCCAGAAAAGGCACTTGATACAATTTCAATTTTCTTAAATTTACCAAAGCTTGATTTTTGACCCAAGATATGATCTATCCTGGAGAAAGTTCCATAAGCACTTGAGAAAAATGTGTATTCTGTTGTTTTTGGATGGAGTGTCCTATAAATATCAATTAAGTCCATCTTGTTTAATGTATCATTTAAAGGTTGTGTTTCCTTATTTATTTTCATTTTGGATGATCTGTCCATTGGTGAAAGGGGGTGTTGAAGTCCCCTACTATGAACGTATTACTGTTGATTTCCCCTTTTATGGCTGTTAGTTTTTGCCTTATGTATTGAGGTGCTCCTATATTGGGTACACAAATATTTACAATTGTTATATCTTCTTATTGGATCGATCCCTTAATCATTATGTAGTGTCCTTCTTTGTCTCTTGTAATAGTCTTATTTTAAAGTCCATTTTGTCTGTTATGTGAATTGCTACTCCAGCTTTCTTTTGGTTTCCATTTGCATGGAATATCTTTTTCCATCCCTTTACTTTCAGTCTGTATGTGTCTCTAGGTCTGAAGTGGGTCTCTTGTGGACAGCATATATATGGGTCTTGTTTTTGTATCCATTCAGCCAATCTGTATCTTTTGGTGGGAGCATTTAGTCCATTTACATTTAAGGTAATTATCCATATGTATGTTCCTATTCCCATTTTCTAAATTGTTTTGGGTTCATTGTTATAGGTCTTTTCCTTCTCTTGTGTTTCTTGTCTAGAGAAATTCCTTTAGCAGTTGTAAAGCTGGTTTGGTGGTGCTGAACTCTCTCAGCTTTTGCTTGTCTGTAAAGGTTTTAATTTCTCCATCACATCTGAATGAGATCTTTGCTGGGTAGTGTAATCGTGGTTGCAGGTTTTTCTCCTTAATCACTTTCAGTATGTCCTGCCACTCCCTTCTGGCTTGCAGAGTTTCTGCTGAGAGATCAACTGTTAGCCTTATGGGGATTCCCTTGTGTGTTATTTGGTTTTTTCCCTTGCTGCTTTTAATATACTTTCTTTGTATTTAATTTTTGAGAGTTTGATTAATATGTGTCTTGGCATATTTCTCCTTGGATTTATCCTGTATGGGACTCTCTCTGCTTCCTGGACTTGGTTAACTATTTCCTTTCCCATATTAGGGAAGTTTTCAACTATAATCTCTTCAAATATTTTCTCAGTCCCTTTCTTTTTCTCTTCCTCTTCTGGAACCCCTATAATTTGAATGTTGGTGCATTTAATGTTGTCCCAGAGGTCTCTGAGACTGTCCTCAGTTCTTTTCATTCTTTTGTCTTTATTCTGCTCTGCAGAAGTTATTTTCACTATTTTATCTTCCAGGTCACTTATCCATTCTTCTGCCTCAGTTATTCTGCTATTGATGCCATCTAGAGTACTTTTAATTTCATTTATTGTGTTGTTCATCGTTGCTTGTTTCGTCTTTAGTTCTTCTAGGTCCTTGTTAATTGTTTTGTGCATTTTGTCCACTCTATTTCCAAGATTTTCGATCATCTTTACTATCATTATTCTGAGTTCCCTTTCAGGTTGACTGCCTATTACCTATTCATTTGTTAGGTCTGGTGTATTTTTATCTTGCTCCTTCATCTGCTGTGTGTTTTTCTGTCTTCTCATTTTGCTTATCTTACCGTGTTTGGGGTCTCCTTTTTGCAGGCTGCAGGTTCGTAGTTCCCTCTGTTTTTGATGTCTGTCTCTAGTGGCTAAGGTTGGTCCAATGGGTTGTGTAGGCTTCCTGGTGGAGGAGGCTAGTGCCTGTGTTGTGGTGGATGAGACTGGATCTTATCTCTCTAGTGAGCAGGTCCACGTCTGGTGGTGTGTTTTGGGGTGTCTGTGGACTTATTATGGTTTTAGGCATCCTCTCTGCTAATGGGTGGGGTTGTGTTCCTGTTTTGCTAGTTGTTTGGCATAGGTTGTCCAGCACTGTAGCTTGCTGGTCATTGAGTGAAGCTGGGTGCTGGTGTTAAGATGGAGGTCCCTGGGAGAACTTTTCGCCATTTGATATTATGTGGACCTGGGAGGTCTCTTGTGGACCAGTCTCCTGAAGTTGGCTCTCCCACCTCAGAGGCAGAGTCCTGATTCCTGGCTGGATCAGCAAGAGCCTTTCATCCACAAGGCTTAGCCATTCGGGGCAGACACCAAAAACAGCAGGAACTATGAAACTGCAGCCTGGAAAAGCCTCAGTATGTTGGCTACCACGATGGAGACTGAACTCCCCAAAGACACAATCACTCCAACTACTTTCTCGGGCTTGACGAAAACCGGAGGCTCGCCGTTGGTGCAGCGCACTTCAGAGGTGTCCTTTTGGATGAGCGCCTGGACGAAAGTGGCAATTGTTTTTTAATGTTGTGAAAATATCATGGTTAACGTATTTTATTTGATTAAATCATGGTTTTCTCATGGTAGATTGAAGTAAAAATTTTGAACCCTCATATATATCAGACTTTAAGACATATTTTCACATATTTTTTTTCAATCTTATATAGCAGAATGAGATATCACCACACTTTCCCCAACACAACCAAAAACATTTTTAGCCTATAAACTGATACGTATAAAGTAAACGAAACAAAACAAAAAGAGAAATCAAAGGAGTTACTTTATAATGGCTGATATAAGCTTTCTTCTATGCTAGTAAGGCACAAGAAATACCGCAGTTGAATAGGAGGCTTAGAGTAGTTTACAACATGTAACGTAGTTAACGTATCCAAAATCTGATTTAGGAAACACAGGCTCACTCTATCTCCTTTCCTCACTCAATTCAGAATGAAATCCTCCCTCTCCACCAAATTGAAGACAAAAGGCACAGGCCACCGGATCAGAGCATAGCTGGTGTTTTGTTTCTCTTATAGCCACCACTGCTGGAGTCATGGGCAGTTATCACCAAACACAACTGAGGTAAAGTGTTTTCTGGGAAGGAGGACCTTCTTCAGGAGGCTCCCTTGTGAAGACTGAGTTTTGAATGATGTGAAAACATCATGAAATAAGGCCCTAGAGTGTACATTCTTCTGAATTGCCTGTCTTTGCCCAGGTAACTAGTAGTAACGATGTTTAATGAAGAACCAAAGTATTTATTTCTCCTACCTTTATGAGAGGTTACACTGCGTAAGGACTCTGAAAAGTAAATATTAGCAGGCAGATTGGTAATGGAAGCTACAATTTGAAAAACAGCAAGACAAGAGCAGTGGCAATGAGTTTCTGGGTTGAGTTTCCCTCATTATCTCCCAGTTGTGATATAAGAGCAGACTAAATCAAGAAATACATGGTAGATGATTTTAGTAAACCCATGGAGAGGATCCCATCTTTCTGATAAAAGGAACTTCAAAACCAAAATGTTTGCCAGCCCCGGTGTGTGAAGAGAACCCTCATTTTTCCGTGTGTGTTGAGGGGATGAGGGATATTTCCCTAATTTTTCTCCTTTTTATTTATTGGTCTTACCCTGAAGTAAACCTCAGCTGGGGAACTACACTACTGCTGCGCAGTAGGGGAAGCTGAACCCCTAAAACTCTTACATTTGTCCCTCTGATAGAAGAAGATAGTCCCTATTGTTAAAATTAAATACAAAATGGAAACTGGACTTGAGAATTCCCTGAGCAGACAAAGACATTTAAACTATGTTAGCAAAACTAAATCTAGTTTATGTCATGAACATAAGCAAAATTTAACTTTGGTTATTTATTATAAATGCCTCTGATAATTGTGAAAGAAACATGTCATCTGTCTAAAAATGACATAATATAATCACTTCAAAACAATCCTTGCCACCTGGAAACCTCCATTGTAATAACCACTCATTGTAAAGCGTAAATAACCTTCTTATTTTTCACTTTATAAGCTGTCCTATAACTCCATAATCCTGAACATCTTCATATCAGTCTTTGATTTTGAAGCTTCCAGTTCCCAAACTGTTCTTACATGGAAATAAACTCTTACTAAATGCTATTTATTAATTTGGTGATTTTAGTTTTACTATTTCTGGGTTTTTGGCAGTTTCTGGTGTCAGACTTGGGACACAAAGATGACTGCCAAAGTCTCTGAGGCCACTGAAAAACCAGGTGCTCTTATCCACAGAGCCCACTGATCTCACTTGCTTTCTCGCTGACCCTGGAATTTGAAGGTATGTCTCTCTCTGCATTTTGAGCTGTCTGGTTTTATTGTGAGTACCTGTATTTTGTATGTTGAAGTCACCCTATTCTGTTCAAAGTTGATGGCAGGTGATGTGTGAGTCCCTGTGTTTTGGAACAGCTGTTCAAAAAACGTTCTCTCGTAGTTAAGATCTCTTAGGAAATCTAAAGGCAAGGATGGGTTCTACCTGGTGTAAAACTCTTTCTCCACCACCCCCAAAAACTCCTACTTCCTATATGTATGACCACTATGGACCAAGATCTTGCATCTTCTTGGAAAATGGGTGAACTTTTGGATAACTGAGAACTGTAATGGCCACACTGAGGAATATTTAACTTAGATAATATAGTCCACCTTAAGGGATACCCTTGAAAAGAGAGGATCCTAAATTACTTAAAGACAATGGAATTCATTTTTTTATCTGCATGCAGAAGCTTCTTATAAACAAAACAACTCTAAAAATAGATCTGAAAGGATCCATACAGCATGCAAATAAAAAGCCTTTTGTAAAAAATTTTGGCCATCTAAACAGGTAAACTTAACGTAGTCCATATGCCAGAAAAGCAATTTGGATCCAATTATATTTTTTGAGATTTTATTATGGTACCTGAGGCATGGCAAAATTTTTAATGGAAGCTATAAATTCAGTTTCTGTCTACGTGTTTATATATATGTTCATATGTGTATAAGTATACTATATATAAGTGATATTTTTGAAGAGCTCTAATTGATTAGCTTAAAGAAAACTAAGAATTTATATAAAATAAGTATTCCTAAAACTTTCAGAAATACAAAAACTAACCCAAATGTTTTTCAAGTTCACATGACACATGATAAACTTTGATAATTAAAAGCTAGTGTAAGTTTGTTGGTTTAGTAAAAGCAGGAATTTCTTCAAAGTTGTCTATAATAAATATAATGCAAACATAACAACTTTTTCTACCTGGGTTTACAAGTCAAATAAGCTTATTTGATCTCTGTGGCACAGAATTTGTCAACAAGAAAAATGAGATGTTTGTTATCTGTTTGATGTCTAATCTAAACAAAATTGTTAAAAACAAGTTAATTTAACTCAATGTGAATAACATAAAATTTTATACTGTTAAATTGAATAATGGATATTCTTTGAATATCTAGATCATTTCCAAATAAGATAATATACTGAGACATTGATTGTGAAACATATTTAAACTTATCTTTTTGACTTAATTTTTAGAGAGACAAAGGATATTTGGGTCTATTAATAAATATATGTTTTGCCACATTAAAATTATATTATGAAAAACATATGTAAATAGTAAGTTATGAGTATTTATAATTATGTATTTATAAGTTTGCTAATCTACTACAGGATATTAATTTATGACAGACAGTTCACAATTTCCTGCTTCCTGGTTTTCACTGGAAACTAAACGTTACTAACACTCACAACTTATAATCAAATACATAAAAATAAAACCACTAGAAACAATAAGAAGAAAGGGAAACAAATATGCATACAAATATGGAAAGAAAATAGGATGTGTTATTAAATGAAAAGAATGCAAGGAATATAGAATCTGCTTTTGTCAGAGAAAAAGGAAAGTAACTTTGTCCTAAAAGAAAATGACTGCCAGGCTCCCTGACTTCAGACTATACTACAAAGCTACAGCAATCAAAACAATATGGTACTGGCACAAAAACAGGAATATAGATCAATAGAACAGGATAGAAAGCCCGGAGATAAACCCACACACATATGGTCACCTTATTTTTGATAAAGGAGGCAAGAATATACAATGGAGAAAAGACAGCCACTTCAATAAGTGGTGCTGGGAAAACTGGACAGCTACATGTAAAAGAATGAAATTAGAACACTCCCTAAAACTGTACACAAAAATAAACTCAAATGGATTAAAGACCTAAATGTAAGACCATACACTATAAAACTCTTAGAGGAAAACATAGGCAGAACACTCCATGACATACAACACAGCAAGATCCTTTTTGACCCACCTCCTAGAGAAATGGAAATAAAAACAAAAATAAACAAATGGGACCTAATGAAGCTTAAGAGCTTTTGTACAGCAAAGGAAACCATAAACAAGACCAAAAGACAACCCTCAGAATGGGAGAAAATATTTGCAGATGAAGCAACTGACAAAGGATTAATCTCCAAAATATACAAGCAGCTCATGCAGCTCAATGTCAAAAAACAAAAAACCCAATCCAAAAATGGGCAGAAGACTTAAATAGACATTTCTCCAAAGAAGATATACAGATTGCCAACAAACACATGAAAGAATGCTCAACATCACTAATAATTACAGAAATGCAAATCAAAACTACAATGAGATATCATCTCACACTGGTCAGAATGGCCATCATCAAAAAGTCTAAAACAATAAATTCTGGAAATGGTGTGGAGAAAAGGGAACACTCTTGCACTGTTGGTGAGAATGTAAATTGATACGCCCACTATGGAGAACAGTATGGAGCTTCCTTAAAAAACTAAAAATAGAACTACCATAGGACCCAGCAATCCCACTCCTGGGCATATACCCTGAGAAAATTATAATTCAAAAAGAGTCATGTACCACAATGTTCATTGCAGCTCTATTTACAATAGCCAGGATATGGAAGCAACCTAAAGTGTCCATCAACAGATGAATGGATAAAGAAGATGTGGCACATATATATAATGGAATATTACTCAGCCATAAAAATAAATGAAATTGGGTTATTTGTAGTGAAGTGGATGGACTTAAGAGTCTGTCATACAGAGTGAAGTAAGTCAGAAAGAGAAAAACAAATACCATATGCTAACACATATATATGGAATGTAAAAAAATAAAATGTTTCTGAAGAACGTAGGGGCAGGACAGGAATAAAAGCACAGACGTAGAGAATGAACTTGAGGACACGGGAAGGGGGAAGGGTAAGCTGGGACGAAGTGAGAGAGTGGCATGGACTTATATATACTACCAAATGTAAAATAGATAGCTAGTGGGAAACAGTTGCATAGCACAGGGAGATCAGCTCAGTGCTTAGTGACCACCTAAAGGGGTGGGAAAAGGAGAGTAGGAGGGGGATGCAAAGGGGAGGAGATCTGGGGATACATGCCTATGTATAGCTGAGTCACTTTGTTATAAAGCAGAAACTAACACTATTTTAAAGCAGTTATACTCCAATAAACATGTTAAAAAAAAAAAAAAAAGAAAAACAGTAAAAAAAGAAACTGGTGTTTCCAGAATAGGAAAGAGAGAAAATGACAGACCTAAATGGATATGGAAAATTTCAGAAGGATCATGGAAAATAAATTTTATGTTATGAGATCAAAGCTAGGTAGAATTGAATATGTTTTTTAATGTGTTTAAATAAAGGTTTTTTAATGTGTTCAATAATGTAGATACAAAACTGATTTTTAATTTTCTCTCTGTTAAAATAATAAATTGTCTTAGATTATTGCCCTGATCTTAGTAAAATATTATAAAATGTTTTTCTTTACATATAATGTAATTTGCCTAGGAAGCAGAGACTTTGTGCCTTATGAAAATATTTTTGTGCTTCATGTTGTCTGTATAAGGTTTTTGATTACTTAGAAAAACTGTCTTTTCAATATTAAAATACCTTAAGTTTTTGTTTGTTTGTTTGTTTTTACAACTATATAACTTTCTGTATTTGCTTTTAAAGTCTTTTAATTGTCACTTTGGAAGAGTGGATAACTGAGTATTGTTTCACAGTGACCTGTGGTCTTATTTGATCAAGTGTTTTAAATTTTTTGACATTTTTAACAAACTTCGCCATAAACTCTATATGAAGTCCATTTGACCTCAAACTAGGTGTCCAGAAGGCCCCAAAAGATCTGAGAGTTGCTCTCTTTCCTTATAAAAAGGGAAATATTAATTTATTTAAGTTTATTTGATGTGTTAAGTTGCATGGGAAACATTATCATATAAAAAAATAATGTTTAATGGTCTTAGATTTTATATAATGTGTATATGTTATTAATATGTGTTCTTGAAATTATATGAAAATTCTAAAATTCTGGCATGTCTTGGTGCAATATCTCATAGTTCCAGTATTATTTTATAATACTGTATATCAAAAAAATAACAATTTGTTTTCAATTGCCTCACTTTTTTTGGTGAACAGTCACCAAATCTTTAACCATGGCTATTTTCATGTCTTTTGTTGCTCACAGACAATTATTGTTTTACTCTTGATTCTGCTCTGAAAGCATTTACAATCAACTGTACACAAAAATGCTTCATGATCAAAGAGATTCATGGAAAAGACTCCAGCAAGTACTCTAGAATACAGGTTTGGTGACTCTAAGATCATAACACTGAACTAAGTAAGAATTTCTAAAACTCTAATGGAAAACTGATTGATTCGTAACCCTGATAACCTAAGATGTAACAAAACAAGAATTAGTTACAGGAGACTGAATGAACTGATGAAGATGATTATAATTTGTATGACTTGTTCTGTTCATAACTCTCGACTGATTTTATCCTTTCTATCCCATTCTATTTATTTAATTTCTGCATTTAACTTTCTCTACAAACGTTCTTTACATTTTGTTTAAAATACAGTTAAGATACATGAAAACAATTTGATCATTTCAGATCTTGCCTTATACTTTGTTAGGTAAGGTCAGGGCAGACTTCAGTTCAAGACTAGTTTTGCCCACTGCCTAGGCAATATCCTTTGGGGTACTCTCCCAAATACCCTATTGAATTATGAAGCATTCCATCCTGGCTGGTAGCAACGTGAACAGTTCCTGGCCTTCTTAGAGATTGCATATTTTTTCATGGACTCTAGTAGTTCGTTCGGCACATATGTGCTCATCAGCAGTCAGCTGAAGATTTGAGGGGACCACCCTGATTATCTCTCGGGTTCTCTTCTCTGTGCAGCTCTCTCCCATCTAGTACCCTGTCCTGTGTACTGAAGATGCCTTGGCCGACCTTGGGTCCCTTGTCTATCTCCTCGAAACAGGGAGCCTCTGACTGGGTTCACCCCTGCCCTGTGCCCCTGAACAGTCTCTCAAGGCTGTGATCTGGCAATTTTAGGGCTCACCTCCTTTATTTTCTCTCTCTTGTTGCCTGATATACAATTGCCCGAAACCATTGTTTCAGACATCTTGTCCATTTTGTTTGTTTTTATTTCAAAAGTGAGGGTAAATCAAATCACTGTTATTCCATCTTGGCTGGAAACTTTGATTATTTATTTTTATATGTGTGGATCAGGAGTCTGGCAGTAAAGAAGGTAATTAAGGACACTCAAGTATAAACATATCAAAAAGGATGAATTTCATATTTGGGAAGATACCCACTTATACACCTTTAAAAAAAGAGAAAAAGGTGTAATTAGAAACATAAGATCAGTTTCAGCTGAGGCTTGAGAACAATTGGCAATGCATTAAAACCACTCTCCTGGAATAGCAAAATGTTAATAACAGAAAATCTGCCAACCAACCTCCACACTCAACCAACTATGCTTCAAAAGAGTTTGGAAAGTCTGAGAAAAGAAGCACGGAGAGAAACACATTAATTTTTGTTGGCCCGTGAGCTCCACCATTTTAAAGAGGGTGATGGTTTGACCTTCCTGCTCTTTATTATAAGTCTGGTAAAGGGTAGTAAGTAGAATCACCTAGCTTGCAATCTGTCCCCGAAGCAGACCTATGTCTGTCCTCACCTTTCAAGTCTAAAATCAAGAGAGTTGCATTGCCTAGATGCTGAGGGGTGAACCAAATTTGGAGGGCTATATTTACCATCCTGCACTTTTAGATTTTATTAAGGTAAACAGTATGTTTTCTGTTGCCTATCAACCTGACATAAAGCACAAGTGATAGAGAGTCATTATGGGGCTATACAGAATTCTTTCTAAGAGCAAAGGTGAACAGATCTTGCCAGAGAGTACCTAGAGGTATTATTAGATATCTGGGTGGAGATATGTTAGAAAGCAATGATCCAGGGAGAAACTATCCGAAATTGAAGGTGAGAGGTTCCCAGCCATGTATCTGAGGAATGCATGGTAACAGTCATGTAAGATACTGGGGCTTATACAGTTCCCAAGGTCATAGGTATGATGCTACCTGTTGACTGAACCCTTTACTGCCTACTTGCCTCTTCACTGTTCCTGTGCACCAGCGCTGCAAGTTCAGAATCCAATTGGGTGGAGGAGAAATAGGCAAGAAATGAAAGGAGGAGAAACATACCACACTTTTTGTGAATGTGGGCATCAAAGTTTACTCACATTTGAGTGAGGGGTGGAGTGGTTTTAGGAAATCAAAGTGTTCACTGCTATGTTCGGGTAGACATTTTAATTCCTGATGAGAGGAGCCTGAATGATTTTAGGATTATCAAAAATGTTTGGGACCTGATAATGTCCCCCTTCCTAGTCCAAGGGAGCAATGACTAATCCAGCCAAATTTAAAAATGAAAAGCACTTTAGGATTACATTCCATCAGTTATGCTTGTTCAGGGAAACAGTTCTATACTCAACAGCAAACCACAGGCATATCTCTCCATACAAAGATGTGGTATTTGGATTCATGAATATGGGACTGGATTTCACATGACCTTGTCTGCTTGACTCACTAAATATTACGCTATTTACTAATAGTAAGGCCAATTAATGTAGCATGATTTTGACTCCTTTCCTATTGTTTTATATCTGGGCTTTTAGTCCCATGGAGACTTTTTCATATCGGGGTTCCAATTATGTCTGTGAGCATGAGTGGTATTTTCCTCATTGGGAAGACGGGAGAGACCTGTTGGTCTCGCAAATGGTGACTGTGGTACTGGTGATGGCCAAGGCTGTGTCAGTGTCTCAGGACTCTGCTTGTTAGGAAGCCAAACTTGCTATCAGGTACTATCTGGTCTATAGCAACTAGCAGCACATCTAAGGGGAGTTAATTATTCATCAGTGTCAGTAGAGGCTACTTTGCAGCAAAGTTTAATCTGGATGATTAATGACCCTTAGCTTCCCAGAACTGTAGGACTACATATGTAGATTAGGGGAATATCAGACACTTCATCAATTTCCTTGCCTTTGTCTTGACTTGTCCTGTGACTACATCTACTAATTAGTTCTAAATGCCACAAGCCCATCTTCAGCTTTCAAGCCAGTCATCAGAGGGCAGACAGCATCTCAGAAGGGCTTGTGGAGCCTGCTGTGTATCTCCATCATAGCCAACATTTCCCCTTGATACTGAACCTCAACATTTTATCTGAGGCTCTGATATTCTGCTAAATGCTTGCCATATTCATCTTTTAAACAAGTATTTATTGAATGTTATCATGTTCCAGGTATTGTGTGACTTACTGGAAATACAAAAGCAAATATGGCAAAGACTAACCCTCAATTATTTTGAAGTCTAGCCCCAATGTTAACCCTTGGTTATGCAAGCAGATAAGCTCTTTTGTTGTATTAGTTAACATGTTTACTAGTGCAAAGATTAGAAACCCAGTCTCAAAGAAACCTAGCAAGTAATGATCTCATTATCTCCAGTTGGAAAGTTTAGAAGTAGGGCAAACTTCAGGATATGTTTGTTGATTCAATTGCTTTAGAAGCCATTGAGGATTCAAGCTTTTTCTACTCCTCCAGTTTTTTAAATTATGGAAATCTCAGGCAGCTTGTTTTGAAGTCACAGGCAAAACAGTCCTCCGACCAAACTATCCTTATTTAGTCTCGCTTTTTAGATAGCCACCTTCAGACAAAACTAGCCTATTTATAAACTTGCCAAAGGCCACAAGAAATTGTGAACACACACCGATATTCTGTAATTTGACTACCATTTGCAGAAATATTGTGGTCTTGGTTGGCTATTGGCCTGGAAAAAATGCAGAACACACAGCAGCCTAGCCAACTTCACAACCAAGTTCTCAGACAGGAATTATGAAGACCTCATTGCTTAGAGTTCTACTTTTTCATTACAAGTAATTGCATATTTTAGAACCTGTCCTTGCAGGGACCCAAGGATAGTACCTTATTTTGAATCAACTGATATATACTTTACTTTAATTAACAAAATCCCAGCTGAATGATCTTAAGTAGTGCAGACGGAATCACACACGTGACAGGAGGTTTAGATGGAGGGCAGACTTCAGGGTTCAAATGTGTCTTCAGGGTCCCAGGTTCCAAGCCTCTCTTTGCATTTCTCTGTGTACTTTTAGCTTTACCCTAAGTTTGGTTCTCTTTACGGTCATGAAATAACTGCTACCAGAAACCGGGACAAGATTCTTCCTTATTTTCAGCTACAGAGCAAAACTTACTTAACTTTCCTATAAGTGCCAAGCAAGCCTATTCTTGGCACAAAATGAGTGATGGAAAATTAAAAATGACATTCAATCTCACGGTTAGATGTTAAGCCCACAATAATTGTATTATTATAGTATAATGAGAAAATTTTTGATAAGGGAGTATAAGTATTAACATAATGAATTAGTGTTTGGATTTCAATAATACCCACCCTCCTCCTCCTAATTTAAAAAATCATTTGAGACATAGATGAATGATTCAGAATTACAATGGTCAGGATTTTGCTGCTACTCCCATAACAGAAAGTAGTTTGGTCAGATGGAGTTCCTTCATATTATTAATAACTTAGGTCCTCCAATTTGGATCTTGGGACATTTTGCATAAGGGAGAGTTTGTGTCTGAAGAAGATGCAACTGTAAGGAGGAATATTTGCCCTGTAGCTCTTGGGCACTCAACAGTGTGCAGCATTAGGAATTTGCCTACTGGCTTGCTTCTAATAAGTAGAATCCAGCACACAACTGGTGAGCTCACTTTAATGGAGGCCAGGAGAACTAGATGGATGTGTCAACCCCAGGACGATAGAGCCAGAAGTGAGAGAGAAAACCTATGCACAGATCATTTTTCCAGTCTCACCATCTTTAATTTTCATCCCTAGGGAAGAGTGAATGGGAGAGCCACACTTTTTAATATTTCCAAGATGTCCCAGGGCAGGATGTTCTAATTCATAGGCACAAAAGTTAGACAGTGAGATGCCTGCTTCCTACACTCTGTTGTCCCAGATTCTACACAATGTTGCCCTCACAGTTCCAAGTTGCTGAGCTCATACGCTCCCTGAGTGATGGAAGGTGCTGGCCATTAACTATAGCTCTGATGGAACGTCTGGAATAGAGGTCCTTAATCCTCAGTGAGTGGTTCTTCTCTTTACCTGCTTTTTTTTGGTGTGTGTGTGTGGCGCAAATCCTCACAAGGGGGCTAGAAGAAATTAAAAACTGGAAGAATAAATATGTACTCTGGTTATTACTGTTTTTTCTGATCCAAGTGGCCTTTGATGGTCAGATTCAAGAATGAAGAATTTAAGGATTTCTTTATTTGTTGACTAATTTGTAGGTCATCCATCAATGAACCAAGTGGTTATCAGAGGGCGATGGAGCAGCTAATATTGATGAGGATTGAAATTCCCACATAACATTTACCTCTGTAATCAAAATGGAACATAATATTATGTTAATGACCCCGGAGGTGTCTTTTCCTTACAGAGAATTTTTTAAATAACAAGCCTATTGACATGTAATGAACATATCATAAAATTTTCCCTTTCAAGTGTACAATCCAAGTATTTTTCAGTATGTTTACAGAATTGTGCACCCATGACCACAATCTAATTTTAGCATATTTTTCATTGCCCCTCCAAAAAACTAATACGCATTAGCAATCACACCTCATATCCACCTCCCCTGAGCACTGGGAAATCGTTAACCTAATTTCTGTCTCTGTGGATTGCCTATTCTGGAGATTTCATGTAAATAGACTTATAAAATATGTGGCCTTTGGTGACTGGCTTCCTTCAGTTTACATAATGCATTTTGTAACATTGCATTATGTAAGGTTTTCCATGTTGTGGCACAACCAGTACTACATTCCATTTCATTGCGGAATAATACTTCATTGTATGGATATGCCACGTTTTGTTCATTTATTCATCAATTGATAGATAATTGTGCTGTATCTACTTCTTTGGCTACTATGAATAAAATTGCTTTGGTCAATTACATACAGATTTTTATATGGGCGTATGTTTTCAGTTCTTTTTGGTATGTACCTAAGAGTGAAAATGCTGGGTCATGTTTAACATTTTGAGAAACTGTCAAACTGTTTCCCAAAGCGTGTGTATCACTTACAATCTTACTGGCAATGTATGAAGGTTCAAATTTCTCATCCTCATCAGCAGTTGTTTTTGTCTGTCTTTTTAAATTTAGCTACTTTACTGGGGTTGAAAAAACAACCTCACTGTGCTTTTGATAGGCATTCCCCTACTGACTAATCATGTTGAGCATATGTACCTATTTACCATTTCTGTACATTCGTAGGAGAAATATCTGTTAATTCTTTTGCCTGTTTTTTTAATTGGGTTATTTGTCTTTTACGGTAATTTTATGAGTATATGTTCTGAATACCAGTCTCTTATCACATATATAATTTGCAAATATTTTTACCATTCTATGAACTGTTATTTCACTTTTTTGATAGTAGTCTTTTGAAACAAAACTTTTTGAAAGTGGCGATGAAGTTCCATTTTTTTAAATGTAGTGTCACATGGGCTTTTGGTGTCATATTTAAGAAATCATGATTTAATCCAAGATTAAAAGGTTTACTCCTATGTTTTTTTTAAAGAACTTTACAGTTTTACCTGTTAAATTTCCATGTGTAATTTTTGAATGTGATTTGAGATATGGTTCTAACTCCGTCTTTTGCAGGTGTATATTCAGTTGTCTCACACAATTTTTTTTTTTTTTTTTTTGGTGGTACGCGGGCTTCTCACTGCTGTGGCCTCTCCCGTTGCGGAGCACAGGCTCTGGACGCTCTGGCTCAGTGGCCATGGCTCACAGGCCCAGCCGCTCCGTGGCATGTGGGAACTTCCCAGACTGGGGCACGAACCCGTGTCCCCTGCATCGGCAGGCGGACTCTCAACCACTGCGCCACCAGGGAAGCCCAGTCACGCTATTTTGAAAATTACTTCTTCTTCTATTTAATTGTCTTGGCATTCTTGTCAAACACCAAGACCATAAATGTGTAGATTTATTTCTGAACTCTCAAATCTATTCCATTGTCCTACATATCATTATACCAGCACCACACTGTCATGATTACTGTAGCTTCAAAGTAAGTTTTGAAGAAATGTGAGTCTTCCAACTTCATTTTTCTTCTGTAATATTGCTTTGACTATTCTGAGACCCTTGTGTTTTCATATGAGTTTAAGATCAGCTTGCCAATTTCTGCAAAAAGCTCTCTGGAATTTCAAGGGTATCATATTGAATATTAGATCACCTTGGGGAGTAATACCATCTCAACAATACTATGTCTTCCAATCTGGGAACATGGAATACATTTATTTAGGTCTTCTTTAATTTGCTTCCATGCTGTTTTGTAGGTCTCAGGGTATAAGTCTCAAACTTCATTTGTTAAATTTATTCCTCAGCATTGTGTTATTGTTGATGTTATTTTAACTGGAATTATTTTCTTAATTCATTTTTGGATTGTTCTTTTCTAATGAATAGAAATGCAATTGATTTTTGTATATTGGTCTTATATACTACAACTCTGATGAACTTTTTGATAAGTTCACAATCTTTCTGTGGATTCCATAGAAATATCTACAAAAAAGATCATATCCTTTCCAAAGAAAGAGAGTTTTACTTATTTTTTTCCCAATCAGGATTTCTTTTATTTCTTTTTGTTTAGTAGTTCTTCTGACTAGAGCCTCAAGAATAAGGTGGAATTAAAGTGATGAGAGCAGACATGAGAGTATTCTTCCTGCTCTTACTGGTACAGTGATCAGCTTGTCACTATTAAGGGTGATGTTAATTGTGTGGTTTTCATAGATGATGTTTATCAGGTTGAGAATTTGCATTCTGTCCCTAGTTTTTTTGAGTTTTTGTTTTATTTAGTTTTTAATCTTGAAAGGTACAGTCATCCCTTGGTATCCATGAGGGATTGGTTCCAGGATACCAAAATACCCTCGGATACCAAAATCCATGGATGTTCAAGTCCCTTATATAAAATGGCTAAGTGTTTGTATACAAGCTGCACACATCCTCCCATATACTTTAAATCATCTCTAGATTACTTATAATGCCTAACACAATGTAAATACTATGTAAATGGTTGAAAATAAAATGTAAATGCTATGTAAATAGCTGTTGTCCTACAACAAATTTAAGTTTTGCTTTTTAGCACTCTCTGGAATTATTTTTTCAAATATTTTTGACCCATGGTTCATAGAATCTATCGATGTAGAACCTGTGTATTGCAGGGCTGACTACAGTTAATTTTTGTCAAATATACTTGCTACATATCCTTAGGTGATCATGTGGTTTTGTTCTTTATTCCATTGATATGGTGAAATACATTTTTTAAAAGATGTTGAACCAGCTTTGCAAGATAAATCGACATCATTATGGTGTTCAATCCTTTTATATTTTGCTTCATTCAGTGTTCTGGTATTAGAATTTTTGTACCTATATTCATAGGTATAATGTTCTGTAGTCTTCTTAGGTTGTAGTTGTCTGATTTTTGTACCATGGTAATCCTAGCTTCATAGAATGTGTAGGGAAGTTTTGTTTTGTTTTGTTTTTCCTCTTCTGTTTTTGGAAGTTTGTAAAGAACTAGTGTTATATTCTCCTTTAAACATTTTGTAAAATTCACCAGTAAAGTAATCTACAATTAGGCTTACTTTTTCGGAAGTTTTTGGTTATTAATTCAATATCGTATAGGTCAATTCAGATCTTCTGTTTCTTCTTGAGTCATATCAGTAATTTTTTCATTCAAAGGAATTTGTCCATTTCAGCTATGTTATCTAATTTGTTGCATACAATTGTTTATAATGTTTTCTCATAATCTTTTTTATTTCCTACAGTTGGAAGTAATGTATCCTCTTTTATTACTGACTTTGGTGATTTGATTCTCCTCTTGTAAACAGATGATTTGTTAAGATAAAGTTTTGTTAATTTTATTTCTCCTTTAATAATCCAATTTTGATTTTAATATCTTTTACTAGTAGGTGCAACGTCTGGTCATTTCAACAACACTTTTATTGATTTTTTTCTCTATGCTTTGACCCTGCTTTCCTGTCTTTTGCATGACATGAATATTTTTGTTAAAAATTGGATATGTTAAATAGCATAGTTTAGGAACTTTTGGAGTCACATTCTCCAGTTTCTTCCCCAAGATTTGCTCTTGCTGCTGTTTTTAGCAGCTTTCCTGCAGTCTGTAAGGTCTGTATTCTGTGTCATGTGTAACCACTGAAGTCTCAGCTTAGTTGGCTTAATTGTCAGGTCATGATTGGACAGACATTTCCTTAACTGTCTTAATCTACTGTCTTTTTTTTTTTTTTTTTCTGAAGGGCACTATGTGTGGTGTGTGTTTGGAATCTATCTTCAAGACTCTATCAGGTAGTTTCAATCTTGTCCTTACTGTTAACTTCCTGCTTGTGCAGAGCCTTGGCATCAGCCAGGGGTGAGAGATCCAGACCTTTTCAGGTCATACCTGGGGGTGCACACAGTCCTGCACATGTCGCTGGCCTTCCAGATTCCCAGGATATATCTCAGACTTCAGAATCCCAATTTGCACATCTCTTTCTCTGGCTTTCATTTTGTGTACTCCTCCTCAGTCATCTGTGATGTTAGGCAATTGCTGATTATTTTAATACATACCTAGGCAAAAGACTATTTGAATTGAACAAAACCTGAGTCAGATCAATTAAGATGAGCCCAATAAGTGGGACTTTGAAGAACTGCCACACAGGACAAGTACTGACAATTCTTTGGGATTGGGGCTTTTGGTGGAGCTCCAAACCTGTTCTCCATCCTCCAAGGGTGCTCTACTGTTGGTTTTCATAACTCCTGTGACTGCAAGGCTAGTTTATTTTGTTGTTGTTGTTGTTTGTTTTTGAGACTACTATGAGGCTGTTAGTGGAAGGATGAGAATAGGACAATTGAAAATGCTGTAATGTTTGCTTTTCTTTTTGTAGTTGTTTTCCTTTAATAAAAGTTTCTCAGATTGTTGCAAACCTTTGGCTAATTTCCAGAGTGCTGAAAGTTGATTTTGACCATTTTTGCCAACTTCTCGTTGCTTTTAAAGAGGAGGAGAATTTTACAGGTGCTTACAATGCCATTCTGGAAGTGCTTCCCAGTGACTAACTTTTAAAACACTCAATAAATAAAAAATATAATACCATGAGGGCAAGGGTTTTTTTTTTTCTGTTTTTGAAACTAATTTTCCTCGGTTCCTAGGGGCTGCCACATATATGGGGACTCAATAAATATTTGTTGAATGAATCAATTCATTATTTTTTGTCGTTGATGAAAGTCAATAGAAATTAAATCTCAAGAGAAGTGTATTGAGGGTGCATAGCATATTGAGAATACCTCCAACATTTTTAGGCTGTGACTCTGGGCCAGCAGTACACTTAGTGCTTGTTCCACACTATTTCATTTAACCTTCACAACAAACATTTGCGGTTTCACTGAAGTTAGAGGTATCCTGTAACCTTCTCAAAGTAATACAGCTGGGCTTCCCTGGTGGCACAGTGGTTGAGAGTCTGCCTGCCGACGCAGGGGAAACAGGTTTGTACCCTGGTCTGGGAAGATCCCATATGCTGTGGTGCGGCTGGGTCCATGAGCCATGGTCGCTGAGCCTGTGCGTCCAGAGCCTGTGCTCTGCAACGGGAGAGGCCTCAACAGTGAGAGGTCCGCATACCGAAAAAAAAAAAAAAATCAAAGTAATACAGCTAGCAAGTGGTCAAATAAGGATTGCAAGTAAGAAACTGAACCTGGAACCAAATTTGTGTACATAACATAATATTGCCACTTCCCCAACTCATTGGATTTGAGAGCTTTAAAATGTCATGGAAATATCAGAGAATAGATTTATTAAAAAAAGATACAGATAAATTCCAGAAGTAATATTTTTCTTTTCTACTCTTTTTTTTCCTGACCAAAATCCTATCAGTTTTATTTTTTACAAATTTATTTTTTATTTATTGTTTTTGGTTGCGTTGGGTCTTTGTTGCTGCGTACGGGCTTTTCTCTGATTGTGGTGAGCTGGGGCTACTCTTCATTTCAGTGCTGGGGCTTCTCATTGCTGTGGCCTCTCCCACTGCAGAGCATGGGCTCTAGGTGCATGGACTCACTAGTTGTGGCACATGGGCTTAGGTGCTCCGCAGCATGCGGGATCTTCCCAGACCAGGGTTTGAGCCCGTGTCCCCCACATTGGCAGGTGGATTCCCAACAACTGTGCCACCAGAGAAGCCACCCTATTAGTTTTGAATTAAGAAAAATTTACCAGGCCTATACAATAGGTCACAATAAACTAGCTTCATTATTCATCACTGAGAGGAGTCTTGTAAAAAATCAGCTGTTTACATGACAGAAAGCAAAATCCTTTCCTGGACAGCAGACACCTTTTCTCCCCCAAGCCTGGCCTATCCAGGGATCTCTTCTGCCTCACACACCACTGTCAGCATTCTCCTTTGTTCCTTCCTTCTCTCAGTTCTGTGATTTATGCCCCTAATAATTTCTGCTCTGATACATGTAAGAAAACATGATGACGTGATTTAATATAATTTCATTTAATTAATGTGTTTGATTGTGTCTGCTCCCTTTTTAAATTCCAGCAACTTCCTATTGTCTGAATAGCAAGTTCCAAACTATCTATCCCACCATAGGAGACTCCCAAACCCACTCCTAATCAGAATTGTGTCTTCCTCCTTGCTACTCTCCTCAAACATAGATTTACTATTATCTGAAGATATATGTCACTGAAGTTGAAAGTAAAGGTTTTGAGTTTTCACATTTTATCTTCAAATCTCCTTGACATCCCTTTTGAAGTGTGTGACCATTGCCTAGTAAGGTCACTTTTGTGAGCCTCATTTTGATCATCTATTAGATGGGCCAGATTATGCCACTTTAACAAGGTTATTGATAAGACTTAATGAGGTAATGCTTATACTTAGCAGGGTAGGAGCTCCATAAGTTCCCAGTATTTGGTACCTCTTGTAATTGGTAAATCCTGTTATTTGTCTCTCAGACCTTTTCTGTGGCTGTGGCCCCTCTGCTCTTCTTTCTTTGTCTTGGGGAAGAAGTTCTAGGACCTTGCGTCTCTTCTGCATCCAGCGAAGTCAGGCCTGGCTCTGAGAACCTTTGGTTTGTTTTCTCTAAGTCAGTGCCCTGAAGTGTCCCATTTGTGCATCTTCTCCCAGTGCAGCAAAGCCTAGCTGGCTGGTGCTATCCGTGTGCTCTCTGAAGGAGCTCATGCGTGCATAGGCAGAGGCTGCCCTGGTGCAGCCTGTGGGCATCCACCTGCAATCGCGGGCAGTGCAAGATGCTGGGCGGGGTTGATGGCTGGCTGCAGGCATCCTCAGGTGGACGGTCCTGTGAACTTTGTGCGCAGTTCTCTGGGGAGCCCATGAGTCAGTAGGATCTGTGGCCAGTTGTTGAGATCCATGTGCTCTCTACTCTGAGCCTTTGCCCTCTTCCTCTGCCCCTGGTTGTTCCCAGACTACTCTGTTATGCTGATACTCTTAGTATTTTAGGTGGGGGTGACACAGAATTGGGCCAATGTGGCAAAGTCCCACAGGGCTGCGGAAGCTGGGCGGTCACTTCACTCTCACTTTCCAGATGGGAATAAGTGTGGACCAAAAAGACCTTCCTTGGCTCTTGGGGAATGGGGTCACACAGGCCAAGTGAAACTTTACTATCTTCAGTGCGTCTGCTCTCAGATGTCTTCCTCCTAAGGTGCTGGGACCTCTGGGCTTCCGTGAAGGTAATTCTTGTTCATTGGCAGTTATTAAAATTGCTGTTTTTAGAGGGGGCGAGGAAAGAGAGCTGGAGCCTCCGATTCTACCATCTTGCTGATGTTAACTCATTGTTCTCTTTTCCTCACTGAGCCAGACAGTATTTTATCTCCATCTTTTTAATTTAGCATCTCCTCACCATAGATTTACTTTTCTTTCTTGGGAATATCTGTCTTCCTAGAGCTTACTGAGATAGTGGACAGTAAGCCCTGTGAGGGATGAGATTTAGATGGTCTTCCTCACTGTGTCCTACAATATCTAGCAACTGTTATTCGTTCAATAAAGTTTAGTTAAATATTGGAAAAAAGCAGCAAATATAGATAGGTGTTTTAATAATTACTTCTATTATGTGCAACAACTATTTCTGGATATCTGCTTTGCCTTGGCCTCTTTAGGATTTTCTCAGATTTCTGTGTTGCAGGTTTTTTCAGTTGCTGTTTTGTTTCCTGTTTACTTACCCTTGAATTAGGAGAAATAGGTTTAGATATTTTTCTGGGCACAGTTGTTATCATCCCTTTGCACACACAGGCTTTCGGTGAAATACTTCCTTATATGTCACAGTCTGTAGAAGTATCAGTACACAGATTTTAGCCAATATTTAGTGTATTATGACCATTCATTTAATATTCTCTGTAATATACTTGGACTCTCTTTTCCCCTTCAGAACTAAATTATATAATTATATTAAAACACATGAGATAAAATCTTATTCTTTTCTATATCTTTCTATTGTGAATTCAAAAGTATTCTTACTCTCTTGGCCATGCTTCTTGGCAGGCTCTTTTTGTCACTGAAACCACTTGTAACAGTTTCCCAAAGTGCCTTACACATTTCAGGATATAATGTACATCTCTGCATTATATCTTAGCCCTTTTCTCTGCCTGAGCTGAGTTCTGATACCTTCTGAATGGATTTAGTAGTAGAGTCCCTGACTGGGGTGGGGTGGGAGGTTCACACACAGACAACTGCCTGTTTTTCCAGTCATTAGTGTTTTCCTTTACTGTAGTGTCTGCAGTAAGCTTAAACCTCTTCCTTGCTGTTTCTCAAGTGTTGTACTATTCTGGTCAGTGGATTATTTATTTATAGGACCTACCTTTATGTCTCATTCAAATCCATTAGTACATTCATTAGTTGAGAGTCTCTCAAAGAAGCTATGCTTAGAATTTTGCTTTATATCTTCAGGAGAATTGTATTGAGAAATCTGAAAAGATAATACAATGTATAAATAACATCACACCACATAAATTTGGACAACGGCTGTGTTAATTTTATGTATCAACTTGACTGGGCTAACAGATGCACAGATAATTGATAAAACATTAATTCTGGGTGTGTCAGGTCTGTGATGGTGTTTCTAGAAGAGATTAGTACTTAAATCAGCTGACTAGTAAAGATCTCCCCCACCAAATCGAGTTGGCATCATCCAATCTGTTACAGGTCTGAATAGAACAAAAATACAGAAGAAATTGGAATAATATAACAAATTGGAGTAATACAAACTACTTCACTGTGTTAATTGTAAAGATGTGACCTCCTGTGAGATAAAACGTAAATAGATTAATGAAGCCTTAACACTAAGCTGTACTAACTCATGAGACAGCATAACTCTTTGTACCCTCTACAATTCTAAAAATGCTTCCTTAAAGAGCATTTCCACCCCTCCCTTATAATACTCCTTTGAACCACTGAGGAGACATAATATTGGCCAAACAGACATGAAATTTATTCTACTGTCTCACTGCCTAAGTTCTTAGGATTTAATTTAAACTAACTTGAAAGCAAAAGCACATCTGAGTAGCACTAATAAAAAATCTAATGAATATAAGAGTTAAAGAGCTTAACAAAAAATTCATCAATCTTAGAATCAGTTTATAGAAATTAAGAACAAAATCATATTTCACAGTAGATTTTAGGTTTTAACTATACAGACAATGTGAAAGTACAAATTGAACTACTTCTCCTAGGATGAGGGGAACTTAGAGATTTAAGTAGTCAAATATGATGTCCAAAAACTTAACATACATTTTAAAAATAAATGCCATTTTGACTCCCAAATTTTCTGCATAATTTTATCTTTTAATTTAATTTTTTCATTTTGACTTACCTGTTAAAATGTGTATCTTCAAAAATGAGCTAGAAAATTAAGGGAATGGGAGGATTGCCTTCAAAAAAAATTGGGGGCTTGCTTGGTGGCGCAGTGGTTGAGAGTCCGCCTGCGGATTCAGGGGACACGGGTTCGCGCCCCGGTACGGGAAGGTCCCACGTGCCACGGAGCGGCTGTGCCCGTGAGCCATGGTCACTGATTCTGCACGTCCGGAGCCTGTGCTCTGCAGCAGGAGAGGCCACAACAGTGAGAGGCCTGCGTACTGAAAAAAAAAAAATGGAACAAGTTTGTATGAAACTTGGTGTCCCAAAGTGTGCACTATATTGGAGAAATGTAAATTTGGGGAGAACCAAAACAACACTTTATAACTGTTAATCATGTAAAAACATCTGACAGTAGAAGAGGTAGTCTATTAAATCATTAGCCCTGAAAAACTTCTACAGAACATCTGGTACATGCAGAGAGGAATGAGGACATTATATACATAAGGGAAATCTCACACAGAAACAAGTAATTAATTTTCATTTACTATTTAATCTTGTTTCATGTAATGGAGAAAATAATCTTTGGAGATTTGATTTTACTTGATGTTTACTTCTACTTTTTGGCATTTTGGAGAAAAGAGTAATCAATTTAATTTACCTTGTATATATTTTACTAGATATGCTCTAGCTTTTTGTATGGTTGCATGCTATACAAATTTATTAACATAAAAAATCAAGACTAGGAGGTAGCTCATTGGATTTAGATGCAGAAATATCCACTGGCAATTCTGACATTAAAATATTTATTCCCAATTCTCACCCTTCCTCAGCTATCAGAAATATCACTTCTCACAATTGTCCCATGTTCTCAAAGATAGGTCTTCAAGAGATAGGTGATTGCAACTTAAGACATACAACAACCTCTGTCATGAGAGTTAGCCAAGTGCAGTGAGAATCAGAATAAAATTAGAATATTTCCTAACACCATATGCAAAAATAAACTCAAAATGAATTAAAGACCTAAATGTAAGGCCAGACACTATAAATCTCTTAGAGAAAACTACTGGCAGAACACTCTATGACATAAATCACAGCAAGATCCTTTTTAACCCACCTCCTAGAGAAAAGGAAATAAAAACAAAAATAAACCAATGGGACTTAGTGAAACTTAAAAGATTTTGAACAGCAAAGGAAACCATAAAAAGGACAAAAAGACAACCCTCAGATTGGGGAAAAATATCGGCAAATAAGGCAACTGACCAAGGACTAATCTCCAAGATTTACAAGCAGCTCATGCAGCTCAATATCAAAAAAACAAACAACACGATGCAAAAATGGGAGGAAGACCTAAACAGACATTTCTCCAAAGAAGACATACAGATTGCCAACAAACATATGAAAGGATGCTCAAGATCACTAATTGTTAGAGAAATGCAAATCAAAATTACAATGAGGTGTCACTTCACATTGGTCAGATTGGTCATTATCAAAAAATCTACAAACAACAAATGTTGGAGAGGGTGTGGAGAAAAGGGAACCCTCTTGAACTGTTGGTGGGAATGTAAATTGTTACTGCCACTGTGGAGAACAATATAGAGGTTCCTTAAAAAACTAAAAATAGAACTACGATATGACCCAGCCATTCCACTACTGGGCATATAATCTGAGAAAACCATAACGCAAAAAGAGTCATGTACCACAATGTTCATTGCAGCTATATTTACAGTAGCCAGGACATGGAAGCAACCTAAGTGTCCATCAACAGATGAATGGATAAAGAAGATGTGGCACATACGTACAATGGAATATTACTCAGCCATAAAAAGAAACGAAATTGAGTTATTTGTAGTGAGGTGGATGGACATAGAGTCTGCCATACAGAATGAAGTAAGTCAGAAAGAGAAAAACAATACTGTATGCTAACACATATATATGGAATCTAAAAAAAAAAAAAAAAAGGTTCTGAAGAAACTAGGGGCAGGACAGGAATAAAGATGCAGACATAGAAAATGGACTTGAGGATGTGGGGAGGGGGAAGGGTAAGCTGGGACAAAGTGAGATAGTGGCATGGACATATATACACTACCAAATGTAACATAGAAAGCTAGTGGGAAGCAGCCTCATAGCACAGGGAGAACATCTCTGTGCTTTGTGACCACCTAGAGTGGTGAGATAGGGAGGGTGGCAGGGAGATGCAAGAGGGAGTGGATACGGGGATATATATATATACACATACATATACATATATATGTATACATATATATATATATATATATGTATATATATATATGATTCACTTTGTTATACAGCAGAAACTAACACAACATGGTAAAGCAGTTATACTCTGAGAAAGATCTTGAAGAAAAAGAAAAAAAGCACAACATTTAGACTAGCGGAAGGTAACCAAATACTTTTTAAATGTCTCACGCTTTACCCTTCCTGCCTCCCTCCTTCCTTCCCTCTCTTGCTTTTCTAATTCTGTCTTTTCATAGTAACCAGTTATCTGTGATAATTCCTTTAGAAAAATATATCCTCATTTGAATGTAAAAGAAACTCTAATATTTGTAGTTCTTTTATGAGTAGGACATGTGTTCAGAATACGCTACATATCTTAGAAAAGAATCATACTGACCAATATATCACCAGTGCTTCTGAAGTGTTTAGATTTACTAAAAATGGATTTTTTTTCCTTAAAGGTTCTCTTTCTATTTTTTTTCTAATATTGCAAACCATGTTCTGTGCCCACACAGACAAAGCAATATAACACATGGCTTCTAATATTTCTATTTATATAGTTGCAGGACTCTTTCCAGTGACCACTGAGAAGGATTTTCTCCATTCTTCCTCAGTGAAAGTGACTGAAAGGGAGAACTGGCCTCAGAATAATTTGGACTTGCACATGCTTGAGCCAAGTATGAAATACTTTTTTTTTTTTTAAGAAGGTGTTGGAGGTAAGAGTTTATTAATTTTTTTATTTATTTTTGCTGTGTTGGGTCTTTGTTTCTGTGCGAGGGCTTTCTCTCTTTGTGGCAAGTGGGGGCCACTCTTCATCGTGGAGCACGGACCTCTCACTATTGCGGCCTCTGTTGTTGCGGAGCACAGACTCCAGACACGCAGACTCAGTAGTTGTGGCTCACGGGCTCCAGATGCGCAGGCTCAGTAGTTATGGCTCACAGGCCTAGTTGCTCCATGGCATGTGGGATCTTCCCAGACCGGGGCTCGAACCCATGTCCCCTGCATTGGCAGGTGGATTCTTAACCACTGCACCACCAGGGAAGTCCTGACCCACTGGATTTTTAATAGAATGTTTTTTAGTCTCCATATGTTTCGGCTTTTCCCATTTTTCTTCCTGTAATTGATTTCTAGTTTCACACTGTTGTGGTTGGAAAAAATACTCGATATAATTTCTATCTTCTTAAATTTGTTAGACTACTTTTCTGGCTTAGCATGTATTTTATCCTAGAGAATGTTGTATGTGCACTTGAAAAGAATGTGTATTCTGCTGTTTGGGGATGTAATGTCCTGTAGGTATCTATTAAGTCTAACTGGTCTGTTGTGTCATTTAAGACCACTGTTGCCTTATTGATTTTCTGTTTAAATGATCTGACAGTTGATGTAAGTGGGGAACTAAAGTCCCCTACTCTTAATGTATTACTGTCAATATCTCCACTGATGTCTGTCAATGTTTGTTTTATATATTTAAGTGCTCCTATATTAGGTGTGTATATGTTTACAAGTGTTATATCCTCTTCTTGTATTGACCCCTTCATCATTATATAATGCCATTTTTGTCTTTTGCTATAGACTTTGTTTTAAAGTATGCTTTGTCTGATGAGTGTTTCTACCCCAGTTTTCTTGTCATTGCCATTTGCAAGAAATACCATTTTCCATACCCTCACTTTCAGTCTGTTGTGTCTTTAGCTCTGATGTGATCCTTTTGTAGGCAGCATATAGATTTAGTCTTTTTAAAAAAAATCCAATCAGCCACCTTATGACTTTTGATTTGATCATTTATTCCATTGACATACAAGTGATTATTGATAGATATGTTCTTATTGCCATTTTGTTATTTTCCAGTTGCGTTTGCAGTTTTTCTATTCTTTTCTCCTTTTAGTCCCTTCCCTCGTGATTTGATGATTTTCTTTAGTGTTATGTTTGTGTTCCTTTCTCTCTAGTTTTTGTGTATCTATTGTAGATTTTTGATATGTGGTTACTATGGGGTTCATGTATGTTGACTTATAACTATATCTATTGTTTTAAACTGATAGTAATTTTTTTTAAAGGAGATGTTGGGGGTAGGAGTTTATTAATTAATTAATTTTTGCTGTGTTGCGTCTTTGTTTCTGTGCGAGGGCTTTCTCTAGTTGTGGCAAGTGGGGTCCACTTTTCATCGCGGTGCGCGGGCCTCTCACTATCGTGGCCTCTCTTGTTGCAGAGCACAGGCTCCAGATGTGCAGGCTCAGTAGTTTTGGCTCACGGGCCTAGCTGCTCCGTGGCATGTGGGATCCTCCCAGACCAGGGCTCAAACCTGTGTCCCCTGCATTAGCAGGCAGATTCTCAACCACTGTGCCACCAGGGAAGCCCTGAAATACTTTTTCTGATGTTACTGTGGGTATATCTGGTTAAAGCTGCACATGTGATCAAACCCTTGCCCTCCAGCTCTGATTCTCACCTCTATATGACTATGTATAGTTTCTTCATCATTCTCCAAAGATCCTTTGTTGTTTTTAGGATAAATTCTTAACAATCCTTAGCATGGCCTGTAAGATGTTTTATGGTTAAACCTCTGTTGACCTCTGTACACACACACACACACACACACACACACACACACACACACACACACAATTCCTCTCTGCCATCTTCCAACTCATAGTAGCCTTCTGACTTCAACCCTAAGTTACCACTCTAATTTTCCTTTCTGACACTTGCTATTGCATGTAAATGCTAAGCTCTAAGCTATAGAATCTGGGGTCACATTTGTTTTGCTCACCAATATATTTCTAGCCCTTTGCAGAATATAGCTGGTACCAAACTATGATTTTCAAATTAATGACTGGTTTGGTATTTATTTTTTCTTTCAAAACGTGGTCATATTTTTCATACTTATATTTTTAGCCTTTTGATATTTCCAGTCTGGATTATGTCATTGTATTTAGATGTAAACTATTATGCTGCATAAACAAATTGTTAACTTTAATCCTGGTACTGTAAGGACTGACTCTTCCCTTCAGAATTCTACCTCTTTTTTTTTTTTTAACTACTCAGACTCTTGCCCTTAAGTCTAATTATTGTACCTATGTGCTTTCACTTGGGAGTACAGTTGGCAGATAGCCTGAGGGTGGTTTTAGGTTTGGAATTGTCAGGAGTCGGCAATGTTGACGCCTGCTATTCCTGCTGCTTCCTTTGGCTGTGATGACTTTGCTGGCCTGATTTATTTGCCCAAGTTCTGGAGTTTCATTCCGGTGGAGGAAGTCAGTTTTCTCATCATACCCTCTGTGGGTATTTCATGCTTCTTTGTCTGCTCCGATACTTGACCTCCTAACTTCCTTAGCATGTAATATGGGTCCTCTTTGACTTCAGTCCTAATATTCACAGCAGTGTTCACTTTGCCTTATGTAATTTGGCCTCAGTCTCGGGTATTTTGTATTTCTCTAAATTATATTATGCATCTGGTTCCTAATAATATAGTTTAGGTTTTCTGGTAGAGAGGAAACTCTAATACTCTTCAAAACTTTAATATATGATGCCTCATTTCATTTTCAGATGGCAACATGTGAAAAATGAACAAAAAAGAATGCAATATGGTTCTTGACCATTAGTTAACATTAAATATGTACTCAAAAATAACTCACTGCTGTGAAGCCTGACTCTTGTATGGGATTGCTGAATATGGCAAATAAAAATTCAGTACACTCAGTTACATATGTCCCCATAGTGCATTCCTATTTACTCATAGTAAAATAGTATTCTTTGTTTATCTGAAATTCATATTTAACTGGGAACTCTGTATTTTATGTGGCAACTCCCCTACTCTATGCTATCTAGTGTTAAAAATTAGATGAATTTATTTCTATAGTTACCAGACTCCACAAGAATCAGAAACCTTAGATAAGGGTTTCTAGAAGGAAGTCTTGTTTAGTATTATTATTAACTACTAAATGTTATTTCTAGTGAAGAATTTATTTTACAGAGTTATTTTCAAAATTATAGTTGTTTTTGACTTGAACTTATCTAAACCTTTGTCTCTAAATGAGCTCTTGAAATAATTACATCATTTAGTTTTTGTCTGATTTTTTCGACCATAATTTTTGTTCTTGCCTGTCTTTATTACCTCTGCCATTTTAACCTCTATTTACTTTTTCTCATAGGCGTTTTCTATTTCTTAATTAACTTTATTTGAATGAATTTTTCTTAATTCATTTTGAATTTTCAATTGCTTGCTTCTTATTATCTAGTTTCCGTGAAGAGATCTCAAAAATCAACTATATAACTGATTTAGGTTAATGTTTTGTTGATTAATGACAATAAGGAATATTCTAATGACATCCTGATAATGTATAAACCTGAATCACTGACTGTATTGGTCAGTAAAAATTTCTATGTAAATATCCACTGGTAGCTACATGAGAGGCATTTAGTTTCATAAGTAAAATTATTAATATGTATAAATAACAGAGCTATATATATATATGTTATTTTCAAAGAGGAGGGGATAACTTAAGAAACTGCCTTTATATTTAAATTATCATGTAGTAAAATATGTAATGAAATTGACAAATCTCTAAAAAAATGAAATATAATAAAAATCTATTACTGTGAAACATCTGCAGAACACGAGGCTTATTTGTTCATGAACAATTCAGTTTTCAAGAAGTTAAACATTCCTAGGTAAACCTGTATAAAATTTCAGCAAAAAGTCATTGATGTATCAAAGCCAGTGTAATTAAAACAGTGATATCATTACATTAATGACTTCGTAAGTGCTTAGTCTGGATTAGGACTTGGAGTTAGCAATTTACCTCCATTTCCAAGTTTTATTTTTACTATAATGTTATGAGATGAGCAGTATCCTTCCTGTTTTTCAGAAGGGGAAATATTTGTTTTATTTCTTTAAAACAATTTTTTTTTTTTTTTTTTTTTTTTTTGCGGTACGCGGGGCTCTCACTGTTGTGGCCTCTGTTGCGGAGCACAGGCTCCGGACGTGCACGCGCAGGCTCAGCAGCCATGGCTCACGGGCCTAGCCACTCCGCGGCATGTGGGATCTTCCCGGACCAGGGCACGAACCCGTGTTCGTGCAGACTCTCAACCACTGCGCCACAAGGGAAGTTATTTTTTAACTTAGGAAAACAGCTAAAATGTACATTAAACAGAGCTATAAACATGTTTTTGAACAACAATTAATGTTTCAGGTTACAATTCTTACTGTTATCACTCCTTGTTTTTTTTCTGGGACACCAACTCTCATTGCTCCTTTGAAGGAAAATAGAATACTGTGCTTAAGAGACCTGTCTGCTAACACAATCAGACCTACATTTCAACCCTAGTCTGCTAAGTGCTAACAATGATCTTGGGCAAATTACTGTCAGGCTTCATTTCTCATATAATTTTGGATTAACAGGGCTTGTACCATAGGGCTGTTGTAGAGATTAAATTAAATAATATATGAGGTATGCTTAGTACCTGGCTTATGTTAGTTACTCAGTAACTGGTAATAATTATAATTATTTGCTTAATCTATCATGGGCCAACTTTTCCCAGGTCATGTTTTGCCTCCTTTATCACCAGCATTTTCTTTCATTTATATTCAATTGAAAATGTCTCTGTGCAGCTTTCTTCAGTGTTTATCTCAACCTCAGTTATAAGAGGTCCTTTTTGCCTTCCTACATTCTTAGTTTGTCTGTTTTTCATGATTCTAATCAGCTAAACAAATAGATCATTCTATTACCAGGGGATTTCTTTAATCCAACACTATTTTTCTTTGTCACATTGCAGAGGCAGGAAAACAAAATGATCAGCTATGAAGTATGTGTTTGACAATGTAAAAAGCCATGGGTGATTATATTTTCCTAATCTGAAAAATATAATTCTCAGAGTTTATCACTTTAGAGGAGGAAGGTATAGTTGGGGGTCCGTGGGGAGAAGCAGGGGCACTTACTAAATTTCTCAATACAAGGAACTGCCTGGATTAATTGACACATAATGTGCCATTATATAGAAACCTTAAAAAATTTATTCAATTTTTAAATTAACAAGTGAAGAAATGGTCTTTATACTAAGTCAAGAGAATCAATGCTGTGCTAAGATCCATTTTTCTTAAAATAGTCATGGAAATTCATCTGAGTTGCTACCATTTAACTTTTCTGAAAACTTTAACCTATCCAACATGTCTGAATAAATTACATCTTCATAATTTACCTAAAAATTATTCAAGGATATGATGTAATATTAGATATATTAGATATAAATACAAAACATGTATATAGTGCTGCTTATGTTTATAAAATTGTACAAATATAAGAACTGAGAGGTGGCACATTAAAATGGTAACCATTGTATATGGTAATTTGATTTCTTTTCTTGGTATGTATAATGAGTTGATATTTTCTGAATTTTCTAAAACAAACTCACGATCTTAAAATCAGAAATTAGCATAATCAAAAAAGAGAAAAGAAAATATAATACAAAGATAAAGAGACAAATAGAATTAATTACAAAAAGAATATTTCTAAAAATAATTTTTAATGATTAAAATGATTTGAAAAGAGGAATTAACAGGAAAAAGAAATAGTGAGCATGAAGACAATTCAATATTAAGCCTGCAATGAATGTAGCTAACACTATTAGACTTTGACTTATATTTTTACTTTTTCAAAGGTAAAGTTAGAGAACAGATAGAAGACAATTCAACATATTGAAGGTTGCAAGCGATTTTTAAAAGGTTGATTAAAGTCTCATCTGTTTTTCCTCACTTACATTGCTTTCAATTTAGAGCCTATGTCTCCACCAGCAGGGAAACTTAAAAGGACCAATTACGTTAGTTTTAACTTTTAAAAAGATGGAACTTAATAACAAAAAGAGGGACATCAGAGAGTATGATTAAATAATCATGAGAGGTGGCTAAATAAAAATCCAAGTCAAATAAATGTTAAAAGCATTTAAAAATGTTAAAAGCATAGTCTAGTCACAGGCTGTGTTCAGGACTCTGATGCTGATGTGTGCCACTGGTAAACTCACTCTTCATTATTTAGCTCAGGAAAGATCCTAGAATGCAACAGCCAGTTTTCCTCTGCACATTTAGGCTCTACTCAGACTTTTCCAGCTGTAGGCCTTGGCTCTGTCACACCCTCATTTCAGTTCTCCAGCCCATGGGTCCGCCTCTAGCCTTGGCCCTGTGGTTAACAAGTCCCATCACAGCTGGGCCTGTGGCCAAATGCCTGGCTCCCAGCCCAGTGTGGCAACCCCACCCTGAAAGAAAGAGGGGCTTGGGAAAACTTGCTCGCTCTCTCTGATCAAGCAACTTTGTCCCCTTGAATCGGCTTTGACTTCCTCACTTTGGTACAGAGCAGTCTAGATATAGGACTCTCAACCAGGGGCGTGAGAGTCTCTGTGCTGCCTTCCTCCTACCTAATACCTGCATCCATCTGAAATTCAGAGACCAGAAGTGAGAAAACATCTAAAAGTCTGATTCACCTACATCTCTGCCCATCTTTCTACTAAAAATTCCCTGGGGGAAGGGAAATTTCCCTCTCCTTCCAGTCTGAATACTGCCTCGAGGGCATACTATTCTGGTTTCCTCCATAATCTGTGATCTCGTGTTGTAATTCTAAAACTGCAGATAAACTACCTTTTTGCCTCTATACATTTTGTGTTCCTCAGAAGCGTTTACCTTAGAGTTGATGTTATTAATACCTTTATTTCATAAAATTGGTGCCCTCATATTTGAAGAAATATGAATATTCATGTTAGCGAGATTACCTATGAGAAAAATGTTAGCAGATATATCTGTATCACAGTGCCTTTTAATTTATAGATCTTTTCCCCAAAGAAACTGCCTCTTCCTTTGTAATTCTTTGTCTTACTATACAAATTATTTTAATTTCTCAGTGTTTTATCTTATTTCTACCATATAATTATACTTAATGTATATGACAATTTAGCACAATCTATTTTTAGAAAAATGTGTGCATTTTCCATGTAAAAATATATATCATAAAACACAAATAAACATACCAGTAGTTTGTTCTTTTTATATGAATTCATTCTGAAAATGCATTCTTTTCTGGGAATTGTCATAGATGCTAAATATTTTAAGATCTTTAGCTTCCAATGTAAAAAAAAATGTTAATTAGTGTATTTTCCCTTAAGTATAATCTTATTTAAAGAGTGTTTTGGGGAATCAATTGTTTCTATGGTAACTCAGAATTCAAGTGGAATTACAACCTGCTGAAGCATGATCCATTTAATCAATCTCATGAAAGAGATTTAGAAAAATACTACTTAAAAGAGTGAAGGCATTAGTCTTCTTCAAGTAAATTCTTGCGAAAAATGACAGCACTTCTTTGTGTTTACTGTGTTGTGTTCACTTCACTGCTTCAACCAAATTCCAGTATAATGTATAATGGTTTAATTACAGGAATAGGAATTAGGAGTTTTTCACTGATAAAGAAAAGTCCATAAAAACAATATAATCACAGGTTATAATCATAGGTTATAGAGGTTAGGAGCCCAAATTTTATCATTACCCCAGCTTCCCTTGGAGTTTCAAACTTTTTCAGCTGTACACAAAGAAATGATCACAGAATCAGGAACTCAGTACAATTTTAACAGTTAAACATGCATACAATTTACTCAAATGCATAGCAGTCTAAATTTTTAGAGAACAAAACTTAGATAAGGAAGCTTGAGTAGGTTTTTCTCTTCTCATCTGAATATACATGGTTGATCCCCTCCAGATAGTGCCACACCACTTTACCTTTGAGATTCAGGTTTGATGACTGGTAATAAGGTGGCAAGAAGAGGAAAGAAGCCTTACCAGATTTTGCCCTTGGATGAAGAGGAGCAAAGTGCCCTGGGCACCCTATATGCTGAACAATCGGAACAGCAATGATTTTTTTCTTAATGAAAGTGAATGTGGAGTAAACAGAGAAAAAAGCATGGGAAGAGCACTGAAAGTTCTTTCTCCACTGTGGCTTCTTCAGGTTACTCGAATCTCTATTCATAATCTTCCAAATATAAATTAAGTAACACCCTCAGATTCAGATATTTTATAAGAATTAAATTGATTCATCACATCTAGTAGGTTCTTATTGATCATAATAATTCACTACTGTAAAACTGTTTATTTTAACAGCATATTCTTGATTTTAAAGATTATACTGTAATATTGAATAAAGTTTTGATTTGAAAAAAGTACTGTTCACTAGCTGATTTTCTTTTTCCACATGAAAAGAGGAGTACATCCAGTTTATTAATTATTGAATTAAACATAGTGATGTTACCAGTCTTAGAAGAATAGTGTGAGTATTAGATAGTGTTTATAAAAAAGTTCTATGAACTCTAAAGGCATAGAAATTTTAACCGACATATTATCTTTTGCAGTGTGATAAAATCTTCCTATTTGAATTGGACAAGTAAAATAGGTATAAATATATGATACTTTTATTTTATAAATAAATATAGCAATTATGAATCTCTATCACGATACTCAGATTCAGGCCTTCAAGAACTAAAGCTTTATTTTTAATATCTCATCCACTAATATTGTCTTCCATTGGACTGGCAGATAAACTGGGACCCACACATACAACCCCATCTGTATAGAAGGGATTGTGCCCTAGTTCTGTTTCTTACAGACAGCTGAAGGATAAAAGGGAATGGGGCCAACACTCAGACAACATGAGTTACTGCAAAACTATCTCTCATCACTGTCTTGATGATGTCCATGAGTTTAGTATGTTTCTACAGCTTCCCAAGGTACTTTTTTTAAACTGCTTATCTTATCTATCTGGAGCTACTTATGCAACCAACCTCCCTCATTTTGTTGCCTTTCTCTAACACTTCCAACGTGAGTGAATGAACACTTTGTTCTAGTCTTACAGAAATATTTTTCTTGTCTTAGAGGAAAAGCTATACCCAAAAAGATGCTTCTCCAAGGTGGAACTTCTATGACTCCAAATTTCCTCATCCACTTTTACCCTTTTTATTAACTTTATGCTCTCCCAAGGAATTAGGTATTTAGTGTACAAAGAGTAGAATGGCTTGACCCTACATCTCATTTCTTCCCTACTACATACTTTCCAGACACCAGTAAAGAATATAACTTTCTAACTTCATGAAAGCAAGTAAGGAAGAGGTAAATATACTGGAAGAAACAGTATATGTTATTCATTCAAATTATCATCCAAGCAGATAGTTTAAATATGTAAGCACATTGGGAAATTTGCTTTGTGCTTGTATCTATCAGAATAGTTAGGATTTTGCTGAGATAGCACATACTCCCTAAATTTTGTGCTTCAACAATAACAATTTTTGTTTTGTTGCTGTTATTCATTTTATTGCAGGTCTTCTAGTGAGTCTTTTCTGTATCACTGCTGGCTTAACTTAGGGACCTGGGGTGCTGGAGCAGCTGCTGTCTGGAAAGTGCTATTGTTGTAACAGAGGGAAAAAAAAAGATCTTGAATTGTCAATTACATATACTGGCCTAGAAATAAAATTATTTGGCCAATACAAGTCAACCAAATGGTTTCCTCCAAATCAAAGAACTTGCCTAGAAGAAAACTACTATCTGAAAGTAGCCCCAAGGGTCACCACAGTTCTGTGCATTAGTGTTAAATGTATTTTCATGTCTGTCTTTGCAAAAAAGCATAATCATTTAATGGAAGGATTTAAAAATAAAGTGAATGAATGGAGTTAGTGTCTCCCCATAACTAGGGCACCTGCCAGCCACTGGTGGGGGACTTTGATGCCCAAGAAGATGGGAGGCACCCCAAAGTGAACCAGTAGGATGAAGGGGACTGAGGGAGGAGGAGAAGTGGAGGCCAGACAGGATCGGCACCCCTGAGGCCGGGGAGATCAGGAGAGACAGGCAGGAGGGGCCCTCCAGGAGGAAAGGGAGAGGAGCAGAAGGCATTTGCCCTGCCCACTCAGGTACGGGAAGCCTGCTGAGCCCCCAGGCTGAACCCCTGCCCTTCAGAGCCTCCCCAGGCCACATGGGTCCTTGGGGGCACAGGAGGGAGACCTAAGAGGTCAGGATAAGCAGGCGGGAGGAGCCAACAGGAGGAGGAGGAGAGGAGAGGGGGTGTCTGCCCTGAGCACTAAAGCCCTGGAAGCCTGCTGGGCTCCCAGGTGAGGTCCCCCTTCCCTCTGAGACCAGGGGTGGAGGTACATCTGGGCCCCTTCTGTTCCTTGAGCCTAAGCCCCACCCCCCACAGCTCCCAGAGCCTTTTCCAGCCCTGTGGGTCCTGAGCATTGGCCCTACCCACCACCCAAACTTTGCCCTTGCTTAGGCCTCACCCTCCACAGCCAAGGCCTTTTCCCTTCCCCTGCTCTGCCCTTTTTTTTACTATTGTGGTACTAATATACCTTCTGGTTATTGATTCATCTATATTTTTATTTTTATATTCTTTCTAACATATCTGAAGTTTCCTAGTCTAATTTTATTTTTTACTTTGTTATTGTTCTCTTATTTATTTATTTATTTTTTTTGCTGCCCCACGTGGCTTGTGGGATCCTTGTTCACGAGCCAGGGGTCAGGCCAAAGCTCCTGCAGTGGGAGCTCTGAGTCCAAGCCACTGGACTAACAGAGAGCCTCAGACCCCAGGGAATATTCATCAGAGTGAGGTCTCACAGAGTCCCCCATCTCAGCACCAAGATCCAGCTCTACCCAATAATTTACAAACTCCAGTGTTGGAAGCCTCAGGCCAAACAACCAGTAAGACAGGAATACAATCCCACTCATTAAAAAAAAAAAAAAAAAGAAGAAAACTAAATGAGATGGCAAAAGAATATGTCAATATGAAGGAACAAGGTGAAAACCTACAAGACCAAATAAATGAAAAGGAAATAGGCAAATCCACCTGAAAAAGAATTCAGAGTAATAATAATAAGATGATCCAGAATCTCAGAAATAGAATGGTGGTATGGATTGAGAAAATAAAAGAAATGTTTAATAAAGGTCTAGAAGAACTAAAGAACAAACAGAGATGAGCAATACAATAACTGAAATGACAAATACACTAGAAAGAATCAATAACAGAATAAGTGAGGCAGAAGAACGAATAAGTGAGCTGAAAGACAAAATTGTGGAAATAACTGCCGAGGAACAGAATAAAGAAAAGAGAATGAAAATAATTGAAGACAATCTCAGACACCTCTGAGACAACACTAAACACACCAACATTCGAATTATAGGTGTCTCAGAGGAAGAGAAAAAGAAAGGGTCTGAGAAAATATTTGAAGAGATTATAGTGAAAAACTTCCCTAACATGGGAAAGAAAATAGTCACCCAAGACCAGGAAGCACAGAGAGTCACATACAGGATAAACCCTAGGAAAAACACACCAAGACACATATTAATCAAATTAAAAAAATTAAATTCAAAGAAAAAATATTAAAAGCAGCAAGGGAAAAACAAAAAGTAACATACAAAGGAATCCCCATAAGGTTATCAGCTGATTTTTCAGTGGAAACACTGTTGGCCAGAAGGGAGTGACAAGATATACTTAAAGTGAGGAAAGAGAAAAACTTACAACCAAGATTGCTCTACCCAGCAAGGATCTCATTCAGGTTCGATGGAGAAGTCAAAAGCTTTTCAGGCATACAAAAGCTAAGAGAATTCAGCACCACCAAACCAGCTTTACAGCAAATACCAAAGAAACTTCTCTAGGCAGGAAACACAAGAAAAGAAAAAGACACACACAAACAAACCCAAAACAATTAAGAAAATGTCAATAGGAACATAACATATGGATAATAACCTTGAATGTAAATGGATTAAATGCCCCAACCAAAAGACACAGACTGGCTGAATGGATAAAAAATCAAGACCCATATATATGCTGTCTACAAGCCTCTCACTTAGGACCTAGGTTCACATACAAACTGGAAGTGAGGGGATGGAAAAAGATATTCCATGCAAATAGAAATCAAAAGAAAGCTTGAGTAGCAATACTCATATCAGATAAAATAGACTTTAAAATAAAGACTGTTGCAAGAGATAAGGAGGGATACTACATATTGATCAAAGGATCAATCCAAAAAGAATATACAACAATTATAAATGTTTATGCACCCAACATAGGAGCACCTCAATGCATTAGGCAAATGCTAACAACCAAGAAAGGAGGAATCAACAGTAACATAATAATACTAGGTTATTTAACACCCCACTTACAATAATGGACAGATCTTGCAAAATGAAAATAAATAAGAAAACACTAGCTTTAAATGACACAATAGACCAGATAGATTTAATTGATATTTATATATCATTCCACCCAAAGTGGCAGACTACACTTTCTTCTCAAGTGCACATGAAACATTCTCCAGGGTAGATCACATCTTGGGTCACAAATCAAGCCTTGGAATATTTAAGAAAATTGAAATCATATTAAGCATCTATTCTGACCACAACACGATGAGACTGGAAATCAATTACATGAAAAATACTGTAAAAAAACACAAATAAATGGAGTCTAAACAGTGCACTACTAAATAACAAAGAGACCACTGAAGAAATCAAAGAACAAGTTAAAAATACATAGAAACAAATGACAATGAAAACACAATGACCCAAAGCTAATGGGATGCAGCTCTAAGAGGGAAGTTTATAGCAATTCAACTTCACTTCAAGAAAAATCTCAAAAAAACAATCTAACCCTACACTTAAAACAAGTAGAGAAAGAAGAATGAAGAAAACCCAAAATCAGTAGAGGAAAGAAATCATAAAGATCAGAGCAGAAATAAATGAAATAGAAATGAAGAAAACAATAACAAAGATAAATAAAACTAAAAGCTTGTTGTTTGAGAAGATAAACAAAATTGATAAACCATTAGCCAGACTCATCAAGAAAAAAAGGGAGAGGACGCAAATCATAAAATTAGAAATGAAAAAGGAGAAATCATAATTGACACTGAAGAAATAGAAAGGGTTATAAGAGACTACTAAAAATAACTATATGCCAATAAAATGGGCAACCATGAAGAAATGGACAACCATGAAGAAATGGACAAATTCTTGGAAAGGTACAATTTTTCAAGACTGAACCAGGAAGAATTAGAAAATATAAACAGACCTATCACAAGTAATGAAATTGAAACTGTAATTAAAAATCTTCTAACAAACTAAAGTCCAAGATGAGATGGCTTCACAGGTCAATTCTCTCAAACATTTAGAAGAAACACCGAACCTTCTCAAACATTTCCAAAAAATTGCAGAGGGAGAAAAATTCCTAAACTCATTCTATGAAGTCACCATCACAGTGATACCAAAACCAGAAAAAAAAAAAATCACACAAAAAAAGAAAATTATAGACCAATATCCCTGATGAACATAGATGCAAAAATCCTGAACAAAATACTAGCAAACAGAATCCAACAGCACATTGAAAGAATCATACACCCTGATCAAGTGGGATTTATCCCAGGGATGCAAGCGTTCTTCAATGTATGCAAATCAATCAATGTGATACACCACATTAACAACTTAAGGAATAAAAACCACATGATCATCTCAATAGATGCGGAAAAAGCTTTTGACGAAATTCAACACCTATTTATGATAAAAACTCTCCAGAAAATGGGCATAGGCAGAACCTACCTCAACATAATAAAGGCTGTATATGACAAACACATGGTGAAAAGCTGAAAGTATTTTCACTAAGATCAGGAACAAGACAAGCACGTGCACTCTCACTACACTTACTCAACATAGTTTTGGAAGTCCTAGCCACAGCAATCAGAGAAGAAAAATAAATAAAAGGAATACAAATTGGAAAAGAAGAAGTAAAATTGTCACTGTTTGCCGATGACATGATACTATACATAGAAAATCCTAAAGATGCCACCATAAAACTACTAGAACTAATCAATGAATATGGTAAGGTTGCAGGATATAATATTAATGCACAGAAATCTCTCGCATTTCTATACACCAACAACAAAACATCAGCAAGAGAAATTAAGGAAACACTCTCGTTTACCACTGTAACAAAAAGAATAAAATACCTAGGAATAAACCTGCCTAAGGAGGTGAAAGACTTGTACTTAGAAAACTATAAAACACTGACAAAAGAAGTAAAAGATGACATAAACAAGATGGAGAAATATACCATGTTCTTGGATTGGAAAAATCAATATTGTGAAAATGACTATACCACCCAAAGCAATTTACAGATTCTATGCAATACCTATCAAACTACCAATGGCATTCTTCACAGAATTAGAACAAAAATTTTTACATTTTGTATGGAAACACAAAACACTCTGAATATCCAAAGCAATCTTGAGAAAGAAAAACGGAGTTGGAGGAATGAGGCTCCCTGACTTCAAACTATACCACAAAGCTGCAGTAATCAAGCCAGTATGTACCGGCACAAAAATAGAAATATAGATCAATGGTACAGGATAGAATGCCCAGAGATAAACCCACGTACGTATGGGCACCTAATTTATGACAAAGAGGCAAGAACATACTGTGGCGAAAAGACAGCCTCTTCAATAAGTTGTGCTGGGAAAACTGGATAACTACATGTAAAAGAATTAACTTAGAACACGACCTAACACCACACACAAAATAAGCTCCAAATGGATTAAAGACTTAAATGCAAGACCAGACATTATAAAACTTTTAGAGGAAAATATAGGAAAAACACTCATTGACATAAGCCACAGCAAGATCTTTTTTGACCCACCTACTAGAGTAACAGAAATAAAAACAAAAATAAACAAATGCAACTTAAACTAAAAATATTTTGCACAGCAAAGGAAACCATAAACAAGACAAAAAGACAACCCTCAGAATGGGAGAAAATATTCACAGATGAAACAAGAGACAAAGAATTAACTTACAAAATATACAAACAGCTCATGGGGCTCAATATCAAGAAAACACAATTTCCAGTTATAAAATGTGCAGAAGACCTACATAGACGTTTCACCAAGGAAGACATACAGATGGCCAAGAGGCACATGGAAAGATGCTCAACATCACTAATTATTAGAGAAATGCAAATCAAAGCTGCAAGGAGGTATCGCCTCATGCCAGTCAGAATGGCCATTACCATAAAATCTAGAAACATTTCTTGGCAAGGGTGTGGTGAAATGGGAACCCTCTTGCACTGTTGGTGTGAATGTAAATTGATATAACCACTATGGAAAATGGTTTTGAGTTTCCTTAAAAAATTAAAAATAGAACTACCTTATGACTCAGCAATCTCACTACTGGGCATACACCCCGAGAAAACCATAATTCATAAAGAGACATGTACCACAATGTTCATTGCAGCACTATTTAAAATAGCCAGGGCATGGAACCAACCTATATGTTCATCAACAAATGAAAGGGTAAAGAAGATGTGGCACATATATACAATGAAATATTAGCCATAAAAAGGAATGAAATTGAATTATTTGTAGTGAGGTGGATGGACTTAGAGCCTGTCATACAGAGTGAAGTAAGTCAGAAACAGAAAACCAAATACCGTATGCTAATGAACATACATGAAATCTAAATAAAATAAAATAAAATGGTACTGATGAATCTAGTGGCAGGGCAGGAATAAAGAGGTGGACAGAGAGTGAACATGAGGACATGGGGTGAGAGGGGGAAGCTGAGGCAAAGTGAGAGTAGTATCAACATATATACACTACCGAATGTAAAATAGTTGGCTAGTGGGAAGCAGCATCATAGCATAGGGAGTTGGACTTAGTGCTTTGCAGTGACCTAGAGGGATGGGATACGAAGGATGGGAAGGAGGCTCAAGAGGGAAGGGACATAGGGACATGTGTATGCATATGGCTAATTCGCTTTGTTGTGCAACAGAATCTAACACATTATTGTGAAGCAATTTTAGTCCAATAAAGATCTGTCAAAAAATAATAAAAGGGGGTTCCCTGGTGGCTCAGTGGTTGAGAGTCCGCCTGCCGATGCAGGGGACGCGGGTTTGTGCCCCGGTGCGGGACGATCCCACATGTCGCGGAGCGGCTGGGCCCGTGAGCCATGATGGCCGCTGCGCCTGCACGTCTGGAGCCTGTGCTCTGCAACGGGAGAGGCCACAATAGTGAAAGGCCCGAGTACCGCAAAAAAACAAAAACAAAAACAAAAACAAAAATTAAAAAAAATAATAAATGGAATGATTTGACATCCTCTAATTCTCCAAAAATTTTAGACCAGCCTAAAATAGGCAACTTAGTAAGCCAAACAGTTTGAAAATTGAGAGCTGCTTTTTCTTCTTGACATCACTCAATAAATTTTTTCCAAAATATTGATTAAGTATTTATTTGGAAATTACTAAGCAACTTGCCTTGGAAAACACATCATAAAAATGGCTGATATTGACATCAAGGAATTTAGAAGTTAATGATGAAGAAAATTTATGTAAATAACTTTTACCCTGCAATTCCAATAAAATCACCCTTGTGAAATTCACAAATACCTACTTGATTGCATAATTATTGGTCAACTCCTAGTTCTCTTTTTAATAGACCCTCTCCAGCTTGTAACATATCATTACTATTACTTCCTCTTTAAGAACCTCCCTCCACCCCACCAACTGTACCTTATCTTCTAGCACAGTCTCTTTGTTGCAGATATACAAGTAATTTTTCTAGTTGCATTTTTTCTTTTGACCTCCAGACTTCTATAATTCACCATCTAATTTACATCAACACTGCTATAGCTAAAAGAAAACTCAAAAGTACCATGCCTAAAATTTTACTCTGAATTCTCCCTCCCCAAATACATCTTTCTCTCACTTTACCCATCTCATTAAGAAACACAACCATTCATTTATTGTGAGTGACTTTCTTAAAGTCACATTTGAAGGTTCTCTATAGTTGTTACACACTCCAAACTCCTCATCCAACACTTCAGCAAATGCTATCAACCATACATTCAACTGTACATGATAACTTCATTACCTTCACCGTTAAACACACACACACACACACACACACACATCCAATGTACTATCATTTCTATGTGAATTTGTTCTGTTGACCTAAAACAAATAGACTGCCAGCAAAGATGAGTTGACTTGTGAGGAACAGAGAATTGCAAATCGGATTCTGCAAGCATATTTGCCAGCAAGGGAAGGAGAACGCTATTATAGAGGCAGAAACAAAGTTGGGGCGCTACAGTAAACAAACAGCCGTGGATTTTCACTGCCTGAGTCCTTGCCAGAAAACAAGAGGAGCCTTCCTGTTGGGCTCTGATATCATCACAGGGCATGAGAGTTCCTCCTTCATGCTTCATGACTCTGTTTAATTGAGGTTTCTGTTTATCAGTTTTTAACACTTTCCCTTCTTAGGAGTTTTCTCTGAAAGCATTGCTGATCAGGAGTCAGGCTTTCTGGGTTCAGTTACTCTTTGCCTCTCAATGGCAGGAAAGATCTTCCTGGGTGAAGTGTCTGACATCCAAAGGAAAGTTCATGGCTTGAAATCTATTAAAGTCACATGTGAGCAATACAGGGAGGGGTAGGAGGGAGAGCTTTCAGATTTTTTTTTATCTGAAGTCCATATGTGATCAGGATCATAGACACTGAAGATCATCTGATGTGTTATGTCATCATCAAAGGTTGGTTACGAACTTGCATCAGGCCTGTCTGGTTATCTTGGGAAAGCTGTCATCAGATGTCATCTGCTTCATCTCCAGGAAATCTTTACTCTCTGGGTTACCAGATAATGTGCAGATCCAGTCCGGGTTTTGTACTTTCCTTGGGTGTGTCACATGACTCCAAAAGTCAATTCTTTGGAGTTTGGCAGCACAAGGGTTAATTGGCAGTATCTGATGAAGAGAGCCTTTCTGGAGGTGCCTTTCTAACAAATAAAATCTCCAGGTAGCAAGATGTAATGCTTAAGGTCTTCATCTCCAAACAGTGCGGTGTGAAAAGATTGCTCCACCAAAACATGGATATTTTTAATAGATGTAGTTAAGCACCTGAAATACAGGAGTATCTTTTCCTTTTATTGATTGTTGGTCAAAAAAAGCAGGAGCCAAGTGCACTGGGCATCCCATGACTATCTCAAAGGATGAGTTTATGAGTTCCAAAAGGGGTGGATCTGAGATTTAGAAAGACCGACAGCAATGTTTTTGCCAATGTATTCTGAGAACCTTTAAAATTTTGCCAATTGAGACTTAACAGTGCCACTAGTGCATTTGACTAAACCAGAGGAATGAGGATAGGAGGCACAGTAGAAGTGTTGTAAAACTAGATGAAGTTAAATAGTCTGTACAGACGTGTACCTGACCAATAAAATGGGTCCTTCTGCCACAATAAAGTATAGAGGATTTTCCCAGGTAGGAATAATGCTTTTTTTTTTTTTTCCAAAAGGATTGCAAGCGATGGGTTCAGTCCAGTTTGAAAACATACAGACAATGACTACAATATATTTATAACCATGAGATGGAGAAAGTTGCATGAAAGTCTTTTGCCAGACATCGAATGATTCATTAAGCAGTTTAAAATGTCTGGGAGCAGTACAAACAGACTTCCTTGGGTTGTACTTCAGACAACTGGGACAAGTGAGTTAGGCAGTTTTGTGGCCTTGCTAATGTTTCCCCAACAATACAGATTTATTAAAGCTATCATTTTGTCAGTAGACCAATGGTTGAATCATGTACATTGGTGAAGAGTGGAAATTTAGTCTCCAGTAGGGCTGGGTTATTTGGTCTAAAGCAGAATTTTCTATTTTTATCAAACTAACAATTGTTGAATTTCCAGTCTTGTTTTTCCTTTTCTGAGACTAATTGTTGGGGTTCTCTAGACTGTTTCTAAGTTATCACTTGGGTAAATAGTCCATTGGACCATGGCAGATGTTTGGCTGCTGTTGGCCCCTGTAGGACATCATTCCTTATGGAAATATCAGCAATGTGATTATCCTTAACTTCCAGAGAGACACATTTATAATATCTTGGAATCTTAATAACAGCTAAAATGGTAGGTTAAAGTATTGCATTCAATAATTTTTAAACATAGAGGCCATTTTAAATTTTATTTCCACTGGAATTAAGAAAGCCACACTGTTTCCAGAACATTTCAAAATCATAAGTTACTCCAAAGGCATATCTTTATCAGTATAAATGTTGATAGTTTTGCTCTTAGCTAAAGTGCAAGCTCATGTAGGAGCATATAATTAAGCTTGCTGGACTGAAGTAACCATAGGTAAAAGATGCTGCCTCAACAATATCAAAAGGAGTTGAAATAGCATACCCTATTTGTATGTACAAATAGAAATGTGAACTACAAGTCAGTGTTACCCAGAGAAATTTCCTGTAGTTCACAGAGTCAGAAGTTCTTCCATCAGCATGAATCAGTCATGAGGGACTTTGTTGGTAGACAGAGGAGAGAAGGGTAACAGGTTTAAAGTCATTACAATCTAAATGAGTTATGTGAGGAGCAGTCAACAAAAGGACTTCCTAGGAGGTGAAACCACTGACTGAGAAATGTTAAGTGTGATGAGAATTCATGAGAATTTGGTCTTAACCCAAAGGGCAGTGGTTGTAATTTCAAGGCAAAGGGGGTATCCCTGGGCCACAGGGTCCAGTTTCTGGCTGTAATACCCTATGAGTCAATGGTACTCCCTATGTTTTTGGATGAGTACCCCAAGAGTATCCCCTTCCTTTTCATATACAAAGAGGAGAAAAGGAGCTCATAATTGGAATGCCCAAGGGCAAGTGGAATTAGCAATTCTCTATTAAGGCCTTAAAATCTATGTCCTCTGATTCGTCCCATAAAATTGGGTCAGGGTATTTATTGCTTAGTAAATCTTACAGAGGATTGACCACAAGAGAGAAGTTTGTAATCCAATTTTGAAAATAATTAACTAGCCTCAGAAAACCTTGCAATTGTCACTTAATTTTGGGTTTGGAAAAATTAGGACACCATGATATGTGTTTGGATCTAGGTGTTTCCAGTGTTCTGACATCAGATACCCTAAATATCAAACCTGGGTTTGGACAAACTGCAGTTTTTTTTGGCAACCTTATGTCTCTTTAAGGCTAAAAGCTTTAGCAAGTGGATGCTGTCTTTTTGTGTGGAAGCTTGAGAAGGAGAGAAAAGGAACAAATCATCCACATCCTGAAACTAGTAGAAACTCAAGGAAACTTTATGTCATACAGGTCAACCTTTATTTACTGGGAGAAACAGAAAGGGCTTGCAGTACAACCCTGAGGCATTACTGTCCAGATGATTTTTTCCTTTCCCAAATGTACACAAAAACATACTGGCTAACTTCAGCTGGAATACTAAAGAAATAAATCAATTACATAAATCAATTACAGTAAAGGATTTTCTTCAGGTGAGAGTGGGTCTTAGTAATGTATGAGGGTTAGACAATACACTGTGTCGAGGGATAACAAGGTTGTTTATTGCTCAGAGTCCTGGAAAATCCTCCATCCTCAGCCCTTAGGTCTTCTCAATGGGAAAATAGGAGTATTACAGGGACTAATACAAGATATAAAGAGGCCTTGAGTCTTATAATTTTCTATTATATATTTTGTGCTTTAAGAGGCCTCTTTACCTATAGAATATTGATTACTTCTGGGAAGCGGTTTTGAGGGATCTATCTGAATATTAATGGGATGTGTGCTGTAAACTTTGCCAATATCAGTTAGAGATTTTTCTCACAAGGAGGTTGGTAGCTGATTCAATAGAAACAAATGATCATTGTTTTAGAATCAGCTCTAGTACCATCAGAGAGAGGGAGAGAGGGAATAAAAAAGTCAAAGGGTCATTTCATTCACCTTGTTGGTTACTTTTATGGCTATTGTCAAGTTCTAGAATTATTTTCCTCTTTTGGGAGAAAGACATTTCTGAATGATACTTCCCTGAGACATCTTGGCCTAGATGGACAGGGTTGGAGGAATTAAGGAGGAAAGGGAATGTATCTCTCAAAGGACCTAAACAAAAGGGAATAGTCTGAGTAATCTCCACCACTTGAACTGTTTTTTCTGAGGTGGAGCTGCTTTGTACTAGTGGGGTTGAGCACCAAGAGTGTGGCTCTGGTATCATTAGGACTGAAAGAGATTCATCCCCAACTTGGAGAAATGTTTCTCCAAGCTGTTTAAGACAGAAGATTGGGGAAATCTCCCGTAGTTCCTTGGAGCCCCATTATAGAGAATTGGGAGGATATTGAAAAGGCTGGTTAAAAGACTGAGGGTGTCTAAAGTGCTTAAATTTGTAACAATCTCTTTTCCAATGTCCTGGCTCTTTGCGATAATAGCAGAAATTAGGAGGGTTTTGATTTCACTAAGGGGCATCCATTTGCTGGAGTTAAAGGATTTTGGCAGTCTTCCTTTGACGTGCTCATCTAGAGTGTGAAGAGAGCTGGTTTTCCAATCTAGAGTGGACATAGTTTCCTATTCCATCCTGGTCCTTTTTACAAGAAGGGGAATGTCCTCGCTCAGCCCATTAACAGAGTTGAAGGCTACCCAGGTGAAATCAACATCTGAAGAATGACTAGAATTTTCTTTAAAAATGATCTGAGGGGCTTCCCTGGTGGTGCACTGGTTGAGAGTCCGCCTGCCGATGCAGGGGACATGGGTTCGTGCCCTGGTGCGGGAAGATCCCACGTGCCGCGGAGCGGCTGGGCCTGTGAGCCATGGCCGCTGAGCCTGCGCGTCCGGAGCCTGTGCTCTGCAACAGGAGAGCACAACAGTGACAGGCCTGTGTACCGCAAAAATAAATAAATAAATAAATATAAATAAATAAATAAAAATAATCTGAACTTGATTGTCATAGTCATAAACAGGTTCATCAGATTTTTGTGTGGCAGCCTGAATGTTGTTCTAATCGACAGGCTTTGGAAAAGCCTTAGGAATTGCTCTATGAAGTTGCCTGGAAATTGCCTGATCCTGGTCATATAATAAGTAGTTAGAAGCCTGGTCTCCCAGTTGTGATTCTAGAGATCTCAAAGGATTTCCCAATTAGAGATTTTCACCCAGTATTGTGTGTGGCCTTCATCAACAAACATATGAACTAGCTCATACAGGTTAGAGAATGCAAGTTGATAAGTCTGAATGACTAAATTAAATTCCTCAGTAAATCTGTGAGGATCTTTAGAACTTTGGGAACATCTTTGACTTTGACTCTCCGTACAGTTTTAATCCAGGGAATTTAATTCAGGCTCAAAATTTAATTGTTTGGACTCTGCATCCTTAATTTTCAAAGGGGTATATTTGACAAGTTCAGAGAAAAAGGGAGAGTGAAAGTTTCAGGGAAAATGGAAAGTCTGGCAAGGGAATTAATATTCCGGAACTGAGGGTATAATGGGGCTTAGGGGTGAGTTTAGATCCAGGAGAAAGATGTAACTTCAAACTACAAGGTTGGTGAGAAAAGCAGTGAGCAACAATGGGTTCAAGTGTGGGTACCACACCTGTTTGCTCACCAATCCATGAACCTTCAGTTTTTATGTTTTTCTGGACCCCATATGGGCCACCAAAAAGTTGAGCTGAAATAGACTGCCAGATATTTCTCCAGCAAAAATAGGTTTATTTGGGATCAGCAGAGAATTGCAATCCGAGGTCTGCAGCCATATTGAGCCACACCCAAGTTCCCCACCCAGCAAGGGAAGGAGAAAGATTTTATAGAGAGAAAAATGAAGTTGGGAGGGCTATAAGAAAAAGTAAAAGTTCATAGGTTATTTTTGGCTGAGTCCTTGCCAGGAAAGAAGAGGGCTTCTCCTTCCTGTTGGGCTCTGCTATTGTCACAGGGTGTGAGAATGTTTCTTTCTGGTCTTCCAGCTCTATTTAATTTAGGATTCTGTTTACTAATTTTTTTAATAGTACAATAGCTGTTCGGCTTCTGTTTTGCAACTTTCTACCAACTTCACAATGAATGCCTGTACATGGAAAATAATTACTGAGTGGTGATTGTACACATCAGGCTTGCAGTCAGTCATTTAGCTTGTTATTAACTCTATTGAATGCCTGCTATACAAAAGGGAGTGAACTAGAACTAAAGATGACACACCTATGTCCTTAAAGACTGAATAAAGGCTCAATTATATTTAATGTAAGCATCCATTTTTATGCTTTTGTGTTTATAAAGGTGATTCTAGTGTGTTTCAGAGAGTCTCATAGTTCTTCTGAGTATTGTAAAATACCTCCAGTAAAATTTAGTCAAAAATATTTCAATAAATCTGGTTTCAATTTATTTTCTCTCTAATCCTCTCAACAATTTAGAGAGGGAAAACCAGCACTGCACTGAATGAAATAAAAAGCTTCCCATCAGTAAATTTTTGCAAATGCAGGTTCAAACATTTGTTTTGATTAAGTCAAACTTAATCTTCTGATAGAATTAACTGTACCATATAACTGACAATTTTTTTAATAGATAAAAGAAAATAGTTTCACTTACACGTTTTTTTCAGAAGGTCACTAAAATCTTCTAATTTTAATTTGCAATGTGTTTATGAATGGTGACAATCTCACACACTGGAAATAATAGTTCAATAACTTTAAAGTGAATAATTTTATTATACATTGGAAAATTTAAACTGGAAAAACATGCCAAGCTTTTATTTATTTTCTACCCATTAACTTTATTTTATTTTATTTTATTATTTACCATCTTTATTGGAGTATAATTACTTTACAGTGTTGTGTTAGATTCTGCTGTTTAACAAACTAAATCAGCTTTACATATACATATATCCCATATCTCCTCCCTCTTGTGTCTCCCTACCTCCCACCCTCCCTTATCCCACCCCTCTAGGTGGTCACAAAGCACCGAGTTGATCTCCCTATGCTATCTGGCTGCTTCTCACTAACTATCTATTTTACATTTAGTAGTGTATGTATGTCAGTGCTACTCTTTCACTTCGTCCCAGCTTCCCCTTCCCCTTCCCCGTGTCTTCAAGTACGTTCTCTATGTCTGTGTCTTTATTCTTGTCCTGTGCCTAGTTTCTTCAGAACCTTTTTTTCTTTTTTAGATTCTATATATGTGTGTTAGCGTACAGTATTTGTTTTACTCTTTTGGACTTCACTCTGTATGACAGACACTAGGTCCATCCACCTTACTACAAATAACTCAATTTTAGTTTTCTTTTATGGGTGAGTAACATTCCATTTTACATATGTGCCATCTTCCTTATCCATTCATCTGTCAAAGGACACTTAGGCTGTTTCCATGTCCTGGCTATCGTAAATAGAGCTGCAATGAACATTGTGGTACATGGCTCTTTTTGAATTATGGTTTTCAAAGGGTATATGCCCAGTACTGGAATTTTTGGGTCATATGGTAGTTCTATTTTTAGTTTTATAAGGAACCTCCATACAGTTCTCCATAGTGGCTGTAACAATTTACATTCCCACCAAAAGTGCAAGAGAGTTCTCCTTTCTCCACACCCTCTCCAATATTAATTGTTTGTAGATTTTTTGATGATGGTCGTTCTGAGTGGTGTGAGATGATATCTCATTGTAATTTTGTTTTGCATTTCGCTAATGATTAGTGATGTTATGCATTCTTTCATGTGTTTGTTGGCCATCTGTATATCTTCTTTAGAGAAAGGTCTATTTAGGTCTTCTGCCCATTTCTGGATCGGGCTGTTTGTTTATTTGATATTGAGCTGCATGAGCTGCTTGTAAATTTTGGAAATTAATCCTTTCTCAGTTGCTTCATTTGCAAATATTTTCGCCCATTCTGAGGGTTGTCTTTTCGCCTTGCTTCTGGTTTCCTTTGCTGTGCAAAAGCTTTTAAGTTTTATTAGGTCCCATGTGTTTATTTTTGTTTTTATTTCCATTTCTCTAGGAGGTGGGTCAAAAAGGATCTTGCTGTGATTTATGTCATGGAGTGTTCTGCCTATGTTTTCCTCTAAGAGTTTTATAGTGTCTGGCCTTACATTTAGGTCTTTAATCCATTTTGAGTTTATTTTTGTGTATGGTGTTAAGAAGTGTTCTCATTTCATTCTTTTACATGTTCAGTTTTCCCAGCACCTCTTATCGAAGAGGCTGTCTTTCCTCCATTGTATATGCTTGCCTCCTTTATCAAATATAAGGTGACCATATGTTTGTGGGTTTATCTCTGGGCTTTCTATCCTGTTCCATTGATCTATGTTTCTGGTTTTGTGCCAGTACCATACTGTCTTGATTACTGTAGCTTTGTAGCAGAGTCTGAAGTCAGGAACTCTGATTCCTCTAGCTGTCTTTTTCTTTCTCACGCTTGCTTTGTCTATTCAGAGTCTTTTTTGTTTCCATACAAATTGTGAACTTTTTGGTTCTAGTTCTGTGAAAAATGACATTGGTAGTTTGATAGGGATTGCCTTGAATCTGTAGGTTGCTCTGGGTAGTATAGTCGTTTTCAGAATGTTTATTCTTCCAATCCAAGAACATGGTCTATCTCTCCATCTTTTTGTATCATCTTTAATTTATTTCATCAGTGTCTTATAGTTTTCTGCATACAGGTCTTTTTTTAGGTAGGTTTATTTTTTAGGTAGGTCTTTTTTTTTAGGTAGGTTTATTCCTAGGTATTTTATTCTTTTTGTTTCAATGGTAAATGGGAGTTTTTCCTTAATTTCTCTTTCATATTTTTCATCATTAGTGTATAGGAATACAAGAGATTTCTGTGCATAAATTTTGTATCCTGCTACTTTACCAAATTCATTGATTAACTCTAGTAGTTTGCTGGTAGCATCTCTAGGATTCTCTATGTATAGTATCATGTCATCTGCAAACAGTGACAGCTTTACTTCTATTTTTCCAATTTGGATTAGTTTTATTTATTTTTCTTCTACGATTGCTGTGGCTAAAACTTCCAAAACTATGTTGAATAATAGTGGTGAGAATTGGCAACTGTGTCTTGTTCCTGATCTTAGTGGAAATGGTTTCAGTTTTTCACCATTGAGAACAATGTTCGCTGTGGGTTTGTCATATATGTCCTTTATTATGTTGAGGGATGGTCATTCTATGTCTACTTTCTGTTGAGTTTTTGTCTTAAATAGGTGTTAACTTTTGTCAAAAGCTTTTTCTGCATGTATTGAGGTTTTCATATCGTTTTTATCCTTCAATTTGTTAATATGACATATCACATTGATCGATTTGCAAATATTGAAGAATCCGTGCATTCCTGCGATAAACTCCACTTGATAATGGTGTATGATCCTTTTAATGTGCTACTGGATTCTGTTTGCTAGTATTTTGTTGAGGATTTCTGCATCTATGTTCATCAGTGATATTGGCTTGTAGTTTTCTTTTGTTGTGACATCTTTGGCTGGTTTTGGTATCAGGGTGATGGTGGTCTTGTAGAATGAGTTTGGGAGTGATCCTTCCTCTGTGATTTCTTGGAAGAGTTTGAGAAGGATTGGTGTTAGCTCTTCTTTAAATGTTTGATAGAATTTATCTGTGAACCACCTGGTCCTGGACTTTTGTTTGTTGGAAGATTTTTAATCACAGTTTCAATTTCATTACATGTGATTGGTCTGTTCATATTTTCTTTTACTTCCTGGTTCAGTCTTGGAAGATTATAACTTTCTAACAATTTGTCCATTTCTTCTAGCTTGTCTATTTTATTGGCATATATTTGCTTGTCGTTATGTCTCATGATCCTTTGTATTTCTGTAGTGTCAGGTGTTACTTCTTTTTCATTCAGAATTCTGTTGATTTGCCTCTTCTTCCTTTTCTTCTTGATGAGTCTGGCTAGTGGTTTATCAATTTTGTTTATCTTCACAAAGAACAAGGTTTTAGTTTTACTGATCTTTGCAATTGTTTCCTTCATTTCTTTTTCATTTATTTCTGATCTGATCTTTATGGTTTCATTCCTTCTGCTAACTTTGGGGTTGTTTTGCTCTTTTTTCTCAAATTGCTTTAGGTGTAAGGTTAGGTTGTTTATTTGAGATTTTTCTTGTATCTTGAGGTAGGAGTGTATTGCTATAAACTTCCCTCTTAGAACTGCTTTTCCTGCATCCCATAAGTTTTGGGTCATCATGTTTTCATTGTCATTTGTTCCTAGGTATATTTTGATTTCCTCTTTGATTTCTTCAGTTATCTCTTGGTTATTTAGTAGCATATTGTTTAGGTTTCTTGTGTTTATATTTTTTACAAATATTTTTCTGTAATTGATATTTAGTCTCATAGTGCTGTTGTAGGAAAAGATACTTGATATTATTTCAGTTTTCTTAAATTTACCAAGGCTTGATTTGTGACCTAAATATGATCTATCTTGGAGAATGTTCCATGGGCACTTGAGAAGAAAGTGTATTCTGTTGTTTTTGGATGGAATGTCTTATAAATATCAATTAAGTCCATCTTGTTTAATGTATCATTTAACGCTTGAGTTCCCTTATTTATTTTCATTTTGGATGAGCTGTCCATTGGTGAAAGTGGGGTGTTAAAGTCCCCTATTATTATTCTGTTACTGTCAATTTCCCCTTTTATGGCTATTAGCATTTGCCTTATGTATTGAGGTGCTGCTACTTTGGGTGCAAAAATATTTCCAATTGTTATATATCATCTGGAATTGATCCCTTGATCATTATGTAGTGTCTTTCTTTGTCTCTTGTAGTAGTCTTTATTTTGAAGTCTATTTTGCCTGATATCAGTATTGCTACTCAAGCTTTCTTTTGATTTATATTTCCGTGGAATATCTTGTTCCATCTCTTCACTTTCAGTCTGCATGTGTCCCTAGGTCTGAAGTGGGTCTCTTGTAGACTGCTTATATATGGCTCTTGTTTTTTTATCTATTCAGCCAGTCTCTCTTTTGGTTGGAGCATTTAATCCATTTACATTTAAGGTAGTCATCAATATGTATGTTCCTATTGCCATTTCCTTAATTGTTTGGGGTTTATTTTTGTAGGTCTTTATTCTTCCCTTCCTCTTTCATTCTCTTCTCTTGTATTTCTTGCTTAGAGAAATTCCTTTATCATTTGTTGTAAAGCTGGTTTGGTGGTGCTGATTTCTCTTAACTTTTGCTTGTCTGTAAAGTTTCTATTTTCTCCCTTGAATCTGAATGAGATCTTTGCTGGGTTATCTTGGTTGTAGGTTTTTCCCTTTCATCACTTTAAATATGTTGCCACTCCCTTCTGGCTTGCAGAGTTTATTCTGAAAGATCAGCTGTTAACCTTATGGGGATTCCCTTGTATGTTCTTTGTTTCTTTTCCCTTGCTGCTTTTAATATGTTTTCTTTGTATTTAATTTTTGATAGTTTGATTAATATGTGTCTTGGCATGTTTCTCCTTGATTTTACCCACATGGGACTCTCTGCACTTCCTGGACTTTATTGACTATTTCCTTTCCCATGTAAGGGAAGTTTTCAACTATAATTTCTTCAAATATTTTCTCAGACCCTTTCTTTTCCTCTTCTTCTTGTGGGGCCCCTATAATTCGAATGTTGGTGTGTTTGATATTGTCCCAGAGGTCTCTGAGACTGTCTTCAATTCTTTTTATTCTTTTTTTTTTTATTATGCTCTGTGGTAGTTATGTCCACTATTTTATCTTCCATGTCACTTATCCATTCTTCTGCCTTGGTTATTCTGGTACTGATTCCTTCTAGGGTATTTTTTTTTTTCAGTACATGGGCCTCTCACTGTTGTGGCCTTTCCCATTGCAGAGCACGGGCTCTGGATGTGTAGGCTCAGTGGCCATAGCTCATGAGCCCAGCCACTCCACGGCATGTGGGATCTTCCCAGACCGGGACACGAACCCGTGTCCCCGGCCTCGGCAGGCGGACTCTCAACCACTGCACCACCAGGGAAGCCCTGAGTATTTTTAATTTCATTTATTGTGTTGTTCATCATTGTTTGTTTGCTCTTTAGTTCTTCTAGGTCCTTGTTAAACGTTTCTTGTATTTTTTTCATTCTATTTCCCAGATTTTGGATCATGTTTACTATCATTACTCTGAATTCTTTTTCATGTAGACTGCCTATTTCCTCTTCATTTGTTTGGTCTGTTGGGTTTTTACCTTGTTCTTTCATCTGCTGTGTATTTCTCTGTTTTCTTATTTTGCTTAACTTACTGTGTTTGGGGTCTCCTTTTTGCCGGCTGCAGCTTTGTAGTTCCTGTTGTTTCTGGTGTCTGCCCCCAGTGGGTAAGTTTGGTTCAGTGACTTTTGTAGGCTTCCTTGTAGAGGGGACTGGTACCTGTGTTTTGGTGGGTGGGCCTGGATCTTGTCTTTATGGTGGGCAGGACCGTGTCTGGTGGTGTGTTTTGGCATGTCTGTGAACTTAGTATGCTTTTATGCAGCTTCTCTCCTAATTGGTGGGGTTGTGTTCCTTTCTTGCTAGTTGTTTTGTATGGGATGTCCAGCACTGGAGCTCACTGGCCATTGGGTGGAGCAGGTCTTAGTATTGAGACGGCGATCTCTGGGAGAGCTCTCACCAATTGATATTATGTGGGGCTGGCAGGTCTCTTGTGGTCCAATGTCCTGAACTCAGCGCTCCCCTCTTGGAGACTCCGGTCTGACATCAGGCCAGAGCTCCAACACCCTGTCAGCCAAATGGAGATTCCAGTGATTTAAATGTTGACATCATGTGAGATCGATGATTATGTCCATCACAATACTCTATAGTAATTATGCTGCCAGAGACATATCTTTTTATTTCCTTCCTGCTTCACCTAGTTTCACTTGCTCATAGGGTGTAACATAGAGGCCTTGTGCCCGCCACTTTAGACCAGAGTTCCTAGTGCAAAACAGCTGCCCCTTCCCATGCTTTTATGAAATAAGATTTTAAAAATAATTTAAATTTCCATTATTTTGAGAATTATTTCTTTTTGTATGGAATTCTTCTAAGTCCCAAGTGCAAAGGCACTCTTGGTATTTTGGGGGATGGTTCACCTCAAGAGACTCTTATGTCAATACTAAATCATTAAAATTCTTCAGAGTTTTATCTATGCTTCACTACAGTCCCAGTATTGATGCTCTGCTGAAGAACTTTGAGGTACTTGTGTATTTTCCAATTGATTTCTTTGGAGATCACTGCAAAGCACTGCAAGTGTGAACTTTATAGTGACTTCCATGGGGTTTAATGGATGATGGTTATTTCTTGATGTACCGCTTGTCTGTTCTTGAGCTCTCGAGAGCTAAGGTGTTGTCATCATAGCTGTATAAATTTACATTTCTTCATAACATTAAGGAAAGCCTAAGACTCATTCTCAGGAGGCTTTTCTGGTCCTATTTTTGTCTAGTGGTAAAAATCTCAAAAGGATAGTCCATGCAGAGATACTGTAATCTTGATAGTTTTTTAGTACTTTAATAAAATTTAAATACAGAAATAATGACTAGGGAAATAGAGGAAGTTAGCAGAATGTATAAGTGTAATGTATATGTTTATTATATAATTAAATTAATTAAATATTTTCAAATATATGTAATTTTTTTACTTAGATGTCTTAAATGAAGCAAAAAAAAAATGGTTAAAAGCTTTTGTGTCCAAAGTCTTACAATGATTCATCAATCATAAAGTTTTCTGATGCTTCTTAAAATATATTGTCTTGCCTGATTAAATAAAATCATGCCATTTTTTTGTTAGCTGAAGCGTCACTGAACATTCCAGAAAGGAGAAGTAAACATTAATACTTCTTTGTTATAGCTGAATATAGAATTTTGTATTGATTTTTAACAGAACTTCCAACCTGGACTGGCAACAAGCTTCATATTGGGCAATTCTACTTCATATTTTTTAGATAATTTCAGCAACGTTTTTAGTTTACTTTTAAATTCTAATGAAACATATTGGCAAATATTATGGAGCAATATAACTGCTTCTGACCAAACAGCAACTTCCTGTGAAGTAAATGGCTTACTCTTACAATGTAATTTAAAATTCTGTGTACTAATTTTTACTTGTACCAAGAATAATACTAAATAAATTAAACTCATGAGCTTTCCATTTGCAAAAAAAATCTCTGCCAAGAAGAAAATTCTGCTCATGGCTGAGAAATGTATCTTATGGGAGCAAAGTACAGTAGTAGTTTGCTTCCTTTTCTAAAACATGCATTTCTAATATGCTGCTGAAGGGTAAAATATATCTCCCAGTCGACTGAGACATAATTCTCTTCACTCTATTTTATGCTTCCAGTCTATTGCTCCATAGATCTTTTAGAATGGAACTCTCTTGAAATTTATTTTAGTCACCTATAATTTGAATAAAGTAGGAATGTGCTAAGACACATCAGGGCATGAATAAATATAAGTGCAGGAGAATCTCCATAAAGAAATAAGAAATGACTGTAAAAATGATAACTTAGTAATATTATGGGACCCTACCAACAGTTAAGGTTGTAAGATTTTTATTTCTCAATAAAAGAAAACCAATGCCAAAATATTTTTATTGACACATTGCAATAGATTTTCCTTAAATGGAAGACATCTCTAATATACACAGTCCACTAATACAAGACTTATAGAGTACAAGGGGAGGTATTAAAAAGCATTATGGTGACTTCTGGTTTCAGAACCAACATGGGAAAAGTTTAAATGTAGTCACTTTCATCATTAGTATAAGAAAAACCTGCACTAACTGAAAATAAATTATTTTTCTTGGACTCATCAAATACTGAAATTGGGAGGCAAACTACTACTCTAAAATACAAATATTGGATGAATTTATAACTGCTTACATGGTGGAGCAAAGAGGAGGGGTATTACACCAGTAGACGTTCTCCCTGATGAGCAAGGGGTCCAAGTTCCACAGGGGGTCCTCAGCTGGAGTTCTTCCACCAGGAATGGGATCCTGGAAAGTTGGGTTTTGAAAGCCAGCAGTTTCCACTCAGGAGAGCCTGAGGGCTACAGGAAATAAAGATTCCATTTTTAAAGGGTGAATGCAAAATCTCACATGCTCTGAGTCCCACTGCAGAAGCAGTAGTTTGAAAGGTACCTGGGTCAGTTCTACTCCCTGATCCTGGAGAAACTCCCAGAGAGACAGGAGGCAGCTAGGAACCTCTGGGGACACAGAGGCTGGCAGCAGCCATTTTTATGATCTTGTTCTACTGTGCTAACACTGGCCCTGTCAAGTGCCATTGTGCAAATATTGCTCTAGCCTATACTATAGCACTAGAATTCAGCCCCACCCACCAATGGACCCGGAAGAGCAACATGACACTGGGCCTTAAGCCAGCAGTCCTGAGTGTTGATCTTGCCCACCAGTGGTCCATAGCAGCCACATCAGGCAGGGCCCTGCAGCTAGCCAGGGGAGGGTTCAGCCCTATCTACCCGTGTACCAACAGGAGTCAGTCCACCACAAGAGAAGGGTGTATGCAGCCCACATAGGGGACACTACTGGAATATTAGCTGGTAGCCAGATGAGAGCATGCTGCTGGGCCCCATGGGACATCTCCTACATAAGCCACTTCTCCAAGACGTAAAGGATTTACCTGTTACATAGGAATAAACACAGAGAACTAGGCAACATGAGGAGAGAGAGAAATATGTTCCAAATAAAGGAACAAAACAAAACCTCAGGAAGGTATTAAATGAAACAGAGATAAGCAATCCACTCTATAACTAGTTCAAGGTAACTATAAAATTTCTCACTGATCTCAGGAGACGAATGAATGAACAGAATGAGAAATTCAACAAAGAATTAGAAAATATTTTTAAAAATTGGAGCTGAATACTACAATAACTGAAATTAATTTTTAAAAATTGAGGGAATCAACAGTACAGTAGGTGATACAGAAGAATGGATCACTAATTTGGAAGACAGAGCAGTGGAAACAACCCAAACTGAGCAGAAATAAATAACTTCTTAAAAATAAAGATAGTTTTAAAAACCTCTAAGACAACATCAAGCATACGAACATTTGCATCACAGGGGTCCCAGAAAGAGAAAAGAGAAAGGGGCAGAGAACTTATTTGAAGAAATAATGGCTGAAAACTTCCTTAATCTGGGGAAAGAAACACATACAGGTCCAGTTAGCACAGAAAGTCCCAAACAAGATGAACCCAAAAAGGTACACACCAAGATATGTTATAATTAAAATGTCAAAATTAAAGACAGAGAAGTTTATAAGCAACAAGAGAAAAGTAACAACTTATTATACAAGGGAAGTTCCATAAGACTATCAGCTGACTTTTCAGTAGAAATTTGTAGGCCAGAAGGGAATACGCATATATTCAAAGTGCTGAAAGGAAAAAAAAGAAGAAACCTACAAATAAGAATGCTCTACCCAGAAGTTACCACATTTAAAATTGCATGAGAGATAGAGGTTCTGAAGACAAGCAAAAGCTGAAAGCTAAAATGGGCAGAGGAACTGAATGAACATTTTTGCAAATGAGACATACAAATGGCCAAGGGACATGGAAAGATGTTCAACATCGTTAATCATCAGGGAAATGCAAATCAAAACAGCAATGAGATATCACCTCACAGGTGGCAGAAATGCTATCATGAAAAAGACAACAGATAAAAAGAGTCGGTGAGGATGTGGAGAAAACGGAGCCCCAATGCACTGTTTTGGGGAATGTAAATTGGTGAAGTCTCTGGAAAACTGTATGGAGGTACCTCAAAAAATTAAAAATAGAACTACCATATGATCCAGCAATTTCACTTCTGGGTATTTTTCTAAAGAAAACAAAACACTAATTTGAAAAGATATATGCACCCCTATCTTTATTATAGCATTATTTACAATAGACAAGATATAGAAGTAACCTGACTATCCATTGATAGATGGATGTGTATATAAGGTATGGTATGGTGTATACACACACACAAACCCCACTGGAATAATACTCAATAATAAAAATTAATAAAATCTTACTATTTGTGATAATATGGATGGACCTTGAGTGTATCACACTAAGTGAAATGAGTCAGACAGAGAAAGACAAATACCGTATAATCTCACTTATAAGTGGACACAAAAAAACTAAACAAAGAACAATCAAAACACAAGTAAAACTGACTCTTAGGCAGAGAGAAAATAAGGGTGATTGCCAAGGAGTAGAGGGCTGAGGGTATGTCTGAAATAGGGGAATGTAATTAAAGGCACAAACTTCCAGTTATAAAATAAATTATTCACAGAGATGTAATATAGAGCATAACAAATATGTTCATTAATATTGTAGTAAGTTTGCATGGGGACAGATGGTTACCAGGCTTATAGTGGTGATTATTTCCTGATGTATTTAATTGTTGGATCAATACGTTGTATATCTGAAACTAACAATATAGTAATTCAACTATATTTCAATAAAAAAAAGAAAATGTGGATGAAATAGGAAGGGAAATTGAAGGTATAAAGTATTGATACAACTACTGATACCTGCTAAAGCACTCCAAACTTCTGCTTTATTACTATAATATGAACAATAATAATATTAATAGTTTCCCTTTCTTAAGTACCATGCACTACTAGGCACTTAGCATACATTATCTCATTCAACCCTCAAAAAAATCCTCATGAATCAGGTATATTATTCCCATATTTCAAATGAAAAATCCTGAGAATTAAAGAGGTCCCTAATATGTGAGGCTTACAAGGGTAGCCAATGCAAAGCCAGCAAGAGGATGGGTCTGACTGTAGAGGCTGCATACCCACACTGTGGTGCACTCATGCAGAGGTGTCAGGACATGGGTTCAGTTCTGGAAAAGTCCAAGTGCTGAACTGTATGGAAACTGAACAGCCATAAAAACAAAACAAAACAAAAATGAAAAACTGCTCCTAAAATTTTCTCTTCTGTTCTCGTCTCATGGATTTTTTGGTGTTATATTAATAATTTTATGTACTCCAAAAATAGCGATAACTTCTAACTCTTTGATTGTCTTAATGAATCTCTGGATTTATAATTGCTGTACTGGCTGTATGCCAAAGCAGTACTATTTCAGAAAGCTGCATAATTATAGAACGAGGCCTATGTTATGAGCAGAATAAAAGTAATCCTTTAAAAAAAACTGAGTAGATTGTGCAATGTTAGTTGAAATATTAGTAGCATTAAACATAATGAAATAAGAAATTGCCAATATGTAACGAATGTTCTGGATACTAGCACATTAGATGTAGAGTATCAATGACCTTGGGAAAAAAAAGAAGAAACTAGATTTGAGAACCAGATGCTGAGGAGTGATTAGCTGTTCTCTGATGTTCTTCCCAACTCAGTGATTTTGTGTCTCTTCTAAAATAAAAATAATCTCTAAGCTGCTCTCCTATGAGTAAAAGTAAAAGCGTTTGCCTCTTGAGAATGACACTAACCATCTAATTGTATTGTGATTCTTATATAAGAGTAGAATACGAATAAAAGCTTGCATGCCAATTCATAGCAACATAAATTCTAACTCATTTTCTACCCCCACAAAAGTTCACTTCTGGCCCAAAATGCTAATAACAGAGTTGGAATGCATATTCAGCATAAAATTTTGAGAAATAATCTCACAGAGCTTGGAAGGTTACTAATAGATAAAACTGTACAATGTGAATTAAAAATTCTCTATGTTTACATTACAAACTGTAAACTAAACTGGCTGCATAAGCAGACTAGTTTATATGTATTAAATATTATTTGTACCTGAGATTTCAGATATGGGAGAAAACTTGACCTGTTTTATTGACCTGATCTAAAGGGCTGGAAATCAAAAACCGTTGTTTTAGGTTGCAATGAACTAATTAATACTGTGTTTTGTCACAACTTCTCCTTTATAAAACTTGTTTATCAAACTGTGAGTTAGTCACAATTTGGCCAATGGCTATGCTAGGAATTATGTCATCAGCAGTGTTTCATTAAGCAAATAATTAAATTACCATTAAGAGAACTTGATTAAAAAAGAGATATTAATTGATTGATTGAGGAGTTGAAAGTAAAGCAAGGGGAGAGCTAGGAGAATATAGTATCCAGGAACCCAAGTGAACCAAGTATTTTCAGATAGAAAGAATACTTTTTCTGGGTAAAGTTAACCAGTTCAGAAAGATAAAGTAACAAATACTTTAGGTTTGCCCATTGGACTTTGGAGGTCACACCTCTGGAACCCTCTACAGGGTGGTGGAAACAAAAGCCTAATTGGACGGCACTTAAGAGAGAATGGCATTGAGTGATAGGAGATAGAAGTATACTCCACCCAACCAATTGAGAAATGTTGCTGGAAGCTGAGGAGGGGAGAAAAGGGCCAGTAGGGAAACATGGCATAGAGCCTTTGAGGGTGATAAGATGAGAATAAGACAAATTGCATATATGCTTACCACAATGATTTAGAAGAGAAGGAAAGCTTGGTGATGTGGATGCGAGATGGTGAAATTGCTGAAGCGATAGCCCTTAAGAGGGTTAACAAGGATGAGATTTAGTGCACTTTAGTTAAAGACACAGGAGAGAGGGCAACAACTGTGATTAGAGAGGCTCATTGATGTTGAATACGGTGGTGGTAATTCGTGGAAGTTTTCTCCTGGCTGCTTTAGCTCCTGGAGTTGGGGGGTTGGGGGTAGTAAGAATGCTGGGCTGAATGCTGGGCTAAATGTTGGAGTGGAAATATTGGGCATATGGGGGAGAGAAGAAGGAGCTAAAAGGCATGCTTTAGAAGAGTTAGAAAATGATGGACTCAACTTTTGTGGTTACCACTTAACTATCGTATGTGACCTTTAAAAATATTATTAATGATAGGGGTATATATTCTCTTAGTTTTTCATAAGCAAATTACAACTGAGCTAGCACAGTACCAAAGGAGAAAAAAACATAATTTAGTTTTTCTGTAAATATATTTTAAGATGCTTTCAATAATATTGTATTTTTTTTAAAACAAGATTGTCTGAATTGAATTCTAGGTCACTGAGGTGGATTCTAGATACTTTATTATAACAAATAAGACCTCATTGGAATTTTATAGTCATGTCTGCATGGAACCAATCCAGAAAATTCAAGAAGTAGAACTTATTTGCATAACAGAGCTGGTATATAAACAATATTTTTAGAATGTCTGCATAAACTTCATAGATAATTTGAGAATGTCTTACTACAGAATTTTTTCTTTCACAAACTTAATAGGAAGTGCATGCTAATGGATTCTTATAAAAGGAATGTCATGAAGTTTATATATATATCCTACCTGTTGCACAAATTAATCACGTCACACTAGAAACAGTATGATTTACGTCTCCCTTAATATATCCTCGAAGGCTCTTTACATTTTGCATAATGTCAGTGCTGACCATAAACAGGGCATATATTCTTTTCCCAGTTACTTTATGTTTTAAATAGTGTATTTTATTAAGCTCCTGGAGAGAAGATTAATTTGAATATTTCTCTTATAGCATGTGTATGTTGAGTGGTTTATTTTTCTCTCTTTAATGTTACCTATTTACATTTTGGCCATTTTGTGGTGTTCAATTGCTTTTGGTAATAAGGATTCACAGCAGTATTTTTTTGATAATAGAGAGTCAAGTTGAAATTATAGGCAGCCATGAATTAGAACTGAGAAAGTTAGTAGCCCTCCTATTGAAATGAGTAGTAAAGTTAATTTTTTGTATTTCAAGATGTAATCATGCAGTCTACACTAAATTCACTCTTTTCTGAATAACAGAATTATATATTTTATACTGGAGTGATGTAAACAATTTACCTATCTATCCTTATTTAGCAATAAGATATCTATTTTCAAAACTTAATTCTTAAAAGAATAAATTCAAATGTTTTTAAAATTACATCTTATAAATGTTGCCTGCTGCCTTCACTACAAAGCAGAAGGATGTAGCCAGGCCAAGTAAAATAAACAGCACAGACACACAGGAGGGGAAATGGTTTGTAAAATGAGCAGCTTGTTTGGTGGGCTTCATTGTCCCCTACGCTTCTTGTTCAAACACCATCCACAGAGACAACCACACAAGAAGAGTCAGAAAACACTCTGCTGGGCAGCAGTGGTGAACTAACTATAGAACAATGCAGGTGGCCCACTATCTCTGATGCGGGTTCTGAGTTGTACTGGCTGTTCTCCTCAGAGAATCATTCACTCACTCACTATTATAAGAAATCTGCTTTTTCCAGGATTATTTTGGCCATATGGTTCTAGGTTACAGTGTGAAATGAGAGTGCTCTCAAGATATTTGGAAAGTGGAGAAGAAAGGCAAGTGGTTATCCTCTGGAGACAGCTGTAGGCAGATGTGTGAACAAATGCTCAGCTTACCAAAGCTTCAGGGTGGCTCTTTCAGAACCACCGGCTTTGTTTCAATCACTGACATGAACAGGGGAGAGAAAGGTTGGGGGGCACCACCAATGCTCTCATTTGTAGAAGTAAAATGGCCTGATCATGAGTCTCAGAAAGCTCTATAGAATTACCGCCAAATTCTTGGTTTACATAGAGCATGAAAGTCTCTTTAATCAGAATTGCACACACGGACCAAAAACAGATATAATGACAGCTTGCTCATCCTCACTGCTGGCTTCTACTTTTGGGGTAGCATCAGAAGGGTATCTAGCATTTCTTTCATTTGGTACGTGAGGCAGCAGACTCACTGCCCCCTCTTGGTCAGTAACAGTTCTATTCTGGAGAACGCTGAGGGATAGAGACTCCTCAGATAGCCCAGCCAGAAATGAAAGGGAGTTATCAGCAACTCTTTGCCTTCTCACATTAAATTTTCATAAAAATGATGTCCCTTAGTGGAGCTGTCTCCAACCTTGGATATGTTTAATAGGAATGAAGAAAGACATATTAGAACTTCAATTATATCTTAATCATTTTAAATTTCTATTTTTGTCTATGTTGTATAATTAACATAATATTCTACGATTATGTAACTTATAGAATACAACATAAATATGCATATATTATAAATATAAGCCAATAAAATGTTACTTCTATTAGTCACAATAAATGGTATTTGGGAACAATTGGCTTAAACTATGTCATATACAGTCAACCGGAAAAAGAAAGCTATTGGTATTAAAATGTTTTAATTTTCACATTTTACCTTTAGTAATTAAAAAAGATTATGATTTAGGTATTCTTTTATAATCAGAAAAAATGTGGCAAAGCCACTTACTACACAGCATCTATATTTTCAACCTTGTTTACAGGTGGTACAGTATGTCTCTTCCGACTGAAGCATTTCAGAGATAGTGCACAATCCTCCAGCTCTTGTTTTCTGTGTGTGAATGAGATAGACTTTGCAAAGGTTTGGAATCTAAAGAAAAACTTACAAGAACTGAGGAGTAGGACTTTACTTATTAAGGTGCTTACATTTCAAAAATTGTTACCATAGTATCTTGTCCAAACTGATTAAAACAAAATGCAGGTAATAATTAAAATCCTGGAAAATTCTGAAAAACTATGAATGAATATGTTTCTGATCTTCAAATCAGGATGGACTTTTAAAGCATACTCTTATGTAATAAATTATTTCCCACAAAATTCATATATTTAAGCCCTAACTCCCAATACAATTATATTTAGAGACAGAGCCTCTAAGGAAGTAATTAAGATCAAATGAGGTCATAAAGATGGGGCCCTCATCAGTTATAAGAAGAAGAGATACCAGAGCTCTATCTTCCTCTGGAAGAGCAGAGAAAAGGCCGTGTGAGGACACATGAAGAAAGTGCCATCTGCAAACTGAGAGAAGTTTCAACAGAAACCAACCCTGAAGCCACCTTGATCTTGGACTTTCAGTCTCCAGAACTGTGAGAAATAAATTTCTGTTGTTTAAGCCACTCAGCCTGTGGAATTGTGTTTTCACAGCCCAAGCAGACTAATATAGATGTTGGTTCCAAGAGTGGCATGCTGCTGTAACAAATGTGGAAGTGGCTTTGGAACTGGGTAGAGGCTAGAAGAGTTTTGACATGGATCCTAGAAAAGGTTCATGTTGTCTTGAAGGGACTGCAGGTAAAAATATAAACCTTAAAGGTGATTGTGATGAGAGCTCAAAAAGAAAAGAGGAGACCTGTAGAGAAAGTGTCTATCATCTTAGGGGATACATATATCATTATGAACAAAATATTGGTAGAAATATGTACCTGAAAGGTGATTCCAGAGAGGTTTCAGATGGCAATGAGGAATATGCTGTTGGAAACTGGAGGAAAAGTGATCCTTTTTATAAAATGACAAGAACTTGCATGTATTATATTCTAATGGCTTGGGGTAAGTAGAAGGTTTGTGATGAGTTTGGGTATTTAGCCAAGCAGATTTCTAAGAAAAGTCTTGAAAATGTATCTTGGGTTTTTCTTACTGCTTGAAGTAAAACATGAGAGGAGAGAAATGAATTGAAGAAGGAACTGTTAAGCAAAAGCAAAAAAAAAAAAAAAAGTTCTGGAAAGTACATTAAAGGGTTGGCTTGGACATCACTCCATAAAGACATTAACCATGATGTTAATCAGCCATCTCAACAGAAGTCAGAAACAAAGACGGGGTTTACCAACAGAGATATTGTTAGTTTGAACAAAAGGGGATAGAAAATAGATGAAATAAAGGAAGGCTTTGGGTCTTCTGAGATTCTATAGAGCAGAACAATATAGTTATCCAGCTGAAAATATGCATTATTTTCCACAAGAAAAGGGAAGATCATCAGGGCTGAAACACCCACCACAGACCCTGAGTGTACAGCTGGAATGGCAAGGCTGTTTACTCCTTGGTTTCAGAGGGTGAGGCTCCCTGCTTCATTTCATTGGACCAGGCCCCCCGTCCCAATGCCTCAGGGTGGTGCTACCAGCAGAGAGGGTGAGGTCTCTGCCCAGCGCCAAGAGGTCACCGTCTCTTGGTCAATGCCAAGAGGTAGGTCTACCACCTATGGTCTTTGAAGTGATATTGCCACCCCAGTGGCCCCAGAGAGAATAGAGTCAATGATAGTTGTTTTCAAGCCTTAAAATCTAATGGCTTTTTTTGTATATGGTGTGAGGAAACATTCTAATCTCATTGTTTACAGGTAGCTGTCTAGTTTTCCCATTATCACTTGTTAGAGACTCTGTGTTCTCCATTTTATATTCTTGCTTTCTTTGTTATAGATAAATTGACTATAGGTGCCATAGGTTTATTTCTGGGCTCTCTATTCTGTTCTATTGATCTATGTGTCTGTTTTGATGCCAGTACCATACTGTTTTGACGAATGTAGCTTTGTAGTATAGCCTGAAGTCAGGGAGTGTGATACATCCAGATTTGTTCTTTTTTTTTTCTCTAAAGATTGGTTTGGCAACTTGGGGTCCTTTGTGGTTCCATATGAATTTTAGGATTATTTGTTCTAGTTCTGTGAAAAACTGCCATCGGTATTTTGGTAGGGATTCCATTAAATCTGCAGATTTCTTTGAGTAGTGTAGACATTTTAGCAATATTAATTCTTACTATTCATTAACATGGGGTACATTTCCATTTCTTTGTTTCATATTCAGTTTCCTTCATCAATGTGTTATTGTTTTCAGAGTATAGTTCTTTCACTTCCTTAGTTAAGTTTACTCATGTGTATTTTATTCTTTTTCATGCGATTTAAATGGTATCATTTTCTTGTTTTCTCTTTCTGATATAGTTCATTTTTAGTGTATAGAAAACACTTTCTCACACCATATACAAAAATAAACTCAAAATGGATTAAAGACCTAAAACCAGAAACCATAAAACTCTGAGAAGAGAACATAGGCAGAACATTCTTTGACATAAGGTGTAGCAATGGGTTTTTTTTTGTATGTGTTTCCTAATGTAAAAGAAATAAAAGCAAAAATTAACAAATGGACCTAATTAAACTTAAATGATTTTGCACAGCAAATGAAACCATCAAAAAAAAAAAAAAAAGAAAAGGCAATCTACTGAACGGGAGAACACATTTTCAGAAGATATGACCAATAGGGGTTAATATCCAAAATATATATAAGTCAAAATCAAAAAAAACAAGCAATCTGATTTAAAAAAGGGAAGGACTGAATAGATATGTTTCCACAGAAGACATATAGATGGGCAACAGACACATGAAAAGATGATCAAAATCCCTAAACTTCAAGGAAATGTAAATCAAACAGCAATGAGATATCACTTCATACTTTTCAGAGTGACTGCTATGAAAATGACAAAAAAATAACAAGTGTTGGTGAGGATGTGGAAAAAAAGAGAACCCTGGTTCACTTGTGGTGGGAATGCAAATTTGTTCAGCCACTGTGGAAAACAGTATGAAGTTTCCTGAAAAAATTAAAAATAGAAGTGCCATATGCAATTTCACTTCTGGGTATTTTTCTGAAGAAAACAAAAATATTAATTTGAAAAATATATACATCACTCCATTCATTGCAGCATTATTTACAATAGCCAAGATATGGAAGAAAACTAAGTGTCTGTCAATAGATAAGTAGATAAAAAAGATGTGTTATATATACATAATGGACTACTACTCAGCTACTATAAAGAATGAAATCTTGCCATCACAACATTCATGAACCTAGAAGGTATTATACTTAGTGAAATAAATCATACAGAGAAAGACAAATACTTGCATGTCACTTATATGTGGAATCTAAAAAATAAATAAACAAACATAACAAAACACAACAGACTCATAGTCACAGAGAACAATCATGTGGTTTCCAGAGGGGATGTGTGTTGGAGGAGGAGTGAAATAGGTGAGGGAAATTAAGAGGTACAAACTTCCAGTTACAAAATAAATGAGTCACAGGGAAGAAATGTACAGCTTGGGGAGCATATTCAATAATACGCTAATATATTTATATGGTGACAGATGGTGATTGGACATGTCATGGTGATCATTTTGTGATGTACAGAAATATCAAATCATTGTATTGTGCACCTGGAACCAAAATGTTGATGTAGGTTGATTATACCTCAATAAAAAAAAAAGAACTACTATGATTCAGCAAGCCAAACTGACCTTAGTTGTCTAAAAAATTTATTATCCCAGCTACATAAGGTCTATGTCAAATAAAAAGAGGCAATGGAATTTTTGATGATCTGTAGAATGTGCTGGAATTAAAAAAAAAAAAAAAAAACACAAACACAAACAGAAGCAGAGGCCATAAGCTAGACTAGGAAAGAGTTAATGCCAAGCAGCAGTGGAATGACAGCCTTGGAAATCAAAGAGTAGGGACAGATGGGGAAGAGTTTCTGGAATGAAAATCTGTGGGATTTAGAAATTAATTGGTTGTAGAGAAGAGGGAATGGTAAATAACTACTGTGAGGTTTAAAATCTAGTTGACTGAGCAAATTGTGGTGTTATCTATCTACATCAGGTGCTCAGCCATGTTTCTCTGAGGCTCAGCTGGTCACAGTTTTTATTATATTTCCCCAGATTTAGCTGAGTTGGGTTTTCACTTACTGAATCCGATCAATAAACATAGCAACCAGTGATGACATGGAAACAATGTAAATCTGGGACCTTGGGAAGACATATCTGAACATTCTATGTATGTGTAACACTGTGTGTTTGTGTGTGTGTGTGTGTGTGTGTGTGTGTGTTTGTGTGTGTGATAGAGAGAGAGAGAGTGAGAGAGAGAGAGAAGGGAAGAGATAGTGGGCACAATACTAATTAGCAGGTAGCCATGGATCTGTGCTAAGCATGGTTCTTAATATGCCTTTACTTGCAGGAACTCACTTAAACATCAAAAATGATGACTGCGTGCTCTCATTACATCGATTTTTACAGATGAGGAAGCAGGCTTAGAGACATTAAGTGTGTTTCCTAGGGTCAGAGAGCCAATATGTGGAGGCTCAATGACTCGTTCCATTCAATCTGACTCTAAGGCCTGTGATAATGCCCCATAATGTCCTTCACTATCCAAACCCAGAGTGGTAGGGAGAATGGTTGTGCAGACCACAGAATCTGGGGTCCTTAAGCCTGAGGCAACAGGGTCATCGTGGAGGTTAGAAGGAAGGGGGTGGTCACTTTGGGAGAAGCCCTGTGTTCAGATGACGGAAGCATAGGATGAGATGGCTGGTGTTGGAAAAGGAGAAGCACGTTTAATCCAGGATCTGTGGCTGGGACGAACACCACTCCTTCAAAACCTGGATGCAGAACTGGGGTTAGTGGGGTTAAGAGAGTTGACCGCTAAAAGGGCTGAGTTCCCAGGACCGAAGGACAATGCTAGGTTATAAAGCCTGTGTTCTAAAATGATTATAAGGTATTTCTTTAATATCTTTAAATACTTTTAAACACTCCTCAGAATCTACTTATAAGACATTATCCACATTCAACAATACATGAGAAGGTACAAACTTCCAGTTACTAAATAAATGTCATGGGAAGGCAATATACCTCATGGTAACAGTAATTTATTGCATATTTGAAAGTTGCTGAGAGATGTTAAAAGCTCTCAACAAAAGGAAAAAATTGTAATATGTGTGGTGATGAATCCCCTAGACTTACTGTGATCATTTCACAGTATATACAAATATTGAATCATTATGTTGTCCTCCTGATAATAATATAATGTATATGTCAATTATACCTCAATCTAAAAAGGAAAAAAAATATATGAGAGAAGTTCAGTCTCAGAAAAAGCAATCTAGACCTAAAGGTGAACTAGGCAGACAGGCCATTCTACACAGGCTGACACACTTGAAATACTGACCATTGCAGACTTCTGCGAGCCACAATGAATAGACTACCGTGAATGTTGTTTCACTGCCTGCCATTCATTGTCCTCCTCTTCCTCAGGCACCTGCCTCCGCATTCTGTTCTGTTCAGGCTCCCGCACGATTCCAGGCAAATTCCCTCTGAACCCTGCCTATTGCTTAGAGCAAAGCCACCTGCTTTCCTGGGGACAGGTTACAGTCCACTAGGCTGAATGAGACAAAATAGTTCCTGGAGAATTTCACAAAATTCCCAACATTTTTTCCCCCAGAAATAACTTATTCCCGCTTTTGATAAATGAGGAAGTCTTAGCCTCAGTTTCTCCTGTCAGGCACTTTATGATCATGAAGCAATCAGCCACAGAATAAAGTAACATTCTGGGTGGTGGTTTGGAGAGAAGAACAGAGACTTCTAGAATATTTTTTAGTGGCTGGATCCACTGATCTGATGTCTGTCCTAACTTTGGATTCACACTTCTATGAACAATTTGTTCTCATTATTTAAGCCATTATTAGGCAAAGCTCTGTTTCTTGCTGACAAATATATTCTATTGATATGCTGACAGTTTGGTTAAACCCTGAAGTGCAGACATATGATTATGATCAGCTATAATTACCTGTTTGGTTTCACAGACCTTTTGAGGCCTTGATGTCTCTAGAAATTATAATACTTTGGGTATGCTGACTGCCGTATCTGGACCCACAAAAGCAGACACACTGACAATCTTAATCACATTGACTAAACCTGATGGTTACATGGGTCCCCTAGCCAAAAGGTCCCTGTGCATCTGTCCAGCCCACATCTTAGGAAACCCCTCAGTCATAAGCCAACAGGAAAGCCACCACCCTACCTAGACTCTCATGCTGCTGTGTTTAGTTGGTGGGTGAATTAGGGATCTGGCTCAGCTGCAAGTGGACATTCATTCTAAGCTGTCTCAAGTTGCTGTGGCCACAAGGAAATAATCTAAAAATATTAATATAGGAGCTTCCAGATGGCTTAAGGTCTACCTTTCCAAATCTCATGACATCACTTCTCCCACATTCTATTGGTCAAGCGGATCACAGGCCAGTCCAAATTCAAGGAGAGTAGAAATAAACTTAGATTTGAAACTTTTCCTTGAAAATTAAACTATAAATTATAGAGCAGGGGTTCATACAATGAATACTTGGCTAAAAGGAATCCCTCCTTTGAATTATCACATACATGTTAGATGTTATTTTAGAACACCTGTTTACAGATAGTTCTCTGAATATGTTTTCTAATGATTTTTAAATTATCTTTCAGAAGTCTCTAGATCTAAAGATGGGAGAGGGAGATCGGGGGAAAGCAGACGAAGCTAACCCTCACTTCCCACCTGACCTCCCACTTCCTACTTCCACCAACTTTATCTGTTTTACCTATTGAGCACCTGGACAATATTTCATTTGGAAAAATAATCCTCTTGCTAAAATTCGTTTAAAGAAATTTATGCATTTTATATTATTTTATATAATAAATCACATTATAGCAATTTGAGATTCTAAGTCTTAAATTTAAAATAAAGTAAACGTGGTGTTCAAATCTCTCTTATTCAAGCTTAGTTATGTTTCCAGGATGACATTTCGTAGAAAAGTATGAGTCCACCTAAATATACACAGAAAAATCTAGGATTATGAACTTATGTATAACAGAATCAGATTATATGCTCACTGCATATAACAATTTGATATTGTTCTTGATTTTGAGTAAGAATACAACTGACAATTGAACTACATGAGCTCCACAGGTCCACTTCTCTTCAGACTTTTTTCACTACATACCTGCTACATTACTATATGATCTGCAGTTGATCGAGTCCTGGGATGGAAAACTGAGGACACAGAGGGCCTAATGTGAACTTACCTTTGGATTTTCAACTGCGGGTTGGGGTTGGTTGGTGCCCCCTGCAACTTGTTAAAGGGTCAGCTCTGCATGTTCTCCCAGAAAGATCAAAACAATGCAAAATTTGTTTTATGAAGAGGAGAATTAATATGTTAGTAAGACAGTGATTTTTGTTTTACCTTCAGCTGTAAAACAAAACAAAACAAAAGAAAAATAGACATATTTAGAAGTTTCATATAAGACAAGATTGAAGGGATTATAGTCCTTCACAAGATTCATCCTCTTACTTTTTAGGGGTTGGGATAATGTGCTTCTCTTTTCCATAAAATAAATTTCCACTGAAAGTAGAAAAAAATAACCTCTGCCTTTCATTATGACCATCATATCATACCCTGTACATTCTGAGTAAACAGATGAGGTGAAATGTCTACTTTTTTTTATCGCAGTAAGTCAACTTTAAGATTGCCTATATTCTTAGACAAGTTTAATAATTTCCAGTGCTGATACCTTTAATCATTCATTGTGCCTGTAACAGAAAGATAGAACTTATTTCAAAATTAGCAGTCTTGTTCCTTGCACTGAAGAAAGAAATCCACAATGTTAATTGATCACTGTGACAGTTTTCACGGTCAGAAATAGGACTGAGGCAAAAAGAGGAAGTACAGTTTCCATGTATCTTCCTTAGTAGCGTGGGACAGGCAGAGAGAGAGAGAATCTGAGCATGCAGTGTTTGACTTTATCCAGTGGTTTAAACTTTATGTTGACAGATAATGGAAAAATATTTTTTCTCAGCTCTAAAGAAGATGTATTCCCCCATCTAATCATTTTATTATTTGCTTAGTTATTCTTTCAATAAACATTTCTTAAACTTATATTTTTTAAAATATTGTGCTAGTCAATGTTGTTCTAAAAGTGAAAAAGATGATACTAGTTAGTAAAATAAAGAACCAAAACAATATGAAAAATATTAAAGATAAAGTTCAAGAATGAGTTTTAGCCAAGACAAATTTATCTAAATATGTGGTGACAATTTCTGCAAAACTAACAGAGATTGCTATTTTACTGAATTAAAAATTAGACTATTGAATATTTTTAGAGGGAAAATTATATAAAGACAAATTCATAAGGCCTAAAAAAAAACTCAAAATAGTATTTTATTAAAGAGCATTTTAAATATAATAAATATTTCTTATGAAATAGAAATATTTGTTGTTAATACTAAAGGATATAATATACAGCATTATATTTTAGAAACTTGTTAGGACTTAGTGAATTCCCCTAATGCTGTTAAATGTGGAAAGTATTTTAAATTCTAGGAAAATTTATGGAATCATAATCTGTTTTGTCTCATAAAATCTGATACCTTCAAGTGAGCATATTAAACCAATAGTTATTAGATTTACATAAACTATGTAACTTTACATAAAGTATACCAGAAACTTACATGAAATATACTAGATCTTATCCAAATATGCATTAATTTTTCATGCTACCATCAGCCAGTATGAAAGAGTGGGGGTAGCAGGATTATCCAACATCCCATATTAAAAGCAACCAAAAATATTAAATTTTTTTCCCTTAAGATGCAAATATCTACCTTTTAAGTCATGGTATTTTTTCAAAGAAACAATAATAAAGTTTATATTAATTACTTAAAGTTCTTAAAGGATGAAAGTAGAAGAAAAGCAAAATCCAGCATAAAATTTATTGAGCATTTGCTTATTTGTTGTTATTTGTTATTCACCTGTAATTTTCACTTTTGTAGATGAAGAATTGAATTTTGAGGATTTAGATCCCAATTTAGTGCTGCATCTTTCCTCCAAAGTCATGCTTTTTGATCTGAAAGCATGTGTAGTTTTCAATGCCCTACTGACTCATTGCCATTGTGCAGATGATGTACATGTACAGCTTTTAACACATATTTCCACAAAGCACACTGATGTAAATAGCAGAAGGATTAAAGCCCAGGTCCTCCCGCTTCAAGCCCAATGCATTTTCACTATAAATTACTGCTTTCTTTAATATGATAAATATTGAAAGCATATCAAATAAGCATAGGGTAAGTTGTTTTAAAAGTATATCTTGAAGAAAAACACATATTTCTATATTATACCCAATCTCAGATTCTCTATATATTATTTTATCAGTTTGGCAAGTTTAAGATATTTATAAAAGAAACTCTTGAAGAACATGTTTACTAAATTAGTCTCTAAATACCTCTCTAGTCATTAAGAGAAGGATCACACAGAGCTCAGAACAGTAAAATCAATAGGCAGATTCTCACAGAATCTATTTCAGGATGAGTGACTCATGTAGCATCTATTCTTCACCATATTGTTGATAATTATGATGGAGGGTGGAGAAAGAAGAGGAGAGTAGGAAGGAAATTGCTCCCCTCATAAAAAGCATTACAAAGATTTAAACCACCAAGCTTTTCTCACTGGCACCTTAGAAGTTGTGAATATCACTTTATTTTTCATCAAAAAGACTCATGAAATACTCTCAAAGATTTATATAGAGTTTTTTGTAGGGATATTTCTACATATCTTGTATGTGGGAATAATATGTGATGAATTTTAAGTAAAAAATATCAGTTTCCTAAAGTAACTTCTATAGAAGCAGAATTGAATGTATATTCACACACATTTGTTTATTAAAATGATTTAGAAATATTTAATGGAAGACCTAACATTTCTAAAATTGATTCTCATTTATTAAGGAACATAAATTTCTTCTAACATGATGATCAATACTGAGAGGTTTCTAAACAATGAAGTTCTGCTTATAAAAAGATATTCTCTATGGTAGAATGATTTATGTGGGGAAATCCCTACGAAATCAACCTCACAATTGTTGATATTTTCAAAAGACAGTTTTGTTGATTAATCTGCAAAATTCAAATAAGCTATTTTTATGTCTATATGGATTCAGAATTCTCTCTGATAGAAAACATATCTTCATTAAACTAGCTTCTGTTTAATTTTAAATCTTATCCTATATTTTGTAGAAGGATATATTTTCAAACAATATGTGGATGTTTATTAATGTTTGTATGTACTGTATGTACAGACACAGTGGCTTTTATGACACAAATTCCCCAGGAGAAGAGTGTCCACAAAACATTATATGCCATTGACAAAACATAGTACCTATCAATTATCATTATATCACCTATAGATAGTCATCATTAATCTTTTTTTTAAATCCTAAGTTTGCTTAAGAATTTAAAGAAAGACATTCAACAACCACCCACTACCCCCTCTTCCAAAAAATAACTTTTGTGCACTAAACCTTTCATTCCACGTCAGAGAATCCATAGACATTCAATTTGACATTTATCAACGTAACTTATAATAGTCTACATTTTAAAAACCAATATCTATAATAACTTCATTGATTTTTCAATAAGCATTGATTAGAAATTGAACTATTTGGAGAAAGAGAGGGATGATATCTTAATCCTAACCTTAAATCAAATGAAATCCCATGATTAAAGAGTGAAATCACATTTAAAAAATTAGAATGTCTGTTGTATTTATATGACTTCTAGCTGCTTACAGATCATTTTTTCACCATTTAAAAGTTAACTTGTCTGGAGTCGACAGAGCAAACTCAGAATTAAACGGAACCAGAACTCACAGAACCTTCTGGAGTGCGGGGAACAAACTGAATTAAACTGAACCAGAACTCACCGGGAGGCGCCAGGCTCAAAGAGCCTTCCGGAGTCCACCATGTATCCTTACCCCACGTCAGGCTCGCCGCTCAGGTTGTTCACCGCTGCTGTGCTGGGCTGTCCTCGCAGCCTGGCTGCTCTGGCCACTCCTGTGGTGCTGGGGCTGCTGACGCTGCACTGTTTTGTGTGACGCCTCTCATTGCAGTGGAGTCAGAGCCTCATCGTGGACCACACACCTGCCCGCTGGCATCCCCCGGATCTTGTTAAAGTGCTGAATCCTAGGCCTCAGGCAGCGGATTGTTAGAGAATCTGCGTTTGATAAAGTTTCCCAATGATCTGTGACTACATAACAAATCACTCCAAAACACAGATGCTAAAAACAATGAACATTTATGATCTCCTACGGCTGCAGGAAGATTTGTCCAAGGCTGGTCTGGAACTGGAGGGCCCACTTGCTCTGCCTGGCCAGTCAGTGCTCAACATGGGGCCACTCCACCCCACGGGACAACTCGAGTGTCCTTACAACACGGCAGCTGGGACCCCACAGCACGTGGTCTAAGAGAGCCAGGAGGAAGTCCCAGCGCCTCCAAAGTCACCTGTGTCATTACACAGGTTGGCAACACTCAGACTGCCAGGAGCCACTGAGGCCGTGACTGCCAACGGCAGGCTGACTGGGGCCAACCTGAGGCTGCGCACCGCACCCGTTACAGCTGGGGAAGCACTAGCTTCTCCCCAAGCTTCACACCCCTGATGCATGGGGCCTGGGAAGATTTCTGAGATTCCTCGGTGTTCCAGGCATCGCGCCTCATTCAGGCCAATGGGCTGCGCGCCGCCGCCCATCCTGGAAAGGCCTTGCTCGTCCCCTGTTGGAGACGCCGCTTGGATGAACACACCACGACTCACACCCACCGAACACACGGTCTGTTTGAACAGGGCAGTGGCCAGTGAGCCCCACTGTCTTCCCAAGGAGTTGAGGCGATTCCCTCCCCTACCAGCATGTCCATTCCTCCACATCAGCACTTGGTTTTGCCAATTTCTATTTTTTTACCCACTTGGTGGGTATGAAATAGATGTCATCGTTTTTTCATGTGAATTTCCAAGGTTCCTAATAAGGCTTATTAGCCATTTATGTTTCCTTTGTATGAAATGTCCATTTTTCTATGACACTGATCCATTCTTGACCATTGGCATCCTTGGATATTTTGGATATTAATCCTTTGCAGTTACATGTGTTACAAATAAAAAGAAAAATTCTAATGCTGGCTAAAACTACCAGATGCTAGGGGAGAGTCAAATAGCTAATTACCTCTCCTCCCCATGAACATTCAAGCCCTGAATAATGGTTACGTGGCCTCACTCAACAACCATACTCTTGAGGAACAGACTTTTCTTTATGAAAAATTAATATTGGAATGAGGTTCCACTTCTATTGTATAGCCAAGAACACTCCCTTGGAAGATACTGCTTCATTGTAGAGAAGAATTTAAAAGACCCTCTAAGTTATGAAAATTTAAGGCAAACAGGCAATCCTTGCCAGTGAAAGTTTGTGTGTAGGTGTAGGTATGTAAAATGGATGTGTGTTTGTTGCTTAGGAACATTTGTCTTTCCCCTTTATGTGAAACGGGGAGATCCCTTATTGGGATGTGCTGAGGTGGCCCCATGTAGAGTGAGTGGATCAAGCTCCATGGGGAAGACTTATTCCAGCACCTCAGGAGGCTGTGGCTGGGTTCTTCTCCAACGTGGCCCACCTGACACTGTGCTAAACATTAGGGGAAATGGCTGAGCATGTGTGTGTGATCTAAAAGAATAGTGTCCTCAGAGCTCAGGGGGACGCTGCTAGGGTGATGGGAAGAAATGAGCTGAATCAATAGGAGTATCATAGCCACTGTGAACATATTTCCTGCCATCAGAATGTGCAGGACTGACCACCTGTAGCTTCATGTGGTAGATACTCAAGCCACGGCATTAGTGGACTGGTCACACTTTCTGCTTTAGTCTCTCTTCCCTAGAATTCCTGCCCAAGTATGGGGGTTGGGGGAAGGCCTTTGGAAAAAAGAGGCCTCCTGAGGGAAGGTGGGTGCTCAAGCAATAAACTGAATAAGTAAAAGTGAGGTGATTGTGTTTGTACTCCAAGCTAGTAACATGGATCATTCCAGTTACACTAATGACTTGGATTTCTACCAAGTGAGTCATTTCCCTTATATGATCTTTCTCTAGATTTCTTAAATGTATCCCCATAACACCTGCAGTTAAACCCAATATTTCCGGGGATATAAGAAGCAAAGGACACAGCCTATCTCTGAGAAAAATGGACCCAGAGGGTAATAAAGAGAGCTTTGAGAGCAAGAAACCTGCCTGGGCTAGTGTGGTTCTTTATGGTCCTTCTTTCTTGCATCCCAGCATGCTGCCTGTCTGAAGCCATCTCACAAGGACATTTGCAGGATCCACTAGGTTGGCCATTCCATGAAAGCAAGAGTTCTGCATTGTTTATTGACCTGTAAGACGGCCAGGTAGAAGCTCAGTAAATAGTTATTGAACAAACATATAAACCTAGTGAGCTAATGGACTAATAGAAAGTGAGCACTACCATGTAGGACTGAAGATTGATGAGGGTTAATTTCTGTCCATTGAAAACACTACTAGGGAGGGAGAAGTTTTCTGAAGGAATATTGGTGAGAGGAAGGAACTCTTTAATACAAACATACTTGGGAGAAACCTTGCGTCATGGAGGGCTTCAGTCTAGGTCCCTGGGAGCTAAATTGAGCCAAAGAATATTTGTTTACTGATGAGTATCCCTACCAAGAGGAGATAGAGAGCTTCAAAGAAAGGGAAGTAAATCTCGATTTTCTGGGCCTGATGCCAGATAGTCCAACACATTGAAGATGGAAAAAAAAGGAGACAACACCTTAAGGCCTATTCCAGATTGCATATTTTCCTTTCTTTGTAGGTTAGCCGGCATTGAGTAATGTGTGTCCAGGGAGTAATAGAGAATGTGGGGAAAGATGTTTTCTGATGTTTTCTCTGTACTTTTAGGAGCTACACTGTCAGGGAGCTTGAGGTCTAAGTCATATTGTGATGTCTACAGTATATGAGAAGAAATGGGACGACAGTAAGATATAACTTATCCAAGGTTGCTTGTGGTTGAATATGTATTAATGGTTCGATTTCTCCTAGAGTGACTGGAAAGCTCAGGGTAGCCTCTAGTTACTGGGAAAGAAGAATATTTTATCTTTGATTTAAAAAAAAAATTAACTCTTAGGAAACTCTATTGTTGCAGGTTTTCTTTGCAACAGTATTTTTCTTTGTACCATATTATTCATTATGCTAATGTAGAGAATGATCTAGTAAACCACCTATATCTTGCTACTTGTAGCATGGGAAGAGTTTTGAAAAAATGTAGAATTGTGAAAAGGTACAGAGTTTCTCTGAACTGAAAGGTTTACACTTAATTCAAACAAAATTGGAAGGCTTTCTGCAAATGTGATAATTTCAAAGCATGGGAGTTTGAAAGACTGAAAGATCTTACAGTCTCCAGAAATTTTGATTTGCAAAATAAACACATTTAGAACATTAACTCATGTGGGGCTGGGTTCTTACTACTGTAAAAGTAGAGGTAAAACTTAGCAGACAACAATGTTTTACAGTTTATAAGTATTTCTTTGTTAGTGAAAGGACCATTTAAATGTGTGAAAAGCAATTTTGCCAAAATAATAAACTGGTAGTGAAACTGTTTTTCACATTTAGCAATACGGACATTAACGAAACTTAAGTAGAATAAAGTCAACTAAATTGTAAACAATAAATTAAAAAATAATTTTATAAGGCATAATTGGCGTGCAACAAAATGCTCAAAGATGGATCAGTTTGTCAAAACTACATATCTGTGTAATGAGCACTTATAACCAATTTACACAACAACCACACAAATATCCCTCATTACATTTACAGTCAACTTTTCCCACCCCCTACCCGAGATCATTTCCCTTTTCTAGAATTTCATATAAATGGATTCTTTATACTATTTTTGTGCCTGGCTTTTTTCAGTCAACATAATGTTTTTGAGTTATTTCCATATTGTTTTACATATCAGGAATTAATACTCTTTTTAAAAATAAAAGCATTTTTTAAAAGTAGAATAAAAACCATAGACAACTACAATAATAGTAAAAATATTTCTTTATGTCAGAAAGAGTTAATATAAATTAAAAGGTGCATAGAAAAATGGATAAATGGTTTCTATAGATAAAACAAAATATCACAATTTTTGGTATATATAAATCAATTAGGTAATATTTACCATTACCTCAATAAAATGGATAAAGGAAATTTATAGAAAACTGGCAGAGAATAATAAATATGAACGACTAACAAACACATAAAATATCCAAGCTCATTAATAATGAAATGTGTGATAATAAAATTAAGGAGGTATTTATTTTTTTACTATAAAACAATTAATATAGAAAAGAAAATATGATCATTATAAATACCCTCAGGATACAGTAACATAGACAGACATCTTCATGCACTGTTTGTAGCAATCTCTACAATTTAAATTTGTAATTGAAAGTTTCCCAAAATAGCAATTTCCAAGCACAGATAGTTTCATAGGAGAATTCCACAGATCATTTAATGAAGAATTCTACATAATCGTTTCCAGGAAATAAAAGAGGAGGTAACATTCCCAGTCCATTTTATGAAGAGAGTATCATCTGATACGAAAACCGGACAAGAAAACTATAAACAAAGAGCAATACAGATCTGAATTTCTCATGAATATAAATGCAAAGGTCTTTGACAAAATCTTAGCAAATGAAATTTAGCAATACATAAAATAATTATGTACCATGACCAAGTTTACTCCAAGGAATGCAAGTATAGTTCATTATTTACAAATTAGTAAATGTAATACATACTATCAACAGGCTGAAGAAGAAAAGTCACATAATTTTATCAACTGATATATAAAAAAGCATTTGCCAAAATTCAACAGCCATGTAACAATTAATTCAAAATGGCATATGATTAACTGTTAAATGTAAAGTTCTAAAACTCTTACAAAATGCACTAGAGTAAATCTTTGGTATCTAAATCTAAGCAAATACTTCTTAGCCTTGCCACCAAAAGCAGAATCCATAAAAGGAAAAATTGATAAATTAGACTTTGTCAAACATTCTAAAAAGCAGCCAAAAATGTTTGCTCTGTGACGATACATTTAATAGGATGAAAAAAAAGCTACTGACTGGTAAAAAATATGTGCAAACAACAGAATAGGCAAAAAGACTGTCAAAAACAGTAAACAACCAAAAATTCCAATTAGAAAATGGGCAAAAACATGAAAAGACATTTCACAATAAAGGATGGACAGGTGGCAAATAACACATGAAAAGATGTTTAACATTACTAGTCGGTAGGACAAAATTATGTGAGATATCACTGCATATCTATTAGATTGACTTAAATGAAAAACACTGAAAACACCAAATATTGGAAACAATGCAGAGAAATTGGACCACTCAGACGTTGCTCTGTGTGTGTTTTGCCACTCTGGAAAGCAGTTTGGTAGTTTCTTAAAACACTAAACATACAACCAAGCAATTGCACTCGTGAGTTTATTTCAAATAGATGGAAACATACACACGCACACACACACACACACACACACACACACCTGCAACAAAAATGTTTATAGCAGCCTTATTTGTAACAGTTAAACTTGGCCCTTCAGTGGGTTAACCCACTGTCCTTCAGTGGGTTAACCTTGAGTGGGTGATGGTTTAAGAAACTGTGAAGACAAATACGGTATGATACCACTATATGCTGACTCTAAAAAATACAGCTAACTATTGAATATAGCAAAAAAGAAACAGATTCACAGATTTAGAGACCAAAGTAGTGGTTACCACTGGGGAGAGGAATAAGGGAGGGGCAAAATAGGGGTAAGGGATTGAGAGGTATAAACTATTACGTATAAAATAAACTACAAGGATACACTGTACAGCACAGGGAATATAACCAATATTTTATAATAGCCATAAATGGAGTATAATCTTTAAAAATTATGAATCACTGTAATGTATGTCTGTAAATTATATAATATTGTACATGAACTACACTTTAATAAACGAAAAGAAAAAAAGAAATACAAAGAAACTGCAATACATCCATACCATGGAATAGTACTCAGCAATAAAAAGGAATGCACTATTGATACAGACAACAGCCTGGATTTATCTGCATAGATTTAGGTTGAGTGAAAAAAAAATAATTACAAAAGGTTACAAATTGTATGATTCTGTTTATACACAGTTCTTGAAATGACACAGTCATAGAAATGAATGATGTATTTGTGCCTGCCAGAGGTAAGGAGGAAGTGGGGCATGAAGGAAGTGATTGTGGTTATAAGTTGCAAAATAAGGGATTCCTGTGGTGATGGAAATGTTCTGTTTCTTGTCAGTATTAATGTCAATATTCTGGTTGTGATAACTGTACTATACCGTATAAGGCATTACCATTGATAACTGGTTAAACCATACTTGGAATCTCTGTATCATTTCTTATAACTGCATGTGGGTCTATAATCATGTCAAAACAATAAGTTTAACTAAAACAATATAAGGAAATGTGAAAGTCAAAAAAAGAAGGAAAAAAAAATAAGAAACAATATGAAAAATATGTATGTTTTGAATTTAAAGCCCATAGAAGATATTTTATAAGAATTTAAAATGCTATCTTAAATTTATCCTAGTGGGATCAAAGATTAATCCCAGTAGGTAAAAAGTTTACATTGTTTTTTCAGATCTGAAATAAGTGAGTAAAATTTCCTTAAATAATAATCTAGAGAAAAGCATATGCAAAGGAATATTAATGGAAACACTTATGTAAATTATATACATTTTTTTTTTTTTTTTTTTTTTTTTTGGCGGTACGCGGGCCTCTCACTGTTGTGGCCTCTCCCGTTGCGGAGCACAGACTCCGGACGCGCAGGCTCAGCGGCCACAGCTCACGGGCCCAGCCGCTCCGCGGCATGTGGGATCCTCCCCGACCGGGGCACGAACCCGTGTCCCCTGCATCGGCAGGCGGACTCTCAACCACTGCGCCACCAGGGAAGCCCCTAAATTATATACTTTTGAATGAATAATTTATATTTGGAAACTTCTAAAATGTAGATTCACCAATCTATTCAGTTGTGTTACATTTTAATTTACTTTCACTTTATGCCTTCTTTCAAAGAGGTCTTTCAAAATAGACTTTAATTATTCATTTAAATAGTTTCTTTTGCACTTTTAAGACACTATATTTAAAATAAATAATGTAATTTTACAATATATCACAATATATTATTTATCAAATTAGAAAATTAATCAAGGCCTCTCTTTTCAGAGGTAGTGCTTGGAGCTTTCAGGTCACTGAACAAACACACTAACAGGTATGGCAAAATTTCTATACTCTCATGCTTCCAACTTGGACTTTTCAAGAAAAAACATTTTATTAGAGAATCTTCATAATAATTATTACTACTTATGAGCTACCTACTTGCTAAGCTCTATGACAGATGACAAAAGGAAAACAGTGAAATGCTGCAGTCTATCACAGTAAGTTGTTTAAAGTAATTTTTCAGTTGAAGTTGTATTTTGTTATTCTGAATGAGCAATTTAAAAATATTAGCTCATGGAAATATCCTTGGGGAATCTTGTTAAAAACAGTTAGCAGGTGGTTAAAATGAGAACCAGCTTGGAGAACTGTAATTTATCACGAAGTTTTTACTCATTCTAAGCAAATAATTATTTTATACCTAATTTTATATTAGGGATTCTGTAACCTTTTCCTTTAAGAGGGTTCTCAAAATTATATAAGCTTCAAGCCCCCGAAAGTCGAGGTGCACACCAGCCTGCATCCAACCACCGTCACGTGATGCAGTGTCTTCGCTGCCCGGCATAACCCGTTCTTTCATGGGTTCTTTTGCAGGGTATCCAGGTCCTGTAGTGGTCACTTCTGATGGGATTTACTTCATGTGGGCAGTATCTTTCTAGCATCTGGCTACTTGAGGTGTCAACCTCGACCTCTGTGTTTGCAGTTGTCCTCTCTTCTTTCGGGATCATTTTCCTTTTGAGATGATCCTTCATGTCTTTGCACCAACATCAATGGAAATACAGCTGGTTCCAAATGCAGCCCCATCTCTACTCTACCCAGTCAACACCCACCCAGACTCACCATTAGACCTGTCAGATGGATACAGCTCATTTATCCACACTTGATGGGGCAAACCTGTGAGTGGTCCCCAAGGAGCACCCTCACTTACTCTAAGGATAGGACAAGATTCTTTGCTTTTCCCTGAGTGAGACTGACTGTGCTCTCTAAATGAGTCCTTTCCATAGTTTTTGGCAAATCTGTATCACGGAGCCTAGGCTTACAGGATAAGATGGTCTCTGCTAACCTGCTTCCTCATCTCACTGTGGGCTGCATGATATGCTATGTTTACAGAATATTAAGTCAGCACTTCAGGTGACAAAATCTAGACAAAAAGAAACCCATTTTAATTACCTATTACATGTGCTTTTTTTTTAAACATCTTTATTGCAGTATAATTGCTTTACAGTGGTGTGTTAGTTTCTGCTTTATAACAAAGTGAATCAGTTACACATATACATATGTCCCCATATCTCTTCCCTCTAGCATCTCCCAGCCTCCCACCCTCCCTATCCCACCCCGCTAGGTGGTCACAAAGCACCGAGCTGATCTTCCTGTGCTATGCAACTGCTTCCCACTAGCTATCTATTTTACATTTGTTAGTGTATGTATGTCCATGCCACTATCTCACTTTGTCCCAGCTTACCATTCCCCCTTCCTGTATCCTTAGGTCCATTCTCTAGTAGATCTGTGTCTTTATTCCTGTCTTTCCCCTAGGTTCTTCAGAATGTTTTTTTTTTTTCCCATATATGGGTGTTAACATACAGTATTGTTTTCCTCTTTCTAACTTACTTCACACTGTAGGACAGACTCCAGGTCCATCCACCTCACTACAAATAGCTCAATTTCATTTCTTTTTATGGCTGAGTAATATTCCATTGTATATATGTGCCACATCTTCTTTAACCATTCATCTGTTGATGGACACTTAGGTTGCTTCCATGTCCTGGCTATTGTAAATAGAGCTGCAATGAACATTGTGGTACATGACTCTTTTTTAATTATGTTTTTCTCAGGGTATATGCCCAGTAGTGGGATTGCTGGGTCATATGTTAGTTCTATTTTTAGTTTTCTAAACCTCCATACTGCTCTCCATAGTGGCTGTACCAATTTACATTCCCACCAACAGTGCAAGAGGGTTCCCTTTTCTCCACATGCTCTCCACCATTTATTGTTTCTAGATTTTTGGATGATGGCCATTCTGACTGGTGTGAGATGACATCTCATTGTAGTTTTGATTTGCATTTCTCTAATGATTAATGATGTTGAGCATTCTTTCATGTGTTTGTTGGCACTCTGTATATCTTCTTTGGAGAAATGTCTATTTTGGTCTTCTGCCCACTTTTGGATTAATTTTTTTGTTTTGTTTTGTTTTTTGATATTGAGCTGCTTGTAAATTTTGGAGATTAATCCTTTGTCAGTTGCTTCATTTGCAAATATTTTCTCCTATTCTGAGGGCTGTCTGTTCACCTTGTTTATGGCTTCCTTTGCTGTGCAAAAGCTTTCAAGTTTCATTAAGTTCCATTTGTTTATTTTTGTTTTTATTTCCATTTCTCTAGAAGGTGTGTCAAAAAGGATCTTGCTGTGATTTATGTCATAGAGTATTCTGCCTATGTTTTCCTGTAAGAGTTTGATGCTGTCTGGCCTTACATTTAGGTCTTTAATCCATTTTGAGTTTATTTTTATGTATGGTGTTAGGGAGTGTTCTAATTTCATTCTTTTACATGTAGCTGTCCAGTTTTCCAGCACCACTTATTGAAGAGGCTGTCTTTTCTCCACTATATATTCTAGCCTCCTTTATCAAAGATAAGGTGACCATATGTGCGTGGGTTTATCTCTTGGCTTTCTATCCTGTTCTATTGATCTATATTTCTGTTTTTGTGCCAGTACCATTCTGTCTTGATTACAGTAATTTTGCAGTATTGTCTGAAACCAGGGAGCCTGATTCCTCCAGCTCCGTTTTTCTTCCTCAACATTTCTTTGGCTATTCACGGTCTTTTGTGTCTCCATACAAATTGTGAAATTTTGTGTTCCTCTGTGAAAAATGCCATTGGTAGTTTGATCGGGATTGCATTGAAACTGTAGATTGCTTTATGTAGTATAGTGATTTTTACAATATTGATTCTTCCAATCCAAGAACATGGTATATCTCTCCATCTATTTGTATCATCTTTAATTTCTTTCATCAGTGTCTTATAATTTTCTTCATACAGTTTTTTTGTCTCCTTAGGAAGGTTTATTACTGGATATTTTATTCTTTTTGCTGCAATGGTAAATGGGAGTGTTTTCTTAATTTCATTTTCAGATATTTCATCATTAGTGTATAGGAATGCAAGAGGTTTCTGTGCCTTAATTTTGTATCCTGCTACTTTACCAAATTCATTGATTAGCTCTAGTAGTTGTTTGGTAGCATCTTTAGGATTGTCTATGTATAGTATCATGTCATCTGCAAACAGTGACAGCTTTATTTCTTCTTTTCCAATTTGGATTAGTTTTATTTATTTTTTGTCTATGATTGCTGTGGCTAAAACTTCCAAAACTATGTTGAATAGTAGTGGTGGGAGTGGGCAACTTTGTCTTCCTGATCTTAGTGGAAGTGGTTTCAGTTTTTCACCACTGAGGACAATGTTGGCTGTGGGTTTGTTATATATGGTCTTAGTTATGTTGAGGAAAGTTCACTCTAGGCCTAATTTCTGGAAGGCTTTTATCATAAATGGGTGTTGAATTTTGTTGAATGATTTCTCTGCATCTATTGTGATGATCATATAGTTTTTCTCCTTCAATTTGCTAATATGTTGTATCATGTTGATTGATTTGCATATATTGAAGAATCCTTGCATTCCTGAGATAAACCCCTCTTGATCGTGGTGTATGATCCTTTTAATGTGCTGCTGGATTCTGTTTGCTAGTATTTTGTCGAGGATTTTTGCATCTCTGTTCATCAGAGTTATTGACCTGTAGTTTTGTTTCTTTGTGACATATTTGTCTGGTTTTGGTATCAGTGTGATGGTGGCCTTGTAGAATTAGTTTGGGAGTGTTCCTCTCTCTGATACATTTTGGAAGAGTTTGAGAATGATAGGTGTTAGCTCTTGCTAAATATTTGATAGAATTCGCCTGTGAGGCCATCTGGTCCTGGCCTTTCATTCACTGGAAGATTTTTAATCCAGTTTCAATTTCAGTGCTTGTGATTGGTCTGTTTATATTTTCTATTTCTTCCTGGTTCAGTCTTGGAAGCTTGTGCATTTCTAAGAATTAGTCCATTTCTTCCAGGTTATCCATTTTATTGACATAAAGTTGCTTGTAGTAATCTCTCATGATCTTTTTTATTTCTGTAGTGTCAGTTGTTACTTCTCCTTTTTCATTTCTAATTCTGTTGAATTGAGTTTTCTCCCTTTTTTTCTTGATGAGTCTGGTTAAGGATCTATCAATTTTGTTTATCTTCTCAAAGAACCAGCTTTTAGTTTTATTGATCTTTGCTATTGTTTCCTTCATTTCTTTTTCATTTATTTCTGATCTGATCTTTATGATTTCTTTCCTTTTGCTAACTTTTTTTGTTCTTCTTCCTCATTGCTTTAGGTGTATGGTTAGGTTGTTTATTTTAGATGTTTCTTGTTTCTTCAGTAGGATTTTATTGCTATAAACTCCCCTCTTAGAACTGCTTTTGCTGCATCCCATAGGTTTTGGGTCATCGTGTTTTCATTGTCATTTGTTTCTAGGTATTTTCTGATTTCCTCTTTGATTTATTCAGTGATCTCTTGGTTATTAAGTAGTGAACTGTTTAGCCTCCATGCGTTTGCATTTTTTACAGATATTTTTCCTGTATTTGATACCTAGTGTCATAGCGTTGTGCTCGGAAAAGATACTTGATGTGATTTCAATTTTCTTTATTTTACCAAGGCTTGATTTGTGACCCAAGATATGATCTATCCTGGAGAATATTCCATGAGCACTTGAGAAGAATGTGTATTCTGCTGCTTTTGGATGGAATGTCCTATAAATATCAATTAAGTCCACCTTGTTTAATGTATCATTTAAAACTTGTGTTTCCTTATATATTTTCATTTTGGATGATCTGTCCATTTGTAAAAGTGGGGTGGTAAAATCCCCTACTACGATTGTGTTACTGTCGATATTCCCTTTTATGGCTGTTAGTATTTGCCTTATGTATTGAGGTGCTCCTGTGTTGGGTGCATAAATATTTACAATTGTTATATCTTCTTCCTCGATTGATCCCTTGATCATTATGTAGTGTCCTTCTTTGCTTCTTGTAATAGTCTTGTTTTAAAGTATCTTTTTTTCTGATATGAGAATTGCTGCTCCAGCTTTCTTTTGGTTTCCATTTGCATGGAATATCTTTTTCCAACTCCTCATTTTCAGTCTGTATGTGTCTCTAGGTCTGAAGTGGGTCTCTTGTAGACAACATATATACAGGTCTTGTTTTTGTATCCATTCAGCCAGTCTATGCCTTTTGGTTGGAGCATTTAATCCATTTACATTTAAGGTTGTTATCGATATGTATGTTCCTATTACCATTTTCTTAATTTTTTTGCATTTGTTATTGTAGGCCTTTTCCTTCTGTTTTGTTTTCTGACTAGAGAAGTTTCTTCAGCATTTGCTGTAAAGCTGGTTTGGTGGTGCTGAATTCTCTTAGCTTTTGCTTGTCTGTAAAGGTTTTAATTTCTCTATCAAATCTGAATGAGATCCTTGCTGGGTAGAGTAATCTTGGTTGCAAGTTTTTTCTCCTTCTTCACTTTCAATATGTCCTGCCACTCCCTTCTGGCTTGCAGAGTTTCTGCTGAAAGATCAGCTTTTAACCTTATGGGGATTCCCTTGTGTGTTTTTTGTTGTTTTTCCCTTGCTGCTTTTAATATGTTTTCTTTGTATTTAATTTTTGACAGTTTGATTAATATGTGTCTTGGCGTATTTCTCCTTGGATTTATCCTGCATGGGACTCTCTGTGCTTCCTGGACTTGGTTAACTATTTCTTTTCCCATATTAAGGAAGTTTTCAACTATAACCTCTTCAAATAGTTTCCCAGTTCCTTTCTTTTTCTCTTCTTCTGGGACCCCTACAGTTCAAATGTTTGTGCATTTAATGTTGTCCCAGAGGTCTCTGAGACTGTCTTCAATTCATTTCATTTTTTCTTTATTCTGCTTTGCAGTAATTATTTTCATTATTTTATCTTCCAGGTCAGTTATCCATTCTTCTGCCTCCGTTATTCTGCTATTGATCCCTTCTAGAGAATTTTTGATTTCATTTTTTGTGTTGTCCATCACAGTTTGTTTTCTCTTTAGTTCTTCTAGGTCCTTGTTAAACGTTCATTATTATCAAAGAATTCATTATTCTGAATTAGTTTTCAGGTAGACTGCCTATTTCCTCTTCAATTGTTAGGTCTGGTGCGTTTTTGCCATGCTCCTTCATCTGCTGCATGTTTCTCTGTCTTCTCATTTTGCCTAACTTATGGTGTTTGTAGTCTCCTTTTCGCAGGCTGCAGGTTTGTAGTTCCCATTGTTTTTGGTGTCTGTCCCCAGTGACTAAGGCTGGTTCAGTGGGTTGTGTAGGCTTCCTGGTGGAGGGGACTAGTGCCTGTGTTCTGGTGGATGAGGCTGGATCTTGTCTCTCTAGTGGGAAGGTCCACGTCTGTTGGTGTGTTTTTGGGTGTCTGTGGACTTATTATGATTTTAGGCGTCCTCTCTGCTAATGGGTGGGGTTGTGTTCCTGTCTTGCTAGTTGTTTGGCACAGGGTGTCCAGCACTGTAGCTTGCTGGTCATTGAGTGGAGCCGGGTGTTGGTGTTGAGATGGAGATATCTGGGAGATTTTTGCCATTTGATATTATGTGGAGCTGGGAGGTCTCTTGTGGACCAGTGTCTTGAACTTTGCTCTCCCGCCTCAGAGGCACAGCCCTGGTGTCTGACTGGAGCACCTAAAGCCTGTCATCCACATGGCTCAGAGTAAAAGGGAGAAAGAAAGAAAGAAAGAAAAGAAAGAAAGAAAGAAAGAAAGAAAGAAAGAAAGAAAGAAAGAAAGAAAGAAAGAAAGAAAGAAAAAGAAAGAAAGAAAGAAAGAAAAGAAAAGAAAGATAAAATAAATTAAAATAAAGTTATTAAAATAAAATTTAAAAATTGTTTAAAAAGATTTAAAGTAATAAAGAAAAAAAATAGAAGAGAGCAACCAAACCAAAAAAAAAAAAAAAAATCCACCAATGATAACAAGTGCTAAAAACTATACTAAGAAAAAAACAAAAATGGGCAGACAGAACCTTAGGACAAATGGTAAAAGCAAAGCTATACAGAGAAACACACACACAGAAGCATACACGTACACACTCACAAAAAGAGAAAAGGGGAAATATATATATATATATATATATATAGTTGCTCTCATAGTCCACCTCATCAATTTGGGATGATTCATTGTCTATTCAGGTATTCCAGTGATGCAGGGTGTATCAAGTTGATTGTGGAGCTTTTTTTGCTGGAAGCCATCCGTCATAAGAGTCTACCTGAGCATGTGCCGGTGGACAGCATGGGCACGGACTCATGTGAAAAATCCAGGGAGAAGCATGGACTCCCCCCGAATGGACGAATGACAGCATGTCTGCTACAATTGAATGTAATGCTGGGGACTTTTCCTGGAGTAAAAGGTGGATTTAAAGAACGCCCTGGCATTGACGCCAGACATATTGTATATGAGACAGAGAAAACCCCTACAACTCCCCCTTGGGAAACTTTACCCTTACCCACATTGCCCATGGCTTGGCAAGCATTGAAATTACCTGGTAATAGTGGAATGTATAAGTTAAAAAGTCCTGGGCACAGAGGAATTATTAAATAGATTATGGCCCCCTCAGGGAATCAAAGATAAATATGGCAGGAGACATGTATTATATAAAGGCCGCTTGCACACAACAAGCGACCTAGGATGGTGGAGAAATTGGTATTGTAGTCAGAGGGAATGAGATCAAAAGAATGATTTAGGACCAAGAATCTTTTATAAATATTTTGCTAATCAGCCAGGCATAAAAATAAAAGTAGACTACACTTCATGGAATAAGTACAATGGGTTATAAGAACTAGAAGTTGTGATTGTTCTTAGAGATAAAAGTACCTAGAAACAACCAGATCAGCAAGCAATGATGTAGAATGTTTATGCAATGATGAAGTAAGCAAAAAATATAAAAACCCTGGCTTTAAGAGACAATAAAGCTGCTTCTATATCCCACTTCCCTCACCTGTGTGACTGTCTGTCTCCTCGACGACCGACTCCGTTCTCACCCCAGAAGGGAAAATCCCTGTTAGCCGGGGCAGGACCTCAGCAAGTGGCACCCGAACAGGGACCTGAAGGGGTTAGTTCTTTCTAGGTAAGTATATTTCGGGACGGACAGGTATCTCACCCTGGGTGCTGCAGACCCCCTGGCATAAGATAGGTCAGGTAAGTAGAGGTGAGTAATTGAAGCAAAAATGGGTAATTCTGCTAGTAAGGAACATCAATTGTTTATTGACATTATTAAGCATATGTTGTCTATGAGGGGTATTAAGGTTACCACAAGTCAACTTACACATTTCTTTAAGTTTATTCAAGAACAAGTTCCTTGGTTTCCTGAGGAAGGAACAGTTAATTTGGAAACTTGGCTAAGGTAGGAGATCAACTTAAACTTTATTATACTTTACATGGTCTGGAAAAGGTTCCTGTAGATACCTTTGCATTGTGGAATTTGATTAGGGATGTATTGGATCCTACTCATGAGCTACAAAAGATCCCTTCGAAAGCTAGTGCGGCAGAAAATACTCCTCTGCTACCTAAAGGGTCTCCAAGAGTCTGCTACTCCTTATCAAAGGATGTGAAGGATGTAATTTGAGAAAGGATCAAAAAGAAGATTCTGATCTTGAGAATGATGGGCCCCCTGAAAGGGATAAGGATGAACAGCTGTCTCTAGCTGATCAAGATGATTTGGATCAGGCTGCTTTTGATTATGAGTGAAGAAAAGATCCAGGGCTGCATCCTGTTTCCATTGAACTGCAGGCAGCACCTGGCCTTCCTCCACCTCCTAACACACATAAAATATATCCATCTCTTGCTGAGTTTTACTCTGCCTCGAGAAATATTACTCATCCATCTAAGCCTCATCCTCCTCCCCCTCCTTTCACTATGTCAGGAAGTAAGCCACGGAAATTGCATATGCCAAAGTCTCGGTGTATATCATTTGATACTGAAGATTTGGATGTAGGTATTGCTAGATGCTTCCCTGTAATATTTGAAGGGGACTTTGAGGATGATCCCTATTGGGAGCCATTACCTTTGAAAATGTTAAAGGAACTTAAGGCAGCCTGTACTGACTATGGTCCACTAGCACCTTATACTATAACCCTATTGGAGGCTTTTGCTAATCGATGGATGACTCCCTATGATTGGACTCAGGTGGCTAAGGCCTGTTTGACTGGGGGACAATATCTGTTGTGGAAGACAAGAGTATGAGGATTTTGTAAGGCAACAATATAATATGAATAAAAGGCAAGGAAAAATGGATCTTACTTTGGGCAAGTTGTTAGGAGAGGGAGATTATGATTCAGCTCAGCGGCAGATGTATATGGGAAAGGAAGCCTTGTGGCAGGTGACTACTTGTGCCTTGTTAGCATGGAAAGCCCTGCCTTTAACAACTGGTAGAGCCACGACTCTCACAGAAATTAAGCAGAAGGCTGAAGAGAGTTATGAGGATTTCATGGCCAGGCTTACTCAGCAAGGGAGGAGAGTGGTTTCTGATGAAGGAGCTGCTAATATATTAATTAAGCAGTTGGCTTTTGAAAATGCAAATGCCACTTGTCAAGCTCTGCTGCGAGAAATCAGAAAGACTGGGACAATAGCTGATTTTATCAAGCAATGTTCTGACGTGGGTCCTTCCCTTATGCAAGGGGTAGCTATAGCTGCTGCTCTAAAAGGGGAAACTGTTCCTCAATGTATGCAGGCTATGATGTCAAGGAATGGTGGCCAACATAGAAATCAAAAGTCTGCCAACTGTTTTTCTTGTGGCCAACCGGGACATATTAGTATATGGTGCCCTGGTTTGTCAGGAGCTCCTCTCCCAGCATTCTCAGCTGCTGCTAGTAATGTACCAAAAACTCCTTGTCAGAGATGTAGCAAAGGTTTTCATTGGACTAGAAATTGTCGTTCTAAATATCACAGAGATGGGCATTTATTGCCTCCGATTTGTCCTACTCCACAATGGCCTTTAGTGCCAGCTGAACAGTCGGGAAACTGGAAAAGGGGCCTGTCCCAGGCCCCAAAAATAGTAGGGACTGCTCAACATCTCTCCAATGTTCACTTCCATCAACCCACTCTCAATCCATTCCTGCCCTCCGCTCCGTCTCAGAACTTTTTAGAGCCACCCCAGGGAGTGCAGGATTGGACCTCAGTTCCACCACCTCAGCAATATTAACACCAGACTCTCCCATGGTAAAGATTCCAACAGGGGTAAAAGGGCCACTGCCCTTAGGAGTGCTGGGGTTAATAGTGGGAAGGAGTTCTATGTCTCTATCAGGGATTCATGTTGTGCCTGGTGTTATAGATTCTGACTATACAGGGGAAATACAGATTCTAATAGCTCCACCGAATAAGACACAACAAATACACAAGGGGCAGAGAATAGCACAGTTGCTCCTGCTGCCTTATATTCAAGAAGGGCAAACATTAAAAACAAAAAGTAGACAAGATGGTGGTTTTGGGTCAAGTGACATGGCTTTTTGGGTGCAGGAAATCACGGAAAGCCGCCCCCTAAAAACTCTTAAAGTTCAAGGTAAAAATATTCAAGGCCTGCTAGACACTGGAGCAGACGTTTCCTATATAGCGGACAAAGATTGGCCTGCTGCTTGGCCAACTCATACCACAGAAGTCATGCTGACAGGCTTGGGTACAGCACCCTCGGTTGCAAAAAGTGCTAGGATTTTGACCTGGGAAAATGAATGTCAATCAGGGACTTTTCACCCCTATGTAATACCAACGTTACCTATTACTCTATGGGGAAGAGATATATTGACTCAAATGGGAATGTTTCTGTACAGTCCTGATGATTCAGTAGTAGCTCAAATGTTAAAGATGGGTTATGACCCTGATAAAGGTCTTGGACTCAGTCAGCAAGGATATAAAGACCCCATTGTTCCTAAACAAAAGAAGGACAAATATGGTTTAGGATATCAACCTTTTTTTTTTTTTTTAACATCTTTATTGGGGTAAAATTGCTCTACAATGGTGTGTCAGTTTCTACTTTATAACAAAGTGAATCAGTTATATATATACACACATTCACATATTTCTTCCCTCTTGCATCTCCCTCCTTCCTTCCCTCCCTATCCCACCCCTCCAGGCAGTCACAAAGCACCGAGCTGATATCCCTGTGCCAAGCGGCTGCTTCCCATTAGCTATTTACCTTACGCTTGTTAGTATATATATGTCCATGCCCCACCCTCGCCCTCCCATAGCTCACCCCTCCCCCTCCCCATATCCTCAAGTCCGTTCTCCAGTAGGTCTGTGTCTTTATTCCTGTCTTACCCCTAGGTTCTTCATAACATTTTTTTTTCTTAAATTCCATATATATGTGTTAGCATACGGTACTTGTCTTTCTCTTTCTGACTTACTTTACTCTGTATGACAGACTCGAGGTCTATCCACCTCATTACAAATAGCTCAATTTCGTTTCTTTTTATCGCTGAGTAATATTCCATTGTGTATATGTGCCACATCTTCTTTATCCATTCATCTGACGATGGGCACTTAGGTTGTTTCCATCTCCGGGCTATTGTAAATAGAACTGCGATGAACATTTTGGTACATGCCTCTTTTTCAGTTTTGGTTTTCTCAGGGTATATGCCCAGTAGTGGGATTGCTGGGTCATATGGTAGTTCTATTTTTAGTATTTTAAGGAACCTCCATACTGTCCTCCATAGTGGCTGAACCAATTCACATTCCCACCAGCAGTGCAAGAGGGTTCCCTTTTCTCCACACCCTCCCCAGAATTTATTGTTTCTAGATTTTTTGATGATGGACATTCTAACTGGTGTGAGATGATATCTCATTGTAGTTTTGATTTGCATTTCTCTAATGATTAATGATGTTGAGCATTCTTTCATGTGTTTGTTGGCAGTCTGCATATCTTCTTCAGAGAAATGTCTATTTAGGTCTTCTGCCCATTTTTGAATTGCATTGTTTGTTTTTTTGATATTGAGCTGCATGAGCTGCTTGTAAATTTTGGAGATTAATCCTTTGTCAGTTGCTTCATTTGCAAATATTTTCTCCCAGTCTGAGGGTTGTCTTTTAGTCTTGTTTATGGTTTCCTTTGCTGTGCAAAAGCTTTGAAGTTTCATTAGGTCCCATTTGTTTATTTTTGTTTTTATTTCCATTGCTCTAGGAGGTGGGTCAAAAAGGATCTTGCTGTGATTTATGTCATAGAGTGTTCTGCCTATGTTTTCCTCTAAGAGTTTGATAGTTTCTGGTCTTACATTTAGGTCTTTAATCCATTTTGAGCTTATTTTTGTGTATGGTGTTAGGGAGTGATCTAAGCTCATACTTTTACATGTAGCTGTCCAGTTTTCCCAGCACCACTTACTGAAGAGGCTGTTCTTTCTCCACCGTATATTCCTGCCACCTTTATCAAAGATAAGGTGTCCATATGTGCGTGGGTTTATCTCTGGGCTTTCTATCCTGTTCCATTGATCTATCGTTCTGTTTTTGTGCCAGTACCATACTGTCTTGATTACTGTAGCTTTGTAGTATAGTCTGAAGTCAGGGAGCCTGATTCCTCCAGCTCTGTTTTTCGCTCTCAAGATTGCTTTAGCTATTCGGGGTCTTTTGTGTTTCCATACAAATTGTGAAATTTTTTGTTCTAGTTCTGTGAAAAATGCCAGTGGCAGTTTGATAGGGATTGCATTGAATCTATAGATTGCTTTGGGTAGTAGAGTCATTTTCACAATGTTGATTCTTCCAATCCAAGAACAGGGTATATCCCTCCATCTATTTGTATCGTCTTTAATTTCTTTCATCAGTGTCTTATAATTTTCTGCATACAGGTCTTTTATCTCCCTAGGTAGGTTTATTCCTAGGTATTTTATTCTTTTTGTTGCAATGGTAAATAGCAGTGTTTTCTTGATTTCACTTTCAGATTTTTCATCACTAGTATATAGGAATGCCAGAGATTTCTGTGCATTAATTTTGTATCCTGTTACTTTACCAAATTCATTGATTAGCTCTAGTAGTTTTCTGGTAGCATCTTTAGGATTCTCTATGTATAGTATCATGTCATCTGCAAACATTGACAGCTTTACTTCTTCTTTTCCAATTTGGATTCCTTTTATTTCCTTTTCTTCTCTGATTGCCGTGGCTAAAACTTCCAAAACTATGTTGAATAAGAGTGGTGAGAGTGGGCAACCTTTTCTTGTTCCTGATCTTAGTGGAAATGCTTTCAGTTTTTCACCATTGAGGATGATGTTGGCTGTGGGTTTGTCATATATGGCCTTTATTATGTTGAGGAAAGGTCCCTCTATGCCTACTTTCTGCAGGGTTTTTTTCATAAATGGGTGTTGAATTTTGTCAAAAGCTTTTTCTGCATCTATTGAGATGATCATATGGTTTTTCTCCATCAATTTGTTAATATGGTTTATCACATTGATAGATTTCCGTATATTGAAGATTCCTTGTATTCCTGGAATAAACCCCACTTGATCATGGTGTATGATCCTTTTAATGTGCTGTTGGATTCTGTTTGCTAGTATTTTGTTGAGGGTTTTTGCATCTATGTTCATCAGTGATATTGGCCTGTAGTTTTCTTTCTTTGTGACATCCCCTATCTTTTTCCATCCCCGTACTTTCAGTCTGTATGTGTCTCTAGGTCTGAAGTGGGTCTCTTGTAGACAGCATATATATGGGTCTTGTTTTTGTATCCATTCAGCCAATCTGTGTCTTTTGGTGGGAGCATTTAGTCTATTTACATTTAAGGTAATTATCCATATGTATGTTCCTATTCCCATTTTCTAAATTGTTTTGGGTTCATTGTTATAGGTCCTTTCCTTCTCTTGTGTTTCTTGTCTAGAGAAGTTCCTTTAGCAGTTGTTGTAAAGCTGGTTTGGTGGTGCTGAACTCTCTCAGCTTTTGCTTGTCTGTAAAGGTTTTAATTTCTCCATCAAATCTGAATGAGATCTTTGTTGGGTAGAGTAATCGTGGTTGCAGGCTTTTCTCCTTCATCACTTTCAGTATGTCCTGCCACTCCCTTCTGGCTTGCAGAGTTTCTGCTGAGAGATCAGCTGTTAGCCTTATGGGGATTCCCTTGTGTGTTATTTGTTTTTTTTTCCCTTGCTGCTTTTAATATGCTTTCTTTGTATTTAATTTTTGAGAGTTTGATTAATATGTGTCTTGGTGTATTTCTCCTTGGGTTTATCCTGTATGGGACTCTCTCTGCTTCCTGGACTTGGTTAACTATTTCCTTTCCCATATTAGGGAAGTTTTCAACTATAATCTCTTCAAATATTTTCTCAGTCCCTTTCTTTTTCTCTTCATCCTCTGGAACTCCTATAATTCGAATGTTGGTGCGTTTAATGTTGTCCCAGAGGTCTCTGAGACTGTCCTCAGTTCTTTTCATTCTTTTTTCTTTATTCTGCTCTGCAGTAGTTATTTCCACTATTTTATCTTCCAGGTCACTTATCCGTTCTTCTGCGTCAGTTATTCTGCTATTGATCCCATCAATTTTTTTTTCATTTCAGTTATTGTGTTGTTCATCTCTGTTTGTTTGTTCTTTAGTTCTTCTAGATCTTTGTTAAACATTTCTTGCATCTTCTCCATCTCTGCCTCCATTCTATTTCCGAGATTCTGGATCATCTTTACTATCATTATTCTGAATTCTTTTTCAGGTAGACTGCCTATTACCTCTTCATTTGTTAGGTGTGATGCATTTTTATCTTGCTCCTTCATCTGCTGTGTGTTTTTCTGTCTTCTCATTTTGCTTATCTTACTGTGTTTGGGGTCTCCTTTTTTTTTTTTTTTGCAGGCTGCAGGTTTGTAGTTCCCATTGTTTTTGATGTCTGTCTCCAGTGGCTAAGGTTGGTCTAGTGGGTTGTGTATGCTTCCTGTTGGAGGGGACTAGTGCTTGTGTTCTGGTGGATGAGGCTGGATCTTGTCTCTCTGGTGGGCAGGTCCACGTCTGTTGGTGTGTTTTGGGGTGTCTCTGGACTTATAATGATTTTAGACAGCCTCTCTGTTAATGGGTGGGGTTGTGTTTCTGTTTTGCTAGTTGTTTGGCATAGGTTGTCCAGCACTGTAGCTTGCTGCCCGTTGAGTGAAGCTGGGTGCTGGTGTTAAGGTGGAGAACCCTGGGAGATTTTCACCGTTTGATATTATGTGGTGCTGGGAAATCTCTTGTGGACCAGTGTCCTGAAGTTGGCTCTCCCCCCTCAGAGGCAGAGTCCTGATTCCTGGCAGGAGCAGCAAGAACCTTTCATCCACACAGCTCAGATTAAAAGGGAGAGAAAGTAGAGAGAATTAGTAGAAAGAGGAAGATAGAAAGAAAGAAGGAAAGGAGGGAAGGAAGGAAGGAAGGGAGGAAGGAGGGAGGGAAGGAAGGAAGAAAGAAAGAAGAAGGAAAGAAGACCAGAAGGAAAGAAAGGAGGGAGGGAGGAAGGAAGGAAGGAAGGAAGGAAAAAGGACAGAAAGTAGATACAGTAAAATAGAATGAAGTAAAATATAATAAAGTTATTGAATTAAAACATAATTATTTAGGGGAAAAAAGAAAAAAAAAAAAAAGACGGATATAACCTTAGGACAAATGTTGAAAGCCACGCTATACAGACAAAATCCTACACTGAAGCTTACACATACACCCTCATGAAAAGAGGTAAAGGGGAAAAAATCATAAATCTTGCTTTCAAAGACCACCTCCTCCACTTGGGATGATTCGTTGTATAAAGGGGGGAAGGAAAGAAAGAAGGAGGGAAGGTAAAGTATAATAGAATTATTAAAATTAATTATTAAGAAAAAAAACAATGGACGGATAGAACCCTAGGACAAATGGTGGAAGCAAAGCTTACAGACAAGATCTCAAAGAGAAGCGTACACATACACTTTCACAAAAAGAGGAAAAAGGGGCAAAAATCATAGATCTTGCATACGAAGTCCACCACCTCAATTTGGGATGAGTCACTGTCTATTCATGTATTCCACAGAAGCAGGGTACATCAAGTTGATTGTGGAGCTTTAATCCGCTGCTTCTGAGGCTGCTGGGAGAGATTTCCCTTTCACTTCTTTGTTCTCACAGCTCCCAGGGGCTCAGCTTTGGATTTGGCCCTGCCTCTGCGTGTAGGTCGCTGGAGGGCGTCTGTTTTTCACTCAGACAGGACAGGGTTAAAGGAGCCTCTGACTCGGGGGCTCTGGCGCACACAGGCCGAGGGGAGGGAGGGGCACGGCGTGCGGGGCGGGCCTGCGGCGGCAGAGGCCGGCGTGATGCTGCACCAGCCTGAGGCCCGCCGTGCGTTCTCCCTGGGAAGATGTCACTGGATCCCGGGAACCTGGCAGTGGCGGGCTGCGCAGGCTCCCCGGAAGAGGGGTGTGGATAATGACCTGTGCTCGTACACAGGCCCCTTGGTGGCGGCAGCAGCAGCCTTAGCGTCTCCCGCCCGTCTCTGTGGTCCGCGCTTTTAGCCGCGGCTCGCGCCCGTTTCTGGGAACAGGGCATGTTTTTCATGGCATATATACTTTTGTACCTGTGAATTTTATCTATCCAAAAATTAGAAGTTTATGGACTTCCCTGGTGGTCCAGTTGTTAAGACTCTATGCTTCCACTGCAGGGGGCACAGGTTTGATTCCAGATCAGCCAGCGAAGGTCTGCATGCCACACGGTGTGGCTAAAAATAACCCAAAAAAACAAAAATAAGAAGTTTAAACAAATGCAAAAATTTTAAATAAATGTTAAATGAATAAGTAGAAGATCACAAATTCCAGAAACCTCTTTCCTTGCTACCGTTGAGAATTCTTTCAAAATGGCTCTGCATGCAGAAAGGAGTCTTGGGGAGTGTTTCTTAAAACTTTGGTGAAAGTGCTGAGGTTAGGAACTACCCAGTGTTTTGAATACTCCGTTCTGAGCATCCTCCCTACAGATGTGAAGGGCACTGTGGGAGTGAAGGCAGCACACTGCTGGGTGCAGAAACCACCTCTATCTGTCTCTGGGTTTAATTTCACAGACAGGCATTGTACTCCACACGAATGTGCTGAGTTTTCTTATCTCTATCTCTCCTACACTAGAACAAATCACGAAACAGGAGGCAAACTGTAGCCCAAATGTATGCAAATAGAGAATTCCTGTTCCTCTGCTGAAAGGGATTTTGCTGAAGCCCAGTGGTTGTCACATGGAGCCCTTGTTAAGCAGAATGAAGACAATTTTGCAGAGTTGGAGGATTTTCTCTCACCACTGGGAACTAATCTTTTTTTTAATCTTCATTTTTGACCTCAGCCAGAAGTCTCACCATTCCCTCATCAGCGTGCCACTGTTCCATCCTACAGGTGCTTAGGCAGCGTTTACACACCCAAAGATGCTGGCCTTGGCAGGACCCAGCTTGTACAGAGCGTTTGTTAACTTGATCTGGCTCTTCTGAGCACCAGAAACTTGATTTCAATCACCAGTTAAAGTTCACGAGTCCACTTCTCTTAACAGTACTTAAGAGGGTTCTCTTACTAAAGATAGCATAATAACAGAATAATGAAACCCACTCTCGGGAAATGAACTATCTACAGCTTTCTAGATTTAAAAATATATATATTTATTTATTTTTGGCTGCATTGGGTCTTCGTTGCTACACACGGGCTTTCTGTAGTTGCGGTGAGGGGGGGCTACTCTTTGTTGCAGTGCGCGGGCTTCTCATTGTGGTGGCTTCTCTTGCTGTGGAGCACGGGCTCTAGGCGTGCAGCCTTCAGTAGTTGTGGCGTGCAGGCTCAGTAGTTGTGGCTCGTGGGCTCTAGAGCACAGCCTCAGTAATTGTGGCGCACAGGCTTAGTTGCTTCGCAGCATGTGGGATCTTCCCAGACCAGGGCTTGACCCTGTGTCCCCTGCATTGGCAGGCTGATTCTTAACCACTGCTCCACCAGGGAAGCCCCTATGCAGCTTTCTAAATACAGTTGTCCCTCAGTATCTGCAGGGGATTCGTTCCAGGACAACCCACCCACATCCCTTTGGGTACCAAGATCCACAGATGCTCAAGTCCCTTATATAAGATAATGTAGTATTGTAAAGGACAATAAAAATGGAGTTGGTATTGCTAAGAGAGCTCTCTAAAATGGAGCCGGGAGACCACTGAGGAAGTGGGACTTACATCTCAGCCCAGATGGAATCTGAACTTTTGACCACTTTTTGTCTTAATGCAGGCGTCCAGAACATCTGCAGAGTGTTCCAGAAACTCAAGACACTTATGGGACCCTTACCCTAAATAACTTGTGACAGCCTATCCCTTAAGGACAAATACTTCCTTTTTGCATCAGAGCCAATCATAATTCTTGCAAGACAACTTTAACAACCTCATGGCTTTTGCCTTTATAAGCCCCTGATCCTTTCTCTTCCCATGGTCACTCTTTGTTTTACCCAAATCTGTGTCTTCTGAATTGAAATTCCTAAGACCCCAAGTAAAGCTCTTTGTTCTTTACAGCTTCGATACTGATTGTTGTTCAACAGTCTTTGCATATAACCTACTCAATCCTGCCATATATTGTAAATCATCTCTAGATTACTTATAATTCCTAATACAATGGAAATGCTATGGAAATAGTTGCTAGAGTGTGGCGAATTCAGGTTTCTCTTCCTGGAACTTTCCAGAATTTTTTTTCTGAATATTTTTGATCCATGATTGGTCGAATCTGTGGATTTGGAACCTGTGGATACAGACAGCTGATTGTAGTAAACTTGAGTAAATAGAGATTGATCAGGATAAGGCTGGAGATGGACTAGTTGTGACATCAACTCCCAAGTTGGCCTTAGATGGAAATGGTTGATTCTTCAAGAGGAAGGCCTAAGAATGTACATAAGAATGTAACTTGCAGACCTCTACCTGCAGCAGCATAGTTAACTAAGGGCTCCAGCAGCTGTGCTCTGAAACCGTCACAGCGTCTCTGCTGAGGCCACAACTCCCATGCAGTGCTGCCTGCTAGTAACCAAGTGTGATGGGACACTGAGGCAGCCTGTCACTGGGAGGCACACTTTCTTCTGTTGGTGGACTTAGGCTCCAACACATCCCAGCAGCTTTGCTGACCCTTCCTTTGTCTGCACAGGAGCCTAGGATGCTTCCACCAACCTGCTCTCCTGCTCTCCTTCCCTGGGGTCAGACTTACACTGAGGCCTGAAGTGGCTCAAGCCTCTCACAGCATCCTCCCCAATTTCTCCCACAGGTATTTCCCCTGGTAAAATCCTTGCATATTTAACCCCATGATGGTGAGTACTTTGCGGAGGACCTACACTAACCCATGGCCGTATCCAGATCCTTGCTTCTGTTTCCTGGCCTCATTGTGGACCTTGGGCCTTCTTGCCTCATGTCCCCACACTGGGGGATGTCTTGTGCCAGCCTTATTTGTATGGTTTCCTTTATTTAGAGGCTCTGTTTCAATTACAGTAATTCCGCTACATATGAACGAGTTCCATTCCGAGAGCATGTTCATAAGTCCAATGTGTTCTAAGTCCATCAAAGCCTAGGTACCCAACTAACACAATTGGCTATATACTACTGTACTGTTTAATAGGTTTATAATACTTTTCACACAAAGAATACATAAAAATAAACAAACACAAAAAATAAACTTTTAATCTTACGGTACAGTACCTTGAAAAGTACAGTAGTCCAGTACAGTAGCTGGCACACAGGGGCTGGCATCAAGTGAACAGGCAAGAAGAGTTACTGACTGTAGGAGGGAGAGGAGGTGGGAGATGTAGAGCTGAAGGATTGCCAGCAATAGGAGATGGAGGACAAGCTGCAATTTCACTCATGCCTGACGTTCCTGGCACAGGTTCTGGTTCCTTGCTGGATTCCATTCTATCTACCCTCTTGAAAAAAACGATCCAGTGATGTCTGGGTAGTAGCTTGTTCACATCTTTGAAAGTTCTCATGTAGGGGACTTACTGTATAATGTCTTAGTCTTCTGTGATTTCTGTTCATGCGGTGCACATCCTTTATAAGTTGTGTTTTTAAGATTTAGATTCTGCTGTCCCTAACTGTTACAGCATAGACTTGAGAAATTCCAGCAAATTACTCTCACCTTTGATACAGGCTGGAAAACGCTGGCTGCCATTCCCCAGTGACTTGGCATGTCTTTTGTCTGTCTCTGTAGTGCAGAATTTCAGGACATTCTGGGCTTTGCCTTCAGTCTAAGTTGGATGGAAGGTGTTGAAGAGGGTTAAAATGGTAGGAATTTTTGGTGCAGGAGAGCAAGTTACAGATTGAAAATAACCCCAACAATTTCCACTGGCCTAGAAGTCAGTGACTCAAAGATAATTCAGGTGTCTGATTCCGGTGTACCCACTGACTGTTTTACTACTTAACCCTTTTACAGTCATTGTGGGGCTACACACATACAGGTCACATCATTTCAGTTCATTGCAAGCTATTTTGCTGGAATGGAATTTTGCCACATTGAATATTGAATAATATTAGTAAAAAACTGTGTGAGTTCAAAAACATGTTCATTTTGAAAATGAGTCATCTCTACATAGGAAATGGTAATATTAACTCCAGGAAGGGATATTGAGTGACAAGAGAACACAGGCAAACGGGAGGATGACTTTTGGCTTAAACACTTTGAATTACTTTGGGCTGAGGAAGTATTACTACTTTTTCTAAAAGCTCTTAACAACACAAAATGAATTAATAAGCAAAAATCATAATAAGCAAACAAACAATGAAAATGTGATTTTCCTTGGATTATTTAGACCTTCCCCTTTACCTAACCGATTGAATCTTATGCTTGGCCTGATGCCATCAAAACTGGATGGTGACTGGGACTTCCCTGGTGGCTCAGTGGTAAAGAATCTGCCTTCCAATGCAGGGAGGGGATGTAGGTTTTATCCGTGGTCAGGGAACTAATATCCCACATGCCGTGGGGCAACTAAGCCCTCATGCCACAACTACTGAGCCTGCGTGCCTCAACGAGAGAGCCCACGTGCTGCAAGCTACAGAGCCCACGTGCTCTGGACCCCACGTGCCACAACTAGAGAGAAGCCCACACACCACACTGAAGAGACCACGCACTGCAACGAGAAAGATCCCACATGCCACAACTAAGACCCAACACAGCAAAAAACAAAAACAAAAACAACTGGATGGTGACAATCCTGCTTGACTCCACTTCTAACTCTACTGACTACCGTCTCTCTCCTCTAATGCCTTTCTGTTCACAATAATGTAGAAGCTAATTCTCACTGCACCTTCACTCATTTGCTCCTGGCAATGGGTATTAATTTAACCATCTTTGTTTTCTATGATGGTCAGCTTTCAGTTAAAGGTGATAGTCTTTAAAGGGTCCATGTATATGTATAGGCACAAAAGTACCTCAAAGAGAAGGTAACTATCTGTAACATGATGATGTTCTTCCCACTGAAAAAGTAAAATATCCCTATGTCTTTAAAAGCTGATGGCTTTTTAAGGGGTGAAAGGCTGTTAACAGAGAGGTACGGCATTTCTAAACTAACATATGGAAAGTACTATAGACCAAGACGTGAAAGAGTCCTGAATTACATCCAGGAGGTCTCCCTGGTTATAATTATAAACACTTATAAAATCATCGATGTATAAATGCAGCAATATGAAACCCTCACCTCTTGGCCAAAAGTGAGCAAAGATTTTTTTTTTTTCATTCCAAAGCCAATGATTTGTACTTATAACACTTCCAAGCTGAAACTAGCATTCTCATTACATTTATTCATAAAAATGATAAATGGGCCATTTCCTGATGAATGAGCAGATTTCCTAGCATTCGATGGAAAATAAAGTACAAAAGAGGGAAAATGTCACTGAGCAAACACCTCTGTTCCTTTTCTTTCTGGACTGACTACTGAAAGTGACATGAAAAATGAGTGTGAGGCACTAATTTCAGGGCTCCTAAGGGTAGGGTCTCACGTGTAGCAAAACCAAGAGGCACTAAACCATGGCGTCTAACTTTCTGAACTGAGGCTGAGCCAGCCTTGTGAGGAGAGGAGAATGGACATGGTCTGGAATAATAATACTAGACCTTGGAACACAGTGGGTGCCTAGGAGGTAGGAACTGCTGCCTTCAGACCTGGGGTGTGAGCAGAGTTAAAATCAGCGACTCTTTCTGAGTTGCTAACTGAATTTAGGGTTGGTCCTGGTAAAGTGAGTCACCTTTCCAAATCTACAGTTCATCATTTTTATCAGTGCTCCCCTTGTATTTCTCCAGCTTTCACAATTCCTTGTCTCTCTCAATTCTTCATTCTCTTCTACAATTCTCCAGTCTCTCCCACAATTCCAATTCTTTCCCACGATTCTCAGCCTCTCCCCAGTTGTCTCTTCTCCCTCACAAATGTACATTTTATCTGGTATTCCCTCCCATCCTTCTCTCCCCAAACCCTCCACACTCTCCCGCACTTCCCCGCCTTTCCCACAGTTGCCATATTTTCCTACAATTTCTTGTTATGCCTTACAATTTTATGTTTTCATTTTCTCTCACAGTTCTACATTCTCTCACAATTGTTTTCTTCCACAACTCCCATCTCTTCCCTCAATTCTCTTCTCTTCCTCAACTTTCCATTCTCTCATATTTCCCTGTGTTTCCCCCATTTCTCCACTCTCTCCCATAATTCCCATTCCCATCTCTCCCACAGTTGTCTGCTCTCCCATTCCCTCCCCCAATTTCCTATATTTCCTACAATTCTCTATCTCTATGATTCTTTTTTTTATTATTAATTAATTTATTTATTTTTGGCTGCGTTGGGTCTTCGTTGCTGCGTGCAGGCTTTCTCTTGTTGCTGCATGTGGGCTTTTTCTAGATGCAGCGAGTGGGGGCTCCTCTTTGTTGCGGTGCATGGGTTCCTCGCTGCAGTGGCTTCTCTTGTTGTGGAGCACGGGCTCTAGGCACACAGCTTCAGTAGTTGCGGAACGTGGGCTTCAGTAGTTGTGGCTCGCAGGCTCTAGAGTGCAGGCTCAGCAGTTGTGGCCCACGGCCTTAGTTGCTCCATGACATGTGGGATCCTCCCAGATCAGAGCTTGAACCCATGTCCCCTGCACTGGCAGGTGGATTCCCGACCACTGGGCCACCAGGGGAGCCCTCTCCATGATTCTTTTTACTCTTTTATGATTCTCTTTTCCCCCATTCCCCACTCACTGCCCTGTCATTGTTTCTCCTGTCATTCCTCATTCTCTTGCCCAATCAGAGGCAGCCCCCACAATTCTGTTCTCCCCACAATTCCATGCCTCCCCCTCTCCCACTCATCAATGTTCCCCAACAATCCCCTGCAGTCTCCCTCCACGCCACCATAGCTCCCAGAATCCCCTGTTTGCTCCCTCGATTCTACATTCTCTCCCACAATCTCCCCAAAGCCCCCCCAGTTCTATGTGGGCCCCCACAATCCCCCACTTGCTCCCTCAAGTCCTCATTCTCTCCCACAAGTCACTGTTTCTCTCAAAATTTCCCATTCTCTCCCACAATTCCATGTTTTCTCTCCCACTTTTTTTCTGTCGGGCACTTCTCTATGCTCTTTCCCAATTGTCTGTCCTCTCTCAGTTTTATATTCTTTCTCACAATTCCCAGCTCTCTCACAATTCCCTATTTTTTCCACAGTTTCATAGAGTTCCTACAGTCTCCAATTCCTTCCACAATTCCATATCTCTTCTACAGTCCCCTAGCCTAAAATGCTCTATTCTCTTAGGATTTCCCATTCTCCCACACAATTCTCCATTTTTTTCTCATAATTTTGTTTTCTCTCAGTAGTCTACATTTACTCTCATACTTGTTTTTCTCTGTCGATTCTCCATTCCCTTTTAAAGTTCTGTTTTCTGCCACGACTCTCTCTCACAATTTTCCATTCTCTCCCACAATTCCTTGTCGCTCCCACAATTCTGTTTTCTCTCCCACAACTATTACAGGACTTGACACAAAATTTTGTAATTATGTCTCAAAGTGTGTGTATTTCTCTTAACTATGAGTTTTCTGAAGTTGGAAAATATAAAATATATATGAAACATATATATTAAGTTGTTTAACCTCTGTGTCTGTGCTGGTCACAGTTCAGCCTGCCCACAGGTGCCAGTTCACACACCGTTTTATGAGATGAGCCTGTGCGAGAAGGGAAAGCAATTTCCTTCATCAATAAAGTCTTCCTATGAAAAGAAAAAAAGAGTCATCCCGGCTAAACACTCTGCTGAGTGCCATATAAGATTTACATTTTGGCATAAGCTTTTTATCTCAGTTTAGACCAGTAACTAGCACTTCCTGGAGTGGCACTAGGGTAGCACTGCCCTCTGTCACTTACAGTCTAGATCTTATTGTATAAAGGAGCAGTTGCTGAAGTGGTAAGAGGGCAGTAAAGGGATACAGGAATTAATCTGGAGCAACATCATTTATTCTACTGTACTTATGGAGCATCTGTGACATGCCAGGTTCTGTGTTAAGTTCTGGGAATACAAAAGTAAACATTCTGGACAAAGTCCCTGCTTGAAGGCCAGTCCCCTTAACCAGGGCACAAGGTACGTATCTGCTTACTCAGAACTGTTTCTGCACTGACCGTGGCCACCTTTGTGGTACTCAGTACCAAAGCCAAGATGTCCATTGTGGATCTGGGCACCTGAAGGTCTCCCCCAGGCAAAGTCAAGGAGCCTGTGAAGGAGGCGACTGATGCAGATATCACCACATTTTGCCTGTGTCTATCAGAAGAAGAATGAGATGGTGGAAGCCATCTGAAAGAAGGTTGTGAAGACGGAGGACCTCTTCATCATTGACAAGTTATGGCCCCTCTTCTTTGAAAGAACCTAGTGAAGGAAACCTGTCAGAAGACCCTCAAGGATCTGAAACTGGACCATCTGGACATTTATCTTAATCACTGGGATTATAGCCTTGGGATGACTTTTCTCCAAAGACAATAAAACCAATGTCCTCGCCAGTGAAGTAACATTCTTGGTTGCCTGGGAGGCCATGGAGGAGCTGGTAGTTTGAGGGGGTTGGTGAAAGCCATTGGAATCTCCAATTTAAGCGACCTCCAGATCAAAATACTCTGTATTTTTTTTTTTTACTTATTTTTATTATTATTATTTTTGCAGTACGCGGGCCTCTCACTGTTGTGGCCTCTCCCGTTGCGGAGCACAGGTTCCGGACGCGCAGGCTCAGCAGCCATGGCTCACAGGCCCAGCCGCTGCGCGGCGTGTGGGATCTTCTCGGACCGGGGCACGAACCCGTGTCCCCTGCATCAGCAGGCGGACTCTCAACCACTGCGCCACCAGGGAAGCCCAAAATACTCTGTATTTAATTTGCTTTAATTTAATTTTTAAAGTGCAGTATAGTTGATTTACAATACATATATATACATACATTCTTTTTTTTTAATATTCTTTTCCATTATGGCTTATTATAGGGTATTGAATATTGTTCTCTGTGCTGTACAGGACTTGTTGTGTAACCAAAAAAAAGTATTGAACAAACCTGAAATGAAAAACAAAGCAGTGACTTACCAGATTGTCACTTGTACCTCATGCAGAAGAAATGGAGCCAGTTCTGCCATTCCAAGGGCATAACTGTCACACCATACAGTCCTCTGGGCTCTCTGATGAAACTCTGGGCCAGCCCAGAGGACCCTTCCCTACTGGATGATCTCAAGATTCAGATTGCTGCAAAGCACAAAAGCTACAGGCCAGGTTCTCATCAGGTTCTGTATCCAACGGAATGTGGTTGTAATCCCCAAGTCTCTGACGCCAACATGCATCGTTGAGAAATTTTAGGCCTTGACTTTCAAACTGAATGATGAAGAGATGGTGATCATACTCAGCTTCAGCAGAAACTAGAGGGCCTGCACCATGAACCCTCTGTCTCATTTGGAGGATTATCCCTTTAATGCAGAATATTGAAGCTGAATCTCCAGATTAGATTGCCCGGCAGCTGTTCTCCGTTCACTTCATTAAAGTCTAACTCTCTCCACCAGAGTCCTATTTTACCCAAGCTAATCTGAGATCATACTGAGCCTGGCCCTGCGGTAGGCCAGAATTTGGGCAGTGTTGTATACTGGGAGCAGATTATCACAAGGAGATAGGATTCAGTTAAGCAAATTACAGTATTTTTCACTTATTTGATTTGATCGCCAGGGAACTCTGCTAACACTGAGAATATAAAGATTAAAAGAATAAAGAATAATAGTGCAAAAAAAAATCCCTGATCTTATGGAATTTACTTACTAGTAGACAAATAGATCAACCCACCAAAGAACAATCCAGTACACAAACAGATAAGTAGTTTCAAAATGTGAAGCATCATGAAGAAAATGAAACAGCTAGTGTGATGGAGATTGAGGCGTAGTGCTGCCCATCTCCTGGGATCTTGTTAGAAATGCTGGATCTCAGTGCCTTCCCCCCACTACCCATGCTCTGTCCTCCCCTCCAAACCACTGAGTCCAAGGCTGCATTGTAACAGGCTCCCCAGGAGATCAGTGTGCACCGTACAGATTGAGAGCTCTGGATACAACCTCAGACATGGTCGTCAGGAAGACCTCTATAGCAGAGGTGGGGGCATTTTAGCTGAGACCTGAATGATGAGAAGGACCCAGCATGTAGAGATCAGGACAAAGTGGTCCAGACAGTGGGAACAGCAAAGGAGAGCTTCCTGTGATTAGAATGAACAGGGGAAGGCCAGCGAGGCCTGCAGGGGGTGAGTGAGGGCAGAACGTAGGAGAGGATGTGGGGACTGGAGCATGCTGGTCTTCTTGGGGGGTTGGGGGTGGTTTGCATTTTCTTTTAAGTAAGACGTGAAGCCATAGGAGGGTTTTAAAAACAAGAGTTATTGACCTGACAACAGGGAGAATTTTCTTTTCTCAACTTCACTCTTCACCACTCTCCAGTGATGTCTGGAGACCTTCACTTGACCCCCTTCCAGCGCTGCCTTTGACCTTCACAATCTTTGCTAAGGCCTGAATGCACGAAGGCAAGTTCCTAAGACACAGCCGGTGGGTGTCCTTATAGCTCAGTGTTCCACGGGGTCTGCATGGTTTCACCAGGACTCGCCACATCGGTACGCAGAGGGACCATGTCTATATCGTGTCTCTCTCAAGGGCCAGGGCTGCCTCTCACTCTTTGAAATAAATGCCACTGTTCTTCAAAGGAATTTGTTGCCAATGAAGTTACATATTGCCAGAAATTATCGTTCTGTTGAACATTTTCAACACCATTATAACAATTTCAGAGGATAGGCTATTGCTAATCAGTAAATCTCAATCTTTTGTTTATAAATGATAGTTCAGAGTCTCTTCTTAAACGCCTACAAAGAAACTTAATCTTTATTCATTAATTAATTTATTAATTTATTCAAGAATGCTCTAAGATTGTGGATACCTATCTTTTAATAGTCCCAACTTCTTGTCTAAACACTAATTCCATGCTTCCAGATGTACATAAGACATCACTTTTCGTTTTTTGTTTTTTTTTTTTTGATGTGGACCATTTTTAAAGTCTTTATTGAATTTGTTACAGTATTGCTTCTGTTTTATGTCTTGGTTTTTGGGCTGTGAGGCATGTGGGATCTCAGCTCCCTGACCAGGGATTGAACCCACACCCACTACATTGGAAGGCAAAGTCTTAACTACTGGACCACAAGGGAAGTCCTGGACATCACTCTTTGAATAAGTTTCTCTTATTTCTTTCTCCTACAAATGTGATGCCTTTTTTTTAACTACTTGCTTTATAGCAGTGGGAGGTTCCCTGATGAAAACCTTAGGATTGTCTTTTAACTTTTGTTCCTGCCCTCTTATTATTTATATCCATTTTGTTATCAAATCTTGTTGTTGTTGTTTTTCTTCTTCTCTTACCATTTTCCCTTAGTTCCTACTGGCAGAACCCTAAAGCCTTCATTTTTCCAACAAGGTCCAGGCTCTCCATACCTATGGATTATATACAGTCCCTGGACTACAATTCTACGAATGAACAGGACACCTTGATGCAGCCTTCTTAGAACCATTGTTGCCTCTTATACTTCAGGATGAAATGGTCTGTCCTGTGCCTCTCCAGAAGTAAAATGCAGGAAAAAATTCCTCAACTCTACAGCTCTAAACTCAAAATAGCATCTTTATAACATGCAAAATATGGGGTGCTGTCAAAACCCATATTTTATTTAAAACAGCAGTCTTGTCTCAGCCAACTACAAACTCTCTTAAAAAAACAAAAACAAAAACAAAAAAAACTTTAAACTCTCTAAGGTCTGGAACCGTAACCTTTCTGCCAGTATGTTTCCCTCCAGTTATATATTCTTTCTCACAACTTAAACCCCAAAGGCTCCTTGGCTTCTTTCAGCTGCTTAAATGATTGATTTTGAATGTCAACGTTTATGGTACCCAGAGATTGACATGTACAAAGTCTTTAGCTATATTTTTTGTGTGTCATATACAACTCACTGAACACTTGTGTCATTTGGGGTTTTTTTCTGGTTTTAAATATTAATTTTTTAAAATTTTTATTGAAATATAGTTTATTTACAATGTTGTGTTAGTTTCATGTAGACAGCAAAGTGATTGAGTCATAATATATATATATTCTTTTTCAGATTCTTTTCCCTTATAGGTTATTACAAAGTACTGAGTATAGTTCCCTGTGTTATACAGTAGGACCTTGTTGTTTATCTATTTTGTATATAGTAATTTGTATCTGCTAACCCCAAACTTCTAATTTATCCCTCCCCCCTTTCCCCTTTGGTAACTGTAAGTTTGTTTTCTATGTCTGTGAGTCTATTTCTGTTTTGTAAATAAGTTCATTTGAATTCTTATTTTAGATTCTGCATATAAGTGATATCATATGATATTTGTCTTTCTCTGACATACTCCATGTAGTATGATAATCTCTAGATATGTGTCATTTGTGACTTTCCTTTTTTTATATGCTAAGGACAGAGTGTTTACTAAAGTGACAGTCATCTATTCTGGGTTTACAGTGGGAAAGGCATCTTGATTTGAAATAAAACTTTGCCTATGATCTCTGATGAGGCCCTCACACCCAAAATGTTTAACCCCCAGTTAAATGTTTAAAACTGTTACTTTGAATCAACTACTGTTCTGTCTCTGAGGACTTCCACAGATGAATGTTTCAATGGTTTTGATGTTTCCCATATCTTCTTCTTTCTCCAAAAACTCAGACTAAATGACATACTTATTCAGTTAAGTTTCAGTTTCCAAATATTTTTGTGTTCCAGTTCTATTTGAAAAAATAAAAAAGGTGTTTATTTGGCATGGCTTCATTAATTTTGGGGGAAATATCTTCCAGCAGTTTGCAATTTAATGTTTTTCAATTTAAAATTCCAGGAAACAGAGACTTGTTGGTTCCCACCATTTCCAAGGGGAGTTGATCTCTTACCAACTCTTACTTCGGGAAAGAGAAACTTGAGTACAAAATGGAATTTTCAGATCACACATCAAAGCTGGTCTGTTAGGGCTTCCATGGTGGCGCAGTGGTTGAGAGTCCGCCTGCCGATGCAGGGGACATGGGTTCGTGCCCCGGTCCGGGAGGATCCCACATGCCGCGGAGCGGCTGGGCCCGTGAGCCATGGCCGCTGAGCCTGTGCATCCGGGGCCTGTGCTCCGCAACGGGAGAGGCCACAACAGGGAGAGGCCCGCGTACCGCAAAAAAAAAGCTGCTCTGCTAAGGTGGGGAAATGTGCCCTGGCAGACATAGGAGTGTGTAAATATAATTGGGTGGAGGACACTGCCCTTCCTTCTAGAGCAGAGATCAGCTAACTATTGTCCATGGGCCTTTCCACAGCCTGTTCTTATACATTCTAGGAGCTAAGAGTGGTTTTTACATTTTTTAATGGTTGAAAAACAATTTGAAGAAGAGTACTTCTTGACACATTAAAAACTACATGAAATTGAAATTTCAAGGTCCATAAATAAAGTCTGATCAGTACACAGCCACGCACAGTCATTTATGTACCATCTCTGGCTGCTTTAGCCTTGCAGCAGAGGAGTTGAGTGGTGGTGACAGAGGCCACACAGCCTGCAAAGCCTAAATTATTTACTCTCCAGTCCTTTACAGAACAAGTTTGTAAACCTCTACTCCATAGGATCTTTTCTGTCACTGTCATTTCTCTCTTTGCGTCCTTGTGTCCACACCCCTGGGTTGTCTCCCTCTCAGAAGATACAAAAAGCATGTTCCTCTAGGAGGTTAAATTGTGTAGGTCTACATTAGCCTTGGTCTTGAGCAAAACGAGTTCTTCAGGATTACCTCCATATAATCCTAGACTAGAGGAGGGCCTAGCACTAAGCAAGCGGTGGAGAGACAGCGTGGATATTCGCCTCAGATGCTTCAAGTGCCTGGTTTCTCTCAGGGGAGTTGTCAGGGAGAGGCATGGGGGCAGGCCACTCATGGAAGATCCAGGTCTGGGGATCTGTGAGTCTGTTCATCTGTGCTTAGGTGCAAACAGCAGCCCAGCTGAGCCCACAGGTGATAAACAGAACCTCTCTGGCATAATCTACATCATCAGAGGACGGGGTGTGACTGCCACCATGGGAAGCCCACATGGGCAGAAAGCTGGGCTGCAGAGTCCTCCTCCAGCATCATGGTGTGAGGTGACATATGTTGTGGAATATGGGGCGAGCATGGTGAGACAAGAGGGTGCTGCAGTTCGCCCCCTGGAGGATGTGTACATATGTTTCTGTAGCCCAGATGTCTTCAGATTCTCCAGGGTTCAGGGATAGCTTCCTTTTCCAATTACCAAAGCCTTCAGCCCCTGTTGAATGTGGAATCCAGTCTTGCCAGTGCACCAGAGTTGAGAGGTGTGAAAGAGGTCTGCATGGTTCCCCGATCTGTTCTGGTCACTGCTTGTCTCTTTCCCTTGAGGAACAAGCTTTAGTCTTCCTGCTCATATGTCGCCCTTGCCTTCTGACTTTCAGATCCTACAGGAAACTACTGCCCCTCTCATGCCTGTCTGCCCTGTCATGGACAAGTGATTGTCCCCTTCCCACCTGGTGGTGGACACTGACAGTGGTCCACCCACATGCCCTTGGCACCCCTTACATTTGGGAGCACGATGCCTCCAGTGTGTGTTCCTCTCAATAGCCAGCACCTGCATGTATTCGTAGGCAGACCAGCCTCCAGCTGCCTGAACCCACTTTAACCGCACATGGGAATTTATATATTCCCCAAGAATAGTCCTGAACCCAAGGCTGATGAATGAGAAGGTTTAAATACCCCAGCTTCTCTGCACACTGACTCGGGCAACTCTAAGAAATGACCCTTACTCTCTCCAGAGCTCTCCTGTGGAACTTTGCCCAATATCGCATCCTTGCCTGCGCAACTTCTCCTGGTCCTTCTTCCCATTCCCCGTTGACTTTCCCTAGTAACACTTATGGCTAAATCTCATCTTAGTGTCTACTTATGGAGACCCAGTCTTAGCTGTAACCTCCCAAGGGACAGTTGCCTTCAGGAGTCAGACGAGATGGCACGATGAGTGGAGGGAGTTGTCAGTTGTTTCAGATCCCCAAAGAGAACTTTTTGCAGAATGTTCACATCTCCTTGGGGCCACCAGACACTAGCAAGGAATCCTGGAGACCCCTCCACGCTGTCATGGGGGATTCCACTTCTGCCAGCACTAGTATTATGTTCCCAGAAGAGTGGCTTTCTCTCTGAAGACCGTCACGTGTGTTTGTAGATGTCGTCTGTTCTTGGGGAGTTGGGAGGAAGGAAGGTACAGAGGAAAATATAGGGGTATAATCTATTTGGAGAAAAAAGGTAAATCTGTAAAGAGGAAGTTAATAACACAAGTCACAGTGAATGGCGAATTGGTGGCAGGAAGTTCTTCCCTCCTGACCATAAATATGCTCCTCTCTCTGATAACCTGGAGAATAATTTGTATTGATCAAGCTGCCAGGGTTTGATGATGATGTCTCTGCTTACTTGGGCAAGTCCCTGGATGTCTGTAGACCTCAGTTTCCTGATGGGAAAAATGGAGATGATAAGTGTCCCTATATCATAGGCTGTTCTGATAGCCAAATGCGAAAGTGTTTGCCAGGGGCTTAGAGGTTGGCCCATAGTAGGAGCTCATAGTGAGTGGTTGCTATTGTTGCCTTCTTTTAAATTTATTCATAGAGTTACCTGCAACTTTACCTTCACTTCTTCCCAACCCACTGCCCTTATTTAACTTATTGGTACATTAGTACCTTAGAATCTGCCTCAGGGGCTTTTAGAAAAATATTGACACCTGGAATCCAGGGATATACCTCCCACCAATTTAATCAGAATCGCTGTAGATAAATCCTAGGGTCTAATGCGTATTTTTGGTAAAGTTTTTCAGATGGTTCTGATGGACAGGTAGGATGGAGGATCAGCCATAACCTGCCCAAAGCTGGATTCCACTGCCTGAGACCCTGAAACTGTACTAGAAAGCCTCCAGGGGCCTGCCTACCAAATTCAGTGTCCTTTTTCTCATCATCCTTGATCTCATTGAATCTGTTGACATGGTTGACTACTTTCTTAAAACTTTCCCTCTCATTTTTACTTTCTTTTCCTTCCTGGTCTTTCCTACTGAGTCTTCTTCACTACTCCTTTCTTGCCCTCCTAGACATGACAATTCTGTGAAAAGCACTCTCACATCCAGTGTTAATAGCAGCATTATTTATAATTGGCAAGATGTGGAAGCAACCTAAGTGTCTATCAGCAGATAAATGGATAAGGAAGATGTGATACACACACACACACACACACACACACACACACACACACACACAGGAATACTACTCAGCCATAAAAAATAATGAAATTTTGCCATTTGCGATGACCAGAATGGACTTGGAGGGTATTATGCTTAGTGAAATAAGTCAGGCAGAGAAAGACAAATACCATATGATAACAATTACATGTAGAATCTAAAAAACAAAACAAAACAAAACTAGTGAATATAACAAAATGTAAACCAACTCACAGGTATAGAGAACAAACTAGTGGTTACCAGTGGGGTGAGGGAAGTGGGGAGGGGCAAGATCGGGGTAAGGGATTAAGAGGGACAAACTACTATGTATGAAATAAGATACAAGGATATATTATACAGCACAGGGAATATAGCTGATATTTCATAATAACATTAAATGGAGTATAACCTTTAAAAATTGTAAATCAGTATGTTGCACACCTGAAATTAATATAATATTGTAAATCAACTATATGTTAATTATAAATTTATTTTATTTATTTATTTTTGGCTGTGTTGAGTCTCCACTGCTGTGCGCGGGCTTTCTCTAGTTGCAGTGATTGGGGATTACTCTTCGTTGTGGTGCGCAGGCTTCTCATTGTGGTGGCTTCTCTTGTTGCAGAGCAGCTCTAGGCACGTGGGCTTCAGTAGTTGTGGCACACAGGTTTAGTTGCTCCACAGCATGTGAGATCTTCCCAGGCCAGGGCTCGAACCCAAACCCATGTCTGCTGCATTGGCAGGCGGATTCTTAATCACTGAGCCACCAGGGAAGCCCCTATACTTCCATTAAAAAAAAAACAACAACTGGGACTTCCCTGGTGGTCCAGTGGGCCAGATTCTGTGCCCCCAATGCAGGGGGCCTGGGTTTGATCCCTGGTCAGGGAACTAGATCCCACATGCATGCTGCAACTATGAGTACGCATGCTCTAGCTGAAAGATCCCTCATGCCACAGTGAAGATCCCTCGTGCCACAGCTAAGACCGGGGCGGCCAAAAAAAAAAAAATTCCTCTGATATCATGAGCCCTAGCTCTGACCTTTCTTGTGAGCCTCCAACTTGCATCTCTAGCTGCCTGTTAGACACCCCAGAGGCCCCTCCAATTTAAGCCAATCCCAATCTCTTGATCAGAACCCTGGCTCTGCCATTTATTTGCAGTGAAACCTTGGACAAGTCACTTAATCCCTGTGTCTCAACTCCTCATCCGTAAAATGGAGTTAATCACAGTATCTACCTCTTAGGGTGGCTGTGAGGAATGAGGATTAAGTTAGTTATTTCAGGTAAAGGATTTCGCTCAGGACTCAGTCCATAGTGCTCTGCACAAATGTTACCTTTGTTATTGTTGTTAGCCCTGCGCCTCCTACCTCAGCACTCCCTGGCACTACCTATGAGCAATGGGCACTGGCAGCCTTGCTGAGACATGCAGATAATTGAAAACTTAATATGATTATACACAGCGTAGTTAGCTTTTTCGGTAACTCAAACCTAGGGCAACCAACCATCCCAGTTTGCACTGAACTGAAGGTTTTCCTAGGACGGAGGACTTTCAGTGCTAAACTAAAAATTCCCAGGCCGGCTTCCCTGGTGGCGCAGTGGTTGAGAGTCCGCCTGCCGATGCATGGGACGCGGGTTTGTGCCCCGGTCCGGGAAGATCCCACATGCTGCGGAGCGGCTGGGCCTGTGAGCACTGGCCGCTGAGCCTACGCGTCCAGAGCCTTTGCTCCGCAACGGGAGAGGCCACAACAGTGAGAGGCCCGTGTACCGCAAAAAGCAAAAAACCAAACAAAACAAAAAAAACCCAAAAAGTCCCAGGCAAACTGAGCCGAGTTTGTCACCCTGTAAGCCAAACCCCAGCCCTCTCCACCCACCTCCAAAGAATTTAGAGCAAGATTAGTTTATCTACAAAATTGCCTTGACTTTGCCCACAAGGGTAAAATGGTAGTATGATATTGAGATTTATGATGAGAAATAGATGTATTTGGTTTGTCTCCTTCCTGGCACAGAACTCCTAAAACCTTCCGAATTCCCTTGGTAAAGGGAGGGATAAAGGTGTCTTTTGTTCTGTTAATGAGGTAGCTTTTGGAAAGCACCTCCTTATGGGAGGCTGGTTGCCAGGGGAACCAAGCTTTAGAGAGGGTTGGAATTTTCAGTCCCATCACCAGATTTCTGGGGAGGGGAGAGGGAGTAGAGATTTTCAATCACCAATGGTCAGTTATTTAATCAATCGTGCCTTTGTAACAGAGCCTCCAGGACAGGGTTCCGAGAGCTTCCATGTTAGTGAACACATGGATATTTGGGGAGAGGAGGGTGCTCGGAGAGAGCTTGGAAGCTCCGTGCCCTTTCCCCATACCTGCCCTCTGCATCTCTTCCATCTGCCTGTTCCTGACTTACAACCTTTTATAATTAACCAGCGATCTAGTAAGTAAAATGTTTCTCTGAGTTCTGTGAGCTGCTGTAGCAAAGTACTTGAACACAAAGAGGGAGTTGTTCAGAAGCACAGGTGACAACTTGAACTTGTGATTGACCTCTGAAGTCAGGAGGCAGGGAGGTGTGGTTTTGTAGGACTGAACCCGTAGTCTGTGGGATCTGATGCTGTCTCTGGGTAGATGGAGTCAGGATTAGTTGAATTTTGGCACACGTAGTCAGTGTCCTCAGAAAACTCAGTTAATTGCTTAGTGGTACTTTGATAAAAAAACACCTGGAAGGTTATAGGAGTAACTGCTAACCATGTTGTCTTTGTTGTTTTTTAGCTTCTCTGATGACAAATCAATCTACTCCCATCTTGCCATTTAATTTTTTAATAGCCCTCCCCAGTCAACATAGGTGGTCCTAATATTTTTTTTTCTTCCAGTTCTATTGAGGTATAATTGACATGTAGCACTCTGTAAGTTAAAGGTGTACATCATAATGATTTGACTTACATACATCTTGGAATGATTATCACAGTAAGCTTAGTGAACATCCATCGTCTCGTATAGATACAAAATTAAAGAAATAGAAAAATGTTTTTTCCTTGTGATGAGAAGTCCTAGGATTTACTCTCTTAACTTTCATACATAACATACAGATGTGTTAATTATATTTATCATGTTGTACATTACATCCCTACTACTTACGTGCCGTACAACTGGAAGTTTGTAACTTTTGACTGCCTTCATCCACTTCCCCAACCCCCCACCTCTGGTAACTACAAATCTGATCTCTTTTTCTATGTGCGAGTTCATTTTTGAAGTATATTTGACCTATAACACGGTTATTTCCTGTTACACAACATAGTAATTCGATTTATCTATGCATTTCAAAATGATCACCAATGATAAAACTACTTACCATCTGTCACCATACAAAGATATCACTATTATTGATTATATTCCCCACACTGTACATTTCATACCTGTGACTCCTTTATTTTCCACCTGGAAGTTTCTACCTCTTTTCTCCCACACCTATTTCTCTACTCCCCTCACTCCCCTCCCTTGTGGCAACAACTTATCTATTCTCTGTATCTATAACTCTGTTTCTCTTTTTTATGTTTGTTCATTTGTCTTGTTTTTTAGATTCCACATGTAAGTGAAATCATACGGTATTTGTCTTTCTCTGTCTGACTTATTTCCCTTAGCATAATATCCTCTAGGTCCGTCCATGTTGTTGCAAATGGCAAATTTTCATTTTTTTTAATGGCTGGATAATTTTCCATTTTATGTATATACCATATCTTCTTTATCCATTCATCTGTTGATGGGCGTTTAGGTTGCTTACGTGTCTTGGCTATTGTAAATAATGCTGCAATGAACATAGAGGTGTATTTATCTTTTCTAATTAATATTTTTGTTTTCTTCAGATAAATAGCCAGGAGTGGAATTGCTGGATCATATGATAGTTCTATTTTTAAGTTTTTGAGGAATCTCCATACTGTTTTCCATAGTGGCTACACCAATTTATATTCCCACCAGCAGTACACAAGCATTCCCTTTTCTGCATATCTTTGCCAACACTTGTTATTTGTTGTCTTTTTGATAATAGTCATTTTGACAGGTGTGAGGTGATACTTCTTTATGATTTCGATTTGGGTTTCCCTGATGATTAGTGATGTTGAACATCTTTTCATGTACCTGTTGGCATCTGTATGTCTTCCTTTGAAAAATGTTTATTCAGATCCTCTGCTCATTTTTCCAATCGGGTTGTTGTTGTTGTTTTTGATGTTGAGTTGTATGAGTTCTTTGAATATTTTGGACATTAACCCTTCATCAGATATATTGTCTGAAACTATTTTCTCCTATTCAGTAGATTGCCTTTTCATTTTGTGTATCATTTGCTTTGCTGTGCAAAAACTTTTTAGTTTGATATAGTCCCATATGTCTCTTTTTCCTTTTGTTTCCCTTGCCTGAAGAGACATATCCAAAGAAATGCTACTAAGACTCATATCAAAGAAATTGCCTGTTTTCTTCTAGAAGTTTTATGGTTTCAGGTCTTACATTTAAGTCTTTAATCCATTTTGAATTTAATTTCGTGTATGGTGTGAGAGAGTAGTCCGATCTGATTCTTTTGCATATAGCTGTCCAGTTTTCCCAACACAATTTATTGAAGAGACTGTCTCTTTCCCATTGTATTTTCTTGCCTCCTTTGTCATAGATTCATTGCCTATATAAGTATGGGTTTATTTCTGGACTCTCTATTTTTTCCATTTATCTATGTGTATGATTTTATACCAGTACCATACTGTTTTGATGACTGTAGCTTTGTAGTATAGTTTGAAAGCAGGGAGTGTGATACCTCCAGTTGTTTTGGCTATTTTGGGTCGTTTTTGTTTCCGTATCGATTTTAGAATTATTTGTTCTAACTCTAGGAAGAATGCCATTGGTAATTTGATAGGGATTTTGCATTAATCTGTAGATCGCCTTGGGTACTATGGACATTTTAACATTAATTCCTCCAATCCTTGAATATGGTATATCTTTCCATCTGTTTCTCTCATCTTCAGTTTCTTTCATCAGTGTCATAGTTTTCTGAGTACAAGTCTTTTATCTCCTTAGTTAGATTTATTCCTAAGTACTTTATTCTTTTTGATGTGATCTGATATGTTAAGTTTAAATTTCATTATTGCTATTTGAATAAATTTGGGTGGGTGAGATATTTTGTTTTATTCAAATGTAAAAGCTATATTGGGGTTAAGTGGAAATTGTGACCCAAAAAACTGGTTAGGGAATCTAAGTTGGTGAAAGTAATACAGACTAGAGCATAAGCAACTGGGAATGTTTTAGTTATTAAACCAGTGCCCCACAAATAAAAAAACCCAATATTTAAAAAATACATTTTGGGCTTCCCTGGTGGCACAGTGGTTAAGAATTCACCTGCCAATGCAGGGGACACGGGTTTGAGCCCTGGTCTGGAAAGATCCCACATGCTGTGGAGCAACTAAGCCCTTGCACCACAACTACTGAGCCTACTTTCTAGAGCCCATGAGCCACAACTACTGAGCCTGCGTGCCACAGTTACTGAAGCCCGCCCGCCTAGAGCCTGTGCTCCACAACAAGAGAAGCCACTGCAATGAGAAGCTCACACAACACGATGAAGAGTAGCCCCACTCGCTACAACTAGAGAAAGCCCGCGCATCTCAATGAAGACACAACACAGCCAAAAATAAATAAGTAAAAGAAATAAATTAAAAAAAAATATATATATATAGTACTATATATGTTCATATTATATTTCAACTCATAAATGTATCAGTTAGTTCTGATTAAAGATTAAGATTGAGATAATTTTCAAAAAAGGCAAAATCATAAAGATATAAGATAAACACATGTTAAAGGCTGCACTTAACTATGGTGGGAACTAGTGAAATATTACAGCTAGTTCCAAGGAGAAACCAAAGAATAGACACATATAGGTCAGGAATGTTGAAATGAGCTTGCAAATGGAGGCAAAACTGTCCTCTTCCATCATGAGGTAGGAAATTCACTTGAACCTCCAGAAGACAGGATGTACATGTCTATAGATATGAATGATTCTGCATTGTTATACCAGTAATTTACAACTTGCGGTAGAATTCCTCAAAGACAATGAAAGGCTAGACTCAGAAAACCAGGAAGAGTGTGATCTAAACAGTACGTTTCTTTTTATTGAAGCATAAATATTTCTCTACACCTCCATAATACATTTTTTTCTTTTACCATTTTTTTAAATTGAAGTATAGTTGATTTACAATGTTGTGTTAAGTCTGTTGTACAGCAAAGTGATTCAGTTCTATACATATATACACAATTATATGTATATATATTCAGTTTTATATATATATATATAAAATATATTCTTTTTCATAACCTTTTCCATTACAGTTTATTACAGGATGTTGAATATAGTTCCCTGTGCTATACAGTAGGTCTTTGGTGTTTATCTGTCTTATAAATAGTAGTTTGTATCTGCTAATCCCAAACTCCTAATTTATCCCTGTTCTCCTGCCCCCTTTCCACTTTGGTAGCCATAAGTTTGTTTTCTATGTTTGTGAGTCTCTTTCTGTTTTGTAAATAAGTTCATTTGTTCCATTTTTTAAGATTCCACATAGAAGTGATATCATATGATATTTGTCTTTCTCTGTCTGACTTACTTCATTTATTATCATCATATCTAAGTCCATCCATGTTGCTGCAAATGGCATTATTTCATTCTTCCTTATGGCTGAGTAATATTCCATTGTATATATGTACAACATCTTCTTTACCCATTCATCTGTCGATGGGCATTTAGGTTGCTTCCATGTCTTGGCTATTATAAATAATGCTGCTGTGAACCTTGGGGTGTGTGGATAATATATATTTTTTGACTAAGTTTTCTCATTGACATGGTTGTGTTTGGGATCTAACATATCTGAAGAGTAAAGCTTTAGTGGGTTTATTATAGAAAACAGAAGGCTAAACAAGGCAGCTTTTTAAGAAGCTTTTTATGGTAGAAAGCATTAGCAGAATTCTTCCAATAAATGCTGGCTCTGTATTTGTGATTATGTAGAAAATTAAGTCTACCAAATGCATACACCTCTTTGGTGTGCTAATCAACAACATAACCGGGAGATTAACTTCTGTTTGACCCCCAAACTTCAAAACCAGTGTTAGTTTTATAGTGTGGTGTTATGGAAAGAACACTGGGCTGGGAATCGGAAGCCCTGGTTGCCTTTTGGTAGTTGTGGGCCTTGGATGCATCTCATAAAAAGCAATTCCAACCCCAATGACATCTAACATTTGTGGGTTCTTGCCCTGTGCCAGGCACCATTCTAAGGGCTGAGTCTGTATTCAGCTCATTCACAAAGGCACTGGAAAATATTATACCTTCTTCCTATTTCACAACTGAGGAAATTAAAAAAAAAAAGAAATTTAACACATCTCATGTGATACAGTTAGTAATAGATGGGGCTTTAACCTTCATTCCATATTTGTGGAAATGATCCAGGTCATTCACAAGGTGCCATCAAGCTCTGAAATTTTATGTCATAAAACAAAGTCAAAACAAAAAAAAGATAGAGAATACCAAGTAAAATGAGATCTACTTCTTTATAAATTTGTTTTTCAAACTTGTCTTATTCATTATTTCTCATGTTCATGCCTTTATGAATAAGAATGGAAATCAGAGCTCTCAGCTAGCCTTGCACTAATTCGAGTAGGACAAAAGGGAAAAGCACAAGACGAGATTAAACCATGGCTGGCAGGCTTTGATCACCTCCTTCAAAGGTGGTGTCTCATATCTATTTGCACTTAACACTTAAATCAGAATACAAACTTTCTAAATGTCTCATATCCTAAGAGAATTCTCATTGACCCTTGAGACTGGTGAAGAAATAACGTCATCAAATGATTCACCTTTACCAAGAGTTAGTAGAAGATCCCACAGGCTGTGGAGCAACTAAGCCTGTGCACCACAACTACTGAGCCTGCTCTCTAGAGCCCACGAGCCACAACTACTGAGCCCTCATGCCCCAACTACTGAACCCCGTGCACCTGGAGCCCATGCTCCACAACGAGAAGCCACTGCAATGAGAAGCCTGCACTCCGCAACAAAGAGTGACCCCCTACTCACTGCAACTAGAGAAAGTCCACACACAGCAACAAAGACCCAATGCAGCCACAAAGGAAGGGAGTGGGGGAGGGAGGGAGGGAAAAGAAAGAAGTCCATCTATATTTGATCTCATAATTACATGCTTTTGACTCTCTCATTCCAGGAAAACAGATCACATAAAATTCAGGGTAAGGAGATTTGAGCTGGGCTGCACTTCAGTAGTATTGTTGACATCCAGATGACACCCATTGCTGAGTTTGGGTCATGTCTCTGGTTCAATTCCTTAAGAACAACAGAGAATAGAAGATTCTTAACTTAGCTCCCCAAAGTGGAAGCAAAACTCAACAATATAAAAACTCAACTACTGTGAAGGCATTTTTCCTGCTTTGAGAAGTAGGATATCTTGTGCTGCCTTATTGCTGAAGTTTGCACTTTTATTATTTCTCTGCATTTCCTGACGTTGAATGATCCATGATCTGTTGGGACTGAGTAATATTAAGCTTTGGACAGCTATTTTGCAGCAAGTCCGAGGTCACATTTGAAAGGTACACATGCTGTGATTAATACCCCCCTCCATTTATCCAAAGGAGACAAAATGAATGTTTTATTGTTTTAAAAAATCTTTATTAAAATGTTGCTTTGAAAGATAAGTTTTAGAAAGGAGATGCAGTTTAAATAAATGACGTGTAATGCCAAACACAAGTCAGTGACTTGACTAAAATTTCCAATTCTGTTTTTCTGTGATTATAAAACCAAATCAAGAAAGGGACTAGCTGGGGCTTCCCTGGTGGCACAGTGGTTGGGAGTCCGCCTGCCAATGATGGTGGACGTCGGTTCGTGCCGCGGTCCGGGAAGATCCCACGTGCGGCGGATCGGCTGGGGCCGTGAGCCAAGGCCACTGAGCCTGCGCTTCTGGAGTCTGTGACCCGCAACGGGAGAAGCCACAACGGTGAGAAGCCCGCATGTCTCAAGGAAAGGGAAAGAAAAAAAAAAAAAGAAAGAAAGGGCCTAGGTATATAACAGGATGTCCAAATTATTTAAAAATTTTCTCTATAACTAAAAGAACATTATATTACTTGCATATTTATGTACTTTTGTTTTTTACAGTTTTTTAATTGAGGTATATTTGATTTATAGTATTGTGTAGTTTCAGGTAACATACAGCAAAGTGATTCAGTAGATTATATTTCATTATAGGTTATTATAAGATAATGGGTAAAATTCCCCACATTAAACAGTATATTCTTGTTGCTTATCTATTTTACACATAATAGTTTGCATCTGTTAATCCTCTAATAATTAATGGCATTGAGCATCTTTTCATGTGCCTGTTAGCCATCTGTATGTCTTCTTTGGAGAAATGTCTATTTAGGTCTTCTTCCTATTTTTTTATTGGGTCATTTGGTTTTTTTGATATTGAGTTGTATGAACTGTTTCTATATTTTATATATTAACCTCTTGTCAGTCTCATCATTTGCGAGTATTTTCTCCCATTCAGTAGGTTGTCTTTTCATTTCGTTGATGGTTTCTTTTGCTGTGCAAAAGCTTTTTATTAGGTCTCATTTGTTTTTATTTCTTTTGCCTTAGGAGACTGATCCAAGAAAATATTGCTATGATTTGTGTCAAAGAGTGTTGTGCCTATGTTCTCTTCTAGAAGTTTTATGGTTTTGGGTCTTACATTTAGGTCTTTAAATCGTTTTGAGTTTATTTTGGTATATGGTGTGAGAAAATGTTCTAATTTCATTCTTTTACATGTAGCTGTCAGTTTTCCTGGCACTGCTAATTGAATAGACTGTCTTTTCTCCATTGTATATTCCTGCCTCCTTTGTTGTAGATTGACTGTAGGTGCCTGGGTTTATTTCTGGGCGGTCCATTCTGTTCCATTAATATATGTGTCTGTGTTTGTGCCAATACCACACTGTGTTTTTTGTTTTGTTTTTATTTATTTATTTATTTTTGGCTGTGTTGGGTCTTCATTGCTGCACATGGGCTTTCTCTATTTACAGTGAGCAGGGGGCTACTCTTCCTTGTGGTGTGCAGGCTTCTCATTTGCGGTCACTTCTCTTGTTGCAGAGCATGGGCTCTAGGTGCAGGGGCTTCAGTAGTTGCAGCACATGGGCTCAGTAGTTGTGGCGCACGGGCTTAGTAGCTCCGTGGCATGTGGGACCTTCCTGGACCAGGGCTCAAACCCATGTCCCCTGCATTGGCAGGCATATTCTTAACCACTGTGCCACCACTGAAGTCCCACCACACTGTTTTCATTACTTTATAGTGTTGTCTGAAGTCTGGGAAGGTTACACTTTCAGCATTATTTTTTTTTCTCAAGATTGCTTTGGCAATTTGCAGTCTTTTGTGGTTCCAAATAAATTTTAGGATTATTTTAGTTCTGTGAAAAATTTCAGGGGTATTTTGATAGGGATTGCATTAAATCTATAGATTGCTTTGGGTAATATGGCCATTTTAGTAATGTTAATTTTTCATTCCAAGAGCATGGGATATCCTTTCATTTCTTGGAATCATCTTGAGTTTTCTTCATCAATATTTTAAAGTCTTATGAGTATAGGTCTTGCACCTCTTTGATTAAGTTTATTCCTAGACATTTTATTCTTTTATATGATTTTTGTTGTTGTTGTTGTTACGCAGGCCTCTCACTGTTGTGGCCTCTCCCGTTGCGGAAAACAGGCTCCGGACGCGCAGGCTCAGCGGCCATGGCTCACGGGCCCAGCCGCTCCGTGGCATGTGGGATCTTCCCGGACCGGGGCACAAACCCATGTCCCCTGCCTCCGCAGGCGGACTCTCAACCACTGTGCCACCAGGGAAGCCCTCTTTTATATGATTTTAAACAGGATTTTTTTTTTTACTTTCTTTCTGATATCTCACTGTTAGTGTATGGATATGCAACAGATTTCTGTATATAAATCTCATATCCTGCTACCTTGCTGAATTCATTTATTAGTTCTAATAGTTTTGAGGTGGAGACTTTAGGGTTCTCTATATAAACTATCACATCATCTGTAAAAGGTGACAACTTTACCTCTTTGCCTCCAATTTGGATAAATTTTATTTCTTTTTCTTGTCTGGCTTCTGTGGCTAGGACTTCCAACACTATGTTAAACAGAGGTGGTGAGAGTGGGTATCCTTGTCGTTACTGAATTTAGTGGGAAGGCTTTCAGCTTTTTACCATTGAGTATTATGTTGGCTGTTGGTTTGTTGTAAATGGCTTTTATTATGTTAAATACGTTCCCTTTATACCCACTTTGAGAGTTTTTATCATGAATGGACAGTAAATTTTGTCAAATGCTTTTTCTGTGTCTATCAAGATGAATATGTGATTTTTGCCTTTGGTAATGTGGCGTATCACATTGATTGATTTGCGTGTATTGAACCATCCTTGTGACCCTGGAATAAATCCAACTTGATCGTGATGTATAATCCTTTTTATGTATTGTTGGATTCAGTTTTCTTTTACTTAATTGTTAATTACCTGTTTTCCCTCATTATAAGGAAGCTTTCAGAGCAGGAATTTTCTCTTGTTTCCTGCTCTGTCCCTGGATCTGTGCTGCATAAACTATTACTGAATGAAAGAGCAGACAAAATCAACTTTTTAACAGTAAACTTTGAGCACAGTCATATATTTCCATCAGATCTATGTTGTATTGTTAATTCCTGAAAATATGCAGTCATCTAAAATGTTTTAGTAATTAGCTTGTCTTAATGGACCCCCGTAGCAAACATGGGGTAACTTATTTTCATAATCTGAAGCGTAGTTAACATCAAAAAAAAATTACATATTCTTTTTCTGTTTATCAAAGAAATGTATAATAGTTGTCATATTGCGTTTATGCCATATGCTTCTAGTTGCATAAATTCTTATCCCTGGCATCCAAGCAGTATCATGAGTTTGACAAAAGAAGGAAATACTAGAATTTACATACATCATAAATATATCATTTAGAGAAATTATAGTGTATTTTGTTGCACTGAAAAAAAAAATTTTAAGATGTGTTTTCTTCGTTTTCACACCATACAAATTTCATACCATACAGAAAACATCACATCCTTACAACGTCACTAAATGAAAGGTATGGGGCCAAGCAATGAGGTTAGGGTTACACTCATGCGTTTTATCCCCTTGGTTATAATCAGACTAGTATAAATGCATGTGTTATACCGAAATGACCACTTCTCCATCTAAAGAAGGGCAAAGTACCCCACTCTTCTCAAATTGGCCTCGGGGAACCTCAGAGCTCACACATACAATAGAATTTATGTTAAATGGAGTTAAAAGGGGGTTCTCTTTCCAAATCTGCCATAAGATGTAATTCAAAGTTTGAATGGAAATAGTTCCTACCAGAATATATAGGTGTCTAGTTTGGGGTTTCCCCAGAGGCAAGGAAGTGAATGCCAGCAGGATTTGGAAGGTGATTCCCAGAAATACTGGCAAGGCAGTGGGAAAGTGAGACAGGGAAGAGAAGGAAGCCAAGAATGAATAAGTTATCAAGCCTTTTTGGAAATAGGCATCTGGGCATCTGGACCTCATTCCCACTGGGGATCACTGGGAGACCATACAGAATATGCCTCAGGGTTCTCCCAAGCAAGGGGCGGGGTGGCTGGGGTGTGGACTCACCAAGTCCCTATCCATCATTGGTTTCAGGCTGCCATCAGTGACTAAGAAACCCGCAAAGAGGTGCAGGTGTTCACAGGATGCAGCCTTTGGCAATCAGTAGATTCAGAAGTCTCCATGCTCTTGAACACACATATGATCATGAATCCTGTTACTCCCTGTTTAAATTCCCTCAGTAGCTCCCATAGCCCATAAGATGTAGTGAAAACCCTTCAGCCAAGCTCATGAAGCTCGCCATCATGCTAGGCCAGTGGTTCTCAACAGGACAGTACCACCTTCATGAGGGTGTTTTGGAAATGCATGGTGGGTTTTTAGGTAGACATGATGACTGGGGGCACTAATGTCAGTTAACACTAGACATCCTCAACTTTATATCACCAACCCCAGGCATTGTGCCCAGCACCAAGTGGGTACTCAGTCAATTAATGCATATGTGTAAAAGGTCTCACAGAGTGTGAAATAAACTCCAGAAGCAAAGCAGGATGAATCCTAACTACAATGGAAGAAAAACTTCATTCACTCATTTATCCACCCAATCAGGTCAAGATTCCTTTGCTGAAGTTAACCCAACTTTGCCATTTCAAATACAATCTTTGGGGATATAGATGATGTTTTTCCACCATCCTGCCAACAAAAATGTTTGAATCATGCAACTTTGGAGAAAGACGCTGAAGTATCCAGAATCCTCTGCAAGCACGATATAGATGTACAAAGTGAGAACTAAGGAGGCAAACTGGCTTGCCAAGTTGGTAGAACTTAGAACTAAATCCTGATCCTCCTAATTTCCAGTCCTGGGTTCTTTTCTTTTTTTTTTTTTTTTTTTTACCAAATACTTCCTCACTCAAGAGGAGCGGAAGTCCTGAGTCAGGACAGTGTGGTTTGCGGTAAGTTATTATCTGAGCAAATATAACTTTCAACGTTTTCTATTTTCTAGAAATATTGCTATCTAAAAATCATTTTAGGGACTTCCCTGGTGGTCCAGTGGGTAGGACTCCACACACCCAATGCAGGAGGCCCGGGTTTGATCCCTGGTCGGGGAACAAGATCCCCCATGCATGTTGCAACTAAGAGTTTGCATGCCGCAGCTAAGAAGCCCACATGCCTCAACTAAGAGTTCGCATGCTGCAACTAAGAAGTCTGCATGATGCAACAAAAGATCCTGCGTGCCGCAACTAAGATCCAGCACAGCCAAAACAAATAATAAATAAATAAAATATTTTTAAAACATGAAAATCATTTTATAAAACGGTCATGAAAGCAGGGGATCAAACAGGGACATTTAAATGTACAGAACACACAAAGAATTTATCTTCTCACTCTCTTATTTCCACAGCATCCCGAAGTACTTTTGTGAAGACTTAGGCCATTAATTGTAATAATATATTTACATTTCTGTCACCTATGGCAAGGGATTGTGTCTTACTCATTTTTTATCTCAACCAGTGTCCAGTGCATGATTGAATAGAGAACATTATATGTTTGTTAAAGAAATAAATATGTCTGTAAACTATATAGGAGAATTTTTTTTTTTTTTTGTGGTACGCGGGGCTCTCACTGTTGTGGGCTCTCCCGTTGCGGAGCACAGGCTCTGGACGCACAGGCCCAGCGTCCATGGCTCACAGGCCCAGCCGCTGTGCGGCATGTGGGTTCTTCCTGGACCGGGGCATGAACCCGTGTCCCCTGCATCGGCAGGCGGACTCTCAACCACTGCGACTCCAGGGAAGCCCTAGGAGAACTTTTTGAAAATAGGTAGATAATGTTAAAAAAAAAAAAAAAAAAAAAAAGGAAAAGAAAGAAAAAGAAAAAAAATTTTTTTTTGTTTTAGCAAATTTTGGTGCTTTTAAAAAACAAACAAAAAAAAGATCACAGGGGGCTTCCAGGAAAATGGTGGAAGAGTAAGATGCGGAGATCACCTTCCTCCCCACAGATACACCAGAAATACATCTACACATGGAACAACTCCTACAGAACACCTACTGAACGATGGCAGAAGACCTCAGACCTCCCAAAAGGCAAGAAACCCCCCACGTACCTGGGTAGGGCAAAAGAAAAAAGGATAAACAGAGACAAAAGGATAGGGAGTGGACCTGCACCAGTGGGAGGGAGCTGTGATGGAGGAAAGGTTTCCACACACTAGGAAGCCCCTTCGCAGGAGGAGACTGCGGGTGGTGGAGGGGGGAGCTTTGAAGCCGCAGAGGAGAGCACAGCAACAGGGGTATGGAGGGCAAAGCGGAGAGATCCCCACACAGAGGATCAGGGCCGACCGGCACTCACCAGCCCCAGAGGCTTGTCTGCTCACCCGCCGGGGCGGGTGGGGCTGGGAGTTGAGGCTCGGGCTTCGGTAGGAGTGCCTGGAAAAGACTGGGGTTGGTGGCATGAACACAGCCTGCAGACAGTTAGTGCACCACAGCTAGCCAGGAGGGACTCCAGGGAACAGTCTGGACCTGCCAAAGAAACAAGAGACTTTTTCTTCCCTCTTTGTTTCCTGGTGCGCGAGGAGAGGGGATTAAGAGCACTGCTTAAAGGAGCTCCAGAGACGGGCATGAGGCGCGGCTAAAAGCGCGGACCCCAGAGACGGGCATGAGACGCTAAGGGTGTTACTGCTGCCACCAAGAAGCCTGTGCGTGAGCACAGGTCACTCTCCACAACCCTTCCGGTGAGCCTGTGTAGCCTGCCACTGCCAGGGCCCTGGGATCCAGGACAACTCCCCGGGGAGAACGCATGGCGCGCCTCAGGCTGGTGCAACGTCACGCCGGCCTCTACCGGCGCAGGCTCGCCCTGCATTCCATGCCCCTCCCTCCTCCCGGCCTGAGTGAGCCAGAGCCCCTGAATCAGTGGCTCCCTTAACCCTGCCCTGTCTGAGCGAAGAACAGGCGCCCTCTGGCGACCTACACGCAGAGGCGGGGCCAAATCCACAGCTGAGCCCCGGGAGCTGTGAGAACAAAGAAGAGAAAGGGAAATCTCTCCCAGTAGCCTCAGAAGCAGCAGATTAAAGCTGCACAGTCAACTTGATGTACCCTGCATCTGTGGAATACATGAATAGACAACGAATCATCCCAAATTGAGGTGGTGGACTTTGAGAGCAAGATTTATAATTTTTTCCCCTAGTCCTCTTTTCGTGAGTGTGTATTTGTATGCTCCTGTTTGAGGTCTTGTCGGTATAGCTTTGCTTCCACCATTTGTCCTAGGGTTCTATTCATCCTTTTTTTTTCTTAATAATTTTTATTTTAATAACTTTATTATATTTTATCTTACTTTTATTTTACTTTATCTTTTTTCTTTCTTTCCTTCCTTTCCTCCTTCCTTCCTTCTTATTCTTTCTTTCTACTTTTTCTCCCTTTTATTCTGAGCCGTGTGGATGAAAGGCTCTTGGTGCTGCAGTCAGGAGTCAGTGCTGTGCCTCTGAGGTGGGAGAGCCAACTTCAAGACAGTGGTGCACAAGGGACCTCCCAGCTCCACATAATATCAAATGACGAAAATCTCCCAGAGATCTCCATCTCAACACCAGCACCCAGCTGCACTCAACGACCAGCAAGCTACATTGCTGGATATCCTATGCCAAACAACTAGCAAGACAGGAACACAACACCACCCATTAGCAGAGAGGCTGCCTAAATTCATAAAAAGTCCACAGACACCCCAAAACACCCACCAGACGTGGACCTGCCCGCCAGAAAGACAAGATCCAGCCTCATCCACCACAACACAGGAACTAGTCCCCTCCACCAGGAAGCCTACACAACCCACTGAACCAAGCTTAGCCACTGGGGACAGACACCAAAAACAGCGGGAACTATGAACCTGCCGCCTGCAAAAAGGAGACCCCAAACACAGTAAGATAACCAAAATGAGAAGACAGAAAAACACACAGCAGATGAAGGAGCAAGATAAAAACCCACCAGACGTAACAAATGAAGAGGAAATAGGCAGTCTACCTGAAAAAGAATACAGAATATTGATAGTAAAGATGATCCAAAATCTTGGAAACAGAATAAACAAAATTCAAGAAACATTTAACAAGGACCTAGAAGAACTAAAGAGGAAACAAGCAACGATGAATAACACAATAAATGAAATTAAAAATACTCTAGATGGGATCAATAGCAGAATAACTGAGGCAGAAGAACGGATAAGTGACCTGGAAGATAAAATAGTGGAAATAACTACTGCAGAGCAGAATAAAGAAAAAAGAATGAAAAGAACTGAGGACAGTCTCAGAGACTTCTGGGATAACATTAAACGCAGCAACATTAGAATTATAGCAGTTCCAGAAGAAGAAAAAAAGAAAGGGATTGAGAAAATATTTGAAGACATTATAGTTGAAAACTTCCCTAATATGGGAAAGGAAATAGTTAATCAAGTCTAGGAAGCAAAGAGAGTCCCAAACAGGATAAACCCAAGGAGAAACACACCAAGACACATATTAATCAAACTATCAAAAATTAAATACAAAGAAAACATATTAAAAGCAGCACAGGAAAAACAACAAATAACGAACAAGGGAATCCCCATAAGGTTAACAGCTGATCTTTCAGCAGAAACTCTGCAAGCCAGAAGGGAGTGGCAGGACATATTTAAAGTGATGAAGGAGAAAGACGTACAACCAAGATTACTCTACCCAGCAAGGATCTCATTCAGATTTGATGGAGAAATTAAAAGCTTTACAGACAAGCAAACGCTGAGAGAGTTCAGCACCACCAAACCAGCTCTACAACAACTGCTAAAGGAACTTCTCTAGGCAAGAAACAAAAGAGAAGGAAAATACCTACAATAACGAACCCAAAACAGTTAAGAAAATGGGAATAGGAACATACATATCGATAATTCTTAAATGTAAATGGATTAAATGCTCCCACCAAAAGACACAGATTGGCTGAATGGATACAAAAACAAGAACCATATATTTCCTGTCTACAACAGACCCACTTCAGACCTAGAGACACATACAGACTAAAAGTAAGGGGATGGAAAATGATATACCATGCAAATGGAAACCAAAAGAAAGCTGGAGTAGCAATTTTAATATCAGAAAAAATAGACTGTAAAATAAAGAGTATTAGAAGAGACAAAGAAGGACACTAAATAATGATCAAGGGATCGATCCAAGAAGAAGAAATAACAATTGTAAATATTTATGCACCCAACATACAAGCACCTCAACATATAAGGCAAATACTAACAGCCATAAAAGGGGAAATCGACAGTAACACATTCATAGTACGAGACTTTAACACCCCATTTTCACCAATGGACAGATCATCCAAAATGCAAATAAATAAGGAAACACAGGCCTTAAATGATACATTAGACAAGCTGGACTTAATTGATATTTATAGGACATTCCATTCAAAAACAACAGAATACACATTTTTCTTAACTGCTCATGGAACATTCTCCAGGATAGATCATATCTTGGGTCACAAGTCAAGCCTTGGTAAATTTAAGAAAATGAAGTTGTTTCAAGTATCTTTTCCGACGACAATGCTATGAGACTAGATATCAATTACAGGAAAAGATCTGTAAAAAATACAAACACATGAAAGCTAAACAATACACTACTTAATAACGAAGTGATCACTGAAGAAATAAAAGAAGAAATTAAAAATACCTAGAAACAAATGACAATGGAGACACAATGACCCAAAACCTATGGGATGCAGCAAAAGCAGTTCTAAGAGGGAAGTTTATAGCAATACAAGCCTACCTTAAGAAACAGGAAGTATCTTGAATAAACAACCTAGCCTTGCACCTAAAGCAATTAGAGAAAGAAAACAAAAAACCCCAAAGTTAGCAGAAGGAAAGAAATCATAAAAATCAGATCAGAAATAAATGAAAAAGAAATGAAGGAAATGATAGCAAAGATCAATAAAACTAAAAGCTGGTTCTTTGAGAAGATAAACAAAATTGATAAACCATTAGCCAGACTCATCAAGAAAAAAAGGGAGAAGACTAAAATCAATAGAATTAAAAATGAAAAAGGAGAAGTAACAACTAACACTGCACAAATACAAAAAATCATGAGAGATTACTACAAGCAACTCTATGCCAATAAAATAGACAACCTGGAAGAAATGGACAAATTCTTAGAAATGCACAACCTGCCAAGACTGAATCAGGAAGAAATAGAAAATATGAACAGACCAATCACAAGCACTGAAATTGAAACTGTGATTAAAAATCTTCCAACAAACAGAAGCCCCGGACTATATGGCTTCACAGGTGAATTCTGTCAAACATTTAGAGGAAATCTAAAACCTATCCTGCTCAAACTCTTCCAAAATATAGCAGAGGGAGGAACATTCCCAAACTCATTCTACGAGGCCACCATCACCCTGACACCAGACAAGGATGTCAGAAAGAAAGAAAACTACAGGCCAATATCACTGATGAACATAGATGCAAAAATCCTCAACAAAATACTAGCAAACAGAATCCAACAGCACATTAAACGGATCATACACCATGATCAAGTGGGGTTTATTCCAGGAATGCAAGGATTCTTCAATATACACAAATCAATCGACGTGATATACCATATTAACAAACTGAAGGAGAAACACCATATGATCATCTGAATAGATGCAGAGAAAGCTTTTGACAAAATTCAACACCCATTTATGATAAAAACCCTGCAGAAAGTAGGCATAGAGGGAACTTTCCTCAGCATAATAAAGGTCATATATGACAAACCCACAGCCAACATTGTCCTCAATGGTGAAAAACTGAAAGCATTTCCACTAAGATCAGGAACAAGACAAGGTTGCCCACTCTCACCACTCTTATTCAACATAGTTTTGGAAGTTTTAGCCACGGCAATCAGAGAAGAAAAGGAAATAAAAGGAATCCAAATCGGAAAAGGAGAAGTAAAGCTGTCACTGTCTGCAGATGACATGATACTATACATAGAGAATCCTAAAGATGCTACCAGAAAATTACTAGAGCTAATCAATGAATTTGGTAAAGTTGCAGGATACAAAATTAATGCACAGAAATCTCTGGCATTCCTATACATTAATGATGAAAAATCTGAAAGTGAAATCAAGAAAACACTCCCATTTACCACTGCAACGAAAAGAATAAAATATCTAGGAATAAACCTACCTAAGGAGACCAAAGACCTGTATGCAGAAAATTATAAGACACTGATGAAAGAAATTAAAGATGATACAAATAGATGGAGAGATATACCACATTCTTGGATTGGAAGAATCAACACTGTGAAAATTACTCTACTATCCAAAGCAATCTACAGATTCAACGCAAACCCTATCAAACTACCACTGTCATTTTTCACAGAACTAGAACAAAATATTTCACAATTTGTATGGAAGCACAAGAGTCCGCGAATAGCCAACGCAATCTTGAGAACGAAAAATGGAGCCGGAGGAATCAGGCTCCCTGACTTCAGACTATACTACAAAGCTACAGTAATCAAGACAGTATGGCACTGGCACAAAAACAGAAAGATCAGTGGAACAGGATAGAAAGCCCAGAGATAAACCCATGCACATATGGACACCTTATCTTTGATAAAGGTGGCAGGAATGTACAGTGGAGAAAGGACAGCCTCTTCAATAAGTGCTGCTGGGAAAACTGGACAGGTACATGTAAAAGTATGAGCTTAGATCACTCCCTAACACCATACATAAAAATAAGCTCAAAATGGATTAAAGACCTAAATGTAAGGCCAGAAAGTATCAAACTCTTAGAGGAAAACATAGGCAGAACGCCCTATGAAATAAATCACAGCAAGATCCTTTTTGACCCACCTCTAGAGAAACGGAAATAAGAACAAAAATAAACAAACGGGACCTAATGAAACTTCAAAGCTTTTGCACAGCAAAGGAAACCATAAACAAGACCAAAAGATAACCCTCAGAATGGGAGAAAATATTTGCAAATGAAGCAACTGACAAAGGATTAATCTCCAAAATTTATAAGCATCTCATGCAGCTCAATAACAAAAAAACAAACAACCCAATCCAAAAATGGGCAGAAGACCTAAACAGACATTTCTCCAAAGAAGATATACATAGTGCCAACAAACACATGAAAGGATGCTCAACATCATTAATCAGAGAAATGCAAATCAAAACTACAATGAGATACCATCTCACACCAGTCAGAATGGCCATCACCAAAAAATCTAGAAACAATAAATGCTTGAGAGCGTGTGGAGAAAAGGGAACCCTCCTGCACTGTTGGTGGGAATGTAAATTGATACAGCCACTGTGGAGAACAGTATGGAGGTTCCTTAAAAAACTACAAATAGAGCTACCGTATTACCCAGCAATCTCACTACTGGGCATATGCCCTGAGAAAACCATAATTCAAAAAGAGTCATGTACCAAAATGTTCATTGCAGCTCTGTTTACAATAGCCCAGAGATGGAAACAACCTCAGTGTCCATCATCTGATGAATGGATAAAGAAGATGTGGCACAGATATAAAGTGGAATATTACTCAGCCATAAAAAGAAACGAAATTGAGCTATTTGTAATGAGGTGGATAGACCTAGAGTCTGTCATACAGAGTGAAGTAAGTCAGAAAGAGAAAGACAAATACCATATGCTAACACATATATATGGAATTTAAGAAAAAAAAGGGTCATGAAGAACCTAGGGGTAAGACAGGAATAAAGACACAGACCTACTAGAGAATGGAGTTGAGTATATGGGGAGGGGGAAGGGTAACAAAGCGAGGGTAACAAAGGGTGACAAAGCGAGAGATAGGCATCGACATATATATGCCACCAAAGGTAAGGTAGATAGCTAGTGGGAAGCAGCCGCATAGCACAGGGAGATCATCTCCGTGCTTTTTTTGACCGCCTGGAGGCATGGGATAGGGAGGGTGGGAGGGAGGGAGGCGTAAGAGGGAAGAGATTTGGGAACATATGTATACATATAACTGATTCACTTTGTTATAAAGCAGAAACTAACACACCATTGTAAAGTAATTATACTCCAATTAAGATGTAAAAAAAAAAATCACAAATGTAGTTCGAATTTTATAGTCCCCAGAACATTTCTCAAGCAAAGTTTCCCAAATCAAGTTGGAGTGACTGAGTAAAACTCTTTACTTTTAAGGCCTGTCTAAACTGAGTTTCCTGGCTTTAGTCCTCACAAGACATTCTGTAGGGTTTATGTAGGAAAAAGCAAATAGACAAGCTGTAGATGTATGCCAAGTTATTATTACATTCAATTGTGAACAGGAAAATAGAAAAGGATATTTACACATGGGACAGGAAGGAAGTGCACAGGATGGACTCAAGCCATACCTTCCCCTAGTAAAGACAAAAAAGCCGCGGGTGACTGAGTGCCTTAAGCTGGAAACTTAACGAATTTGGTAAAAGTCAAGGGAGCTAACATTCAGACAAAGAGATTTTATTCAAGGGCAAGGGGATTTTTCTATATAGTAATGACATTTAAAAGGTCATAGACTTGCTTAAAAATCTGAAGTTGTGTTGCTCCTCACTGGAACATACTCCCCTCCCCTACACATAAAATATTATTCACTGTTCCCGGTGGTGAGCTGACCCCCCCACCAACCACAACTTCATGCCACGAAGATTGAAATCTGGTGGCAAAATTTATCTCCAGTGAGACCTGACTTCAAAATCCATGTTCTTTCCATTACGTTGATAGATAGATATTTATGTGCTCTAAACCTCCCATTGTTCATCTGTAAAATGGTGTGGTAATAGCTACTTTTTGTTGTTGTTGTTTTGGTTTGGTTTTTTTTGCGGTACGCGGGCCTCTCCCTGTTGTGGCCTCTCCCGTTGCGGAGCAACAGGCTCCAGACGCGCAGGCTCAGCGGCCATGGCTCACGGGCCCAGCCGCTCTGCGGCATGTGGGATTTTTCCGGACCGCGGCACAAACCCGTGTCCCCTGCATCGGCAGGCGGACTCTCAACCACTGCGCCACCAGGGAAGCCCAATAGCTACTTTATATAGGAGTTGTTAAGAGTAAACAATTACTCTCTCCAAAATGTCTAGCATGTAATAATTACTCCACAAATATCAATTACTTTCTCTTCCTCAAATATCAAGTGGGGAGCTGGCCAAATTTGAGGGGAAAATGGATCATGGTGTCATTTTTTTTTTTTTTTGCTCTTTTCTGCTTCCTAAGAAGTGAGAATCATATTGCTAAAGACCAGATTTTCTAAGAACCACATGTTGGTTGTCCAGCCCATGTCATCAGGGAAAAAAAGGAACCAGGGGCTACCTGGTGTACACATTTCTAACAAGCTGTCCCCACTGCCTAGCCCAGGGCCTGACATTTTGTAGGTTCCAGGTAAATGCCTGAGCAAGGGAAGAGGGTAGGAATAGAAAGGGAAGGATCCGGGGGTGGGGGTTGAGATGGGAGGGAGAAAAGGGAGGAAGACTGTTAGTGTTTGGAATTTGTTTGACAGGCACAGAATGAAGGAAAGCAGTGTGAACCTCAAGACACACCTTCCCCTGCAGAATTTAGCAGTGTCTGCATTGAGTCTTACATTTCTTCACTGTCTCCTTTCTTGGAACAAGAAGACATAGAAAGAAACAGACTAGGAAAAGACATCCATTTCTAGAACATGTTTCTGGGCTACAATTAATGGAGATGGTGAAGAAGAGATGCCATTTTCTTCTTCAGTAGGAATGGTGATGGAGAAGATGTCATGATATTTGAGGGGGAGGCCTATGTGATGAAAACACAGGGATGTGAACTTATCCTGTGTGTGGCCTCAGGCAAGGCACTTCACACGCTGAGTTTTTTCATCTGTAAGATGTCAGAGTTGGTCCAGATCAATGGCTCTCAATCTTGGTTCTCCATTAGAACCACCCAAGGAGTTTCCAACTGTCCCCATGCCCAAGCCATAGTCCAGACAGTAGAATCACCTTAGGTGGGACTCAGGCATCAGTAGTTTCAAAGCTTCCTAGATGATCCCAACGTGCAGCTGAGCTTGAGAACTACTGGGCCAGGTGGTCTCTGGACCCTCACCACACTAAGTGGTTCTCAACAAGCTGCATGGGCATCACTTGGGTTCTTTTTTTAACAGAACCACAAACAAGACCCCCAGGTAATTTGTATTGATGTTAAAGTTTGAAAACTCTGGCCTAGACACCTTTCCACCTTGCCCTTTCGTCCAACAGTGCTTTGCTTCTGGTGCTGATATTTCAATATAACTTCTGGATCTCAGCACCAGGCACATCGTAAGTGTTGAAAGCTTTATATATGTGTTATGGGTATATACTCAGCACAAAAATACCCCCATCACACCTGTTCCATGCAGGGGGCTAAGTGGAAATAGATTGGAAAACAAAAAGTATGCCTGTGAAAGGGGCAGATGATTTTATGAGATTCCGATCAAAGATTGTTTTGCCTTTGTAGAATGGAGTAGGGCCATCTAAAGAGCAGTTCTCTTCAAAGTCAGCCACACCAGTGTGGTTATGAAAAACAACTGCCTCGATGTGGCAATTTGTGTCCAACATCCTCTCACCTGGCAACACATCATTTCTAGGTTCCTTCTCTGTTCCTCATGCTTCCTGACGGTGCCCTTCTTGATAGTTCTCCCCAGGAAATAATAGGTGCGTTGGCTGAGGAGTGTTTGACATCCTCTGGAAGTTTCCCGTTGTCGTGTTCATCACCTCTTTTAATTAAACAGAAGAAAGTCAGCTCTGAAAAACAAAAAGAAGAAACAGCATCAAAATGCTGAAACTAAAGCTAGAAAGAGACAGATAAACATTATGCAAGATGTTATTCTGACCCTTTATGACTGAGGGCTAAGCAGGTGGGATGGCCTCCGCGTTTGAGGCTAGTCATGTTTTAGTCGGACTTTTTTGAATAATGGTGTATTTGGAGGAGGGAGTGTTTGGCTCTGAATATTTAGGGAGCAGTGCCATGAGTAAAAACATAATTCTCAGTTCAATTCAATTTCTAGACTTTAGGTAACAGCCAATGTGGTGCCCTGCCTGTACCTCCTGGCCTTAACATTTCAGTACGATTTCAACAGTGGGCATCTACAGGGCTAAGGGCTTTCTTTGTCTTTCACCCCCCACTCTGCCCTCAGCTCAGCAAGCAGAAGTCCTAGGATCAGTAGCCTGGTAGAAGCCTTCAGGCGATGACTGAATGCAGATGCGGTCTAAAATAGCCCAGCTGCCTCGTCTGTTGGGCGAGGTCATGTGGAGGTGCACCATCTAAGCTGGCTCTGGGCGATGCTCAGCAGCCTGACGCTCCAGTTACCCCAGTGATAACTTGACACACACCTGCTACTGTTTTCCTTCCCTTCCCGATTCACTCCCTCACTCCCCTACCAGTGTTCTGTGAGCCTCCAGAGCAAACTACTTCCACTCAAATCCTTGCCTTAGGGTCTGCTTGTGGGAAAACCCACACTTAGACAAATTTAATCTTGCATTTGCTTTAAGATATTTGTAAGTATACAGTTCATACCTTTATGTTCTTTCTTTTCAATTTTAATATTTTCAGTTGATAAAACTCGTTATGATATGAAGAATTCAAAGTATTTTGGTAATAGCCTTGAAGAAATCAGCTTATTACCTTGTTCACGAGACTCATTTGACATATGAAGTCACCAAGGAGTAAGAAGATGAAGAAAAGGGATCAATATAAGAGTGGCACAGGCCAGGGCGAGATGGGCCCTGGTTTCCAATCCTGGTTCTATACTTGTTAGCTGTGTGAACTTGGGCAAGTCACTTAACCTCTCTGCCTCTCAGTTTGACACTTCAAACATGGGAGAGCTAATCATCCCTACCTATACAGTTGTGGGTGTTCAATAAGATGTTGTAAAGTGTTTAGGATAATGCCTGTCACTATTAGCTATGAACAGTTCAGTGGCTTAACTGGTTACTAACCAGGGACACTGAATCCATTAGGATGTCTTCATCCGTAAAACAGAAGATCCAGTGTAGCATGGCTCACGCCAATAAGGACATCCACGGTCTGCAGCAAGAATCTGCCCCAGCCCCACTTCTCACATTTCACTGGCTAGAATTAAGGCATATGCCCATAATATAACCATGAGTCAAGCTTATAATCAAGACAAATCTCCTCTTTCTCTGTAGTCTTCATTTTATTTCTAATACCAGGTCACAGGTGTATCGGACACATTGCTGTGTAACAAATTATCACAATAAGCCTCAGTAGCTTGGCTGGCACTGCTGACCTTGGCTGAGTTTATTCATATATCTATGGGTTGGCTGATATACACTAGGCTTGCTGTGAGTCTGCAGTTGACCAGGTAGCTCTCTTTCACTTGATGCTCATTCTTGGGCCAAGAGGCTGGCTGGGGCGTGGTCTTCTCATGGCCATAATAAAGGCGCAGGTGTCTTAACACCTAGGCTTCAAACTGGTCCTCATGCCATTCGTCAAACAAGTCACACAGCCAAGTCCAAAGCCAAAGTGTGGCGACCATAGGCTCTGCCCACCCTGAAGCCACAGGCTGTGGGTGAGGGCGGGGCTGCAGGAGGGACCGAGCATTCATTCTATTATAACAGTTGTCATAATGAAGAACATCTAAATACCCACATGAATTCTCTGAACTCATATAGCGCTCGTTTCTGCCATTATTTCTGAACTGGTTACTGCCTTACAATATCTTCTGGTGGTCCCATGTAAGGAAGGTGTTGCAAATGAGCAGGAGAGATCACTTGTCATATGACGGCGTTGCACAGGACTTGGTGACCTTCCAGCTCTGGCCGCCCATGATTTGCAGTCTGGGAAGAAAAGCCCGCAGAGTATGAAAACCTAGAAGTAAGACAGAAGTGTCTTTCCGAACCGGCAACCCTTGGTTCCTGCTTTGACTTCTCAACTAAACTGTGAAATCCTGGAGCGCGGGAATCGCCGAAACCTGTCCCATGTCTGAAACAGATGGCGAGATGTGGTGCCTGTGACAAGAAGGAAGAGACCTGAGTCTGGGGGAAGTTTCTCGGCGGCGAACAGCGAGCGCAGAAGATGCACGGGTGGTGCTGGAGGCGGGTCCCAGCCAGCTGTGCACGGTGCGCCCCGCCCTCTCTGGCGCGCCCGTTGCCGCTTCACGCAAAGAAGAGCCGCTGCGTCCCCGCTGCAGTGCCCGGCTTCACCTCTCCGCCCGCGAGGACCGCGCCCGGGGGGAGCCGAGGCTCCGAGGGGCCGAGGACAGAGGAGGCGGCGGCGCTGCTGCGCCCCGGGTTCCGCGCCCTCCCGAGGGGGCGCAGGAGCGGCGGCGGAGGGAGGCCCAGCGCGAAGATGCCGCAGCTCTGGGCCCTGGCGCCCCCGCTGCTGCTCCCCTGGGTGGCAGGTGGAGTAGGGAGCGCGGCCAGGTGAGTATCTGGCCCTGGCCTGAGCTCCCCAGTTTGGCCCCTTTTCTTTGTCCCGCGTCCCCTTAGGCATCTGTGTATCTGTGCGCGAGAGACGGTATTTAAGGAGGATGCCTGGCCCGGAGCGCACACGGGCTTCCCTCCCTCCCCGCGCGGCCCTCTGGCGGCGCTTCGCACCGGCTCCTCGGCGTCAGCTGCACCCCACCTGGCTGCGTCCTGCGGGTTAGGAGGAGGGAGGCTCTGCGTGGACCCGCGTGTGCGGTCTGGCTCGGCGGTCTGCAGACATCCACTGTTCCGGCGGGCGTGTGTCTGTATGTGGATGGGTGGCTGGGTTGCGTGCCTGTGCCGTCTTGCTTTCCACTCTTTCCGAAGGGCGCCAACTGCTTGTCAATGGCTACTTTTGCTGGGGAAGGAGGGAAAGAAACTGAGGACGGCACAGAGTCAGCGTTTACCGTGCTTGGGCTGCGCCATGCAGGGGGCCTCTCTGCTCAATGCCTTTCTGATTAAGGTTGATGAGCTGGAAAGAAAGGACGTGATTGTCAGATGAAATCGACTCATTATTGTTGCCCTGGCAATTCAGAATTTGAAGTCGTTTCTTTACTTCCCTTAAACTTACCTAAACCCTGAAACTTAATTTTCCCAGAGATCAGCAAAGCCACTTAATAAATACACTTTTAAAACCTAGGGGCAGGACAGGAATAAAGACACAGACCTAGAGAATGGACGTGAGGACACGGGGAGGGGGAAGGGTAAGCTGTGACAAAGTGAGAGAGCGGCATGGACATATATACACTACCAAACGTAAAACAGATAGCTAGTGGGAAGCAGCCGCATAGCACAGGGAGATCAGCTCGGTGCTGCGTGACCACCTGGAGGGGTGGGATAGGGAGGGTGGGAGGGAGGGAGATGCAAGAGGGAGGAGATATGGGGATATATGTATATGTATAACTGCTTCACTTTGTTATACAGCAGAAACCAACACACCATTGTAAAGCAATTACACTCCAATGAAGATGTTAAAAAAAAAAAAAAATACACACTTCTAGTGCATACTGTAGGCCTGGCAGTCCTAAGTCTATTAACCCATTTAAAGCCCATAAGTGCTCTGTGTGGAAGGTAGTAATTATAATCCCCGTATTGTAGAAGAGAAAAACCAAGGCACAGAGAGGTCGAGTAACTTGCCCCAAGAGGCAAAGCCAGTAAGTGAAAACACCAGCGTTTAAACCCAGGCAGTCTGGCCTGGAGACCCTGCTCTTCCCCAGTGTGCTAGGGTAGCCTTTTAGGAATCACTCACTGGAAAAGTTTTTCTGGTTCTCTGGCTATGATGTTTTGCTTTCCTAGGTGTCCCCTAGAGCAGGGTTTCTCTACTGTGGCACTATTGATCTTTTGGGCTGGGCTGGAGAATTATTTGTCTGGGGTGATTGGAGGCTGTCCTGTGCATTACAGGTAGCCTCTACACACTAGATGCCAGTAGCAACCTCCCCAAGTTGTGACAATCAAACCTGTGTCCAGACATTGCCCAAGGTATGGGGGCGGGGTGGAGGCTGCACAGTTGTCTCCAGCTGAGTGAGGAAGTCTGCGCTATTATGATTTTATTTTTTTTTTGCGGTACGCGGGCCTCATTGCCGCGGCCTCTTCCGTTGTGGAGCACAGGCTCCAGACGCACAGGCCCAGCGGCCATGGCTTACAGGCCCAGCCGCTCCGCGGCACGCAGGATCCTCCCGGACTGGGGCAGGAACCCGTGTCCCCTGCACAGGCAGACGGACTCTCAACCACTGCGCCACCAGGGAAGCCCTATTATGATTTTTTTAGTAGACAATTCCTGGGGAGAGCAGGCTGCGAGCCTTGGTTTGGAAAAGGCTTCTTAAAGGTGAGCCTATCTTTGACTTACAGGAAAAAATCTTTCATTAGCGTCAGCCACAGTATTAAGGGATTTTCAAGTTCAAACAATAAACGTCAAACCAGGTTCTTAGAATGTATGATCGCAAGTTTCCATTTCCTTTTCATGATAAAAATGTAAGGAGACGCAATTTGCTCATGATCACATTTCCTTGAACGTTGGAGGTTCTGGTATCCCTAGAAAGCCCACTTAAAAAGATCAAGTGCTATTTGGAGATGAGATTAATAGTTCTTTTAGCAGCAGGCAAACTGACCCCCAGGAGCCTCCGTTGCAAAGGACCACCAAATTAAATTAAAAGCCGAAAAGCTCCCAAATAAACCCAAGAATATTACAATGGAGAATCTACGTCAGGATTCTGCAATTTCACAGTTTTCAAGATGTGAACTGTGGTTTCTTTACATGGTATCAGGTTAACAAGCTGCTATGTTTATTATCTGTGCAGCATGCTTGGAGATGTCTAATGCTTGGCTCTTCAGGAACTGCCCGGGGACCAGGTTCAATCAATTCCAGCCTCCAAGTTACAGATGGCACATTTACAGAAAGCCAAGGTGCTCATTGCACTAGAGTGTGTCTACTGATTATTTCCAGAGGTTTTACAACTTATAGTAAAAACTGACTGCTATATAGAGATTTTTAATATAAGTACTTGTTGTATTTTTAAAATAAAAACGCTGCTCCAGGGGCTTCCCTGGTGGTGCAGTGGTTAAGAATACGCCTGCCAATGCAGGGGACATGGATTCGAGCCCTGGTCCGGGAAGATCCCACATGCCGCGGAGCAACTAAGCCCGTGAGCCACAACTACTGAGCCTGTGCTCTAGAGCCCACGTGCCACAACTACTGAGCCCACGTGCCACAACTACTGAAGCTCGCACGCCTAGAGCCTGTGCTGTGCAACGAGAAGCCATCCAATGAGAAGCCCGTGCACCGCAATGAAGAGTAGCCCCCGCTTGCCGCAACTAGAGAAAAGCCCACGCACAGCATCAAAGGCCCAACGCAGCCAAAAATAAAAATAATTAAAAAAAAAAACAAAAAAACCCCAAAAACACGCTGCTCCATAATTTCAGTGACCTAGAAAATTATATGCCTCTTAAATGGTGATTTGTGCATAGTAGACAGTTAACACTCATCAAATGAGTAAATCTTTAGCAGCATGCATTTTTCTGATCTTAAGCATCAGAATTTGGCTTAAACCATTTATTCTTTATTTTGTATATTGCTTCAAACTAATATTATAATTGACTTACAATTTTAGTTTCAGGTGTACAGCATCTTGATTCAGTATTTTTATAGCTTACACACCATACAAAGTTGTTATAAAGTATTTACTATACTCCCTGTGCTGATCCCCATACTTTTTAATGGCATTTGGGCATTGGGACTATTTAGATGCTCTCTACATCTTTTGTTCAATACAGTAAATACGGTAGTCACTAGCCCCATGTGGCTGGTGAGTACTTGAAATGTAGCCAGTCCAAGATGAGATGTGATGTAAGTGTAAAAGGCTCATTGGATTCATTGGGTTTTTTCTTTCTTTATTTTTTTTATTTTTTTTTTTTGCGATACACGGGCCTCTCACTGTTGTGGCCTCTCCATTGTGGAGGACAGGCTCCGGATGCGCAGGCTCAGTGGCCATGGCTCACGGGCCCAGCCACTCCGCAGCACGTGGGATCGTCCCGGACCGGGGCAGGAACCTGTGTCCCCTGCATCAGCAGGCGGACTCTCAGCCATTGCGCCACCAGGGAAGCCGAGGATTCATTGGATTTTGAAGACTTTGTATGAAAAAAAGAACATAAAATATCTCATTAATCATTTTATATTGAATACATGTTGAAATGATAATGTTGTGGATATACTGCATTAGGTAAAATATATTACTAAAATTAATTCCACCTGTTTCTTTTACATTTTTAAAAATATGGCTACGAGAGGGACTTCCCTGGTGGTCCAGCGGTTAAGACTCTGAGCTTCCACTGCAGGGGGCATGGGTTTGATCCCTGGTCGGGGAACTAAGATTCCACAGGCTGCGCAGCATGGCCAGAAAAAAAAAAAACTGGCTACTAGAAAATTTTAAATGCCATATATGGCTATTATATTTCTATTGGAGAGTATTAATCTAGAACACTTACTGATCTGAACTCCATCTCCAGCGTTCCAGGTCCTGACGCTGGCATCTTTCTGCCTTGGGTACATAAAATAAATATTTTATTAACTTTGCTATTCTTGAGTTTGAAGTTTGGAACAACTCCCTACTTATATTTATGTTATCCATTTTTTTCTCTATTGAGTTCAGGTAAATATAACATGAGAGATGGAGGAATGTCTGGATTCATGTACTCATGGAGAGGCCTGCTTTCTGCAAACCACACCCTGTGTTGAGAATTGATTCTTCTCAGATCCCTGCTAAAGGAAGTGCCATTGTCACAATTTTCCACAAAATTAGTGGCTTAAAATAACACAGATTTTGGAATTCCCTGGTGGTCCAGTGGTTAGGACTCCACGCTTCCGTTGCAGTGGGTGCAGTTTCAATCCCTGGTCAGGGAACTAAGATCACCGCATGCCGTGCATCGTGGCAAAAAACAAACAAACAAAAAACATCAATTTATTCTCCTAGAGTTCTGGAGGTTAGAAGTCCAAAATGAGTCTTATGGGGCTAAAACTAAGCTGTTGTCAAGATTTGTTCCTTCTGGAGGATCCATTCCTTGTCTCACACACTCGTAGAGGCTTCCAACAGTCCTTGGCTCGTAGGCACATCATTCCATTCTCTTCGTCGTCACCTTGCCTTTTCTCTGACTCTTATTAGTCATCTTCCTCCCTCTAAAAAGAACTCTGTGATTATACCTGGCCCACCCAGAAAATCCAGGGTGACTTCCCTATCTTAACATCCTTAATTTGAGCACATGTGCAAATTTCCTTCTGCCCTATAAGGTGACATTTACAGGTTCCGGGGATTAGGACATGACTGTCTTTGGGGGGGCCATTATTTAGCCTTCCACAGGAAGCCTGATCTGTGAGTCTGTTGTTTTTGCTTTTATGGGTTGGGTCTTATTTTAAAACATGATTTTAGTGATTTATGAGTGGTTGGCATGCCATTCATTTCTTTATTCTCTCTCTCTTTTTTTTTTTTCTTTGCCACACTGCACAGCTTGTGGGATCTTAGTTCCCCCACCAGGGATTGAACCCCGGCCCTTGGCAGTGAAAGCATGGAGTCCTAACCACTGGACCGCCAGGGAATTCCTCATTTCTTTATTCTTAAAACCAGAATTTATGGGAATATACCAAAAACTCAGGAGCTGGGTGTTTCTAGGAAATAGTGACCGTGAAATGCGCAATTATATCATAGAAATCATTTCTGAGCAATCTTATTTCAATAGTTAGTTTCACGGGCTTAGAAGGTATTAAAGTCGTTTTTATATATAATTTATGTATATAATCTAAGGTTATATAAACATTAAAATGAGAATAAGTATAAATCAGATTGGCATTCAACAAATTTTGTTGAGACCCTACGATTTGTCAACACTTTTTCAGTGTGATTTCACTGAATCAAATCGACTGTCTCATCGATCCTAAGAAATAGGTATTGTGTCTATTTGACAGACAATGGGATGGAGAAACTTGAAGAAATTAGATGATTCCTCAATAACTGCATTGGATTTGGTCTTCTGCTCAAAGAACAGTGACATTCCAATATCTCAAATTTGTTTCTCAAAAAAAAAATTGAATACATAAAAGCTGACAGAATAAGTGGGGAATTCTTGATACTCCATCCTCCCAACTCCTTCCTCTCAACTTTGCTTTCTCTCAGCAGCAGACTCTAAGACCAGAATTCAAGTGTGCATGCTTTATTTGGGAGGTGTTCCCAGAAAGTTCTAGTAGGGAAGCTGGGAAGTAGGACAGAGAAGGGAAAGACATGTCATAGAAATAAATTACCATTGCGATTTAATTCTGCTGGGGAATTCTAGAAGACAGTAGGACACAAGCCTTAGAATTATCCCCCCTGAGGTAAGGGAGCTGGGGTATCTATACTCCCAGCAGTCATTGGTTGAGGACTTCTGAGGAGGTGGATTCTACATGTTCAGCCTACCACACTCACAGGCAGAGCTGGCCCCTGCCAACAGAGGAAGTTCTTGGGAGTCAGGAAATGAGGCTGACGGTTAACCACAATGTACCCAAGGAGCCATGGTAGCTCCCAAAGATAATTAGATCACTTTCCATCAAATATTTTGTCCAGAGTAATCAGTAGTACTTCCAGTTTCTTTAGTTAACTTGCTGGTTCCAGTGTATTGGTTTCAGTAACGAACCTGTTGTAAATCTGAAGGACTTACGGGAAAACAAACAAACAAACAAACAAAACAATATTTTGAAAGTAGTTTAAAATTCATTCAGTTCAAGTCAACAACATTCACTGAACAACGTGACATGCCTAAACTTTCTCCTGAATGTCAGAGATAGAAAACTATCTGCTACCTGCACTGGACAACTTTGCAGGGCAAGCAAAATACCTGTCTTTCTCTTTTGGTGAGGGGGGTGCAAGGGGAGAGTTATAACTCCAACTCTTTGTCCAGTGCCTGGTACATAGTAGGTGTTGAGTAAAAAATTTGGTGCCTAAATGAATGAACAAAGGAAAATGATGGAGAAGCAAATAATGTTATTTACATGTAAATAATATATATATTTATATGTATATAAACGTTCAAAAGAATGAACATGGGTATATTATATATTTATAAATTATATATATTTATATGTGTTTATTTGTAGACATATATATATATACACACACACACACACACACGTAAAATATTCCGTAGAATACAGTTAAGAGAAATTTAGTCAGCATGACAGAGTCAGGAAAAGTGGAAGACACGGGATGACACCGAAGCTATGTGTATAGAATGAATGTGAGCCCACCTGCTATAAAACAGGGGAGAAGGCAAGTGTTCCAGTGCTTGATTCATAGCAGGTCTTGCATAGGAATAAAGGAATGGCTGGCAGGACAGATACATACCTGCAAAAGGAATGCAAAAGGAAGGTATTGGCCCAAGGTATGGAGTAGAGTGGTTAGCATCTGGGGTCATGAGCCAAGTGACTGCCAAGGTCAAAGAAGCCAGGCTGGAACCAGGCTGTAAAGAGCCCTGCATGTCCAGCTGAGGAATTTGAACTTTGTTCTGACAGCAGTAGAGAGCAAAGTAGGGCATCACCGGCTGATTTCTTTAAAGATAACCCATCATGCCCAATTCATGCTCAGAATTATCACACAATTACACAAAATTATTTTTAAGGTAATTAACAATAATTTATTTTACCTGGCAGTATTTTTTCCTAATATATGTAATAATAGTGTGCCGCTAGTCTGTGGTATCGCGGCTTTGATGAATACAAATGCAAAATTAAAAGTCAAAATACCAAAGCAGCAAATACCTTTATAAAGATTATCACCTTGCTCTTTGAGTATTCCCTTTGTTTGATTTCTGGGTACCACATGTATAGTTATCTATTGCTATTTAACAAAATATTGATAACTACAAGTTGTATTGATACTACAATACTACAAAGCTTAGTGGTTTAAAACAATGCTTATTATGTCACAGCTTCTGTGAGCCAGGAATTCACGAGCAGTTTAGCTGGATGGGGCTTGGGGTTTTTCACAAGGTTATAACTGAGTTGTTGGTCAAGGCTGCAGCCATCCAAATGCATGACTCCAACTGGAGGATCTGCTTTCAAGATGGCATACTCATATGGCTGTGGGCAGGAGGCCTCAGCTCCTCAACTTGTGGACCTCTCCATAAGGCTTGCTTGAGTATCTTTATGAGATGTCAGCAGACTTCCTACACAGCAAGAAATCCAAAAAACAGAGAACAAAAAGAGGAAGTTGTAATGCCTTCTATGTCCTGATCTCAGAAGTTACCCTCAATCACTCCCACCGTAATCTCTTTGTTAGAAACCAGTCACTAAGTACAGTCCCACATAAATGTTACCGAAAGTTGGGTCGAACTGCTCACCACTAGAAAGCCAATACTTGAGAGGCAACATTGGTGGAAAGGAAAGTTTGCTTTATTTCGGAGACTGGCAACCAGGGGAGAGGGCGAACTCATGTCCAAAGGCCGACTCTTCACTGACAATCAGTGGGCAAGAGTTTTTAAAGGGGAGTTTCAGGGGTGTGTAGGTGGAGGGAGGAGGCTACCCACAGAAACAGCACATTCAGCTCTGACAGTCATCTTGAAACTGATGATCCGGTGGTCTGATCGGTGTCATCTTTTGTTTTGTTTTCTTTTTGATCAGTGTCATCTTGATTGTTTTAAGCACAGTTAATCTTCAGTTCCAGGGTTGGTTTGTTCCCGTGTCTTTGAGGCCAGTTCTTGGAATTGTGGCAGCTTTGTCATGGCTAGAGTCTGGTCATCATATAGTTAACTTCTTCCGCCTGGTGGGGGTGTCAGTATTTAGGAAACAGCTCAAAGGATGTGGCTCAGAATATTATCTATAGCCCTTGAGGAAGAACTAAAGATCCTTGACATTTCTTAATGACTAAACTGTTATTTTGTCCTCTTTGCCTATTTTCCTTTGCTTCTACATTTTCTCACTTCGCTGATTAAATTTATTCTTTGACTAAAGTTTTTCTATGGACAAAAGGCACGAGGAGTACTTGTCGGAGAAGGACCACAGGGTCCTTCTCCCTTTCATAGGGAAGGGGAATTAGGCTTAACTTTTGAGAGGTGGAATATCAAAGAATTTGTGGACGTATTTTAAGACAAACACACCATACACTCTGGTTTTCCCTCTCCCCACTGGTAACCACTAGTTTGTTCTCTATATCTGTGAGTCTGCTTCTCTTTTGTTATATTCACTAGTTTGTTGTAGATTTTAGATTCCACATATAAGTGATATCATATGATACTTGTCATTCTCTGACTTCATTCAGTATGGCAATCTCTAGGTCCAACCATGTTGCTGCAAATGGCATTATCTCACTCTTTTTTATGGCTGACTAGTATTCCATTGTATATGTGTACCACATCTTCTTTATCCATTCCTCTTTTGACGGACATTTAGGTTGTTTCCATGTCCTGGCTATTGTAAATAGTGCTGCAGTGAACGTTGGGGTGCATGTATCTTTAAAAAAAAAAAAAAAAAACACATGCAAATGTATTATGTCCTAGTTTTTGTGTATCAGGAGTCCAAGCATAGCTCAGCTGCCTTCTCTGCTTCAGGTTGTTTCTTGGTTGAAATTACAATGTTTACAGAGCTGTGTTCTAAGAAGGCTTGACTGGAGATAAAGCCACTGTCAACCTCATTCAGTTTGATGTCAGAACTCATTTCTTCTTGCCTGTAGAACTAAGAGCTTAATTTTTTTTCTAGCTCTATAAATCAGTTTTAATTTTGAGTTGTGTTTTTCTCTGTATATATGCCCAGGAGTGGGATTGCTGGATCATATGGTAGCTGTATTTTTAGTTTTTTAAGGACCTTTCATACTATTCTCCATAGTGGCTGTACCAATTTACATTGCCACCAATGGTGTAGGAGGGCTCCCTTTTCTCCACACCCTCTCCAGCATTTATTGTTTGTAGATTTTCTGATGATGCCCATTCTAACTGGTGTGAGGTGATATACCTCACTGTAGTTTTGATTTGCATTTCTCTAATAATTAGTGATGTTGAGCAGCTTTTCGTGTGCTTTTTGGCCATCTGTATGTCTTCTATGGAGAAATGTCTATTTAGATCTTCCACCCAGTTTTTGATTGGGTTGTTTTAGCTGCATGAGCTCTTTGTATATTTTGGAGATTAATCCCTTGTCAGTTCTTGACCTATCCATTGGGATGTTTCAATGAGCTTAGGACATCCAAAACTGAACTCTTGATCAGCTCTCTAGAACTCACTTCCCTGCATCTCACCCATTCCCCTTATTCCAGAACAAACAGTGTCTAAACTGGTTTGAGCCAAAAACCTGGGCATCATTCCTGACAACTCACTCTTCGTCCCCATTTATGTGCAATCTGCTGCTAAGTCCTACTCTGGACCATGTCTCAAACCCACCTCCTTCTCCCGCTCCTGCCTGCCACCACCCAGCCACCTCACCATCAGCTCTCACCTGAATCCCCACAGTAGCTTCCCTTTGCTTCTTCTTTTGTCCCCTCTAGTCCATGTCTCAAAGTGTTCCTCTTAAGATTTAAATCAGATCATGTCACCCCTCTCCTTAAAACCTTCCAGTGACGCCCCATTGGATTAAGAATAAAATCCATTCTATTTTTTTAAAATAAATTAATTTATTTATTTTTGGCTGTGTTGTGTCTTCGTTGCTACGCACAGGCTTTCTCTCTAGTTGCGGCGAGCGGGGGCTACTCTTCCTTCCGGTGCTCAGGCTTCTCATTGTGGTGGTTTCTCTTGTTGAGGAGCACAGGCTCTAGGCACACAGGCTCAGTAGTTTTGGCTCGTGGGCTGTAGAGTGCAGGCTCAGTAGTTGTGGTGCACAGGCTTAGTTGCTCCACGGCCTGTGGGATCTTCCTGGACCAGGGCTCAAACCTGTGTCCCCTGCATTGACAGGTGGATTCTTAACCACTGTGCCACCAGGAAAGTCCTCTATTTTAAATGGTATCAAAGGCCTTGCTTGATCTACCCTTTGCCTATTTCTCTAACTCCGTTTTATATTATTCTCCTTCATGCTCACTATGAATGAATGAATGAATGTGATGGAAAATAAATGTAACTGTCTGGATAACACTTGCTTTATTGACAACATTCCCTTCCCCGTCTCATTTCCCCAATCCCTCATGGACATTATCTTCACCTCATAAATAAACCACTGCACTCAAACCCTTGTCTCATGGTCTACTTTTGGGGGAGCCCAAGCTAAGACATGCCCCATTCCCAATTTCTACCTAACTCCGAGCTTGGAAGATAAGTGAGAGAAATAGGGGAAACACTGGAAAGCTCCAAGTTTTGCCTACTCATGGCATGGGAAATTTGAAGATGCATCAACACACACTGGTACACACTTGATAGCTTGGACATTTGCCTGGGCTCTCAAATCCCTACACATCCAGGAAAGCGAGATGCCTTGGGGCATTCCTGGGGCTGCTGGACTTGGACTCTGCATCTCGATGATGGATGGGAACCCAGAATTAATCTGAACTGGTTGGGTACTGTGGACTTGCCACAGTGGGAGCCATGATGAAAACAAGAGAAAACAAAAACAAATCACTTATGGCTGGCCCTTGTTGTCCGTATTGAGAAAATTTTTTATTTCATTTGGCAATATTTAAATGTGTTTAAACATCAGCAAAAGAGTTTTAACTTCCCAGTTTGTCTTGGAGAGTATCAGAAAGTTTCCTGGAACCTGACCATAAGCAAGCATACTAAGAATTCTGGCACAGTATATTTTTGCAGAAAATAAGGAATCCCATGAAGAAATACTATACTGCTTACACAATCCCTGGAATGTTTTTAAATTAACTTCAGCTGTGGAGACAGTGATTTGTGATTAATTTGATCAATGTAGACAGCAAGCTGTATAATGTGTTAAAGGAACTCTGGGCAATTCAGCATTTAGATCAGACACCCATGGCTCAGGGCCTCCTCCCCACAGAGACTTGCTCACTTAAACTGCCACTTCCCTGCCTCAGTACTGGTTGCCCTAGCCTTCAATATGTCAAATGTTGTTTAGGAAGAGAGATGAGAGAGAAAGAGAGCAAGCACGTGTGGGCAAGCAGCTGTCTAGCCCAGCCATACCTCCCACGGTAGAGAATGTAGGTGGGATCATTGCAGTCCAAGACCAAGAATTCTCTTTCCAGGTTTATAAATTCCTTTTATTGATTACCACAGGTTTATCAGGTTCCGTGGAGTTGGTTCAATCCAGCCCAATGCATATAAGCTCATTCTGCTCAGACATCTCTTTTAAATTCAGGTGATTGATACTATGCCTTAACTATGCATCCTTGATATCCCAGAATGCACTGCTCCAATTCTGTACATTTTAAAAAAACATGCTTCACTAAATATGGAACTAAATGCAATTCACATCGATAGCTTTATAAGTTTTTGTTTGTTTGAATGGATTCACACATGAGGAAAAAATCATGTGTACTAGACTTTAGGAAAAGAAATGGCCTTGGAATATTACTATCTTGAGCCGGGTGGGCTAACTTATGCATGAAGCCATCTCAAAATCATAGTGGCTGAACACAGTAGAAGTTTATTTCTTTGCCTGCCTCCAAGTCCAGTGCATGTTTGAGAGACTCTGCTACGTGCTTTCACATGGGACAAGGCACCATCCATCTTCAGGCGCCATATTTTGCCGGGTGCGCGGAGTCGTCTTTATTCAGTGGGCTGATGGAAAAGGAGTCAGGGGTCCCATGGGAGGCTTTGTGCACAGGCCTGGAGCTGGTCTATCCACATTTCGTTGGCCAAAACCAGTCATGTGACCCCACCTAACCAACAGGGTGGCTGGGAAGTATAGTGTAGCTTTGTGCCCAGGCTACACAGAAATGGATTTAATGAGCACTTAACCTTCTCTTCCGTGATCATTAAATTGTAACATGTGGTATTACAGATATTTGGCCATTTTTAACTTATAAAATGGTAATTTCATATAGTTTAATCTAATGGTTTGTGTCCTTTATCCAGAATGATCACAACTAGATATTAAAGTAAAGGAGTAGTTGAATTAGTGACGGGGAAGTTAGTGATTGGGCATGGAATTAGGGCAAAAGGCAGGTGGAAGGAGATGATGCTGGGAAGGTGATCTGAATTACTTGCTAACATTAACTTGCAATGTCATTTGAGAGCTGTGCAGAAACAAGTTAAAGCGTTTTTAGCAGTTATTTTTAAAAGATTTTATAAGATAATGTGTCCTACAGTTATTGTCAATATCATACTTGCTGGTGCTGGATTCTTTATTCCCCAATAATATCATTTCAACTTAGAAACATTTTTAATAATTTATCTTCTTTTCATCAATAATTTTAAATAGCTGCATATATAAATTTAAAAAAAACTAGCAAGCATAGAATACAGAACTGGATTCTTGGTGTAATAAATCAATTTCCTCCAGCATCTACAAATCAGCAAATAATTATTAGCCATTCTGTCCACTACTGATTTCCCTCTTTTAAACTGTTTTCCCATTTTCCTAACCAGATGTAGAATTTGATGATTAAACCAGTAAAATCCCATTTGTGGCTGTCCCTTTGAAGCTATCTCTCAAAACTGGGTGAATACATGGACGGTACGCCCATTAATTAAAAGGCATGTTGCTCATTTATGGACTGACATAGTTCTCTGATGGTTTTTCCTGCAGTGTTCTTTCAAGCTCCTTCCTCTCCTTTAGGAAATTGCACAGAACATGTCACCACATCCACAGAGCAGCTGGAGGCCGAACTGGTGATTTCTGATTTGTGTAGTTGCCTGAATATCAGAATCCATTTTATCATTCTCAATCATGAGATGAGTCTTAAATGTTTCCATTTCTTAAACAAATGAGAATAAGGCTAGATTTAATGACAAATTTCTGATATCTTCCAACAGAGCTGTAATATTAAAATGCATTTGTGACTGGGGAAGGAATTCCTTACAGTGGATAAGAATTCTGACTTTATTAACAAGTTTTTGATGGCTCAAGTGTTAGTCATTAACATTTTGAAGAACTTTACAAGTGATACTTTGTACAGTGTCAAAAATGATGGCTTGGGAGAAATTAATACACCTCAAATTTCTCAGTTTCACCTTTTCACCTAAAGGCAAGCATGTGAAATCAATAAAACTGGAGAAAGAGGATTTCCCTGGAGAGTTATGGTAATGTACAAACAGTATATGAATTTCACCTTCTGGTAACTTTCTCTGCTAGTTAACCCCAGGCAATATTCTCCACAGGCAAAAGTAATTGACTTTGACAAATACATATGAAACGGGTCTGGCCACCTGTACAGGGGACCCTGGGCTTTTTCACCAAAGTTTCTAAGTAAGCTTTTTAAAAAATCACATTTCAACAAATTTCAATTTGATTCTTTGTAATTTCACATCTAACAGTTTCAGTAACTTTTTGAGGTATAATTGACATAAAACATTATGTTAGTTGCAGATGTACAGCACAGTGATTTGATATTTGTATACATTGCAAAATGATCACTACAATAAGTCTAGTTAACATCTGTCACCATATGTAGTTACAGAATTTTTTTCTTGTGATAACTTTTAAGATTTACTGTCTTAGCAACTTTCAAATATGCAGTACAGTATTATTAACTATAATCATCATGCTGTACATTACATCCCCAGGACTTAATTTAGCGTGTAACTGGAAGTTTGTACCTTTTGACCACCGCCTTCACCTGTTTTGTGGCCCCTGGCAGCAATCACCAATCTCCTCTCTGTATCTTTGAGCTTGGGGTGGTTTTTTTGTTGTTTATTTTTTACCTTCCATATGTAAGTGAGGTCATACAATATGTGTCTTTCACGTAGCATAATGCCCTCAAGGTCCGTCCATGTTGTTGAAAATGGCAAGATTTCTTTCTTTTTTATGGCTGAATAATATTCCATTGTGTACACATACCAATTTTTTTTATCCGTCATTCATTGATGGACACTTAGGTTGTTTCCATATCTTGGCTATTGTAAATAATGCTGCAGTGAACATAGGAGTGCATATATCTTTTTGAGTTAGTGTTTCATTTTCTTTGGATAAATACCGAGAAGTGGAACTTCTAGATTGTATGGTAGTTTCTAAAAAAAAAAACTTTTGAGGACCCTTCATACTGTTTTACATAGCGGTCGTACCAATTAACATTCCCACCAACAGTGTACAAGGGTTCCCTTTCCTCCACACCCTCGCCAACCATTGTTATTTGTTGTCTTTTGAATGGTAGCCATTTTGGCAGGTGTAAGGTGTTATCTCATTGTGGTTTTGGTTTGCATTTCTCTGAATATTAGTTGATGTTGAGCATCTTTTCATGTGCTTGCTGGCCATCTGTATGTCTTCCTTTGAAAAAACGTCTCTTCAGATTTTCTACCCATTTTTAAATCAGATTGTTTGGTTTTTTGCTAATGAGTTGTTTGAGTTCCTTTTATATTTTGGATATTAGCCCCTTATCAGATACCTGATTTGCAAATATTTTCTTCCATTCAGTAGGTTTCCTTTTCATTTTGTTCCTTTGCTGTGCAGAGCTTTTTAGTTTGGTATAGGACCACTTGTTTACTTTTGTTGCCTTTGCTTTTGGTGTAATTTTTCAATAATCTTGTTGGTGTTTATTGAGTCCACCCCACCTCTATGGAGGCTGCTTTTGTGTTTTGCAAAATCCTCGATATATCCAAGTGCTTGAAATCGTTGTGTAAGTCTCGGTGCCTTCGTGATGGACGAACTGTTTCATGTGGATGCAGGCCTTTCCTTTCTGGCCCTTGTTTATCTCCTGATCCTTCTCCCTCCCACTGTTTTCTCTGCTCCCCTTCCCACTCCCCTGCTCCAAACACATACCACTGTCTATGCTGCAGCTTATGGGCCACCGGCTCCTCATGTTCCTGCTGTCTTCTGTTGAGGATGAAGCTGGGTTTTCTGGCATCAGGAAATAGGTAAGGCCCTTCCTGTTGGAGCTGGGGAGCTTATTGCTTGCAAACCTGCAGTCAAGAAGAGGAAAAGTGGGAAAAGGGGAAAGGTAGTGGGGAGGAATAAATTACGAGTTTGGGATTGACATATACACACTAATATATTTAAAATAGATAACCAGCAAGGACCTACTGGATAGCACAGGGAACTCTACTGAATACTCTGTAATAACCTAAATGGGAAAAGAATCTGAAAAAGAGTGGATATACGTATATTTATAACTGAATCACTTTGCTGTACACCTGAAACTAACACACATTGTAAATCAACTGTACTCCAGTATAAAATAAAAGTTAAAAAAGAAAGAAGTTGGCAAGTGATCTCTATGGTTTTGTTGATAGATTGAAATCTAATTAAATGAATCCCACGTTCCTTATAAAAATATGGAATTAAATTCCCATAGGCAGAATTTCCCCCCCCCCCCATAGCCTTCCTGTTTATCATGTTTTCTTTTAAATCCACCTGAAATATCACCTCTCCTGTGACATCTTCCTCCTCTTTTCCAGGCAAAGTTAATTTCTCCCTCCACTCTGCTCCCCAAACATCAGTTGTTGTTAAAGGAAGAGGAAAGAGATGTTACACAAAGTGTAACAAACACTTTGTCAAGGTTTGTTACAAGCATGTATGGTCAAGAAACTGACTCTCTGAGGATCTAGGTGGAAGATTTTGTTCACAGGATGAGATAAAGTTACATTACCTATTCACCAGGATATGGGGATAGCTCATTTTACTGACTAGTTTTGATCTTTGTGTTCAAATCTTAAGGACATCAAGACAAATAACCCAACTGGAAAATGGGCAAAGGACCTGAATAGACCTTTATCCAAAGAAGATACACAAAAGGCCAATAAACACATAAAAAGATGCTTAACATCATTAGCCATCAAGGAAATGCAAATCAAACCACAATGACATACTACTTCTCAACCACTAGAATGGCTGTAATTAAAAAATGGACAATAACCAGTGGTGGTGAGAATGTGGAGAAATTGGAACCCTCATACATTGCTGGTGGGAATGTAAAATGATGCAGCCATCTTGGAAAACAGTGTGGCAGTTCCTCAGAAAGATAAACATAGAGTTACCGTATGACCCAGAAATTTCACTCCTAGGTATATACCCAAGAGAAATGAAAACATATGTTCATACAGGAACTAGTACACAGTTGTTCAGAGCAGCATTATTCATAGTAGCCAAAAAGTAGAAACATCTCAAATGCCCATCAGCTGATGAATGGATAAACAAATGTGTTCTGTTCATACCGTAGAATATTATCCAGCAGTAGAAAGGAACAAAGTACTCTTATGTGCTACAAGATGAATGAACCATGTAAACATGCTAAATGAAAAAAGCCAGACACAAAAAGACCATACAGTATATGATTACATTTATATGAAATGTCCAGAATAGGCAAATCTAGAGAGAAAAAGTAGATTTGTGGTTGCCAGGGGATGGAGGGAGGGGAGAATTGGGAACTAACGGCTGTTAGGTATGGGGTTTCTTTTTGGAGTGATGGAAATGTTCTGGAATTGGATGGTGGTGATGGTTGCATAACATGATGAATATACTAAAAACCACTGGAAATGGTGCATTTTATGTTACGAGAATTCTAACTCAATTTTTTAAATGCTAAAAAAAGATTCTTAAGTACATCACTGTGTTTGAACTAGCACTTATTCACTCAACGCACTTCATGTTCATTTGTCCACAGTTTCTTGTTTGGGAATTGTCAGTTACATGCAGACTGGGTCAAGATTATTGTATCCCTTGCAGAATTGTTAGTAATATCCAGATTAGATTATGACAGATGGCTGTATTATTTCTCAGTCAAAACTCTTTCTGAAAGCAATGTCATGATACTTACCATGCTGCCCTATACTCTAATACATCTGTTTACAATAGACTATGAACTTAAGAGAGCAAAGGTAGGGACTTTTTAATCGCTCTATACGCCTAAGACAGTGCTTGGAATATAGCAAGTGCTCAATAAATGTTTCGTTTGAATGCAGTGGTACTTAACAGGGCACAGTTTTGCCCCCCAGCCCATGGGACATTTGACAATGTCCAGAGACGTTTTTGGCTGACACAACTGCAGGGCTGGCTGCTACTGGCTCTACGGATAGAGGCCAGGGTTGCTGCCAAATGTCCTCTAATGCACAGCACAGCCTCCAACAACAAAGATTCATCTGGCCCCAAATATCAGTCATGTAGAAGTTTAAAAACCCTGTTCTGAATGATCGAGTGATTGACTTATAAATCCCCCGAATGAATTCCTTTAGAGGGTGAAAAAAAAGTCCCCTTCAAGAAAAAGTCAGTAGTAAAATCATCCTTGCGTTTGGTGTCCTCAGTTAATGAAATGTCCCAGACCATATGTTTGCAGCTCTTCCCTGAATAACCAAGTTGATGGGAGAAGCAGACCTCAGGGGAAAGCTGCAGTGTTGCTTAACTTCCTGACCTTGACTAAGGTATTATTAACTTACATAGAATTCAGTCGTGCAGCAGAAAGCACGTGGTAAAATGCGCATTCCTTGTCTGTTAAAGTGACCAGGTATTTAATATGCATATGTTTTATAGTGTATTTAATATGCATGAGGAAACAACCCCAGCCCTCCACAAAATTAACGACTTAAGCCTTTTCTTCCAGAATCTGCTAGCAACCCTGTCCAATCCCAGACCAATGAATAATGGGTGAACACTCAGGGATCTTCAGCCACGGTGCTTCTCTCTGGCCTCTAGATCAGGGTTGGCAAACGCAGGCCCCAGGCCAAGGTGGGGTGGCCCCTCTGTTTCTATGTGACCCTTGAGCTAGGAATGGTTTTTACCTTTTTAAACGGTTAAAGGTAAACCAAAAGAATTTTATTGCATGACATGACACATGAAAAGTATATGAAATTCAAATGTCAGTGTCCATAAATAAAGCTTTATTGAACACAGCCATGCCCATCTATTTACTGTTGCCTGTGGCTGCTTTTGCATTTGGATGAAGACACTATGGCCCACAAAGCCTAAACTGTTTACCATCTGACCCATTATGGAAAACATTTGCCAACCCCTGCTCTATGGTTGAAGAGTTGAGTGAATTGTGTTTCCAGGAATGAGAAGGCACCTTGGGCTGGAATCCCCGACATGGTTCAGCTGGGGCTGTGACTCTGCGCTGTTGAGCTGGAGTTTCCTCATCTGTAACATGAGAGGGCTTTGATGAAAGATCTCTAGAGCCTTCCCAGCTTTAACCATCTATAGTGTATCAAGATTCCAGCTTGCTCAATGGTCCCCAGGTGTCCAGTGGGGTAAAAGTGCAGCGCTCTTGTCTGGGACAAAGCCATGGGGCCAGGGAATCACATCAGCACACTTGGCACTGAGGTGGAAACAGACCTGGGTAGCCACTGTGCCTGTACAGTGCAGATTTGAAAATTGGCCCACTACAAAGTTCAGAAACAGAACGTTTGTGGCCGCCTTTGTGTGTCCTAGTTTTATAGATTATGTAACCCAATTCTTTGAACCCTGGGGAAGAAGGAAATGGATGATGCTAATTACTGGGGAAGGCTGGCAAGAGGTGGTAGCAGAGGCTGGCACCCCAGAATTCAGGTTTTCAAAATATGATCTAGCGCTTCTAGCAGGTTTATGGAAATTGACCAGGTAATCGTTATGTCTCCTGGCCATATAGTAGCAGGGCAGAGTCTCTGTGGCCCTTCCTGTTTTCTCAGTACTAACATGGGGCTCTTTATCTGTAGTCCAAGGAATCATGGGTTGTCGGCATCATCACTCCAGCCTAGGGTCTGTCACTATGGAACCAAGCTGGCTTGTTGCTATGGCTGGAGAAGGGGCAGCAAGGGAGTCTGTGAAGGTAATTTTGTAAAAACTCAGATCACCCTGTGCTCAGGTAGTAGGCCTGGGTCCTTCGGTTTTCATCTGTGACACCGTAAGCTGTCACCAGCTTGCCAGTGGCTTCCCTAGAGGATGGACATGGTAATTGCCAACACCCAAGGTCTGGTTCCTGTGAGATCTCTTCCCATTCAAAATACAGCTGACGCCATCACCCTCGATATGATTTGTTTCAGGAGCCCTGTCTCGTCAGTTATTTCTGCTGCTATCTTAGTGAGTATGGGGCTGGATTGTTTGTTACTATCTTTGTTTTAATCTAGAGAAACCGAGTTGGGCAAAAATAGGTCAGTAAATCCCTCCTTCTAATTACAGTTTTTCTAACTGCTTTCTTACGAAATTCACTTTTTAATCATGAATCACCACAAACAAGAAAGTTAGCCATTTACTTTACTGTTTGGTTACTCACATTTTTTAACTCTTCTTGTGCCAGTTTCTGGATGGTTTCAAGGGATGCATGCATACATGCAAAATATGCATGGTTCTCTTGTATAGATTTCAAACCAAGGTACCATAATTTGCCTTGGACTTTGTTTCTCAGTCCATGTGTTAGGAGCTCCGAGAGATGCCTTTGATAATTTCAAGAGAGTTGGGAAGGCTGGGGCTGAGCACAGAGTTTTGTGTTGCATTGTTTTTTATATAACCTTCTATAGTAATCGACACTTGCAGTGTAGAAGAATCAGATCTGCATTCCTCCTAGCTGACTGTCTGACCAGGGGTGCATTCCTTCAGCACAGGAATCTGGTCTCAGGGTCCCTGTGTACCTAGTAGGTAGCATAGACCTGAACCCGGATCCTTTATCTGTTAAATGGGATGAGCACACGACTGCATGTCCCATATGCTCCAGGCACTGGTGTGGATCGTACTGGATTATAAACTGCAAAGCACAAAAATGTTAGCTATTTTTTAGAATAACAATGCTACCTTCTTTTTGCTGCTCTATCCCTGCCCCAACCTCCTCCTCTTTAGTTGGTTCAAAAATATCTGGATAGACCATAGGTGAGGGCAGAACTTGATCATGTCTGAAAGCCATGAAATGTTGGAGGACATGGATCTCCCTCTCACACACTTGATGTTATGTAAAACCTTCCACTGTCACAGTTTTCTTATGAGGATATGACAAGAGTATGAAGATACTAGAAAAAATGTTTGAAGCTCATCACTGTTTGCCTAGAGAAAGAAAGTTAGAACATTCCCGTGGGACCTTGTCAGTTGAAAAGGGTGGTCCTCACAGTGATTGGATGTATTGTGTCATGATCAAGGACATTGTCTTGAGAACCAGAATGATGTGGGTGACCTTGGGTGAGGTAGGTAAGCTCAATCAGGCTGCATTTCCTCCTGTACAGCACGGAGAGATGAATACCTACTTCAGAGGTAAGGAGTGTATGCATCAAAGGCTGAGCTCGTTCCCCAACACACATAGAAAATGCCTTATAAATTCCCCTTGATCCAGAAAGGACCCAGAACCCTCGTTGCAGACTTCTGTCCCTCAAAGCAGCAGGTGACGGGGGAATTCAATGTTACTTTATTCTTTTTCTAGACACAACATGACACATTTTTCTTTGAATTCAGTCAGGTGGAAAGGGTCAAAAGCCACGTAGGATGCCTGATTTGGAATCTCTCTTACAGTCACGCGAACCTTTTACTGCCATAGAACTTGTGTGTCTCTGGTGAATAAATGAGGGGGAGCTTTGGCTTTCTGGAAGGGCTATTCTGTAACTAGATCAGAGCAATTTGTCCATGGTACACACTGCCAGTTACACTGTCAGTGCTTTTGTGGACAGTATAGTACCATAGGCACAAAAGAATTGAAAGCAAGATTCTAAAGGGGTTTCCAGCAGAATGCTCCCTTTGCTCATTCGGCAAGCTGAAGAGATGGTCGGCCCTCCCTCTGCCCCAGTCAAATGTTCACATAGTAAATTGCAATGATTTTTATATCTAAAATCTGTATTGTATTATATCCAATTGGCATGGTCCTTCTTGATGGTAAAGTCATATGCTCCTTGAAGCGCCAAATAAGAGGAAGGTTAGTCCCTGATTGCCAGGGCTCTGATTTCTAAGCCAGTGTAGCCTGTGGGGTAATGAGACAGGAACGCATGTCAACCTGCCCGCACAGGCAGAGCCAGACCCTAGCCTGTGAGGTCCTAGTCAGCCCAGGCCATCATCTCCATTGTCTAATCACCCTTCATTCCTTCAGAGGCCCTACCTCGATGCCAGGGCTTTCTAGATGTTGGCCTCTACCCTGCTTAAATCTGCTCCCGGGGCAGGGTACACTCCACTCAGTATTACTAACCTTCAGATATTGGTCACTTAGTGAGATATGGGATAAAGAGTTGTCTGTGAACAGATCCCCAGTGAAAAGCTGCAGATGGAGGAGTTTGCGAGAAAATTAAATAAGAGAGTGTTCTTTGTCTAAAGCACACTTAAATCTCAGGCCATTTTAGACGTAAATGGAATTTCCCTGTGCTGTGGATTGGCTGGTCAAATCACAGATCCGAAGTTACTGTAAATTGAAAACATCTTTCTGGAGTGTTGACCTTATAGCAGCAAGGGTATTATTATTCACCACTTCTCCTCTCTTCTATTTGGCATTTGTCCTGGTCTGTCCTGTCTGGACTACACTGAAAATAAATTTATAGGGAGCAATCAGAGGTCTTCAGGGATTAAAAAAATAAAAGATTAATTTTTCTAACATCTAGATGTAAAGCTGCATCTCCAAGAACATAACCATAAGAAAATAGACCCTGGAAATCAAATTCCATCTCGTTTGTCTCCAAAAGTAGAAGAATTTTGCTGGGAAGCATTTTTTCCCCTACTTTCTCTCACTTATGATCTATTCCAAGCCATGAAATGTTTCCCTGTTTAAAGTTCTACACTTACTACTTTTTATCATTCAGAACTATTTAAGTATCTAACATGTCCACAACACTATTAAATGCAGCAGGAGAAGCAAAGATGAATGTTGAAATCCCTGTTCTGAAGGCACTTAGAATCAGGTAGTAGATGGGAGTTAAGGATTGAAGCAAAATATATACCTAATTATTTAATAAGATGAAGACATCAGTTTCATGGGAGAAGCCCACCAAAGTTCTATGGAGTTTTCAATGTTGAGCAGAAGTTCACACGTGGCTGGAGAAATCTGTGAAAGCTTCTGGAAGGACAGGCCGTACAAGGTAGACCTTGAAGGATTGGGAGGATATTAACCATTGGAGGCTCGGGGAGGGGTCCCCCAGTGTGGGGTAACAATAGAGAGGAAGGGGCAGAAAGTGCAGAGTAGGTCTAGAGAATAGCAGGCAGTCTAGTTTGACCACAGTGTTGCCTGGGTCTATGGAACAGAGTAAGCTAAGGCTGCAAAAGAAGATGGAGGCCAGATCAGGGTCACGATACCTGTCCTGTATTCAGGACCAACAAAGATTATTTGATGACTTCCGTGCAAAGCGTGACATGATCAGAGCTATGCTTTTGGAGTATCAGTTTTAATGCCATGTCTGACATCAGATTTCCTAGGAGAAGAGCCTGTGAAGCCAATTTTTTTTTTTTTTTACTTTTTGGCAGTTTCTTTCCTCCCTCCCTCCCTCCCTCCCTCCCTCCCTCCCTCCCTCCATCTTTGCTGTGTGGGCTTTCTCTAGTTGCGGTGAGCGGGACCTACTCTTTTGTTGCAGTGCGCAGGCTTCTTGTTGCAGAGCACGGGCTCCAGGAGCGCGGGCGTCAGTAGGTGTGGCTCGCCGGCTCAGTAGTTGTGACGCACGGGCTTAGTTGTTCCGTGGCACGTGGGATCTTCCCAGACCAGAGCTCGAACCCATGTGCCCTGCATTGGCAGGCGGATTCTTAACCTCTGCACCACCAGGGAAGCCCTGAAGGCACTTCTTGTACAAATATTCTATTGAGAGGCGCGCTCTAAGGAGAAATCTGTAAGGGAGTGAGGGAGCAGGGGAAGAAGCGAGGTAAAGGATGTGGCTTCAAGAGAAGTCTGGCTTCAGCCTGATCCCACAGGGAGCTCTGGAGTGTTAATTGTACCACAAAATTTGTCCTGCCCAGAAACCAAGGGCTAAGCTGTTCAACCCCTGCATCCACTGGTCACAGGCTGATGTGGGGAAAGTGGGGAAGAGAGAGAGGCGTGCGGTGTAATCTCCCAGATATCTGTGGGCAAAGTGTTTCCCATTAACTAGATAAATATTTGTTCTTTGAATGAATTGGTGGTAGAAACAGGGATACAAGGATATGATGCTGTAACTGGGTTGGGAACAAGAAAAAATACAGACACCTGAGATTTTGAGTCCGGCTAGCTGGGAGATGAATGGTGACAGCAAAAAGTAGGGCTGGGGTCGAAGGGGAAGATGCTGGGGTCCTTAGGAACAAGTTTGCTGAGGGGTGGACCTACTATGAGCCAGGGAATCAATGGGCAAAGAACTAAGCAAGCATTTCTGAGCAATTGCTGAGTCATCCTGTCATATGCTGGCTGTTTCTGGAGCTCCTACTAGATCCAGGAAATACGAGGCTCTGTGGTGATTCCCTACATGCCTCCTTTCTCTCTCGTTCATTATTTTTTCTCTCTCTCCTCTTCTTGTCTTTGGGCTTTCCCATTTTCCTTTCTTCCTATCTGTAGCTTTTTTCTCCCTATCTCTTCCCTATGAGCTGGACTCAAACTTTCCACCATCTCTGACTCTGTTTTCTTGTCCCCAACCCAAGCTGTTCCCCATCCTATCCTTGTTGTTTCTCCCGCCACTTCACTCATCCAACAAATATTCATTGAGTGCCTAATTTGTGTCAGGTGCCTGGATATAGAAGTGCGTAAAACAGAAAAACAAATCCTATCTTTGTCATACTTCCATCACCATCACTACCACCATCACCACTACCATCACCATCACCATCACACTTGTGGTTCCCATCCTTGGGGCTGGAGATAGCATCTCCCTGCGGGTTGTTCATTTTGACTGATAACACACAGCATTAAAAAGGTTTTGATCATTCAAAAGAAAAATAGGAGAGACAATACGGGAGAGAGGAACGAAGCAACAATAGAAAGGAGGAGAGGGACCTTGGCCCTTGCTCCAAGGTGGAGTCTCTTCCAGGTCACAAATATTCCTTTTACTAAATCTTTTGTGTTTACATGCAAAAATGGCTGACTGTGGCCTGGGAGGCTTTCTTTTTCTTTGAGTGCCACTGTGTTCCTGAATGCACATTTGTGTGCCTGACCCACAGTGAGGCCAAACAAACCCAAAACGTCAGAGAATGGTTTATTGCAGAGCCATGCAAGGAGAAGTAGGGTCTCATGCCCCCCAAAACCCGCAACTCCTTGAAGGGTTTCAGCAAAGCATTTTACAGGCAAGCTGAGGAAGGCCCATGGTCGGTTGCTGCATACTTCTTGGTGCCAGAATCCTTTGTTCTTGTAGCTGTCCACCTAGGTCAGGTCACGATGTTCCTGTAAACGTCCAACAAGACAAATGTTATTCTCTGTTCTGCAACTTTTTATCTCGGTATGAGTGGAAGAGTGTTATATGCTTAAAGGTCAGAGCCTTGAGAAGGGGCTATCCTGTATATTTCAGGCTATAGGCAACATTCTTTTTTCTAAATTTATTTTTTGTTTGGCTGCGTCGGTCCTTAGGTGCGGCATGCGGGATCTTCGTTGCGGCATGCAGGATCTTTTGTTGTGGTGTGCTGGCTCTTCGTTGTGGCACAAGCTTCTCTCTAGTTGTGGCGTGCAGGCTCCAGGGCACGCGGGCTCAGTAGGTGTGGCGCACAGGCTTAGTTGCCCTGCAGCATGTGGGATCTTATTTCCCCAACCAGGGATCAAACCCATGTCCCCTGCATTGAAAGATTCTTAACCACTGGACCCCTGGTAAGACCAGGGGAAGTCCCTATAGGCAACACTCTTAACTCGAAGCAAAAGCAAAGGTTAAAGTAAAAGAAACAGGTCTAATACAGAGATTTGTTTTTCCGTATTAAAACTGGAGGTGTGGTACTGCTAAGCAGTTATGATCAACCTGTACTCAGGGGGTGGAGTGGGGTGGGGGGATGGGGGCCAGTGATATAGTGCACAAGCAAAACGCTTTCCAGCATCTTTTTGCTTTTTTTTTTTTTTTTTTTTTTTTGCTGTACGCAGGCCTCTCACTGTTGTGGCCTCTCCCATTGCAGAGCACAGGCTCCGGACACACAGGCCCAGTGGCCACGGCTCACGGGTCCAGCTGCTCCGCAGCATGTGGGATCCTCCTGGACCGGGGCACGAACCCATGTCCCCTGCATCGGCAGGTGGACTCTCAACCACTGTGCCACCAGGGAAGCCCACTTTCCAGTATCTTAAATGTGAAAACAGACTAGAGAGGAAGCAGATCGTCCTCTGTATGTCACCGTGGATTTCTCTGCCATACAGAAGGCACCTGAGCTTGACATCTGTGCATTTCACTGGGCTAAGTATTCCTGTTGTTTTATGGTCCAGACACCTTTTCTTTCCACAGCCACGTGTGAACCTGGATGCAAGTTTGGTGAGTGTGTGGGACCGAACAAATGTAGATGCATTTCAGGATACACCAGGAAAACCTGCAGTCAAGGTCAATACTACAGACCAGGGTGGTAATACAGACCTAACCGAGAGCTTTCAGAAGCACATCAGGCAGTGCAGCGGGGTTTGGAACACAGTATAGTGCTCAGAATTCTGTAGTTTCTAACTCGAATCTTCAAATGAAAGTGGTTTCAGAACGAGATTTTTCAATCAATATCATCTAGAAATATGTCAAAGTCATTCTGATGCTTTTAAGATGCCAAGTAAAAGGCTTTTTTCCCCCCTCTGAACCAATCATGTTTATTGTGTTTTTAAGCTACTGAAGTAATGCATATCTTTTACTAAAAAAATCCAACATTGCACAAGAATGTAAATTAAAAAGTGAGCATGTCTGCTCCCAGTCCATCCTCTCCCCATAGCTAAGAGCTTGCCCTCCATCTCTGCAGTTCCTTTTTTATTATAGCACAGACATGAATATTTCTCATGGGCATCTTTGCATGTCAGTGCACACAGGGCTATCTCATACTTTTTAAGGCTGTATCCTAGTCTGTAGAGAAAATGATTTTATGATTTACATAAAAAACACTTTAACCACTATTATCTAAGTCCCCAATTTTTTGCCACTACAAACAGCACTATATCAGACATCATCCCATGCATATCCTTGCACCCTTGAGTATTTTTATAGGGTAAATGTCTAAAAATGGAATTGATGGGTTGAATGACATGCATATTTTTTATTGTAATTGATTTATTTTTAAATGTTTTATTTATTTATTTGGTTGCACCGGGTCTTAGTTGCGGCTCCAGGGCTCCTTAGTTGCGGCTCCAGGGCTCCTTAGTTGCAGCTTGCCGGCTCCTTAGTTGTGGCATGGGAGCTCTTAGTTGTGCACGCATGTGGGATCTAGTTCCCTGACCAGGGATCGAACCCGGACCCCCTGCATTGGGAGCACGGAGTCTTATTCACTGCACCACCAGGGAAGTCCCTGTAATTGATATCTCTTAAAAGGCAATTTATGACTTTTGCCATGTGCTGTATCTGAAGATATTAAAGAGGTTATAATATCGAGAACAGTAGGCAATTTTGTCCTGCTGGAAGAGTTGCCAGATAAAATACAGATCCCCCATTAGATTTAAATTTAAATTTTATTTGCAATTGCAATTTCACATAAACAACAAATAATTTTATAGTGTATGTATGTTCCAAATATTATATGGGACATATGTACACTGAAAAAGTATTTGTCATTTTTCTGAAATTCATATTTAACCATGCATCCTGTATTTTTATTTGATAAACCTGGAAACCTTACCCCAGGGGACATCTGGCAATGTCTGAAGACATTTGGAGGGGTTAATACTGGCATCTGGTGGGTAGAGACCAGAGATGCTGCTAAACATTCCTACAATGCACAGGGGAATGCCCACCACTAAGAATGATCTGTTCCCTGGGCTTCCCTGGTGGCGCAGTGTTTGAGAGTCCACCTGCCGATGCAGGGGACACGGGTTCATGCCCCGGTCCGGGAAGATCCCACATGCCGCGGAGCCGCTGGGCCCGTGAGCCATGGCCGCTGAGCCTGCGCCTCCGGAGCCTGTGCTCTGCAACGGGAGAGGCCACAACAGTGAGAGGCCCGCGTACCGCCAAAAAAAAAAAAAAAAAGGAAAAAAAATGATCTGTCCCCAAATATCCACAGTGCCGAGGCTGAGGAACCCCTGCACCAAGAAAGCTGCACGAATTAAGAAAGGGTCCCTAGTTCTATAATGCAGTTGAGCAAAGAGCAGCAAATCCAGTTCAGCTGCCCTTAAGAAAGAGCCTTGCCAGGATTCTAGAAGGGAGAATGGGGTTCCAGAGAAGGGCAGGCACCCACTCCACTCTGTCCCCCCCAGCCCTCACTGCCAAGCCCAGAGGTTAGCTGCAGATGCTGAAATAGCCTTTCTTTGTGCTGCCAGCCTCGCAGCCTCAGAGAGGAATGTCTCTTCTGTCCCGCCACCAGCATGGAGGCCAGTGCCGCTAAGGTGCTTCTTAGAACGGCGTCCAATGGCTTGAGGGAAGCGCGTCAAGAGTCACGCTCTCATAAGTAATAATTCAGCTGTGTCCCTTACCAGGGCTTTCACACCAGAAAACCTGTTTTTCCGTATGTCTTGGATTCTGTACCAAGATACCTTCTCAAGAGAGTTGGAATAAAGAGGGTATTTTTCATGCTGCTTTTCAAGTCCCAGCAAAATATTCACTTTGAGGGAGTGGTCCAGTCAGCTCAGATTTGGGACCTTCCGTCTCCTCTCCACAGCCTCCCTGCCGCGGGGCAGGCTGATCAAAGTCCGCCTATATCCACTAACGGCCACAGGCCTCAACCCTCAACTGATGTCTTTCCCCAAAATGCTTCTTCCAAGAGACACCTCTGAGTTAGGGCCAAGTGATGGGATAACCCTGGCTTTCCCATTGTGTCCAATCAGTATTTTTATTTCTGCTTTTGAAGCAGTTAGCATCCATGCAGGAGATGGTAGCGTAGAGGGAATCGGCAGTGGAGAAGTGGGTTCAAATGTCCAGGTAAGTTGTCGGAAAATCCCCACATAAGGTTCTTTTCAGGGGCAAAAGCGCCAGTTCTTTATTTTCCAGGATGGACTTCGCCTCTTGCCGCACTGACTTTTGGTCTTACATGGAATTTCGTTCTTTTCTCCTTTCTCTTTCTTCCTTGAGGGAGTTAAGACATGAGGTGCCCACATGAACACATTCCCAAAGACGAGACCCATGATTGCTTTTCAAGTTTTATTTTCCTTCTGTATCATTTTTTATTTTATAAAAAGCTAATTAATTCTTAATGTTTTATTTTATTTATTTATTTTTTTGTGGTACGCGGGCCTCTCACTGTTGTGGCCTCTCCCGTTGCGGAGCACAGGCTCCGGACGCGGAGGCTCAGCGGCCATGGCTCACGGGCCCAGCCGCTCCGCGGCACGTGGGATCTTCCTGGACCGGGGCACGAGCCCGCGTCCCCTGTATCGGCAGACGGACTCCCAACCACTGCGCCACCAGGGAAGCCCCATTCTTAATGTTTTGTTAAACATTAAGTATTCACTGAAAAGCACAGAGAAGAAAATCACCCTCAATTTTACCACCAGGAGGTAACCATTATAAACATGTAAAGCACAGCCTCTTAGGCTTTTTGTTTGTTTGTTTGTTTTTTGGCTGTGCTATATGGCTTGTGGGATCTTAGTTCCCCAACTGGGGACCGAACCCAGGCCCTGGCAGTGAGAGCACCGAGTCCTAATCACTGGACCGCCAGGCAGTTCCCCCAGACATTGTTTTCCTATGCTTTTTATTTAAGAAATTTTGGCATCGATCTGTATACATAGTTTTGCAAACTTCTTATTTAAAAACATCCTCTGAGCATCTTTATAGGGGAATAAATATTGTCCTGTGACCTCACCACCAATAATAGCTGCCTGGCAGGGCTCCCTCTGGAAAGGTGTGAGCCAAGACAATTTAGCCATCATGGGGCTGCCCAAAATAATAATTGAAAGGAGGTTGTGCTGTTGGCATCTGTCATAGGCCACCTGGGACAGCATTAAAGGCAGAAGTATCTAAATTATATATCCCTAACTATTTATTCAAGTAGGAAACACACAAAATTGTACATCTATCAAAAATGGACAACTCAATAAATTTTCTAGAACACCTGTGTAACTGGTGTTCAGATCAAGAACCAGAAACTTAACAGCCTACCTGAAGACCCCTCATGCTCCCCTCCATCACTTGCCCCCAGACCTCAGCAAGGAACCATACATTGACCTCTTGTGCCACAGAATAGCTGTGCCTGGATTTGTTTTGTTTGTTTCACGTGTGCCTGGTTTGAATGTACATATTTGTGTCCAGCTTCTCCTGCTCGATATCATGTCTGTTCATCCACGGTTGCTTGTACTTGTATTGAATAGTTTGTTCAGTCTTGCTGTATTCTATCGCATGAGTATACAAGTTGTTTATCCACCATTTTTGGGGAGAGATTTGGATTCTGTCCGGTTTGGGGCTATTAAGAATAGTGCTACTGTGATCATTTTAGCATATGCCGTTTTGGTGAGCACATAGCCGTGTTTCTGTTGGGCATACACCCAGGAGTGGAATTGCTGGGTCACGGGTATGTCTCTATTTAGCTGTAGCAGGTGCTGCCAGTTTTCGAAAGTGGTTGTACCCATTTACATTCCCTCCGGCGGTGTGTGGCCATCCAGTTTGCCGCACGTCCTCACCAAACCTTCCCTGATGGTTGGCGACAAGGCGAGTCATCGCCCCTTGTGCTCACCCGCACAGGTGGGGTCCAGGGAAGCCAACCCCATTCCCAACCCCATCTGGAGGCTTCCTCATTCAGTTAATCTTTCTCCGTTTTCTAACTGCTCCTTGCAGATGTGAATGAGTGTGAATTAAAACCCCAGCCGTGCCAACACAGATGTGTGAATACACATGGTAGCTACAAGTGCTTTTGCCTCAGCGGCCATATGCTCATGCCGGATGCCACGTGTTCCAGTAAGTTTCAGCAGCCAGCCTGCTCTCTCTAAGTCAACCCGGAAGCTTGACTTTTGCTGTTTGATGCTTGGGGAAAAGCTGACTTGCTTCATTGGGGGGAATATACCCCAAAGACTCTAACATCTCCCCAGGCTAAAACATCTTTGAGTGCTTATTTTATTTTATTTTATTTATTTTTATTTTCATTTTTATTTTTTTGCTGCACCACACAACCTGTGGAATTCTGAGACCAGTGATCGAACCCACGCCCCCTGTAGTGGAAGTGCGGAGCCTTAACCACTGGACTGCCAGGGAGGACTGAGCACTTATTTTATTTTTAATTGTGGTAAAATAGATACATTGTGAAATTCACCATTGTGAGCACTTTAAGGTGTACAGTTCAGTGGCATTTCATACATTCACAATGTTGTACAAACTATCACCACCATCCAGGACATCTTCATCACCCCAAAAGGAAACCTCATCCCCATTAGCAGTCACTGTCCACTCATCTTGCCCCCAGGCCCTGGTAACCACTAACCTGCTTTTTGTTTCTCTTGGTGTACCTCTGCTGGCCACTTAGTTTTTAAATAAAAAGACCAACTGAGGAGAAAAATAAATTATATATCTCTCTATATGCATGGACATATTGGGTTTCTTCATGAAAATAAGCATACTGAAGAAAATAAACATATTGGTTTTTTTTTTTTTACATCTTTATTGGGGTAAAATTGCTTTACAATGGTGTGTCAGTTTCTACTTTATAACAAAGTGAATCAGTTATACATATACCTATGTTTCCATATCTCTTCCCTCTTGCGTCTCCCTCCCTCCCACCCTCCCTATCCCATGCCTCCAGGGGGTCACAAAGCACTGAGCTGATCTCCCTGTGCTATGCGGCTGCTTCCCACTACCTATCTGTTTTACGTTTGGTAGTGTATATATGTCCGTGCCTCTCACTTTGTCACAGCTTACGCTTACCCCTCCCCACATCCTCAAGTCCATTCTCTAGTAGGTCTGTCCCTTTATTCCCATCTTACCCCTAGGTTCTTCATGACATTTTTTCCCTTAAATTCCATATATATGTGTTATCATATGGTATTTGTCTCTCTCTCCTTTACTTACTTCACTCTGTATGACAGACTCTAGTTCTAGCCATCTCATTACAAATAGTTCAATTTCGTTTCTTTTTATGGCTGAGTAATATTCCATTTTATATCTGTGCCACATCTTCTTTATCCATTCATCAGATGATGGACACTTAGGTTGTTTCCATCACTGAGCTATTGTAAATAGAGCTGCAATGAACATTTTGGTACATGACTCTTTTTGAATTATGTCTTTCTCAGGATATATGCCCAGTAGTGGGATTGCTGGGTCATATGGTAGTTCTATCTGTAATTTTTTAAGGAACCTCCATACTGTTCTTCATAGTGGCTGTACCAATTCACATTCCCACCAGCAGTGCAAGAGTGTTCCCTCTTCTCCACACCCTCTCCAGCATTTATTGTTTCTAGATTTTTTTTATGATGACTATTCTGACTGGTGTGAGATGATATCTCATTGTAGTTTTGATTTGTATTTCTCTAATGATTAATGATGTTGAGCATGCTTTCATGTGTTTGTTGGCATTCTGCATATCTTCTGTGGAGAAATGTCTATTTAGGTCTTCTGCCCATTTTTGGATTGGGTTGTTTGTTTTTTCATTATTAAGCTGCATGAGCTGGTTATAAATTTTGGAGATTAATCCTTTCTCAGTTGCTTCATTTGCAAATATTTTCTCCCATTCTGAGGGTTATCTTTTGGTCTTGTTTATGGTTTCCTTTGCTGTGCAAAAGCTTTGAAGTTTCATTAGGTCCCATTTGTTTATTTTTGTTCTTATTTCCGTTTCTCTAGGAGGTGGGTCAAAAAGGATCTTGCTGTAATTTATGTCATAGAGCGTCCTGCCTGTGTTTTCCTCTAAGAGTTTGATAGTTTCTGGCCTTACATTTAGGTCTTTAATCCATTTTGAGCTTATTTTTGTGTATGGTGTTAGGGAGTGATCTAAGCTCATACTTTTACATGTAACTGTCCAGTTTTCCCAGCAGCACTTATTGAAGAGGCTGTCCTTTCTCCACTGTACATTCCTGCCTCCTTTATCAAAGATAAGGTGTCCATATGTGCGTGGGTTTATCTCTGAGCTTTCTATCCTGTTCCATTGATCTTTCTGTTTTTGTGCCAGTACCATACTGTCTTGATTACTGTAGCTTTGTAGTATAGTCTGAAGTCAGGGAGCCTGATTCCTCCGGCTCCGTTTTTTGTTCTCAAGATTGCTTTGGCTATTCGGGGTCTTTTGTGTGTCCATACAAATTGTGAAATTTTCAGTTATAGTTCTGTGAAAAATGCCAGTGGTAGTTTGATAGGGATTGAATTGAATCTATAGATTGCTTTGGGTAGTAGAGTCATTTTCACAATGTTGATTCTTCCAATCCAAGAATGTGGTATATCTCTCCATCTATTTGTATCATCTTTAATTTCTTTCATCAGTGTCTTATAATTTTCTGCATACAGGTCTTTGGTCTCCTTAGGTAGGTTAATTCCTAGATATTTTATTCTTTTTGTTACAGTGGTAAATGGGAGTGTTTTCTCGATTTCACTTTCAGATTTTTCATCATTAATGTATAGGAATGCCAGAGATTTCTGTGCATTAATTTTGTATCCTGCAACTTTACCAAATTCATTGATTAGCTCTAGTCGTTTTCTGGTAGCATCTTTAGGATTCTCTATGTATAGTATCATGTCATCTGCAGACAGTGACAGCTTTACTTCTCCTTTTCCGATTTGGATTCCTTTTATTTCCTTTTCTTCTCTGATTGCCGTGGCTAAAACTTCCAAAACTATGTTGAATAAGAGTGGTGAGAGTGGGCAACCTTGCCTTGTTCCTGATCTTAGTGGAAATGCTTTCAGTTTTTCACCATTGAGGACAATGTTGGCTGTGGGTTTGTCATATATGACCTTTATTATGCTGAGGAAAGTTCCCTCTATGCCTACTTTCTGCAGGGTTTTTATCATAAATGGGTGTTGAATTTTGTCAAAAGCTTTCTCTGAATCTATTCAGATGATCATATGGTGTTTCTCCTTCAGTTTGTTAATATGGTGTATCACGTCGATTGATTTGTGTATATTGAAGAATCCTTGCATTCCTGGGATAAACCCCACTTGATCATGGTGTATGATCCGTTTAATGTGCTGTTGGATTCTGTTTGCTAGTATTTTGTTGAGGATTTTTGCATCTATGTTTGTCAGTGATATTGGCCTGTAGTTTTCTTTCTTCGTGACATCCTTGTCAGGTTTTGGTATCAGCGTGATGGTGGCCTCGTAGAATGAGTTTGGGAGTGTTCCTCCCTCTGCTATATTTTGGAAGAGTTTGAGAAGGATAGGTGTTATCTCTTCTCTTAATGTTTGATAGAATTCCCCTGTGAAGCCGTCTGTTTCTGGGCTTTTCTTTGTTGGAAGATTTTTAATCACAATTTCAATTTCAGTGCTTGTGATTGGTCTGTTCATATTTTCTATTTCTTCCTGATTCAGTCTTGGCAGGTTGTGCCTTTCTAAGAATTTGTCCGTTTCTTCCAGATTGTCCATTTTATTGGCATAGAGCTGCTTGTACTAATCTCTCATGATCTTTTTGATTTCTGCAGTGTCAGGTGTTACTTCTCCTTTTTCATTTCTAATTCTATTGATTTGAGTCTTCTCCCTTTTTTTTTTTTAAATCTTTATTGGGGTATAATTGCTTTACAATGGTGTGTCAGTTTCTACTTTATAACAAAGTGAATCAGTTATACATATACACACGTTTGCATATTGTCTTCTCCTTTTTTCTTGATGAGCCTGGCTAATGGTTTATCAATTTTGTTTATCTTCTGAAAGAACTAGCCTTTAGTTTTATAGATCTTTCCTTTCGTTTCCTTCATTTCTTTTTCATTTATTTCTGATCTGATATTTATGATTTCTTTCCTTCAGCTAACTTTGCGGGTTTTTTGTTCTTCTTTCTCTAATTGCTTTAGGTGCACAAGGACCTAGAACTAAAGATGAAACAAACAATGATGAGCAACACAATAAATGAAATGAAAAATACTCTAGATGGGATCAATAGCAGAATAGCTGAGGGAAAAACGGATAAGTGACCTGGAAGCTAAAATATTGGAAATAACTACTGCAGAGTAGAATAAAGAAAAAAGAGTGAAAACAACTGAGGACAGTCTCAGAGACCTCTGGGACAACATTAAATGCACCAACATTTGAATTATAGGGATTCCAGAAGAAAAAGAGATAAAGAAAGGGACTGAGAAAATATTTGAAGAGATTATAGTTGAAAACTTCCCTAATATGGGAATGGTAATAGTTAATCAAGTCCAGGAAGCACAGAGAGTCCACTACAGGATAAATCCAAGGAGAAATACGCCAAGACACATATTAATCAAACTGTCAAAAATTAAATACAAAGAAAACATATTGAAAGCAACAAGGGAGAAACAACAAATAACACACAAGGGAATCCCCATAAGGTTAACAGCTGATCTTTCAGCAGAAACTGTGCAGGCCAGTAGGGACTGGCAGAACATATTTAAAGTGATGAAGGAGAAAAACCTGCAACCAAGATTAATCTACCCAGCAAGGATCTCATTCAGATTTGATGGAGAAATTAAAACCTTTACAGACAAGTGAAAGCTGACAGAGTTCAGCACCACCAAACCAGCTCTACAACAACTGCTAAAGGAACTTCTCTAAGCAAGAAACATATTGTTTTAGGAAGGTGATAAATTTCAGTTCCATCTTGGGACATTCATTCTTCCCACCAACTATCTTTCTCAGGCCCCTTCCTCCGTGTTCAAAGATTAGTGACTCTTCTTGGAAATCCATTCCAATTCACATTCCTGAAAAGAAAAGCCCTTCTCGGATAAAGAGAACCCATGTCCTGTGGGAGGGTGAGTGTCTATATACATTCATTTATTGAGAAGGAAGGCTTTTCAGGTTTTTTGTTGCAGCTGAAAAGCAAACCCATCCTCCCTGCGTCCCCCGGTGCCCTCCTCCCTCCCCATCTCTCTTTCCCCTGCCCTGCAGCCCCAAGCAAACCTGGAGCCTGTGCCTTCTGCCAGCTTCCCATGGTTGCAGAGTCCCTTGGACTCCCCAGCCTATCCTGGGCTCTCTCTCATTTGTAAAAGCTGGGCTTGTACACAGCTCACTGCCCCCCTACCAGTGCATCCTTCTGCTGCCCACTCCTGCCTGACAAAGTGCCCCAACATCACTGGTCACCTAGATTCTCCATTAGGAAGCACGCTTAACAGATAAGGCAGTCATTCAAAGAGTCTTATAAAAAAATCCTTACTATAAATTAAACAGAAACCCCCAAGAAACAAATATGTAGCTTAATGAATTCTTGTGGAGCCGCTACCAAACAGAACTTGGCCAGAACCTCCCCTCCCCACTCTCCAGCCCCGTGGGATGACTGTCCAGGCGTTTCTAGTCATCACTTAACATTTTCAAAAGATCTATGCTAATGGATATTTCTGAAACATTCCAAGAAAGACTAATTAGTGCCAGAAAAGATACCTTTCTCTAAATGGAAAATTAGAATAAATTTGGAAGATTAATTTTGAAAGAAGACAACTAAAGAGAAAAAGAATAAACTAGAAATATAACCATCAGTCAGTGTTTGTTACATTACCATGGCCTGTATCTGTCCCTGTACTCTGTCTATTTCTGTGTATGTGAGGGTTGCCTGTGCCTCCCTGTTTATAGCTCACACTGTCCAGGTGACTCTAAATCTCTCTCCCGGATGCTGGTTTTATTTTACCTGGCCCCTTGTAGTCTCTTTGGTCCAGCAGGGTGATTGGCATGTTATAGATGCAGGTGGATGAAGACAGGATATTCACTGTGCTCCCCTGTTATAAGCATTTTTGATCTATACATACTGGAACCCTGCTAAGGCTATGAATTTTTGTGAGATGCGTTCTATTTAGCAAACAGTGACAGAAAAATCCAACTAAATTCTCTTTAAAAAGCTGGAGCAAGCAGTTCCAGAACAGGTCAGCAAGGATCATAATCAGCATATTGATTTCATTCTCATGCCTGTAGCCTCATGCCCCAGCTCCAGATATCACACACACACATCAAAGGTAGGCAAGACAAAGGGGAAAGGAGTGATGCCAAGGAACAAATGCCTCTTTTATGCCTGTGCCTTTTATCATGCAGCAGCATCTTTTCCAGAAGCTCCAGCAGACTTATCTTAATATCTCTTTGGCTAAAACTTGGTCATATGGCCACTCCTTATTGCTGCAAGGGAAGCTGGGAAAAAGACGAGTAACTGGTTTTCCAGCCTCAGTGATGGGAATGGCTTTCGGGTAGCTGATCAGTCTTATCTGCTACATGTTTTAATATAGGCACCTAAAAGACAAGGTTTTGTGACTCAAGTGACTCTCACTGAGGCTAGATATGAATGGAGAGATGGCTAGAATTTGCATTCTTTTCCTCTATTTATTCAGATGAATCATCTACATCAGAGGTTGCATTTCAGCCAATAATAGAGACCAGCCAGGTGATAAAGGAGTGATTAGAGCTTGAACGGGAAGAGAGAGAGATGCCGTCTTTGGTAACTGAGTGGTGCGTGCTCAGCCTAAAGACAGTCAAATGCAATGCATTGGCCAACAAAATAGACCATGGGGCCACCAAGACACCACTCCTGCCCAGATTCCATTTGGCTCTCCATTTGGGACTCAGACGATGAAGCTTATCCTCTAATACCATTCCACGTATTACATTTTATGTCCCAGAGGTTAGAGATCATTTCTCGGTCTGTAAGTACTTTTTATCATTTCGTGGGGGAAAGGCTAATCTGTGCCTCCTTTTGCAGACTCTAGGACGTGTGCCATGACAAACTGCCAGTATGACTGTAGAGATACAGAAGAGGGGCAGCACTGTCTGTGTCCATCCTCAGGATTCTGCCTGGCCACAAATGGAAGAGCTTGTATAGACAGAGCAACCTGAATCACCTCCTCCCCTGGCTTCTCCCTTTACTGAATTCCTCCTTTTCCATTCATCACAACCTACTTGTTGACTAGACATTGAAAGCTTCTAAAACGACAGGTTTATGTCCATTTCTTTTTTTTTTTTTTAACATCTTTATTGGGTTAAAATTGCTCTACAATAGTGTGTCAGTTTCTACTTTATAACAAAGTGAATCGGTTATATATATACAGACGTTCACATATTTCTTCCCTCTTGCATCTCCCTCCTTCCTTCCCTCCCTATCCCACCCCTCCAGGCAGTCACAAAGCACCGAGCTGATATCCCTGTGCCAAGCGGCTGCTTCCCACTAGCTATCTACCTTACGTTTGTTAGTATATATATGTCCATGCCCCTCCCTCGCCCTCTCATAGCTCACCCCTCCCCCTCCCCATATCCTCAAGTCCATTCTCCAGTAGGTTTGTGTCTTTATTCCTGTCTTAACCCTAGGTTCTTCATAACATTTTTTTTTCTTAAATTCCATATATATGTGTTAGCATACGGTATTTGTCTTTCTCTTTCTGACTTACTTCACTCTGTATGACAGACTCTTGGTCTATCCACCTCATTACAAATAGCTCAATTTCGTTTCTTTTTATGGCTGAGTAATATTCCACTTTATATCTGTGCCACATCTTCTTTATCCATTCATCAGATGATGGACACTTAGGTTGTTTCCATCACTGAGCTATTGTAAATAGAGCTGCAATGAACATTTTGGTACATGACTCTTTTTGAATTATGGCTTTCTCAGGGTATATGCCCAGTAGTGGGATTCCTGGGTCATATGGTAGTTCTATTTTTAGTTTTTTAAGGAAACTCCATACTGTTCTCCATAGTGGCTGAACCAATTCACATTCCCACCAGCAGTGCAAGAGGGTTCCCTTTTGTCCACACCCTCTCCAGCATTTATTGTTTCTAGATTTTTTGATGATGGCCATTCTAACTGGTGTGAGATGATATCTCATTGTAGTTTTGATTTGCATTTCTCTAATGACTAATGATGTTGAGCATTCTTTCATGTGTTTGTTGGCAGTCTGCATATCTTCTTTGGAGAAATGTCTATTTAGGTCTTCTGCCCATTTTTGGATTGGGTTGTTTGTTTTTTTGTTATTGAGCTGCATGAGCTGCTTGTAAATTTTGGATATTAATCCTTTGTCAGTTGCTTCATTTGCAAATACTTTCAGTCTGAGGGTTGTCTTTTAGTCTTGTTTATGGTTTCCTTTGCTGTGCAAAAGCTTTGAAGTTTCATTAGGTCCCATTTGTTTATTTTTGTTTTTATTTCCGTTTCTCTAGGAGGTGGGTCAAAAAGGATCTTGCTGTGATTTATGTCATAGAGTGTTCTGCCTATGTTTTCCTCTAAGAGTTTGATAGTTTCTGGCCTTACATTTAGGTCTTTAATCCATTTTGAGCTTATTTTTGTGTATGGTGTTAGGGAGTGATCTAAGCTCATACTTTTACAGGTAGCTGTCCAGTTTTCCCAGCACCACTTATTGAAGAGGGTGCCCTTTCTCCACTGTATACTCCTGCCACCTTTATCAAAGATAAGGTGTCCATATGTGTGTGGGTTTATCTCTGGGCTTTCTATTCTGTTCCATTGATCTATCGTTCTGTTTTTGTGCCAGTACCATACTGTCTTGATTACTGTAGCTTTGTAGTATAGTCTGAAGTCGGGGAGCCTGATTGCTCCAGCTCCGTTTTTCGCTCTCAAGTTTGCTTTAGCTATTCGGGGTCTTTTGTGTTTCCATACAAATTGTGAAATTTTTTGTTCTAGTTCTGTGAAAAATGCCACTGGCAGTTTGATAGGGATTGCATTGAATCTATAGATTGCTTTGGGTAGTAGAGTCATTTTCACAATGTTGATTCTTCCAATGCAAGAACATGGTATATCCCTCCATCTATTTGTATCGTCTTTAATTTCTTTCATCAGTGTCCTATAATTTTCTGCATACAGGTCTTTTGTCTCCCTAGGTAGGTTTATTCCTAGGTATTTTATTCTTTTTTTGCAATGGTAGATGGCATTGTTTTCTTGATTTCACTTTCAGATTTTTCATCACTAGTATATAGGAATGCCAGAGATTTCTGTGCATTAATTTTGTATCCTGCTACTTTACCAAATTCATTGATTAGCTCTAGTAGTTTTCTGGTAGCATCTTTAGGATTCTCTATGTATAGTATCATGTCCTCTGCAAACAGTGACAGCTTTACTTCTTCTTTTCCGATTTGGATTCCTTTTATTTCTTTTTCTTCTCTGATTGCCGTGGCTAAAACTTCCAAAACTATGTTGAATAAGAGTGGTGAGAGTGGGCAACCTTGTCTTGTTCCTGATCTTAGTGGAAATGCTTTCAGTTTTTCACCATTGAGGATGATGTTGGCTGTGGGTTTGTCATATATGGCCTTTATTATGTTGCGGAAAGGTCCCTCTATGCCTACTTTCTGCAGGGTTTTTATCATAAATGGGTGTTGAATTTTGTCAAAAGCTTTCTCTGCATCTATTGAGATGATCACATGGTTTTTCTCCTTCAATTTGTTAATATGGTGTATCACATTGATAGATTTGCGTATATTGAAGAATCCTTGCATTCCTGGGATAAACCCCACTTGATCATGGTGTATGATCCTTTTAATGTGCTGCTGGATTCTGTTTGCTAGTATTTTGTTGAGGATTTTTGCATCTATGTTCATCAGTGATATTGGCCTGTAGTTTTCTTTCTTTGTGACATGCTTGTCTGGTTTTGGTATCAAGGTGATGGTGGCCTCGTAGAAGGAATTGGGGAGTGTTCCTCCCTCTGCTATGTTTTGGCAGAGTTTGAGAAGGATAGGTGTTAGCTCTTCTCTAAATGCTTGATAGAATTCGGCTGTGATGCCATCTGGTCCTGGGCTTTTGTTTGTTGGAAATTTTTAATCACAGTTTCAATTTCAGTGTTTGTGATTGGTCTGTTCATATTTTCAATTTCTTCCTGATTCAGTCTTTAGGTAGTTTGTGCATTTCTAAGAATGTGTCCATTTCTTCCAGATTGTCCATTTTATTGGCATAGAGTTGCTTGTAGTAATCTCTCATGATCATTTTTATTTCTGCCGTGTCAGTTGTTACTTCTCCTTTTTCATTTCTAATTCTATTGATTTGAGTCGTCTCCCTTTTTTTCTTGATGAGTCTGGCTAATGGCTTATCTATTTTGTTTATCTTCTCAAAGAACCAGCTTTTAGTTTTATTGATCTTTGCTATTGTTTCCTTCATTTCTTTTTCATTTATTTCTGATCTGATTTTTATAATTTCTTTCCTTCTGCTAAATTTGCGGGTTTTTTGTTCTTTCTCTAATTGCTTTAGGTGTAAAGTTAGGTTGTTTATTCGAGATGTTTCCTGCTTCTTAAGGTGGGCTTGTATTGCTATAAACTTCCCTCTTAGAACTGCTTTTGCAGCATCCCATAGGTTTTGGGTCGTTGTGTCTCCATTGTCATTTGTTTCTAGGTATTTTTTCATTTGCTCTTTGATTTCTTCAGTGATCACTTCGTTATTAAGCAGTGTATCATTTAGCCTGCATGTGTTTATATTTTTTACAGATCCTTTCCTGTAATTAATATCTAGCCTCATAGTGTTGTGGTCCAAAAATATACCTGATACAATTTCAATTTTCTTAAATTTACCAAGGCTTGATTTGTGACCCAAGATATGATCTATCCTGGAGAATGTTCCATGAGCACTTGAGAAAAATGTGTATTCTGTTGTTTTTGGATGGAGTGTCCTATAAATATTAATTAAGTCCATCTTGTTTAATGTATCATTTAAAGCTTGTGTTTCCTTATTTATTTTCATTTTGGATGATCTGTCCATTGGTGAAAGTGGGGTGTTGAAGTCCCCTACTATGAATGTATTACTGTCGATTTCCCCTTTTATGGCTGTTAGTTTTTGCCTAATGTATTGTGGTGCTCCTGTGTTAGGTGCATAAATATTTACAATTGTTATATCTTCTTCTTGGATCGATCCCTTCATCATTATGTAGTGTCCTTCTTTGTCTCTTGTAATGGTCTTTATTTTAAAGTCTATTTTGTCTGATATGAGAATTGCTACTCCAGTTTTCTTTTGGTTTCCATTTGCATGGAATATCTTTTTCCATCCCCTTACTTTCATTCTGTATGTGTCTCTAGGTCTGAAGTGGGTCTCTTGTAGACAGCATATATATGGTTCTTGTTTTTGTATCCATTCAGCCAATCTGTGTCTTTTGGTGGGAGCATTTAGTCCATTTACATTTAAGGTAATTATCCATATGTATGTTCCTATTCCCATTTTCTAAATTGTTTTGGGTTCATTGTTATAGGTCCTTTCCTTCTCTTGTGTTTCTTGTCTAGAGAAGTTCCTTTAGCAGTTGTTGTAAGGCTGGTTTGGTGGTGCTGAACTCTCTCAGCTTTTGCTTGTCTGTAAAGGTTTTAATTTCTCCATCAAAGCTGAATGAGATCTTTGCTGGGTAGAGTAATCGTGGTTGCAGGCTTTTCTCCTTCATCACTTTCAGTATGTCCTGCCACTCCCTTCTGGCTTGCAGAGTTTTTGCTGAGAGATCAGCTGTTAGCCTTATGGGGATTCCCTTGTGTGTTATTTGTTTTTTTTCCCTTGCTGCTTTTAATATGCTCTCTTTGTATTTAATTTTTGAGAGTTTGATTAATATGTGTCTTGGCGTATTTCTCCTTGGGTTTATCCTGTATGGGACTCTCTCTGCTTCCTGGACTTGGGTAACTATTTCCTTTCCCATATTAGGGAAGTTTTCAACTATAATCTCTTCAAATATTTTCTCAGTCCCTTTCTTTTTCTCTTCTTCTTCTGGAACCCCTATAATTCGAATGTTGGTGCGTTTAATGTTGTCCCAGAGGTCTCTGAGACTGTCCCCAGTTCTTTTCATTCTTTTTTCTTTATTCTGCTCTGCAGTAGTTATTTCCACTATTTTATCTTCCAGGTCACTTATCCGTTCTTCTGCCTCAGTTATTCTGCTATTGATCCCATCTAGAGTACTTTTAATTTCATTTATTGTGTTGTTCATCGCTGCTTGTTTCGTCTTTAGTTCTTCTAGGTCTTTGTTAATTGTTTCTTGCATTTTGTCCATTCTATTTCCAAGATTTTGGATCATCTTTACTATCATTATTCTGAATTCTTTTTCAGGTAGACTGCCTATTACCTCTTCATTTGTTAGGTCTGGTGCATTTTTATCTTGCTCCTTCATCTGCTGTGTGTTTTTCTGTCTTCTCATTTTGCTTATCTTACTGTGTTTGGGGTCTCCTTTTTTGCAGGCTGCAGGTTCGTAGTTCCCGTTGTTTTTGATGTCTGTCTCCAGTGGCTTAGGTTGGTCCAGTGGGTTGTGTATGCTTCCTGGTGGAGGGGACTAGTGCTTGTGTTCTGGTGGATGAGGCTGGATCTTGTGTCTCTAGTGGGCAGGTCCATGTCTGGTGGTGTGTTTTGGGGTGTCTCTGGACTTATTATGATTTTAGGCAGCCTCTCTGTTAATGGGTGGGGTTGTGTTTCTGTTTTGCTAGTTGTTTGGCATAGGTTTTCCAGCACTGTAGCTTGCTGGCCGTTGAGTGAAGCTGGGTGCTGGTGTTAAGGTGGAGATCCCTGGGAGATTTTCACCATTTGATATTATGTGGTGCTGGGAGGTCTCTTGTGGACCAGTGTCCTGAAGTTGGCTCTCCCCCCTCAGAGGCAGTGTCCTGATTCCTGGCAGGAGCAGCAAGAACCTTTCATCCACACAGCTCAGATTAAAAGGGAGAGAAAGTAGAGAGAATTAGTAGAAATAGGAAGATAGAAAGAAAGAAGGAAAGGAGGGAAGGAAGGAAGGGAGGAAGGAAGGAGGGAAGGAAGGAAGAAAGAAAGAAGAAGGAAAGAAGGCAAGAAGGAAAGAAAGGGAGGGAGGAAGAAAGGAAGGAAGGAAGGATAAAAGACAGAAAGTAGATACGGTAAAATAGAATGAAGTAAAGTATAATAAAGTTATTGAATTAAAACATAATTATTTAGGGGAAAAAAAAAAGGGACGGATATAACCTTAGGACAAATGGTGAAAGCCACGTTATACAGACAAAATCTTACACAGAAGCTTACACATACACCCTCATGAAAAGAGGTAAAGGGGAAAAAATCATAAATCTTGCTTTCAAAGACCACCTCCTCCACTTAGGATGATTCGTTGTCTAAAGGAGGGAAGGAAAGAAAGAAAGAGGAAAGGTAAAGTATAATAGAATTATTAAAATTAATTATTAAGAAAAAAAATTTTTTTCTTAAAGAAACAAAGGAAAAAAAAAATGGACGGATAGAACCCTAGGACAAATGTTGGAAGCAAAGCTATGCAGACAAGATCTCAAAGAGAAGCGTACACATACACATTCACAAAAAGAGGAAAAAGGGGAAAAAATCATAGATCTTGCATTCGAAGTCCACCACCTCAATTTGGGATGAGTCACTGTCTATTCATGTATTCCACAGATGCAGGGTACATGAAGTTGATTGTGGAGCTTTACTCCGCTGATTCTGAGGCTGCTGGGAGAGATTTCCCTTTCTCTTCTTTGTTCTCACAGCTCACAGGGGCTCAACTTTGGATTTGGCCCTGCCTCTGCGTGTAGGTCGCTGGAGGGCGTCTGTTTTTTGCTCAGACAGGACAGGGTTAAAGGAGCCTCTGACTCGGGGGCTAGGGCGCACACAGGCCGCGGGGAGAGAGGGGCACGGCGTGCGGGGTGGGCCTGTGGCGGCAGAGGCCGGCGTGATGCTGCACCCGCCTGAGGCCCCCCGTGTGTTCTCCCTGGGAAGATGTCACTGGATCCCGGGAACCTGGCAGTTACGGGCTGCGCAGGCTCCCCGGAAGAGGGGTGTGGATATTGACCTGTGCTCCAGGCCCCTTGGTGGCGGCAGCAGCAGCCTTAGCGTCTCCCGCCCGTCTCTGGGGTCCGCGCTTTCAGCCGCGGCTCGCGCTGGTCTCTGGAGTTCCTTAAAGCAGCGCTCTTAAACCCCTCTCCTCGCTCATCAGGAAACAAAGCGGGAAGGAAAAGTCTCTTGCCTCTTCGGCAGGTGCAGACTTTTCTCCGGACTCCCTCCCGGCTAGCCGTGGTGCACTACCCCCTTCAGGCTATGTTCAAGCCGCCAACCCCAGTCCTTTCCCTGCGCTCCGTCTGAAACCGAAACCCGAGCCTTAGCTCGCAGCCCCGCCCGCCCCGGCAGGTGAGCCGACAAGCCTCTCGGGCTGGTGAGTGCCGGTCGGCACCGATCCTCTATGCGGGAATCTCTCCGCTTTCCCCTCCGCACCCCTGTTGCTGTGCTCTCCTCTGTGGCTCCGAAGCTCCCTCCTCCGCCTCCTGCAGTCTCTGCCCATGAAGGGGCTTCCTACTGTGTGGAGACTTTTCCTCCTTCACAGCTCCCTCCCACTGGTGCAGGTGCCGTCCCTATTCTTTTGTCTCTGTTTTTTCTTTTTTTCTTTTGCCCTACCCAGGTACGTGGGGAGTTTCTTGCCTTTTGGGAGGTCTGAGATCTTTTGCCAGCCTTCAGTAGGTGTTCTGTAAGAGATGTTCCACGTGTAGATGTATTTCTGGTGTATCTGTGGGGAGGAAGGTGATCTCCGCGTCTTACTCTTCCGCCATCTTCTCTGTAGATCTATGTCCATTTCTAAGACAATGTTTATAGCCACATATGCTCTAGACACACTTTGTGATGCTAGAAAGGACACTTCTCTATAATTTTTGGGTTGCCCAATGCCATAGTGGAAAAAGATAAAAGTAATATTAATTTTGGCTGTTTACCCTGCACTTTTTACTTCAACTATCAACTTGTATATACTCATAGTGCTGTATTTAACTAAATCGCACTAAAGATACGTAATACTTAGACCAAGTGAGCACATAGCGTTAATATAGGATGTCAAACCAAATAGAATGTTGAAAGAGTTCTTAATCTCTTTTGATTTAAATAAGCAAATAGCACTATGATTTAATATTCTAACTTCTGTACCACACTAGAAATATTTTTAGTCGAGGTGGTTGGTGTTTATTTACCCTAAATGTACATAACTTGATAAACCTCACTTAGAAAGCTGAGCCAAATAGATCCTAAATCAGTTAAACACTTTTAAAAAAATATGTGTAAATTAAAATTTTAGGTCTGTTCTTTGAGACTAGTCAAAGATTTAATTCGATTCACAGGATTTAGTACTCCAGTAAAATCAGATTTATATGGCAAGGCTAATTCTTGACCAAACTGAATCCAAATTGTCGCCCACCTCTTTGACTTGTTGGGTACAATTTTTATTAGAGGGGAAACATGATGTGCACAAAAGTGATCCCTGAAAAATAATTCTGGTCAATCCAACACTTATTTGTTAATTATTTTAAGAATGCAAAAGGAACAATAAGCCAGCACCAAGCTGCATGTTTAACCACAGTTCCAAAATAACCACAGTTCCAAATCTATTTCATTTGACATCTGAAAGTTAAGGCAAAGTCTGAGTCTTAATGGTTTGGTCACCATAGCAGTCAGCCCCTCTGTGTTGTGGCTTTCCATGGTAGAAAAGGAAGGAAGCCTCTTGTCTGCTGAAGTTGCATCATCACATCATTCCACTTGACCCACAATTTATGTATAGGTGCATTCTTAGGAAACCACGTTTCTGTGACTTGGGACAATATGGCAGGATTTGGGGAAGTTTGCTAATGAAATAATTCTTTTGTAAAATGCAAAATTTAAATGTTTGTGTATTGGGTTTGCCATACAGTATCCACAGCTGGAAACATAATAATTCCTTCAGGAAAATGTAATGTCTGTGTCGTAAGTGCCAGCCATGTGCTCCCTGCCCCAGAAAAGGCAGGCCCTAAAGAGAGAGAAAATGTGAACGTAAGTAATGCCATTACAGTGAGATAATGACTCTAAAACAAGATGTACAAAGTGATAGAAAGGCAGTGAGTGTGTCTCAGGGATCTACAACACTTCCTGGATGTTGGTACCCATGTTGGTACCCTAATAATCAGAGTTTTCCAGTGCTGCATGTGCCCGTGTGTGCTGTGTGCTGTGGGTGAGTGCATGAGCGTATTTTGGAGGGACGGTGCTTTCTTGCTATCCCTGACATCTCCTGGTTCTCCATCCTAGGTACTGATGAATGTGCCTCGGATAAAGCCATCTGCCCCCACGATCGAAGATGTGTGAACACATTTGGAAGCTACTATTGCAAATGTCATGTTGGTTTTGAACTAAAATATCTCAGTGACCAACATGACTGTAGGTAAGAATTGGTGGCACCTATTAATTTTTCCTCTCCACATCAAACCTGTAGGCTTTCTCTACAGATATATTGACATCAGTTCAGTCTATTAGTTGAACCATCTACTGTACTGACCAGCTTAACAACACAGAAAAATTTATATTTTTTTAAGTTTTTGGCATTTAAGGAATTCTGATGACATCAATTATATGAATTTAGGTCCATCAAGATTTCAAGTAAGGAACTTTAGTCTCTGTAGCTCTATTATGGAGGTAAATAGCTTGAGATGATTTTTGTGGTATTTTTTTTTAAAAATTGGTTGGTTTTGTTTTGTTTATATTTTTGGTTCTGTCTCCAGGCATAGCTAAAAATGGGAACCATGAAGCATATTTATATTTGATAAAAAGGGAGAATAACAAGGCCTGCTTAACCTTGATTTCAGTGGCCTGTTCATAAGTTTGCTTCAGGAGTGACTAGAAAAACGTATAATGGAGATGAAGGCATGTGCAGTTTCCTCTCTCCTCCTTCAGCCCTTCCATCGTCCAAGCTCCACAGACCCTTTCCAGGGTCACCAAGATCATCTGATTAGATTTGGGTATCACTCAGCTATCCGCCTGATCTGGGTGAAATAGAAGATCCTGTCCCTTAGGGAAGGAATTCCAAGTCTCAATGAGCAAGGCAGTTGGGGAGCCCTTGGACGCCTTCCTATTGCCCTTGATAGAACATGGGTGGGGCCTGTCCTGCAGTGAAGGGACATCCAGGCTCCCTGTAGATTCCTGTTTACATAATATGCACGTAACAAACGTGTGCATAACATGGAATGCTAACATTGGGGGAAAAAGTAGTATTTCTTTCCATTCTACACTCAGAGCTGCCCAGGATGTGTCCTGTGTAATCGTGTTGCGGCAACACTCGGTTCCTGGGTTTTGAACTGTCTTATGAAGCCTCCATTGCTCTTCCCTCAAGCTCAGAGGCCATCCTGGACCGGCTCATAAAATCACCATTTCTTGTGGACTAGGATCCTATGCGCTGCTACAGACCCCTCCAGCTCTGTAGTGCAGCCGGGCTATGTCACAGACTAGGAGGCTGTTTCCTGATACCTAAAGGGAGGTGCCGCTGGACAGGGTGGGAGTCCACATGGAGAGCTGTCCAGGGAAATAAATCTTTGTGATTTGAAAAGTGATTAAGGTTAGCACCTGAGCCCCCTTGTGCCTAAGTTAAAAACAATAGCCTATTTTGTGTGCATATGATAAGTAGAGAAAGAAAGTCGAGAGAGAAGAGGGCCAAGGAAACTCTCACTTGGGTGGAATTTGGCAAACTTTCCTAGTCTAAACCCAGCAGACAAGCTCAGACCAGCCTGACCCCCTGCTCCTAGCGGCCTTTGAACAAAACGTTCAGATTTTTCAGATAATGTCAGTGGTTGCTAGCCCATATTGTTCTTTGCTGTTTAGGAGTTCCAAGCCCTTCCCTGAATAGAATTTATTTTCTGATATTGTTATTTAGTTCTAAGTTAGGCTGGTGAAAAAGTTAAGAAATCACACCTGAATATCTTAGAGATTTCAGTAGTGCTGATAAGCAGGAGATGAGGTTGTGGTGGGGAAGGCGAGCTGCAGACACACTCCCTACCTAATGGGCGTCAGGCAAAGCCAGGGCTCTGGGCCAAGGCCCCGGGAGTCTTCAACACCTCTCGGTTCCCAGGCCACACGGTTCACTGGCAATGTGGAGTGGTTGACCCTGGAGTTACTCAAGTTCAAGGGATAGTCTTTCAGCAAGTGCTGTTACCACAAGATTATTCATGGGGCCGTTCACATTTTTAGATATAAATGAATGTGCTGCAAATACCCATACGTGCAGCCTCCATGCCAATTGCCTCAATACCCAAGGATCCTTCAAGTGTAAGTGCAAGCAGGGATATAAAGGCAGTGGACTTAAGTGTTCTGTAAGTACACTTGATCATGGTGTCTTCATTATTCCCCATAAAGAATTTTCTCCATGTCTCCCTCCTGTTCCTCCTGCTCTCTCTCTCTCTCTCTGTGTGTGTGTGTGTGTGTGTGTGTGTGTGTGTGTGTGTGTTTGGGAGTTGTGAAATGCATGCACACAGTGTTTGGAAGCTTAACTGTGCCTCAGGCTTGCCTCCTCGGCTATTCAGACCACATCTCCAATTTTCACGGAAGTCACAGGCACTGTGCTTAAAGTACAGGAAGCGTTCTAGAGGTTCTTCTGGTCACAATGTATTTTCAAATACCAAAAATAAGATTTGAGGACAAATGACACTGAGCAAATGTATCTCTTGGGATAGTCTAGGTTATGGCTCAGTAACGAGCAATCCCGAGTTGTCAGTGGCCCAGAGCCACATAAGGTTTTTAACCATGTGAATCATGACGTTTTCCAGAATGCACAACTGAAACAAAGTATGAAGCTGACCTCACTTTATCACCCTTCTCAAGCCTGTATTCACTTTTTCTGTTGGCTAGCAGAGTCCCGTGGTTCTTGCTGCTGAATTCCTCAATGCTCAGGTGGTAAACGCTGAAACTGATACACCGAATATATAATAAGAAAATGTCACTGCTGTCCACAGCTACAACAACAATCACAGTTTCTTTGTCACTCATGCTATATCCGGAGAGAGTTGTCAGGGTGTTTCTTCTCCATGTTGTCACTTAGGAACCCAGGCTGACAGAGGCCCCACCGTCTTATGGTACCACGGTATCAATTTGAGGCCGTAGGGTTTGTCACAGCATGGAAGGAAGTGTGGACAGTCACCCACCAGCTCTTACTTAATTCAGCTTGGAATCAGGGGCAAAAATTCCACCACCTCTCACTTAATTCAGCTTGGAATCAGGGGTAAAAATATATATAATCCTGCTGTGCATCCCAAAAGAGAAGAAAACTAGAGATCATGGTGAGACCCCGGAATGTCTACCAAGACAAGCCAGCAACAATTACAGCACCGTCCCTCCCCTGGCCAACCGTGTCCCACTGTGTTTAATCACCCAGGTTTATCCTCTGATCATGTGCCTTTTAGCACGGGCTCATCACATGCCTGGATTTGTTGACTGCCCTGAGCCTACTCTCTCACAGGCCCCTTAGCAGCTTTCCCACATGTTCCAAAAAATACGGACGCAAGTGGTCCCTTGACCTGTATCCCATCCCCTGCCCCATCTGGCCGATGCTCCCAGTGACACTCAGTGATGGGAAAAATGAACGTTCCACACCATGACGGACACTGAGACCCACACCCATAAAAGGTTCACCGTACCCCAGCGGCGCTGGACAAGATGATGTACAGAAGAATATAAGCAAATAAAATGAGTCTGGAAATCACGTTCTCTGAAGAACTGCCGAAAAGAACCGGGCAGCATTTAACCTGGAAGGGAAAAAAAAAAGTGTTGAAAAGCATACATTGTGCCTATCAGTATCTTGACGAATGTAAAATAAAATTGCCTTCCCAAAGCCGAAGAAGGCCAATGGGTGGGGTTGCATTCTCTCTTACAGATTTTCCCACTGGTTATCTCAGAGTGGAGCAGGGGACCCCGTGGACTGGGGACCGGGGCCTCCGGGAGGGACTCCCGCCTTGGGCTGGAGTTGAGATTCAGCGGCTACTCGGTCTTGATTCTATGGTTTCTGTCCCTCTGTAGATGTGCCCATGGTGCCTTCTGAAACTTTATTCAAAGAAAAAGAGAGAGACTGGCTGCCTCTGCAGGACTGTGCATTGGCAGGATGCGGGGGGCGGGGGTGGGGGGGAATGCCATAATTTTGAGAGGCCCTCAGAGAAGAGATGGAATAAGTCCGCTTTCCACAGAGGATCCGTGGTCAAGGGCTCCTTCACGCCACCAAATTTGCACATGTCTGTTCCGGCCTCACTTGTCTCAAGCCGTGTGATGTAATAATGGTCAGGGGCAAGGAAGGCCTGAACTTGAACCTGAGCTGTGCCCCATGCTGGCTGTGACCTTTCGCAAGTTGCTCCACCCCTCTAAACTCAGTTGCCTCCTATCCAAAATGAGGCTCCTGGTGGTCCTGTGGTGGGTGCTCATAAGGGTCCAGGCCACAGTCCCTTGGAGACCCCTAACTTCAATGAGGTGGGTGGACAGCTCTGTGCATGCCCCGAGCCCTGGTGCCGTGGACTCTCTCTGCATTGTGGCCTTGTGGCGTCCTCTAGAGGGTGCCCATTCCCCGGTAGGTACACCCCTGAGTTCACACCCCTGGGGACAGTCCACAAGCAGTGAAAGCCAGGGGTCTGTGCGTAAATCCCCCAGCTTCCCCTGTGCAGTGGAACAGTTCTGAAGTGGGTTCTATGCTGGTTCCCAGATGTCCCCTGCAAGACTGAGCCCCACTCACCCACAGTGATTACCCGCCCACTGCGGTACCTTTTCGACTTTTCTTCCTTCCCATCTCACTGTGTCCTTTCCCCCACTTCTGCCTCCTGGAGCCACCTCCTAAGTAAACCACCTGCACCCAAATCCTCCTCTCAGGTTCTGCTTTGGGGGAGCCCACGTTCCTCCCGGTAGCTCTCTCATAGGTTCGTTGCGAGATTTGAATGAGGTAATTAATATCAGTGGAGAGAGCTGGGCACATAGTAGATGCTCAATAAAGTTAGCTCAGGCTGTGACTGTTATTAGCACAATTTCAATCATATTCGTTAAGGCCTAGCTGCTCTTGACTCTGAAATCCTGTAAAAGTGAATGCAAAAAAAAAAAAAAAGAATGCCATGCAGAGAAAGGAAAAATGCCTTGGGAAAACACGTTTGTCAGTAAGTGGGCAACTCACCTCCACGTACCCACCCCTGCCCGCAAGCTAAAGAATCAAAGGGATTAGGAAGAACTGGCCAGAGTAAATCCAGTGTCCTCTTCCTTCTCGATCATTTGCTCCCTCTAGAAACCACAGTGTATTATCAACATCGAAATGAAGACACTGTGTTTAAGGATGCAAGTGGGTAGCTGTTTGCAACCCACGTTTTCAATGTTGTAGCCCAATGTTTAGAAATTATAAATCCTACATCAACCCAAACATTTCTTTTTTAAAAAAATTTTTTTGGAGTATAGGTAATTTACAATGTTGTATTAGTTTCAGGTGTACAGCAAAGTGATTTAGTTATACATATATTCATTCTTTTTTCAGATTCTTTTCTCACACTGGTTATCACAGAACATTGAGTAGAGTTCTCTGTGCTATACAGTAGGTCCTTGTTGATTATCTATTTTATATATAGTAGTGTGTGTGTGTTAATCCCAAACTCCTAATTTATCCTCCCCCACCTTTCCCCTTTAGTAACCATAAGTTTGTTTTTGAAGTCTGTAAGTCTGTTTCTGTTTTGTATATAAGTTCATTTGTATCATTTTTTCAGATTTCACATATAAATGATATCATATGATATTTGTCTGTCTCTGACTTACTTCACTTAGTATAATAATCTCTAGGTCCATCCATGTTGCTGCAAAGGCATTATTTGTTCATTTTTATGGCTGAGTAACATTCCACTGTATATATGTATCACATCTTCTTTTTCCATTCATCTGTCGATGGACATTTAGGTTGCTTTCATGTCTTGGCTATTGTAAATAGTGCTGCAATGATCATTGGGGTGTGTGTATCTTTTTGAATTATGGTTTCCTCTAGATATATGCCCAGGAGTGGGATTGCTGGATCGTATGGTAGCTCAATTTTTAGTTTTTTAAGGAACCTCCATACTGTTCTCCATGGTGGCTGTACCAATTTACATTCCCACCAACAGAGTAAGAGAGTTTCCTTTTCTCCACACCCTCTTCAGCATTTATTGTTTGTAGATGTTTTGATGATGGCCATCATGACTGGTGTGAGATGAACCTCGTTGTAGTTTTGATTTGCATTTCTCTGATAATTAGTGATGTCGAGCATCTTTTCACGTGCGTTTTGGCCATCTGTATGTCTTTGGAGAAACGTCTGTTTAGTGCTTCTGCCCGTTTTTTGATTGGGTTGTTTATTTTTTTGACATAGAACTGCGTGAGCTGTTTGTATATTTTGGTCAGCCCAAACATTTCTTATGTCAAGAAAACTTACATTTTTCTTTGACCATCCAACTCTAAGCTTAGTGGAGGGGTGTGGGTAAAACAAATTTTTCTTGATTCTTGGAAAGCTCAAATGCATCACAATGTTCTGTCTGATATCTGAAAATCATTCGTTTTGTTACTATCCATTCTGCAGCAGAATCATTTCTTTAGTCTCTCGCCAGAATACTTATTTACAAGAGAAAATTATCTTTGGGTCATTCACTGTATTACTTGCCCAGTCTTTTCCATTCTGGTTTGATTGAGTCTCTGTAAAATAAACAGCCATGTCTCTTTTGAAAATTGATCTTAAAAGTCTTAACACACATTGCTTAAAGGATGGCCAAAAAATCCTCCCTTATGTGCAAAGAAAAGTCATATAAAAATGAGAGAATTGCATCCAATTAGTATCCAGCATTATAAAATGCTATGTTGTAAAATACATTTGTATCCATGTGAATTGCTATTATATAATAACATAGCAACTTTTATTATGAGTTCACTGTTTTGGGGAAAGCTTAGGCCCTATGTGGCAGTACGGAAGAGGAGTTAGTCAATTATCCTTATGTACCGTCTGTACCCAAGGGACAAAGCAACCTAAAGGTCGATGTATGTATTTCTTTTACTGTTGTAACATATGTTAGTATGAATAATAAACTGTTCAATAATTTGGTCTTAATTTGACAGCAGCTATGTGTCATTCTAAGGAAATCAAAACTACTACTACCTGACTTGGGTAGTAACAGTCAATTTAGAAAAGGACACTAAGTCATTTAGTTATGAGGAGCATGGCTTCTGGAATCAGATTGCCTTGGCTTGATTCCTTGCTCCCTAGCCTACTGCCTGTGGACTGAAACTATTTAACCTTTCACTGTCTCAGTTTCCACAGCTACAAAATATACATAATAGTATCTGGCCCGTAATATTGTTTTGACAATTACATGAAATCATCCATACATAATCAATAAACATTCACATATAGGGCTTAGCTCCAGCCCAGAATGTATTAAATATTCAATAACCATGCACTAGTAATAGGAGTAATAGTGCTAATGGCTTCTTTGCCAAAATTCAACAATTGTTCCCATTGGAAAGCAGGCTTCTTTAGTCATTAGAACTATGCTTTAGTCATTATTAATTCAGTTTATATAGAGCATATTCAAGAGCATAGCTGTCGCTACAACCAGGTCATTGAATATTTTTTCTTTCAGTAATAACATAAACAGAAGTTTGGAGGTATGGCCTGGAAAATTTTTTTTAACTCAATAGAAGATTTTCAACATTCTGGTGATGAAGTCTAAAAATAATAGCAAACACAGGCACTAATCTGAGTAATTGACATGTGATCACTCACTTCAGCCTCACAAGTAGCCTCTTCTTATCCCAGCTTTATAAATGGGGAGACTGAGGCAAACAGAAGTTAAATATGGCCTTGAGGACATAGGACTAGAAGGTGTGGGGACTTGGGAGTCATACCCAGGAAGCAGGGCTCCAGGACTGTGTTCCTGAAGGCAGGATAGATGTGTCCATGACCCATGGCTACTCCTCTGGGGTGGGCACCTCTCCTGGACTCCTCCCCAGCAAACTCTCCTGGGTCAGCTTCTCTGCTATCCAGCCCCTTCCTGATGCCTGCATCTCATGGTGCAGTATGTTCCTCAGTCATGATTAAGCCTCTCTGCCCAAGACCACGTCTAAAGCTCAGATGAGAGAAGAGTTTCTCCTGACAGGTGATAGGAGATCATCTGGTGAACCTGGCACAGGTAAATGAATGTTAAAGTCATGTTCCTCCTGGGAAAGATGTTCTCACATCATAGCGGTCTTCTCTAAGCAAACCGAGGATTTTCAGGTTAGTAGAGTTGTTGACAAAGTGGATATTTAGAGAAACCTCAGATCGCTCCGAAACAGAAGTTGTCAACCTCATTTACAGAAGACTGGCCTGTGAATCTGAAAACTCTGGAATTCCCTGTTTTTATGTCTAAGATCCCCAAATGTGCCAGACCCTCCTAGTGCAACTTCCTCCCATATTTGTATATTCTCAAAAAGATGTTGGGCTAATCAAGAAATTTTCAAGAGAAACAGTCATCATCTGTGTTCAGATTTGAAATAGCAACACCTAGATACAGCCAGATGTATCCATTCATAGTCATGCAGATGCATAGTTTGCTTTATCCTTGCCCCAGCTCTTTACATACTGAAGGAGTGAAATTGTTGGCACCACAAGGTTGTGATGGTTTGATTTATTTATTTTTTTCAATAGGAAAAATCAAAACTTCAAAGCAGAAAACAAAGGCAGATGTTTAGGTTAGGTTTGCCTGGTGTGGACTGAAACCCTCTCCTCATTATTTATTAAAGGTCTTCTGTGTTAGGTTTCTGACTGCATAAAGGAAACTTCCAGGGAATGGGTATTTCCTGTTAATTTTTCATGCTGGGTCCTGGGAAAAGAATCAGGGACCCTTAGACAGAATTGCACAGTGGGGCCTTCAGAGGAAGGTGTATATATGCACATTACAGTCAGAGGTTATGCAACTTCCGGCAAATCAGCTGAAATGGGCCATCTGAAGTTCACGAACATGAATAATGATGGATTATTTGTATTAGTAGTCATTGGTTTTGAACCTGTAACTACAGGCTGTCACATTGATAAATAACTAGGACATTTCATTGAAAAGGGAAATGTACCTCTTGTCATCACAACCTTAGATTGACTTCAAAGTAAGAACAATGTATTAATTAGGAATATATATATTGTCAAAGCATTTTTCTTTTTCCTTTTGATTACTCAAAATATTGTGGACCTCTTCTTATTTATTTTGCTACCATTTTGGTACAGAGCGAATCAGCCAAATGTTGGAGAAGGAACTGAGAAGAAGAGATTAAAATAGTGCCAAGAAAAATATTCTAACAAACTCTCAATCCAATGTCTTTTTGTAATATTCGTTTTGGACACTGACATTGGTGCCTACTCTCTTATTTCATTTCCCTCTGAACTCTGTCCAGGTTGTAGAATTGAGTGAATTGGTTCAGTGGTATTAGACCCTTTTTGCTTAGTCTTAGACTAGCACATCCCTAGATGTTTTATAAAAGGACAGTATATTTGATTTTAAAGGTCGGGGTTTTTAATCTTTTTAAATAACTTTAAAAAATTTTTTTGGCCACACCAAGTGGCTTGTGAGATCTTAGTTCCCCAACCAAGGATTGAACCTGGGTCTTCGAGAGTGAAAGCGTGGAGTCCTAACCACTGGACCTCCTTAAATTAGTAACCACTGGACCCCCTTAAATTACTTTTTCACATCAGTTTGGATATTCTTTTTTTTATTATTGAAGTATAGTTGATATACAATGTTGTATTCGTTTCAGGTATACAACATAGTGATGCATATATAGATATATATTTATACATATATATTCTTTTTCAGATTCCTTTCTATTATAGGTTATTACAAAATTATTGAATATAGTTCCCTGTGCTGTACAGTGGGTCCTTATTGTTTATCTACTTTATATATAGTAGTATGTAGTTGAATACTCCTTATTATCACTAGTAGATCCCCAGAAAAGGGGCATATGCATCTTTAGACTCAAGATCTCGAGGAATTTAAGGCAGTTAGAGAAAAGTAACCCTTAACCCTAAAGCAGGAAGAAACATGTCATGGAAATAGGACTGGAAAAAGACTCATTCATCTGCTTTACCCTCAAAGCTAGCTCTGCCCCTGGGTAGCTGAGTTACATTGAACAAGTCATTTAACGTTGCCCAGTTGCCTCATCTACAAAATAAAGATGCTGCGCTAAAAGACCTTTTTTTTCTACCTCTCAAGTTCTACACTAACATTTTCCCCCAGTGGTCATTGATCCACTGGGGAGTATGAGGAATCACCCTAGAGGTACATTTTTTAAGGTAGAACTATTTATATATACAAACATGACAGTATCTCCAGACATTCATGAATAAAAAAGCAGTTGTCAAATAGTACAGAGAGTATGAGTCCATTTATGTGAACCAAAATGAATAGTGTGGACAAAGTCTGAAGGATGCTTTCTACCCTGATGACAGTGCTTAGCTCTGGGGAGAGCTCTAGAATTGGGGATGATGGTCAAAGGAGAGTTTGTTTTTATCCATATTGTTTGTATTTTTTTAAATTGAAGTATAGTTGATTTACAATGTTGTGTTTCAGGTGTAGAGCAAAGTGATTCAGTTATACATAAACACAGACACACACACACACATACTTTTTCAGATTCTTTTCCATTATAAGTTATTACAAGATTTTTAAAAAATAAATTTATTTATTTATTTTTGGCTGCGTTGGGTCTTTGCTGCTGTGCACGGACTTTCTCTAGTTGCGGCGAGTGGGGGCTACTCTTTGTTGCGGTGTGCGGGCTTCTCACTGCGGTGGCTTCTGTTGTTGTGGAGCGGGGGCTTTAGGCACGCGGGCTTCAGTAGTTGTGGCATGTGGGCTCAGCAGTTGTGGCTCACGGGCTCTAGAGCACAGGCTCAGTAGTTGTGGTGCACGGGCTTAGTTGCTCTGAGGCATGTGGGATCTTCCTGGACCAGGGCTCAAACCTGTGTCCCCTGCATTGGCAGGCGATTCTCAACCACTGTGCCACCAGAGAAGCCCTGTTTACAAGATATTGAATATAGTTCCCTGTACTATACAGTAGGTCCTTGTTATTTATCTATTTTATATATAGTAGTGTATATCTGTTAATCCCAAACTTCTAATTTATTCCTTCCTTTCCCCTATAGTTATCATAATATTTTTTTCTATGTCTTTCAGTCTATTTAAAGGCACATTTAAAAAAAGAATTTAGTGATGAGAAATAGGAAATGAATGTAAAACAGTAAATATAGATGCCTCTTTATAAATAGTAAGTAAAATCATTTAGCTTTTCATAGTAGTTGATTGAGGTGAAGAAATTCAAAGGAGAGAGAGAACAGGGAAGAAAAATTATGTATGTGTACATTGAATCAAAAATCACTGTTTTATAGGTCACAAATGGCCCATTATTGGCAATTTATATGGTTCAACATAATGCTAGCCATAATCTTTGAATATCACCGTTAAACAAATTACAGGGCCACCTGGGCAACAGCAGCTTTGGCGAATACCACTGTGGAAGCAGAAATATTAGAGGATCCTGGAAAATCATCACATTGGAATCTGTAGCCCAGCTTGGTAGGAGCAGGTATTTCATTATCATAGTCTCTGAAGCAAAACAAAAGTTTGTCCTCTAACAATTAAGGTAGTTAAGATCCTACCATGGGCTTCCCTGGTGGCGCAGTGGTTGAGAGTCCGCCTGCCGACGCAGGGGACGCGGGTTCGTGCCCCGGTCCGGGAAGATCCCACATGCCGTGGAGCAGCTGGGCCCGTGAACCATGATGGCCGCTCAGCCTGCGCGTCCGGAGCCTGTGATCCGCAACGGGAGAGGCCACAACAGTGAGAGGCCCGCGTACAGCAAAACAACAACAACAACAAAACCATAACATTGGAACTGCTTAAAACAGATGCAAACATATCCTCAAATATCAAATGGTTGAGCCTTATATGTATTGATTCTGGAAGCATTCATGTACTGCACTTTGACGCTTTTTAAATGCTCCATTCTTCGTGAGAGATCTAATTATTGGCCAATGTGGAACTTCTCTTTTACTGTTGGTTTTAGTTATCCCTGAAAATTCTGTGAAGGAATTCCTCAGAGCACCTGGTACCATCAAAGACAGAATCAAGATGTTGCTTGCTCACAAAAATAACATGAAAAAGAAGGTAAAAATGAAAAACATCGCAGAACCTGTGGGGGGACTCCTGCCCCTAAGGTTGCCTCGGAGCCCTTCAACTCTGAAGAGAGCGTTTCCAGAGATGGGAACCCTCATAGAGAAAAAAGGAGGAATGAAGAGAGAAATAAAGAGGGGCTGGAGGAAGAGAAAAGAGGTGAGAAAGCGCTGGCAAGCCATGTGCAGGAGGAGCAAGGCCTTCTGGGAGATGTGTTTTGTGATTATCACTTTTGTGAATTTATACGTCCTATGAAAAGCGCGTTGTAGTTTCTCCTGGCAAATGAAAGAAAAAGGGAAGACGGTTTCACGCCTTAAGTAAGATGGGGTCAGCTTTAAGTCCTTAGAAGCAGGGTTCTCTATAAGGTCTGGAAACGTAGTCTTCCACAGATACGAAATCCAATTATCTGCTGTGGGACGCACGGAGGGTCAGGCCTCTGCCCTTGCCTGGGGAGTTCCCTATTTGATGCAGACCCGCTTTCCGCTCCAGGCCAAGGAATCCCACTTGTTCTGTCAGCACGGTTGTCTGGACGCCCGGCTTTGCATGCAGCACACCCCCAGGCCCCAGAGAGCGCCCCCTGGTGGATCTCCGAAACTCTACCTTTTTCCTTCGTGAAGGCACTTTTTACAGGCGCCCTCATGGAAGATTTTCAGAGTTGTGTGGTTATGATCTAAAAAGGCAAGACAGACAGTTGGAGGAAAATCCTATAGAGACGTTAAGTTTAAGATTTCTGCGTAAGCTGGAGACTGCCCTTGTCACTGGTGGCCGAGCAGAGCCCATCACCAGCCTAAGCCCCTCCAGGGTGGTTTCCATGTTAACCCACCCTGGATCCCTCACACTGAGACTTTCCATTTCATTCTCACCAGGCGTCTGTTGCTCCCTCTATATTTTATCTTGTCTGTGTCTGCTCCATGGCTGTTAGATTTAACCAAATGAAAAGTAGCTGCAGCCCCACCTGTCCAAGAACTAGCATACCAATGACATTATCTCCACTAATAGAGTCAAAATCTCAAGAGAGTATGTTTCCAAGACGTGGTGAGAAGGGATGTGTTATTTAGGTTACTTGGGTGATGCTTAGGTCAACTGGGGGCACCTGTGGAAAACGATGTTCTACATGAGGAAACTGGAACCAATATGAATGCTTTGGAAATGTTAGGGAAACACAGTTGTAACATATTCTGTCCGTAGAACACAGTTGTCCCTTGGTATCCATGGGGGATTGGTTCCAGGAACCCTCACAGATACCAAAATCCATGGATGCTCAAGTCCCTTATATAAAATACTGCAGCATTCACATACAACGTACACACATCCTCCCATATACTTTAAGTAATCTCTAGATTACATAAAGTACGTAATACAATGTAAATGCTGTGTAAATAGTTGCCTGGCGCTCAAGGCAAATTCAAGTTTTGCTCTTTGGAACTTTCTGGATTTTCAAAAAAATATTTTCAACCTGTGGTTGGTTGAATCTGTGTACATGGAGCCCATGGATAGGGAGGACCAGCTGTATATCATAAAACCCTCTTTGTTCATTCATATCTTCTTAGCATGTGAGGCTTTAGGGGTTTTTTTTTTTTTGGTAACTGATCAAGTGTTCATTATTAGCCCCTAAGGTGAACGAAGCAGGTGAAGTTGATCTGGTTCTGGTCCAAAGAAGAGCTACAACATCCCGACTGGAACACAGAAGTAATGCCTTCTTCCAACTATACACTCTTTCACGGTGTCCCATGGTCCTTTCGTTTCTTCATAGGATAAGATGGTTGTGTATGAATCACTGTTTCATTCCTAAATACCCAAGGGAAAAATCATTACATCATGATACCCAGTGCCAGTGTGAAAATAGGAGGTCCTTATGTGATTAATACCAATGATTATGGTACTGTAAGGATGTTTTCTCTCTACATAAAACCTGGAGTAAAGAAGTGAGGCAGATCGTATGTATGGAGATGGCAGAAAATGACTCATTTGCTTCAACTCCAACCCATGGGGGCCCACAACCTGAAAATTATCGTGTACTAAAAGCTGGCCCTAAGTGCCTGTGTCAGTTACCTATTGCCACAGTAGCACTTTGTAACAGACAACCACAAACCCTCGGTGCCTATATCAATGCATATTTAGTTTTGTGTGTGAGTCTGTGGATTGGCTGGACAGTTCTGCTGATCTGAGCTGGTCTGGGTGGGGCTCGCCCATGTGTCTGCATCAGGTGTGGGCCCCCTCGGTGACTTTGCTCATCTTAGTTGTGCTCTCTCACAGGCCTGGGGCCTCAGGTGACTGTCAGCAGGGTTAACTCTGCTCTGCTCCATGGGGCCTTTCATCCTCCCGGAGGCTAGACAAGCTTGTTTTTGTGAGGCAGTGGCAGGATTCTCAGAAAGAGAACAGAGGCACACAGGCCTGGTCTAGGCCAGAACTGGCACAGCATGGCTTCTGCCATACTCTATTGGCCAAGGCAAGTCATAAGGCCAGCCCAGTCTTAAGAGTTGGGGAAGTCACAACAAAGTTGTATTGCAGAGAGCGTGGACACAGGGAGGGGTAAAAATTGGGATCATTTTTGTGATTATTCTAGCAAAGCCTCATGATCTGGAATTTCTTAGGCATGATCGCTAATTTCCTCTGAGTTTATTTAGCACTTTCACTACCCACGACAAATTACATGCGCATCTCTACACAGACATCAGGGAAAAGCCTACCTATATATGTTTCCCTTTTACTTGGTGTAAATATGAATGCCTTGATCTCTTTCCTTTTCAAACTTTCACTTACCACTATACATGTCCTAAGCTTGTGCTAATTGGATTTCCTTCTGTGTTTAACTCAATTCTGCCCTTTTGGTTTACAGGACAATCTCCAGCATGAAGAAAGTACCTCTCTCTACTTCACTCCTCCAAATTTAATCTGAGAAGCTTCTACAAAAAACTTTCCCAAGGGTAGTGACCCATGACCCAGCTCCTGTAGGCATCTTGTTTTCTTCCACATTTCTCCTAAGTGTCCCGCGTTTTTGTTTTTGTCTTTTTTTTTTCGCAGCATGCAGGATCTTAGTTCCCTGACCAGGGATCGAACCCGCCCCCCCTGCAGTGGAAGCACAGAGTCTTAACCACTGGACCACCAGAGATGTCCCAGTGTTATGCTTTTTAAATTTCTCTGCATCAAACATCTTATTGCACATTTTCCTGGTTAGGAAGAAAATGTTTTGTAACTCAGGGGATAAGCTACCTTCTCTAGGTGCTTGGAACTTCTGCCCCAGCTCTGCTTTACACTTCTAAGTGATATTATTAAATTATTTGAGTCCTCTTTGGATCCCCAAATCAACCAGATTTCTTACTTTACTTTTTCTTCCATAATCCTCAAAGAAACACAGAAAGTTTACAATTTTGCTTATTAGCTTATGCCTCTGATTTTAAAGGTCTTTGAATAAGGTGTCCGGAGTGCTCAGTCTCAATTAGTAGACTCAGGTAGGCCTCCCAACTCTCCACTTGCTGTTTGCCTGGGGCAGGTCACTTAGGCTGGTGATATCTCATGGCTTTCATGTGTAAAGTCAGAATAAGAGCAACACTCCTCTCTAAGGTGCTGTCTTAGGCTGAGTTCCTCAAAAACAGACCTTGAGACAAGAATTTGTGTGCAAGTGGTTTATGTGCACAGTGATTCCAGGAAACAGCGGTTGAAGACCAGGGAAGAGAAGGAGGTAATAAAGGGCATGTCATTGAGCAAGTTTCCACTGTAGGTGCCTGGAGCTGGATCCAACTGGGGAATCTGGGAGCCAGTGTATAGAACACATGGCTCAGAATTATCCTACTGGAGGGGCAAGGGAGCTGGGGTATTTATACACCAACTCCCATCTGACATTGATTGAAGGCCACTCCCAGGAGGGTATTAATTCCCTGGTGCTCCTGGCCTGCCATAAAATCAGGGAAGGACACCACTGTGGCAACTGGATCTTCATCTCAGTTGGACCCTCTACAAGACTGGAGAGAACATGGATTCCAATCTGACTTCAGGTCCAGGTCCAATTCCAGGACTTAGTGATCATACCCAAAGGCAGGGAAAGCAGAGGTAGCTAGCCACCAAGTCCTGCCCATCACTGGTTGAGGACTCTCCCAGGGAAAGAGCTCCCTGTTATTCTGGTCTGCCTGGCTTTGGCCAATCATGCTGCAGCCAGAGAATACCCTCACTCAGAGAATTGTGGTGTTTGCAGTAGAAAGCCCTGTGCCTGCAAGGGAGCATAATGTGCCAACAGGTACTGGTGTGGCACCAACAGCATCTGTTTTGGAGGGTGATATGGATTAAATCAGAGAATGTGTTTGAAAGTACTTTGTAAACCATAACGTGCTATACAAATGAAATATGGTGCTGGTGAGACCAAAGCCTTGAGTTTTATCTCTTGGTGGAATGGTTGGCTACATACCATTCCATTGCCCCAGTTTACATTCCCCATCTCTCACATGATGCAAAAGAAGGGGGAGTTTGGTACAAATGTGCCACTACAGCTATAAACCAACTGAAAAATTTATGCTGCATTATTTGTGGGCTGCTAACATCAACTTGTCAAACGAGTAATAGCACTTACTAAAGAATATTGAAGACTGGGGCTTCCCTGGTGGCGCAGTAGTTGATAGTCCACCTGCCGATGCAGGGGACACAGGTTTGTGCCCCGGTCTGGGAAGATCCCACATGCTGTGGAGCGGCTGGGCCCATGAGCCATGGCGGGCCTGCACATCTGGAGCCTGTGCTCTGCGACGGGCGAGGCCACAACAGTGAGAGGCCCGTGTACCAAAAAAAAAAAAAAAAAAAAAAGAACATTGAAGACTGGAAGCAAGTGTTACCTGGCATCTTTTTATTTATTTATTTTTCCTTTTTTTAAATTAATTTTTATTGAAGTATAGTTGCTTTACAATGTTGTGTTAGTTTCTGTTGTACAGCAAAGTGAATCAGCTATACATACACATTTATCCCCTCCTATTTGAATTTCCTTCCCATTTAGGTCACCACAAAGCATTGAGTAGAGTTCCCTGTGCTCTACAGTAGGTTCTCATTAGTTATCTATTTTATACATAGTATCAATAGTGTATAACTTCAATCCCAATCTCCCAATTCATCCCATCCCCCTGCCATCTTTTAATTTTAAAACTGGGACTAGAAATAAAATATCTTTGCTGGAATAGGGGAAAATAGGGGTTAGGAAGAAAGGAAAGTGAGAGAAGAAGCCATGTGTTTGTAATGGCTTAAGATGTGTGAAGACGGACAACCTGGATTTCAGTCAGATTTAGGATTCAGGTCCAGTTCCAGCCCTCAGTGTCTTAGGGACTTGGACAAATCACTTATGACTCTTAGTTTTACTTACCTGAAAATGGGCCTGATAGTAGAATTTTTGTGACAATCAAATCAAATGATGTAATGTACATGAAAATGTTTTGCAACTTGTAATGAGTCAACAACCAGTTGCTGCCACTTCTCTCTTTAGCTTTTCCTTTTCCCCTTTCCTTGCAATTCCTTTATTCTTCAGTATAAACTGCCAAAACCCCCAAATCCAAGCCAGAGGCTGGCATTTGTTATGAATCAGAAGCATCTCAGTCTTTCTCCTCTTTCCCAGTGGTGTTTTCTGACATGGACATCAGGGGTCAAGCCTTTTCTTGTAAGGGCCAGATAGTAAATATTTTAGGCTTTGTGAACCATACCATCTCTGTTGCATCTCTCAACTCTGTCACTGTAGCTCAAAAGCAGCCATAAACAGTACGTAAATGAATGCGCATGGTGTGTTTCAATAAAATTTTATTTGCAAGAACAAGCAGTGAGCCAGGATGTTAGTTTGCAGACCCCAATCTACATAAAAGTAACCAGAGGCACTGGTTCAAAGCTTGTACTAACTGGCCCTGTAGTCCATGCAGTTGTTAGGATTTGTTAAATTAACTTTCGCTAAGTAGAGCCCCTGGGCGCCACATGGTTCAACAAAATCCCACAAAAGAAATTGAGATAGAGAAGCTTATTACTCTGGGTCCTGAGGGACTACATGGCAAGGCCTCCAGGGACCACAGAGGGAAGTTGAGGCAGGACGTGGGGCACACACCTCTATTAGGGTCCATGTGTGGAGTGCTTTGGGGTTGCTGGGCAAAGCCTGGCTTGGTGCATTCCAACAAAAACAATACGGTTTTGGTAAGCTACGAGGGGGTCTTATCTAAGGAGTGCACAAGGGCAAGGCCCTGGGAAGTAGGGAAGACTGTCAATCACAGGGGCTGTTGGGGAGGTCATATCAGGAACTCACTTTTAGTCGTGATTCTGCAAGCTCTTATCTAGGGCGTGCACTTGCACGAGGGCTAGTGCCAGTTAGAGGCCCCCACAGGCCGTGGTGCCAAACAAAACAGATGCCAGGGCAGCAATACTGTGGAGTAGCTTGGCTAAGCTCTCTCTTTTTTTAAAATTGAAGTATAGTTGATTTACAATGTTGTGATAGTTTCTGGTATACAACAAAGTGACTGTTTTATATGTATATATTCTTTTTTTATTTAATATATATTCTTTTCCATTATGGTTTATTACAGATATTGAATATAGTTCCCTGCGCTATACAGTAGGACCTTATTGTTTATCCATCCTATATGTAATAGTTTGCATCTGCTAGTCCCAGATTCGCTAAACGCTTATTTATTTAATTTTTGGCTGTGTCGGGTCTTCGTTGCTATGCACGGGCTTTCTCTAGTTGCGGCGAGCAGGGGCTACCCTTCGTTGTGGTGTGCGGGCTTCTCATTGTGGTGGCTTCTCCTGTGGTGGAGCAGGGGCTCTAGGCACCCGGGCTTCAGTAGTTGTGGCACATGGGTCGTGGCTCTCAGTATCTAGAGCTCAGGCTTAGTTAATTGTGGCGCACGGGCTTAGTTGCCCCGTGGCATGTGGGATCTTCCCAGACCAGGGATCGAACCTGTGTCCCCTGCATTGGCAGGCGGATTCTTAACCACTAGGCCACGAGGGAAGTACCCCAAATTCCCTAAACACTTGACAGCAACTGAAAACATGGCATCGCCTTCCAAAGCTCCCAATGTTAAACATTTTCCTAATGCTTTTTTTTCTTTTTTTTTGGCCGTGCCACATGGCTTGCAGGATCTTAGTTTCCGACAAGGGTTCAAACACTGAACCCGGGCCCCCTGCAGTGGAAGTGTGGAGTCCTCACCACTGGACTGCCAGGGATTTCCCTTTCCTAATGCTCTTAATGTTGATGAAATGCACCCTTTTTCTCAGCAGATTTAAATATATCAGTTGACTGCAGCTTTGACTTTGGGGTCTGTGACTGGAAACAGGATATAGAAGATGATTTCGTCTGGAATCCTGCTGACAGAGATAATGGTATTCAGATTTCACTATTTCACGTTCTGTGATACGGCCCAGGGAAAGAGAGCTCCAATGATGGGAGAGTCATTTTTCCTATCGCTTGTGTGGTCAGGGTTGTTTGTCAAGTTTGGAAACTTTTAGACCTTCCCAAGTCTCTCCTGATGAATGATTGACTTGGGTCAACATATATTTCTCCTCCTTAATCCCTCTCCCACCCACCTACTCCAGCAAAGGATTCTCCAGCAGAATTCTTCCATATTCATTTTCCTGCTGCTGAGAGACAGATGTGGGAATACATATAAGCATTAAGAGTGTTTGGGGAAAGGTAGAAGGAAATTGTTTCTTTTCCCCAGTTTACCAGCTGTGGTGCTCTGTGGTTTTGTTTTGGGTTTGGAAGGCAGGGGATATAAATCTGGAAAGGAAATATGATCTCTCCCGAGACCTGGAGTTTTAGTAGAGTTACCCTTCAGAGCATTGAAACCATAATGAGTATCACATCAGCAGTCTGAACTTTTGGACTGGAATTTCCCTTCTATTGCTTGAGGATTTCTTTCTTTCCACTTAACCTTGGATTTTTCTCTGCCTAAGCTCTGAGCTGCCTGCTTTCCACTGCCTACTTAAACACTGTTGATGAGTTCTAACTTCCTTTTGGGTTAGAGCGTTTGGCTGGCTGATCCCATTTGGAGCATAAATCGAATCTTGGTCATTTAAGGCTGACTCTATAATAAGAGATAACCGTTATACCTTTAGGAAGTCCAGATCCTCACCAAATTGTTTATTTGGGGATGTATAGGCTCAGCTCTCAGGTAAAAGATCCTTCTTGTAGATCCTTCCTCTAGACTAATTCCTCCCCAAGGTCTTTCCTTGCAAGCCCTTACATGCAATCAGGAAACCTGGATATCTCCTAACAAAAATTCCTTTTAGAACTTGGGATTAGGGTAGAGGGTACAAGTCCCGTATTTACAAACACCTCGTTCAGAAATGACCCTGGGGTTCTCAGCTTTTGCATCACTCATATTGTCCTCCCTCCCTTCCTGAACCTCCATCGTATCTCTAGGTGGGCTGGTTCTTCCCTCCAGAGTTAAATATAAAAAAAGAAACATGGGATGAATCAGCATTTTTAGAAGGATAAAATCTCAAGGACAGATCAAAGTGGGCTTGAGCTGGGAGTGAAAGGGAAACCTACCACAATGGGTCACAAAAGAGAGTATAGCTAGAAGAGCTGCCAGATAAAATATAGGGTGCCTAAATTTCAGATAAGCAACGCATACTTTTTAGTCTATCTCAGCCGTGTTGTTTATGCGAAATGCAAACTCCACTGGGCAGCCTGTATTTTTATTTTCTGAATCTGGCAAACTTACTAACTGGGGAAGAAGACCAGACAGTCTCTGGGTGCAGTGAAAACTAAAGCATCGTCAACCTGGGTCCTGGGAGTGTCTGTGGACTAGCAGAAGATGCCAGCCACCCACCGTGTCTTTCTCCTGGCTTCTAGAGGAATTCCTTCTTCCTATCAACTTCTTCAAACCCCACTCTGTGAGCGATTTTGCCCAAGTCCATCAAAGCCACAACCAGAAGACTGGAGATGAGCAAACATCCACCACACTGGTTAAAAAATACCTGAGAAAAGGATCTTAGAAACAGAAGTGACCTGTGTTCCTGCCATCTTTAATCAGAACTTGGAGTGATACATTACACATGGTGGCTGAGCTCCATGATACCATTGTTACAAAGCCATGTATGTGTGGATTAAATACCGCACTGTGGACCCACCTGATGAGCTGGCCATGATACATACCAACTCGGGGAAATGCATTCCAAGGTTCAAACAACCAATGTGGAAAGTTCTGGAACACAAGTTCTCCATTAGCAGAAAATCAACTATAGTGCTAAAAGACCATTTAATTAGGTTCGTGCCCCATATCTGCTATTACCAAGCTTTGTGAACGTGAACAAATTCTTCAGTTTCTCTGACCCTTAGTTACCTTGTCTGGAGAGCAAAGAACTTCAGCCCTGTGATCCCTAAAATCCATTTTACCATTAAAATTTTGTTCTTAAATGTTCGAAATGAAAAGGACTTTAGCATTCCCTATAGTAAACTAGCATTCATTTTTTACAGCTAGTTTATGTACTATAGCCAAACCCTTTACATTGGCCTCATTGACTGTGGGTTTTTCTTCTCTTTCAAGCTGTTGGCTACTATATGGCAGTTCCGGTCCTGGCAGGTCAGAAGAAGGACATCGGCCATTTGAAACTTGTCCTACCTGACCTGCAGCCCCAAAGCAACTTCTGTTTGCTCTTTCGTTACGGGCTGGCTGGAAACAAAGTAGGGAAACTTCGAGTGTTTGTGAAAAATAGTAATAATGCCCTGGCATGGGAGAAGACCAGGAGCACAGATGAATGGTGGAAGTTGGGGAAAATTCAGCTGTATCAAGGGATTGATATTCCCAAAAGCATGAGTGGAAAACATATTAAACGAGATATTTACATTCTTTTTCAGTGATTTAACAAACAAAACGAAACATTGAAGTACATAGGCACTGGGGCTACAAAGATGAATTAGACTCTTTCCTCCACTTAAAGAGCTTATATTCTGGAGCGAAATAAACGAAGTAACTAATAGCACAACTAATGATAATACTTGTCAAGTGCATGCGTATCAACATTTTTTGGGAATGAGCTGTTTGTGTGTCAGGCTCCTCTCACCAACTTCCTTCTGAACCAGGCTCTAAACTCCTTAATATGTGAAAGCTCATTCATTTTATGCCCAGCACTTATCACAATGAATGGAGACTAGAAGGTCACTTTTTAAAAAATTTATTTTGTTCAAGTATAGTTGATTTACAATATTGTGTTAATTTCTTCTGTAGAGCAAACTGATTCAGTTATACATATATATATTTATATTGTTTTCCATTATGGTAAATCACAGGATATTGAATATAGTTCCCTGTGCTATACAGTACGACCTTGTTATTTATCCATCCTCTCTATAATAGTTTGCATCTGCTAATCCCAAACTCCCATTTCTTCCTTCCCCACCGCCCTCCCCTTTGGCAACCACAAGTCTGTTCTCTATGTCTGTGAGTCTGTTTCGTAGGTAAGTTCATTTGTATCATATTTTAGATTCCACCTTTAAGGGATATCATATGGTATTTGTCTTTCTCTGTCTGACTTACCTTACTTAGTGTGGTCATCTGTAGGTCCATCCAAATTGCTGCAGATGGCATTATTTCATTTTTTTATGGCTGAGTAGTATTCCTTTGTATATATCTACCACATCTAGAAGGTCATTCTTTAATGTTTTTTGGCCTGCACTGAGAGAGTGGCCATTGTCTGGGGTACCAAAGACCACCTCAGGTTTCATGATTCCGTAGAAGGACTCAGTACTCAGAAAACCTGTTATATTCACAATTATGGTTTGTTACAGTGAAAGGAGATAGATTAAAATCAGCAGAGGGAAAAGGCATGTAGGGCAGAGGAGAGACTGGGCACAGCGTGTAATTTTCTTCTCCTGCTGAGTCCCAGGGACAGCTCTTAATTCTCTTAGTAACGATGCGTGACAATATTCACAAAGTACTGCCCACGAGGGAAGCTCACACAAACAAGGCCTTGGTGTTCAGGGGTTTTGTTCTGGGTCAGTCTGCCCGCATGACTGCCCACATGGCTGACCCTGGTTTCTCAGTCTTTAGCTTCTCTGGAGGACAGGCTGATACTGTGTGGCCCAAGGTCCCCGCCATAAATCACATTCTTAGCATAAATTATCTGGCGTGGCCACAGACACTCTTAAGAGGTAAGATATTCCAGGGACTTAGAGGTTATTTTCCAGGAACCAGTCAAGGCCAAACTTGTCTTTGGAATGTGCAGGGTTTGGACCACCCAGACCTGCTGAGTTCATCCTTTATTGCCCAGTGGATTTAATAAAGGAAGAGGGAGCAGAGTTTTAAGAGGAAGTTGACCAATGGGATGTACTGCTCAGAAAGAACAAATAGGATAAAAATGACAGTCTATCAAGCTTGACCATCAGGAGGTGGCTACCGACCTTTGCAGGAGTTGTGTCTTTGGAGGGGAAGAGGGAAGGCCACACTGTAGAGCCACCAGGAGGGAAGGGAGCAGAGCCCTGCGGACAGCCCCTATACGCCATTATGAAAAGTTTGCTCGAGGTGGGAAGGGAAAAGATAGGGTGAAATCTAGAAGGAGACACATGAAGAGCAGAGTACCAAGCAGTGGTGACAAGAAGAATGATCAGGATTCCATTTCTACTTTGATTGTGAAAGAGAATGTGTTAGTTAGTGTAAGTAAAATCCTGTAATAGGTGTCAAACTAAAAAGCCAGGTCCTTAGTGTCAGATGTTAGATTCAACATCTCTTCATTCACTCACCACACTTGAATCAAAGCAGAACATCTTACATAAAATACATCCTGTGGTCTTCCCTGTTGGCGCAGTGGTTAAGAATCCGCCTGCCAATGCAGGGGATACGGGTTCAAGCCCTGGTCTGGGAAGATCCCACATGCCACAGAGCAGCTAAGCCTGTGCACCACAACTACTGAGCCTGAGCTCTAGAGCCCACCAGCCACAACTACTGAAGCCCGCGTGCCTAGAGCCCGTGCTCTGCAACAAGAGGAGCCACTGCAATGAGAAGCCCGCACACTGCAACAAAGAGTAGCGCTGGCTCACCGCAACTAGAGAAAGCCTGTGTGCAGCAATGAAGACCCAATGCAGCCAAAAATAATAAATTAATTAAATAAATTTTTAAAAAGAATAGATACCTAAAAAAAATTTTTTTAAACAAATAAATTAATTAAATAAAAAAAAATACATCCTGGGCTTCCCTGATGACGCAGTGGTTGGGAATCTGCCTGCCAATGCAGGGGACGTGGATTCAAGTCCTGGTCCTGGAAGATCCCACATGATGTGGAGCAGCTAAGCCCATGCACCACAACTACTGAAGCCCACGTGCCTAAAGCCTGTGCTCTGCAGCAAGAAGCCACTGCAGTGAGAAGCTACACACCACAACGAAGAGTAGCCCCTGCTTGCCGCAACTAGAGAAAGCCCGTGCGCAGCAACGAAGACCTAATGCAGCCGTAAATAAATAAATATATAATGAAAATAAATAAATTAATTAAATACATCCTGAGACATGACTTTAGTTAAAAGTATATGTTGGGCCAAGTTAATGAACTTTCTAACCGTTCTTTCCCAATTCCAGGGCTGGTTTAGCACCAACGAACACCTTAATTCTATTTTATTCTCACTGCAAAAAATTTGAGTCAATACACATCCAATCCACATATTTACATTGTTGTGTTTGTAGCGTAGTTTGGGGATCGTAACATTGAGTCGTGCTGTAGAGGGTTGAGATCCCTGTTGGAGAATTGAAGTATGCTCTGCACAGCATTCGTAATTACCTCAATGTTTACAGAATTTATATACTGAGAAATATTTTACATAACTCAATAGCTTGCTGGGGGTGTATGCTATCAAAACAGTGATTTTATTTAAACACACATTTTTTAAAACATGCCCCCAAAGAGCCTGGCCTGTTGGAAGGATACGCAGGCCCAGTAGGTGCCTGAGGCAGGCACCTGTGCCCTGAACTTTTTCAGTACTAGGAAAAACCTTGATGGGACATATTGGAGGGTGGGGAAGCCAAGTAGTCCAGACTAAAGCATGCATTTCAGTTTATCAGTGTCATATTGGCTGTGGTTTTTTGTAGCAGATGTGAGTCTTACTCCATAAATTCAGGCATACAAGGTAAGTAACGTTGCTTTCTCTAAATCAAATTATATCTGAACCCAAAGCCCCATCTCACTAGGCCGTGTGGTGGGGGGGTGGGGCTGCTTGGGATTCAGTCTTCATTATTTGCTCACACGGGGTTGAGTGAGGGCCGCCCTCCCCAGGGTGGCCTGAGCATCTGAAAGGCTAAAAGTGGCACAGACATTAAGAGAGCGGCAGCACATCTTCACTTCATCATGAGGGCCCTGGAGACCCACATTTTCTGCACCCACGTGGTTCTTCAAGTCACTCATCTCTTCAATTTCCATGCTAGACTGGACCCGGAAAACTTTACTGAAGGTTTCAGGCAACAGTTTCCCACCCAGGGCTCTGCCACAAAGACACAGTGATGTGGTTCCTAGTCCTGGAGAAACTCACTTTCCCCTCATTCCTTCTGCTTCTACTCCTCACAGGCACCTCAATCCACCTTCTACTGGCTTAGTCTCCTCAAGGAGCTTAAGCCTGGGGTCGGGGGTGAATATCAGGAAGGGGATGTCTTGTAGAAAAGTCTGCTTTTGATTTTTATATCCCAAATCTCCTTGACGAAAGAGAACATGAGAAGCATGCCTGAATTTTTTTTGTTGCTCCAGACTTGGCAAAAATGCAGTGGAAAAACAAACACATATTAGGATGTCAGTTCATTATCCTGATATTTATTTTTAATTATCTGGGAGTATCAGGGATTTTAGTGATGGGAAAGCCACCATATCCCAAGATCTAGACATGCCTCCCCTCATTATCCCACCCATTGCAGCTGCTGTGAGGGGCCTGCTTTTCGGCTCATGACTTTTAAAAATTATCCCGAAGGACATATTTCTGAAAGCAGTTCCTTCCTGAGAAGAGACTAGGGGAGGAAGAGATTTCTATACCCAGGTGTACTGTCACTTGCTGCTCAGTGATAGCTTGTCTCCAGCCATTCTCAAGAAAATGAATCCAGGGAGCATAATAACAACAGAGAGTAGCCTGGGCAGTGGGCATTCAGTCTGTCTTTGCCCCCATTTGTCCTTCTGAGGCTTGCACTTTTCTCTTTGGAGAGCCAGGGAAAGCCGGACACACTGGTCACCACGCAAGCCTAAAATTGCTTCATCTCTGCTGCCCTGAACACTGCTCTGTGATTATTTTATGTTCACAGGGAGTATTAAATTCCTTCTAGCCTGGTCTTCGAGCAGAAAATCGTATTATTCTTTTAGTTTTGCTTTTTTTTTTTTCTTTAAATGGGAATTCCAGAATTTCCTCTTAAACCTTACTCTTCTCAGCTTTCCAGGGCTTTCCAGGTTCTTTTAGGTGTTGCAGTGACCCTGTTTTCTCTGAATGTAATTCACTCAGTGTAGATACCTGGCATCTGGAAGATATATTATTATATATTCAATGTCAAAGCCTGTTTCTATGCAATAGTGACACATGAATTTAGTCAAGTTTAATAGCTATTAAATAGTGGGACTTTATCATTGCTTTAAATATTTTGAAGTAATTTTTTTATTCCCTCTGCATTATTAGATCATTTCTGAAGCAGAACATGGTAAGGGCAAAACTGGAGAAATTGTGGTGGATGGCGTCTTGCTGGTTTCAGGCTTATGTCCAGATGGCCTTTTATCTGTGGATGGTTGAGTGTTACTGTTGTCTTTTATACCTTTTTTTTCTTTTTTTGTGTGTGTTACACGGGCCTCTCACTGTTGGGGCCTCTCCCGTTGTGCAGCACAGGCTCTGGACGCGCAGGCTCAGCGGCCATCGCTCACGGGCCCAGCCACTCCGCAGCACGTGGGATATTCCCGGACCGGGGCACAAACCCGCGTCCCATGCATCGGCAGGCGGGCTCTCAACCACTGCGCCATCAGGGAAGCCCTGTCTTTTGTATCTTTATATTTGGCTTTTTATGTCAGTTCTCTGTTTTTTGACATTATATCATACATCCTCCCCCCATTTTAGAAATGTAAACTGAAAAATTGTGATGTATCAACAGAATCATGATTGTAAGATGCCTTTCTTGTACAAGATATGCCAATATTTGTTTTAAATATAGTACCACTGTGTCTTCTCATTCATTTCTGAGTCTATAAAATGTGGATGTGTCAGTTCAGCGCCCCTCTCCAACCCCAGTACGTTTGATGTGTCTACATGATTTGATGAACCACTTTATATAACGTTTTGAGAATTACAAAAAAAAAAAAAAATCACACACAGAGAAATGTTTAACTGTTTAACTTTTATGGAACTTCTTGGAAACTATAACATCACAGATAGACTTTTACCTAAGTGGCTTAGCCTGATCTTTTACAAAAAAATTTGTATACTTAAATTCTTTGTAATAGTATCTAAATAATCACCTTCAGTCATAGTTTGTTTTTCTAAGTAAGAAAATGTGTTGTTGATTCTGTGTTTCATTATGTATATGGTTATTTGCTTTGCTAGAAAATGTGTTTTTCATTCTTTTCTCTATGGAAATACTTATACATATATATATATATATATATATATATATATATATATATATTTTTTTTTTTTTTTACTTACATTCTTAAAAATTCTTAAAATTACTTGCCATTATGGGGACACATGACTGCTTTATTAGGCCTCATAAGTGCAATGACAATTAGCTTACGTTGTTGAATTCAAGGCCTGAGAGAAACACCTAAAACCAAATTATGCTAGTAGCCAGGTTCCAAAAAAGACTAATGCCTCCTTTTCTGTTTCTCTTTTCTTCTGAATTCAAGAACTGCTTTGTGTGGTAATGAATCCTGAGTGTATTCCCTGAGGATGAAATTATATTGTTTTAAGATTCTAGGTCAGAAAGAGGTTCAAGAGAGCTCACAAACAGAAGATTCCCCAGATATTTGCCTGTTAGCCTGAAAGCAATGAAGGCATTGAGCTGTAAAAGAAAGGAAAGCAAGAAGGTGTCCACTTACTAATCTTTAAAATTTGTAGCCTTACTCTTAGAGTTTTTTTATGCTGAAACTCTTAGTAGTCCTTCTTCTTTTTCTTTTTTTTTAAGTAATCTTTCTTCAACAATGTTCTCTTTAATACAGAGAACACATACAACCTTTTAAGATGGTGGGAAAAAATACATTGTTTTCCTTTAGTGTGAAGTTCTTTGGCCACAGAGTCTATACAGGACTGTAGCTGTATGTGTTAGTATAACTGCTAGTTATAGAAGCCCCCAAAACAGTGTTTCTAGTGAGACCAGATGAAGATCTGCCTGGCTCAGTCAAATCAACCCACAGAGTTGCAAGAGATAATAAAATAGTTGTGTTAAGATGTGAAAATTTGAGGTGCTTCGTTATACAGCAAAAGCTAACTGACACCGGTGGTTTCTGACACTGCGCTAGAACTTGAAGGACACCCCAGCCCCAGCCCCCATCTCTTCAGTGACCAAGGAGATTTGAGAGCATAGTTTGGCTTAGGTTAAAGGAAAATAGAGGGGAGAACTTGCAGTGAAGGGCAGTGCTCCAGTAATCCAGGTTACAGGAAGAGATATTGAACCAGAAATGAAATAGGGAGGCCTGCAATTATGTTACTATGGGGGAGAAAATCGATACACAAAGATGAGTTAAATTGAATAATAATATTTCATGTTTCTGTAATATCTGTAGCAGAGACTTCTACTCAATATCCATTCTCACCTTCTTCCTTACTAGTATAACCATATATATGGGGGGAATGCAATGCGCTCAGTTAAAAGACTGTATTTCCCAAACTCTCTTTACAATGGGGGAGCCCAATGAAGTCATTGGTGGGGCTTCCAGGAATGATTATTAAGGCTCTCGGTTGGCAGCACCTTTTGCCATTTCCCTTCCTCCTTCATCCTGTTTGCAATGTGGCTGTGAGGGCAGGAGCTCTGAGAGCTGCCTTGTGACCATGAGGGCAAGGGCCACAACCTATGGAGGAGTGTATAGCTGGAGGAAACCTGGGTCCCTGATGACATGGTGGCATGTCTACCCCATCCATAGTGGTCACTGCTTGACATTAAGTAAGACAAAAATAAACCTCTCTTGGCCTATCTAGGATTTCAAACGAAACACAATCCAAAGGCAGGTGACCACTCTTCCCTGACCACTGGTGGGCTTCCCTGCCATTTCTACCACAAGACCACAGTGTTTGGGATTAACTTCTTGGACCTTAAATACCAACATATTATTTTGAATTCCAGTCAATGGCCAATGGCATCATGGACCTTCAGCCTGTAGTAGCATGGAATCATACTTGGGTCCCTTTGGGGAAACTAAAGACAGATGATTCAGCCATGACTCCCATAAATGTTGACCCTGGCCATCACCCAGCCCCTTGTCATCCATCCTCTCCCACTCTCTCATCCCCTCACTGTTATGGGCTCCCTCCTCTGGACACTAACTCCCACCGTTTCTGCCCCTTCCCCATCACACATACTCCAATGTCTGGTAAACAGACTCCATCTCTCAACCTTAGCTGAACTGAGCTCTCCCAGGGCTACTGCTCCCCCTGCATCCAGATCCCATGAAGCTGCTTATCCTCCCCCACTGCACGCTTTTCAGGGGCTGGAGTTGAGGGCAGCATCCTCATTGCTCCAACTCTTGTCCACAGTCGCTTCTTTCTCTACTTGCATGTAAAGGCCACTGTTCCTCGAAGGAGCAGTTAAATAACTCTTTGGCCCCCATCCTTCTAGCCATAGCCATCAACCATTGTGGTGACATCTAGCCAAATGACCCATTCAGAACCTGCCCTCACAGTTCTTTGACCTTCTCTATTCCTGTAACCATCTTCTCCTCCTCAGTCTCTGCCCTGTGGCCCCCCTTGAACTTGTCATCACCTCTGAACTGTTGAACTCCAACATCAAACTTTCCTGATTGATCTGGCTTGGCCTCTCCCGTTGCGGAGCACAGGCTCCGGATGCGCAGGCTCAGCGGCCGTGGCTCACGGGCCCAGCCGCTCCGCGGCACGTGGGATCCTCCCGGACCGGGGCATGAGCCCGTGTCCCCTGCATCGGCAGGCGGACTCTCAACCGCTGCACCACCAGGGAAGCCCTGGCTTTCTCTTCTTAATCTCCCCATGCTTATCCTTTGATCTTTTTAAAATGAAACCCCCATTCCCTTGACATTTCCATTTTCTCCCCATCTCTTGGTTTCTTCCTTGCTTGCCTCTCCTCTCTACTAAAACACAGCCTAGACCCCAAGGCCCACCATACCTTCAAAGACACCCTTGCCACTGCCTCCCCAAGGCCTGTGCTCTGGTGTCTTTCTGCCACAGCCGCCAGGCAGAGCCCCAGTCTGGATCAAGCCAACTGCTTTCTTTTCTCCATCTTGTCTCCAGGCTGTGAAGCACTGTGAGAGAAAAGGACAGACTGTGCAGACTGGGTCTGCAACAAAACCAAGATCTTCAACCTGCCACAGGCCCTGAGTGCTGCACGAATTTCTTACCGCTGAATGGTGCTGCCTGTCTGCTGGTATAGACTAGATTACCTTCACCAGGATCTACCACAACCTCCAGCCTCACGAGTGCATATAAACATTGAAATAACAATGGCGTGAGCCCTGTTTTTGCCTCCTCAGGAGGCTGAATGTCAGCGGCTGCCCAAAGCACTGAGTTAAAGATTTTGAGACCACATCTGGGCCTCTGTCCTAAGCAAGGAACGGTACCGAATGACCCCTTCTTCTCGGACACTTGATGCCTTCCTATAATTGCACTGATCTCTCGTGTGGCCTGATGTAGCCTATATTTGTGGTACTTTTCCTTTTTTCTTAGGCACACAAAACTTGTGGGATGACTCTGGAATATTTTTACCTGAAAATGTTTACAGATGTCAAGAACTGTTCCCCTACTTGCAAGCTAACAAGTTGGCCTGTCACAGTTTCATAGATAGCAGTAGAAAACATGAGACTCCTGGGTCAGAGGTGGACTATATTACCCACAGGACAACAGGTAGCATGGGCCTCAGGGTCACACCACTGCCCCTCGTCCCCCACCCCGAGTCTCAGAGGGGGTGGGGCAATGCAGAGGCGGGTCCAGGTGGATGGCGGGTACACAGTGAGCTTGTGCCACAGTGAGGAACTCTGAGTTGAGGAAAGCCCCAAACTTATAAGGGGACCCATAGCCAACCTGCCCAAACTTTGCCCCAGAAGGAGATATTTTTATCTTTGTCAGGAAACAAATCTGCTCTTGAGAAATAAGATACTATCTGTATCCTCCCAGGCTCTACCAACATCCTTGGTAAGATAGTACAGAACAAAAGCTGCCAATGCCTTTGTGCAGACAATAGGTGGAAACACAAGAGGTCCATGGAGAATGGCCTCTCAACATCAGACTCTTATTACCTTTCAGGGATCAGTGAGATGAAGTGATGCCAGTGAGAAAGACTGTAGCAAGGTTGGCTTCTTATAAATTTATAGCTTTGCAGATAACATTCTCACCTTTGGTACTACTGCTTTCTGAAATTTACTTTTCCAGTGCTGCTATTTAAATCTTGTTCCAATCAGACCATAAGATATCAGGTAAATTAGTTTCTGCAAAATAAACATAGAGTAAAATCATTCTACATTGTGAGAGAGAACTAACAAAATTTTATTTTTTTAATTTAATTTTTATTTTACATTGGTGTATAGTTGATTTACAATGTTGTGTTAGTTTCAGGTGTACAGAAAAGTGGTTCGGTTATACATACACATATACACATTCTTTTTCAGATTCTTTTCCTATATAGGTTATGACAGAATATTGAGTAGAGTTCCCTATGCTATACAGTAGGTCCTTGTTGATTATCTATTTTATGTATAGTAGTGTGCATATGTTAATCCCAAACTCCTAGTTTATCCCTCCCCCTCCCCCTGCCTTTCTCCTTTGGTAACCATAAGTTTGTCTTCAAAGTCTATCAGTCTGTTTCTGTTTTGTGAATACGTTCATTTATATCTTTTTAGAGTCCACATGTAAGTGATATCATATGATATTTATCTTTCTCTGACTGACTTCACTTAGTATGATAATCTCTAGGTCCATCCATGTTGCTTCAAATGGTATCCAAATATTTTAGAATATGTTATAATTTGATATTTTCCTCCAATAGTGGTTATTTGTTTTTGAATCAAGTATTCTTGCCTTTTAGAACATTTAAGAAATCTGACAGTAGCCAGTTGGATAGTGACCATTTAGCATCATTTCAAGTAAATGCAGTTCTTTTTGTAGGTGGAGTGCTATCAGACTGACAATCCAAGTCACGTATAGTTTCTCCCCAAGCAAGAATGAAGGGCAGGGGTAGTGGCTAGTTTAAAAGGGAAACATATGTTTCCCTTTTAAAAACTGGCTTTTATAGAGAAGTGGCCCTAACCATATTTGCAAGTAGATTTTTTTCAAATTCCTTTAACAGGCCTGAGGACCTTCAAGAAGGCTTAGGCCAGATCAACATTTAAAAGGCCATTGTAAATGAATTCAACCTTTTTTTTTCTCCTCCAAACAGTGACTGCAAATGCCAAATAGCTGCATTCTGTCTCCATTCAAAGCATTGTCCTGGTGCTTTGTGGATGCAGCTTCATTCTGTTTGGCCAGGGAATGACAAGGCAACAAGCAATTTGGGATTCCTGTAAATGTGTAAAAATACAGGTCCTTTTTCTTCTGTGGGGAATGGAGTTGTAGATTGGAGTAGTTATTTATGACCTCTGGGGAACACTTACATTTTTAAACATCCTGTTCTGCTTCATAAAAATTCGATCCTTAGCATACATGTGAAAACATTCTGTACAACAGTTTATCAATAGACTTAGAGGCAGTAGTAGGGGTGGTGAGGGTCTGGCCTGGAGCTGAGAAGGGCTGCCCCAAAGTGGGTTTAGGATAAAAAGTTTACATATGCATATATTTTTTTAACATCTTTACTGGAGTATAATTGCTTTACATTGTTGTATTAGTTTCTGCAGTATAACAAAGTGAATTAGCTATACGTATTCATATATCCCCATATCCCCCTCCTTCCTGAGTCTCCCTCGCACCCTCTCTATCCCACCCCTCTAGGTGGCTGCAAATGAGGTATCACCTCACACCGGTCAGAATGGCCATCATCAAAAAACCTACAAACAATAAATGCTGGAGAGAGTGTGGAGAAAAGGGAATACTCTTGCACGGTTGGTGGGAATGTGAATTGATAAAACCACTGTGGAGAACAGTATGAAGGTTCCTTAAAAAACTACAGATAGAACTACCACACGACTCAGCAATCCCACTACTGTGCATACATATGCATATTTTTGACAAAAACTTGTCCTATGTATATCTCTAATCAATTTGGTACTGTTATAGAAATTGTCTTTGATTTCTAGGTTGTGGTTTTGTTTGTTATGGTTTCTCCCACCCTGTGGCCACTTTCTAGAACATGATGAGTGCCGGATTCAATGAAATTAGGTAAGAACTAATTACCCTTTCCTTCTCAGTAATTTCTTTGAGAGCCTATATATGTATTTCACTGACAGTGTTCCTTAAAACACATTTGCAAGTGCCTTTTTCAGGTACAAAAATCATACAGAAGATTTGGTATGTCAATTTATGGTCATGTGTCATTTATGACAGAAACAGTACATATTACCAACCCAGAATTCCAGCCCTAGGTATATACTCAATAGAAATGCATCGTGGCACTTTTTGTAATAATCACAGTAGAACAACTCAAATATCCACACTGTCCCTTGCAAGCAGAATGGGTAAATAAACTGGTATATTTATTCAATGAAATATTACCAAGAAATGAGAATGAACAAACTAATGCTACTCACAGCAACGCAGATGAATTTTTTAAATGTGGCATTGATCAAAAGAAGCCAGGGAAGTCGCTGGCGGTCCAGGGGTTAGGACTCCGCACTCTCACTGATGAGGGCCCAGGTTCAATCCCTGGTTGGGGATCTAAGATCCCACAAGCCTCGCAGTGTGGCCAAAATTTTTTTTTAAAAAAGCCAGAAAGTACATACTGTATGGTTCCACTTATATAAGTTTTTTCCTCCCTCCACTTACAAACGTTTTGAGATCAGGGGCAATAACTCTATGGTGGTGAAGTTCAGACTGTGTTTACCCTTGGAGAGGGTGCTACGAGGGAACACAAGTGGGGGACTTTTGGGAGGGAGTGGTCATTGTTTCTTGATGCTTTTTAAAGGGACATGTTCACTCTGTGAAAATCTTTGAGCAGCACACTTAACAATTTCTGCACTGACTTTTGTATGTATGTGTTAGACTTCAATAAGAGATTTACTTTAAAAAGTAAAAGTATTATCTCCCCCCCCCACCCCCTTTAAGATGAATCTCATCTATGTGACTTGGTGCCAGTTGACTTGGGACATCTGGAGTGAATTCGTCTCTTAATATCAGGCGGGTTGTGACTGAAGGCAAATGGCACTGGAGTCTTGAGAAGTCATTTGGCAGGCGCTAAGGCCTGAGGGTTTCCTTTCCTGCTGCTCAGGAGCCTGGAACACAGGCTCACCTTCCCCACATCTGTTGCTCTTTCAGCACCGTGATAAAAGTTTCTGCATCCCCTTTCCTATCCCTGTTACTGTCCTCTTAAAAATATTTTTCCTCCCGAGTTTGAGCTGCATGCAGTTTGAGCTCCCCCGCTGAGAGGGAAACACTTTCTCTTTGCCTCATTCGGTTTCCAGACCCTCTGTCAGAGTTCCAGCAGTGCCCCCTCCTGGAAATTTATGCACATGTGTGTGGCTGCCAGCAGGCAAGCAGCAAAGGGCTTTCTTCAGCATCTCCTGCCTCATCTTGGCTCCGTTTCTCTTCTCAGTTTCTTGTGAACTCATGCTTCCTCTGGGTACCAAGAACCTTCCAATCAGTCACCCATGAGTTCTTGAAGAATCTTATCTTGCAGACCTCTCATTCTCTCCCAGTTCACCCCTATCAACATTTACTTGTTCAAGTCCCATTCTGCTGATCTCTGACAAGTAAAGAGAAATGACCCTTATAAGAAAAATGTGTAAGGCAAAAACAGTTGGCAGTGTAACCTTCCCTAAGTAATATTTGCTCTTTTGTAATAGCAACTTCCAATGCCTTCATACAAAGGAAAAAGTAAGAAGGAAATTTCAGCACCATGTAAGATCAGGGATTCTCTTCTGATGATTCAAATCACACAACTACATTAAGACAGGTGCTGAGTCAGTGTTTGCCTGTAGCAAGCAACAGAAACAGACCTCCACTAAGCTATAGCAAAGGGAAATTACAGTAAGGAAACAGAAGTATGCAGGTGGATGGAAAGACCAGAAATCCAGCCTTGGATATGAGCTGCAGGGTTAGAAGCAGAACAATGGGAAAAAGCCATTGTTGATCAGGAAGCCACCACTGCAGGAATAATCTCTTACTATGTTACTCTCCACATTATTCTGCTTGAAATTCACATTCCAGGGAGGGTGTACAATCAGCCCCGCTTGGGTCATGTAGCTGCCCCCTGGCTAGGGCAGAGCGGCCTGATGGACTGTTCCGAAGGTAGGCTGAAAGCCAGGTGGCCAAAACCCACAAAGTCCACCACGTGGACCCTGTCACATAAAAGCTGGTATTGAGTACATGTAATTGTCCCAGCCAACATACCAAACTATGTGATTTATTCTTGTCATTTAACTAAGGAGTTGACGCCTTCATTCTCTTCGGCGGCTAGAAAAATAGGTGGTGTTTGGGTCAGGTTTGAAATGAATAATAACTAGCAAAAATTAGTATCGTATGCACCAAATCATGTGGCAACTACAAAGTATTAGGTTGTTATGGGGGAAAATGAGGCTGAAATGGAAAAATGCTTCTCTTGGGTACCATAAATCAGAATGGTACACTTATGGCCAAATGTGTCTCCCACTGAAGACTTAGAAGACCTGGGATGAGCATGGTTCCCCTTTACATTGTCGTTTCTGATGAATGGTCCCTTCTGGCAGCACGCCCAGGTCATGCTGGGAAAGGGGGGCTGTGGATGGTGTGTACAGTCATGAGAATAAGCCTTGAGGCTACAGGGTGCGAACACGAAAGACAAAAGGAGCAGCACAGACCAATGGTTTTTAGTTCAGTGATCACATCTTGCTCCTCTGATGAACTGCTGTTACAAAACGACTTTTTTTTTTTTTAATTTATTTATTTATTTTTGGCTGAGTTGGACTTTGCTGCTGCAAGTGGGCTTTCTCTAGTTGCAGCGAGCAGGGGCTACTCTTTGTTGCGGTGCACGGGCTTCTCACTGCAGTGGCTTGTCTTGTTGCGGACCACGGGCTCTAGGCACACGGGCTCAGGAGCTGTGGCTCGTGGGCTCTACAGCACAGGCTCAGTAGCTGTGGCACATGGGCTTAGTTGCTCCACGGCATGTGGGATATTCCCGGACCAGGGCTTGAACCCGTGTCCCCTGCATTGGCAGGCGGATTCTTAACCACCACACCACCAGGGAAGCCCCCAAACGATCTCCTTTTAAAAGAAAAACCTGAGAACCAAAATGCAGTGAGGCATTTAATGGAGCAGTCCACATCCCTGGCAGACACATTCCTGCTAGTACCAAGCCACTCTGACAGAGTGAAATCCCAGTGGGTGGGCTTCAGTTCAGATCTGTTAACCACAAGGCGGCAGGCAACTGAGTAGACAGGCAGAGGCGTTTGAGTTGGCATCCGTTTATCCCATCTCTTTTTGTACTTTTTCTCCATTTTTCTGAGTACATGGAATTTTAAAGCATCCCCAGTAACAAACTAGTGTAAGTATTGTTTTACTTCCTCTGAATTTCCATCATATGATATGTACCACCAACTGATGGAAGCCAGGCTTCCTTCATTCTCTACCAACCTGTTGCCATAAATCTGTGGTACAATAACTTACATTCTAGAGAAATGGCAAACTGGACAAATAGTGTGGGAAAGGAGAGCAAGAGGTATGGAAACGACCTAACGATTACTCCCAGGGGCTTCCCTGGTGGCACAGTGATTGAGAATCCACCTGCCAATGCAGGGGGACATAGATTTGAGCCCTGGTCCAGGAAGATCCCACATGCCGCAGAGCAGTTAAGCCCGTGCGCCATAGCTATTGAGCTTGCTCTCTAGAGCCCGCGAGCCACAACTACTGAGCCTGTGTGCCTAGAGCCCGTGCTCTGCAACAAGAGAAGCCATTGCAATAAGAAGCCCGTGCACCACAATGAAGAGTAGCCCCTGTCCGCCGCAACTAGAGAAAGCCTGTGTGCAGCAACGAAGACCCAATGCAGCCATAAATAAATAGATAAATAAATTTATTTTTTTTTAAATATATTACTCTGGGTACAAGAGGATGTTAAATGGGAATTTTCCTGACTTGGAGCTTCACCCAACTCTGAGCTCAGTGTTAGGTGCCCGCTGGGTACTTTTATAGAGGGACATGCTAGACCATCTTCACAGTACTAAGTGGGGAGCCCAACACTATGTCTGCCACCCATGGCCTGTCACCCCTTTTCTACTGACATACAGGAGAAGACAAAATTGGAAGATGGCTGTTAGAATTCTAGAAGCTTCCTCCCGCCTCCCAGCAAGTGGTGGGGAACTTGAAAGAACTATCCAGAGAGATTGACAGGTGCTCCTGAATTGAATTGAAAGGGCACTAAAATGGTGCATGATTTGCTCAAAAAACTGGACAGTTGAGTCAGCTGGGCCTGCTTAAGTCTACGTATGACTGCAGAGGGAGCGGCCTCTGCTTCCAGGGTTTGGTGCGGGCAGAGCTGCTGGGACTTTGCCAAGGGCTAAGTGCACATCAAGCAAGTAGCTGGGTTGTTCTGGAAGGACCTCGCCCAAGAGGCCTGTCTGCAGGTGAGCTGATCCAATAGAAAAAGGCTGGGTGGGACGTGCCATCAAATGCAGGAGCTGGTGGTCAACCAGTGTATCATCTGAACCAGAGAATCGGTAAGTAAGGGCCCCTCAACAAGGGGGTGGGGTCTCCAAAATATCCTCAAAGTGAGAGCACAAAAAGAACAAAAGAAGCAGCCTTTGTATATCAACACACAGAGAGCTCCAATACCAGATAACAACATCATTAACTGAATTCGTTTCCTGTGGCTGCCATAAAAAACTGGGTGGCTTAAAACAGAAATGTATTCTCTCACAGTTCTGGAGCCCACAAGTTCAAACTCAAAGTGTTGGCAGGACCATGCTCCTCCCAAAAGCTCTGGGGAGAATGCGTCCTTGCTTCCTTCAGCTTCTGGTGGCTCTAGGAGTCCCTTGGCTTGTGGCTGCATCACCCCAACGTCCACCTTAGTCTTTACGTGGCTTATCCTCTCTGTGTCTTCTCCTCTTCTGTCTCTTCTAAGGACACTTGTCACTGGATTTAGGGCCCACCCAGGACTGTCCCTACTGGGGCCATCCCTTCAGTAAGGGATGATCTTACTGAAAATCTTTAACTTAATTATATCTACAAAGACCCTTTTTTTGATTAAGGTCACATTCACAGGTTCCAGGGTTAGGGAGTGGACATACCTATATTGGGGGAGTGGGGGGGACCATTCAATTCACAATACTAATCAAATAATACCTTTTTACCACTCTTCCTCTTTCTGCCCTCACCCTGGGCAGACCAGAAAATAGTGCAGGAAGCAAAGAAAGGGTCGAGTAAGGAGAGTGAAGAAATTAGTACAGGTGTCTTTCCCTTTGCTGGGCCACAGAGTTACACATCACACCTGAGCTGAGCAAAGGTCAGCACTTTGAATTGGTTGAGTAATAGAAGTTCTGATACTAGATTAGAATGGATTTAGCAACCTAAAAGTAAGATTGTTTCTTTATACCTGAAAGTGACTAGAAAAGCTGTGTAGAGGCAGGGGAAGGGGAACTGGATGAAGGTAGTCAAAAGATACAAACTTCCAGTTATAAGATAAACAAGTAATAGGGATGTAATGTACAATATTATAAAGATAATTAACAATTGCTGTATGTTAAATATGAAAGTTGGTAAGAGTAAATCCTGAGAGCTCTCATCACAAGGAAAACATTTTTATTTTATTTTGTATTTATATGAGATGATGTTCACTAAACTTATTGTGGTAATCATTTCATGATGTATGTAAGTCAAATCATTATGCTGTGCATCTTAAACTTATACAGTGCTGTATGTCAATTATGTCTCAGTAAAGCTGGAAGGAAAAAGAAAAGAAAAGCTGTGGGATCTGCTCAAGCCTCAAGCTCCAGCCCTGGAGCAGCCGAGGGGCAGGAGAGAGCCAACAGAGCTTGTTTCAAGGCAATGGTAAGAAAAAACTAAACGTTTCTTCTTTCTTACACCCTACAGAGCCCGGCCTGTTCAATAAAGTAGATTAATAGGTGTCTCACTTTGGTCTTGTGATAGAAGCAATTTTGTAGCAATAGGCTTTTGAAACTAGTCTCTGAGGTTACATCCAGGATAAGCTTGCAATGTTTCAACAGTTTTTAAAATGGAGTCGCTGCTGCTGCTTTATTAATTACAGCTTTAGTCTTGGTCCTGTCTTCCCTCCTTCTAGGTAAGGTTTATTACATTGCTCTGTCATAGAATCGTCCTGCTTCCTGACAGCATCCAATCCAGAGCAAAACCCTGCTTCCTTTAACCTTCCCCCAAGTTACCCTCCAGAAGGCTGCCACTTTCTCCATTTGTTGCTAAGACCACCTATCACGTAGTCCAGATGCAGGCGCTAAGAGAAGGCAAGGTATGCAGGGGTAAGCATATCAGTACTCACCTAAGGAGCCGCAGCCTCCTTCCCATCCACGTACCCACATTTTACCCGACTGTAGGAGACCCGAGGGAGGAGACTTACATTGCTGACATCAAAGATGAGTGGGTGTGGACAGCGTTTAGGCCCAGACCAGAAAGGGGCTCCTGAGCTTGTAAGCTAGGAAAACAGAAAGATTGGGGGGAGTGGGACCTGAGAGGAGAGGTCTTTCTGGTAATTGTGACTCCTCATTTTCAAGCCCAGAAGTCCCAACTTAGTGTATCGCTGGGCACTCACTTTGTGCCAGACACAGAGCTATTTATGAAACTTTTACAGATTGCCAGGCATGTACTAACATAATTAATTTATTAACTTAATAAATATCAATTAGCCCTCATAAAACTCTCATGAAATTAGGTCACCATTATTCCTACTTCCTACATGAGGATACTGAGGTACAGATAGGAAATACATGATTAGTCCCAACATCAAATGCAGCTGAGACTTGAACCCACCTGGGTCTCGTGCTCTTAACACCAAAACTTCTCTTCTACAATCCCTATAGGCCTGACTGGGAATCTGGAATGACTCATCTCATATCTAAGGGAAATAGGTGCCAAGTATCTTGCTTGAGAGAACAGGGATGGGCAGGTAGAGGAGAGAGGTCGGGAGGAACAGGTCTTTGACTTCAAAAATCACTCGCTTAATCATTTTATGAGATCTCTGGGACTTGGTGGGCTTGCCACACTGGATTAACTGCAACGAATCATGTCAAAAGCGTGTAGCAAACTGCTTCCAGTAAGCCTATTCTGACAAATGGACCACACGAGAGTGTAGTACGAGGTTCGGAGGAAAGCTGTGCAGCAGCTGCCTGATGTTGTTGGAGTACTGGGTGTGCCAGTGGTAGTAAGCCCAGGTCACAGTCAGCCCACGTATATGGCCGCTGAAGCACCAGGCTGCGCTGCACAGCCTCCAGCACCTCCAGGGGTTGGGTGCCTGCCAGGTGCAGTGTTTGCTCCACAAATGTTGAATCTCTATCAAGAATTAGAGGGGACATAAACTCAGAATTACACAGTGATCCCAGAGTGAGCTTAACTCCATGAAAGGTCAGTGCTGACTCCCCAGGTTATAAAGCCCAAGGAATCATTAGTTTATTCGAAAAGTAGGCCAGGTCTTAAGTGTTATACTAGTTACAGAATGCTTTGACTGACAGGCAGGAGACAGGGTGAGCGAGGATTTGGACAGACTTACTCACATTAAGTACCGGTTGACGTTTTCTGCTGGCTGCTTGAGGAGACCTTCAAACTCATCCCGAGCCCACTGCAGACAGAGCAAACAAACACTACGTGGTTATGGGAAACAAATAAGTTTCTGTAGGCATTAGGAACACCATCAGGAAATACAGCAAATAGGAAGAGCATGGCTGCTATGGGAGAAGAGAGGAAGGAGGCCCTTCTAATGTGGCTCCTCAAACTTGTCAAAACCCCACCACTTCAATTTAAAAACCAATGATCTTAATCTGGGCAGAGGTTAACACACAAGTGTACATTCATGCAGAATCTATTAATATGTACACCTTACCCTAGATATGTCATGCCTCAATAAAAGAAAAAGTTCACACCAAAAATAAAACATGAACGATCTCTATGCAGGTTCTGGGGACTGGGCAGAAAGTAAGATAGAGGTTTGCCCCCTGAGAATTAGGAGGTCGATAAACAGTCACTGGTGAAGTGATCTGGAGCATCTTGATGCTGGAAATCCAGGTTCAAATGCCAGCTCTGCCACAGTTTTGTGACCATCAGGTGTATCTTCACTTGTGTATCCTCATTTCAAAAACATACACTCTAACAGTAAAACTATACCTCATGGAGTTAATATGAAATAAGCAAACATGTACACATTTAAAGCTTAATTTCAAAGTCACAAGGACATATTAAGTGTAAATGCTTTACGGAAGTCCTGTGAGAGTTACTACTGTCATTCCAATTTTACAGATAAGGAATCTGAAGCATGAAGAGGTTAAGTCCAAGGGCACGTAGTATCTGTTTTTAAAGCCTTTTTATTGGCCTTTCTGCATGCTAGGTAGAGAGAAACACAGTAATAGAACCATAAGCTAGCAGAGGTTTTATATAGAGAGAAATGAACCCACACACACAAACATATCTTTTTCTCTCTCCGTCTCTCTGTATCTACACACACACACACACACACACACCCCACCCCTCCCACCCCCCCAAACATGGGATGTATGGACAGGGAGAAAGACACATACTGAACTGAGTCCACAAGTATAAACTCATCCATTCTGGAAGGAAAAGTGACACACTGAACTGTTACTGCTCATTTTCTTCCTGTTCCCATACTTCCTAAACATAGCCTCAAAGACTGCATTAACAATCAGTTTGATAAAATGATAGTTATTTGTGGTTTGAAAGGGGGCTGTAATTAGGGCCAAGTTCTGAGGGCCAGTTAATGGGGTGCTTTTACTTTGTCAGTCTACATGATAGGTATGCTGTTCTGTATGTATGTGTACTATATAAACACAACTATGCTGACAAGCTATTAAACATACTTTGGGAAACAATCAGAAAAGTAGTCCTAAATATAGACTTAATATTAGAGATATTTAAATAACTAGCAGAGATGATATTAATTTTATTCAACAAGAAAATAGTATCCTGTATACAAAGAAAAATATCCTTACTTTTTAGATATACACTTCTTACATAAAGTACTTTACATGGTATAAATAATACTTCCCTGTATGTTTCCAAAATAAAAATTTCAAGTTAAAAATAAATCATTTTGAAAAGCTTAGGCTGCTAGGTTTAAAGTGAGTGAAGGAGAGTTAAAGAGAGGGCAGATGTTACATACACTGAGGCTTCATCATCTGAATAAAAAGAGTTTGGCATCTGAGACACTGTCCAGGTACGTATCTGTTCCACCTCTTTCTCCCTGCAAGGATGATCACCTGCAAAGTGTGCTCGATGGCATTCGGGAAGTTCTTCAGTGTGCAGATGGGGATGGACTTCTCAGGAGGGTCCTGGCTGGAGCTGTATGACTCTGTCAGGAAGGGGATAACCACTTGCACATTACCCTTGGTACCCAGTGTGCCTGACTCCAGAAGTGGCTTACGGTAGTACACACAGCAGCGGTCCATATACGTGCCTGTGAGAAAGTTGTAGCAGGTGACGGTGGGGAAAATAACATCAGGATACGACACGGTGACACACACTCCCTAAAACACACACATTACTCTCCCCTTGTCCTCACCCACCCCCAAAACTCACGGGCATCCACCTAGTCCAAGGCATTGGCCACACCATCCAGGTTTTGGAAGAAGTTATCATCATACACATGCTCTGTGTGAGGGCCCACACAGTTCTGATGGCTCATCACCCGTATGTGTGGATTTATCTGGCTCACAGCTGCAGCAGCTGTATCAGACTTCAATTTCTGGGTAGGGATGGAGAAACAGAACTGTCATTCATATAATCACCCAACAAAACTTTACAGAGTTGTTCTGAAAACGGATTTATGTAATGATGCACAAGACCTAGGCTCTGAGGTCAGGACGCTCTGCGGTCTATGACAAATGCCACACAGCTTGGGCTGGGACAAATGGGGAATGGGTGAATAAAAAAGGAAAACAGTGATACAATAAGAGACAATGGCTCGAGTATCTGTTCTTTTGTCTACCGAACATCCATTATTGTTTTTAGTTACTAGCACCCAGAGTTGGAGTGCATTCACCCAAAGAAAACCAAGGTCCTCTGAACTTACAAAAACAAAAAGGATCCTCTGAAAGTCCAAGTCAGATCACATTCCTCTCCTCCTCAAAACCCTCTATTGATTCCCACTTTCACTAAGGGTGAAATGAGCTGGTCCCATTACTTTTACAACCTTCTCTCTTACCATGGTCTGTCTCTGTCTCTACTCCTTAAACACAGCAGGCATATTCCAACCTCAGGGTTTTGCTCACACTGTTACCTTCACCTGGCATACTCTTCCGTGAGATTTCTTCCTCTTCTCTTATATCATCTTTAATTCTCTGTGGAATTACCACCTTTCCAATGAGGATTTCCTTTACCACACTGCAAACCACCTTTTCACGGCACTTCCAGTTCTTTACCTTGTTTTTCATTCTTGCCGCTACACAGTATTTTTCACCGTCTTATGTTCTAACCACATACTGTGCTACTGTATTTATTATTTGCTGTAGCAGTTGTTCAAAATAACAATCTTAAAAAGAGGTTGGTTTTTTTTTTAATGTGATGCACAGCTATCAAGATTTCCTACATTAGACATTTAAACTCAGAAAATGTTAAAATATTATTACTCCATTTAAAAATGGAGGGGCTTCCCTGGTGGCACAGTGGTTGAGAATCTGCCTGCTAATGCAGGGGACTCGGGTTCAAGCCCTGGTCTGGGAGGATCCCACATGCCGCGGAGCAACTAGGCCCGTGAGCCACAACTACTGAGCCTGCGCATCTGGAGCCTGTGCTCCACAACAAGAGAGGCCGCGGTAGTGAGAGGCCCGTGCACCGCGATGAAGAGTGGACCCCAATTGCCACAACTAGAGATAGCCCTCACACAGAAACAAAGACCCAACACAGCCAAAAATTAATTAATTAATAAAAATGGAATAATTCCATTATATAGTACAAACATTATGAAAAAAACTCCAATACAAAACTTTAATGACAGGAGTCAAACTGTATGTAGTTTTGCAAATTTAAGTTCCATAATATCTTAGAAGATAGCTGTATTTTCATTATCTGCTGCCTTTAATCTATTACATGTTCTGCTTGAAAGACGTGAGGGATATCCAGCCTTACATAAAAATGTTTCAATAACATTTTCAGATGACTGTTGATATTTTTTAAAAAATACATCAAAACTTGACAAGTGATAGTACTTTAAAGTTTAGTTGCAAGGTGAAATACTGAATCCACATCAATAGCCACTGTCTTTCTCTGTATTTTGAATGGTTCTTTAGTTAATGCACAATTCTGTACCATCATGAATTGGTTTGGTCATTTGGAAAATACTGTGTCTCTGGGTTAGGGACAGCCTCCTAGAGCAGAGTGGAAAATTACCCTTTCACCTGATCAAATGAGGATAAAAAGGACATAATGTCTTAGTATTCTTAAAACAGTTGTAATATTTTGGACTTGAGGAAAGAGTGCTGCCAACCTCCACTGCATTTGAGAATCTCTCATTTACTATGTCTTCTCACTAGACAAAAGCAGAAACCATTCTTTTGCTATCTTATATATTCTAACTACTTAAGTAGTACGTAGTATTTGCAAGATAAAAGGAAAGGAAACATAAACACTGGGCAAGCAAAAATAACACTCAGCTTTACAGAAGACTTCCCAGATAGATCCCTCTATAAGCTAGCTTCTATAGTTCCACATCAGCCGTAAACAAAAACCAAAGGAAAAAAAATGGGTGGGGACAGGTGTAAACTCACAAATGAAAGATGTCTTAACTTCTCAATAAATATCTGCTGGAAGGAAGACTGAATGGTAGAGAAAAAGAAATAAGGGAAGAACTGAAGGAAAGAGAAACAAAAACGTCCTAAGGCGGGCTTCCCTGGTGGTGCAGTGGTTGAGAGTCCGCCTGCCGATGCAGGGGACACGGGTTCGTGCCCCGGTCCGGGAAGATCCCACATGCCAAGGAGCAGCTGGGCCCGTGAGCCATGGCCGCTGAGCCTGATCGTCCAGAGCCTGTGCTCCGCAACGGGAGAGGCCACAGCAGTGAGAGGCCCGTGTACCACACACACACACACACACAAAAGTCCTAAGGCAATAAGACAGATAACAAGAAAAAAACAGGAGAAAAGTGAGAGAAACAAAGCTCAACCACTTACCACGTCCATTCCACTCACCCTGATATCCCAAGGCCGGAACAAAAACTGTCAATTCAGATTGGATTTTTCTACGGTGTCCATTTCTGTAATGGTGACCGGCCCGCCCTCCCCGCAGTCTAGCCCAATCATGGCAAAGTTCTTGAGCAGCTCACAGCCAACGGCCCCTGCACCCACCTGGGAGGTGGCCAAGAAGAGAGACACAAGATGGTTAGGGTCACTGGCCTAACAAAGCCACTCATCAGTCCTCATTCCCCCTGGAGATGGCAAGAGGGGGTAAGAGGATCTACTACTGCATATTTAAGTCCCAGGGCCATAAAAATCCATGGTCATCTAAGGAAAGAGGCACAAGACCGGGGAATAAAGGACCTGGTATGAAGAAAATGGAGAAAGGGATGAGATGAGGGTACAACCAAACACCCTCCCTTTGTAAGCCAAGAGGAGACTCCAGAAGAGGTGGCCAGGGGCTAGGGGACATAAAGGTAGGTTTTGACCAGAAGGATCTCTCTCACCAAGAAGTATCTCTGCTTGCCCAGCTTCTCTTGCAGGCCGGAGCCAAATACAGCCACCTGCCCATCATTAACAGTTCTGGCACTGAGTCATGTGAAGGGAAGAGAGGGTTAGAGAAAAGTCACCTTAAAAAGAACCACAATAATGCCTTCTCCATGGGCCCCAATCACATACTGGAAGGCACGTGTCCTCTGTAAAGGCCTCTTGGTCCTCAGGGAGACACTCAACGGCATCAAAGTACAGCCACTGCATAAGAGGCATAAACTTTCCAGAGCAGGCCTGAGGAGGGGGTAAGAAAGAGGAAGTGATCACTGGTTAATCAGAGCTGGACAGCAAACAGCGGGGCCGGGAAGGAACCTGGCCCACTCCCAGCACTGTCCTTCTCCACTTGCACTGACCTTCACAACCTCCTGGGCAGCCACGCCCCCAATGAAGGAATTTATGGGTGCCAGATCCCCAGCAGCCACATAAGCCAGCTTCTGGATGAGGTCTTCATCCAGACTCTTTTGCTGCACTGCTGGCAGAGCTTGAGCATTCACAGCCTGTGCTAGGGTCTACAGTTCTGTTGCATCCTCCTGGAAGGAGAAAAAGAACAATCACACCGCTGTGGGGAAAGGGAGAGGTAGAAAAACTAAATAGATGAAGAGGCATAGTGGAGCTTTGGTTCAAGGACCTGGCTGACTTGCCCACCCATCTACCTCATTGTGGGGCCGAGGGGGCTGGCCATGCTGGGCACAGAACTGGTGCAGGGCCTGGAAGCCAATGTGCAGCTGAGGAGCGCGAGAATACTTGGCAAAATCTGTTATCACGAAGTCTGGCTCTGCCAGTGAAGTGGGCAAGGATTTCTGTGGAGAGCAAGATATCAGAACGAAGAAAGTAAAAAACGTAGAGATGCCTGGAACCCTACAGCGTACACTCCTGCTCATACTCACAAAGCTTATCTCCTTAGTTACTTTGACCTGACAATGCCTCCACAGATATAGTCAGAGAAATTGGAGATATCACAGATACTAAAGGTGTAGGGACCTGGGGGATGAAAAGAATGAAGGGTTATCTGTCAATTCACTCCCTCTCAAGACCAACAGCACTATCAAAACAGAAATGGGAAAACCTCCCACTCCCTTCCTCCTCCAACGCCCTCCCCCATATTGTGGGAGTTTGGAGTTAACAGATGTAAGCTATTATATATAGAATGGAAAAACAACAAGGTCCTACTGTAGAGCACACGGAACTCTATTCAGTATCCTGAGATAAACCTTCATGGTAAAGAATATGAAAAAGAATGTATATATAGATAACTGAGTCACTTTGCTGTAAAGCAAAAAGTAACACAACATTAAATCAACTATTCTTCAATTAAGAAATATAAATAAGGTATAGAACATCATTAAAAAAACAAGAAAAACACAATGCTGATTTCTTCATACAGCACAGGTACCTATGTCTAAATGCCACTCTAGAGAAAAAGAAGTAAGCCCTGCAAGAATCCAATGGCAGCTACATAATTTCTCTAGAACAAACTCAAAAATATTAAAGGAACACAAAACACAACTCCAAAAAACTAACATTCACAATTACCTTCCATCCATCAAAACTTACCAGAACACAGATCTGTGGCTTTAAGTTTTCATCAAATTTGTAAATTTTTGGCCATTATTTCTTCAAAAACTCTTTCGGCCCACCCCTTTGTTGGGAATTTCTTTGACATGTGAAATATATTTATAATAGTTGTTTTCATGTTCTTGACCAGTGCTTTTACATAACAGATGTGATTAACAAAATTAACACACAAGAAAAAAAATTAGGAAATTTAACAAAGTAGAAGAAACTATCCGAAATACAACAAAGAGTGGGAGAAAAAGACAAAAGAGTCAAGTGGCTTAATATACATGTAATTCGAGTTCTGCAAAGAGATAACGGGGTGGCAGTGAGCTACGAAAGTAATATTTTCAAAAAGAATTACGGCCAGAAATTTTCCCAGTTTGATAAAACTATAAACCCATAGTTAATATAAATTTAATAAACTGCAAAAGAGACATGGAGAAAACTATACTAATGTATATCATAATCCCATTGATTAAGATCAGTGATAGAGAAAATAAGCACATTAGATACAGAAAAACAAGGATAAGAATAGCAGACTTCCTGTGGAAAATAAGGCAGGAAAGACAATAGAGCAGTATCTTTAAAGCAATGAAATCTAAAATGCTACACTCTCTAAAAACATCTTTCAAAAACACAGGCAAAATGAGATTTCAAGCATTAAAAAGCTAAAAGAATCACCACCAGCAGACCCCATTCCACAACATATGTTAAAGGCTTTCTTTGGCAGAAGAAAAATGGCATCAGATGCAAATCTAGAGCCACAGAAAAGTATACTGGAAATGGTGATTATGTGGGTAAAAATAAACTTTCTTAAATCTTTTCAACAATACAACTGTGAAGCCAAAAATGATGTATTGAGAAGTTTATGGCACACACAAAATATACGATGACAGCAAATGGTGAACCAGAAAGTGGAAATATTTTGTTGTAAGGTTTTCTTTAATATGTGTGGTGATGAAGTATCACTTAGAGATTGTTATACTATACATTCTAAACCAGTTGAAAGAAAGAAAGAGATATAGTCAATGGGCCAAAAAATAATAATGGAATCAAATACTAGTGGTATAAACCTTTTCTGTCAGTAGCTCAGTTCATATGTCTTTATTAAGGCTACGTGGACACATCTCTTCTAAGTCCCAAGTCAGATTTCAGAGAGGCATCTCCTCCTGGACTTTGGTACAAGTCAAGACTACAGACATGTGTCACCTCTTGGCCTGTGGGTCAGTCCACACCACAGGGACAATTCTCTCTTTGATCTGGGCAACCATTTCTTGCCCTCCCAGTATTGGCATACCCAGGACTTCGGTCTCTAGGGGAGAGATGTCACTGAGTTCATTCATGCCCTGAACTTCCGTGAAGGAGACGAAGTCACCGTTCTCAAACCCGTGTCGGGCCTCATCCAGGCAGGTTACAACACCAGGGTTGTCCTGGTTGGAAGAGAAGTAAAGAAAGCCTTAGAGGTAGGATCAGGGTACCAGGAGCGTAAAGAAGGACCATGGCTACCCATATGCCTGCCAGAACCCCTGGGGCCTATCTCCTTACCTCGGTAACCATAGAGATCATAGCACTGAGAGTCTGCTCCCCATTGGAATCCGTCAGGATCATCTCCTCTCCAAAGTCGCAGAACAACTGCCTGTAAATGGAGACAACAGGACTGGTGCCTGAGACCCTTAGATATAGTGAATACTTCCTAAGAAAGATTAGCCATCACAGCCGGCAATCAGTGCTCGTGCCAACTGGGGAGAGGTGAACATGGAGAGTGGAAAGCCTGGTGGGCTGAGAGTAGCATTATGGCACTGGGAGCCAGGGGGTCTTAGCCTGGGCCTGGGAGGAGCTGGGGATAAAGGCAGAAGCAGGCACTCACCCAAACAGACCTCGAGTGTCTGCCATGACCAGCTTGATTCCATGGCTGTGACAAAACTCACCCACCCGCAGCTGGTCCTCCAAAGGAGAGTTGGTAAGGACCACCACCTGTAACAAGAAGGAAGCTCACGCAAAGGGACTGGCATTGGGGTGAAGGGAAATAAGAAAATAAAGGAGAAAGGCAGGCCAGGGGTTGGCAGAACGTCAGGACTAAAGCTTACTGGTTCAGACCTTTTCTACAAATATTTACGAAGTATGTGTGTCATACTTAGTGAGGGTAAAACTCAATGAAGAGAAATACGAAACCCCACACTATGACAAGAAAAGTAAAGCAGTATTAGGAGGATGGAATTTTAAGAACAACTAACTCATTTATTTGAAAAACACCCATTCCTGCCTGCCCACAACCCTGCATGTCCTGGGAGTCAAACAATGAGTCACAGTCTGTTCCCAGTCAAAGTTTGGGTTTATCCCCAAACCCTACACTCATTTGCTTCAATTCTCAAATAAAACAAAACAGAACAAAGCAAAGTCTGCTCAGCGATGATGTGTAGGAAGTCTTTGAATTCCTTTCCTTATTCACCAAGATACGTTTGTACTGCTGCATCAGGAGTTCCAGTGCCCAAGTTCTCTGGGAAACCCCAGGGAAAGCACCCACAGGGCTGGTCCATTAAATAAATACTGAGCAAACCAACCAGGAAGAGGATCTGAGAGTGTAAGTCAGGTGGCAGGGTGATGCTGCAAAGTACCTGGAAACCACTAAGGGAGTCATCAACAAGGGCCCCAGTGTAGGTGGTGACAGGCACATAGCTGTTGAGTTCAGCAAGGCGGGGCTGTGATGTCTCAGCCCGGTTCTTACCGATGTCCTCCTCCCTTAGGTAGAACTACAAGGAGGTACAAGAAGGAAAGGAGTGAAGTGAATGCAGACACCAGGGGGTTTGGTGCTTGGGCAAGGGGAAGGGATACAGGAAGAGGTACCTGGGATGAGAGGTCAGCCCACTGGGCAGTGCCCTGGTCATGGAGGGTGACAGCTTTGACCCCACCAAGGATGATGTTCTTCGCAATCTCCACCCCTAGGCCCCGAAGGCCTGACACCAGCACAGTGGAAGTCTGGAGATGCTTCATAGCCTCATGGCCCAGGACATACCTGCCAGATTTGAAGGAGACTCTAGGTCAGGGCTTGGCCCACCCAACTCTATCCTCTCTGTGCCCCCTCCTGCTTCACATTTCCAGGCTCAGCCATACTCACAGCTGCCGGGAGTAAAGACCCTCATCTATGTCTGTTGCACTGCCTGTTTTGGGCATATTCCCTAGGAATGGAGGGGAAAAGAGTTTCAGCAAGACAGCAAAAAAAAAAAAAAAAAAAAAAAAAATAATGCTTAAATAAGAGGTACTTTCCCAACAGCCACAATACCATCCCACCTCCAAGATTTAGGGAAAAGACACTCACACTGGTCGGTTCTGATGGCGCTTTGAACATTACAGAACACGCAGAAGGGCAACCAGAACTGCTTTTGGATCAGGCCCAGACATACAACATTTCTTCAATAGTGGCAAAGTGGACATCTTTAGAAAAAGGGTCAGAGATGAGCCAGATACGGGGAGGCTTTTCTCTTTTGTTAGTGGTAACTCTGGTGGAGAGAAAGACTTAAGTACTAGCATCCTCATTTCAAGAACGGAAACATGAAGACATGGTAGGTACTAGAGCTACTCTGAAAGGGAGGAAAGAGGAGGCTGAGCTCATACAGTTGATTTTCCCTAGGAATGGAGGATAAAAAGTTTCAGGAAGATAACAGACTAAAAGACTGAGTGAGCAGACACTGGCTAGATTGTGAAGTCTGGCTGGGCTTCTGTGACTAGTGATGCAGAGCACCATGCAGCCTGAACAGATGCTGAGAAGGGGATCTAGTGTGATGGAAGCGTGTTGGGGGAGGGGTTGTATGATAACGATATAGGGGCCTAGGAGGCTGAAAGCAGAAGGTGAGGGCTTGTGAATGAAGATATTGGCAACTGGAAAGGCCCTAGGGGAGACTATAAGGCAAGATGTGGAGTAACAGGATCTTAAAAGAAGGTGGGAAAACCTGTTTGCTTTTGAATGCACAGGTAGAGCCCTGGGCAAGACTGTGAAGGTGAGTCTCTGATAGGGGAGGTGAGAACCAAAATCTGAAAGGGTCTATCAAATACTGGTGCAGGAAAGGATGTCTGCCAGATTGTGTATCTGAAGAATTCCTACCTGGTATCTGGTCCCCCCGGGAGCTTCTCAGAGAAGATACTTGGGATTATCTGCAAAGAATTCTGAGACGATGAAAAGCGGGGTATTTTCTAACAGCAGATATTGGGTTAGTAGTAAAGCATTTTAGTGAAGGACAAAGTTGGATTTGGAGATGTTTTTGATGGAAAATGCTAAAATGGAGTTTGGGAAGGTCGACGACTAAGTAGAAATGCTGGGTGTGGGGGCAATTCTTGAAGATGCCATAGAAAGGAAGGTCTTTAACGGCAGATAATAAAGGTCTTTAACGGCAGATAATAAAGGTCTTTAAAGGGAAATGCTAAAATATTTATATATATAAAAGGTAGAAATGCTGCGTACAGAGTGATCTCTGGCAGATGAGACTACCAGGGTGAGATGTGAGGAAGGGGTCTCTGAGAACGAGTCAGGGTCTATGGTATTCCATAGTGTTGTACTTTTTTAGCTCTGAACGGTGATTAGGAGTAGGAAAAAAGGGAGTGAAGTGTGAGTGAAGATGTTAGAGAAATGTCTTTTTTAGGGAAATGAGCCCTTGTCAGGGCTCCGGTTCCTCTTGGAAGCTGTGAGGATAGTAACTTTGGTTTAAGGTCTTCAGTGTAATACACTGGGAATATTGAGCCTGGCGCTATAACATGCTAGATCTGTGAGGGAATAAGGCTCTTGGCTAGATACGTTGGACCCGACACTCTAAAGGTAGGAACTGGGCCTCTGGAGCCCTGAGGTCAGATTTCAGGACACAGGCAAGACAGAGTAACATCGGCCCCGCCCCAGAATCCGCCCCTATGCGGCCTCTTCAACCCAGTTAGCCACCTCCAAGACCCTCCCGAAAAGCCTGCCCGGGGAGAGATGCCGAGAAACGCCGTTTGTTACAAATGCCCGTTCCCAGGGCCGCTCCGCCCCCAACTCCATGTGGAGCCGAAGCCAAGCCCGGCCGCCGCCCTCTTTTTACTCCTCCTCCCCCGCCGACTGGCTGGAGGCGAGCTGCAGCCGCCGCTGCCTTACCCTCTTCACACGGACCACACCACCTTTACCTCATCCGCCGAGATGAATTGGCGGCCGCTGAGCCGGAAGCCCAAACAAAAAGGTTGGTCCTACTCGCCGTCGCACAGGTAGTGCATCACTGGTGACGTCAGCAGCCCTTGCGTGACTCATTACTGAGTTCGGCCGTGTGTTGACGGCAGAAGGAAGACAGCTCCACCTAGTGGCTGCATTCAGTAAAATGAGTATAAACCGAAACACGCATAGCTACATCGCTGAATCACTCTGAGGGAAGACCGCAAGCTAGAGAAGTTAAGACTTTTGGTCTCGAATTACACAAGACACTAGGTGTTAAGGGACTTCCTGAGTGGAAGTCCGTGCCGAAAGAGACTTGCAACAGAGGCATATGAAGTAAACGGGTTCTAAAGTTTCCCGGAACTGCTTATGATTCTTTTTAAAAGCACATATTTTAAGCATTTAAAATTTCTACTCTGCCACCTGAGCGCTCTGATTTCCATTACTCAATCCTGAACTTAATAAGTGACTAGGGACCAATGCCTCACTGTGCTCTTCTATACAACTGTGATAACAGCAGCCACCTGATATGGTCAATATGTCATGAAATTTGAAATATTATGTACATGGAAATAAGATAAAATGAATAATCACTATTGTGTAAAAAGTTTACAGCAATGCTGTCTATGCACTAGACACTAAATGTTAAGTTTAAATATTAACGTAATATTTATATATGAATACATGTTTTTCCTATTAATATGAAATTGATTATGGGTGAAGATATACCCAGGCACCAGAGAAACTTCCATTTGGGGACATTATTTCACAATGAGGCCTTAAAACACCCTTCCACAGTGACCCTGAAAGCGTAATGCTAATGTTACCAGTGCCCATGAAATAAGAAAAACACAATACCAAGTCATCACAGGCACCACCACTTAACAAACCTCCTGATACACAATAAGCACCCAATACATTTCTGTTGGATAATGATAAGATATGACATTAACTGATTGCTAACGTACAGTACACCTGTGTCTTTGACATTTTGCCGCTGGCATACTCAGAAGAACATATGGTAGAGTACACTGTAAAAGGATCTGGTTCTTTATATGCTTTTATTTGTGGAAGTTCTGATTACGAATCCAACCTCTTTGTTACAGGTCTATTCAGATTTTCTAGTTTTTTACTTAGTTTTAGTCACTCTGTTTTCCCACTAACTTGACTATTTCATATAGTCAAAAGTAATGTCCAAGCGAATTCCTAACAATTCTCTTTATTTCTGTATGGTTTCATAGCCATTTTATCTTATTCATTCAGGTTTCACTAATTGAGTCGTCTCTCTCTCTCTCTCTCTTCGTTTTTTCAGTCAACCTAAGGTTTTTCAATTTTAATAATCTTGTCACAGAACCAACTTTTGGTTTTTGTTGATTTTCTTTATGCTTTTTCTATTTATATTATTTTATTTATTTTCATATTAACCTTTCACTTTGTGAAAGGTTATTTTCCTCTTTCCCTTTGCTTTGGGTTAGACATTTCTGAACTCTTTCTTCCTTTTTATGTAGGCTTGCATATGTGTGTGTGTGTGTGTGTGTGTGTGTATACATATATGTGTATATATATATATATATATATATATATATATATATATATATACACATATATGTATATTCCTCTGGGTTCTGCTTTTGCCGAATCCCTTGTTTTGGTATGTTGTGTTTTCATTTTCATTCACTTCAGAGTATTTTCCTTGGACACTCTTTGACTCATTGATTACCTAGGAATGTGCTTTTAATTTCCACATATTTACAAGTTTTCACAATTTCCTCCCATTATTGATTTCCCATTATTCATTCCTTTGTGGTCAGAGAACATATTTGGTGTGATTTAAATTATTGACACTTGTTTTATGGCCTAACGTGAAGTCTATCCTGGAGAACATTCGTAGCTAACTTGAAAGGAGAGTTTATTCTTCTGTTCTTGGTTGGAATGGTCTGTACATGTCTGTTAAGTCCACTCGGTTTATATTATAATGCTGTTTAGGTCTTCTCTTTCCTTGGTGATCTTATGTTCTGTCATTTATTTGGATGTACTGTTGAACCTATTTATTTCTCTTTCAAGTTTTGTCAGTTTTTGATTCAGGTATCTCAAACTTTTTTTGTTAGGTGAGCATATGTTTATAATTCTTATGTATTTCAGCAGATTGGCCCCTTTATCAATAATATATTATTAATCTAATATAATAATATAGTAATATATACTGTTATTTTTCTCATAAAATTTTTTATTTAAAATCTGTTTTGCCTGCCATTAGTAGTCACTATAGCTCTTTTTTGGTTATTGTTTGCATGAAACTTTTCTTTGCAACTTTTTACTTAAAATCTATTTGTTTCACTTTAAGATTTGTCTCTTTGACAACATGCGGTTGGTCATGTTTTTAGAAAATCCATACTGCCAATCTGCTTTTTAATTGGACAACTTTTAGTGTACCATTTTTATGGTTATTTGTTATTTCTTTTACTATATACATTTTAGAGTCATTTTATTAGTGGTTGCTCTGGAGTTAGGTTGTTATAAATTAAACTGACAGTTTCTAACAACCTAGTTCAGATTAAAACCAACTTAATTTCAAAATATGAATTTTTGCTTTTATGTGGTTTATCCCCCTTTTCTATGTGTTGTTTTTATCATAAGTTACATCTTTATACAGTTTATACATCAGAACCAATTAATTTTTTTTTCCTATGGAGTTGTGTTTTAAATCTGGTAAGAGAGAAAAAGTAACTGCATTAGTTACTATTTTTGCTGTAATATATTTCCAGAAATTCAGTGATTTAAAACATTACAAATTGTTCTCTTACAATCCTAAATGTTAGAAGTCCCAAATCCATTTTACTGGTCTAAAGTCCACCTGTTGGCAGGACTGGGTCCATCTGGAGGTTCTGCAGGGATAATATATTTCCTTGCCCTTTTTTTGCTTAGTGGTTGCCAGTATTCCTAGGCTAGTAACCCCTTCTACTATCTTCAAATACGTCACTTCATTATATACTTCTGTTATAACACTGGCTTCTCCTCTGACTCCGACATCTCTTGCATTCCTCTTATAGGAAACATTTTGATTAGATCCACCCAAGACAATTTCCCGTCTGAAGACTCTAATTGGATCATATATACAAAGTTTTCTGCATAAAATAACATACATGTCCTGGGGATTAAAATGTGGGCATATTTTGGGACTATTATTCAGACTACAATCATGCAAACAAAAAATTCGTTTAAGTTATCCTCTTTATTTACCTACATAATTACTTTTATTGCTGTTCTTTCTTTCTCTCGATTTGAGTTAACATCAAAGGGTCTTTCAGGGCTTCCCTGGTGGCGCAGTGGTTGAGAGTCCGCCTGCCAATGCAGGGGACACAGGTTCGTGCTCCGATCCGGGAAGATCCCATATGCCACAGAGTGGCTGGGCCTGAGAGCCACGGCCGCTGAGCTTGCGTGTTAAGAGCCTGTGCTCCACAATGGGAGAGGCCACAACAGTGAGAGGTCCATGTACCGCAAAAAAAAAAAAAAAAAAAAAAAAAGGTCTTTCATTTCAGTTTTGACTCCCTCCAGGAATTATCTCATCTTATCCCCTCCATTTTTTGTTTATCTAGAATTGTGCTAATTTTGTCCTCATTTTCAAAAGATGGTTTTGCTGGATACAAAATTCCTGGTTGACAGTTTTTGGGTTTTTTTGTTTTTGTTTTTTCTTTTAGCACTATGAATGTCATCCAAGTGTCTTCTGCCCTGCATGGTTTCTGATGAGGAATCTTTGTTTTTGGTCTAATTGAGAATCTCTTACATGTGATGGGTTGCTTCACAGTGCTTTCACAATTCTCTCTTGGTGTTTGGCTTTCAGCAGTTTGATTATGACATGTGTTGGTATGGATCTCTTTGAGTAATCCTGCTTTGAGTTTGTTTAGCTGGTTGAATCTGTATATTGATGTTTTGCAACAAATTTGGGATGTTTCTTGGCATTACTTCTTCAAAATTTCTTTCTGCTCCTGTAATTATTTTGGCAACTCCCCAGGGTAAAGTTCCTTTGCACTGGGTGAGCTCCAAATTATGTCAAATATAGACAGTCTTGCAAATGGAGTCTCCCAAGGAACATCTCAGACACATCAGATAATGACAAATCTTTGGAGGTGAGGTTCTGAAAGAATTCTCACTTTGTTCTCCTCCTTCTGGTGGCTACTGGGATGCAAAAGGAATGCATACTATTTCAAAGTGTACCATTATTAAGCTGGAAAACAGGAAGATGGGATTGGGACAATTTAAAGTCTCTAGAGCTTGCTGATCTTACCAAGATTCAGTCATTTTTAAACAGATAAATACTCCCCTAGTTCCTGTGAAATTTTGTCAATTTCCAGAGTTCTGAAAAAGTTGAGTCTGACAACTTTGTAGTTTTGTAATGTAGAGAATTTTTGGAGGGTCTTACTCTATCATTTTCTGACATAACTTCATTAACTGTCCTTCCTGAGGAAGAAACAAAGGTTCTTTCGCGTTTCAGCTCAAAGGTAACCCAAGAGAAGTGTTAGACCCTCACAGTAATTATTTCCATGTTTACCAGCTGTGCAACCTGAAGACAGGCACCTCACCTCTCTGGGCCATCTATAAAATGAGGATAATAATTGTAACTTACCCCAGTGGTAGAGTTTAAATGATTAAATACGAACAAAGTGCTTAAAAAAGAGTGTGACACAGAGTAAGTACTACCTAATTAACATTAATAGTTGGAGTACTATTAAATTGCCTGGTGTATTATGACACCTGATAAAGACTTACAATCCCCACACTGTAAAGTTCAGGTAAGTATTTGCTGTTCTTCTTATCATCACCTTCATACCACCAATGGATGCTGCAAAAAAATTGCCTGTGATCACAGAGCTGGGAAAGAACAATGCTGGATTTTTCATTTAGAACCTTTGCAGGTAACCGACATACTGGACCAGAAAGCTTTTCCCTCCTCATATACAGAAGTATCTACACCTTCACTAGATGCAAGGCTCAAAACTCTATAACCTGTTAGGGGAATCTATACATGGTTTATGTACACGAATGAGCAAAGACCATACTCTTCATGATAGATGTACAACTGTCCTAAATGAAGGCTCTCTAAATTGGGACTATACTCTCCCTCATGAATAAACAATTCATGTAGTTTTGTACAATCATATCTGTGTCCCTTCAGCACAACTGTCCTTCCTCCTTTCCTAACAAGAAGGGCCCCGTATCTTCATAAATGGTGAATAAAGCTATAGCAAATGAAGTCCGAGTGATACCCTGTTTCTCAGCAAGATCCTAGTTGACTAGGCTCCAGTATCCCTTCTTAGCCTGAGTTGAAGACTATCCATACAAAAAAAGTGAGCCCAAATGCATCCAATCTTATTGACCCAGGTCTCCAAATGCTTGAAGGGCCCTATAATGGAACCTGGGTCACAAAGGCCATTTTGGCAAGCTTCCAACACTTGTACTAGGACCCTAACTTAAACAGTCTTCCTCGAATCCTGCCTTGATTAGAAATCTAAAATTTTACCCAAATCCACCTCCCTTTGGAGAATATTGCAAATACCGTGTGCTATCGAAACATGGACACCAAAGACCTTCCCCCAAATATTCCTAAGCCCTATTGCAAAAGGGTATGCCCCCAAAGAGACTTCCAAATCCCTCCCCTCAGTCCCTAAACACCACCTCCTATAGGTGCCCTCCAAAATAGACATCCCCTAAATGGTGCCATGGTCCATAGAACCAAAGGCATACCTCAGGGGATACCTGAAGTTTAGATCCCTTCTACAAATGATGTGTAGGCTTTTAGAGACCCTGAACACCTGTTGACTCCCTGAACTAAGCAGAAGGTGAACTTTCTGTTGGTGATAAGACAGAGCAGCTGAGCAGCAGCTAATGCTGTCACCCTCTAAAACATAGATTTGGTTTCAGCCAAGTTCTAAACATGAAGCCAAAGAGGACCTCAGTGGCTGAATTGTCTCATAATGCCTAAAAGGGACCTCAACCTGGGTTCCCCTTCAGACCTACCCATTTTCACAGGCCGTGGACCCTTCTGGGTATTACACTCCTCCTGAAGTATCTGACAGGGGGTTCAAAGTGTTTTGGAAGAGGGGAGAGCCTAGGAGATGTGAAGAGGGAAACAGGCATAAAGGTTTGTCAATGCCATTATATCAGAGCAGTGCCTTTAATTAAAAATGTCCCTGTTTCATGTAGCCATATTCTAAATGAAGTGACAAGCAAAACAAATAAATAAAACATAATTAAAATATAAACTATTTTTTCATTAAATGTTAAGCAGGCAAACCTATGTATACATTATTACAACATATAGCATACAATTTATGTATACAGTATAAATTTATTTAAATGTATTTTTATTTACATGTACTTTTATATTTAAAAATTATGTATGTTCATATTTTTATTTATATATTAATGTTAATATATATTTAAGTTTTTCTGTGTGTGTATGCACACACTAACCATGGAAAAAACAGAAAAGGTACGAGTGATGTGAGGGAACAATTTGGAACTCTTAAAAAATGTAATTCTGTGGGAAGCCATTTCTGCTGGAGGGAAGAGATGGTGCAACACATAGTGATAGAGGAGCAAAATTAGTGTCAGTAAAGGTGAATATTTTTAGAAATAATATGAAGTGATTATTATTTTTTGAATCTTTACTCTCACTTAAAATCTAAGGTAGGTCATTTTGCTCTATATTGTCAATTTGTCCTCTGTAGGAGTGCCATTGGTGTACATTCCTGTTTGTGACAGCCTTGACAATAGTTAAGCTTTTAGTTTTTGCCAATTTGATAAATGAAAATTACCATCTGAAAGTAGTGTTATATTTCATTTCTCTTACGAAGAGTGAAGTTGGACATCTCCCTACATTTAAAGACCATGAACGTTTTCCTCTTTTTGTAAATACAAATCATGTTCTTTGTCCATTTTCTATTGAATTGCTTATATTATTAGTGCCTTTTTGGAGATTTTACCAATACATTTTATAAATTCCCTTTTTCAGGAATTTTTAAAAGAGAATACTCATAACATAGTTATACTGTGTTCTTTTATCCTTTTCAGATTTGATTATAAGCATCTACTAGGGTGTCAGGCTCTGTTTTAAGGAATGGTGTAATAACAGTAAACAAGATAGGTAAAAATGTTTCCCATGGAACGTTCATTCTGAGGATTGAGACAGACAATAAAGATGAACTTTAAAATATAAAGTTAAAAGGAAATAATAAATTAAGGAAAATCAAGGACAAGAGATAAGGAATATGATAGAAAAGTGGTATTAATCTAAATATGAGATGTCAGGAGAACTTCTCATTCATTGAAGAGAGCACATTTGGGCAAAGATATGGAGGAGATGGGTTTCTTTTTTAATAAATCAATAAATTTATTTATTTATTTATTTTTGGCTGCATTGGGTCTTCATTGCTGCACACAGACTTTCTCTAGTTTGCAGCAAGCAGGGGATACTCTTCATTGCGGTGTGTGGGCTTCTCATTGTGGTGGCTTCTCTTGTTACAGAGCACAGGCTCTAGATGCACGGGCTTCAGTAGCTGTGGCACTTGGGCTCAGTAGTTGTGGCTTTCGAGCTCTAGCATGCAGGCTCAGTAGTTGTGGCGCACAGGCTTAGTTGCTCTGCAGCATGTGGGATCTTCCCAGACCAGGGCTTGAACCCGTGTCCCCTGCGTTGGCCAGGGCATTCTTAACCACTGCACCACCAGGGAATCTGGAAGAGAAGATTTATCTAGATACTTGGGGAAGAACATTACAGATAGGGAAAATAATTCACAACAATCCCAAGGTTGAAGTGTTCTGGGAACTACAATAGCCCTCATCAATAGTAAAGCCCGTGCTTTACATCTACAACATTTGCAGCAACTACAATCATGACCTCTCCAGAAATCAACCAGGATAAACAGATACCAGCTTTGAGGCCAAAATACAAATTCTCCAGCAATCTGCCTAAGAAGCCTAAAGTAAATCTGCAGCATTTACTCCCAAAAAACTAACCACAGCCTATGCAGCAATAAATCCAGAAGTCACACTATAATGTTATGTCAACTATCCAAGGGAGGCTAACCAAAGCCTCTGCAGAAATCTGCCCAAAGAGCCTAAAAAACCTCCAGATCAACCATCTGAGCAAACCACATACTGTTCAGCATCAATTCAGGAAACCTAAACAAAACCTATGTATCAAGCAGCCTAGGAGGCCAAACTGCAATCTCTGAGTGAAACACAGAAGGTTGCTAACCACAGAGGCACCTGTAGAAAGTGGCACAGTGTACTGAAATTATTAAAGCTAGCCAATCCCAAGTCTTCCTTCCCTGCCTCACCCACTTCTTAAAAGGAATTTCCATTCAATGAAAGATCACCCCCTGTTTTCTCCTGACTCCTTCTGTCTGCTGATGAGCCCTGCTACCTACCTCTCTATGTGGCCCACCATGGCATGGTGTGCCCGTCCTCCTGGTAACTATGAGAAGATGCTCTTTTCAACTGATTTCCTCTCCTGACCTGTGGCCTCAACAATAATAAAACCCACATTAAAACAACTGGTGCAGCAAGCAGGGTGGTTTGGTTTCAGATTGAAATGATATGCCACTAGACTGTTTATCTTACCAACTGGACCTGCCACACAGCAGAGGCAGCCTGGCAAGCATTGTGCTTCATGCAAATGTTGCTAATATTGAGATCAGGGAGCTGGCTGTGCCATTCCAGAGAGAGACTGCTATCTAGAGACAGGCAAACAGAATTTCTCCTATCCCCTTTTTCCTTTAATCAGCCATAGACAGAAAAACGTCAAAACCTTGGCTTCAGGTGGCTAAAAGCTTAAAATAAATATTTTTAAAAGGGAAAAACAAACTCTAGATACAAAACAACCCTGGATGTAACCCAAGAGAAAAAAAGGGTAAATAGATATATACTGACATGTATATATCTTATATAATAATATAAATGTACAATAAGTTACAATAACTAAACTAAAAGAAAGATCCATCTTTTGACAAAAGTGGAAATCCAAATTAGCATAACAAAATTTATATGGTAAAATATGTATATAATAAATTATATATAAGTATATTAAAAATTTCTTATACACTAAAGTTATTTATACAAGAAAATAAAAGGGCACTTTTGCACCTCTGTAGCACAGGTTATAAATTAATGATACTGTAACATTTTCTTAAATGAATATTTGCTTCAAGTTTTAAGTCCATAAAACTCCATGGACTTAATCAATACTGGGGCTCTAATGCTTAGACCCACAGGCCATTGAACTTGGGTAATATAAGCTGTATGACCCAACTACTTCACTGGCTTGCTCATCACCAAACTAATAAGTAAGGAACAGCCCATAGCAACTGACCAAATCTAGAGGGTCTGCCTACAGACTTACGCAGGGCTCCAACAAACTCAGCCTTATTATAATACTACAGCGAAAGAAATATGAGAGACATATCAACTCAAGTGGGCATCCGCTTAACAATAACAGAGCACTCTCTCATCCCAGACAACATCTTCTTTGAGCAGGAACTCATCATTGCAGATGACATCACCTCAGACAATATTCAATATCACCTCCAGCCCAGGACTTTACCATTGAGCATGATATCAACACCCTAAAATTTCTTAATATGACAGTGGATTATCACAGGGCCAATTATAGTAAGCACTTCTTTTTATGCTTTGACATCTTGGGGTCTTTCTGACACTGGAAGGGATTGCCCTTCCCAAATTTAGCTACTGCCTAGAGATAGCAGAAAGTATGCCCAGGGCACATCTTCCAAATATAAACCAACCAATTTGAAGCCCATATGTCAACCACCCACTTTATCTGGTTCTAATACTAATGCCACTATCCAACTGTCCTAATTACTCCAGGGCTAAGTACCAGACAACTCCAGGAAACCACTATACTCCAGTCAATGCAAAGGTTGCTTACTCTGCCTTGTCTTACTCTTCATACGGAAAGCACAATAAAGGCTCTTTCACGCATTTTTACTTTCTCCTTCTGTCTCTTGACCGACACTGCTCTTACCAGCATGGCTCCTCCTCATAATATGACATGGTTTCAGTACTTTGGAATTGTAATACGTTATCTCCTCAGTGGCAGTTATTTCCTGAGCTGTTTGCCAAACCACACCTGAATACTAAAACTTAGATGTAAAAAGCACATAGGAAGTCTAACTGCAGCTTCTGTACCTTATATCCATTGAGCATGAACATGGTCAAGCCGAGAAGTTTAACCAAATCTCTATAGCAATCTACCTAAGAAAGCAAACCAAATGTATGGCAATCCACGCAGGAAAAATAAGCACGGCTCTGCAGCAACTGACACAGGAAGCCAGCCACTACCTCCAAAGCAACTATCCCAGAAAGCCTAACCACAATCACTTTTACCACCAACTTTGAAGGTTTAACCACAGCCTCTGCAGAAATTGACCCACAAAACTCTGCAGTGATCTTTAGGAAAGCTAACCACAAATTCTTCATCAGGTAGACAGGAGCCAAACCATAACCTCTGCAGCAACAGAGAGAGAGATAATACAACCTTTGCAGCAATTGGCCCAGGAAGGCTAAGACACAGTTCTGAAACAATCAGCCCAAGAAACAAACACAGCCTCTGTAGTGAATAGAGAGGCAAACTAAACAACTTCTGCAGTAACTACCTAAGAGCAAAATTTCAATCTTTGCAGAAATTGGACAAGGATGTTAAATCACAACCTTTGCAGAAACTGGTCAACACAGTAATGAAAGATTGAAGTCATAATGGAGTAATTACAGTTCTGACATAACAAGCAGAGTTGGGCAGCCATTGAGCATCTGTCCTCAGTTATGTCCCTATACCACTAAGAAGCTGAACATTCTATGAACTGTATAACCCCAAGAACACCACCAGCTATATTTGGAGTAACATATACCAGTTGCAAGTTTATGGTAACAAGGTTTTCCCTTGTAATTATGCAAACATTTCACACCTGCAGCAAATATTTGCTTAACAAACACCCTTACTTATTGCTTTCTCTAGTTACAATATTGACAAACAATTTATGTAACTTCTTGCCCCTATAACTTTCCTCCATTTTTTAGTGTGGCAGAATAGAATCAAAGTGCTTCTTGAATCTGTATATTTTGGGCTGAAATCATACAATTCTTAAATAAAAGGTGGAATTTTAAAAATTTTCAATTTTGTTTGTTTGTTTGTTTTGTCTCAAACACGTCTCTGTACTTGGAATTCTGGGTTAACAGCAGCTTTACTGCACTCTGTGCAGTAAATTGCCAGGAATAGCCACAACTTCTGCAATATCTTAGTGCAGAAATCTTTCAATACCCTAACTACAACAACCATACGGGCAGAAAGTATGGTAGAGGTTACCATGCTCTGGAAGTAGGTGGTAACTTGGTTTGCTCATTTAATGGGACAAGGTTTCTGTTTAGGATGATGAAAGATTTTTGGAGATGGACAGTGGTGATGGTTGCACACATTGTCAATGTTCTTACTGCCCCTTAAAAATGGCTAAATAATAATATTGTTAAGTATCACATGAAAAACAAAGAAAGAGAGAATAGGAGGAAAAAAAAGATTGAAACAGACAATTTTCTTATGTATATTCTAACACAACTAAGGAAAAAATAAACCTCACTGGAGAGCATTCTGAGTAGACCAGAAAGTACAGATGTAAGAGTAACAACAAAATAAATGGAAAAGGAAAGCTTCCCCCCAGAAATGTGGGGAGATGAAAGAAGTCAGTCCTACTACATCTCAAGCACAATCCAAAGCTTGTATAATTGAACACTTGGCAGTTACACATGAATAGACAAAAAGAAAATGAAATAATATAAACCCTTTGCAGTGGCACAGAAGTAACAGCACAAATTCCACCCAAATACATGTGAAATTTTTAAAATATCTCAGTATGAAAAATTGAGATAACTCAATTGCCACTTGAAAGCAAATAACAGAGCACATCAAATGCACATTATACATACATGGCCCTTAACATTATTCATGATATAGGAAAAGGTCATGGAACTTCACTCATAATAAGAGAACTTCACTTAAAAAAACACACTGATGCATGATTTCTCATTTATCTGAGTGATAAATTGATAAGTGATAAAATGAAATTCAATCATTATAAACACTCCCAACAAACAAAAGGACGAGATGGCTTCAAGATGAATTCTACCAAATATTTAGGGAAGACTTAATGCCTATCATTCTGGAAGTATTCCAAAAAATTACAGAGCAAGGGACACTTCCAAACTCATTCTATGAGGCCAAGATCACCCTAATACTGAAGTCAGACAAAAATATCCCCCAAAAGACAATTATTGATGAACAGCAAAGCAAAAATTCTCAACGAAATATAAGGAAGGGTTTCCCTGGTGGTGCAGTGGTTGAGAGTCCGCCTGCCGATGCAGGGGATGTAGGTTCGTGCCCCGGAATGGGAAGATCTCACATGCCATGGAGCAACTGGGCTCGTGAGCCATGGCCACTGAGCCTGAGCGTCCAGAGCCTGGGCTCTGCAACGGGAGAGGCCACAACAGTGAGAGGCCTGTGTACCATAAAAAAAAAAAAAACATAAGGAAGCTGAATCCAACAATATATTAAAAGGATCATACACCATGAACAAATGGGATTAATCCAAGGGATGCAAGGATGGTTCAATGTCTGCCAATCAACCAGTGTAATACACCATATTAACAAATTAAATATAAAAACCATATGATCATCTCAATAGATGCACAAAAACTTTTCACAAAATTCAACATCCATTCAGGATAAAAAAACCAAACAAACTCTTAATAAATTTCGTACAGAAGGAACATATCGCAATATAACACAGGCCATATATGACAAGCTCACAGTTAACAAGATACTCAGTGGTGAAATGTTAAAACCATTTCCTCTAAGATCAGGAGAAAGGCACTGATACCGAATCTCACCACTTTTACTCACAGTTTTGGAAGTTCTAGCCACAGGAATCAGAGAAGAAAGATAAATAAAAGGAATCCAAATAGAAACGGGAGAACAAAACTCTCTCTGTGTGTAGATGACTATATCATACGTAGAGAATCCTAAAGACACTACAAAAACCCACTAGAACTCATCAATAAATTGGGTCAATTTGCAGAACACAAAATTAATATAAATTTGTTGTATATCTATACACTGACAACGAATTAAAAGCAGGAGAAATTAAGAAAACAATCCAATTTACAACGGCATCAAAAAAATAAAATGTCTTGCTGTCCATGAAAATTCAACTAACAATCAAGTTAAGAAGAAAAGAAGAATTTTATTTGTGCCAAACTGAGGATTATGACCTGGGAGACTGGCTCTCAGAAAGCCCTGAAATCTGCTCTTACTATTAGAACTTGAAGATGCAGTCCTTGAGACAAAGGATCATACATCCAAATGACACACTGATACTTTACATAAAGTTCACCATGGATATATAGTCCAAGTCAGCACATACAAAGCAATCAGCAAGTCACAATGATGCCCTACAGAGTTGGGAAAGAACACTAATCTTTTAAGAAGTTACTTGCTGGCTTCAGAAAGAAAAGAAAAGAAAAAAGAAGAAGATCTTTATTGTTGAGCAGGTGCTCCCATCTTTGAGGAGGTCTGGTTATTTTATAATGTTTATCAATATTGCACATTTAAAGGGGAGGGAAGAGACCCAAATGGCCAGAGAAAGAGAAGTTTAGGTTTAAATTTTCTTGTCATGCCTTAAGGTATAAATTTTACTTCATCAGTTTTCCCCCTTTGATCATGGATTTTTCAATAGAAAGTTTTAGGTAATCAAATGTTGGGTCCCTGATGACTGGGTGATTGTTTACCTGCCCTGGATCCACTATATTCCTTGATGCCAAGTCTTAATAGCTGGGCTCTTTCCTTCTTTTTAGGCGGTTAGGTTAGTAGAATGCTTGGCAAAGACTGATAGTAAATTCCAAGTTGTCAAATTGGACTTATGCCAGTTTTACCCTGTATATGCATTATGCATACCCATCATTTTATGTAGAACTATAATTAATATTTTCATGTCATTTAGACATCATTATTTTAGTTGGAATTTTGAATATACATCAAGAGGCACAAGAGATATTACTGTATACAACATAGTATAGCCAACAACAATAACAATATAATAAGCAGAGATTTCAGTTATGAACTTCAGAACTGAACCATTTACCCAAGATTTCCCATGGACTAGTACATGTTTGATTTTACATGTGAGTTGTTAGATGAGCTATATTAGAGGTCTCATCTGGTATGAAAGCACAACATTGTCTGAATACAGCATGAGTTTCTCCATGCAAGGCAGTTTTAAAAGTTGAGCCATTTGGTTTTGCAACATCACTTTCCCATCACAGGAATTTCAGAATTGAGTAAATTATTCAAATGTAGTAAACAAACATGGATGTATATGCTGATGGGGAAATATTTCATGACTACACATTTTATAAGGCAACTATGCTATCTAATACTATTTGGACTAAGGAATTTAGGGATATCTGCTGTGCTACAATGTTTTTTGCAGCCATCAAAGGTGGCTGATATATATATATTTTTTTGTTTGGTCCATTTTAAAACTTTTTTTTAAACATCTTTATTGGAGTATAATTGCTTTACAATGTTGTGTTAGTTTCTGCTGTATAAAAAAGTGAATCAGCTATACGTACACATATGATGGTAGGATGAATTGGAGAATTGGGATTGATATATATACACTAATATTTATAAAATGGGTAACTAACAAAAAACCTGCTGTATTAAAGAAAACAAGAATTCAGAGGGGTAGTGTAAAATAAGGTGGACAGGAATCAGAGAGGAAGCTATTAAGGAGGATATTCCAGTTGCCTTCTTAGAGATTTAACATGGTTTATCATGAGGCAGCTGTATGATAAGGAAACAGGAGAAAAAGTAGAAAAATGGAAGGGGTAGATAATGTGAAGGAAAGTAAGGTAGGAAGGATATAAGCAATCAGTGAAGAAAGTTGATGCTTCTGACAAAAATGAGTACCAAAAAAGTAGGAATTAAATTCCCCTGGAAACTTCTTTTTTGTAGGTGAGCCTGTAGAATGCAGATGTTCTGGGGCTACTAATTCTGAAAAATCTAGCTTTGGGGAAGTGCCTTGTGAGTTTGGGTGGGGGAGTTTGATGGCAGTACTGGTGCAGAGGGTGGGAATAGAAGAGGTGGAGCGGGAATTCCTAAGAAAAGGCCACCTAACACAGTTTAAACTTCTTTGAGAAGACTGCTTGGAGTTTCTATACTGGACCCCGCCTTCTATGTTCTTTCCTTCCTTCTCCCTCATCAGCCCAGTTGGTATATGCACAATTATTCCACAAGGCTCAGAAAGCTACACATCTTCTACTGTTTCCCAATAAAAGCCACAGAATGGGTCCTGCCCACAAAATGTGGGCACATGAAAAGTTTAAAATCCCTACCAGAGCTGGCCAGTAGGAACTGGTAAAATAGTGAGGGTCTCAGACACTGTACCTTACTGACCCTCAACATTGGTCAAACCTCTGCCACCATAAGTCTCCCTCAAAACACTATAAAATTCCTGGGTTTTTGGTTGCCCAGCCCACCCACACCAGGACTAAGCAGATCAGGCCTGAATCTACACCCTTCCCTCCCTGAAAAGTTCAGCAACATAGATGGACTTAGGGAATATTATACTTAGCTAAGTAAGTCAGAGAAAGACAAATGCTCTATGATATCATTTATATGTGGTATCTTAAAAACAATACAAATGAATCTATATACAAAACAGAAACAGACTCACAGATGTAGAAAACAGATGCTTACCAAAGGGTAAAGGGGAGAAGGGACAAATGAGGGGTATGGGATTAACATATATACACCACTATGTATAAAACAGATAATCAACAAAGACCTACTGTATAGCACAGGGAACTATATTCAGTATCTTGTAATAACCCATAGTGGAAAGTAACCTCAAAATATATATTTAACTAAATCACTTTGATGTATAACTGAAACGAACATAATATTGTACATCAACTATTCTTCAATAAAAAAGAAAGTAATCCTATTTTCAATAGCATAAGAAAACAAAATACATAGACATAAACTTAACCAAGATGGCAAAAGACCCTTTGTTAAAAACTACAAAGCATTGCTGAAATAAATTAAGGAGAGCAAACAGGCATACAGACATCTGTGTTTGTGAACTGGAATACTCAATATGGTTAAAATGTATGTATTACCCAAAGCAATCTGAAAATCTAATACAATCACTATGAAAATCTAAAGGGCATGTTTCACAGAAATAGAAAAATAATCCTAAAATTCATGTGGAACAAAGGACCCTGAAGAGCTAAAATAATCTTGAGAAAGAAGAACCTGACAGTGTCTCATACTTCCTGGGTTAAAACATATTATAAACCTACAGTAATCAAAACAGTCATAAGACTGGCAAAAAGACACATAGACCAAAGAACACAATAAAGAGTGCTGAAATTAACCCACATGTATAATCAAACAATCTTCAGGAAGAGTTCCAATGCTAGTTAATGAAGAGAGTCTCTTCAAGATGAAACTGAGACCTAATCTTACACCATACACAAAAATAAAGGGAAAAATTGATTAGAGACTTAAATGTAAGATTTGAAACTGTTGAACTTCTACAAGAAAATATAGGGTAAAAGCCTCTGGATATTGGCTTTGGCAACCATGTCTTGGATATGAGACCGAGAGCACAGGCAATTAAAACTAAAGTAAACAAGTGGAACCTACATCAAACTAAAAAAATTGGGGATTCGAGTTTCAAAATTTAGATTTGCAGGGGAAGAAGGAGAAAGAGACAAAGTTCATGCCAATGCACAATGGAATATTATAAAAAAGGAAATCTTACCTTATAGTAGGTTATGACAATATGGAAGACATTATGTTAAATATAACCCAGATTCAGACAAATACTTCACAAATGCACCTACATAAATAATCCAGCGTAGTCAAACGCATAGGAGCAGATAGAAGAATGGTGCTTGCCACGGGCTGGGTAGAGTCAAGAGGATGAAATGGGAAGTTGCTGTTTGGAGAGTACACAGTTTCAGTCAAGCAAAATGAAAAAGCTCTAGAGATCTGCTGTACGACAGTGTGTACAGGGTTAACAATAATGAACTATACACTTGAAAATTTGTTAAGAGGGTACATTACATGTTATTTTTTACCACAATACAATCAAATAAATTCCACTTTTATATTATGTATTACAGTTGTTAACTGAAAAAACTGCACAATGTGAGAGCTGTGAGTTAAGTTTATTGGGGGCAAAATGAGGACTATAGCCTGGCATGTAGCATCTCAGAAAGCTCTGAGAAACCACTCTGGAGAGGTAAGGCAGGAGCCAGCATATAGGTGATTTTGGTGGAGTGAGGTATGTGCAAAAAAGCACATGTATCAGTGGAAGATTGCTGCTAGTCACAAGGAGCAGATGTCCCTGTTAATAATTTTAGTGCTTTTCTAGACATGAGGAGATGTAAGACCTGGCCTTATAAAGTTTTCTCCTGAAAACACCACCTATCTGAAGACCTGATCTCCTAGTTTTTTCCCAGAGCCCAGAGGGCCTCATTCCTGATCTCCACCCTGAACTCCTTTCAGGGGTGTTGAAGGTCAGAGACTGCAGTGGACAGTGATCTAATCCTTGTAGAAGTAGATAGTCAGTGACAACATTTTGTCTGCACATTTTACATTAAATACGTTATTTGGGGGACTTCCCTGGTGGTCCAGTGGTAAAGAATCTGCCTTCCAATGCAGGGAACGTGAGATCTATCCCTGGTCAGGGAACTAAGATCCCACAGACCTCGGGGCAACTAAGCCCACATGCAGCAAACTACAGAGCCCATGTGCTCTGGAGCCCACACACCACAACTAGAGAGAGAAAACCCACAGGCCACAGTTAGATAGAAGGCCGCATGCCTCAACAAAGATGCTGCATGCTACACTTACTACCTGACGCAGCCAAAAATAAAGATAAATAAATGAAGTAAAAATTAAAAATAGATACACTATTTTTCTCATTTTACAGATGACGAAACTGCAACAGAGAGAAGTTGTGTCTTGCTCAAGCTCAAATAACTGGTGGTGGAACTGGAAGTATTTGAACTTCTTATGTGTTGCATTAGCAGCAGAGACTCTGAAGTCAACTGGCACTGACAGTTACTCATGTGTGTGACCTTGGGAAAAAAGCTTAAATCTCATGGTGACTCTATGTAAAATGAATTTTTTCTCCCTCCTAGGAAGTAAAATATTATGCCTGTTTTCTAAAATTAAATAGATCAAGATGCTCAAAACATTAGCTGGCACTTAGTATTAAAGGCGTTATTTTAATTGGCCCTCTATAGCACAATAAGGTATTGTAAGGTTTCTAAATGTGAAAAGATCTAGCACATAATAGAGACCTCATCAATAAAAATTATAGTTGAGGGGTCTGAATGTACAGAATGCTTACTCACTTATTTGATCATTCTGCAACTATGTATTGAGGGACTTCTGCATGCTCAGAGTTCAGGGGCCTAGGGATAGAGTAATGGAAATCGGACAAAGCACTTGATGTCAGACCTCAACTGTTAAAGGAAGTAGTATTGGGGCTGAAACCTTGAATGAGAAGAAGATGCCAGCCACAGCTAAATTTGAGGAGAAGACTTTCTGGGAAGAAAGAACAACAACCTTGGCTTCTCTCTTACATTGATGTCTCTGTTTCTCTCCCTGCCTTCTCTGACTCTGTTACGTTCATGATTTCTGCCTCTGTCCTGATGAGAGTCTAGAGCATGCCCCCTACCTTATTTCCCCCTAGATCTGAGTGGTCTCTAACTCAGAGTATATTATATTTTCCCCCTCTTTTCTCTGTTCTGTTTCTCTCAATTCAATATTAATTGAGTAACTCTACGTACAAGGCCTAGTGAACAAGAAATACCTATTCCTTGTAAAAGACATATGGCCCCCTGCCCATATCACTGAGCTCATACTGCTCCAGTGGGGCACTGACCAACTTCCAACTGTCAGAGTCCTCGTCTCTGCCACAAGACTCCTTGCACACCATGGGGGGCCTAAGTCTGGGTTTTAGTCCCACCCTGTTCATATCTAGCTCCTGGGTGTTAAGATCCCCTCTGTACCCACTCTCACTTCAGACCAGCATTGGATGTTGGTGGCCCACCCACCTGTTAGGCTAGAAGTGGCAGGAATTAACACCGCTGAAAGCAACCCTCAATCAATGACTAATGAGAGCTGATGGATAAAAATTCCTGGCCCCTGTACCTCAGATGAGACAATTCAAGGTGTGTGCTCCCCACTGGCCCCAGAGCTCCCTGGTGGGATTACAATCCATTTACCCACCGGTTTAAATGAACTGATAGCATTCAAAGGCTGTCTTTTCTTTGTCTCAATTCCTCACTGTCCTACTGCTGCTTCCTAAAATTAGTTCCTAAATCAATAACTCAGTTTGACTTTTTATCTCAAGGTCTGATTCTGGGGACCCAAACTAAGATAGTGACTGTCCTCAAGTAGTTTATATGGTGGTGGGTAACACCTGGGGTAAGAAAGCATATACACCAATAAATGAGTTAAATTCTGCTATTTTACATTCTGTAGTGTATATATGTTGATGCTACTCTCACTTCGCCCTGGCTTCCCCATCCCCATGTCCTCAAGTCCATTCTCTACATCTGTGTCTTTATTCCTCTCCTGTCACTAGGTTCATCAGTAACGTTTTTTTTTTTTTTTTGGATTCCATATATATGCATTAGCCTATGGTATTTGTTATTCTCTTTCTGACTTACTTCACTCTGTGAGACAGATTCTAGGTCCATCCACCTCACTAAAAATAACTCAATTTTGTTTCCTTTTATAGCTGAGTAATATTGCATTGTATATATGTGCCACATCTTCTTTATCCATTCATCTGTTGATGGACATTTAGGTTGGTTCTATGTCCTGGCTATTGTAAATAGAGCTGCAATGAACACCGTGGTACATGTCACTTTTTGAATTATGGTTTTCTCAGGGTATATAATCAACTAATTTAAATGCACTAGAGAGGCATAGTGATGGAGGAGGAAAAGGAAGAGAAAGGATGTAGAAAGAGAGAAAGGAAGTGGGGATAATCAAATACTTTCAGTTAATACATTCATCAAGATGAAGGATGGAACCAGATCACACATGGCTCTAAATGGCATACTAATATTGTCAGACTTTATCCAGAGGAGGATATAAAGTCACAGAGGTTTTATAGTAGGAAAGTAACCACAGCTTGAGCCCAGCTAAACCATTCATCAACTGACTGACCTCTGGCAAGTCATTTGCTCTCAGAACCTTGGTCTCTTCTAGAAAAAGGGGAATCATGATAGTGCCTACCCGAAACAGTAGCCAAGAGCCTTAAATTCAGCTATCGTAATAAGAAATGCTGACATATATTGAGAGTGAACTGTATGTACTAGTCACCATAGAGGTATTCTCTTATAGCTGTCTATTGTTTCTATACTGCAAATACTTTACTTACTCCACATTACAAAAGGGAGCTAAAATTTAAATGTAGCACTTAAGATTCATTGAGCTGACATCCCAGCTGTATCACTTAAACTTATTTCATCACTGCTGAAATGTGAAGGATAACAGTGTCTTCATCATCATTTTGTAAAAACTTAAGCAGGTAAAATATGAAAAACTTTTATAACATAAAGGTAATAAATACATTTTAGATTGTGTTATTACTGTTATTGTTAAAGAGTTTACCAGTTTTCTGGGCTCAGTAATGGACATCTCTGAGATAATGGCTCATAGGTGTAGAAGGGGATTCTTCTGGTAGTATGTGGCATCAGTGATGATGGTTTGGGATGTGACTAATGGATAAGAGTGTTGGGGAGTGCTAAAAGGTCAGGATAGTGAGTGATGAGTCTGTGAGGTAAGTAATGGAGGGACTGTGAAAGAAAGAGTTTGTAATCTGTCACAAAAAAATGCACAGATTGTTAGTATACAGTTCAAATATATATATATATATATTAAAAATATAGTAGGTATACTATTTAAATATGCATGTGCATATTTATATAAACTATGTGTATATGTTTAGATATTAACATGTATTTGAGATCTATATGTGTATATACAGTTATACATATATCTACCTCTGTCAAGATACAGGACATTTCCTTATACTTGCTTGGTATTTTAATTAATTCCCATAAATTACCTTACTCCTTGCTTTAGACAAACACTAATCAGCTTTCCATCACAATACTCTTTATAAGAGGTTTATTTCAAAGGTATCATACACTGTATTCTCTTTTGCCGATGCTGTCACTCAGCATCTTTTTGAGTTTATTTGGCATCCATATTGCTTTCCTTTTTGTTACTGAAGAGCATTCTTTTGTGTGGATATATCTTCTGTATATCACCTACCTGTTGATGGACATTTCATTATTTTCTATTTTGGCCTGTTATGAATAAACTACAATGAACATATCTGAATATGTCTTTCTTTTCACTTCTTTGATGTATGTATTTAGCAATGAATTGGTGAGTAATAAAGTGTATGTTTCATTTTATGAAAAAATTTGAAAACGTTTTCCAAATTTTAATACTAAGGTATGGTTCAAACTAATGTAAACATTAACCATTTAAAGAGTACAATTTAGTGATATTTCATACACATCACTGCAATGTTGTGCAGAAATCACTTCTATCTAGTTTCAAACATTTTCTTCACCTCAGATGAAAATCTAACCCTCAGTCTTCTTTTTTACTTTCTGCCATCCATGGCAGTCAGTAATTTGCTGTCTCCATGGATTTATCTATCCTAGATATTTCACATAAGTTAAATCATACAATATGTGACTTTTTGTGTCTATCTCTTTCTCATAGTATGTTTTTCAGGTTGATCAATGGTGTATCAGTCAACCAGTCTCCCCTTTTCTCTACATCCTCCAAATATTTGTTTCTTGTCTTTCCAGTAATAGTCATTCTAACAGGTGAGAAGTCATATGTCACTGTGGTATTGATTTGCATTTCCCTGATGATTAGTAATGTTGAAAACTTTTCATATACCTGTTGGCCATCTGTATGTCTTCTCTGGGAAAATGTCTACTCAATTCCTTCACCTGTTTCTTTATTAATTTTTTTTTTCCAAAAGAACTGGGATATATGGAAACTAGCTCTAACTTATTCCAATACACCTGTTATAACTTGTGTTGCTCCTCCATATACACTTTTTTTTAATCATATGGTACATTTATTTTTAATTTTTAATATTTTTTTACATCTTTATTGGAGTATAATTGCTTTAAATGGTGTGTTATTTTCTGCTTTATAACAGTGAATCAGTTATACATATACATATGTTCCCATATCTCTTCCCTCTTGTGTCTCCCTCCCTCCCACCCTCCCTATCCCACCCCTCCAGACGGTCACAAAGCACCGAGCTGATCTTCCTGTAATATGCCGCTGCTTCCCACTAGCTAACTACCTTACATTTGGTAGTGTATATATGTCCATGCCTCTCTCGCGCTTTGTCGCAGCTTACCATTACTGCTCCCCATAATCTCAAGTCCATTCTCTAGTAGGTCTGTGTCTTTATTCCTGTCTTACCCCTAGGTTCTTCATGATATATTTTTTCTTAAATTCCATATATATGTGTTAGCATACAGTATTTCTCTTTCTCTTTCTGACTTACTTCACTCTGTATGACAGACTCTAGGTCTATACACCTCATTACAAACAGGTCAATTTCCTTTCTTTTTATGGCTGAGTAATATTCCATTGTACAAATGTGCCACATATTCTTTGTCCATTCATCCGATGATGGACACTTAGGTTGTTTCCATCTCCGGGCTATTAGGCCCCATTTGTTTATTTTTGTTTTTATTTCCATGTCGCTAGGAGGCGGGTAAAAAGGATCTTGCTGTGATGTATGACATAGAGTGTTCTGCCTAACTTTTCCTCTAAGAGTTTGATAGTTTCTGGCCTTACATTTAGGTCTTTAAACCAGTTTGAGCTTATTTTTCTGTATGGTGTTAGGGAGTGATCAAATCTCATATTTTTACTTGTACCGGTCCAGTTTTCCCAGCACCACTTATTGAAGAGTCTGTCCTTTCTCCACTGTACATTCCTGCCTCCTTTATCAAGATAAGGTGACCATATGTGTGTGGGTTTATCTCTGGGCTTCCTATCCGTTCCATTGTTCTATCTTTCTGTTTATGTGCCAGTACCATACTGTCTTGATTACTGTAGCTTTGTAGTATAGTCTGAAGTCAGGGAGCCTGATTCATCCAGCTCCGTTTTTCATTCTCAAGATTTCTGTGGCTATTTGGGGTCTTTTGTGTGTCCATACAAATTGTGAAATTTTTTGTTCTAGTTCTGTGAAAAATGCCAGTGGTAGTTTGATAGGGATTGCATTGAATCTGTAGATTGCTTTGGGTAGTAGAGTCATTTTCACAATGTTGATTCTTCCAATCCAAGAACATGGTTTATCTCTCCATCTATTTGTATCATCTTTAATTTCTTTCATCAGTGTCTTATACTTTTCTGTAAACAGGTCTTTTGTCTCCTTAGGTCGGTTTATTCCTAGATATTTTATTCTTTTTCTTGCAATGGTAAATGGGAGTGTTTTCTTGATTTCACTTTCAGATTTTTCATCATTAGTGTATAGGAATGCCAGAGATTTCTGTGCATTAGTTTTATATCCTGCTACTTTTCCAAACTCATTGATTAGCTCTAGTAGTTTTCTGGTATCATCCTTAGGATTCTCTATGTATAGTATCATGTCATCTGCAAACAGTGACAGCTTGACTTCTTCTTTTCCAATATGGATTCCTTTTATTTACTTTTCTTCTCTGATTGCTGTGGCTAAAACTTCCAAAACTATGTTGAATAAGAGTGGTGAGAGTGGGCAACCTTGTCTTTCTTCCTCATCTTAGTGGAAATGCTTTCAGTTTTTCACCATTGAGGACAATGTTGGCTGTGGGTTTGTCATATACAGCGTTTATTATGTTGAGGAAAGTTCCCTCTATGCCTACTTTCTGCAGGGTTTTTATCATAAATGGGCGTTGAATTTTGTCAAAAGCTTTCTCTGCATCTATTGACATGATCATATGGTTTTTCTCCTTCAATTTGTTAATATGATGTATCACGTTGATTGATTTGCATATATTGAAGAATCCTTGCTTTCCTGGAATAAACCCCACTTGATCATGGTGTATGATCCTTTTAACGTGCTGCTGGATTCTGTTTGCTAGTATTTTGTTGAGGATTTTTGCATCTATGTTCATCATTGATACTGGCCTGTAGTTTTCTATCTTTGTGACATCCTTGTCTAGTTTTGGTATCAAGGTGCTGGTGGCCTCGTAGAATGAGTTTGGGAGTGTTCCTATCTCAGCTATATTTTGGAAAAGTTTGAGAAGGATAGGTGTTAGCACTTCTCTAAATGTTTAATAGAATTAGCCTGTGAAGCCATCTGGTCCTGGGCTATTGTATGTTGGAAGATTTATAATCACAGTTTCAATTTCAGTGCTTGTGATTGGTCTGGTCATATTTTCTTTTTTTTCTTTCTTTTTTTTTTTTTTTTGTGCTGAGGTTGAGAAACCCTCTCTCATCTGTTTAAAATCTCTGTCATGGGTTTTTGCACCTAATATTTAGGAAGAAAATCTTTTTTCTTTTTATCCTCAAGGTGTTCGCACTCTGGAAAAAAGTAATAAAGCAGATGATAGATATAAAATATTTTGCTTCAATCACATACAAAAGATCTTTTATCTTTCTTCTTAATTAGTAGAACCCTTAAATGAGTCCTAGCAGGAATGGCCTCTCCTGGGAGATGGATTACAGAGAGCATGTGGCCAGAGAAACCTTAAGCATTTATTCCCAACACAAAGTGCCTGCTGTTTGTTTTTTGGGTTTGTTTTTTTTTTAAAACACAACTTTCTCCCTCCAATTCTTCTTCTTTTTTTTTTTTTGAGTCCCCAGTTTTTTTTCTTAACATCTTTATTGGGGTATAATTGCTTTACAATGGTGTGTCAGTTTCTACTTTATAACAAAGTGAATCAGTTATACATATACACATGTTCGCAAATCTCTTCCCTTTTGCGTCTCCCTCCCTCCCACCCTCCCTATCCCACCCCTCCAGGCGGTCACAAAGCACCGAGCCGATATCCCTGTGCCAAGCGGCTGCTTCCCACTAGCTATCCACCTTACATTTGTTAGTATATATATGTCCATGCTCCTCCCTCGCCCTATCACAACTCACCTCTCCAGCTCCCCATATCCTCAAGTCCGTTCTCCAGTGGGTCTGTGTCTTTATTCCTGTCTTACCCCTAGATTCTTCATAACATTTTTTTTTCTTAAATTCCATATATATGTGTTAGCATATGGTATTTGTCTTTCTCTTTCTGACTTACTTCACTCTGTATGACAGACTCGAGGTCTATCCACCTCATTACAAATAGCTCCATTGCATTTCTTTTTATAGCTGAGTAATATTTCATTGTGTATATGTGCCACATCTTCTTTATCTATTCATCTGACGATGGGCACTTAGGTTGTTTCCATCTCCGGGCTATTGTAAATAGAGCTGCAATGAACATTTTGGTACATGACTCTTTTTGACTTTTGGTTTTCTCAGGGTATATGCCCAGTAGTGGGATTTCTGGGTCATATGGTAGTTCTATTTGTAGCTTTTTAAGGAACCTCCATACTGTTCTCCACAGTGGCTGAACCAATTCACATTCCCACCAGCAGTGCAAGAGGGTTCTCTTTTCTCCACACCCTCTCCAGCATTTATTGTTTCTAGATTTTTTGATGATGGCCATTGTACCTGGTGTGAGATGTTATCTCATTGTAGTTTTGATTTGTATTTCTCTAATGATTAATGATGTTGAGCATTCTTTCATGTGTTTATTGGCAGTCTGCATATATTCTTTGGAGAAATGTCTATTTAGGTCTTCTGCCCATCTTGTGATTGGTCTGGTCATATTTTCTATTTCTTCCTGGTTGAGTCTCGGAACGTTGTGCATTTCTAAGAATTTGTCCATTTCTTCCAGGTTGTCCATTTTATTGGCATAGAGTTGCTTGTAGTAATCTCTCATGATCTTTTGTATTTCTGCAGTGTCAGTTGTTACTTCTCCTTTTTCATTTCTAATTCTATTGATTTGAGTCTTCTCCCTTATTTTCTTGATGAGACTGGCTAATGGTTTATCAATTTTGTTTGTCTTCTCAGAGAAACAGCTTTTAGTTTTATTGATCTTTGCTATCATTTTCTTCATTTTTTAAAATTTATTTCTGATCTGATTTTTATGATTTCTTTCTTTCTGCAATCTTTGGTTTTTTTTTGTTCTTCTTTCTCTAATTGCTTTAGTATAAGGTTAGGTTGTTTATTCGAGATGTTTCCTGTTTCTTAAGGTGGGCTTGTATTGCTATAAACTTCCCTCTTAGAACTGCTTTTGCTGCATCCCATAAGTTTTGGGTCATCGTGTCTCCATTGTCATTTGTTTCTAGGTATTTTTTAATTTCCTCTTTGATTTCTTCAATGATCACTTCGTCATTAAGTAGTGTATTGTTTAGCCTCCATGTGTTTGTATTTTTTACAGATCTTTTCCTGTAATTGATATCTAGTCTCATAGCGTTCTGGTCAGAAAAGATACTTGATACAATTTAAATTTTCTTAAATATAACAAGGCTTGATTTGTGACCCAAGATATGATCTATCCTGGAGAACGTTCCATGAGCACTTGAGAAAAATTTTTATTCTGTTGTTTTCGGATGGAATGTACTATAAATATCAATTAAGTCGATCTTGTTTAATGTGTCATTTAAAGCTTGTGTTTCCTTATTTATTTTCATTTTGGATGATCAGTACATTGGTGAAAGTGGGGTGTTAAAGTCCCCTACTATGAATGTGTTACTGTCGATTTCCCCTTTTATGGCTGTTAGTATTTGCCTTATGTATTGAAGTGCTCCAATGTTTGGTGCATAAATATTTACAATTGTTAAATCTTCTTCTTGGATGGATCCCTTGATCATTATGTAGTGTCATTCTTTGTCTCAGACTAATAGGATTTATTTAAAGTCTATTCTGTCTGATATGAGAATTGCCACTCCAGCTTTCTTTTCATTTCCATTTGCATGGAATATCTTTTTCCATCCCCTTACTTTCAGTCTGTATGTGTCTCTAGGTCTGAGGTGGGTCTATTGTAGACAGCATATATATGGGTCTTGTTTTTGTATCCATTCAGCCAATCTGAGTCCCTTTTGGGGAGCATTTAGTCCATTTACATTTAAGGTAATTATTGATATGTATGTTCCTATTCCCATTTTCTTAATCGTTTTGGGTTTGTTATTGTAGGTCCTTTCCTTCTCTTGTGTTTCTTGCCTACAGAAGATCCTTTAGCATTTGTTGTAAAGCTGGTTTGGTGGTGCTGTATCTCTCAGCCTTTGCTTGTCTGTAAAGGTTTTAATTTCTCCATCAAATCTCAATGAGATCCTTGCTGGGTAGAGTAATCTTGGTTGAAGGTTTTTCTCCTTCACCACTTTAAATATGTCCTACCAGTCCCTTCTGGCTTGCAGAGTTTCTACTGAAAGATCAGTGGTTACCCTTATGGGGATTCCCTTGTTTGTTATTTGTTGTTTTTCCCTTGCTGCCATTAATATGTTTTCTTTGTATTTAATTTTTGTCAGTTTGATTAATAATTGTCTTGGCGTGTTTCTCCTTGGATTTATCCTGTATGGAACTCTCTGTGCTTCCTGGACTTGATTAACTATTTCCTTTCCCACATTAGGGAAGTTTTCAACTATAATCTCTTCAAATATTTTCTCAGTCCCTTTCTTTTTCTCTTCTTCTTCTGGAACCCGTATAATTCAAATGTTGGTGCATTTAATGGTGTCCCAGAGCTCTCTGAGACTGTCCTCAGTTCTTTTCATTCTTTTTTCTTTATTCTGCTCTGCAGTAGTTATTTCCACTATTTTATCTTCCAGGTTACTTATCTGTTCTTCTGCCTCAGTTATTCTTCTATTGATCCCATCTAGAGTATTTTTAATTTCATTTATTGTGTTGTTCATCATTGCTTGTTTCATGTTTAGTTCTTCTAGGTCCTTGTTAAATGTTTCTTGCACTTGTCTATTCTATTTCCAAGGTTTTGGATCATATTTACTATCATTATTCTGAATTCTTTTTCAGGTAGACAGCCTATTTCCTCTTCATTTGTTAGGTGTGGTGGGTTTTTTATCTTGCTCCTTCAACTGCTTTTTGTTTTTCTGTCTTCTCATTTTGCTTACCTTACTGTGTTTGGGGTCTCCTTTTTGCCGGCTGCAGCTTCGTTGTTCCCACTGTTTTTGGTGTCTGTCCCCAGTGGCTGAGGTTGTGTAGGCTTCCTGGTGGAGGGGACTAGTGCCTGTGTTCTGGTGGATGAGGCTGGATCTTGTCTTTCTGGTGGGCAATTCCACGTCTGTTGGTGTGTTTTGGGGTGTCTGTGGACTTAGTATGATTTTAGGCAGCCTCTCTGCTAATGGGTGGGTTTGTGTTCCTGTCTTGCTAGTTGTTTGGCATAGGGTGTCCAGCACTGTAGCTCACTGGTCTTTGATTGAAGCTGGCTGCTAGTGTTGAGATGGAGATCTCTGGGAGATTTTCACCATTTGATATTATATGGAGCTGGGAGGTCTCTTGTGGACCAGTGTCCTGAAGTTGGTTCTCCCACCTCAGATGCACAGCACTGACTCCTGGATGCAGCACCAAGAGTGCTTCATCCACACAGTTCAGAATAAAAGGGAGAAAAAAATAGAAAGAAAGAATTAGTAGGAGTAGAAAGAGAAAGAAAGAAAGGAGGGAAGGAGGGAGGGAGGGAGGAGTGAAGGAAGGAGGGAAGGAAGGGAAAATGAAAGAAAGAAAGAAGATAAAGTAAAATAAAGTAAGATAAAATGTAATAGTTATATTATATATATAATTATTAAGAAAAAAAAATTCTTTTAAAAAGACGGATAGAACCCTAGGACAAATGGTGGAAGCAAAGTATACAGACAAAATCTCACACAGAATCATTAATACACACTCACAAAAAGAGGAAAAGGAGAAAAATCATAAATCTTGCTCTCAAAGTCCACCTCCTCAATTTGGGATGATTCGTTGTCTAAAGGAGGGAAGGAAGGAAGGAAGGAAAGAAAGAAATAAAGAAAGAGAGAAAGAAAGAAAGAAAGGAAGGAAGAAAGAAAGAAAGAAAGAGAGAAAATAAAGTAAAATAAAAGGAAGTTAGTAAAATAAAAAATAATTGTTAAAAAATTTTTTTTTAAACACGGATGGATAGAACCCTAGGACAAATGGTGGAAGCAAAGCTATACATACAAAATCTCACACAGAAGCATACACATACACACTCACAAAAAGAGGAAAAGGGGGAAAATCATAAATCTTGATCTCAAAGTCCACCTCCTCAATTTGGAATGATTCATTGTCTATTCATGTATTCCACAGATGCAGGTTACACCAAGTTGATTGTGAAGCTTTAATCCGCTGCTTCTGAGGCTGCTGGGAGAGGTTTCCCTTTCTCTTCTTTGTTCTCACAGCTCCCGGAGCTCAGCTTTGGATTTGGCCCCGCCTCTGCTTGTAGGTCGCAGGAGGGCGTCTGTTCTTCGCTCAGACAGGATGGGGTTAAAGGAGCAGCTGCTTTGGGGGCTCTACGTCACTCAGGCGGGGGGGGGGGGGGTGGAGGGGCACGGAGTGCGGGGCGGGCCTGCAGTGGCAGAGGCCGGCGGGACATTGCACCAGCCTGAGGCGCGCCGTGCATTCTCCCAGGGAAGTTATCCCTGGATCCCGGGACCCTGGCAGTGGCAGGCTGCACAGCCTCCCTGGAAGTGGGTGTGGAGAGTGACCTGTGCTTGCACACAGGCTTCTTGGTGGCAGCAGCAGCAGCCTTAGCATCTCATGCCCGTCTCTGGGGTCCGCGCTGTTAGCTGCGGCTCACGCCGGTCTCTGGAGCTCCTTTAAGCAGTGCTCTGAATCCCCTCTCCTAGCGCACCAGGAAACAAAGAGCGAAGAAAAAGTCTCTTGCCTCTTTGGCAGGTCCAGACTTTTCCCCGGACTACCTCCCGGCTAGCCATGGTGCACTAACCCCCTGCAGGGTGTGTTCACACCGCCAACCCCAGTCCTCTCCCTGGGATCTGATCTCTGAAGCCTGAGCCTCAGCTCCCAGCCCTGTCCGCCCCGGCGTGTGAGCAGACCAGCCTCTCAGGCTGGTGAGTGCCGGTCGGCACCAATCCTCTGTGCTGAAATCCCTCTGCTTTGCCCTCCGGACCCTGTGGCTGTGTTCTCAACCACAGCTCTGAAGCTTCCCCCTTCCTCCACCCGCAGTCTCCACTCGAGAAGTGGCTTCCTAGTGTGTGGAAACCTTTCCTCCTCCACGGCTCCCTCTCACTGGTGCAGGTCCCAGCCCTATCCTTTTGTCTCTGTTTATTCTTTTTTCTTTTGCCCTACCCAGGTATGTGGGGACTTTCTTGCCTTTTGGGAGGTCTGAGGTCTTCTGCCAGCGTTCAGTAGGTGTTCTGTAGGAGTTGTTCCACGTGTAGATGTATTTCTGGTGTATCTGTAGGGAGGAAGGTGATCTCCGCATCTTACACTTCCGCCATCTTCCCGGAAGCCTCCATGTACACTCCTTCACCTGTTTCTTAATCATGTTACTGGTAGTTTTACTACTGAGATTTTGGAGTTCCTTAACAATTTTGGATACTAGCACTTTATCACTTTATCATATACATACATAGTCTCTCATTCTGTAGATTGTTTTTTCAATTGTTTCCTTTGCTATGCAGAAACTTTTCAGTTTGACAAAATTGCATTTGTTTGGTTTTTTTGCCTATTGTTTTTCTTTCATATTTAAAAAATCATTACCAGGGCCAATATCAAAACATTTTCCCCATGTTTTCTTCTAGGAGTTTGACACATTTAGATCTTATATTTAAGTCTGTAGTGTATTTTTCCTCCGCTTTATTGAGATGTAGTTGACAAATAACCTTATGTAAGTTTCAGGTACTATATCATGACTTGATATATGTATATATTATGAGGTGGTTATCAGAATAAGGTGAGTTAACACATCCATCATCTCAGATAATTCCTTTATTTGTATGCTGAGAACATTTAAGATGTAATCACTTAGAAATTTTCAACTATACAACAAAGAGTTGTTAACTGAAGTTGCTATGTTATACATTAGAACACCAGGAATTACATACCTTATAACAAACATAAAGAAATTTGGACCCCTTTGACCAACATTTCCCTATCCCCTCATCCCACCATAACCTGCCAACCACACATCCACTCTCTCTATGACTGGCATTTTAGATTCCGTATACTAGTTAAATCATGTAATATTTGCTTTTTTCTGTCTGACATTTCATTTAACAATGACCACAAGGTTTATCCGTGTCAAAAACCCAGGATTTCCTTGTTCTTTATGGCTGACTATATGTATGTATACAGTAATTCCACTTCCAGGTACTTATGCAAAATAAGGGAAATCACTATCCTGAAGACATGTCAGCAGCCCCGTATTCTCATTCACAATAGTCAAGATGTGAAAACTACCTGTATTTTGTTAGATGAATTGATAAAGAAAAAAAAAAAAATATATATATATATATACACACACATACAATATATAGTCATTTGTATGTCTTCTTTGGAAAAATACCTATTCACCTCCTCTATTTAATAATTGAATTATTTCTGTTTTGCTATCAAGTTGTGTGAGTTCCTTAGATATTTTGGTTATTAACACTTTATCTGATGCATAGTTAAAAAATATTTTCTCCCATTCTGAAAGATGTCTCTTCTTTTTGTTGTACATCCCTTTTGATATGCAGAAGGTTTTTAGTTTGATGTAGTAGTTCTACTTGTTCATTTTTTGCTTTTATTGTTTATACTTTAGGAGTCATATCTCCCCCCCGCCCAAAAAAAAAGAAAGAAAGAAACGAAAAAGAAAAACTGTTGTCAGGACCAAGTCAACAAAATTTCTTACTTAAGTCTTTAATCTATTTCACAGAATGGTCTAAGATAGGGATCCAATTTCATTCTTTTGCATGTGAATATCCAGTTTTCCTAACACCATTTAGTGAAAAGACTACCTTTTCCCCATCGGGTAATTTTGGTTGCCTTGTCAAATATTAGTTGACTATATATGCATGAATTTATTTCTGGGCCCTCAATTCTGTCCTATTGGTCTACTGTCTGTTTTTATGCCAGTACCTCACGATTTTGATTAGTATAACTTTGTAGTATAGTTTGAAAAGAAAGTGTGATCCCTTCAGCTTTGTTCTTCTTACTCAGTATTTCTTCAGCTATTCAGGGTCTTTTGTGGTTTCATATGAATTTTAAGATTATTTTTCTGCTTCTTTGAAAAATGCCATTGATATTTTGATAAGGATTGCATTTAATCCGTAGATGGCTTTGGTAGTATGGACATTTTAACAATATGAATCCTTCCAACACATAAAACAGGGTCTTTTCATTATTTGTGTTTGCTCTCATTTCTTTCATCAGTTTTTGCATCAGCTTTTCATAAATAGTTTTAAGTATTCAAACGGTTCACCTCCTTATTTATTTCTAGGTATTTATTATTTAAATGCTATTATAAATAGGATTGTTTTCTTAAATTCATTTTTAAATAATTTGTTGTAAGAAGTTACATAACATAATGTAACAATTTCCTAAGTTTGTTTAAATCATAGAAGTTTGCTGAATTTTTTAATTAGTTCTAAGGGGTGTTTTTTTTTTTTTGCTGAAGTCCTTAGAGGTTCTACATATTTCATATAAAATATATAAACAACAGAGACACAGCACAGGGAATTAAAGTCACTAACTTGTAATAACTTTTTTTTTTTTTTTTTGGCCGTATGCAGGACTCTCGCTGTTGTGGCCTCTCCCGCTGCGGAGCACAGGCTCCGGACGCGCAGGCTCCACGGCCATGGCTCACGGACCCAGCCGCTCCACGGCATGTGGGATCTTCCTGGACCAGGGCACGAACCCGTGTCCCCTGCATCGGCAGGCGGACTCTCAGCCACTGCGCCACCAGGGAAGCCCTTGTAATAACTTTTAATGGAAGTATAATCTGTACAAATACTGAATTATTATGCTGTATAACTGAAACTAATGTAATATTTGTAAATCAGCTCTAGAGGTGGGCCTGGAGGCTGTGTATGAGGTTTGGGGCCCAATTCTTGGGTAGATAAAATCAAGACTGGAACCTTGGTCCAAGAGTATGAGCTTGTCACCAAGGTCCCCATGGTCAGGCCTAGTGTGGGGTCTTTGGCAAAGTTGGATGCTTACGTTGCTCTCTCATTCCCCCACAAGAGAACTCCTGGGCCAAGAGGATCTCTCTTGACACTGTACTGTATGGACTTGGAGGAGGGGTGATGTAGGTAAAGCGACATAGTTCTTACTCTCCACTTTAATGCTTCTTTTTTCAGCTCTGTGTTCCACCTGGGTGCTGTAATCTATCACCTGGATCAGAGTTCACATGAAGGTATTTTTGTGCATATATGATTGTCAACTCAATATTTCTGTGGGGGGATGAAAGCTGGAACACTGTCATCTTGTTCATCCCTCCCATTATTTTTCTACTTAAATTACGACTTTCATCTCTAATTGTAAATGGAGTTGAACATTATTGTAAACATTTTAGGTCTCTTTTTATGTTCCTTTTATTTTGGTGAAGTCTCTATTCATGGATTTTTCCATTTTTTGTTAAATTTTCATCATTTTCATTCAAATTTTGAGTTTTTTATATATATTATACATAGGAATAATATATATAGATATTACAAATATTTTGTACCATTCTCTCAGTTGTCTTTTAAATTAAACAAATGAAATTCCATACATTTAAAATTCAGGTTTTTTGATGTGTAGGTTTATACATCTCATACATGTATTAATTCCTATAATCTCTGCTACCAGCAAAGACAGCTTACAAAAATATTACAATACCCCAGAAAATTCTTCTGTGCTTCCTCTTTGTATTCAGATTCCCTCTCCTCATGCCTACATCCTGACTTATTCACTCTTTATACATTTTTACCTTTTCTAAAATGTTGTATAAATAAAATCATACAGTATATGACTTCTGAGACTGATTTCTTCATGATTAATCTGAGGTATATTCACATTGTTGTACATATCAATAGTTCATTTCTTTTTATTACTGAATAGTGTCCTCTTAAGAAAATATACCACAGTTTTTCTTTTATACTTTGAAGGACATTTGAATTGTTTCCAGTTTTTGGTGATTATGAATACAGTTTACATAAACATTTATGTGCAGCTTTTATGTAAACATAACTTTAATATCTGTGGGATGAATAATTAAAACTGAGAATTCTGAATCAAGTCATTAAACTTGTAATTACAAGGAGTAATTGTCAATGTAAATTGTAAAGGTATGATTATGAAAGGAGATAAATATGTTACCCTGACTACAGTAATCATTTCACTATGTATGTATACCAAATTATCATATACACCTAAAATATATACAAATCATTCTTTTTTTTTTTTAATTCAGAGAAAGATTATCTCTGGGGTACAGGACAGGAAGGCAGTTCAAGAGGGGGAGAGGAGAGTTTTTAATATCAGGTGACATTTTTCTTAACAAATGTTACCTATTTTTTTAAAGCTGAACGTACATGTTTCCTGTATGTTTTGAATGGGTGATGTATTTTAAAGTAAAGAAGTGAAATTAAAAGGCGAATTTCGGGAGGACCTTCAAGATGGCAGAAGACTAAGACATGGAGATCACGTTTCTCCCGACAAATTCATCAAAAATACAACTAAATGTGGAACAACTCCTACAGAACACCTACTGAACGCTGGCAGAAGACCTCAGACCCCCCAAAAGGCGATAAACTCCTCAAGTACTTGGGTAGGGCAAAAGAAAACAGAAAAAACAGAGACAAAAGAATAGGGAGGGAACCTGCACCTCTGGGAGGGAGCTGTGAAGGAGGAAAGATTTCCACACGCTAGGAAGTTCCTTCACTGGTGGAGACAGTGGGGTGGCAGTGGGGAAGCTTCGGAGCCATGGACGAGAGCGCAACAACAGGGGTGGGGAGGGAAAAGTGGAGAGATTCCCACACAGAGGATCAGTGCTGACCAGCGCTCACTAGCCCGAGAGGTTTGTCTGCTTCCCCGCCTGGGCGGGCAGGGACTGGGGGCTGAGGCTCGGGCTTCAGAGATCAGATCCCAGGGAGAGTATTGGGGTTGGCTGCGTGAAGACAGCCTGAAGGGGGCTAGTGCACCACAGCTAGCCGGAGGGAGTCCAGGAGAAAGTCTGGACCTGCATAAGAGGCAGGAGGCCATTTCTTCGAGGTGCACGAGGAGAGGGGATTCAGAGCACCACCTAAACGAGCTTCAGAGACAGGTGTGAGATGCGGTTATCAGTGAGGACATCAGAGAAAGGCATGAAACACTAAGACTGCTGCTGCAGCCACCAAGAATACACTTGTGCAAGCACAGGTCACTATCCACAACTCCTCTCCTGGGAGCCTGAGCGACCTGCCACTGTCAGGGTTCCGTGATCTAGGGACAACTTCCCTGGGAGAACACAGGGCACACCTCAGGCTGTTGCAATGTTATGCCGGCCTCTGCCACCCAGCCTCAGACCACATTCCATGCCCCTGCTTCTCCACAGCCTGAGTCAACCAGAGCCCCTGAATCAGCTGCTCCTTTAACCCCTCCAGTCTGGGTGAAGAAAAGATGCCAGAGTGCGACCTATATGCAGAAATATGACCAAATCCAAAGCTAAACACTAGGAGATGTGAGAACAAAAATGAGAAAGGGAAATCTCTCCATGCAGCCAAAGGAGCAGTGGATTAAGTCCCCACATCAACTTGATGCACCCTACATCCATGGAATACCTGAATGTACAACAAATCATCCCAAATTTGAGGCAGTGGACTTTGGGATCAACTATAGACTTGGGGTTTTCTGTATGCAACTGACTTGTTATGGTTATGATTTTTATGTTCATCTTAGTTTAGTTTCTAGCACTTGTTATCATAGGTGGATTTGTTTATTGGTTTGGTTACTCTCTTCTCTTTCTTTATTACTGTTTATATTATAATAATATATTTTTAAATTTTTTATGTTTAAAACTATTTTTATTTTAATAACTTTATTTTTTTTCTCCCTTTTCTACTGAGCCATGTGGCTAACAGGGTCTTGCTGCTCCAGGCAGGTGTCTAACCTGAGACTCTGAGGCGGGAGAGCCAGGTACAGGATACTGGACCACCAGAGACCTCCCAGCCCCAAGTAATATCAATCTGTGAGAGCTCTCCCATAGATCTCTACCTTAACACTAAGATCCAGCTCCACTCAACGACCAGCATGCTCCAGAACTGGATACACCATGCCAAATGAGTAGCAAGAGAGGAACACAATCACCCATTAGCAGAGAGGCTGCCTAAAATCATAAGTTCACTGACACCCCAAACCACACCACCAGATGCAGTCCTGACCACCAAGAACACAAGATCCAGCCTCACCCACCAGAACATAGACACCACTCCCCTCCACCAGGAAGCCTACACAACCCATTGAACAACCTTACCCACCGGTGACAGACACCAAAAACAATGGGAATTAAAAACGCTGCAGCCTGCAAAAAGAATATCCCAAACACTGTAATTTAAACAAAATGAGAAGACAGAATTATGCAGCAGTTGAAGGAGCAAGATAAGAATGCACCACACCAAACAAATGAAGAGAAAATAAGCAGTCTACATGAAAAAGAATTCAGAGTAATGAGAGGAAAGATGATCCAAAATCTTGGAAATAGAATGGAGTAAATACAAGAAAGTTTTAACAAAGACATAGAAGAAATATAGAGCAAACAAACAATGATGAACAATGCAATAAATGAAATTTAAAAATCTCTAGAAGGAATCAGTAGCAGAATCACTGAGGCAGAAGAACAGATAATTGACCTGGAAGATAAAATAGTGGGAATAACTACCACAGAGAAAAAAAAAAAAAAAGAATGAAAAGAATTGAGGACAGTCTTAGAGACCTCTGAGACAACATTAAATGCAACAATATTTGAATTATAGGGGTCCCAGAAAAGAAGAGAAAAAGAAGGGGAGACTGAGAAGATATTTGAAGAGATTATAGTTCAAAACTTCCCTAATATGGGAAAAGAAATAGTTAACTCCAGAAAGCACAGAGATAAATCCAAAGAGAAACACACCAAGACACATATTAATCAAACTATCAAAACTTAAATACAAAGTATTAAAAGCAGCAAGGGAATAGCAACAAATAACATACAAGGGAATCCCCAAAAGGATAATAGCTGATCTTTCAACAGAAACTCTGCAAGCCAGAAGAAAGTGGCTAGGCATATTTAAAGTGATGAAAGTTAAAAACCTACAATGAAGATTACCCAGAAAGAATCTCATTCAGATTCAATTAAGAAATTAAAACGTTTACAGAGAAGCAAAACTGAGCAAATTCAGCACCACCAAGCCAGCTTTACAACAAGTGCTAAAGGAACTTGTCTAGGCAGAAAACACAAGAGAAGGAAAAGACCTACAATAACAAACCCTCCCAAAATAAGAAAATACTAATAGGAGCATACATATTGATAATTACCTTAAATGTAAATGGATTAAATGCTACAACAAAAAGACACAGACTGGCTGAATGGATACAAAAAAGAGACCCATATATATGTTTTCTAAAAGAGACCCACTTCAGACCTAGGGACACATACAGACTGAAAGTGAGGGAATGGAAAAAGGTAGCCCATGCAAATGGAAATCAAAAGAAAGCTTGAGTAGCAATTCGGTAAGCACACAAAATAGACTTTAAAATAAAGACTACTATAATAGACAAAGAAGGGCACTACATAATGATCAAGAGATCAACCCAAGAAGAAGGTATAACAATTGTAAATATTTAGGCACCCAACATAGGAGCACATCAATATATAAGACAAATGCTAACAACCATAAAAGGGGAAATTGACAGTAACACAATCATAGTAGGAGACTGTAACACCCCACTTTCACCAAAGGACAGATCATCCAAACTGAAAATAAATAAGGAAACACAAGCTTTAAATGATATGTTAAACAAGACAGACTTAGTTGATATTTATAGGATATTCCATCCAAAAACAACAGAAAGCACTTTCTCCCCAAGTGCTCGTGGAATATTCTCCAAGATACATCATATATTGGGTCGCAAATCAAGCATTTAAGGAAATTGTAATCATATCAAGGATCTTTTCCCATCACAACGTTATGAGACTAGGCATCAATTACAGGGAAAAAAATGTAAAAAATACAAATCATGGAGGCTAAACAATATGCTACTAAATAAGCAAGAGATCACTGAAGAAGTCAAACAGAAAATCAAAAAATACCTAGAAGCAAATGACAATGAAACATGATGTCCCAAAGCCTATGGGATGCAGCAAAAGCAGTTCCAAGAGGGAAATTTATCACAATACAATCCTCCCTTAAGAAGCAAGAAACATCTCAAATAAACAACCTAAACTTACAACTAAAGCAATTAGAGAAAGAAGAACAAAATCAAGCAAAGTTAGCAGAATTAAAGAAATCATAAATATCAGATCAGAAATAAAAAGAAATTAAGGAAATGATAGCAAAGATTGATAAAACTAAAAGCTAGTAAATAAAATTGATAAATCATTAGCCAGACTTATCAAGAAAAAAGGGGAGAAGATTCATATCAACAACATTAGAAATGAAAAAGGTGAAGTAACGACTGACACTGTAGAAATACAACAGACCTTGAGAGAGTACTACAAACGACTATATGCCAATAAAATGGACAACCTAGAAGAAATGGACAAATTCTTAGAAATGCACAACCTTCCAAGACTCAACCAGGAAGAAATAGAAAATATAAACAGACCAATCACAACCACAAAATTGAAACCATGGTTAAATATCTTCCAACAAACCAAAACTCAAGACCAGATGGCTTCACAGGCAAATTCTACCAAACATTGAGAATAGCTAACACCTGTCTTTCTCAAACTCTTCCAAAATATAGCAGAGGGAGGAAAACTCCCAAACTCATTCTACGAGGCCAACATCACCCTGATACCTAAACCAGACAAAGATGTCACAAAGAAAGGCCAATATCACTGATGAACATAGGTGTAAAATCCTCAACAAAATACTAGCAAACAGAATCCAACAGTATATTAAAAGGATCATACATTATGATAAAGTGGGGTTTATCCCAGGAATGCAAGGATTCCTCAATATACACAAATCATTAAATGTGTTACACCATATTAACTAATTGAAGGTTAAAAACCACATAATTTCAATACATGCATAAAAAGCTTTCAATAAAATTCCACACCCATTTAGGGTAGAAACTCTCCAGAAAATAGGCATAGAGAGAACTTACCTCAACATAATAAAGGCTATATATGACAAACCCACAGACAACACCCTTCTCAAAGGTGTAAAACTGAGACCGTTTAACTAAGATCAGGAAGAATACAAGGTTGCCCACTCTCACCACTGTTATTCAACATAATGTTGGAAGATTTAGCCACAGTAATCAGAGAAAGAAAAATAATAAAAGAATCCATATTTGAAAAAGAGTAAAACTGTCACCGTTTGCAGATGACATGATACTATACATAGAGAATCCTAAAGATGCTACCAGAAAACTACTAGAGCTAATCAATGAATTTAGAAAAGTAGCAGTATACAAAATGAAAGCACAGAAATCTCTTGCATTCCTATATGTCAATGATGAAAAATCTGAAAGAGAAATTAAGGAAACACTCCCATTTACCATTGCAACAAAAAGAATAAAATACCTAGGAATAAACCTACCTAGGGAGACAAAAGGCCTGTATGAAGAAAACTATAAGACACTGATGAAAGAAATGAAAGAGAATACAAACAGATGGAGAGGTATACCGTATTCTTGGATTGGAAGAATCAATATTGTGAAAATGACTCTGCTACCCAAAGCAATCTACAGAGTCAATGCAATCCCTATCAAATTACCAATGGCATTTTCCACAGAACTAGAACAAAAAATTGCATAATGTGTAGGGAAACAAAAAAGACACTGAATAACCAAAGCAACCTTGAGAATGAAAAACAGAGCTGGATGAATCAGGCTCCTGGACTTCAGACTATACTACAAAGCTACAGTAATCAAGACAGTATGGAACTGGTACAAAAACAGAAAGATAGATCAATGGAACAGAATAGAAATCCCAGAGATAAACCCACGCACATATGGACACCTTATCTTTGATAAAGGTGGCAGGAATATACAGTGGAGAAAATCTAGCCTCTTCAATAAGTGCTGCTGGGAAAACTGGACAGCTACATGTAAAAGTATGAGCTTAGATCACTCCCTAACACCATACACAAAAATAAGCTCAAAGTGGATTAAAGACCTAAATGTAAGACCGGAAACTATCAAACTCTTAGAGGAAAACATAGGCAGAACACTCTATGACATAAATCACAGCAAGATCCTTTTGGACCCACCTCCTAGAGCAATGGAAATAAAAACAAAAATAAACAAATGGGACCTAATGAAACTTCAAAACTTTTGCACAGCAAAGGAAACCATAAACAAGACCAAAAGACAGCCCTCAGAATGGGAAAAAATATTTGCAAATGAAGCAACTGACAAAGGATTAATCTCCAAGATTTACAAGCAGCTCATGCAGCTCAATAACAGAAAAACAAACAACCCAACCCAAAAATGGGCAAAAGACTTAAATAGACATTTCTCCAAAGAAGGTATGCAGATTGCCAACAAACACATGAAAGAATGCTCAACATCATTAATCATTAGAGAAATGCAAACCAAAACTACAATGAGATAACATCTCACACCAGTTACAATGGCCATCATCAAAAAATCTAGAAACAATAAATGCTGGAGAGGGTGTGGAGAAAAGGGAACCCTCTTGCACTGCTGGTGGGAATGTGAATTGGTTCAGCCACTGTGGAGAACAGTATGGAGGTTCCTTAAAAAACTACAAATAGAACTACCGTATGACCCAGCAATCCCATTACTGGGCATATACCCTGAGAAAACCAAAATTCAAAAAGAGTCATGTACCAAAATGTTCATTGCAGCTCTATTTACAATAGCCCCGAGATGGAAACAACCTAAGTGCCCATCGTCAGATGAATGGATAAAGAAGATGTGGCACATATACACAATGGATTATTACTCAGAGATAAAAAGAAGCGAAACTGAGCTATTTGAAATGAGGTGGATAGACCTCGAGTCAGTCATACTGAGTGAAGTAAGTCAGAAAGAGAAAGATAAATACCGTATACTAACACATATATATGGAATTTAAGGGGAAAAAATGTTATGAAGAACCTAGGGGTAAGACAGGAATAAGGACACAGACCTACTGGAGAACAGACTTGAGGATATGGGGAGGGGGAGGGATGGGCTGTGATAGGGCGAAGGAGGGGCATGGACATATATATACTAACAAACGTAAGGTAGATAGTGGGAAGCAGCCGCTTGGCACAGGGATATCGGCTCGGTGCTTTGTGACTGCCTGGAGTGGTGGGATAGGGAGAGAGGGAGGAAGGGAGATGCAAGAGGGAAGAAATATGCAAACGTGTGTATATGTATAACTGATTCACTTTGTTATAAAGTAGAAACTGACACACCATTGTAAAGCAATTATACCCCAATTAAGATGTTAAAAAGAAAAGAGGATATAATAATTGTAAATATATATGTACTGAACATTGAAGGATTAAATAAATATTTAAATCAACCATTAACAGATCTGATAGGAGAAATCAACAGTAAAAATAATAATAGTAAGGAACTATGTTATCCCACTTTCTACCTTAGAAAATTAATAAAGACACAGAATGGACCTAATAAACTTATATAGAACTTCCATCCAACAGTACCAGAATACACATTCTTCTTAAGTGCTGATGGAATATTCCCCAGGATAGACCCTGTCTTGGGACATAAAGCAAGCTTTAACAAATTTAAGAAGATCAAAACCACATTGAGCATCCTTTTTGATCACAACGTTATGAAGCTAGGAATCAATAACAAGAGAAAAAGTGAAAAATTCCTAATATGTAAAATTATACAGCACACACTGTAAAAATCAATGGGTCAAGGAAGAATTCAAAAGGGAAATCTGAAACTGTCTTCAGATAGACAAAAATGACAACATACCAGAATTTCAGGGATGTAGCAAAATCAGTCTAAAGAATGATTTTTTTTTTTAGCAATCATAAATTCTTATATTAAGAGAAAAGAATGATCTAAAATAAGCAACTTTTGTTTATACCTGAAGGACTAGGAAAAAAGAACAAATTAAGCTCCAAGAATAAAAGGAAAAAATAAGAAAGTTTCAAATAGAAATGATAAAATAAAAATCATATAATTACGAAAATTCTGAATCCAACAGTTGCTATTTGGAAAGGATAATAAAATTGACAAAACTTTAGCTAGACTAACAAAGAGAAAAATAGAACTTAATAAATAAAACTTTAAATGAAAGAGGAGAAATTGCAACTGACACCATAGCATACTAATCATTATAAAGAATGCTAACAAACAGGGTGAAAAAAATGGATAAATCTCCACCAACTCGAATATACAATGTACCAAGACTGAATCATGAAGAAGTCAAAAAACAAAACAAAATCTTGATTATACAAATAATGACTTAGGAAATTGATGCAGTATTCAAAACTCTCCCAACAAAGAGAAACCTAGGATCAGATAGCTTCATGGATGAATTCTACTGAACATTTAATGAAGATTTATTGCCAGTCCTTCCCAAACTCTCTCAGATAACTAAAAAAGAGGCAACATTTCAAAACTCATTTTATAAAACTAGCATTTTCCTGATTAACAAAGCTAGATAAGGGCATAACAAGGGAACAACAACAACAAAAAACCTCAGAACTTACAGTCTAATATCCTTGTACATATAGATACAAAAATTCTCAACAAAATTCTAGCAAACCAAATTCAATAGCACACTAAAAGGATCAAATGGTAAGGTGGGATAATTCCTGGGGAGGCAAGGGGAGTTAATATTTTCAAATCAATAAATTTAATTAACCACATGAATAGCATGCAGAAGTGTTTGAAAGAATTTTTTAAACTTTCTTGATTAAAACCTTCAACTAACTGGGTAGAGAAGAAACATTTTAAATATAATAAAGATCATATATTAACAAGCCCACAGCTAACATCATATTCACGGTGAAAAGCTGAAAACTTTTCCTCTAAGACAGGAACAAATAAAAAATGCCCACTCACACCATTTCTCTTCAACATAGTATTAGAATCCCTAGCCAGAACCATTAGGCAAGAAAAAGAAATAAAAGGGATCGAAAGTGGAAAGGAAGAAGTAAAACTGTCTCTGTTTGAAGATGACATATTCTGTATGCAGGAAATCCTAAAGACTCCACCAAAAACCCCATGAAACTGTTAGAACTAATAAATGAATTCAGTAATGTTGTTGGATATGAAATACAAAATTAGTTGCATTTCTATACACTAACAAGAAAATAGCTGACAGAAAATAAAGAAAATGCTTCGATTTACAACAGCACCAAAAACAATAAAATCTTAGGCATACGGTTAAGCAAGGAGATAAAAAATCTGTACACTAAAAAATATGATGTTTACAAAAACTGAAGAAGACACAAATAAATAGAAAGCTATCCCATGTTTATGAATTGAAAGAATGAATACTGTTAAAATTTTCACGCTACCTAAAGCTATCTATAGATTCAATAGAATCCCAATCAAACTTTCAATGGCAATTTTCCTAGAAATAGAATAACAATCCTAAAAAATTGTACAAAACAACAAAGGACCCTGAAAATAGCCAAAGCCATTTTGAGCAAGATAAACAAAGCTGGATGCATCTCACTTCCTGGTTTCAAACTATAATACAAAGTTACAGTAATCAGAATAGTGTGAGACTAGCATAAAAACAGACAATAGACCAATAGAACAGGACTGTGAGCTCAGAAATAAACTCATGCATGTACAGTCAACTAATATTCGACAAGAACGTCAAGAATAAACAATGGAGAAAGAATAGTCTTTACACTAAGTGGTGTTGGAAAAACTGGATATCCACATGGAAAAGAATAAAACTGAACACTCATCTTAGACCACTCAAAAATTAACACAAAATGAACAGAAATCACAAAATCCCTAGAATAATATATCTCAGCAATGACTTTTTTGGATATGATTCCAAAAGTACAAGGAACAAAAAGAAAAATCAACATGTGTGACAAGATCAAATTAAAAAACCGCTGCACAAAAAGAAACTTGAACAGAGTGAAGAGGCAATGGAATAGGAGGCATAGGAATTCTCCTATGGAATGGGAGAAAAGATTTGCCAACTACATGCCAGCTAAGGGACTAATGTCCAAACATAAAAGAACTCAATTAAAAAAAAAAAGTTGAATAATCTAATTGAAAGGTGGACTGAAGACCTTGGCAGACATATTCCCCCATAGGAGACCTACAAAAGACCAACAGACACATGAAAATATATTCAATATGTCTAATACTAAAATAAATGCAAAATAGAACCACAATGAGATATCAACTCACACATTTCAGAATGGTTATTATGAAAAAGACAAGACATAAAAGCGTTGTCAAGCACGTAGAAGAAAGGGAACACTTACAGACTGTTGGTGGGCATGTAACTTAGTACGACCACTATGGAAAATAATTCGGATGTTCCTCACAATACTAAAAATAGCACCACCATATAACCTGGCAATTCCATTTCTGAATATACGTATTTCAAGGAAATGAAATCAGTTACTTTACAGAGATATTTTCACTCCCATGTTCACTGTATTAATATCTACCTAAAATATGTAAGGCATAGTCACTAAGTGTTTATCAATGGCTAAATGGATTAAGAAAGGTATATATTACCATAATGGATATTATAGAACCATATAAAGGAAATCCTGCAATTTGTGACCACATGGAATAAACTTGCAGGCATTATGCTTAGTGAAAAAATCAGAGAGAGAAAGACAAACTGTGTGGTCCCACTTATTTATGAAATCTAAAATGCTGAGGTCATAAAAACAGAGAGTGTATATGTATTTAATAGGTGTGGAGTTGGGAGAAATAGGGAGATGATGGTCAAAGAGTACAAATTTCCTGTTATAAAAGGTGTAAGTTCTTGGGACCTAAAGTACAGCATAGTGACTTAGTTAACAATACTTTATTGCATATTTCAAAGTTACTAGGAAAGTAGATCTTAAATGTTCTTACAGCACACACACAAAATTGGTAACTATGTGAGGTGATAGAAGTATTAACTAACATTATTGTGGTATTATTTCACAACATAGATGTAAATCTAATCATCATGCTGTGTACCTTAAAATTACCAAGGTTATATGTCAGTTATATCTCAATAATGTTGGGGAAAATGATTTCAAGATAAGACCCAAAAGTTGCAAAGCCCTTGAGAAAAGATAAGGAACAAACTTCTCAAGATTGGCCTTGGCAATAATTTCTTGGCTATGACAGCAAGAGAGCAGGCAACAAAATCAAAAGTAAAGTGAAGTGAAATTGAACTGAAACATTCCTACATAATAAATGAAACAATCAAGAGAATTAACAGGCAATCTACAGAATAGTATAAAATATTTACAAACACATACCTGATAAGGGGCTAATGTCCAAGACATACATCAAGAAACTGCAAAAACTCAGTAGTGGAATATCACCTCATACCTATTAGATTGGCTATTATCCAAAAAGAGAAGATAGCAGGCGTGACAAAAGGGAACCCTCCTACACTGTTGGTGGGAATGCAGATTGGTACAGCAACTGTAGAAAACAGTTTGGAGGTTGCTCAAAAAGCTAAAAAATAAAACTACCAAGTCATCCAGAAAAACCTCTTTGGGCATTTATATGAAGGAAGCAAAAACGCTGACTCAAAAAGATATCTGCATCCCATGTACACTACCATCATTCTCAAATGCCAACACAGGAAAACAACACACTTAGGTTGAATAGATGGATAAAGGAAATGTGGCACAGAAAAGTATTTTGTGTGGCAGAAAAAAAAATGTGGCAATAAAATGTTATTCAGCCATAGTAGAGGGAAAATGCTGTCTTTTGTAACAAAATGGGTTGACCTTGAGGACATTATGTTAAGTGAAGTAAGTCAGACATATAAAAACAAACACAGTGTGCTCTCCCTTATATCAAAAAAAAAAAAAAAAAGAGCCAAACATATAGAAACAGAATATTGTGTTTGCCAGCAGCTAAGGTTTGAGGGCAATGGAAAGATATTCATCCAGTTATATAAGTGCTGTGGATCTAATAATCAGCATAATGACAGTAGTTAACAATACTATATTGCATACAGGCATAACTTGGTGTTATTTCGGGTTTGTTTCCTGACCAATGCAGTAAAGCAAATATCGAAAAAAGTAAGTCACATAATTTATTTGGTTTTCCAGTGCATATAAAAGTTGTTTAAACACTACTGTAGTGTATTAATTTTTATGCAATAGTATTATGTCTAAAACACACTGTACATACCTTAATTTTGAAATACTTTATTGTTAAAAAAATGCTAACCATCATCTGAACTTTCAGTGAGTCATTACATTTTGGACGGTGGAGGCTCTTGCCTTGATCTTGATGGCTGCTGACTAGTTTCATGTTGGTTGCTGAAGGTTGGGCTGGGTGTGGCAATTTCTTAATATCAGACAATGAAATTTTCTGCATCAAATGAGTTTAGGTAATATTCTAAATCCTTTATTGTCATTTCAACAACCTTCACAGCATCTTCACCAGGAGTAGATTCCATCTCGAGAAACCACTGTTTTGGCTCACCCATAAGAAGCAACTCTGCATCTTTTAAAGTTTTATCATGAGACTTCAGCAATTCAGTCACAACTTCAGGCTCCACTCATAATTCTGGTTCTCTCACTGTTTCCATTAAATCGGCAGAGGCTTTCTCCACCGAACTCATGAACCCCTCAATGTTATCCATGAGGGTTGGAAGCAACTTTTTCCAAACTCCTATTAGTGTTGATATTTTGAGTTCTTCCCATGAATCATGAATGCTCTTATGGCAGCTAGAATGGTGAATCCTTTCCTGAAGGTTTACAATTGACTTTATCCAGAACTCTCAGAGCAAACATTATCTCATAAGCCATAGTCTTATGATGTGTATTTTTTAAGCAATAAGCCTTGAAAGGCAAAGTGACTCCTTGACCCTTTGGCTGCAGAATGGATGTTGTGTAAGCAGGCATGAAAACATTTATCTCATTGTACATCTTCATCAGAGCTCTCAGATAACCAAGTGCATTGTCAATGAGCAGTAATATTTTGGAAGGAATCATTTTACCTGAGGGGCAGATCCAACAGCAGGCTAAAAATATTAAATATATGTTATAAAAGGATGTGTTGCCCTTAGGCTTTGCTGTCACATTTACAGAGCACAGGCAGAGTAGATATAGCATAATTCTTCAGGGTCCTAGGATTTTCAGAATGGTAAGTGAGCTTCATTTCATCTTAAAGTCACCAGCTGCATTAGCCCCTAACAAGAGTCAGCCTGTCCTTTGAGGCTTTGAAGCCAGCCATTGACGTCTCCTCTCTAGCTAGGAAAGTTCTAGGTGGCATCTTCTTCCAGTAGAAGGCTGTTTCATCTACACTGAAAATCTGTTGTTTAGTGTATGCACGATCATTAATGATATTAGCTAGATCTTCTGGATAACTTCCTGCAGATTCTATATCAGTACTTGCTGCTTCAGCTGGTACTTTTGACGTTATGGAGAGAGTTTCTCTCCTTAAACTTCATGAACCAGCCTCTGCTAGATTCAGACTTTTCTTCTGCAGCTTCCTCATTTCTTTCAGCGTTCACAGAGGAGAGTTTTGCTCTGGATTGGACTTTAGCTTAAGGGAATGTTGTGCCTGGTTTGATCTTCTATCCAGACCACTCAAACTTTCTCCACATCAGCAAGAAGGCTGCTTTGGTTTCTTATAATTTGTGTTTGCTGGAGCAGCATCTTTAATTTCCTTCAAGAACTTTTCATTTACATTTACAACTTGGCTAATTACTTGGCACAAGAGGCCTAGCTTTCATCCTTTCTTGGCTTTCAATGTGTCTTCCTCACTAAGTTTAATCATTTCTAACTTTTGATTTAAATTGAAAGACATGCAACTCTTCCTTTTTATTTGAATTGGCCTACATTCAATTCCTTCCCTCAAGGGTGTAGTTACAAAAGTAACATCAAAAGTCACTGATCACAGATCACTATAACAAATAAAATAATAATGAAAAAATATGACATAATGTGATAATTACCAAAATGTGACAGAGGCGTGAAGTGAGTAAATGCTGTTGCAAAAGTAGTACTAATAAACTTGCTTCATGTTTATGGATTGCCATAAACTTCAATTTATAAAAACACACAATATCTTTTAAGTACGACAAAGTAAAATATGCCTGTATTTGAAAACTGCAGGGAGTGAATCATGAGTATTCTCACCACACACATAAAATTGTAATGATGTGAGGTGAAGAATGTGTTAATTAACCTTTCATGGTAGTTATTTTGCAGTATACAGATGTATCAAATCATCATATTATACACCTTATGTAGTATATTTCAATAAAACTGAAAAAAACTTTAAAAAACAAAAAAGTTATTCTCTCAAATTTTGGGTAAAGTTATTAGAAGGGAAAAAACATAAAATTATTGGATTTTCAAATTATATTACTCCTTAGAGTTCTTGATCCCAAATGGCCATTGTTTTCCCAAGAATTAAAAAAAAAAAAAAAAAAAGTAGAGGCTTCCCTGGTGGCGCAGTAGTTGAGAGTCCGCCTGCCAATGCAGGGGACACAGGTTCGTGGCCCAGTCCGGGAAGATCCCACATGAGGCGGAGCGGCTCGGCCCGTGAGCCATGGCCGCTGAGGCTGCGCGTCCAGAGCCTGTGCTCCACAATGGGAGAGACCACAACAGTGAGCTGCCCGCGTACCACAAAAAAAAAAAAAAAAAAGAATCCTTAAAACTTAAAAATAAAAAGGCAACCAATCCAATTAGCCAATTAAAAGAGACGTTGACCAAAGAGGATAGTCACATGGGAAATAAACACATGAAAAGACATTCAACATTATTAGTCATATCACTGAATACATATTAAAACACCTAATATAAAAAGTAGTGACAATAGCAAATGCTGGTGAGGAGGCAGCAAAATTGGATCACTTATACATTGCTGGTCAGCATGTAAAATAATACATTCACTCTGCAAAAGAGTTTGGCAGTTTCTTATAAAAATAAACATGCAGTTACAACAAATCCCTGCAATTGTATTCTTGGACATTTGTGTAAACTTGTTTTTGGAAAAACCTGTACATGACGGTTTACGGTAGCTTTATTCCTAATAACTAAAAACAGACACTATCTTATATGAACTTCAGTTGTGAACTGGCAAACAGACTGTCGTATAGTCATAGCATCAGTGCTACACAGCAAGTAAAAGGAACTATTAAGACAGGCTATAAATGGATGAATCTCCAGGAAGTGATACTGAGTTTAAAACGTTAATCTCAAAAGGTCACATACAGTTTGATTCCATCTAAAAGCACTCTCAAAATGAAAACAGTATAAGAATGGAGGACAGATTAGTGATCATCAAAGGCAAGGAAGGTACTGGAGAGCAGAGGGAAGTGAATGTGACTTTAAAAAGTCAACAAAGCCAGGTGAGAGGTTTGGGGGGCAGGGCGATGGCATTTTAGATATGGAGGTTCAAAAAACGCCTAAGGACATACTCTTTTTGTAGACATCTAAAGCATAAGTCATTCTTGAGGAAAACTAGAGGAAAGGAACATACAAGTGCTGAAGAAGGAGATGTCTAGCATGTTAAAAAAATATTAATGCAGTCAGTTTGGCAGGATCAGAACACATGAAATAGTAGTACCCCTATTCCCTTAGTAGTAGAAAATGAAACAGTATGAATAGTAGAACATGAAATCAGGAAGTATGGTGACTGAATTCCCCAAGAGTACCACAACAAATTATCATAAATTGGGGCTTCAAACAACAGAAATTGAATCTTTCACTGTTCTGGATGCTAGAAGTCTGAAAAAGGATAGTGGCAGGGCAATGCTCCCTCTGAACACTCTAGGAAGGAATCCTTTCTTGACTCTTCTAGCTTCTGGAGGTAGCTGGAAATCCTTGGCCTTTTTTGGTTTGCAGCTGCATTACTGCAATGTGTGCCTCTCTCATCTCATAGTGTTCTGTTAATTTCACAATGCTTCCTTCCATGCATGTTTGTGTGTGTACAAATTTCCCTTTTATAAGAACACTAGTCATATTGGATGAGAGCTCACCCTCTCATGATCTCATTTTAACATAATATCATCTGTAACTAAGGTGACTTTCTAAAGTACTGGTGGTTAGAGTTCAATATGTCTATTTTGAGGGGCTGCAATTCTACCCATAACAGTGAAGGATTTTTAGGTTATTTTTAGAGAACACTTTTAAAGACTGACTGCATTACATGGAGACAAACTGAATGATTCTGACAAAATTGCAGGATTTGACTTAGATTTTAACAGAATTCCTGTAGCTATTGTTTGGGGAATAAAACCATAAGGGAAATAAATGCAGATATGGCAGAGTGTAAAGACAGCTCCAATAATCCAGGCAAGAAATAATGATGATGACACAGAATGTTTTAGTAGAATTTTCCCAATTTCATTTTCTTTGACTAACATCTCTCACCAAGACTATTTTGCTAACTTTACTAGTCTTTCTGATTTCATATTTATTATTTTCTCTATAATTTTTCTGGCTGTTTTTAACCTTATTTTTTCATTTTGTGTGAAATATTTATCAATGCTGGTGTAATATCTAAGCCATTGCCATTTTGCTATTCTTAGTTTTAATGTCCATTTACTAATCTATTTTTATCAAATCAATAACATCATGGAAGTTCTATCAAGTGTGTTGATTGCCACAGGATAGAACAAGTACATTTTATTTTATTTTCTCCTTTGCCTTGACACAAGTTAAAAGCTTATGTTAATTTGGGCTGAACAACTTAATATGAGGGATTTGAAGGTCTCTCGGGATTTAACAAAAATTATTTCCACTGCAGCAAAAATTCTTCACTTTGTTACAATGTAGTAGCAGTATAATTTTATTAATTGGTACATATATCCCTTCTGGAACATATAAAACTCATAAGATAGATTTATTTCAACAACTAGTAATTGCCACTGAAAACTCACTGACTCAACATTTGCAAATACAACTATTTCTTTTTTTTTTCAACTATGTGAAACAACTTTATAAACTGTACTTACCTCACCAGTTGCACAAAAGTATTTGCCTTTCCCACTACTGCTAACAAATTACATTTTTCCCCTAATGCCTTTACAATTATTTCAGATTCTTTTCCATTATAGGTATTTTTTCCATTATAGGTTATTACAAGATATTTAACATAGCTCTCTCTGCTATACCATAGGTCTTTGTTGTTTATCTCTTTTATATATGGTAGTGTGTATCTGTTAATCCCAAAATCCTAATTTATCCCTCCCCTCCTTTCCCCTTTGGTAACCATAAATTTATTTTCTATGTCTGTGAATCTGTTTCTGCTTTGTAAATAAGTTCATTTGTATTATTTTTTAGATTCCACATATATGATATCATATAATATTTGGCTGTGACTTAACTTCAGTTAGTATGATAATCTCTAGATCCATGCATTTGCATCCATACATGCAAATGACAGTATTTCATTCTTTCTTATGGCTGAGTAATATTCATTATGTATACATACCACATGTTCTTCATCCATTCATCTGTTGCTAGACACTTAGGTTTCTTTCATTTCTTGGCTATTGTAAATAGTGCTGCTATGAACATAAGGGTACATGTGTCTTTTCAAATTAGTGTTTTCATCTTTTCTGGATATATACCCAGGAGTGGGATTGCTGGATCATATGGTAACTATTTTTAGTTTTTAAAGAAACCTCCATACTGTTTTCCATAGTGGTTGAACCATCTTATGCACTCCCATCAATAGTATAGGAGGGTTCCCTTTTCTCCATTCTCTCTCCAGCATTTATCACAGACTTTTTGATGTTAGCCATTCTGACCAGTGTGAGGTGATACTTCATTGTAGTTTTGATTTGCATTTCTTTTTTTTCAGCTTTACTGAGATATAATTGACAAATAACATTGTATAAGTTTAAGTGTTTTGATATACATATATGTTGTGAAATGATTACCACACCTAGGTTAGTTAACAGATTCATCTCACATATTTACCTTTTTGTGTGTGTGTATATGTGGTTCTAACATGTAAGATCTACTCTCAGCAATTTTTAAGTATACAGTACAATGTTAACTATAGTCACTGTGCTGTACATTTAAAAAAATTATTTATTTATTTGTTTGTTTGTTTATTTTTATTTTTGGCTGTGTTGGGTCTTCGCTACTGTGCGTGGGCTTTCTCTAGTTGTGGCGAGTGGGGACTGTTCTTTGTTGCAGTGCGTGGGCTTCGCATTGCAGTGGCTTCTCTTTTTGAGGGGCTCTACGTACATGGGCTTCAGTAGTTGTGGCATGCAAGCTCAGTAGTTGTGGCGCATGAGTTCTAGAGCGCAGACTCAGTAGTTGTGGCACACATGCTTAGTTGCTCCATGGCATGTGGGATCTTCCCAGACCAGGGCTCGAACCCGTGTGACCTGCATTGGCCGGTGGATTCTCAACCACTGTGCCACCAGGGAAGTCCCCCATTCTGTACATTTGATCCCCAGAACTTATTCATCTTATGACTGTAACTTTGTACCCTTCAACTAATATCTTCCCATTTCCCCAGTGCCTGGTAACCACCCTGTTTCTATGAGTTTGACTTTTTAAATTCCACATATAAGTGAAATTGTGCAGTATTTGTCTTCCCCTTACATATATATATATACATAAATATATAACATTTTCTTTTTTTTCAGTTATACATATATATTTTTTCACATTCTCTTCTATTATGGTTTATCACAGGGTACTGACTATAGTTCTCTGCGCTATATAGTAGGACCCTGTTGTTTATCTATCCTGTATATATTAGTTTGCATCTGCTAATCCCAAACTCTCAGTCCTTCCCTTCCTCACCTCCCCTCTCCCTTGGCCACCACAAGTCTGTTCTCTATGTCTGTGAATCTGTTTCTGTTCTGTAGAGATGTTCATATGTGTTGTATTTTAGTTTCCCATGTAAGTGATATTAAACGGTATTTGTTTTCTCTTTCTGAATTTGCTCAGTATGATAACCCATCCATGTTGCTGCAGATGGCATTATTTCATTCTTTTTTTATGGCTGAGTAGTATTCCACTGTATGTATATACACGACACCTTCCTTATCCATTCACCTGTCAACGGACATTTAGGTCATTTCCATGCTTTAGCTATTGTAAATAATGCTTCTATGAACATAGGGGTGCATGTATCTTTTTGAATTATGGTTTTGTTTGACTCATGCCCAGGAGTGGGATTGCTGGATCATGTGGCAACTGTATTTTTAGTTTTTCGAGGAACCTCCATAGTGTTTTCCATAGTGGCCTAAACAAGTTACATTCGTACCAACAGTGTAAGAGGGTTCTCTTTTCTCCACACCATCTCCAGCATTTGTTATCTGTTGAATTTTAATGATGGCCATTCTGACTACAGTGATGGTGATACCTTATTGTAGTGTTGATTCACATTTCTCTAATAATAGCGATGTTGAGCATCTTTTCATGTGCCTGTTGCCCACCTGTGTGTCTTCTTTGAAGAAATGTTTGTTTAGGTCTTCTGCCCATGTTTTTAATTAGGTTGTTTGGTTTTTGGGTTTTTTTTTTTTTTTTTTTTGATATTCTGCTGTATGAGCTGTTTGTATATTTTGGAAACTAATCCATTGTTGGTCACATTGTTTGCAAATTTTTCCTCCCAATCCATAGTTTTTTTTGTTTTGTTTATGGTTTCCTTTGCTGTGCAAAAGCTTTTAAGTTTGACTAGGTCCCATTTTTTTTTTTATAAATTTATTTACCTATTTTTTTTCTGTGTTGGGTCTTTGTGGCTGCATGCAGGCTTTCTCTAGTTGCAGCGAGCAGGGGCTGCTCTTCATTGCGGTGCGCAGGCTTCTCATTGTGGTGGTTTCTCTTGTTGCACAGCGCGGCTCTAGGTGTGTGGGCTTCATTAGTTGTGGCTTGCAGGCTCTAGAGTGCAGGCTTAGTAGTTGTGGTGCATGGGCTTACTTGCTCTGCGACATGTGGAATGTTCCCAGACCAGGGACTGAACCCGTGTCCCCTGCATTGGCAGGTGGATCCCTAACCACTGCACCACCAGGGCAGTGCCCCCATTTGTCTTTCTTTTTTTATATTTCTTTTGTCTTGGGAGACTGATCTAAGAAAATATTGCTATGATTTATGTCAGAAAATGTCTTGCCTATGTTCTCTTCTAGTTTTATGGAGTCATGTCTTATATTTAAGTCTTTAAGCCATTTTGATTTTATTTTTGGGTATGGTGTGAGGGAGTGTTCTCTCATTTATTTACATGTGGCTGTCCAACTTTCCAAACACCACTTGCTGAAGACACTGTCTGTTTTCCCTTGTATATTCTTGCCTCCTTTGTCAAAGATTAGTTAACCATAGGTGTGTGGGTTTATTTCTGGGCTCTGTATTCTGTTCCATTGATCTATATGTTTGTTGTTGTGCCAATACCATGCTTTTTTGATTACTTTAGCTTTATAGTATTGTCTGAAGTCTGGGAGGGTTATGCTCCCAGCTCTTTTTCCTTTTCCTCAGGATTGCTTTGGCAATTCTGGGTCTTTTGTCGTTCCATATAAATTTTAGGATTATTTGTTCTAGTTGTGAAAAATGTCAAGGGTAATTTGATAGGGATTACATTGAATCTGTATCTTGCTTTGGGCAGTATGATCATTTTAACAATAATAATTCTTCCAATCCAACAGCATGGAATATATTTCCATTTCTTTGAATCATCTTCGGTTTCCTTTATCAGTGTTTTATAGTTCTCAACACATAAATCTTACAACTCCTTGGTTACGTTTATTCCTAGGTATTTTACTTTATTTTTTATGTGATTTTTAAATGGGATTTTTTAAACTTTCTCTTTCTGATATTTCATTGTTACTGTAAAGAAATGCAACAGGTTTTTGTATATTAATCTTGTAGCCTGCTACCTTGCTGAATTCATTTATCAGCTCTAATAGTTTTTGTCTGGAGTCATTAGGGATTTCTAAATAGAGTATCATGTCATCTGCATATAATGACAATTTTACCTCTTCTCTTCCCACTCAGATACCTTTTTTTTTTTTTTCTTATTTGTTAGCTGTGACTAGGACTTCCAATACTATGTTCAATAGAAATGATGAGAGTGGGCATCCTTGTCTTGTTCAAGAATTTCATAGGAAGGCTTTCAGCTTTTCACCAGAGTATTATGTTGGTTGTGGGTTTGTCATAAATAATTTTTATATTATGTCGAGATATGTTCTTGCTGTACCAACTTTAGTGAGAGTTTATATTATGAATGGATTTTGAATTTTTTCAAAAGCTTTTTCTACGTCTATTGAGATGGTTTTTGCCTTTTCTTTTGTGGATGTGGTGTATCACATTGATTGATTTGCATATGTTGAACCATCCTTGTGACCCTGGAATGAATCCAACTTGATCATTGTGTATGATCCTATTGGCCTATACTTTTCTTTTTTGGTAGTGTCTTTGGTTTTAGTATTAGGGTGATGATAGCTTCATAGAATGACTTTGGGTGCGCTCCCTCCTCTGCAATCTTTCGGAAGTGTTTGAGAAGAATAGGTATAAGTTTTTCTCTGTATGTTTGGTAGAATTTGCCTGTGAAGCCATCTGGTCCTGGACTTTTGTTTGTAGGGAGTTTTTGTTTTGTTTTTTTCTTGGTACAATATATATGGAATGTAAATAAAATGGTTTTGTAAAGACTTTTAAAATTACAGATTCTATATTATTTCTAGTGATTTGTGTGTTCAAATTATCTATTTCTTCTTGATTCAGTTTTGGTAGGCTGTATGTTTCTAGAAACCTGTCCATTTCTTCTTGGTTGTCCAGTTTGTTGACATTTAACTGTTCATAGTATTTTCTTATGATTTTTTATATTTCTGTGGTATTGCTTTTTATTTCTCACCTTTTATTTCTTATTTTGTTTATTTGGGTCCTGTCTCTTTTCTTCTTGGTGAGCCTGTCCAGTAATCAAAAAAAGTTTTTTTTTTACTGAAGTCTAGTTTATTAAAAAGGTGCCACTTGAAGAGTGATCAGGGGATTTGATTCTTGCTGTTTCTTCCCTATATATGCTTTGACACACATTTTTTTGCAGTTTTATTGGTGTGTCACTGGCTATACCATAAACTGTACATATCTAAAGTACAATTTGATGTTTTGACACCTGTAAGATCATCATCACAATTAAAATAATGAACATATTCACCCCCTCAAGAGTTTTCTTGTGCCCCTCTTCATTCGTTCTTTCTCACTGCTCTTTTCCCATCCTCAGCCTCCCCTAGAAAACCACTGATCTAGCTGCTTTCTGGTACGATAGATTGATTTGTATTTTTGAAAATTTTATATAAATGTATTAATAAAATATGTACTTTCTTTAGCCTGGCTTCTTTTGCTCAGCATAATTAGTTTAAGATTCATCCATGTTGTTCTGTATATGGTCCTTTTCATTGCTGAGTGGTATCCTATTGTATGAATATACCACTTTGTTTATCCATGAACTCATTGATAAACATGTGGATTGTTTCCAGTTCTGAGTGTTTACAAATGAAGCTGCTCCGAGCATTGTATGAGCATATGTTCTAACTTATCTTGGATGGATACTTCAAGGAGAAGAATGGCTTGGTTTTATAGTACGTATATGTTTAACTGACCCATTTTCAAATCCCTATTTTAGTTTTGAAGGAATCAGAGGGCTAGATGAACGATTTGTAACTTCCTCAAAATGACACAACTTTTCAAGGAGTGGAACTGAGATGCGGTTTTAGATTCGTGTGATTCTAAGTCCAACCTTTTCCAGAAACCTATGCTGTTAAGCCATCTGCTTGGTCCAGTTTGGCCTGGCTGTCTATGTGACCTATTGAGAAAGCTGATATCAGAGAATATGGCTGGTATGGGACAAGTAGGAATTTGGAATGAGATAGATTTCCTCATTTCATTACTGGCAGCTCTGGGCCACAGCAGGCTTTCTGGGCAGCAGGCTGATTTCCAATAAGTGTACTGTATATGGAGTTAAGAACACATGGTTTCTCTAGGATGTTAGCTTCCATGGGGAAGAAAAAATTAAGAAGTTGGGCCACATGTGCCTACTTTCTCCCTCCAAACTTATCAGTTAGCTCCATTTCCCTTGAGATGGAATAAGGGGGCAGAAAGAAGTCAGGAGTGTAATACTTTTGGAACCCTATTCATGTGGAAGGAGACACCCAGAATAGAAAAGTGTTCCTTCTCAACACCTTTATGTGTGATAACATACAAGACAGATAAGATCTTGAGATAGAATATGAAGAAAGATGGTCTGAGTCAAGGTGAAGTTTAGGAGGTAAGATTGAAGGACATTTCTTTTCCATCCCTCATTTGACTCACTCTAGACCCCATGACTTTTGTTCTGTATATTTGGAAAGTTCCCAGGTGGTCTCCTGTGTGAAGAACATATTGAGGCCATTCTTAAATCCTTTGTGACTTTTAGGAGAGCCACTTCCAGGAGATCTGGAAAGACCTACATGATTTCAGATCACATGTGACCCTGGTAGATAGTAAATCCTGAGAGAGCTTCATATTCCATCAGGAAGTGGTGGGAACTAACATTCACTGAGTATATTCTATGTGTCAGGGACTGCAAGATGCTAGTGCTTCTCATCAGTTTTCATGTCATGGCACACGTAGAAAATTATAATATTTTATACTAGAATAAACTATGAATGAGGGTGCTCAAGGCCATAGGTGACTGGCTCAGGGGCTCTAGGCAACTCAAAGGCTGAGGGATCAACTTCTTGCCATGCCCATCATTTAGTCACAGTGCAGCATTGAACCCAATGGTTGGGAGGCCCTGCATTACATAACCAGGATCCCTTATTCCATTAATCCTCTCATTTACAGACAAGGAATTTGAGGCCCAGGGGTTAAGCAGCTTGCCTTAGGTTGCACAACCATAACTTGGTATCATACCAAGCTTTTTCATAACCTAAAACCCACATTTTTTTACACCACATGATGGTTTCTTCTAAAGGATCTCTGAATATTTTGGTCCATCCCTGTATATCACTCACTGGATAATTTCTGATTGACAGTTCATTCAATTGTTGTTCATTTCAACAAGTATTTATGTGGTTCTGATAATCTGTCAGCAGTGCTTGGTGCTAGGATTGAAAGATGAACAAGACCCAGTCTTGTTCATTTTTAAAATGATAAACCTTTAGCTTGTTTCGAGTTTTCATTATCATATATAATGTTTCAGTGAACATACTTAAACATGTCTCTTTATACACATTGTGTGGGAATTTCAATCCAGACTCTATGCTTAGAAATGGAATTTCTGCATCATAGGATACATATTTTAGTTCTACAAAATAATGCCAAATTGCTCTCCAAGTGACTGTACCAATATATGCTTCTTCTAGTGGTTTATGAGTATATTGGACATTTGCCTTTTTGTTTGTTCATTTTTGGGCTGCCCAGAATCTAACCTCATTTCCGTGGTTTTGTGAGCTGAAAAGCCAGATTCTTGCCCTGCCTGATCCCAAGAGCTGGAGCATAAGTATGTGGCCAAAATATGCCAACTGGATGCTTCCTCCTGGGACATTGAATCTGAAGACAGATTCAGAAGACATCAGAATCAGAAGACAACCTGGCTTGGCATTGATTTCAGTGACAGCATCATGACATCCAGTGTCCAGAGGCAGAGGTGGAAGTAACATCAACAATGGTTTCAGGTTTCATCTTGACAAGCCCTTCCCATGACAAAATTTTAGTTGTGATTCTGGGTTTCCGGAAGTCCGTACCTGTTTTCTGAATCTTATTTTCTAGCCTTCTTATTCATACCATGAGCTCTCCAATAGCCTTCCAACAAATTCCAATTCGCCTATTAGAATTGAGTGAAGGGCACTGTTTTCATACTGATAATCACACATCAGAGGTTTGTGAAATCAATTTAGCAGGTATGACCAACAGTTAAAAAGTTAATAGAATAGAATAGAATAGAATAGAATAGAATAGAATAGAAATATTGACTTCATTGATTGTGGTAAGGGTAGGGATTGTTTCATGAAACATACACACATATAAACATGCACAGATACACACATATATGTACTAATTTGCTAAGTAAAATGCTTTTCTTGTTTTAGGTTATCATTCAGAGATTTGAAAAGTAGTGTTATAGGGTTTAAGATCATGGGCTCTGGAATTAGCTGTTTGTGTTCCAGTCCCACTTGCCAGCCATTTGACTTTGGGCAAGTTACTTCAGCTCTGTACCTTGTTTTCTTCATTTGTAACATGATAATATGCAGAGAGTTCTAGTTTTATACCAAAATTATTTCCCCTTCTGTCAAAGATATGTTATTTTTTAAGTCAGTTCAAGCTGCTATAACAATTCAAAAGACTGGGTGGCTTAAACAACAAATGTTTATTTCTCACAGTCTGGAGGCTGGAAGTCCAAGATCAGTGTGCCAGCATTGTCAGATTCTTAGTTTCCTGGTTTACAAATGGTCACCTTTTGCTCTGTCCTCACATGACAGAGATAGAGATCATTTCTCTTGTGTCTCATAAGGGCACTAATCCCATTCATGAGGGCTCCACCATAAAGACCTAAACACCTCCCAAAGTCCCTACCACCAAATAATATCACAGTGCAGATTAGGGTTTCAACATGAATTTTGGGGGACACAAACATTCAGTCCACAGTTGTGTTGTAGCTGAACACACGATTGTGCAGTTAGGCACTATTTGCTGGTTGACTTATAATTAAGTGTGGGGATGCAGCTAAGTTCTTGCCAATGGAATGTGTGACAGTAATGGGTACCACTTTCAAATCTCAACTTTGAAAGGCATTGTGTATACTTCCTCCATTACCTTTTCCCTTTCTTGGTGGGTGGAACCCTGATGTGGTGGTCATCCAGGTTTGGCCATGTAGAGAATGATAATGTACACCAAATAGACAACAAATGGAAGGGGCTTGGGTCCTTAAATGACTGTAGAATTCCACCAAGCTGCACTACTCATATAAAGACCATTGAATATGAGAAAAATGTCTTTGTTCTCTAAGCCATTGCATTTTGGGATCTCTTTGTTATACAAATCTTGTCTTTACCCTAATTAGTACACTGTCTCATGGAGCTGCTGAGGATTATTTGAGCAATTCCTCATGTATAATAAGTACTAAATAAGGTATACCTGTTATTAATTTTTTGAAATCAAGAACACTCATTAGTAAAATGAGGGGTAAATTTAGCTCAGTGGTTCTCTATGAGAGGTGATTTTTATCCTCGTCCCTCTCCTCCTTGAGGGACATTTTGCAATGCCTAGAAGTATTTTTGGTTATCTTAACTGTGGAGTATCATAAAGGCATGTAGTGGGTATAGTACAGTGGTGCTGCTGAATATTCTACAATATACAGGACAGACCCCCACAGTGTAGAGCCCCAAATGTCAGTAGTTCCAAGGCTGAAACCCTGATTTAGCTGATTGGTTTAAGCTACTTGGGATACATTGCTGAAACAGAACTTGGGGTCAAACTGCATGGCTGAGAAACACGAGGTGCGGTATTTCCCCAAAAGAAATGTCATTCTATTTTACCGTGACAGGGGGAGAATGAAGGCTGAGTAGCAGTGAATATATGTCTCCAGTACCTTTTGAATACTGACGTTCATTCACACCCTTCTTTCCATATATAAACCCACTCATTTATTCTTCATAATCATATCCAGCTACTGCATCAGCTCCAAGTCCAGAATTTCAGGGTGATACACAGTCTTTGTCTTTAGTCTGGATCTTGCAACCAATAGCTAAATAATATGCCATTAACTCTAACACAATTGTTATACCATGATGGAGAGAGAACAGGATAACTACATAAAGACCATCTTTCGTCTTGCAGATAGATGGTGCTAGGTCATGAAGCTGTCATTTCTTACTTGGTATTTGGGGGCAGACAGCAGAGGAGTTGCTGAATCTATTCAGACTTCACTGAGCCACCAATCCACCGTTATGGAGCCCAAGGTGAAATCCAATTACAGTTTTCTTTTGCTTCATTTGGGAGTTAAAGGGGTAGGAAACAAGACAATAGAGGCATTGACAGGGAGGCTTAGAGATGTTTTCATTGTCCCTCAGAACAGATATAACCTATGAAAAGAACCTAGTGACCTTTGCTTAGTTTATTTATAATTATGGGCATAATCTATTAGTCTTAATTGATCCTTAGAAAAGGAAAAAGTGGCCAATGTACCAGGCATCTCAGTCTATTTTGGAGTTTTCTACTAATAGGCTCCTACCCTCCATTTATGTGCTCCTTTTAGCTTCAGTCCCTTTCCTTCTCTTCAATTCATGTACCTCCAGTCAAAAGACTTGTTTTTCACTTTGAGACTTTCACAGTATTGGAATGTAGGTGTCACCTCCTTCATGCACTGCAGTTGTAGGTGCCATTTTTCCTACATCAAATCAACTTTGTCAAAGTAACTTCTTCCAAATGCCAAAAACAAACTCCCTCTCTCATTGTTTTAGAGATTGCTCACCATATGGATATTTCCCGTTGGAACTTAGTTTTTCTTGCTCTCATCATGTATGTAGAGCAGTTAAGAAAAGAATAATCTGAACCAAACAAATGACCAACATTTCCTGGGCTTCATTACCTGCACCACCTCCTACCCCAGGAGCTCTGGTGCATCAGACCTTGGGTGTTTCCACGAGTGTAACTGTCAGAACTCGAGCACTACAGTTTAACAATGTCAAAATGACTTTACATACATAGTGGAAGTAGCTGACTTCATTTCCTTCAAGAGAAGAGGAAGCTTGTTTTGTAATGGTGGTCTCCTTTCATCATGGAATTGCCTGACTCTTTAGCATTTGAAAGAAATTATTAAATTTTACTGACAAAAGTCTTTGAAAAGCAAATCAGAAAATTGGAAACAGGAGCAAAGAAGAATTTATTTATTTATTTATTTATTTATTTATTTATTTATTTATTTATTTGATACTGACATAGTTATTTTTCTGGGTAAGATGTAACAGATGTTATTAATGATAATAATAACAACACAATAGCTGATATTTATTGAGCATTTAAATATCCCAAGCATAGTAGCTAGAAAACTCTGTTGAAAGTATATTAAGGAAGGGGTAAATGGCCACTTTCATCATGACTGTAAAATGTCTGACTTGCCTTGTTCCACCCATTTTTGGTAGTTGATTGTTGAGGTCAAGTATCTATTTCATTTATTTATTTTTTTAGGGAGGACACTGTAGAGTAGCTTACAATCCACAGTAAGTGCTGGGAAATATTCTTTGTGTTTAAGATCCTGAATGTTTGAATCAGTTACTTCCTTCAAAATAAAAGAGTTATTCAGACATGTAAATTAGGATATTACCTTTTTTAGCATGGATACAATTCTTTCATAATGTCAGTTAACACATGTTTACTGTGCACCTGTATTCAATACCTGATACAGCATGTGAGTTAAGGGTTTAGGAAGGTGAATAATAGCAACCAGGATGTGATATTTAGTTTGAGTAGCACAAATAATATTTTATACAAGGGAAACTCATGAACTTTCATTATTTTATTTTTCATATATAGTATGGACCCTGAAGTAGATTCTCATCATCTTGCCTTGTCATTTACTAGCTTAGCCCATGGCAGGTTGTTTAACCTCTATAAGGCTCTCAACATTCATAGGTAAATGAGGGTAATAATGGTACCTGCATGATAGGGTTGTTGGAAGGATTAAATATGTGTAGTGGAGAAAAAATCTTTTTCTCTTGTCATCTTGGGTTCTCCAGCTGGGACCTTGTAAATTAGATGAGACATATTAATAAAAGAAAAACAAGTTTATTGACCTATGTGTCGCATATACATACAGGAGCACTCAAAAATGAGTGACTGAAAGAAGTGGTTAGAACTTCACCTTATATACCATCTTAAAAGAACAATACAGTTTTTTAAGCACCTTTTTTGGAGTATAATTGCTTTACAATGGTGTGTTACTTTCTGCTTTATAACAAGGTGAATCAGCTATACATACACATATATCCCCATATCTCCTCCCTCTTGCGTCTCCCTCCCACCCTCCCTATCCCACCCCTCTAGGTGGTCATAAAGCACCGAGCTGATCTCCCTGTGCTCTCTGGCTGCTCCCCACTAGCTATCTATTTTACATTTGGTAGTGTATATATGTCCATGTCACTCCCTCACTTCGTCCTAGCTTACCCTTATACCTCCCCATGTACTCAAGTCCATTCTCTACATCTGTGTCTTTATTCCTGTCCTGCCCCTAAAAAAAAAATCTACAAACAATAAGTGCTGGAGAGGGTGTGGAGAAAAGGGGACACTCTTGCACTGTTGGTGGGAATGTAAATTGATATATCCACTATGGAAAACAGTATGGAGATTCCTTAAAAAACTAAAAATAGAACTACCATACGACCTAGCAATCCCACTACTGGGCATATACCCTGAGAAAACCATAATTCAAAAAGCGTCATGTACCGCAATGTTCATTGCAGCTCTATTTACAACAGCCAGGACATGGAAGCAACCTAAGTATACATCGACAGATGAATGGATAAAGAAGATGTGGCACATATATACAATGGAATATTACTTAGCAATAAAAAGAAATGAAATTGAGTTATTTGTAGTGATGTGGATGGACTTAGAGTCTGTCATACGAGTGAAATAAGTCAGAAAGAGAAAAACAAATACCGTATGCTAACACATGTACATGGAATCTAAAAAAACCAATACATTTTTAAAGATGTGACAAGACAAAAGAAAAGGACTTTGCATTTCTAGGGGTGAGAAAGCAAATATGTGGGGAAAACAGTTGTAGTTAAGTTTTGTTAGGTAGTTTCCTTTGAGCTGCCAAGGGTCTCGTGTTGTTTACAGTGATTAATTGCTGTCTTTCCTGGTAGAGAGGGGAGAGAAAATACTTTTACAAATTTATGTCCTGCTTTTAGTCAAACAGGGGGAGGGTAAGGAACTCTTCTTGTATCTGCTTCTTCTTAATTGTCTCTGGTCAAAATAATCCTCATGCCAAAGTGGCATATTTTGGGGTGGCAGATTCTATAACCCTTCATATGTAACAGACGTATCACAAGGCCTGGCACTTTTTTTTTTTTTTTTGCGGTACGCGGCCCTCTCACTGTTGTGGCCTCTCCCGTGGCGGAGCACAGTCTCCGGACGCGCAGGCTCAGCGACCATGGCTCACGGGCCCAGCCGCTCCGCGGCATGTGGGATCTTCCTGGACTGGGGCACGAACCCGTGTCCCCTGCATCGGCAGGCGGACTCTCAACAACTGCGCCACCAGGGAAGCCCTACATACTCAATTTTTTTAAAAAAAATTTTTGAATGTTGGGCATTGTTCTCTTGTAACCACTTTACAGTTTCTAAAAGCAGTTATTGTCCAAAGCTGGAAGAACTTAAGTCTTCTCAGATAAGCATGTGAATGAATGGAGGGAGTTAAAAAATAAAATTTAAAAAGAGAAGGTCTGATAGGGGAGCAGCTGGATAAGAAAATCAAAAAAGGAATAGTAATTTAAAGTTTATTCCAGCTATAATGTGGGTTATTCTGACCTTAAGGCAGCATCACATGGCGGACTTCTGAGTCCATTCCTGAGATATTCTGTTGTACTTAGCTCTATCCATCTTATAGATCCATGCAATCTTTGGTACTAGGGAGTCATCTGGGTTTGGATCACACAGCAGTGAACAAATGGATTAAAGAACTTTAGAAATAGTTAAAGTAGGTGACCACTGTGATCTTAGAATATCGAGACAAATGCAGCCATTCCTGTTGATATTTGGATGATAAATTCTTATGGTAAATGCAACCTGGTTTGAAGGGGTAGTCCATAGGAAGATGAACTGTCAAAAAGTATACATATATATGTGTTAGCATACGGTATTTGTTTTTCTCTTTCTGACTTACTTCACTCTATATGACAGTTTCTAGGTCCATCCACCTCACTACAAATAACTCAATTTCGTTTCTTTCTATGGCCGAGTAATATTGCATTGTATATATGTGCCACATCTTTATCCATTCATCTGTCAATGGACACTTAAGTTGCTTCCATGTCCTGGCTATTGTAAATAGTGCTGCAGTGAACATGTGGTATAGGTCTTTTTTTGAATTATGGTTTTCTCAGGGTATATGCCCAGTAGTGGGATTGCTGGGTCATAAGAACCAATAATAAAATAATACTGAACTTTACATTTACCTATTAAAAAAAAAAGAATACACCGCTTTGACATGGACTGTCATTAGGTCCCATAATTGTGACTTGCCAATGAAACATATCATTCCCAATTGGACCTGTGGAACACTGTGCCAGGGGATCATGGGCCAAATTATTAAGTTCCTTATGAATTCGTTTCAGCACCATAGTCTGTGCTTTTTGTCTGGCTTCTCACTAACTCAGTATGTGCTCAAAGGTCCAGCGCAAACTCTTGATTTTCCAGGCTACTGGGAAGGGTAGTTTCTTCATCTCACACCGACTCTACACAGGTGCAGAGGGGCCAAGGCATCCCTCAAGCTGTGGCCTCGGCCTCCTCCCTGCCCACCCGACAGCTGTTGCATAGCTGAGCCTACGGTGCTAATGCATATAATGTGAGGTGATAGTATTTTTGAATACTATCAAAACGTGATTTTTTTTTTTTTTGGCTGTACCCACCGGCTTGTGGGATCTTAGTTCCCCAGCCAGGGATTGAACCTAGGCCCTGGACAGTGAGAGTGCAGAGTCCTAAGCACTGGACCACCAGGGACTTCCCAAGGTTTGATTTTTGTTAAATATAGAATTAGGCTTTTTATCTTGTGTCATTCAACAGTCTGTTTCCTTACCACCAACTTATTTTAATTTTGGATTAAATAAATAATTTTGTTTCTGAGATATCTCTCATGAGTTTACCTAAACTCTTTTGGAACCTATAGGATTCTTTTTTTTTTTTTTCTTTTTTTTTTGGCCACACTGCACACTGCATGGCTTGTGGGATCACAGTTCCCTGACCAGGGATTGAACCCGGGCCTGGAATCCTAACCACTAGGCCACCAGGGAACTCCCTATAGGATTTTTTTTAAATTTATTTTTGGTTGCGCTGCATGCAGCATGTGGGATCTTAGTTCCTCAGCCAGGGATGGAAACCATGCCGCCTGCAGTGGAAGTGCAGAGTCTTAACTGAATAGCCAAGGAAGTCCCCCAAATTGATTTTATTAAAATATAGTTGATTTACAATGTTGTGTTGGTTCCTGATGTACAGCAAAGTGATTCAGTTATATATATACATTACATATATAATATATATATTCTTTTTCATTCAGGATACTGAATACAGTTCTCTGTGCTATATAGTAGGACCTAATAGTTTGCAATTGCTAATCCCAACTCCAAATCCGTCCCTCCCCCACTCTCCCTTCCCCTGGGCAAGCACAACTCTGTTCTTCAGGTCTGTGAGCCTGTTTCTTAGATAAATTCATTTGTGTCATGTTTTAGATTTCACATATAAGTGATAGCATATGGTATTCGTCCTTATCTTTCTGGCTAACTTTACTTAATAGGATAATCTCTAGGGTCATCCATGCTGCTGCTAATGGCATTATTTCATTGCTTTTTATGGCTGAGTAATATTCCATTGTATATATGTACCACATCTTCTTTATCTGTTCATTTGTCAATGGACATTTATGTTGTTTTGATGTCTTGGTTATTGTAAATAGCACTGCTATGGACATAGGGGTGCATGTGTCTTTTCAAATTAGGGTTTTGTCCAGATATACACCCAGGAGTGGGATTGCTGGATCATATGGTAACTCTATTTTTAGTTTTTTTTTAAATTAAGCTTTATTAGAGTATGGTTGTATTAGTTTCTTTCTGTACAGCAAAGTGAATTAGTCATACATATACAAATATCCACTGTTTTTTTAGATTTCCTTCCCATTTACGTCATCATAGAGCACTGAGTAGAGTTCCCTGTGCTATACAGCAGGTTTTCATTAGTTATCAATTTTATACACAGTAGTGTGTATATGTCAGTCCCAGTCTCCCAATTCATCCCACCCCCCTACCCTCCTTGGTAACCATTCATTTATTCTCTACATCTATGTCTCTACTTCTGCTTCGCATCCTTTCGAATTATGGTTTTCTCAGGGTATATGCCGAGTAGTGGGATTGCTGGGTCATATGGTAGTTCTATTTTTAGTTTTTTAAGGAACCTCCATACTGTTCTCCATAGTGGCTGAACCAATTCACATTCCCACCAGCAGTGAGAGAGTGTTCCCTTTTCTCCACACCCCCTCCAGCATTTATTGTCTGTAGATTTTTTGATGATGGCCATTCTGACCAGTGTGAAGTGATACCACACTGTAGTTTTGATTTGCATTTCTCTAATTATTAGTAGTGTTGCACATCTTTTCTTGTGCCACTTGGCCATCTCTATGTCTTCTTTGAAGAAATGTCTGTTTAGTTCTTCTACCCATTTTTTGATTGGATTGTTTGTTTTTTTGATATTGAGCTGCATGGGCTGTTTGTATATTTGGGAGATTAATCAGTTGCTTCATTTGAAATATTTTCTCCCATTCTGAGGGTTATCTTTTTGTATTGTGTATGGTTTCCTTTGCTGTGCAAAAGCTTTTAAGTTTCATTAGATCCCATTTGTTTATTTTTGTTTTTATTTTCATTACTGTAGGCAGTGGATCAAAAAAAGATCTTGCTGTGATTTATGTCAGAGAGTGTTCTGCCTATATTTTCCTCTGAGAGTTTTACAGTATCCAGCCTTACATTTAGGTCTTTAATTCATTTTGTGTTTATTTTTGTGTATGCTGTTAGGGAGTGTTATTTTTTTGAGGGGGGGCAAAAAAACCTTTTATTTCCCCCCACATTCCAGCTCTCCACTTTTTGTAACATCTATTCCAACTCAGAATCGAGGCCAAAGAAGTTGACTCACACCTGAGAATGAGACGGAAACTAGGCCAGTGCCCTCAGAACCAGGTTCTAGACCAGTAGGGCTCTGGCGCAGCTGGAAGCACACAGCAGTGAGACAGCAGAGAAAGCCACAGAAGAGAAGAAGGAAGGAGCCCCAAACCAGCAGCCTAGAGCTACACAGAGCCAGCTCCTGGGAGGTGAGCAACTTGTTGAGCACAAAACCTTTGTGGCTTCAGACACTGACATACTCCTCAGTCATTTGTGGGTGAGGAGGAAGCAACCAAGGCCCAGGCCAGAAAGGCCCAGAAGCAGCAGGATCAAAGTGATACAGACCAGAGGTAGGTGGTGGGCCAGGAAGAGGTACAGGTTGTGCCCTGCCTGGCATCTGCCCATGGGGAGCAGAAGGGTCTGGGCATCCAGGAAGAGACACTTGGAGTGGGGCAGAAGTTGGTGCCCCCTGTGACGTCACGTGTGGAGTAGCAAAGGACGGGAGTGTTCTAATTTCATTCTCTTATATGTAGCCGTCCAGTTTTCCCAGCACCACTTATTGAAGAGGCCGTCTTTTCTCCATTGTATATTCTGGCCTCCTTTGTCATAGATTAGGTGGCCATAGGTGCTTGGGTTTATCTCCGGACTTTCTATCCTGTTCCATTGATCTATATTTCTATTTCATAGGTAGGTTCACTTGTGTCATATTTTAGACTCCACATATAAATGATACCATATGGTATTTGTCTTTCTCTTTCTGACTTACTTCATATAGTATGATAATCTCTAGGGCTATCCATGTTGCAAATGGCATTATTTCATTCTTTTTATGGCTGAGTAATATTCCGTTTTACGTCTTTATCCATTCATCTGTCAGTGGAGATTTAGGTTGTTTCCATGTCTTGGCTATTGTGAATAGTGCTGTTGTGAGCAAAGGGGTGCCTGTGTCTTTTCAAATTATAGCTTTGTCCTGATATATGCCCAGGACTGGGATTACTGGATCCTATGGTAACTCTATTTTTAGTTTTTTGAGGAACCTACATACTATTTTCCACAGTGGTCACACCAGTTTACCTTCCCACCAACAGTATAGGAGGTGGAACCTATAGGATTTTTTTTTAAAGAATTCTACCCTTTTTAAATTAATTTACTTACTTTTGCTGTGTTGGGTCTTCGTTTCTGTGCGAGGGCTTTCTCTAGTTGTAGCAAGTGGGAGCCACTCTTCGTCGCGGTGCGCGGGCCTCTCACTATTGCAGCCTCTCTTGTTGCCGAGCACAGGCTCCAGATGCGCAGCCTCAGTAGTTGTGGCTCACGGGCCAAGTTGTTCCACGGCATGTGGGACCCTCTCAGACCAGGGCTTGAACCCGTGTCCCCTGCATTAGCAGGCAGATTCTCAACCACTGCACCACCAGGGAAACCCAACCTATAGGATTTTTTATGTCCTTCAAGCTTCTAGAAGTTTCGCGTTGTGCTAATTTTCAGAGTTTTGTAAACAATTCCTTAGCCATATTTAATCACCTTTCTTTTTGGCACTTTCACTCTGCCTTTACATTCTCAACCTGAGGAAGGCGGGCTTTTTAGTTGGTTTTCCTGAGTAAAATCTTTAACCTCTAATTCTATCTGCAGAGAATAGAAATACATGAAGCATTTCCTGTGGTTTGTAGAATTAGATCTCAAAATTAAGGTGCATATATGTTGAACATATTGAAATGCATTTTAAGCTTGTGAGCACATGAGATAAATTTAGAGATTAGGGATTAGTTGGTTTCTTCATCTTTATGCCAAATAGCAATGTTTTATCCCTGAGCTATTTCTAAGGGTTGCCAGGATTTTCTGCATGATCATGCTACCAACTACTTTCGTTGTTGCCACTTCAGTGTGGTTCAGGGAAATGTAAGCTGAGAATTAGACTGGGATTTAATACCCCAGGGTTACAACTAACTTGCCTAATAACTTTGGACAAATCACAAAAGCCTTACTAGGCCTTTGTTTCCTTATACGTGAAGTGGGGAATGATAATACTTACCTCTTAGTTTGTATATGAAGATTAAATGGTATCTCACAATCCACCTTGCTAGCATGGGGTGTAAGTTTGGATTTAAAATTTTTCTAATTAATCACTAGAATATCTACATGTCAATAGGTTTGGGGTCCCCTATTTAAAATCTCCTTTACAAATTTACTAAGAACTCTAAGTGCTTACTCTTCCAAAGGAGCTTCTTGTCAACCCCAAACGGAGAGAAACTCAGAAAAGCGCAACCAGTCCATTTTAGTTCTGGTCTCAAATGCTGTTGTTTTGTTAAGACCTTTTGAATAAATTGGTTCTACTGAGGCCATTGAGTCCTCACCCATGGCTGGCATGCCCCTTCTGGTCCAGATCCTTGCACACAACTTGGTGGTGCCCAAGCTTGGCCTCTCAAGGTTACTTGTCTACTGGTTACATTCATCTACTCACTTATTGTGCCCTGTATCACCCTGTGACATCTGTGTCAAGACAACTGGATCCAGAGGAACTTGTCACCAGTCCAGACATCACTTCCTTTCTTGATGTGTAATTATATTTTAGTATCTGTTCCTACCAGTGGACCTCAGTTGGAATCATCCTAATACATTTGAGAAATTCTGATAACACTGAATTTCAAAAGGCAAGGCTAAGGACAACTTCCCCTTTGGAGACTCCTTAAGTCCACTTTGCAGATTTAGCCCACTTCTCCCAGCTATCAGAGCTGGGTACCAAGCAAATCACCAAAGTTCATATCACTTCATCATCTATCAGGAATGGCTTACTAAACTTAAATTTGTTTTATTAAGAAGGATTTTTCAGGTGATTTGGGAACAAAGAAGGACTACCAAGGGACATTTTTTGTTTAACCAAGGGGCTTTTTGACATTATCCAGACAGAAATAATCTGATACCTTCTTACTAAATAAGGTTTAAAAAAAGTTCTGCTTCACCCCACAGAGCCACATATGTGTAAAGTACCTAGCATGCCTCTGTTATTTAGTAGGTGCTCAAAAAATGTTAGTTCTCTCCTTTCTCCATTCTCCCTCATCTTGACCACCCATCTGCATCATTTAGGTGAGAACACATAGCTTTCTGTGAGAAAGAGTGTGGCATCTGTTGTTTTGAAGCTTCAGTTTAGTGGAACCATATTTTCCTTGTCTGGTTTGTCAACAAAACATGTGTCTGTGTGGTTAAGGCACACAGAGGGGCCCCGGGTCATTGCAGTCAGAGGCTAACCTCACACTCTGTCTTCAGCTTTCCAGACAAGCTCTTTACTACATTTATAGCTGAATTACCAGACCTCACTACAAGACCCAGGGGTGTGGCATCTCAAAGCTGACTCTATTCTTCAAAAGAAAGTGACAGCTCCCTTGAATTATTTTGGATTCAGTAATGAGTCTCCACATGTTTCATGAGACAAATCAGGTGCTTAATACCATATTAGTCTTACAGGTGTTTAATTATTGGCTTTAGACACAAATTCTAATAGAAATAGAAAGAAGAAAAAGTGAGACTAATTCCAAAGCTCTCTTGAAATCATCCTTAGTCCCTGCTGACATTTCCTTAACTGGCCTTTTGTTTTAATGTCTTCAGCAGAAGAGTTTTGCTAATGCTCTGAGGTGTGGCTTTGGCTTAGCTGCCTTGTTTTTTCCAGAGTTAGCCTTGCTCTCTGAAAAACATTGCATCCTGGCTTTTGCAAATCTCCACTGAGTTTAGAGAAATTATGCCTTGCCATCCAACCTCTTTCCTGGAACACAATGTGATTGCTGATGACATACCAGTTGTTCCACTTGACAATGTTTGCTTGTTGTCTCATTTCACTTGAATATTCACTGGTGAGTAAGAACAGAAGTGGAAAGCCTTACTTATCACAGTTTATTATATGTTTCATGCCCATGGTAATTACTTTTATAATGCCGCTCATGAATAATTTGATCAGTTAGGGTGACTCACCTGACTGGCCAACAGCCATTGGAATGATCCTCCATGTGTGACCTGGTGGAATTATTGCAAAATGTGGCAGGATAGGCCTGCCCAGGTCGTAGCAGTTGTTCATTTGTAATGCTGCCTTAAGGAGATAAGGAGATGAGAGCAAATTGTTCCAGCAGCTCAGCCTGCCCTGCCAATAGTTCAGTGGAGGAGTTGCCAGTGGGGCTGGAGACCTATGGGAATCTGGAACTTGTTTTCACAGTGGTGTCAGCCATGATGATCGGCATGCGCATGTTCTCCTTGGGGTGCTCTGTGGAGATCCGGAGGCTCTGGTCACACCTCAGGGGACCCTGGGGAATTGCTGTGCGACTGTTCTACCAATTTGGGCTCATGCCTCTTACTGCCTATCTCCTGGTCATCAGCTTCTTTCTTAAGCCAGTCCAAGCTATGGTTATCCTCATCGTGCGGTGCTGTCCAGGGGGACCCATCTCGAACATTTTCACCTACTGGGTTGATGGAGATATGGATCTCAGGTAGGTTACACTAGGGAAGCTCAGCTGTCTTCTCCTGATAGCACTCTGTCTGGGGTGGGGGTGGGGATGGGGGGGACTGACACCTTCACGTTAAAAACTTTGCCAATCTAGGTAGAGATTCCAGTGAGAAACATGTTACAGAGACTTGTTCAGTCCTAGAAGGACTTTCCTTTTCTGAGCTTAGAATTTACTTTGCTGTGATTGTCCTCTGTTTTACTGGCAACTGCTTTTCTGAGTAGAGGGGTTTGGTTAATATGCAACAATGAAGGCAGGTCTCTTTCTTCACCCAGTGACCCTTCCTAGGCATGAACTCATTCTCATCCACACTGATGACTTTAGCAACAGTCCTGGTTGCACAGTCTCCCAGGGCAGAATCCCAGGAAGCTAAGTATACTGGTTGGTAGCTATTGTAGTAGTGGTGGTGGCAGCGGCATAACCAGAATGAGGGCCTCATGGCTCAAATCAGCAAGTGATGCCTGAACACCTACTTTATGAGATCAGTATTTTGGGGAACTTGATAAGGGAGCTTTAGTGGTATGCGATAGATACATCCTGTTTTAAGTGGCCTATTGAGTTGACTTGGGGAGCAACATAAAGACTTATGACTAAAACTGTTCTTTCTTGTTGCTTTGCAGATGTTTAACATTCATTACTAGAATCTCACTCCTTTCATTTAAGCCAGTGACCTTATTTCCAATTATGGTGTAGATAAATACCCCTGGGAAACATTAAGCCTTATCATTCATTTATATGTTAATGAGATTGAATTAATCACATGTATTTTGCAGTTTTGATGGGGAAAAAAGGGCATTTGAAGAATAGAGGAGTCACAATTGGAGAAAATGACAGGGCTAAAAACAGTGGTCTTTCTAGAATCTTTGCTTACTTCCAAAAAATCTCTTTCACATTTTGCCCAGGGAAAGAGCTACTTACAAATTTAAATCTTTGCTCGATATGTATGTCATTTGGTTGATATTTATTATACAATGAATGAATGAATCAGAGGTGCTGACTGTGCTGGGAGTTGATGTTACTGAGTCAGCTGCAGATACGGGTTTCTAGTTTCCTGCGTGTGCTGCATGTTCAGCTTATAGAATTTATTTCACCTATTAATTTTAATGAGTTCATGCCAAGCAGGCCAATAATTAATTTTCATATGGCTATGTTTTTAGTTACCCACTTATCAAAGATTTGAAATTAATCACTTACCTTGTTAATTTAAAAAACCTCCCTAATGTGCACTGCTAATTCAAATTCAGTAAAGTTGACCATTAACATAATAATTAGGAAATGACAAATATTCTTTACACAAAGTCCACATAACAGTGATAAATTCCAGGGCCTGAAAGTTTTGGGAAAGAAGAAGGAAAGACATTTATTAAGTACCCTGATAGTCAGAAGGTTTATGCTTTCATGTATTTTCTTTCTCTCTTTTCTTGGCTCTCAAAATAACCTTGTAAATGACCTTTTATTATTCTGAATTTTACAGCTGAGAAAATTGTGTGTCTGATTGGTTAAGTAGGTTGCCAAATCCTACAAATGAGTATAGCAGAACTCAGATTTAAAGGCACATCTGTTTCTCATCAGTCAGCAATTTAGGTACTTTCTTCAATGTCATTTATTAACACAACTAGATCTTCTGAGTAGGAACATAAATCTTTAAAGAGTGTTCTCAAACACTTCTGTTCTGGAAAAGAGAACATTTATTACCTTCATCTCTTATTAGCCAAAATTATAATAAAAACACCAATTAATAGGAAGTCTATAAAAGATAAAGCTCATTTTACTTCCCTTAATTAGCTTTTAACTTTGGTCAAATTATTTAACCTATAAGCCTCATTTGTAAAACAGGGTTAAAATTATCTGTTCCTCACAAGGATGTATTTTAAGGGGGAAAGATATATACAGGATGCCAGGCACAGAGTAGGTATGTAGTAAATATTAGCTACTTTCCCATTTTTCTTAAAATTTTGATTTTGAGTCTCACAAACGAAAACAAGCATAAAATTTAAATTCTAAGAAATGAAATTTTAAAATGGGAACTAAATATTAGATTTTCAAAAGCTTATAGATACAAGAGTAATATATCTTAATTCTCAGTAAAAATTGCAAATAGGAAATTCAGTATTATCAAGTGAAAAAATATCCAAGTTCATTATGTTTTTCTGACTTTATTACCAGCAAAGAAACCTTTTAAGCAAAACTTAATAGACAGTCATTGATAAAAATTCTATTTTTCATACCAGAAAAAATCCAAGAGCATTTAGTAAAACGTCTTCATTTTACAAATGGGGAAATTTAGATTTAGCGCTCTTGAGATGAGCACTAAATCTAAGTGTGTTTCTCATGCCTTAACTCTGTGCTTCATTCAATCTGCTTGCAGTTTTCCATGCATTCACACCAACCAAGGTGTTTCAGAATGAACATGTGTGAACAAGTTTCTGCATTCTGAGTATCTGATGCTGATACCAGTCATCCTCCCAGTCACCTGGGCTCATCATCTTAGCAGTTCTGCACCCCCACCCCGTGATTCCCTTCATGCTTCATTTTCTTTAGTTAGTTCTCTGGCTAGTATGTAGCCCACCCTCTTGATGTCACCCATAGCTATTGCTTCCTATCTGTCCACTGCCATCACCTCAGGTCAGACACCACAATATCTTTCTTGGTCAATTGAAGTACCTTCACAATGTTCTCTTCCACCTTCAGTCTCTCTTTCATCATTTTGTAGTAAGTGGATAAGGCAGGCTCTGGTGTCAGGCTGCCTGTCTTTATATCCTGACTTGGGACCTCTTTTCTGTAAATGCAAATCATAGTACTTCCTGTATGGTGTTGTGAGGTGAAAAGGAACGTTATTTATGTGTAAAGTCTTCTCAACACCTGCTAAATTGGGTAGAACCTAAGCTGGGTCTAACCAACTCCTGCAAGTTTATTTACCATTAACCCCTTAAGCACAACTGGTCTTTAGTCAAAATGGGCTATTAACTGTTTTTTTTTTTTAATAGATTTTAGTTTTATTTACTTTGGCTGCGCTGGGTCTTAGTTGTGGCACGTGGGATCTTTGTTATGGCATGTGTATGGGATCTAGTTCCCTGGCCAAGGATTGAACACAGGCTCCCTGCATTGGGAGTGAAGAGTCTTACCCACTGGACCACAAGGGAAGTCCCTATTAACTGTTTTTAAACATACCCAGCACTTTTCCAACTTTCTTTTGCTCATTGTCCTCACAGCCTGCAATGACAACTGGCCTGATCTGTCTCCTCCAATCATCCTTCAATATAACTGTTCTGGAAAGCAGTTGGCTCTCATGTATAAAGAGCCTTAAAATTATCCTGCCCATGGACTGAGCTCTGCTCATCTTGGCAGGGCTCTCTTACATGTCTAGGACTGGCTAAATGTAGACTGATCTCAGATGGCCTCAGCTGGGACAACTGGGCTCTCCTCCATGTGTTCTCTCATTCTCTGGCAAGCTAGCCTGGACTTAACCAAGTGACGGTGTCTGGAAAGCTTATAAGGTCTCTTGAGGCCTGAGCTTGAAGGCATTTCATCATCACTTCCACTACATTCCAGTGGCTAATGCAGATTGCAAGCCCAGCCCAGTTACAAGGACTGGAGAAGTAGATTCTGCCTCTCAATGGGATGAACCGCAAAGTCATAATGCAGAGGGCATGGAAAAGTGGGGGGAAAGGAACTGGGGACATTTTTTGCAATCTACTGTACTAAAGATGGACAGAATTCTTGCCTTGGACAGTAGGACATGAAAACTGAGATCTGCAGTACAGTGTCATAGTTAAGTGCACCAGAAAGTAGATCCATCACTTACTAACTGGGTCATCTCAGCAGGTTATGTAAATTCTCTATGCTTTAGTTTCCTCACTTCTAAAATAGGGAGAAACATAAATGGGTTGTTGTAAAGATTGAATTAGTTAATATATATAAAGTGCTTAGAGTCTTACTGGCACAAAATTCTCTATGAGTTATTATTATAAGGGTCAGGCAAAAGAGCACTGTGTCAGGGGTCTGTGTTTTAGTCTCTCCTCAAGGAGCCATGTGCCTTTGAGCAATTTACCTTTCTGGATTTTTGTCCTCATTTGTAAAATCATTGGGTTAGACTTTCTGAGGTCCCTTCTTCTTTTTCTTTTCTTTTCCATTATGGTTTATTACAGGATATTGAGTATATTTCCCTGTGCCATACAGTAGGACCTTACTGTTTATCCATTCTACATATAATAGTTTGCATCTGCTAATCCCAAACTCCCAATCCATCCTCCCCTGCCCACTTGCCCCTTGGCAATCACAAGTCTGTTCTCTATGTCTCTGAGTCCGTTTCTGTTTTGTAGATAAGTTCATTTGTGTCATATGAGGTCCTTTTTTATATTATGGTAAAATATACATAACATAGCATTTACCATTTTAACATTCTTAAGTGTACAGTTCAGTGGCATTAAATACGTTCACATTGTTGTACAATCATCACCACCATTCATCTCTAGAACTTTTTCATCTTTCCAAACTGAAACTCTGTATCCATTAAACAATAATTTCTCCTTCTCTTCAGGCCCTGGCAACTGCTATTCTACTTTCTGTTTCTGTGAATTTGACTACTTTAGATATCTCATATTAGTGAAATCATAAAACACTTGTCCTTTTGTGCCTGGCTTATTTTAATTAGCATAATGTCTTCAAAGTGTACCTATATTGTAGCTTGTGTCAGAATTTCCTTTCTTTTTTAGGCTGAATAATAATCCATTGTATGTATATAAGGCATTTTGTTTATCCATTCATCCATTGATGGACACTTGGGTTGTTTCTACATTTTGCCTACTGTAAGTAATGCTGCCATGAACATGGGTGTGCAAATATCAGTTGGAGTCATTGCTTTCAATTCTTTTGGGTATAAACCAGAAATGGATCTGAGGCTCTTTTAAGTATTTTGTGACAATAGGAAAAGAAAAGCAAATGATAAAGTCTAAGCATTCCCCCTCCCACCCCAGTTTTTAGCGTTTCTTCTGAAACTATTCAACAGAGATGCCTCTCCTCTGTCCTATAGCACTAAATATGCAATGCTTTCTTGTCATCTATCGGAGGAAACTGCAGTAGTTGGGTTACTTTCAGCCTCACTAGGTCTCTGAGCTCCTCCAGGGCTTGTTCCTCTGCATGCTTAGTGCTAGCCTGGTGGTGGCAGGTGCTTGATAGATGAGAGTGAATGACTGAAGGAAAGTTTCTGATTGCCTGTGTGTTATGAAAGCTTCTTTTGAAATGCAATCAGTTTATTGGTACAACTCAGGACGGCTTGCACTGTCTTTAGTTTGATAACTTATTTTTTTTCTGACTATACTGTGTGGCTTGCAGGATCTCAGTTCCCCACCCAGGCATTAAACTCTGGCCCCAACATTGAAAGCCTGGAATCCTAACACTAGGCCACCAGGGAACTCTAGTTTGATAACTTTTGATATGTGAGGTCTATTCGATATGTGAGGACACACATATTTGTGTTCTCTACAGCGGAGAAAGACCACTGGTAGTGGTAGAACCTGAGGGATTCAGTGGCTAATTTTGACTTTTGAACTTTAAAGGAGCTCCTGATCCTCAGCAGAAACCTTGAAAATAGGACTTCAGATTCTTCAGGTCTGTCTGACAGGGCCTGGTGGAGAACTGAAGATCATCTTGTGAGACAGAACTTAGATTGAATCCATGTGACTTGGTGTGTTTCTATAATGCTATGTACCTTGTCTATAAAATGAAAATAATACCCACCCATAGGGTTGTCTTTTAGATGAAAAGAGAAAATGTATTAATGAAGTCTGATACTTAGCAGGTGGTACTCAATAAATGCTGGTTGCTGTTCTTGAGATGGAGCAGAGAGCAGTAACATTTATATTTGGGAGTGGAAAACCTGGTCTTTAATTCTTCTGTAGGACCAAGTCTGTTGATCTGATCTTATAGCATATTCCATGTCCATCTGACTAGCTAGGTAATTTTAAAGATTTTTTTCAGTGGGGAAACGAGTGTGTACTTGCATAATTTTGAGTGTCAGAGTTCCTGAGTTTATTAGTTTCAAACTAAAACAACATGTGTATAATTTAAATCCCAATTGCAAAATGGTATACTCATCAATACTACATTTTAATATAATGTATATATGTATAATTTTCATGTTTTAAAGGAGGTTCAGGATTTCTACATTTGTGCACACTTGCTGAATCTGTCTCATTATTCTTTGTAGTAGTTTGCAGATAGTTATGCCATTCTTCTAAGTGCAAGTGGAATATTGTTATACTGAAGTTAGATTTTGCCAACAATTTTCCTATATGTGAACAGCCAAGAGACTCAGTTGACCACATCCTCTGTTTATGCTACATTGGAATTTCATGGCATTAAAACAAAAGATGTGACTATCCAATGTACTCCGGCACATTCACTGTTTGCTTTTCCAGCTTTGTTGGTATTTATAACTGTCAGCAGAGCACCAGGGTCATCTATTGCCTTCCTTGACCATTACTGTGAACGTTATGGGTATGAAGTTGTATAAAGGATGGAAGTAGTAACCTGTGTAATCAAGGATATAGAATCAGTCTGATATAATCTTACATTTTGCTTCTTACAGTCATGAATCTTACCTTTCTGGTGTTTGAGCCAAAGCCATACAGGATGAAAATGCCCTGCTAGTTCAACAGAAGTTCAAGATCAAAGTGACATAATATGGAATTCCTTTCAGGTTGTGGTGATATGAAGAGCCAGGAATGTAGCACTATCATAGACTAGGAACTTGGAGAAGCACTCCAAACACACTCTCTTCATGGATACAGAGGTTTGAGAGCTGTGGAAAGCTGCTTTTCTTCCTTCACCTGCTCTCTAGTTAGGAGGAAAACTTTGCTCAAAGTAAGCATTGAGATAAGATAACATAATTTTAAATCTCATATGGTGTAAAATATTTGCAAGAATTGCTCAGAAAAGCTTGAAAAGAAAGACTTACGTGGAAGTGTCTGCTCTGTTGTATACCAAAATACACTATGAAAACACTGTAATTAAAAGTCTGGCATTTGCTTAGGAAAAAATGACATTCTGAACATACTTGAACATATATTTAATGTATAATGAAGCTGGAACTTCAGTTTAGTGGAAAAGTGTTTATCTGGAAAAATTAACACACTTGCCTCTCAATATAGAAGACAATAGATCAGTTTCATACCTTACACAATATAAAATATAGATTTTAGATAGGTTAAAGATATAAATGTAAAATATAAACCTATGAAAAAGTAAAAAGTGGTGGCAATATTTGAATAACCTCAGGAGAGGGGGGAATGTTTAACAAGACAAGGAACTCAGAAGCCAGGGAAACAAAATTGACAGATGGACAGATTTGACTATCTCAGAGTTATTTACCATGACAAAAGTCATAAGCATAATAAAAATATAAAATAAGCTTGGCAAAAATATTTGTATTACATTTGATTATATGTACTCTAATTTTAAAGCAGCTCCTACAAGTTGAGAAAATAATCAGACAAGCAAGGCTGTTGAGAGGGGGTATCCAAGAGGTTAATAAACTTGAAAGAAAGCACAACCTTGTAGAGAGTCAGGTGTATAACAAAAGAAGAGTGAGATGCAGTTTTCAGTGTTCTCATGAGAGTTAAAAGGGATTGATGGCCTCTGGTGTAGGCAAGATTGTGAAATGCAACAAGATTTTTTTGAAAGTAATCAGTAGTATCTATTAAAATAAAAACATAAACTTTTGACACAGTGATTCCACTTTGGAGAATCTATTCTACAGAAAGAAAAGAATTATTTAAAGTGAAATGTATGTAAGAATGTTTATTATAACATTGTTTATAACGGAAGAAAACACAATTTTTTCATCATTAATGGAGTGATTGAAGAAATTACGGCATATTTATATTGTACTTGCAGTTCTTTAAAAAATATAAATTTGTTATGTCTTTTGTCCTGAAAAAATGCCTATGATATTAAATGGAGAATAAAACAAAAGCAGCAAAACTGCAGAGTAAGTTGTATCCTTTGATTTTTTAAAAAGAAAGCAACAAAGAAAAAACCTCTATTCCCTGAACAAGCAGCTATGAAACAGGATTGTTCAAATGAAAACAAAGAGGAAAAGGGATATATACAAATACTTGTGAATTACCTAAGTCTGGTTTTCTGAAGGGGTCACCAATCAGTTAAATATTTGACAGTGCATCTTTGGTCTAGATTCCCAGATGGGCGATTGTTGGGCCAAAGAATTAACACATATGTAATTTTGCTAGATATTACAAAACTCCCTGCAGGGCTTGTGCCATTTTGCATTTTCACCAGCAATGACTGAGAATACAGAAGGAGTATTTTCAATATCATTGAAGTATAATGGTTACTGTTTTGCTGGGAGTATAAACATTGTTCTGATAGAAAATGTCAAAGTGATCACAGACAGATTATTTTATAGCCAGGGTAATTAGATGGAAACATTGGTGATTCATATTATGAGAAAGAATGATGGATGACTTGCAAGCCTGATCAAGTGCTGGAGGACATTTGCTGTCTCTGGAACAGATCTTAGTCCTATGAAGGGTCTCCTTCCCCTCCTTGGTGGGCTGGGAGGTAGTGAGCCTCAGTCTCTTGGCCATTTGCACCATAAACACAGGTTGGGCATATACTATGTGCAAGACAGTCTGTTGTGAGAACTTAAACAATGAATATTAAAACAATCCCAGACTCTTGAAGCCTAGTGTTGAAGGGAACAAACTCTTGCTTTACCCCTGGGTTGTGTTGTATGATGTTCCCTGTGCCTCGCCTCATCTGTAGAGCAGCATTAATCGTGTCTATAAACAGTTTGTATGTGCTTAAACAGATTGTGTAATTTTCGCAATGATTTAAAGACAAAGTATTTTATTGGCTTGAAGAATATCTCATTTCCATTTACCTTATTTCCCTTAATTTTACTGATTGATTTTGTTGCTGGTTTTATCAGATAGGGACAAAATCCTATAAGGACGAAAATCAATTCCTGGCTGTCAGGGGCTGGGGGAAGAAGGTTATGGGGAGGGACTGCTAATGGGGCGGAGCTTCTTTTTGGAGTGATGAAAAGATTCTGGAAATAGAATAGTACAGTCACATATACTAAAAGGTACTTTAAAATGAATGAATTTTATCATCTATGAATTATATATCCATAAAGGAGAACTGTATAAGGAAAAATATGAATCTTATAGTGACTAGCAGAATGTTTAGGACAAGTAAATGCTCGTAAAATATAAGTTAATTGATAGATGGCAAGAACTGCAAGAAATTTTTTTCTAGGCCACAAATACAGTCACCATTTGTTGAATAATAAAACAGGAGGGAGTTTCAAGTAACTTGCCCTACATAATCTCTAAGAAGTTGTACCCCAGAAGTTGTTCTTGTAAGGACTAAATTCTTCATTTCAAACTCTCTGTCTTAAGCATCTACTTTAATTTTACTTTCAGCATCAGTATGACAACCTGTTCCACAGTGGCTGCCCTGAGAATGATGCCACTCTGCCTTTATCTCTACACTTTGTCCTGGAATCTTGAGCAGAATCTCACCATTTCATATCAAAACCTAGGTCTGTATTGGGCTTGTGACATGAAATAGTAATAGTAATGGAGATGGTAATAATGATAGCTGTTGTTTACTACGTGTCTCCTTTATACAGGGGTTTTAATATATTATCTAATATAATTTTCCATATAACCGTACAATATAGATTCTATTACCAGTTCCATATCCTGCATTTTCAGAATTAGGGAGGTGAAGTAACTCGACCAAGGTCGTGCAGCTGGTAAGTGCAGACTAGAATTCTGACTCATGAACCTGACTGTGAAGTCCAAACTCTGAGCCCCTACAAGGGTTCACTTTTGAAAACAAAGCCAGAAAACTTACTTATTAAAAAAACAAATACCCCTTATATAATTCATTAGAAAGCAATTAGACTCATCATGACCCACAGGTTAACTGAATCACAGTGCCTCTAATGAGAACTTAGTTCCCTCAGCTCCACCTTTTACATCACCTGTGAGCCTTGACTTCTTTACTTATCAACATAATGATTCCTACTGAGTATTAAATGCATATCCACATGTCATAACCACACCCATATCTCTTTCATTATCTCCTTAAACTCTGAGAGCTCTGTGGACTTACTAAGTTTGGAAGAAAAACTTGGTGTGATGATATGTCTATTCTGGTTTGATCAGATTCTTTGGAGAACTGGTAGAAACTATGATTCTTAAACTCCAAAGTGTCAATCTGGAGTCTCAAGTAATTACTTGCAGAGCTTACAGCCCATGGCCCATAGTTCAGAACCATGAATAGAACCATGTCCTGATAACAGCTGAAGCCCATTAAATTTGTAGTTTGAGTGAAATCTTAATTTAGAAATCATGATTTTATGTGCAACTTTTTCTTATCACTAAGTTATTACCATGTTCTGTTTTAATAATATACTCTAAAAGTCACTTTTAAACAATTATAGCCCCAAATATGAAGAACTCATATGACTTTGGAGCTAGTATTGCAAGTGAGCAGGTTTGGAAAGTGACACTGGAAAATGTCAGTGTATGGATCCTATTGGCAAGTAGACTTCTGCTCTGTTGAGCCTGTCTTTATTCTCTTATGTTAATTAAAAGATGTATTTCTCTACCTGCCTTTGGGTTACCTGGCTATGCTTGGAAGTATGAGAACTTGCTTTGGTTTCTGTAGCAAATGTCGTCTTTGTCTTGTAATAGAGATTCTTCACTTTGCGAAGCAAATCGCCCGTTGGCTTCAAATAGAGAAATAATAGCTATAGTTGTAGAGTGGTAACCTCATACATAGCAACCAGAGAATTTTGCTGACATAAAAGGGTCCTCCTTTTTTCTAATCCTTACATTTTCAGTTGTGTCTAAAATTCCATGTGATTGGACTTCCTTTGTGGTGCAGTGGTTGACAGTCCTCCTGCCAATACAGGGAACACGGGTCCGTGCCCCGGTCCGGGAAGATCCCACATGCCGCGGAGCAGCTGGGCCTGTGAGCCATGGCTGCTGAGCCTGCGTATCCGGAGCCTGTGCTCCACAACGGGAAAAGCCACAACAGTGAGAGGCCTGCGTACCGCAAAAAACAAATTAAAAAAAAAAATTCCATGTGATTGTTGAGGGATTCTGAGAGAAATGATAGACTGTGTGTGATGGCATTCAGTGGTATCTTATACCCTTCAAAGATTGTCTTATAAAGATTTTTAAAAATTATTTTAGAGGTGGATGCAGAAATAAAATGCATCTTTAATTAAAGCTTTTACCTAATTGACATAGACATAAGTTGTTGAGGACTGGGCAGTCAGGGTGAGAGGGGATACCATCTGACAGATTTTTCTTCTCTTCAGGAGTTACCCTTGTGTGCCTGACCATTCCTGTGGCCCTCGGTGTCTATGGGAATTATAGGTGGCCAAAACAATCCAAAATTATTCTTAAGGTAAGCAACTCCATGGGACAGTTAGCACATTTCAGAATCAGAAAGATAGACATAGGCAACGACCAGAACGACCAGAACAAATGGGCCAGTCAAATACAACCCCACACATAGCGCTGTTTTCTTTACATGTCCTGCATTTTTGGATCCAACCACCATACTTCCTCCACACTAAGCCTTGCTCCACTCCCACGGGACCCTACACTGAGGCTTATGACACCCTGCAAACCGTGGAACTCATGCTTTAGTGACAGAAAAGCTTAGGCCTGCGTGTGGCCAGAGAGCACCAATTTGTTCACAAGGCTTCACACCGGTGCTCTCAAGTGAAGGCTGTCCAAGTCTGTATGAAATGGGACAGCATTTAGGAGCATGGTTGATTTCCTGAAACAGCAGAATGAAGGGATGTCTTTTGGAAGCATTCCAGGGGAAGCCTCTAAAGATGGAGTTTGTACACACGAGCAAGGGCTGCTGACCACATGAATAACTGTCGGAATGAAATCATCCAGAACACACTAAGGAGTCTGGCCCTGGAATGATGGGAGGTGGAACACCCTACCTCCTCTTAACTTTACAGGGTTGTTTTTATCTGCTAGAGAAACAAGCCAATGTCATTGTTATATGGCTTTTAAAATTGTGTGGCTTGGGCTTCCCTGGTGGCGCAGTGGCTGTAAGTCGGCCTGCCGATGCAGGGCACGTGGGTTCGTGCCCCGGTCTGGGAGGGTCCCACGTGCCGCGGAACGGCTGCGCCCGTGGGCCATGGCCGCTGGGTCTGCCCGTATTATGTGGCTTGAGTGGAGACATTCCCAACAACGGTGTCCATTTCCTATAGGGTTTGTCCATTTTTCCAGTTATGCATTGTTTTAGACAATACAGACTTTTATTACATACTTTCATGAAGATTACATGATTTCATGAAGATTTCAAAAATGTTTTTATTTTTACATTTATAAAGAAAGACATTTGGAGCTAATTGGAGGTTCAGCAAATAAATCTCAGTTTATTTTAGTTTGGGATTTATGGTTTGGTTCAGTTTAAGCTCTTGATGTTTGGCTCTACCTGGCAAAACATGCCACTCCATTTGCCTGCGCGAATAGATGATGCTTCCCCAGCTTGGCACAAGACTGAAAAACTCTCATTATTCCTCCACTGAGATGGAGAATGGGAAGAAGGGTTGACAAGCAGACAAATCAGTTGAGCACAGGCAGCTGGAAGAAGGCTTAGATACTGTGCATTCGGATTGCACATGGTGACTTTACTGTTATTTCAGTAGGAGAAAATTTCCACTGTGTCAGCGTGTGGTTATCATTTTGTTTACAAAACAAGAGGAGAGAGTATGATCATGGGAACCTCTTACTTTTCAAGTACTCTATCTTGAATTACTTTATAAAAAGGGCATCTAACAAAAAAATTATGATTTTGGTGTTTCCATATCTTCTACTAAGCCATCATTGTCAATGGAGAAATCAGATAAATTTCCTGTTTGTCTGTAAAGAGTAAATGAAAACCATAAGCAAATTAAAAACCATTTGGCTATTCCGTAGGCACTGTGGCAGAAAATATTTAGTAATATGTATAAGCAGTCTAGAGCACCTTAGTTAAAACTAGGACACTTTTATCATTATTTTGGGATGTCTTCATTTTCTAGTCCTCTTTTAATTTTAGATCTGATTTATTTTCTGAATCAGTTGCTTTTGGTAAATTTTAAACTTTGAAATCCCTTTCTTGGTAGAAAGTTAAAGAAGGATTTTTACAATCAGAGGCCTTTGTGTGTTCCAGCATCTTCCTGTTAGGTAGAAGCTCAGCCTTTCACTATATTTGAGCAGTAAAAATGATCCCAGAACACATCTATGGTACACTGGGTTGTTTTTATTTTGTTTTGGTTCCCCATGACCGTCTTCTTCCATACCCTGAATCACTTCAAATCAAGGCTGATGCTGAACTGGGTGTATAGTTTGCTGTCTACATGATGTGACTGGGAGCTTGCCAACATCCTGATTTTCTCCCGAATATTCTGGGTCGTGCTTCCTCTCTCTCTGGTTTAAAACTCAGACCACTAGGAAAATTTTTGGTTGATTTTTTGTTTGTTTGTTTCTATTAACAAAAGTAAGAGACAGTCTTCATTTGGGAGAAGATATCAGTATATTCAGTACTATCTCATTTTCCATTAATATTAGCTCAGGTTTTCTAATGAAGAATGGGTAAAATTTCATTTGAAGGAGAGAAGAACAGGGAACAAAGCAGTGAGAAGTTGTTGGTGTTTGAAGGGGTGGTGGGAAGAGAGTGGAGTATGGTCAGGCAGGGCAGATGTCAGACGAGCTTACGAGCACAGGGCCTGTGAGGTTGTGTAAGAGGTGTTGGATGCTTATTATCAGATTTTTCACTTATTTCACAAATTTGTCCTATCCATGAAAAACGCCACTACCCAATCCTTCTGGCAAAATCCTCCCCTTGAAAGGAATACATTCTGATCATAAAATAAGAAGACTTAGATTTGTGCAAGTCACTTGACCATTTTGGACCTCAGTATGGTATTGAGATGAAGATATATGTATAGATTGATGGAAAAGAATTGAGACTCTGGGGGCTTCCCTGGTGGTGCAGTGGTTGAGAGTCCGCCTGCCGATGCAGGGGACACAGGTTCGTGCCCCGGTCTGCGAAGATCCCACATGCCGCAGAGAGGCTGGGCCTGTGAGCCATGGCCGCTGGGCCTGCGCCAGAGCCTGTGCTCCGCAACGAGAGAGGCCACAACAGTGAGAGGCCCGTGTACCGCAAAGAAAAAAAAAAGAGTTGAGACTCTGGAAATAGAGCAAAATATATTTAAGGACAATTGATTGTCATCAAATGTGCCAAGAACAGTCAATGGAGAAATAATAATATAATATAATAATAGTAATTTTAATATAGTAATTAATACTTTGGATGAGGTTCAGGCACCTGTACTCTTCTAGAAAAAGAAGATTCACTATATTTTGTTTCATGCCTCTCAATTTATTTCAACCTTTTTTTCTTATAAATACAACATATGTTCACTGTAGAAATTTTTAAAAATTAGAAAATTCTGAAGAAAAAAAAATTATCTTTAAGCCCATCCAAAAAAAAATGTTCTGATATTTGACACAACTCTATGAGAGTTCCACAACTCTAAATATACTAAAACCACTAGGTTGTGTACTTTAAAAATGGAGAATTTTATGTTTATCTAAATAAAGCTGTTATATAAAAAGCTATTTTAAAGTGTCAAAACTGCTCTTCATGGATTTAGGGAGATTTTCATTGTTATGTAAATGTGTGAAACTAGATTCAGCAGAGTTCTTTCATAATTACTCTGCATATACAAAAAAATTAAAAACTGCAGCCTGTGATCATTTCAAAATATTTTTATATTCAGATACTGAGCCTTCATAAGGGTTGACTACCTCAGATTTGCTGCAGTCATTGTGGATCACAACTTCTAGATAAGAAGTTTACAGCTATTGTGTCGAAGTGAAATTTGAAACTAGGTCTACTGGATTCCTATCAGAAATCCTGCAGAAAGTCAGACATCTTGGCTCTGATCTGCTATAAAAGATGTAAATTTAAGTGATCTTAATTACCCTGTCCTGTGCTCCATCCCTAAGAAATACTCTGTAGTGGGCGGTGGCTTTACTAGACCTTCCTGGACCATGCCACTCTCAAAAGAACTGATGTGTTCGGATAACCTGTGTAGGGCTGTGATTCATAATTTAAACTTTGAGTTGTCTCCTGAGGTAACCACAAATTAAATTCAACCAAACTTGAGTCCAACAAGTGGGAAAAGGGATGAGGGAGGAAATAATCTTATTTCTTTTAGCAATTTTTTTATTTGGTAGTGCTTTTCTGTGTTCCATGTTATGCCTTTTTTTTTTTTCTTGGACTTGGAATAGTTTTTGGCAGAGCATATTGCTTGGTTAAGTAACATGAAATATGCATTGGAATTATGAAATGCCTCGTGCGTTTGCCAATCTCTAGAGTGGAACCAAACAGCCTTTGATGTAAGGGCTACCCAGGATTACCGAAAAGTCTTTCCATCTAATGAGATAGTCTGGTAGTTTCCTAGTTCTATATCTTTGGTTCAGTAGAAATATTTCAAAGTGTCATGTGATCACTTGATTCAGAGTCTGGGTTTGTCCATAATAAATCCGTTTGTCAAATGTTGGAGTTTCAGACTTGATACTGGCAAGAATGAAGCAAATGGGTAAACAAAACTATCCTGATGTGGGAATGTTTTCCTCTAGGAGTTCAGTCTTGATAAAAGTGTCAATACTACTCCTAGGAGGGTTACAGACTCACCTGACAGGACCTGCAAACAACATCTGGGCAATAATGTTGGCATTATTTGAGGTGACAGGGAGGATGCCTACGTTCTGATATATTTGGGTGAGTAGTTGAGTCAGCCAAGGAGAGGTTGGATGATTGAGAAACAAAGCATTCTTGGTTAATAGGAACACTTCATTTGGCAACCAAAACTCTTAATAATGTCTTGGACTTTAGCCACATATTTCCCCTGAAAAGTATGCCTTTTTTTCCAGCAAAATTTTGTTGGGGCTTATGTTATTGAGGAATGAACTGAGATGAATATGTGGAACTGGTATTTAATGGCATACTGTCCTAGAAATCTGAAGACCTGCAGGAGATTTAAAAATTCCAACCTTGTTGTAACTTTTTAAAGAAGATTGTGATATTGTCAAAATGCATATGAATGAAGTTTTAACATGCTGTATGACGGGTGGATAAGGCTGTCCATTGTACCATTTCTTTGTTTGAATTCTCAGGCATGGTTTGGCAGTGCAAACACTCTTTAAATTAACAAATTCAATACACAATAAATATATGCATTAAAAAATTGTGGAGTAGGAGTAGATCTAACCATTTGAAAGATCTAATCATTTGAAAGATTAATAATACTGGGTAAACTATGGCAAATCTGATTTTATGAAACAAAAAAAAGTAGAAGTCCCACACGATAGAAACAAAATAAACATAAAAACATTTAAACATAAATACTGTTTAATCTAGCATAATAAAATAATGTTGATAACACAGATCAAGTGGATAAAGTTCTGGGAAAACGTAAATGGCAAGAAAAAATTAAATAAAATAATGTTCAAGTCAGGCTAACAAACTTTGAATCAAAGATTTATTTCCAGTTCCCTTTAAAACGGGGCCTAACAGTTAATTTTTTTAAGCATTTTTTAAAAGAAATGGATACTTCCTAAAAATTTCAAAATGTTAAAAAATATAGCGCTAAGAAGATACCATGAAATAAATTTTACAAATGTAAAATTGACTTCAAGCTAAGTGGAGAACACCAATTATGGGAAATTTCACTCATTAACAAAGACGTAAAAAACTGTAATGTTATGGACAGCAAAGTGTTAACAGCTTGTTTTAACATAAAACCTCACGAACAAATAGAATTTGTTTTGAGAAAACAGTGAAGTGTTCGACACCGCAAAACTGAGCATAGTTATTCCATCCACTGAAAGAATAACGTAGAAATAAGCGGGACAAGTTGTAGTCAGAGTGTTTTCACGGTACTTTTTTTTTTGCTTTTCTTTCTTTTTTTTTTTTTTGCTATTAAGAATCCAATCTGCAGTTTGCAGAAATGGAATAATAAACGTGCGCATGGAAAGTGGGTCGTGAGTGAAATACTGTGCATGAACGTAAATAATTTATATTCTATCATGGTTCCAGGTTTGTAAAACTCCTGCAACGGGTTCTTTTCCCATAAAGCCTGGCCTGTCACAGATAACCCGGTAAGGGTCTAGAGAAACTGCGTTTTGCCAAACGCACGCACGTTGCTGTGGTTTACACTGGTAAAGTAACGGAGGAGCATTTGGGCTGCAGTTTCAATGTTCAGCCACACTGGTGATTTTTCAGATTTTTTTCCCTCGCTAATGCGCATGCGTAACATGCGCAATGGGCACATTAAAAAAAGATCCGGTGCTTCTGCTCGTAACTCTATCCCTCTGTTCCGTTAAAGAACTACTTAATATCACGCTAGCGGCTACTTTGTGGTGATTTTACGGTGGTGAACTTGCTTCTGCAATCTCAGCTTTTACCTGGCGTTCAGAACGTCGTTCAGGTTTGTAGATAACTGCTGAAAAATCGGTGCGCGGAGTGACACGGCACGCAAAGAGACCGGAAAGGGTGGTGGGTCAAGATGGTGGTTGTTAAAACGCATCCTTGACGATTGGTAAGCAGTAGGAAGATCCGTGCGCTATTGAAAAAAGAGCAAAATCGTATTTTACAGATTAGCGTTCGGGCCCGACATGGAACCGGGGACGGACGACTTCCTACCGCCGCCAGAGTGTCCGGTGTTCGAGCCTAGTTGGACAGAATTTCGAGACCCCCTTGGCTACATCGCGAAAATCAGGCCCATTGCGGAGAAGTCGGGTATTTGCAAGATTCGCCCACCCGCGGTAAGCCTCTAAAGCAGAATTTGGCCTGAAGGTGACTTTTGCAGTGACCGCAGGACCACTGTGCTACTTTAAGAACGCCTTAGATTCGGAACCAGTTAATTGAATCCTCCAGGTAGCTCCTAGTTTCTCCCCTTGTAAATGTTTGACTAAAACGCGCTGGTGTCGGAAAACTAATATCCTATTACTAGGCTTCGTGGAGTAACAAAAAATTTATGTGAATAACTAAAAAACCTGAGTCGGTACCGATTCTCAACTGTGCCAGTGTTACACCCGTCTCTATTATAGGGATATGTGTCTTTTATACTTTCTTTAAATGACATTTAATTCATTCCAAGTTATTTGATATGTAATTGAACCGATGAAAAGTTGCATGAATTTGTGCCACTGGGCCTCCGTTGTTTACATTTTCTCGTATGACGTGCGATGTGTATAATAAACATACCTAAAAATGGGAAGGGATATGGAACCCCTACTACCAACCGAAGTACTGTTATTTCACTTAGAGTCTTCTCCTCTGTTTTGGGATACTTAAAACTGCTAATTGAAACTGTTATTTGACTGAATTTTGAAAGCAAATTGAAATGAACCTAGGCCATCAGTTTAAACAACTAAGATGACAACCAGAGTAGATGTCCACTTACTGCACAGCATGCTGCTCATTAGTCACATGCTGAGCCAGACTCCCAGATTCTCTTTTTTTCTATTTCAATGGCAATACTTTTCTCAGTATAGTAGTTATGCTTTGGTTCATCTTTTCCAGACCACCAAGAGTAGGAAAAGATAATGGTCTAAGTTTGAAAATTAAACAGGGTTTAATTTAATTTAATAGGGTTATCCTCATTTCAGTAAGGACCTTTCTCACAACCTTTTTGTCCTTTGTTCTTAAAGGGAGCCTTAGGCCTCATTTTGTCAGAATTTGGGACTTTTTTCTTTTGTTTCTGTTTGTTGTCTTCTTTTGGAGGAGACATACCAAGCAGACCTTTGGATTAGTAGATTTTTTTTCCCAGTGACCTAGTGTTAAAGATGCAACAGCTTGAGGCTTTTAGAGGCAAAAATAGTAATAAGTCTTAAAAGTGAGGGATATTAAGATAGAAACAGGTGGTTCTAGTTCTATATTTATCCTTCGCTATGCCATAATAACCAAGTTGTTTCACTTTCTTTTAGGACTGGCAGCCTCCGTTCGCAGTAGAAGTCGACAACTTCAAATTTACTCCACGCATCCAGAGGCTAAATGAACTAGAGGTATTCCTTTAATATTTAAGTCACCCTCTTAGAGTGGAATCTCAGCTCTGATCTTGTTTTGCTTGTAGTTTGATAACAACACATTTAAGAGGTTAGGTTTTGAAGTAAATATATTTTGATTGTAACACCAGCTTCATTATTTCCAAGAATACTGATCCTGCAAAAAGTCTTGTGCAGAATGGCAGGACATATAGAGGGTTTAAATTTAGGGAGATCAATATCATATTTTTTTCTGCCATAAATAGGCTAAAACTAGACCTATCAAGAAAAGAGATACTGTGTTTCCCATTTTTTCCCCCATACCTTCTTCTTTTATTATTTTGGATTTTCCCTGATTTCTTTAACAAAAGCAAAGTACAGAGCAAAAATCTGGCCTCCTGAATTTCTACCTTAAGGCTGGTGGTGGTGTATGTATGACTGTATTTAAGAATGGGTTAGAGTAAGTAGGAGAGGAAAATCTTGTTTTTTAAAGTACTCAAAAGAGTGTCCATATTCGGTTTAGTATTATTTTTGGAAAGCATATGAATGGTTTGGCATTGTCTGTTAGAAGTTTTGACTGTGGTTGGTGATTAAAAGCTCCAAAATGACTTAGGGTAAGAGAATGATAATTCATAAATTGGTCTCATGTCTGAAGTTTATGACATGGAAAGGAAAACTACTTTATTCCCTTCAGTTGTGTTTCTGTAGACTCTAGATGGCTATCTGGAGGAAGATATTAGATTGAGCCTAAATACTCTTATTCAGCATTCATTAAGCCCAAAGATAACACTTTAAACTTAGGCACGAAGTGTTTTGACTTTGAGGCATCACTTTCTGAGTTCCTCCTCTCACGTGAAAGAATTAGTTTATTTGAGCTTTTTATGGACACCAGTGGTGTTAAAGGCAGTGAAGCCTAGATTCTAGCCTAGTAGAAAACATAGAAAATGCAAAACGATACTTGCTTATCCATTTCATACTGCACCAAAGTTAAGATAAGGAGTAAGACAAACTCATAGGGCTCTCTGTTCTCTAGGCTCAGACCAGGGTGAAACTGAATTATTTGGACCAGATTGCAAAATTCTGGGAAATTCAAGGTTCTTCTTTAAAAATTCCCAATGTGGAGCGGAGGATCTTGGACCTCTACAGTCTTAGTAAGGTAAGAGTACTTCTGCTTTTAAAAGGAAAAACAAATAAAAAAACCTTACTTTGGACACATCTGTTGAACGTTGTCTTTGGACAGGAAAGGAAAGAACACAAGAGTCTGCCAACATATTTTCCCTCAGTGCTCCAACAATGATTTATTAGATTTTCATAGAAACCAGGACCTAGAGAGAACCACTTGTATGCAGATTTTCAGTCTGATGGGACTTCCTGTACCAGCTAGTACTAGAGCAGGTAAACTAGGGCTCAGTCTTCAAGATGAAAACCCTGCTATTTGAACTTTCACTTGGGACATAGTCCTGCCAACATTGCTTGACACAATCTTTGAGACCTGGAATCAGTGGTACTGGGGGGCAGAGAGCACTCATTTTAAGCCTCATTGCAATTTTTTAGGTTTTTCCTTTGTGTTCACAGTTAATCTATACCCTTTCTTATCCTTTCAGATTGTGATGGAGGAAGGTGGCTATGAAGCCATCTGTAAGGACCGACGATGGGCCCGAGTTGCCCAGCGCCTCAACTACCCACCAGGCAAAAACATTGGCTCCCTGTTACGATCTCACTATGAACGTATCATTTATCCTTATGAAATGTTTCAGTCTGGAGCTAACCTACTGGTGAGGTCCCTTAGCTGGTTTGGAGCCTAATGTGATTTTGCTGTTTTTCCTCTTACCTTCCCTTTTCTGGTTGAGATTTCTTCTGAATAGTCACGGTTTAGAGTCTTAAGCTCATTGACAAAATTAGAAATTCCAAGAATTGGCCCTGTAAAATATTTTGTAGCATGTGTGAAGAGGTTTTACACCTTCTAGGTTAGATCATGGGAAGTGGAGTGTCCTTTCCCTCCGTCTTAGGGTTTTCATGGACGAGGTCTTAAAGTAGGAGTTAGAGAAAAGCAGTTCTTATTTTAGCCATCCTCTGTGAAAAAGATAATTCTTAAGAGTTATTAAACTTTTGGAGGACAGTTCATGTAAAAAGAGTTTAGGAATAAAACCATGGTGTAACTTGGGCTTAACAAGGAGTGGCAACTGATTTAGCTGGTTATCTTAAATAATAACTTTTTAGGTTTTATTACCTCCAGAACACTTTTTAAAACTGTGTATCATGTATGTGTGCAAACATATGAAATTTAGCTTACCTGGTTTTATTAGATTTGAAGTGCATAAGGCACACAGAAAGTAAGGGTAGAAGTCCAGGTTCAAACCTTGGTCCAAGACTGGGGGTCTTCACTAGGCTCTACTGCTTATATGTATGCAAAGATGTAGAGGAATTTTCATGATGTTTTCTGTCATTCCAAAGAACAGAAGGGTAGATTTCTATAATTTACCAAGAAGTACAGCTTTTCTTGCCAGAGATTTAGGATAAGAGAATCACTTAGTTATTTGCTGATTGTGAATATTACTCATTTCCTGATACTTCACTTTTCCCTATATCCCCAGCAGTGTAACACTCAACCATTTGACACTGAGGAGAAAGACAAGGAATACAAACCCCACAGCATTCCCCTTAGACAGTCTCTGCAGCCTTCCAAGTTCAGCAGCTATAGTCGGCGGACAAAAAGACTACAGCCTGATGTGAGTGCCTGGTTGTTTTTCCCTACAAACTGCCAAAGTTCATCTAGGACTCCCTTTTAGGGACAGTCCATTTGAATAAGACATTCTTTTTTTTTTTTTAACCTATAGCTGGTTCACGGTTGAATTAATTGAAAGTGAATGCATTGTTTCATAGGTATGGTATGCAGTATTTTTCTTTTGTAGTTTTCCTTTTGTACATTTTAAAAGCAAATGTGTATTCTTCTAATGTCTTAAGGGTGAACTTTTGTGAATCTTGTGATGGTTTTTATTAAGCATACTATATAGTTTATTTTTTAAACCATTGGTGTTCATTATGTGTTCTTTTACGAGATGGGCAGTCAGATGCTGCCCTGAGAGGTGACATAAGAAAGGCTCAGGAAAGCAAAATATAGTAGAAACATGAGTGTGGGGCAGGAGAGAAGGGTGAGCCTAAACCACAGCCTTTATTTAGGTTTCCAAGGGAAGGGCAGGTTGGGATTGGCTACTTTGAACAATTTCAGTGAGCTTTGACCTACAGGGTGGTCCTTACTTTCCTGACACCTGACCCTGCATGATTATGGCAGAGAAATGTTGCCTCCTGGGGTGCAGGAGCCAGACATAGGACATATGGCTCTGGGCTGGTTAGTTTGCTTAGCACGGTGTGCTCTCTAGTGAGTACAGTCTTGAAGAATTTGCTAGCCTGGAAGGGGCAATCTCTCCACTGCCAGAAAACCTCTCAAGATGTCACACATCATAATGTACAGAAAGTTTAAAATATGAACAGTACAGTCTTATTATTTGTCTTAGCCTGTTTTGCTTAGCCTGTTTTGTTTGTCTGCGTATATTTCCATAAAATTTTGAATGTGTCTACTTCTGAAATACCTTAGCATAAGGTTGTATCTTTAGTTATGTTGTGAATAATCCTAGTACTATTTTTTTTTTTTAACATCTTTATTGGGGTATAATTGCTCTACAATGGTGTGTCAGTTTCTACTTTATAACAAAGTGAATCAGTTATACATATACACATGTTCACATGTTTCTTCCCTCTTGCATCTCCCTCCCTCCCTCCCTCCCTCCCTATCCCACCCCTCCAGGCGGTCACAAAGCACCGAGCCAATATCTCTGTGCCAAGTGGCTGCTTCCCACTAGCTATTTACCTTACGTTTGTTAACACTGTAATGTAGAATGAAGAAATGAGAAATAGTGATGTTCAGATTATTGAAATTGAAATGGATTCTCCATTAATACTTTAGTTCTTTATAGAGACAGGTGTCTGAAAATGAGTTGAATAAGAAAAACTGAGAAGGTAATAACTTGGAAACAGATACATTTGAAAGTTGTCAGTGCCAGTCAAGAGCAAAAAAATTTTCACAATCAAATGATCTTTAGTCGAATGGGATTGTCCACTGTGCTGGAAAGGTTTTAAAAATTCTTGGAAACCATATGGTTACTAAAATAAAGAAAGGGGTTGTATTTCCAAAACATTACCAGGGAAAAAATACAAATAAATTCTAAGTAAAGCAGAAAAGAAAACAAGTAAATCTAGTGACAAAGAAATTGTGAGGACTAACATGGACATCGTTTTTCCACTTCATACATAAGTGTATGTAATATAGGAATTAATAGTAAGATGTCTGAAAGATTCAGAGTAGCATTGTGTTAGTTCATATTTTAAGACAAGCAGGTATTAGGTCTTCTAAAAGGTATTTGCCTTGCCAGCAATCACCTATAGAGTATATTAAGGGAATATGTCATGGTATAGTTAATATGATATACGGGGAAATTATAAATGTATAAGGCACCTAGGAGTCCCATGCCTACAAACTGATGCAGTTGTCTTTCACAGTGTGTTTTCAAGCTTCCTCTTACATTAACCTTACTAAATAATTAAATGTTTTACTTTACTAACAAATTGAAAATATAAAATAGTTACATATTTCTTTTTACAATAACTAATTGGCCAAAAAGCGAAAATGTGTCAAGGATAAGGAACTAGGGATCTTAGTATATTGTTGGTAGGGTGAAAGATTGTACTAAAATTAAAATTTTTAATTAAAATTTTAGATGTGCATGCACTCCTGTTTTAACTCAATTAATCTTCCATAATAGCATGCAGCCATTATATATTATTAATTTGTGCCCAGGTCTTAATTTATAAAAATCCCTGAATGCCAACAGGGAGATCTCAATGCCTTTGAAAGAAAAGTTGTAATGTTACTCACAGTGCCCCTAGAAGCAAGAGGAATACCATGCCACATGGTGCGACAGGAGGAAGGAAACATTAGTGTCTGTGGGGGGCAGAAAAGAGTAGGGAGAAGGCATAGGCCACAGCCTTTATCAGCATATCCTCAGGGAAAGCAAGGCAAAGTAGGGTAAACGTCTTAGAACTAACTGGCTGGTTTGAATAATCCCAGCAAGCTTTGGGGCCTAGGGAATTTTCCTAGTTGTTTGGTTCCTGGCCAGAGGTTGATTTGGCCAGGAACCAAACCATGGTCGTCATTTGTAAGTGTTAGATAAGGAGGTGGTTGGGGGTATGGACTTGGGATTAGTTAGTTTGTATATGATAGTTTGTTGCCTCTAGAAATTAGCTAGACCTGGGAGGAACAGCCTCCCCAGTCAGCAAGTCCCTTCAAAAGATGTCAAAACATAAAATATAAAAAATTTAGAACATGATTAGTATAACTAATTACATCATTTGTTTATAATACCAAAAAAAATAAAAGAGTAGGTTGAATCTTTCCTGATGCCATAATGATAGAATAATAAGCTAGGGGACAGATATGTATGTTGATGGTCCTTTTAAACTCAAGCCTCCTGTGTTTCGTTTCTTTTAATCATTTCTGCCTGATCACTGAGTGATATCTTTGCTACCACTGTGTCCCTAGTTAACGCTGTGTTTGTCGTGGATATGGTCATACAATATATATACTGTTTGCGCATAAATTATTTTGGAAATAAAACCAGAAAATCGGTTATCATATGTGTTTTTATATATATGTAGAATAAAAGTTAGATAACGTCAGATTTTAGATGGAAAGAAGAAATATAATAGAGCTTAAATTTAAATTTTTGTTCAAAACTGAAACAGTCGATAAAATACATTTCGTGGTGTTCACTAAAAAGAGATGTGCTGAAAATGGCATATAATGTGTATATATATATATTTTTTTTTTTTTTTTTTTTTTTTTTTTTTTTTTTTTTTTTTTGCGGTATGCGGGCCCCTCACTGTTGTGGCCTCTCCCGTTGCGGAGCACAGGCTCCGGACGCGCAGGCTCAGCGGCCACGGCCCACGGGCCCAGCCGCCCCGCGGCATGCGGGATCCTCCCAGACCGGGGCACGAACCCGTATCCCCTGCATCGGCAGGCGGACCCTCAACCACTGCGCCACCAGGGAAGCCCAATGTGTATATTTTTTGACACATAACATATTTCTACTTTCCTAGGTCTTTAAATACATTGTCAGGAGAAGGGAATTATTTCTCATTATCTGAGTTCAAACAGAACAGTAGAATAGTAAGACTTCTCTTATTTTCCCATTTGTGTCTTCAACTGAGTTGCAGAAAGGGGCTTTCTTATAACTTATTTATTGCACTCTTTGGTATAAGTTATATATTTTGTGATACTTAAGCTTAACATACTGGAGTACTCTACCATATCCTTTATAGTGTGAAAAAAATCGAGACTATTACCTCTCAAATTTCTGTCTTCATTTGTCCGTCCCTGGTCACCCCTTACCCACAGATAAAAATACATCCATCAGTAAACAAGGTGGAGGCTGTTGACTGACTTGAATTTTTATGACCTCTTTTCCATTTATACTGCTGGAATATTTTGCAAATTGAAAGCCCAGATCTTAAGTATAATGCCCGTTTATATAAAACTCACTTCCTTCTCTGAACCTTCTTTCAACAGCCAGAACCTACAGAAGAAGACATTGAGAAAAACCCAGAGCTGAAGAAGCTACAAATCTATGGGGCAGGTCCCAAGATGATGGGCTTGGGCCTTGTAGCCAAGGATAAGACTTTACGGAAGAAAGGTGAAGCCTAATAGGCTATGAGGCAAAGTGAGGGTAAAGTACTAAAGTACCATGGGGGAGACAGTTTGTTAATCCTGATGGCAGATGGATTTGTTTGTTTTCAGGTTTGTTTCTGACTCCCCTAGATAAAGAAGGGGTCATATTCCCCTCAACTGTTACAATGAAGGAGGAACCAAGTGGGAACTGGAAAGTGATGTCGGCACTGCCCAAGGAGGATTCAAGTAACAGCCTAGAGCCCTGCACCAAGAAGACCATGCAGCTGCGGAAGAATCAAAGCAATACCCAGTTTGTAAGGACTCTTAACACTGTTTATGAACTATGAGGATGAGATGGAAGCTAAAATTATTTTGTCACACCATACTTTCTTCTTCAGTTTACTTCTGAGCCCTTTAAATATGAAGACACTGATGGCCAGGAGGGAGAAAGAACATACTCAAGTATTATAGTCAGGAGCAAAGTTCATATCCTATGTTCTATATCAGAACTTTCCTCCAAACTTTTGTGTCTTTTCAACTCCAGTGATAAGCACATTCTTAACTTTTACATCTTAATATAGTAGGAGACAATGTGATTAAATATAAATTATGTGAAAGAGCTGTTTTTCTGGCAAATGCTTTAGGGCTCTAAAAACTACATTTTACATAGCAGTGCCTCTCCTGTGATCTTGCTTTACTTAAGTCTTTTATGTATGTAAATCTTTCTTTTCACCTTTTCCTCCACCTCACCTGAAAGATTTTATAATCTCTTTCGTATGCGAGAGTTGCTACATTTTAATAAAGTGATAAATTTGTTTTCTCCTTCCTCTTAATCATGTCCACTGAGAGATTATCGTTATTACCACCATTGGGATTGTGTCCCCACTTAACCCTGTGTTTTTAGTACTTTCCAGATTGGGACTACTATAGATAATACTACTATTAAATTACATGACTTTAGGTAAGCTATGTAGACACTTACGTGGTGTATATATATAGTATTGGAATTGCTGTGACTGACGGTAACTGCCTACATACATATATGTAAGTATATGCAAATGTATATATCTGTGTCTAAATGTGTATATTTTATAAATTTACATATATTTACATATGTGTGTAAATACATATGCTTACATATACATGTTCTTGACAAATTATAATATCTGCAGATTAATAAGAGAATTTATGTGTGTGTGTCTACCTCCATACACTCAGCAGATTTTTTTCTCCCACTCTCAGTTGTGTCTTTCTGCCCTTTACTGATCATGTTACTTCTGCATTCTCCCAATGTAGCTTATCCTCACTGCAAGTAACTTTTAGTAATGAATCCTTTCTGGTAAAAGTCTACTAGTGTCTCTTCTTTTTAAAATGTACTTAATAATAAATTATTTCAGTAGTAGCTAAGAATCCAAGTTGTTAGACCTTACCTTAATCTTTCTCTCCTTATGATCTATCTAATTCATTATTTAAACTGAAGACAGTTAAATGAAATGGAAACCTATTAAACTTCACATTAGAGTATAACTGGGTAGTGGGTCATTTGACCTATTTATATTCAACTTGCAGTCTATACCGGCTACTACTAACATAGGTAATTCTCTGAATGATCTATGCTAGTATGTACCTTCATGATTTGGGTTTGTACCATGAAACTTAAATAAAGTCTACTTTTTGTTTCTTCCAACACACCTTAATTATGGTGCATTTCTTAACATGCATAGTAATTATTTATGTTTTCATATTTTTCACCAGATAGTGAAGTCATGAGTGAAGTCATGAGTAGAACAATGCATAGTCATTGACTGGTGGTGGCTGTTCAGAATGAATGGTCTGGAAGCCTAGGATAAAGTTTCCTTGAACAAGCAGCTTATATTATTTTATTTTTCCTGGTAGATTGACTCATATGTTTGCCGAATGTGCTCTAGAGGGGATGAAGATGATAAACTTCTTCTTTGTGATGTCTGTGATGACAATTATCACATCTTCTGCCTATTGCCACCCCTTCCTGAAATCCCCAGAGGGGTCTGGAGGTGCCCAAAGTGTATCATGGCGGTAAGGGCTGTCTACCATAGATGTTTTAAATTTAGTTCTTGGTAATTGTTTTTAATACAGACTCCTGGTTTTAGGGAAAAGTAAAGTAGGTTCCTCCATTTTTCTAAGTTAATAACTTTTGTTAGGTTATAATTAGCTATCAGTGACACAGTAAATGAGAGAATGGTTGGGTAGAGTAGCTGTAGGATGGTCGAAATTTAAGACAGACAGGAAGGACTGTAATCCAGATGATGTGAACCAAAGGAACCAAAAGGAAATAAGTTTAGTAGATATTAAAGAAACTATTGTACCTGGAAGATTAAAGTGGAGGAATAGCATAAGATATATCTCTAGCTGGTGTTTTGAAGGGGTTTGTTGTCTATTGCCTCTGTCTTACTGAAATATTTTCTATTTCAGGAGTGTAAGAGACCCCCGGAAGCCTTTGGCTTTGAGCAGGCTACCCAGGAGTACACTTTGCAGAGCTTTGGTGAAATGGCTGATTCCTTCAAGGTGGACTACTTCAACATGCCTGTTCACGTATGTGATTGTGGAATGTGGATGTAGGGATTCGTGTCTGATAGTCTTAGTGCTCATGGAGACATGGGGCCAAAGTATAGTGGGGTATGATCATCTTTTACACCTGTTATCACAGATGGTACCTACAGAACTTGTGGAGAAGGAATTCTGGAGACTGGTGAGCAGCATTGAGGAGGATGTGACAGTTGAGTATGGAGCAGACATTCATTCCAAAGAATTTGGCAGTGGTTTTCCTGTCAGCACTAGCAAAGGAAACCTGTCCCCTGAGGAGGAGGTAATGTGGTTGGTAATTCATATTTACACTGTGACTGGGGAGCAGGCCAATACAATTTAATGCCATTGGAAAATCTTGTCAGTGATCCAGAATTGGGATAGCCAGTATTACTACCAGATTTTCCTCTTTGGTATTTTCCTGGGGATAGGCACTAGAAATAGTATGATACCTTGCAGTTATCAGTTAGAATCCACAGTAGTCCTTCCTCTTACCCCACATGTAATTGTTGGAAGTTTACCACCTTTTGGTTATCTGCATAATAGAAAAACACAAATGCTACTACTAAATTGTTCACACATTTATGATTTGAAAGAACTAGGAGGACATCAAGAAATGGCTTCATTTTATTCTTTAATACAAGGAGATCTCTTACCTACTCAGAGGTCAATTTAGATGTCCTAAATTCTGACCAAATCTTGTTAGCAATCTCTCCCTCAGTGCAGAACCAAAAAATATGATGGATGAAGCAACCTTATTTGGGGTGAAGAAGCAAAAAAAATAATCCATCTCATGTGTTATTGATGAATATCCCTATAATAACTGTTGTTTTGCCATGCTAGTTACAACCAAGAAAATTAGTGTTTGGTTTTTTTATATAGATTGTCCTACATGTTAAGCCTTATGTGACAATGGATCCAGACCGCAAAAAAGTCTGGATTCTAAGAAGTACTGATTCTAAGAAGATAGAGATTCTCAGCAAGGCACATTCAGTTTTTGTGTATGTATACTGTGTTACTGTATATATGTGTGCGTGTATGTAGAAACACTTGAAGTGTCTGTTTTCCCCCCAATTTTTTTTAATAGTATTATACATCAGTTGTGGCAAATTGAAAAATATAAATGAAAAGGAAGAAAATCACCCAGAGCTTCTGTTTTAAAACAAATTTTAAAAATTTGTTTATTTATTTATTTATTTGGCTGTGCCAGATATTCGTTTTGGCACACAGGATCTTCATTGCTGCATGTGGGATCTTTAGTTGCAGCATGCGGGATCTTTCTCTCTTTTTTTCTTCCTCCATTTTGCAGATGTTTCAGCAGCATTTACTATCACAGAAGAAGTGGCAACATGTTCTACTTTTTTTTTCTATTTTTATTTATTTTTTGAAAATTATTTTTTTATATAGCAGGTTCTTATTAGTTACCCATTTTATACGTATTAGTGTATCCATGTCAATCCCAGTCTCTCAGTTCATCCCACCACCACCACCCCACCCCCCAGCCACTTCCTCCTGTTGGTGTCCATACGTTTGTTCTCTACATCTCTGTCTCAATTTCTGCCCTGCAAACCGGTTCATCTCTACCATTTTTCTAGGTTCCACATATGTGCATTAATATACAGTATTTGTTTTTCTCTTTCTGAATTACTTCACCCTGTATGAGTCTCTAGATCCATCCACGTCTCTACAAATGACCCAGTTTCGTTCCCTTCTATGGCTGAGTAATATTCCATTGTATATATGTACCACATCTTCTTGATCTGTTCATCTGTCAATGGACATTTAGGTTGCTTCCATGACCTGGCTGTTGTAAATAGTGCTGCAATGAACATTGGGGTGCGTGTGTCTTTTTGAATTATGGTTTTCTCTGGATATATGCCCAGTAGTGGGATTGCTGGGTCATATGGTAATTCTGTTTTTAGATTTTTAAGGAACCTGCATACTGTTCTCCATAGTGGCTGTGTCAATTTACATTCCCACCAGTAGTGCAAGAGGGTTCCCTTTTCTCCACACCCTCTCCAGCATTTGCTGTTTGTAGATTTTCTGATGATGTCCATTCTAACCGGTGTGAGGTGATAACCTAATTTTAATTTTGATTTGCATTTCTTTAATAATTTGTGATGTTGAGCATCTTTTCATGTACTCCTTGAGCATTTGTATGTCTTTAGAGAAATGTCTCTTTAGGTCTTCCACCCATTTTTTCATTGGGTTGTTTGTTTTTTTAATACTGAACTGTATGAGCTGTTTATATACTTTGGAGATTAATCCTTTGTCCATTGATTTTGTTTGCAAATATTATCTCCCATTCTGAGGGTTGCCTTTTCATCTTGTTTGTAAATTCCATTGCTGTGCGAAAGCTTTTAAGTTACATTAGGTCCCATTTGTTTATTTTTGTTTTTATTGCCATTTCTCTGGGAGGTGGGTCAGAAAGGATCTTGCTGTGATTTACGTCATAGAATGCTGCCTGTGTTTTCCTCTAAGAGTTTTGCAGTGTCTGGCCTTACATTTAGGTCTTTAATCTATTTTAAGTTTTTGTGTATGGTGTTAGGAAGAGTTCTAACTTCGTTCTTTTATATGTAGTTTTGCAGTTTTCCCAGCACCACTTATCGAAGAGACTGTCTTTACTCCCTTGTATATTCTGGCCTCCTTTGTCATACATTAGTTGACCATAGGTGCATGGGTTTATCTCTGGGCTTTCTATCGTGTTCCATTGATCTATATTTCTGTTTTTTGTGCCAGTACCCTATTGTTTTGATTACTGTAACTTTGTAGTGTAGTCTGAAGTCAGGGAGTCTGATTCCTCCAACTCTATTTACATTTTCCCTCAAAATTGCTTTGGCTATTCAGGGTCTTTTGTGTCTCCATACAAATTTTAACATTTTTTATTCTAGTTCTGTAAAAAATACCATTGGTAATTTGTTAAGGATTGCATTGAATCTGTAGATTGCTTTTAGGTAGTATAGTCATTTTTACTATAGTCTTTTTAGTGTTGATTCTTCCAGTCAAAGAACATGGTATATCTATCTCTCCATCTGTTTGTATCATCTTTAATTTCGTTCATCAGTCTCTTACAGTTTTCTGCATACAGTCTTTTGCCTCCTTAGGTAGGTTTACTCCTAGATATTTTATTATTTTTGTTGCCATGGTGAATGGGAGTGTTTCCTCCAGCACTTGACAACTATGATTCTAACTTTACTTTCTCTAAATTTGACTGCTTAGGTACCTTATACGTATTTGTCCTTTGTGGCTAGCTTCTTTCACTTGGTGTACTGTTTTCAAAGTTTATAAACTTCAAGGTTTATATCTTGTAGCATGTGTCATAATTTCCTATATTTGATCTTCTTTTCATTGGTTGTTGGATATTTGGGTTGCTTCTGTCTTTTGGCTATATTGAATAATGCTTTCATGAATACAGATGTACAGATATCTGTGCAAGACCCTTTTTCAGTTCTTTTGCATATAGTATTCCCAGAAGTGGAATTCCTGAAACATAAAATTTAATCTTTTGAAGAGCAACCATGCCGTTTTTCACAGTGGTTCTGTCATTTTACACTCCCACCAGAAAGGCAATCCAGTACCTTTTTCTGAATAGTACTGTGAAGAATGATCAGGCTATTCCTTATTCTTCTTGTTTCTTAGTCTTTAGAGGAAGAGCTTTCAATCTTTCATTATTGATTGTGAAATTAGCTGTGGGCTTTTTATGTATATCCTTTATTATGTTGAGTTATTTTCCTTCTTTTCCTTGTTTGTTAATGTTTTTATCATGAAAGAGTATTGAATTTGTTAAGTGAACGTTCCTGTACACTTTTGGTTTGAACACCAGTTTCCATTTTTCTTGAGTATGTATTTAGGAATGGAATTACTGGATTGCGTGATAATCTGTGTTTAATTTGTTAAACTGTATACCACACCACTAGTAGCAAATGAGGGTTCCATTCCACATGAGGGTTCCATTCCACATGCCTACTAATGCTTGTTATTGACTGTTACATGGTTGTAGTCATCTCATTATAATAACTAATGTCAAGCATCTTTTCATGTGTATGTTTACCATTTATGTAACTCCTTTGGAGAAATACCTGTTTAGTCCTTTTCATATTTTAATTGAACTTTTTGACTTTTGTAGTTGATATTTTTCAAATTATGGTAAAATATGCATAATATAAAATTTACTGTATTAATCATTTTTAATTATATACTTGAGTGGCATTAAGTACAGTCACAAGGTCATGCAACCATCACCACCATCCTTACTTATCACCCCAAGCACAACTTTGTACCCATTAAATAATTTCCCATTCTCCTTTCCTTCCAGCCTCTAGTAACCACTGTTGTTTTCTGCGTATGAATTTGACTGCTCTAGATATGTCATGTAAATGGTCTTGCTTATTGCATTTAGCATAGTGTCTTAAAGATTCATCAGTATTGTAGCATATAACAGAATTTCATTCCTTTCTAAAACTGAATTTTATATATATATATAGCACATTTTGTTCATTCTTCTGTTGTTGGACATTTGGATTGTTTGTATATTTTTGCTATTGTGAATAATGCTTTTTGTCAACATTGGTGTAGCAAATTTCTTTTTGACTTCCTGCTTTTATTTGGGTATAGACTTAGATTAGAATTACTAGATTATGTAATTTGAAACCCCAACAGCAGTGATTCCATTTTACATTCTGTCCAGCAGTGCACCAGGTTTCTAATTTCTTCATGTATAGGTCAACACATATTTTCTGCTATTTGTCTTTTGGTCAGTTTGTGGGCTTCTTTTTTTGTTTTGGTAATAGCAGTTTCCTAATGTATGAAAGTAAACTATTATCTTCCATCTGGATTTGCATTTCCCTAAATGATGAGGCACTGAGAATCTTTTCATGTACTTGTTGCCGACTTTGGAGAAATGTCAAGAGTCTTACAGCTTTAGCTCTTATGTATAGGTCTTTGACTTACTTGGAGTTGAAATTTTGTATGTGGGCCAGCCTCATTCTTTGTAGTGGATATCTACGTTTCCTATTTATTGGAAAGGCTGTCTTTCCCCATTAAGTGGTGTTGACACCATTGTTGAAATCAGTTGACTGTATTTGCAGTAATTTATTTCTGGGCTTTCTGTTCTATTCCATTGGTCTCTAATGTATCCTATGCCAGTACCACACTGATTTCTCTAGCTTCTTCAAACATAATACCTTCAACTGTACTTTGTGGCTATTTGGTGTCCTTGAGATTCCATATGAATTTTAGGGTGGATTTTTCTGTTTCAGGAAGATTTTAGATGGATTTTTTCACTTCTCCATTGTTGTTTGAATTTTGATAAAGATTGAGTCTGTAGAATACTTCGGTAGTATTGACATCTTAAGTCTTTGAATTCATGAACACAGATGTGTTTCCATTAATTATGTCTTTAATATCTTTCAGCGATGTTTTGTAGTTTTTAGTGTTTGTATACTTTTACTGCCTGGTATTCATTTTGATACTGTTGTTAGAATTATTTTCTTAATTTTCTTTTTGGATTGTTAATTGTCAACTTTTAAAAATGCAACTGTTTTTTGTAGGTTGATTTCTGTAGCGTGCAACTTCACTAAGTTTATTTGTTGTAACAGGTTTTTGGTAGATTTTTTAGGGTTCTTTACATATAGGATAGTGTCATCTGCAAACAGATGATTTTACTTCTTCCTTTTCAATTTTGATTGCTTTTTCTTTTTTCTTGACTAATTTTTGTGACTGCAACTTCCAATTCTGTGTTGAACAGAAATGGTGAAAGTAGGCATTTGACTTGTTTCTGATCTTAGGGGCAAAGCTTCAGTCTTTTAATACTGAATTGAGTATAATGTTATCTAGAGGTTTTTCATATGTAGTTTTTATTGTCCTGAAGAAATTTCTGTTTCCTTCCATTTCTTGTTTTTATTAGAAAAAGTTGTAGAATTTTGTCAGATGTGCTTTTTCTGAATAACTTAAGATGATTGTGTGTCTTTTTCCCTTACATTTTATTAATGAAAAGTTTACATTCATTAATTTTTTTTGTATGTTGAACCATTTTTGCGTTTTGGGAGTAAATTCCAGTTACAAATGGAATTTCCACTTCCACTTATAAGTGGTGTAGTATCCTAATGTGTAGCTGAATTAGGTTTGCTCATATTATACTTTGTTGAGGTTATTGTTGACTTTGAGTTCTTATGTATGTTTGGAATAAAAGACTCTTATCAGATATATGACTTAACGTGACTTAAAGGAGTTTTTTGTCGTATTACAGGATTAAAAATAATTTTCATAGTGTTCTGAAAAGTGCTCATTTTAAAGAAGTGCAATTTTTTTTTTTTTTTTTTTTTTTTTTTGTCGCCTGTACTTTTTGTGTTATTTTCAGAATCCACCAAATCCAAAGCAGTGAAGATTTAACTCTGTGTTTTCTTTTTCTAGTTAGGTCTTGGACCCATTTTGTTTTACTTTTCCCTTACAATGTGAAATAAAGTTTCAGCTTCATTCTTTTGAAGTTAGATATCCAGTAGTCATAGCACCATTTCTCGAAGAGACTGCTCTTTCTCCACTGAGTAATTTTGCCATCCTTGTCAAAATTGATATAGAAATGTGGCTTTGTTTATGATCTCTCATTTTTACTCCATTAGTGTAAATGCTACCCTGTTTTGGTTACTCTAGCTTTGTGGTAAATTTAGAAATTTGAAACTGTGAATCCTTCAACTTTGTTCTTTTTCAAGACTGGCTGTTTTGGATCACTTGCAATTGTATTTGAATATTAAGATTGGCTTACCAGTACTGCTAAGGTCATTGCAATTTTGATAAGGGTTGCATTGAATGTGTAGATTGCTTTGAGTAGTTTTGCCATGTTAATGATATTAAGACTTCTAACCGGGGCTTCCGTGGTGGGACAGTGTTTGAGAGTCTGCCTGCCAATGAGGGGGACACGGGTTCGAGCCCTGGTCTGGGAGGATCCCACATGCCGCGGAGCGACTTTTTTTTTCTTTTATAACCTACAATATGTCAGCCTACTGTCTGTGGTTTCCATAATTTCTAGTGAGAAATAGGCTGTTAATCATATTGAGAATATTTTATAGGAGAGATAGCACTTCTCTCTTGCTGCTTGTAAGAATCTCTATCAGCTTCCAACAGTTTGGCATTAGGCTTGTTGGACATGTAGATTAATATCTTTAGGAAGTTTTCAGCTGTTATTTCTTCAAATATTCTATTTCTTGTTTTATCTTCTCTCCTTTTAGGACTCTTATTAAGAGTATGTTGGCTTGCTTGAATGTTTCCCACAGCTGACTTAAAGGCTGTGTTCATTTTCCTTTATGCCTTATGCTCCTCAGTGTAAATAATCTCAATTGACCTGTCTTCGGATTTCCTGATATTTAGTTCTGACTTTTCATTCTATTGAACTGCTCTAGTGAATTTTTTGCTTCAAATATGATACTTTTCAACTCCAGAATTTCTATTTGAGACCTTTTTTTTCTTCTGTCTCTCAAGTTTTTTGAAGAGACATTGTTCTCCTGGTTTCCTTTGGTTCTTTGTCAATAGTTTCCTTTAGCTTTTTGAGCATATTTAAGATGCTGAAAGCCTTTTTCTAGCAAGTCCAGTGTCTCTGCTCTCTCAGTGACAGTTTCTCTTTTTTTTTTTTTTTTCCCCTGTCATTGAATGGGTCATATTTTCTGGGGTTCTTTTTTTTTTTGCATGCATGCATACATCATAATTTTTTATTGACAGCTGAACATTTTGAGTATTTTAATGTGACAGCTCTGGAAATCATATTCTCCTTCCCTTGGGGTTTTTTGTTGCCAGTTTTTGGGATTGTGTAGTGTGTATGTTTTATATGACTTTTCTTAAAGGATTTTGCAAAGAAAATTTTTTTGTTAGATCTCTGAATACTCTTATTAAATTCTTTGCAGTTTGGCTCTGTGTATGACCTTTCAATGCATAGATATTTACAACTCATCACTTAAGCGCAGCTTGGAGGTATAGCAAGAGTTGGTATTCCTTGAAATATAAGGAAGCTTTCAAAAGCAGGAGTTTTGGAGTTTTTCCTCCCAAGTGTACTGCAGTATCTGTTGTTTCACCCAACCGCTTTTTCCTACTCTGAGATTTCACCAATGACGTTGATACTCCAAAAAATGAATTAATAACAATGTGTCAAACACAACCAAGAAATAGATGGTATAAATAATTTACTTAATAATTTAGTAGTTTGGAAGTAAGAGACAGCCTAAAATATCCTATGGAAACTACCCAGAGTAGTACTAAGGTTTGGGCAAAATTTCCAGAGTAACGTATCCGTTGTGTGTTTGTTTTGGACAAGTAATAGAAAGGCATAAAGAAAATAAAAATATGATAATGATATTTAGAAGATGTAAGTAATTTAGGGAGTAATGTCGTTGTCTGTAAATTTTCATTAGGGGCACAGGATACCTGGAGTGTAACTGAGATAAAGTGATTTTAAAGAACATTTATGAAGAGTGTTTGTTAATTTCAGGGGCAGATAAATCTTAATCTGGATTATAGATAATTAATATTTTGAGTCATAGTCTTCCCTCTCTATGCAGAAAAATGATTTGCATTCAGAAAACACACTGGACCTCCTGTGGGCCCATGAAAACTAGGTTTTTATTCCCAAGCTAGAGCAAGCAGTTATCTTTCTTCAACCACCTGCTCCCTACTCACTCTGGTAAATCCCTGACCTGACAGGAGTATGCAAACAGTGGATGGAACCTGAATGTGATGCCAGTGCTGGATCAGTCTGTTCTCTGCCACATTAATGCAGATATCTCAGGCATGAAGGTTCCCTGGCTCTATGTAGGCATGGTATTCTCAGCATTTTGTTGGCATATTGAGGATCACTGGAGTTACTCCATTAACTACCTGCATTGGTGAGTGGGCTCCAAATAGGCGGGATGGATACCAAGATTCCCTCAGTATGCAAGGATATTTCCAGTCTTTATGTGTCTCTCTTTACCTGAGCAGGGGTGAGCCGAAGACCTGGTATGGTGTACCCTCACTGGCAGCAGAGCATTTAGAGGAGGTGATGAAGAGGCTAACACCTGAGCTCTTTGATAGCCAGCCTGACCTCCTACACCAGCTCGTCACCCTCATGAATCCCAACACCCTCATGTCTCATGGTGTGCCAGTAAGTACCTGGAAATAGGGGACAAATGGATTTAATGTTTGCCATGAAGTGAATGAAAAACTTAGTTTTGGAGGAAATAAAGTGTTGGAGACTGGGTTTAACAATGCATCTCTCTTTCCCTTTATATGATATTTCAAGCTGCAATCCTGTATAGACCACCAGGGTGTGGGGTATCCTTAAGGCGAAGAGAAAAGAGAAATCAGAAAATTATATAACAGCATAAAACCTAAAACCTTGTTTCTAGCCTTTTAATCTGCCTCATAGTCTATAATAGGTTTTCTGATAACATTACTGGATATAGATTCTAATTTTATAATGCTTAAACAGAGGTGGGAGGGGTGGTTCTGACTTCAAGTTTTTCAGGATTCATTTATATCATCCTGTTTTGCAAAGGTTACTAAGCCAGGAATTTCTAGGAGATAAAATAGCACACTCTCTCTGTCTGCAACACTACACATTTTCTCATTTGAACAACTTTTAGATTTAGAGTAACCTCCACAAAACATTTTCATAACTTTTATGTCCATCTCCCTAAGTTTTTCCATCCACATAAAATGGACTTGACACCTCCAGCACTCTCTTCCATTTCTGACATTTTACAAGTTTTTGAATTTTTTTCCTTTCTTCCTAATAACATCACTATTGTTTCATTAAAAACATAGCCCTGAATATTGATTATAATGAGATCATACAGCTAATCTAGTTTTCCCATTTCTCTTTCCTCATGGTTCTTACTTTTTTTCCCCCACATATATTGGGGACTACCATTCATATTTGAGACTAGAATTTGTGCATCATCTTTTTTTTTGTAATCTAATTTGCTGATGTAGTTATTCATAGTATTTTCTTATTATCCTTTTTATTTCTGTAAAGTTAGCAGTAATCCACTTTCATTTCTGATTTTAATAATTTGTCTTGTCTCTTTTTGTCATACTCTTCCTAAAGGTTTCTCAATTTTGTTAATCATTTCAAGCAACTAGGTTTTGGTTTTGGTGACTCTCTGTTGGTTTTCTATTCTCTATTTTACTTATTTTGTTAAGAAATTGACGCTTTTATAAATATATCATGTCCGTCTTCATTGCATGACAATTTTTTACTTGAAGTCTAATTTCATCTCATATTCCTACAACCACTCCTACTCTCTTTTCATCACTATTTAACTGTAGTGTATTTTTTCATTCTTTTACTTTGAGTCCACTTGTGTCTTATGTGTAGGTGAGTTTCTTATAAAGAATAGTTGAATAAGGTTTTTAATTAATTCTGCCAGTCTTTGCTTTTTGAAACTTTAATTTTAAACTTAATATAATTAATATATAAACTTAATATAATTACTTCTTTCTGCCATTTGTTGTTTTGTGCATGTCCTGAATCTTTTTTATTCCTGTTATTCCATTACTTCCTTCTTTGTGATTAATTGGTTTATTCCAGTTTAATTCTACTCAATGCCCTTATCTGGTGTTTATTTTCTAGTTATTTTCTTAGTGGTTACCTTGGTGATTACAATTACTGTTTTAATTTCTAACAATCTGGTTTGAATTAATACCAATTTATTTTCAATAGTAAGTTTCAAAAAAAAATTCTTCGTTTCTATATAGGTCTGTCCCTCTTCTTTTATATTATTATTGTCACAAATTACTTGTTTGCCCTTCGACATGGTATTAAAATTTTCATTCCATGCACTTGTCATTTATAAAGAAAATAGGAGTCATAAAAAATGCACCACTTGTTTTTGTGTTTGCCAATTTAGATACCTTTTCAGTGTTCTTACTGTCTTTGTATGGATTCTGGTTACACTCTAGTGTCGTTTAATTTCAGTCTGAAGGACTCCCTTTCACATTTCTTACAGAACACACATATCTGCTAGAGACAAACTTCCTCAGCTTTTGATTCTTTAGGAATAGCTCTCTTTTTCTTAACTTCCTTTTTTTTTAAATTAATTTTTATTGGAGTACAGTTGCTTTACAGTGTTGTGACAGTTTCTGCTGTACAGCAAAGTGAATCAGTTATACATAGAACTATATCCCTTCTTTTTTGGATTTTCTTTCCATTTAGGTCACAACAGAGCACTGAGTATAAAATTCCCTGTGCTGTGCAGTAGGTTCTTGGTAGTTATCTATTCATAGTAGTGTATATATGTCAATCCAGTAGTGTATATATGTCAATCCCAATCTCCCAATTCATCCCACCCCTCATTTCCCCCCTTGGTGTCCTTATGTTTTGTTCTCTACATCTGTGTCTCTGTTTCTGCTTTGCAAATAAGTTCATCTGTATCATTTGTCTAGATTCCACATATAAGCAATGTAATCTTTATTCCTTCTTCATTCTTTTTTCTTTCATCACTCTGTGTTATCGCAAACTTCTGGCATCCCTGATTTCTGATGAGAAATCTGCTGATAGTCTTATTGAGGATTCATTATATATGATGAATTGCTTCTCCCTTGCTACTCTCAAGATTCGGTCTTTGGTTTTGGCTTTTGAGAGTTTGGTTATACTGTGTCTTTTTAAATTTATTCTACTTAGAGTGGATTGAACTTCTTGGATGTGCACATTTTTTCCTAAAATTTGGGAATTGTTCAGCCATTATTTCTTCAAATGTCTTTCTGCCATTTTATTTCTGTCCTCTTTGGACTTGCATAATGCACGTATTGATGTTGTTATTGGTGTCCCACAGGTGTTCTAGGTTGTTTATTTTCCTTTATTCTTTTTTCTCCAGTGCTTCTCAGACTGAATAATCTGTCAACCTATTTTGAAGCTTGCTGATTTTTTCTTTAGCCTACCCAAATCTGTTGAAACCATCCAGTGACTTTCTCCCCTTAATTATTTTCATTTATGGCTTAAGAATACTTTTTTATCTCCTTTTTATAATTTTTTTCTTTATTGAAATTCTCTATTTGCAGGGGACACCATTCTCCTGTTTTTCTTCAGTTCTTTGAACAGCATTTTAACTATGCTTATTTAAGACAGTTGATTTTCAGGTTTTGTCAGGTCCAGTTTTCAGGGATAGTTTTGTTGACTAGGCCATACTTTCCTATTTTTTCATTTGTCTTCTAATATTTTCTTGAAAAAAGGACTTCTGAGTATTATATTGTGGCAGCTCCAGAAATCAGATTGTATCATTACCACCGCCTCTCAGTATTTGTTATTGCTGCTTTTGTGGTAGCGTTGTTGTTAGTAACTTTTCTGAACTAATTTGGGGGTTGTCATTTGAGATAATGCATAATACAAATACATAATACAAAATGCACAATAGAAAATAAACGATTTAAAAGTGAATAATTCAGTGGGTTAAGTACATCCACAGGGTTGTGCAACCACCACCCCCGTGTAGTTCCAAAAACAAATCTTTGGCCATCTAGTCAGTCTCCATTCACCCCTTTCTCCTAGTCCTTGAGCCAAAGACTTATTTTTGGTCTGTACAGATTACCTATTCTGGATATTTCCTGTAAATGTAATTGTACAGTATGTGGCCTTAGTAACCTTCTTTCACTTACTATAATTTCAGGGTTTATCCATGTTGTAGCATGTCAGTTTGTCATTGATTTTTTGGCCTAAAAGTATTCCATTGTATGTGTATTCCACATTTTGTTTATCCATTCTTCTCTCTCTAGACATTTAGGTTTTTTCCACTTGTTGACTATTGTGAATAACACTGCTTTTCAACATTTGTCTATAAAAATGTTTGAGCGTTTTTTCTTTAAGGAATTTTTTGATGTGGACCATTTTCTTTTAAGTCTTTTTATTAAATGTATTACAATATTACCTCTGTTTTATGTTTCGGTTTTCTGGACTAGAGGCATTTGGGATCTTAGCTCCCAGACCAGAGATCGAACCCACACGCCCTGCATTGGAAGGCAAAGATGTTTTTTTAACATCTTTATTGGAGTATAATTTCTTTACAATGTTTTGTTAGTTTCTGCTGTATAACAAAGCAAATCAGCTATATGTATACATACATCCGCATATCCCCTCTCTCTTAAACCTCCCTCCCACCCTTCTTATCCCCCCCCACTAGCTGGTCACAAAGCACTGAACTGATCTCCCTGTGCTATGCAGCAGCTTCCCACTAGCTATCTATTTTACGTTTGGAAGTGTATATAGGTCATGCTACTCTCTTACTTCGTCCCAGCTTACTCTTCCCACACCCCCCATGTCCTCAGGTCCATTCTTTATGTCTCCATCTTTATTCCCGTTGAGTCCCTAGGTTCATCACATCCATTTATTTTAGGTTCCATATATATGTATTAGCATATGGTATTTGTTTTTCTCTTTCTGGCTTCACTCTGTATGACACACTGTAGGTCCATCCACCTCACTACAAATAACAGTTTGGTTTCTTGTATATTTTGGAGATTAATCCTTTGTCAGTTGCTTCATTTGCAAATATTTTCTCCCATTCTGAGGGTTGTCTTTTGGTCATGTTTATGGTTTCCTTTGCTGTGCAAAAGCTTTGAAGTTTCATTAGGTCCCATTTGTTTATTTTTGTTTTTATTTTCTTTAATCTAGGAGTTGGATCAAAAAGGATCTTGCTGTGATTTATGTCATAGAGTGTTCTGGCTATTGTAAATAGTGCTGCAATGAATATTGTGGTACATGTCTCTTTTTGAATTATGGTTTTCTCACACTATATACCCAGTAGTGGGATTGCTGGGTCATATGGTAGTTCTATGTTTAGTTTTTTGAGGAACCTCCATACTGTTCTCCATAGTGGCTGTATCAGTTTACATTCCCACCACCCTTTCCGGCATTTATTGTTTGTAGATTTTTTGATGATGGCCATTCTGACTGGTGTGAGATGATATCTCATTGTAGTTTTGATTTACATTTCTCTAATGATTAATGATTAACATTCTTTAGTGTGTTTGTTGGCAATCTGTATATCTTCTTGGGAGAAATGTCTATTTAGGGCTTCTGCCCAATTTTGGATTGGGTTGATTGTTTTTTGATATTGAGCTGCATGAGCTGATTGTGTATTTCAGAAATTAATCCTTTGTGAATTGCTTAGTTTGCAAATACTTTCTCCCATTCTCAGGGTTGTCTTTGTGTCTTGTTTATGGCTTCCTTTGCTGTGGAAAAGCTTTTAAGTTTCACCAGGCCCAATTTGTTTATTTTTGTTTTTATTGCCATTTCTCTAGGAGGTGGGTCAAAAAGGATCTTGCTGTGATTTATGTCATAGAGTGCTGCCTGTGTTTTCCTCTAAGAGTTTTGCAGTGTCTGGCCTTACATTTAGGTCTTTAATCCATTTTGAGTTTTTGTGTATGGTGTTAGGAAGAGTTCTAACTTCATTCTTTTACATGTAGCTGTGCAGTTTTCCCAGCACCACTTATTGAAGAGACTGTCTTTTCTCCACTCTATATTCTTGCCTCCTTTGTCATAGATAAGGTGACCAAAGATGCATGGGTTTATCTCTGGGCTTTCTATCCTGTTCCATTGATCTGTATTTCTTTTATTGTGCCAGTACCATATGTTCTTGATTACTGTAGCTTTGTAATATAGTCTGAAGTCCAGGATCCTGATTCCTCCAGCTCTGTTTTTCTTTCTCAAGACTGCTTTGGCTATTTGGGTCTTTTGTGTTTCCATACAAATTGTGACATTTTTTTGTTATAGTTCTGTGAAAAATGCCAGTGGTAGTTTGATAGGGATTGCATTGAATCTGTAGATTGCTTTGGGTAGTAGAGTCATTTTCACAATGTTGATTCTTCCAATCCAAGAACATGGTATATCTCTCCATCTATTTACATCATCTTTAATTTCTTTCATCAGTGTCTTATAGTTTTCTGCATACAGGTCTTTTGTCTCCGTAGGTAGGTTTATTCCTAGATATTTTATTCTTTTTGTTGCAATGGTAATTTTTTCAAAAGCTTTTTCTCCATCTGTTGAGATGATCATATGGTTTTTCTCCATCAATTTGTTAATATGGTGTATCACATTGATTGATTTGCACATACTGAAGAATCTTTGCATTCCTGGAAGAAACCCCACTTGGTCATGGTGTATGATCCTTTTAATGTGCTGTTGGATTCTGTTTGCTAGTATTTTTTTGAGGATTTTTGCATCTGTATTCATCAGTGATATTGGCTTGTAGTTTTCTGTCTTTGTGACATCCTTGTCTGGTTTTGGTATCAAGACATTGGTGGCCTTGTAGAATGAGTTTGGGAGTGAAGAGTTTGAGAAGGATGGGTATTAGGTCTTCTCTAAATGTTTGATAGAATTCACCTGTGAAGCCATCTGGTCCTCGAATTTTTTTGGCTGGAAGATTGTTAAGCACAGTTTCAATTTCATTACTTGGGATTGGTCTGTTCATGTTTTCTGTTTCTTCATGTTTCAGTCTTAGAAGGTTATATCTTTCTAAGAATTTGTGCATTTCTTCCAGGTTGTCCATTTTATTGGCATAAAGTTGCTAGTAGTAATCTCTCATGATCCTTTGTATTTCTGTAGTGTCAGTTGTTACTTCTCCTTTTTCATTTCTAATTCTGATGATTTGAGTCTTCTCCCTTTTTTTCTGGATGAGTCTGGCTAATGGTTTATTAATTTTGTTTATCTTCTCAAAGAGCCAGCTTTTAGTTTTATCAGTCTTTGCTAATGTTTCTTTTATTTCTTTTTCATTTATTTCTGATCTGATCTTTATGATTATTTTCTTTCTGCTAACTTAAGGCTTTGTTTGTTCTTTTTTCTCTTATTGCTTTAAGCGTAAGGTTATGTTGTTTATTTGAGATGTTTTTTGTGGTAGGGTTGTATTGATGTAAACTTCCCTCTTAGAACTGCTTTTGCTGTTTCCCATAGGTTTTGGATCATTATGCTTTCATTTTCCTTTCTCTCTAGGTATTTTTGGTTTTCCTCTTTGATTTCATCAGTGGTCCATTGGTTGTTTAGTAGTGTATTGTTTAGCCTCCATGTTGTTGTAGTTTTTGCAGTTTTTTTCCTGTAGTTGATACCTAGTCTCATAGCATTGTGGCCAGAAAAGATACTTGATATGATTTCAGTTTTCTTAAATACTGAGGCTTGATTTGTGACCCAAGATATGGTCTCTTCTGGAGAATGTTCCACGTGCACTTGAGAAGAAAATGTATTCTGTTGTTTTGGGATAGAATATCCTATAAATATCAGTTAAGTCCATCTGTGTCATTTAAAACTTGTGTTTCCTTATTTATATTTATTTGGATGATCTGTCCACTGGTGAAAGTGGGGTATAAAGTCCCCTACTATTACTCTGTTACTGTCTATTTCCCCTTTTAAGCTGTTAGCATTTACCTTGTCTATTAAGGATCTCCTGTGTTGGGTGCATAAATATTTAATTGTTGTATCTTCTTCTTAGATTCATCCTTTGACCATTGTGTGGTGTCCTTCTTTGTCTCTTATAATAATCTTTATTTTAGAGTCTGTTTTTTCTGACATGAGTATTGCTACTCCACCTTTCTTTTGATTTCCATTTTCATGGAATATCTTTTTCCATTCCCCCAATTTTAGTCTGTTTGTGTCCCTAGGTTTGAAGTGTGTCTGTAGACAGCATATATATGGGTCTTGTTTTTGTATCCATTCAGCCAGTCTCTACCTTTTGATTGGAGCATTTTATCCATTTACATTTAAGATAATTATTGATATGTATGTTCCTATTACCATTTTCTTAATTGTTTTGGGTTTGTTATTGTAGGTCTTTTCCTTCTCTTGTGTTTCCTGCCTGGAGAAGCCCCTTTGGCATTTGCTGTAAAGCTAGTGTCATGGTGCTGAATTCCCTTAGCTTTTGCTTGTCTGTAAAGGTTTTAATTTCTCTGTTGAATCTGAATGAGATCCTTGCTGGGTAGAGTAATCTTGGTTGCAGGTTTTTCCCTTTCATCACTTTTAATATGTCCTGCCACTCCCTTCTGGCCTGCAAAGTTTCTGCTCAAAGATTAGCTGTTATCTTTATGGTGTTTCCCTTGCATGTTATTGTTGCTTTTCCCTTACTGCTTTTAATATTCTTTCTTTTCTTCAGTTTTGATAGTTTGATTAATGTGTGTCTTGGCATGTTTCTCCTTGGTTTATCCTGTATGGGACTCTGTGTGATTCCTGAAGTTGATTGACTACTTCCTTTCTGATGTCAGGGAAGCTTACAGTTGTAGTCTCTTCATATATTTTCTCAGACCTTTTCTTTTTCTCTTCTTCTTCTGGGACCCCTATAATTCAAATGTTGGTGTGTTTAATGTCCCAGAGGTCTCTGAGTGAGACTGTTCTCAATTCTTTTCATTCTTTTTTCTTTATTCTGTTCTATGGTAGTTGTTTCCACTATTTTATCTTCCAGGTCACTTACCCATTCTTCCCCTCAGTTTTCTGCTATTGATTCCTTCTAGACAATATTTAATTTCATTTATTGTGTCGTTCATTATTTTTTGTTTGCTCTTTAGTTCTTCTAGGTCCTTGTTAAACATTTCTTGTATTTTATCCATTCTATTTCACAGATTTTGGATCATCTTTAATATGATTACTCTGAATTCTTTTTCAGGTAGACTGCCTATTTCCTCTCATTTGTTTGGTCGGGTGGGTTTTTGCCTTGTTCCTTCATCTGTGTGTTTCTCTGTCTTCTTAATTTTGCTTACCTTACTGTGTTTGGGGACTCCTTTTCTCAGGCTGCAGGTTCATAGTTCCTGGGTTTTTTTGGTGTCTTCCCCCAGTGCGTGAGGTTGGTTCAATGGCTTGTGTAGGCTTCCTGGTGGAGGGGACTGGTGCCTGTGTTCTGGTGGGTGGGGTTGGATCTTGTCCTTCTGGTGGGCAGGTCCACATCTGGTGGTGTGTTTTGGGGTGTCTGTGAACTTATTATGACTTTAGGCAGCCTCTGCTTAATGGGTGGGGTTGTTGCTCTCTTGCTTGTTGTTTGTCACGAGTCATCCAGCACTGCAGCTTGCTTGATGTTGGGTGGAGCTCAGTCTTAGTGTTGAGACGGAGATCTCTGGGAGAGTTCTCACTGATTGTTATTACGTGGGGCTGGAAGGTCTCTGGTGGTCCAGTGTCCCGGACTTGGCTCTACCACCTTGGAGGCTCAGGCCCAACACCTGTTCATAGCACCAATATCCTGCCAGCTGCATAGCTCAGAAGAAAAAAAAAAAGAAAGAATCCCAAAACAGATGGTAAAGCAAAACTAAACACAAAATCACACAAAGAAACACACACACACTCATAAAAAGAATCAAAACAAAAAGTGTAAAAAAAAAAAAAAACACACGCTAGGACAAGTGGTAAAAGCAAACCTAAACAGACAAAATCACATAAAGAAACATACATTCACAAAAAGAGAAAAAAGGAAAAAAAAAGAGGAAGAGAGCAACCAAACCAATAAACTAATCCACAATGATAAGAACTAAAAACTAAACTAAAATAAACATAAAACCAGAAAGAAATTAGGTGCAGGAAGTAAACCCCAAGTCTACAGTTCCTCCCAAAGTCCACCACCTCAATTTTGGGGTGATTTGTTGTCTATTCATGTATTCCAGAGATGCAGGGTACATCAAGTTGATTGTGGAGATTTAATCCTCTGCTCCTGAGTCTCCTGTGAGAGATTTCCCTTCTCGTCTTTGTTCACACAGCTCCTGTGGTTCAGCTTTGGATTTGGACCCATCTCTGCATGTAGGTCGCCGGAGGGCGTCTGTTCTTCACTCAGACAGGACAGGGTTAAAGGAGCCACTGATTCGGGGGCTCTGGCTCACTCAGGCCCGGGGGGAGGGAGGGGCACGGCGTGCAGGGCGGGCCTGTGGCGGCAGGGGCCGGCGTGACATTGCACCAGCCTGAGGCCCACCGTGCATTCTCCCAGGGGAGTTGTCCCTGTATCCCGGGACCCTGGCAGTGGCGGGCTCCACAGGCTACCCAGAAGGGAGGTGTGGATAGTGACCTGTGCTCGCACACAGGCTTCTTAGTGGCAGCAGCAGCAGCCTTAGTGTCTCATGCCCATCTCTGGGGTCCGCACTTTTAGCCGCAGCTCGCGCCCATCCCTGGAGCTCCTTTAAGTAGCATTCTCAATCCCCTCTCCTCACGCACCAGGAAACAGTGGTCTCTTAACTTTTAGGCAGTTCCACACTGTTTCCCTGACTCTCTCCCAAGTAGCTGTGGCACACTAGCCCCTGTCAGGCTGTGTTCACGCAATCAACCCCAGTCCTCTTCCTGGGATCTGACCTCCAAAGCCTGAGCCTCAGCTCCCAGCCACCACCTGCCACAGCAGGTGAGCAGACAAGCCTCTCGGGCTGGTGAGTGCTGGTCGGTACCGATCCTCTGTGCGGGAATCTCTCCGCTTTGCCCTCTGTACCCCTGTTGCTGTGCTCCTCCGTGGCTCCGAAGCTTCCCCACCGCCACCCCCATCTGTGCCAGTGAAGGGTCTCCCTAGTGTGTGAAAGCCTTTCCTCCTTCACAGCTCCCTCCCAGAGGTCCTGTCCCTATTCTTTTGTCTCTGTTTTTTTCTTCTTTTTCCCTACCCAGGTACATGGGGGGTTTCTTGCCTTTTGGGAAGTCTGAGGTTTTCTGCCCGTGTTCAGTAGGTGTTCTGTAGGAGTTGTTCCACATGTAGATGTATTTTTGATGTATTTGTGGAGAGGAAGGTGATTTCCATGTCTTACTCCTCCGCTATCTTGAAGGTCTTCCTTGAAGGCGAAGTCTTAACCACTGGACCACCAGGGAAGTCCCTGAGCACTTGCTTTCAATTGTTTGTTATATAGCCAGAAATGCTGCATCATATGATCCAATGTTTATCTTTCTAAGGAACCTCCATACTGTGTTCCATAGTGGATCCACCAGTATACTTTCTTACTGACAGGTTCCATTTTTTCCGACATCTTCCCCATCTTGTTATTTTCTTTAAAAAGAATCTTTGGCCATCACAGTGGTAAGAAGAAGTATCTCGTGATTTTGATGTGCATTTCCCTAATGACTAATGACTCTGATTGTCTTTTTTATGGGCTTGAAGTAATCTTGTAAAGTCTGTTGTTTTTCTCTGTTCCATTAGAGTGGTAGTCATCTATCAGTGAGACTTTTCCTTAAACCAAGAAGAGAGAAAGAAAAATATATCCTCCCAGTCTTCCCAGGTTGGCTCTGGTTGGGGACTCTTTTTCAGTGCTTAGTGAAAGCTGTTTAAAACCGTCACCACCTGATTGTAGCCAAAAAATCAGCCAGAGGTTGGAGTTTAGTGTCTTCACAGGTTTTTTTCCTTAGTATTCGTATAGCTTTCTCAATTTTCATAAATAAGTAGGAGCTTTTCAGAGCCCTTATTTCCCCAAATATCTCTTTCCCTTGCCTTTTACTTCCCAGGCATTTTAGAATTTATTTTCTGGCTAGTCTTTTTTATCATAGTAAAGGTGACAGTGGGTAATACATTTTTCTTTGCATGCTTTCAACAAACAGAACATGTGAAGCTGCTTCTATTTGTGAGGGGAAGCCCTCAGGCAGATGAAATAAGGGGAGATACTTGAACTGATTTTTCAGGGAGCCATGTGACAGGTCAAAATACACATCAGTTTTTTGAAAGCAAGATTTACATTCTGCTGCAGGCACCAGCAGGCTGCACCAGGATCTTAAAACTGCTGTCCTCAAGGTAGCTGTTGAGATCGGGTGAAGGGGTCATAGGCTGAGAAGGTATGACACCATGGTGTATTTGTGACAGTTTAAAATTTTCTTCTTCTTTGTTTCTTCCTTTCTTAATTTTTAATTTATGGTTTTTGTAGTTTGTGATTTTACTACAGAATTTTGAAAATACTTAGGAAACTTTTTGCCAGCCTAGTCATTGGTAGAGGGACAAAAGTTTGGAGTTCCCATTCCATCATTTGTGCTGATATTATTTCCCAACTTTTGAAATTGACATTTCTTTATTTGTTGACGTTATGAATTTTCTTCACATTTATGGATGACTGATGTATTTAATTCTTGAATTGTGCATTATTTTCCTCTGTACTTTTGTCTGAATATCACTTTTAACCATCACACTCTTCATTTTCTCTTTTAGGGCACATAAATGCTGAAGTAGAGTTTATGTGAAAGGCATTCTTGCCTCTACATCCCATCCTTAGTCCTGACCCACACCCTCCTGTCTCTTCTTTTCAGGTTGTGCGTACAAATCAGTGTGCAGGAGAATTTGTCATCACTTTCCCTCGAGCCTACCACAGCGGCTTTAACCAAGGCTACAACTTTGCAGAGGCTGTCAACTTTTGTACTGCTGATTGGGTGAGTGGAATGGATGGGTTTGCAGATAGAAAAGTGTAAAGAATATGAGTAGAGGTTATTGTGGAGAAGGTAAGCACTCTGGTCTCCAGATTCTGTAACATAGTCTTAAACTGCTTACAGCTGCCTGCTGGACGCCAGTGCATCGAACACTACCGCCGACTTCGGCGCTACTGTGTCTTCTCCCATGAGGAGCTCATATGCAAAATGGCTGCTTTTCCAGAGAAGTTAGACTTGAACCTGGCTGTGGCTGTGTACAAGGAGATGTTCATTATGGTGCAGGAGGAGCGACATTTACGGAAGTCCCTATTGGACAAGGTGCGTGGTGGAGAACAGAACTCAGGGATTTAGTGAAGTAGACTATGGATGGGAGACATAGACAGAAATTGAGTAAGAATTCTGTTCCTCATCTCTAAGTCATACATTTTGAAGATGAAGAAAAACTATATTTGTTTATATTTTTTTCTTCCAATTTCTCTACAGCTGTCCTTACACGGTTGAGCCCACAGCAGGGCTCGGTGTTGGCTGAGGTGGGGTGTCCACAACCCTGCTCCTAGTCTTTACAGTATATGTGGGTTGAACACCCCCAGGGCATCACGGAGGCTGAGCGAGAGGCTTTTGAGCTGCTCCCAGATGATGAACGCCAGTGCATCAAGTGCAAGACCACATGCTTCCTATCAGCCCTGGCCTGCTATGACTGCCCAGATGGCCTTGTCTGCCTTTCCCACATCAATGACCTCTGCAAGTGTTCCAGTAGCCGGCAGTACCTGCGGTGAGCATGGGGCCTACTTGGAGGACACAGAGGAGTTTATAGAACTGGGCCAGATGTGCTTTTCTTTGCACTATTCCCCCAGGTATCGTTACACCTTGGATGAGCTCCCCGCCATGTTACATAAGCTGAAGGTTCGCGCCGAGTCCTTTGACACCTGGGCTAACAAAGTGCGAGTGGCCCTAGAGGTAGAGGATGGCCGGAAGCGGAGTAAGTGATAAGAGGTGGAACAACCCAAGGGCAAGTGCTGTTTCTTTTTCTTCAGCACTCCCAATCCCTCTTCTCCAGCTGTTCATAATACTGCCTACCTCTTGAAACTTTTAAATGTCTCTCCAGGCTTTGAAGAGCTAAGAGCACTGGAGTCTGAGGCCCGTGAAAGAAGGTTCCCTAACAGTGAGCTGCTTCAGCGATTGACAAATTGCCTGAATGAAGCAGAGGCTTGTGTCACCCAAGTGTTGGGTCTGGTCAGTGGCCAAGAGGTCAGGTATGTTAGAGAAGAGACCCTAAAAGGATGGGCAATATGTGAAAATCAGTAAGAAAAAATGGGTAGACTGTAAGTAAAGAATCCATGTAACAAAAGTTAATATGTTCTATATCTGTGTATATATAATCAGTTATATTTATTGGTGACCAATAGTTATAATCTAGTTGACAAGGCATGGATTCAACATAGGGTAACTTACAGTGAGAACTTACTAAGACATGAAAACAATGGGATATGAACAACAAACCATTGAAAATAGGCAACTTCAAACATAATATGTCATGAATGGAAAAATTGTAGATCTGACCTATCAGCAAAATTCATAAAAATATTCAGCCACTGGAATTTCCACAAAATTTATGTTTTTCTATGTAGGTAGATAAAATTTTAGAATTTGGAAGAAATCCTCACATTGTGTTTACATAATTGGTTGCAGAAGTATATGATTAACTGATACACGCCTGCTTCTTTGACTGAAAAATTAACTTAGTGGTTATTTATATACATATGCTTTATAAATTTTAGGTAAAGGAAAAATAGGAGCTATTAATCAGAATGTCAGAGTCATTTTTTTTTAACTTGAAGTTTTTAAACAGTTAAAGTAGTAGAGGTGATTCCCTCTTGTAGATAACTTGTTTTCTTTTTCTACTTCAAAAGAAATAAAAACTTTCACACCTTGACAAAGTATACTCATGGTCAGTGGCTTGACTACTCCTCATATCCTGCTGGCTGTTTACTTTTATGTCTTACTTATTCTACATTTAGATCACCTTATATGTCTTAACTGAATACTACGGCAAATAAGTTATCTAGGGACCATCTCATATTTTTGTTACGTCCAGAAAAACTCTGTATTTATTTTCACTCTTCTAACTAACGACACTTACCCTAGACCCCAAACTATTAAATTTCCTCAGAAAGTTAGATTCTCTCACTTAGGTTATCTCCAGTCTCTTCGTTAACAGTTTCTGTCAGCTGTCAATTGTCTTCAAGTCTTTTTTATCTTAACTTATTGGTTCACAGTACCAATTTAGAAAATGACTTTGGAAGCATTACTATTACATGGAAGAGAAATAAGGATGATGGATTTCTCATGAATGCATGAAGTATGGACTTTGCAGGTTTATTGAGTGAACTTTTTCTGCCTGACTCCTGCAGGATTGAAACACCAAAACTGACCCTGACTGAGCTCCGGGTCCTTCTTGAGCAGATGGGCAGCCTCCCTTGTGCCATGCATCAGATGGGGGTTGTCAAGGTGAAGAGGGATGTGGCGTGGAATCCTTGTTAACATCAGATACTAGCAAAGTCTAAGATGCTCTAGGAAGGTGTGAGAACTCATTGTTCTAAGTAGCTCCTTATAATACATCTTTCTTAGAAGCTATGGAGATGGCTGGTCCAACAATGTCTATCCTGATAGCTTACAGTACAAGGTGATATCCTCCAAACAAAAGTTACTGTACGTAGTAAGCAGAGGGCTACATGAAAGTCTTACTCCTGGCATTGGAGAACCTGAAGGGGGTGGGAAGATTTTTTTTTTTTTTTTTTACTTTAAAGTGTCAGGAAGCTTTCTAGAAGAGTAAGATGGTATTAAAGTAGGCCAAACAAAACTAAATTTCAGATAAAGGAGAAGCAGGAGTATTTATGGTAAATAAATGAGTTGATATCAAGCAGGCCATGTCTTAGGACATCACTGAAGATAAGTGGGAGCACAACAAGGCCAGCTGGTTGACTATCAGGATGAATAAAGAATATGTTTGTTATTCAATTTCTCTGCAGGATTTCCTGCAGCAGGTGGAGGACTACCAAGCTGAGGCCCGGAAAACCCTGGCCTCACTGCCAGCCAGTCTGGGGCAACTGCGGTCCCTGTTGGAAAGGGGGCAGCAGCTGGGTGTGGAAGTACCTGAAGCCCGTCAGCTCCAGCAGCAGGTGGAGCAAGCACGATGGTTAGATGAAGTAAAGCAAGCACTGGACCCTTCGGCCCAAAGGGGCTCCCTGGTCATCATGCAGGGGCTGTTGGTTACAGGTGCCAAAGTAGCTTCCAGCCCTTCTGTGGACAAGGCCCGGGCTGAGCTTCAGGAACTGCTGACCATTGCAGAGCGCTGGGAAGAAAAGGCTTATTCCTGCCTGGAGGCCAGGTGGAGCCCACACTTTTTTCATATTACTGTGACTCGAAGTCTTTGTAGTTTGGGGATGATCCTAAGTATGGCTTCTAATGCACAACTGTGGTACCAGAGTCCCAGTTACCCATCCAGTAAACTATAAACGATTAATATGACATGTCATACAGTCCTATAGATACTTTACTGTTTAAAGGCAATAATTGAGGAAATACTCCTGGCCTGAGTTTGTTCTCGGATGAGAGACACTGGACATGACTTCTAAAAGAGTCACATGTTTACTTCAGTGTTTAGAGAGTTCCTAAGAATTGGAGAATTGCTGCTCACTTTCTCTGTTAAAGTTTTCATTGCCTCTGATTTTGCCAAAGAAATCTAGGACCAGAAAAGAACCCAGTATATGTATACATTTAAGGATTGGTTCTTTTTTCCCCAAACATTTTTAGGCAGAAGCATCCACCAGCTACACTGGAAACCATAATTCGTGAGGCAGAAAACATCCCTGTTCACCTGCCTAACATCCAGGCACTCAAAGAGGCTCTGACCAAGGCACAGGCTTGGATTGCTGATGTGGATGAGATTCAAGTGAGCACTTTGTTTCTTTTCCTACCTCAAACATTCAGCTGAAAGGACACTTTGGTCTTAGACAACTCAGTTGGGTTGTGCTAGAAAGTGGAAGCTGCAGGTTGAAGGGCACCCTTAAGGAACTAAGGATATCAACATGAGAACAGGTGAAAGGGAAGCACGTGCAGGGGCCTAGAGCAGAGAGTATCAACGTGGAAGGTGCCAAACAAAGCAAATCAGAACAGAACAAGTGGCCTGTTAAGTAGGTGTTTTTTCCGGAACGGGTGAAACTAGGAGTTCTGTTAGTGAAGTTGTTGCTATCTCTCTTTTTTATAGAGTCTTATCATGACTGTGCAGCTTGAAACTCAACATTGGTCAGCATGTCTGCACTTATTAGTTTTGTTTCGTTTTGTTTTGTCTGTTTTGTTTTTTTTTGCGTTATGCAGGCCTCTCACTGTTGTGGCCTCTCCCATCGCGGAGCACAGGCTCCAGACGTGCAGGCTTAGCGGCCATCGCTTACGGACCCAGCCGCTCCACAGCATGTGGGATCCTCCGGACCGGAGCACAAACCTGCGTCCCCTGCATCAGCAGGTGGACTCTCAACCACTGTGCCACCAGGGAAGCCCCCATGCATAGTTTTTGACATTACTCACCTGAGCTTTTCTCTTGCCCCTATCTCAGAATGGTGACCACTACCCATGCTTGGATGATTTGGAGGGCTTGGTAGCTGTGGGCCGGGACCTACCAGTAAGGCTGGAAGAGCTGAGACAGCTAGAGTTGCAGGTACTGACAGCACACTCCTGGAGAGAGAAGGCTTCCAAGATGTTCCTGAAGAAGAATTCATGCTACACATTGCTGGAGGTGCGTCCTGTGACCTTGAACCACACCAGTCATATCCCTGGCCTTGCTATTGTGACATGACTCACAGGAGAACATGGGACCTTGGAGGGTCCTGGGAGGAGAGGAAAATGGGTGTGAGATGGGAAAATCCTGATTTCTCTGCTGTGTGCCTCAGGTGCTTTGCCCATGTGCAGACACTGGTTCAGACAGGACCATGCGCAGCCGGTGGATGGAGAAGGAGATGGGGTTATATAAATCTGATACAGAGCTGCTGGGACTTTCTGCGAAGGACCTCAGGGACCCAGGATCCGTGGTAAGGAACCTGGGCACAGATGGGGTGAAGAACCTGCCTACGAGTGTATCAGCTGTGTGACTGTAGCTAGATCACTTGCTCCCTGAGCATTAGTACTCATGGTTTGTGGTGGTAATGGCACCAGAAGAGGGAGGGGGTAGAGTGCTGATCTACCATTCTTCTGTCCTGGGTCTGGCAGATTATGGCCTTCAAGGAGGGAGAACAGAAGGAGAAAGAGGGAATCCTGCAGCTTCGTCACACCAACTCCACCAAGCTCAGTCCATCAACCACAGCCTCCTCTGCAACCTCCATCTGTGTGTGTGGACAGGTGCCAGCCGGGGTGGGAGCTCTGCAGTGTGACCTATGTCAGGACTGGTTCCATGGGCGATGTGTGTCAGTACCCCGCCTCTTCAGCTCCCCGAGACCCGGTGCCACCTCATCACCACTGCTGGCCTGGTGGGAGTGGGACACCAAATTCTTGTGTCCACTGTGCATGCGCTCACGGCGCCCACGCCTGGAGACCATACTGGCACTGCTGGTAGCACTGCAGAGACTGCCTGTGCGGCTGCCTGAGGGTGAAGCCCTGCAGTGCCTCACAGAGAGGGCCATTCAGTGGCAAGGCCGTGCCAGAGAAGCTCTGGCGTCTAAGGATGTGACTGCTCTGTTGGAACAGCTGGCTGAGCTTCGCCAGCAGCTGCAGCTTGAACCCACACCCAAGGATCCCCATACTTGCTCTTCAGCTGCTGTCTCTGACTGTCTCAGAAAAGGCAATGGCAAGGAGATGACCAAGGTTAGCAGCCAAATGCCAGCTCTTGTCCTTAAACTTCAGTCTTCTCTCACTACCCATATTTACTATGCATCCCTGTTTTTGTTCTTGAATTTTCAGTCTCCCTTGGTCTAGCCTCCCTGCCCCATTCATGTTGTGCAGATCCCTAGGCTTCCCACTTTTATAAACTTGTGTCTGCTTTCCTGTTCCAGGAGGTGGAGGATCCCATGCTTGGTGTTGGGGGAGGAACAATAGGGCCTGGTTCTTCTGTTGTTGTGACTCATCCTTGCTCTCATTTGCAGGTCCAGGGGCTGCTGGAGAACAGACACAGTGTAAGCAGTCGTGAGAAGGTAGCTGCTGGTTATAACTCACATAAGACAGGTATGTCTAAGTGTGGGTAAGCTGTTGAATAGATACTACCAGAGTAATCCATGTGGTCATTGGCTTTGTCAAGGTGTTGTGGATCAGACAGGGGCACACTCTAACGCAGCCTGTCTCCACATGCCCCAGACTTGGAACAGCTCTCCTCAGTACTGCCTCAGTTGATTGGCCCCGTATTGGAACTGCCTGAGGCAACTAGGGCCCCCCTGGAGGAGCTCATGTTGGAGGGGGATCTCCTTGAGGTGACTCTGGATGAAAACCACAGCATCTGGCAGCTGTTGCAAGCTGGGCAGCCTCCAGACCTAGCACGGATCCGCACGCTTCTGGAGGTGATGTGGTGGGGTGATGGCCAGGGCCAGGAGATCAGACCAAGTAGGCAAAAATTCCAGGCCTGGCCACTGACCCACAACTCCTTTCTGCTTGTCTGTGTATTATTCTAGCTGGAGAAGCCTGAGCATCAAGGAAGTCAGATAAGGGGCCAGGTACTTGAGAAGCGACAGCGGCGACAGCAGAAAGTAGATCTGGGTAGAAAGAGTGAGCGTATTTTTCAAGAAGAGCTGGAGTCAAAAAAGGCCCGGAGTTCACAGATAAAGCCTGAGGAGGGGCAAGAGGAAGAAGAGTTTGAAGAGGGAACAGATTGTGAAAATATATTCATGACACCACCTGCAGAGCATAACCCTATCTTGAAAGGGAACCAAAATAACTTAAAAGAGAAGGATTCAGCTCCTTATAATACCATTTCCTTCTTGAACACCTTTGGTACACCTGTCATACCCTGAGTAGCAAGAGTGTGACAGTAACACAAAAGATTTTTATTTAATACCACTGACTCCTGGACCTTTGTAGGTCCTATACCTTCTTTTTTATTTAGGATTTGTCACTTCAGACAGTTTTCAAATCTTAACTCCTAAAGGTGATGTTTTTTAAGCTCTGTCCCTATGGATAGCACCTTTTCCCAGCAACGTTACTGTGACTAGCATACAAGGAGATATTTCCTAAGCCACTTTTTTTCCTAGACTGGTGCAAATAAAACTTGAGAAAGGCAAATGTCTCTCTCTCTTTTTTTTTCTCTTCCTGTATTCCTTTTTTTTCCTCTTAAATCGTTAAAATATTTTGGTGCTTAAAGTCTTTTTCCAACTTCATTCTACCTCCTTTTATTTTCTTACCTTAGTTCACCTTGTAATAAGAGACATTTATTATGTAATTATTTGGTAAGGCAAAAAAGAGCAAAACTGTTGGTTAGAGCTGCTATGTTTAATTTATTAGAAATAAAACATCACCAGGTGTGTTTTGAAACTGCAGATTTTTTTTTTTTTTTTTTTTTTTTTTTTTTTTGCACTTTTGGGAATACAAGAAAAGTGAAGGGGTGAGGTTTGGAAATGTAAAAATTTAGTTTTAAAATGCATAATGTCTTTCTTGATGGGGTGGAGGACTGTTAATTGTATAAGGTGTTAGACTTAGGTCAAGGTTCACTTTTTTTCTCATGGATGTCAGTTTCAGCACCATTTACTGAAAAGTTATTTTCTTTCATGCTTTATTATCATTATGTCAAAAATGTTGCTTCTACTGTGTGTCTGTGTTTTGATCTATTATGTCTGTCACTTTGGCAACATTCCATTGTCTTAATTAATGTAGCTTTTAGAAAGTTTTACATTAAGGTAGAGTGGTTCCTCCCACTTCTTTCTTTTTCAAATCATTGTAGTAGCCTAGAACCAATCTGTTTTTCCATATACAGTTAGCTATGAGTTCTGTTTCTTATAGATTTGAAGTTGAAAATGTTACTTGTTCAGCTTTTCCTGTGCTTTCAAATGATAAATATAACATCTCATCTAATAGTATTTTTTGTAAGATTTCAGTGTGTAAAGATCTCGGGCAACACCAGTATAAGACCTTTAATCAGTTTTTCTTATTTCTCTCTAAGGGGTCTAGTCATATAGATGCTGTTGTACTATTGCTCCTTTCCAGTAATCTAATTCTGTCAACCTGGTTTGAATGTCTTAAGTCAATGCTGCTCCCTCTCTTCCTGCTGACCCCAGCCAGTGTAGACTTCTTTGTTTTCCTATGAAATTCCATGCCTGTAATCACTGCCACCCTCTTTATTCTCTTCCCTTTTCTTTATTCCAGCAGATGATCCTAAAGTATAGCTTTGTTACTGGGAAACGTAATCAGTCTCCTTCCCCCAGTTTTACCTTTTTCACTTGTCCAAAAAAAAAAGTGATATCCTCGTGCAGCATAAGGATAAGGTAAAATAGAATGTCTTGTGATACTTTACCAAATTAAAAGAATTATTTCTTAAGCTTTTGTGTCTTTCCTCTTCCTCTGCAATGTGGCAAAAGGACCTGTGACTCCCCATGGGCCTCAGAAATTTTGTATTTTCCAAAGAGTGTCTTATAAATACAGCATCTGCTCCCTGTATTTGTTCCCTCACAGTTTACATATGCAGCTCACTGTTTTGGGAATTACCATTTAATGGAAAATACTGATAATGTAGTGAAAGAGTTGAGCTTCTGCCTGCAGAGTAGAACTGTACAACCCAGCAATCCCACTGCTGGGAATGCCCTGAGAAAACCATAATTCAAAAAGTCATATGTACCCCAGGGTTCATTGCAGCTCTATTTACAATCGCCAGGACATGGAATCAACCTAATGTCTGTGTCCATTGACAGATGAATGGATAAAGAAGATGCGGTGTATACACACAATGTCATGTTACTCAGCCATAAACAGGAATGAAATCGGCCCAGTTGTAGAGATGTGGATGGACCTAGAGACTGTCGTACAGAGGGAAGTCAGAGAAAACCAATATATTAACACATATATGTGGAATCTGGAAAAGTGGTACAGATGAACCAGTTTGCAAGGCATAGAGACAGGTGTAGAGAACAAATGTATGGACACCAAGGTGGGAAAGTGAGGGGTGGGATGAATTGGGAGATTGGGATTAACATATATACACTAATCTAAAATAGATAACAACCTACTGTGTAGCATGGGGAACTCCACTGTACAGTAGAAACTAACACAACATTGTAAAACAAATATATCCCAATTAAATTATTTTGAAAAAGAAACTACGTTAACTCATATGTGGAACCTAGAAAAATGGTACAGATGAGCTTATTTGCATGACAGGAATAGAGACGCAGACGTAGAGAACGGACATGTGAACACAGTGCAGGAAGGGGAGGGTGGGACGAATACGGAGATTAGGTTTGACATATATACACTACCATGCGTGAAACAGATAGCTAGTGGGAACCTGCTGTATAGCACAGGGAGATCAGTTCGGTGCTCATATATAGCTGATTCACTTTGTTGTACAACAGAAACAACATTGTAAAGTAACTATACTGCAATTAGAAATTTATTGACTGGACACGTTAAGAAGTGCCAAAACCATGGTGTGTTGATAGAAAAGACACAGAAGGACTCAAGTAGATACTCAGTTAATATATGGTAAAAAGGTATTGGCTAGAAAAAAATAGGATTATGAGTGCTCTGGAGATTCCCTTTTAAAGCTAGTGATTTGGAACCTCCCTTTATTTAGTACTGTTAACATCTCTTTGTAAATCGAGTTAAGGCAATGATTGGAAGAGGGATTCCTGTCATCTGGCAGATGACCAGCCACGCCTTTTTGTTAAGACTTAATGGATCTGCCAGGCACTGATTCTTTGTCACATTCTGCTGTATCTTTGGAAATTAACTCTACAGAGAATGAAAAGAGAAATTCAAGTCTTCAGCACATGCACTGAAAAGTTCTCTTCAGTTGTTGCATTGCCTCTGCAGGATGCAGGGGTGGGGATGATGAATAGGCGTGTCTTCCCTTCATATGGCTTAAATCGTCGGTCACAGAAGTGGTTCACTAGCAATTTCCCGTATGTAGTGGAAGGTTGGTTTGGTCCTCTGTGTTCTGGGCTGTGCACTCAGAGCTACAGAAGCACGTGTGCACATGCAGAGCTGGCTAATTGAGATGCTGGGTAGATGTCCATCAAGCTGGAGACCTAGGAGTATATGGCATGACCCAAGTTACATCACTCCAGGGCAAGATGCTGTTTTTATAAGGTCCCAGCAAGTCACTGTAGCTCAGGACATCTATTTCCATCCAGTATCCACTGAATTAGTCCCAAATCCTAAAACAGCAATTGCCCTGTTAGCTTTCCAACAAGTCTTCCTAGCTTGGGTCAGTCTGTACTGCATCCCACCTCCTTTTGGGTCCATAACCTATGAGGGATCTGGAAGAACTTTGAGGCAACCAGCATAGTATAGTCTCATGTATAGTCTCATGTGCCTAACTGGAATGGCTATCAGGGAATCGAATAAACTTCTACCACTATGATCCATGGATTATGCTTATGGGAAGCATTCTCGGATCATTTTCAAACACCCTAAGGAAGAAAAGAGATTAGCTAGAGTGCCCATAAACTCAAAACGGAAGCAAATTTCAGAGTTGTGCTTTGTTTCCAACAGAGAGACCCAAGTAAGTTCTGTTTTAATCAAGATATTGTGTTCTATTTGATAAACATATTTCCAACCCACTAATATAGGGCCATTTAATACCATCTTGCTTATGTCAAACACTGCACATTTTCCTCTCACCTTTTTAGTAGAACAAAGATTCAAAAATGCCAAGGTCTATTACAGCAATTTTAAGGGCACAAACGGTAACTCTGATACTTTACTGAAATGCTTTGGAGTCTGAGATTCATTGTTCAGCTTTCTCTGTCAGAGACAATGAAATAACACCTGTTTTGTTTTCAGGGGGAAAAAAAAAGTGTTCTATTTCTGTGAAATAATTTCCAATTTAGTTTGTGGCTCTCCTTTAAATGTCAAGAAGAATAAAGATTGGGAGACAATACACCATAACGTTGATGCTCTGAAAAAAGAGATTTCTAGGGTTTTTTTCTTCTTGTTTTCACTTTTCTACATTTTCTGCATTTCTCCTAATGGATAATTATTTTTATCATTGTGATTATTTAACATACACCCAAGTTGGTGATTCCATAGTTCCTAAAGTCTTCGTGGGATTCCAAATATCATTAATGATTTGGCAGCATCAGTAACTTTGTCTGCAGGGTCCGTTCTAATTTGTATGATTAATAACCTACCTGAGCATTGCTCTGGCTGATCTCTCTTCTCCAGATGTGTCCACATCTGGTTTCCAATGAGACACCTCAATCCTTGCCATGCTTCTTCTAATCCCTTGGGCCTGGGTCCCTTAGGATGAAATTTAAAAAAAAAATCTGCCCCATTTTCAGAGAGGCAACTCTCTATATCACAAATACTGTGATTCATTACTTTTCTGCACAGCTCATCAGAATGCTACACTAATTTTGTTCCAAATAAACTGTTGCTCCTGAATTTTCAGGTTCATAGGAGCAGCAAGCCATCTTAATAATAATAACTACAATTTACTGAAGTTAAATATCTGCCAGGTGCTCTGCTAAGCATTCTGAATATGTCGTTTGATTCAATTCTCCAAGCAACACTCTTATGGAAGCAATATTAATAGCCTGATTTTTTTTTTATGAGAAAAAGCTGATGCTTAGGAAATTTAAGAATCTTATCCACCTTCTCCAAACCAATTAATGATCATGCTAGGATTTGAACACAGGGCTCCTTTGCTGTAGAGCAAGGCAGGCCACACTGCTGTGGTATTTGACAGCCGATGTCCATTTTATTGCTTTATCTTTCGGGCAAGAATGTAAGTTCCATAAATGCAGGTTCTCTATCGGCTTTGATTATGCAGCCAATTTCCTGGTGTTCTTAAGGATATTTGAAGATATCTTGAAGATTTTCCCTCTTTATTAGTTGATTTCCTCCACAGGACACCAGGATGCAGTAATACCAGCATGCCTCAAAAGTGATAACCTCTAAACCCACTTTTCATCTCACCTTAGTTCACATTGAGGCTAACACAGCTGTTAACCTCATAATGGTGTGAAACGATGGAACTCTGCCCCTCTTGTAATAACGTAATTGTTATAACTATTAACATGTTAATATATGAGGAACATAGGATGTTATATTAACTCATAACTTAAATTTATTAATTTAACCAAAAGATGGATTGAACTCATGCCCGCATGCATGGCAAAAAGTAAGATGCACATACTCTATTCTAGTGGGGTGATTTCAGCATACTGCCAATCAAACAAGGGCATGCTGAAGAAAAGATCACTTATCTAGTAGCACCGTAAAGCCGCATAAAAAACATCCCTTAGCTCAGTGACTTAAAGTACAGTTATTTAGCTAATGAGGCAGAAGGGTGGATCTTTATATTGTGTTCAGTTGGGTTCTTTGCTTTCTACTGACTTCAGTCACAGGTTCTGCCTAAGTCTGGTTGTCAGCTGAGAAATGTCATCACCATAGATGTCTTATTTCCAACAATGTTGCTCAGGCACGCTCTCAGGACTGGGGTGAGCAATGGCAGCAAACCGAAAAGCACAAGCTCTTTCAAAACCTCTGTTTATATCACAAGTGTGGACACCCACTGGCTAAAGCACGTAAACCGGGGCAAACTTATTACCAAGGGGTGCAGGACTCTCTCCCACCTTGTGCTAGAAGGAGCCACAAACTCCCATTGTGAAGGCTGTGTCTGCAGGAAAGGATGACGGATCAGGGCGCTAATGCAATCTCTATACCTCAAGGAACAGTTGAATATGGTGCAAAATAACTGTTAGAAAGAACAGCTATGTAGACCCTACAAAACGTTGTTTAGAGCAGATGCTTCTCACAGTTTTATTCAACAGGAGTGCGGGCAAGCCAGGGCGGACCCCATACCTAATTCATCCTGGCAGCTGCCTTGGGACACTGTGATGCACAAAACTGGAACCACCAAAGCATGACACAGTTGTGCGTCTACATTTGTGGCGATCCACGGGTAACACACACACAATACTATCTAAGCCGAAATAGTGCCTTCTTGCTCTAAGTCACAGAAATGAGAAGTCTCAAGTGACTAAGTGCACGCACTATTGAACGGTTACCGTTTCATGACATACATATTGATAAAAGTCGGGTGTGTGGACAAAATTGGGATTGATTCTCTTTCTTGACAGCCATGTAAGTAAAGATCTTTCTTTCAATAATAAAACATCAACTCCATCACCTGCAGAATAATTCTATGAGAGGCATTAATTCAGGGACAAACTGGACAATGTGGAATTCAGTATACAACTTCTTACAAAAACACAACTGAAATTATGCATCTGTTGGAGAAAGTATTTTAAGTGGCATATTATCGCACATAACCTTTATACTTTCTAAGTGGTTCCTTTATCGAATTATGTCCTCAGAAATATTCACCCCCTCAGATTAGACTATCTCCCTTTGATTATTAAGCATCTGTTTTTAGAATGAGACATATGAAAACATTTTTTTGTATTTTAACATAGCTACTATAAAAACTGCCCATGAGACAAATCCCTCTTCAAATCTGGTATCAGAAAGAGAAAATATCTGATGAACTTGTTTGCTTCCTTGACCATTCATAGAAAAAGATAATTTTGTGCCTTATCTTTCCACAAAAAGAACAGAGCAAATATTAGCACATAACTGCAGTTTCTACATCAACTGAGGTCTGAATTAACGTTTTTTTTTTCGGTACGAGGGCCTCTCACTGTTGTGGCCTCTCCCATTGCGGAGCACAGGCTCCGGACGTGCAGGTTCTGGAAGCGCAGGCTCAGCGGCCATGGCTCACGGGCCCAGGCGCTCCGCGGCATGTGGGATCCTCCCCGACCGGGGCATGAACCCATGTCCCCTGCATCGGCAGGTGGAGTCTCAACCACTGCGCCACCATGGAAGCCCATGAATTAACGTTATCTTTGATCAGCCTTTGCCTACATTTATTTTTCTAAGGAATTCTTTGGGCATGTTTGGTGGGGGACACTGTCTCATTTCCTTACAGATGCAGAATCATACATTTGAAATGTAATGGCTCAAAAAAGCCATTGTTTATTTTTCTCGTGATACTGTGGGATGATCATTTGGGCAGGGTTCAGTGGAGACAGCTCAGCTCCGTGGCTTGTGAGATCTCTAGAGCATATTTCTGGGGCCTCGACTGGGACAGGTAAAATAGCAGCGCCCTTTATCCTTAGGGTCTCGCTTCCTCCAGGAGGGTAGCCCGGGCTTGTTCACGTTACAACAGGGTCAAAGAGCAGAAGGGGAGGCTATGTAGCTTCTAGAAGTTCAGGCTTGGATTTTTAACAGCATCACTTCATTGCATTCTATTGGTGGAAGCAAACCATGAGGCCAGTCCCAATGGAAAGGTTAGGGAAAGAGCTTCCATCTCTTGGGAACTGCCAAAAATGTGTGACCATATCTTCAATCTACCACAGCTAAAGTCTAAGTGATTCACCCCTACAGGCAATCACTGGTACAGACCCACACACTTTTCCTGTAATAAAATGTTAGATTTCCACTTAAGGAAATGAAAATCCAAACCCAGTTGGTGGCAGTTCAAATATAAATAAAAGTAATTCATGTATATTTCAAGTGACTACAAGATTGATCAATTAAGGAAACATCAGAGATTTGAGTATAAATGAATTATAGAGTCACTGAAACAGCACTTAATTGCATATATTGACACAGCTACGACATCCTCTCAAAATATTTAAGAGTGAATTGAATTATAGCTTTCCTAGGATTTATAACAAGTTGTGATCTTGTTTTCCCTTATACTTTATCTTTCCATTAATGTTATACAGATGTTAAAATAAACATGGGGTTGTGTGTGTGTGTTTACAAGTCATCTAAAAGATGTAGCATGACATTATCTAAGAAAACATTAAAAATATCAGACAAAGAACTACCTCAAAGTCATCATTTTCTTTTCTTCTTAGCATTACCTGCCTAGGGAAAAACAGGTCTAGAAATAGACACAAAATTTAATAAATTTATTCACTGGAATTTAAAGGAGAAATATCATTTTATGAGTTTCTTATTAAGTATGCATTTCCAGAATCTCTTAAATTTTTTACTGAAGGATAAGCTAAATGTCCACTTCCATCATCTCAGTTTTCCACAATCATCTCAAAGATAAGATAGCACAAAGGCAACATTTTAAAGCAGAACTTTCTCCCCATCTTTCACCTCGCTCCTATTCTAACCCCAAATGGATATAATTGTAGCTTTTCATCTGAAGTGATACCTGTTCTTAGCACAAGTGCAAAGACATCAGGGCTATCTTGACAGCAAGACCTTTTGACAAAAAGGGAGCAAATGAAATGCAGTCTCCAACGGCTTTGATGGGAGATGGAGTTCAGCCGGGAGTGCTGAGTTCAAGTACTTGGCTGCTTCACTCAGACCCAAAAGGCAGAAAGGATACAAGGCTCATTATAGGGCCGCTGCCGCAGAGCAATCTCCGTAATCTCTGAATGATTTCCTGCCTCGCATTGTGAGCAGGCACACCTAAGAACAGCCATCATGGAGTCCATCTCCTCTGTCCTTTTGCAGGTGACGCGTTATTTCACCAGGAACTCAGGGCTGCCATTATTGTCATAAAAGGAGCCCTCCCGTGTGACAGCTGAGAGTTAGAATTTGATCCCCGTGGAGGTTTCACGAGGAAATACAGGGCTTCCCTGAGGATCTACACACAGCATGCTCTTCCTTCCATGGGACTGAGACAGAAAAATACCCAGTGGATAACTCCTCACCATGCTGGTATGAGACTTCCTTTGAGAAATGCTCATGGCTAGCCAGTGTGCTAGGGACCAGGCGGCTGGCAAAGATATCAAGGTCTTATCCCAGCCACATAGGGCACTAACTATTCTAAGCATCTAGTCTACTGTCAAGGGTCCGAGTTACCTTACCGATGGCTCTCCTGCTGACGCTGAACCTGAGCAGGAGCCTGTGAGGCCTCCTCAGAATAGGCCCCCACCCACCTCTGCCTGCCTCTGTCTGTAGAAAAACTTCAGTCAAAGAAGGGGATAGATTGGGAGTATGGGATTCACAGGCACACACTGCTATCTTTGTGATGGATAAGCAACAAGGACCTACTGCATAGCACAGGGAACTCTGCTCAATATTACCTAAAAACCTAAATGGGAAAATAATATGAAAAAGAAGAAACACATGTACATGTATTATATGACTGAATCATTTGGCTGTATACCTGGAACTATCACAACTTTGCTAATCAACTATACTCCAATATAAAATAGTGAAAATAATTAATTAAAACATAATACATGGGCTTCTCTGGTGGTGCGGTGGTTGAGAGTCCACCTGCTGATGCAGGGGACACGGGTTCATGCCCTGGTCCGGGAAGATCCCACATGCTGCAGAGAGGCTGGGCCCGTGAGCCATGGCCGCTGAGCCTGCGCGTCCGGAGCATGTGCTCCGCAACGGGAGAGGCCACAACAGTGAGAGGCCCGTGTACCACAAAATAATAATAATAATTATACACTTTATCAGAAAAGTGAGAAAATGCAGAAAGAAAGGAGAACAGTCGAGCAAGACAAAATAATACTTTAGCCACTAAACAAAATCAAGGACGTTGAGTTCTATCTCAAGGACCATAGATCATATTCTGAGCCATGTCCTTTGAGCTGTTTCGCAGCTACTGAACGCCCCACCAGGTGGAAGGTGGGAGAAGTTAACTGCATGCTGCCCACCAGTACACAGACCCCAGACCAGATGGAACCATTAGGTTGATGATGCTGACCTCTGATGACCTCACCACCAACCAATCAGAAGAGTGTCCACAAGCTGACCACGCCCTGCTCCTTGAACACTATAAGACTCCACACTACACCCTCCACGGCGGGACGCACCAGTCTTGTGGGCATTAGCCCACTGTGGCCCCCTCTGCCTAGCAAAGCAATAAAGCTGTTTCTTTCTACTTCACCCAAAACTGTCTCCAAGACTTAATCCAGCACTGGTGTACAGAGGCCGAATTTCAGCAAAACCATAATCACATTGCATGATAGGACGCAACAATAGAGGAGGTGCCTCAGAAGAGGTGGTCCTCAGATGTCTGCACTGGGATTTGCTGGCAGGAGGAAGGCTCCAGCGTCAATGAGTGGAAGACTACACATGGCACGGCTCTCAGAATCTTGGATCTGGTGTGACCCTCATTCATGCAAGGGGTGGGGTCACCCACCACAGAGCACGCACTCTGGGAAAAACTCTGGTTCGTCGAAATGCACAATACTGTCTGGCACGTAGGGTGATGGGGATTTCTCAGTCATGGATCTGGGCTGTACAGGCTTCCTTTCCTCAGATAATTCAGAGTAGTAATTTTCCCTGTGTGGACCTCAAACCTTAGTGGATCCTGAAACCGAAGCGGATATCCTGAAATGGACAGCAGGCAGCCTTCTTAAAAATGAGGGGCCAGATTAAACCTGCAGGCTGTACTTAGTGGTCGCCTGCTCTCAGTAAGGCCCCAGGCGGGGAGAAAAGGCGGATGGGGAGGTGGGAGGGGCAGCCTCTATGCCCTTCAAAGTGCCTTCAGGCTGACAAACACACTCAGAGATGTTTTAGCAGCGACCTGAGCATCTCTTAGTCTTCTCAGGTTGACCTAGTTAACCATCACAGGGTTTCAACATGAAATCATTCGGTGTTTATACAAACTGGGCTGGTGAATTGTCAGCTAGGGCTGCTGTAACAAAATATCACAGCCTGGGAAGCTTACACAACAGAGATCTCTTTTCTCACAGTTCTGCAGGCCACAAGTCTAAGATCAAGGTTGGTATGTCCTGAGGCCTCTCTCCTTGGCTTGCAGATGGCTGTCTTCTGCCTCTGTCCTCACGTGGTCTTTACTCTGTGCGAGGTGCCCCTGGTGTCTGTGTGTCTCAGTTTCCTCTTCTTATAAGGACACTAGTCAGATTGGAGTAGCGTCCACCCAATAACCTTATCGTACCTTAATCACATCTCTAAAGGCTTCATCTCCAAATACAGTCACACTCTGAGGTCCTGTACATGACATTTTATATTAGGGACTTGCGCTTCCATGGATTATGGTGTCCGAGGGGATTCTGAAGACAATCCCAAAGTGGGTCGAGAGATGACTGTACTGGGGCGTCAGGGCTTCAACGTCTGGGTTTTGGGGGGAAACTATTCAGCCCAGCACAGAATTTTCCCTATAACAACATCTCGGCATAATTCCATACTTGGCAGGACTACCAGTGTTGGAACAGTGTTATCTGTCTCCACCCAGAGCACCACCATGACAATCAAGGAGGACTTTCCGGTCCAATACTATTAATAGTTCTTCTGATGTCCAGACAAGAAGGCAGGAGAGAAGCGCTCAGGTGTACCTGCACTGGATGGCCATGGTGAGGTTGCATTCGCCTTGTCTTCTCCTTGATTGGCTGTGTAGAGTATATTCTACTTCACCAGGATGCAGGTGGCACCAAGAAGCCCCAAAGGGTTCTCTCCACAGTGGAACTGGACCATATTTTCTGTTTGATCACCAGCTGGTGACATCACAGCTCATACTTCGAGGTTGCATGTTTTTCTCCCTCAGTTCTATACGATGACCATAAAGATGGAGGGCCTCGGTGTTACCCGGGCTTGTTGAATCCCTGAACTTGGGCCTTTAGCACATGCAGAAACCATGATCTCACAGAAGGGCAGACAGGGCTTCAGACGGTTGAACAAAAATCCCCTATTGCTTTTCACAGCAAGTTCAAAACCTAACAATAACTTACATGGTGATTTGTTTTTGTTGTTGTTTTTTACTGACCTGGTTTTTGTAAAGTTTTTCTCTTTGGAGAACAGAAATATGTTGTGTTTTCATTCAGACATATGCATGTTTTCTTAATTAAAACATAACTCAAATTTAAATTTGTATTGTATATGTTATTTTTTTAAAATCCTAATTCATTTATAGCATTATCTGGAGTAGTTTCTTTTCATCTGCCATTTGTAAAACCTTCCATGCAGCCACATTTTCAGAAGGGTGAAATGGTGGTAAGGTCCAATAGCAATGATATGGACACCACACTCTATTTTTGGCACTGATTCCTCTTGTTTTAGAACCTCAGAGGGTTATTCTGCTTGAAACAAATCTGTATTGTTTCTCAGCTCACCTTTTCTTTTGGCTTGTCTGCAAGGAGGAAAGAAGGCATTACAGTAGTGACCTTGGTACTGGAGACCTTATCCCAGATATGTAGCTTCTATGACCCTCAGTCTCCTCAGCTGTGTGATAGCGATGCTAAGAGAAAGCAGTTACTGAGAACTTATTACGTGTGAGGCGCCATATTAAGATTTTCACCTGCATTTAATTTTCAAAGTATTTAATCTTCACAAATACGAACTGAAGCATGTCTTATCATTATCACTGCCTTACAGATGGGAAAGCTGAGACTTGGGGGTTAAGTCACACACCCAAGCTCTCACAGTAGAAAGAGGCAGAGCTGAGATGTGAATGTCAATTTCCCTGGTTCCTGAATTCTGATTTTCAGAATCATGTGAGATTCAGATGGTATTTACAAAGTTCTTGACATAGAGGAGGTGCTCGAGAGACAGTGGATGTTATCATTACAAAGTACATATATACAATGGAATATTGCTCAGCCATAAAAAGGAATGAAATTGGGTCATTTGTACAGACGTGGATGGACCTAGAGTCTGTCATACAGAGTGAAGCAAGTCAGAGAAAAGAAAAACGAATATATATTAATGCATGAATGTGGCATGTAGAAAAATGGTACAGAAGAACCCATCTGCAGGGCAGGAATAGAGACACAGACATAGAGAACAGACGTGTTGACATGGGGAGGGGGTGGGTAATGAATTAGGAGATTGGGATTGAAGTATGTGCACTGCCATGTGTCAAACAGATAGTTAGTGGGAACCTGCTGTAGAGCGCAGGGAGCTCAGCTCGGTGCCCTGTGATGACCTAGATGGGTGGGATGGGGGGGGGAGGGAGGTCCAAGAGGGAGGGGATATATGTATACCTATAGCTGATTCATTTCACCGTACAACAGAAACTAACACATTGTAAAGCAACTATATCCCAGTTTAAAAAAAAAAAATTATGCCACTTTCCTGAAATCCAGAAATAACGTAACTACAGGATTTCCCAGGATCACCAGAAACAATGTAACTAAAGACTTACCTAGTCTTGCATCAAGAAGAATGCTGGAGAGGGTGTGGACAAAAGGGAACCCTCTTGCACTGCTGGTGGGAATGTGAATTGGTTCAGCCACTATGGAGAGCAGTATGGAGGTTCCTTAAAAAACTAAAAATAGAACTACCATATGACCCAGCAATCCCACTACTGGGCATATACCCTGAGAAAACCAAAATTGAAAAAGAGGCATGTACCAAAATGTTCATCGCAGCTCTATTTACAATAGCCCGGAGATGGAAACAACCTAAGTGCCCATCGTCAGATGAATGGATAAAGAAGATGTGGCACATATACACAATGGAATATTACTCAGCGTTAAAAAGAAACGAAATTGAGCTATTTGTAATGAAGTGGATAGACCTCGAGTCTGTCATACAGAGTGAAGTAAGTCAGAAAGACAAAGACAAATACCATATGCTAACACATATATATGGAATTTAAGAAAAAAAAAATGTTATGAAGAACCTAGGGGTAAGACAGGAATAAAGACACAGACCTGCTGGAGAACGGACTTGAGGATATGGGGAGAGGGAGGGGTGAGCTATGAGAGGGCGAGGGAGGGGCATGGACATATATATACTAACAAACGTAAGGTAGATAGCTAATGGGAAGCAGCCGCTTGGCACAGGGATATCAGCTCGGTGCTTTGTGACTGCCTGGAGGGGTGGGATAGGGAGGGAAGGAAGGAGGGAGACGCAAGAGGGAAGAAATATGTGAACGTCTGTATATATATAACTGATTCACTTTGTTATAAAGTAGAAACTGACACACCATTGTAGAGCAATTTTAACCCAATAAAGATGTTAAAAAAAAAAAAAAAGAAAAATAAATGGACAGACCTTCTCGCAAAATATGTCCTTAATGAACCCATGCTAACGTTTGGCCAGTGTCTCTTAATTGTTGCTAAATGCTTACAATTGCTTAAGTAACTGTTCTAGAATCTGGCGCAGAATTTGATACTTCTGTCACCCATGTACTATTTAGTCTATGGAGAGGAATTCCATGTGAAAAGATACCAGCAAAAAGCATTCTTCAAAACCTAGAATGTGGATATTCTACAGCAAATGGCTTGGCTTCCCCCAACAAATGGGTGGCACGGAAAAAGGCAGAGGGGGAGAGAATAAATGTTTTAAAAACAAAAAGATGCATTTCAGCAATGTGCTCGTCTCTGTGCTCCCAGTTTGGAATACAGATAAAATGAAGAAAGGCTCTTACTGTACACAGTTCTTTTATTCCTCATGGAAATCTTTCATCTTATAGAAAATCAGAATTTCATCTTGAAAGCTTTCCAACATTTTTTGGCCACCCATCTTCCATTAAGATTGGGACCTTGCACTACGGAGGTAAGTATATCCCCTGTAAACTTAAAATTTTTATTTTAAAAAAATAAGCCTAACCTGAACCTAAAGAGAGATCAAAAAAGCCTAAATTAAAGACATTCTGCAAAAGAGTTAACCTGCTCTCTTCAGAAGTGTCAACGTCCTTCATTAACCAGGAAAGATTCAGGAGTTATTCCAGATTAAAAGACAGGACAGCTGAAGGATAACTTGGACATTATTCTTACAATTGGCAGTATCTGAATAAGTCTCCAGAGAGACAATAGTATTAGATCCATGTTTGATCACTGCACTGTGGTTACATAACACAAGGCCTCGTTTTAGTGTACTATTCCTACTGCTCTTATCTGTGCAAGTTTTGAACGTGTTGTATCTGTGCAAGTTTTGAACGTGTTGCAGGGAAGCACTGTTGCATACTTCTGTAGGATTCAATTGTCTACATTACATCTGAAAAATGTATCCCTTCCAACCTTGCAGTCTCCCATGCCTTCCCAGAGTTCTCCATTCAGAATTTACATTTGTGTGCAACGATTCTCATTCAACTAAATATTTTTTGGGAATGAAGCACAGCTCCATCTCCCATCATAGCAGCCTGATTTATTTTCAAGACAACCTAGTATCAACTTCAGAACACAGTGATGTATGAATGGCATAAACCAGGAACACCCTTTTTCAGAAGTGGGCAAAACCTTGCTCTCGGACTGGGCAGCAGAAGGAAGTTCTCCAGATGAGCTTGGAAAGCAGTGATACTCAAAGCGTGGTTTTCAGACCAGGCACACTAGCAACCTCCAGCACTGATACACAGGCAGATTCCTGGAATCCACTCCAGGCCCACTGAATCAGAATCTCTAGGGGTTTGGCTGGAAAATGCACATTTTAAATACACAGCCCAGGTGCTCATCATTCAGTACTGAACAAATAATTATTAGTATCATCTGTGCACCAGATGCCATTCAAGGTCCTAAAGATAAAAGTGTATAAGCAAAGAGGACGCAAAATGGTACAGACACTTTGGAACACAGTTTGGTGGTTTCTTATAAAACTAAACATACTCTTACCAGACGATCCAGCAATCTCATTCCTTAATATTTACCCAAAGGAGATGAAAACGTACATCCACGTGGATGCTTGCAGCAGCTTTATTCATAATTGCCAAGACCTGAAAGCAACTAAGATGTCCCTCAGGAGGTGAATGGATAAATAAACTGTAAAGCATCCGGACAATGGAATATTACTCAGCACTGAAAAGAAATGAGCTATCAAGCCAGGAAAAGACATGGAGGAACATTAATGCATATTCCTAAGCGAAGAAACCCATCTGTAGAAGATACACACTGTATGATTCCAACTAGATGACATTCTGGAAAAGGCAAAACTATGGAGACAGTGAAGAGCTCAGTGGTTGCCAGGGGTTTGAGGGGGAAGAGGGATGAATTGGTGGAGCCCAGAGAATTTTTAGGGCAGTGAAATTACTCTATATGATGCTGTAATGGTGGATACGTGTCATTACACATTTGTCCTAGGTATAATACAAGGTATAATAGCAAGGTGAACCCAACGTAAACTATGGACTTGGGTGATAATTTTTTAAAAAAGAGCATATCATTGGATGCACACACAAAATTAAAAAACAAAATCCCACTTATCTTTGCATTCATGGAGCTTAGAGTGGCAGTGAAGCTTGCGAACAAATATCCTAAGGGATGGGTGGGAATTCAACTGGGGCTTTGATGACCCAGCCACAGAAACACCTCCCAAACAGAAGTAATGCTACAGCTGCAAAACTGATGCAAAAACCTCAGAGTCAAGGTTTCCTGTTCTTTTTTTTTGCAGTATGGGCCTCTCACTGTTGTGGCCTCTCCCGTTGCCGAGCACAGGCTCCGGATGTGCAGGCTCAGCGGCCATGGCTCACGGGCCCAGCCGCTCCACGGCATGTGGGATCCTCCCGGACTGGGGCACGAACCCGTGTCCCCTGCATCGGCAGGCGGACTCTCAACCACTGCGCCACCAGGGAAGCCCTCCTGTTCTTTTTTTTAAATGAACTTTTAATTTTGGAATACATTTATATTTATGGGAAAGTTACAAAGATAGTGCAGCGTGTACTTGTCACCCATTTCTCTAGTGTCAGCACCTTACATAGCTATGGTGCATTTGTTACAACTAAAAAGCCAACACTGTATATTCGTGCTAACTAAATTCTGTACATTATTGGGATTTCACTAATTCTGTCTTTTTTTTTTTTTTTTGCATTACGCGGGCCTCTCACTATTGTGGCCTCTCCCGTTGCTGAGCACAGGCTCCGGATGCGCAGGCTCAGCGGCCATGGCTCACGGGCCCAGCCACTCCACAGCATGTGGGATCTTCCCGGACCGGGGCATGAACCCATGTCCCCTGCATCGGCAGGCGGACTCTCAACCACTGCGCCACCAGGGAAGCCCTAATTCCATATTTCTGTCCTTAGTCTCCTCTGCTCTGTGACCATTTCTCTAACTTTCCTTGTTTTTCATACTTTTGACAGACTTGAGAAGTAATGGGCAGGTATCGTGTAAAACTTTTTATTTTGAGTTTTCCTGAAGTTTTTCTCATCATTAGACAGGGTTTAAGGGCTTCGGGGTGAAGACCACAGAGGTGAAGGGTCTTTCTGGTCACTTCATACCATGGGGAACAGAATAGCAACCTGACTTATCACTGGTAATGACCTTGATCTTGTACTTGACCTTGACTATCTAGCCAAGGTAATGCTTGGGCTATTCTTGTTGATGTCAGGGTGGCCAGAGGATGGTAGGAATGCCCAGGGAACGATGTAGGTTGAAGGGCCAACAGGACATCCAGATGGAATCAGTGGTAATGGAGGTTCGTCTTTCAGGGGAAAGATCTGTGACAGATACACACTCTACTCACCTCCCAAGTGTCATGCAGACGACGGAAGGGGCATCAACACCTGGTCATCATTCTCCAAGCAACTCATTATCTTCATTTTGCTCCACCATCCTCATGGCAGTGTTTTATTTCATCCAAGGATAAAACGCCTCATTGATCAAACACCTTTCAGAATGTAGAATGACACTGCTCCCTCACAATATCAACACCTTGCTTTAAACTGAAAAATGGAATCCCATATTTTGGTAGACAATAGGTCCAATCTGGATTTTGGATCAGACCATGAGGATTAGGGATTGGTTTTTACAAGTTTCATTATATACTGCACATTTTTCCATCAATATATCTGAATCTGCTGGTCCAGTACTTCTGCAGGAATATATCCGATATATGCATAATCCATACATAATATGCTGATAATGAAATGATTTGCCAGGGCTCGGCATATGAATATTTTGGGTGGCAACTTTAAAATAGGTGCGGAAGTATGCTTTTCAAAACTATTTAAAAATAGTGGGTACTACCCTAACAAACGTAAGGTAGATACCTAGTGGGAAGTAGCCGCATAGAACAGGGATATCAGCTTGGTGCTTTGTGACCACCTAGAGGGGTGGGATACGGAAGGTGGGAGGGAGACGCAAGAGGGAAGGGATATGGGGATATATGTATATATATAACTGATTCACTTTGTTATACAGCAGAAACTAACACACCATTGTAAAGCAATTATACCCCAATAAAGATGTTAAAAAAAATAGTGGGTACTAGAGGAAAACTTCTGAAGAAGTGTGTTTGGTTCACCATTCACGTTTAACATTTGAGTTTGTATGGAGCTGATTACAGATTAAAGATAAGTGTATAAAGAGATGAAGATGGGATACCAAGGGTGAGCATAAATTGGAATAAAATTGGAGGCAATTGAGAGAAAAGCATGGGAAAGCATCCAGTAGAATTAACAGCTTACTTTCCTGCATGTAGTGAAACCTATTTTTATCATCGCATATATGTGGAATCTAGAAAAATGGTACAGGTGAGCCAGTTTGCATGGCAGAAATAGAGACACAGATGTAGAGAACAAACGTATGGACACCAAGGGGGTAAAGCAGGGCTGGGGGGAGGGTGGTGGGATGAATGGGAGGTTGGGATTGACATATATACAGTAATATGTATTAAATGGATAACTAATAAGAACCTGCTGTATAAAAACAACAACGAAACACTGGGACAAAGCAAGAGAATGGCATGGACATATATACACTACCAAACGTAAAATAGATAGCTAGTGGGAAGCAGCCACCTAGAGGGGTGGGATAGGGAGGGTGGGAGGGAGGGAGATGCAAGAGGGAAGAGATATGGGAACATAGGTATATGTATAACTGATTCACTTTGTTATAAAGCAGAAACTAACACACCATTGTAAAGCAATTATACTCCAATAAAGACATAAAAAAAAATAATAAAAAAAAAGGTAAAACACTTCAACTTCATAAAAACTAAAAAGAAATACAAGCTTGTACATTTTCCAAATCGTGTTTTAGATAAAGCAGATATATATTTTCATATGTAATAATGTCCCTTCTTTACAGACAAAGCTGTATTTAAACAATAATGCACAGGATTAACACCACAACACATTTTGTATACAGTGAAACTAAACTGCTCAGTGGTCTTCCAGGGCCACATCACTGGGATTTAACCACTCCACAGAGGAGCCGAGCAGAGTCTGAAGTTCATTTGATAATTCAACCAAATCTAGTAGCTCTCTGCTTTCAGGATTAAAGGCTTCCAGGTCTTTGGGGCAAGAGACCAAGAGACTTGCAGAAACCTGCCTGTAAAACTCTGACTCTGTGACTGTGACAATTTCAATATTGGGAAAATTGCAGCGGAATACACAGGAGGACATTTTCAATTTTTTAAGCACATCTGAAAGCAATAACCAGTTTCGTGGCCTACAAAATAAAATAGAAAGTGGTTCAAGTTTCTGGCAAAAATTACTGACTACTATCCTGAATAAACCCATCTACAGCCATAACAAGAGCCAATAGCTTTTTCTAACCATACCCATCATTGACCAATGCTCTCTTATCAAAGTAAGGGAAAGTATTTACTTCTAGTATGAGTAACTCAGAACTCATCTGGTTTTAAGAGAACATCTAGAGAAGACCATCTGATTTTTAGAAAGCAGAAGGAACATCTTAATGAGATTCATCAAATGTGCTTTTCACTGCTCTCACTGCTAACAAACAGGTTAATTCCTATTCACTCAGCTCTGATCACAATTCAAGTTATAACTCTCTATGTGTTCCACTATATTCACTGAGGGAAGTCTGTATCCCAACCCAAGAGGACTGATTACAAACACCTTTTCTGATCCCTCCTGCTACCCCCACAATAGAACACATTTTAAACACACATTATGCCACACCTCTTTTTACACAGGCCACACCCTAATTTCATCTCTTTTGGGATTGATGGTTTTTAGAAGCACACTGTGACATTCCTTACATGCACAGTGCAACACAATTTTATGTTTTCTGTTACTATAAAATTTCATTGTTTTAATGGCATATATACTTTTATTTATTAAGTACCTTTGTTTACACAGCAAAGGATTTATCTCTTATGTGTATACGATATATAAAAGCCCATGAATAAATAATTTTTCTAATTCTACACGAGAGGGCAGATTATCAATACACTGTTACACACTTCATGTGCCTAAGAAGTCCCCTATGTTGGGAGCTCCTAGGACTCTTTCCCAAAGATTTCGTGACCGAAGTCTCCAAGGGAGCAACTATTCTGTGAAATTCCACTGAATGACAACTTCAACATTTTCGGCCCAGGGTCTTATTTGCCTTGGTGGTGTTCTATTGAGGATAGTTTATACTGTGCTATGAATCTGATCCCCACTGTGTATAATTAATCTTTTCCAGAAATTTTCATTAAGTGAGGTTCATGGAGAATTAGAAATCATTCACCCACCCTCATCTGCTTAAAAGGGGTTTTAGGTCGTGCTTCCCCAAGAAAACTACTGCAAGCTATTTTTCAACTACATGATATATACATCCTTACCCCTGAGCAACAGACACTTGGATGTTATAACAAGGTAAGAGAGGATTATCTGAAATTTCAAATTCAAACACATCGTTGAAAGCTTTATCCTCATCATCCTCATCCTCTGGTCCTGGAGGATTTGTCAAAACGTTAAATCCAGCCTTTTGATCTGGTTCTAATGCAGGTAAAAAGAAAGAAAGGAGTCAGTAGGCTCTACCAGATTTCAGCTCTCAATAATTAAATTATTCTAAATAAAAACAGATAATTTCCTAACGATACCTGCTTACAGTACCCATCACCCATCATCCCCTCACCCATACCAGAGAGAAATATTCTGTAACTCATTCACTTCTCACTGAAAGAAAAATGTGGAGAAAAAATGTTTCTCACCACATACAGAGCTTCCGTAGAACTCCAAAGGGTCACCAAGTTTATCATCATTGTGACATTGTAGGTCCTTTAAATAATCTAGAGATGACAAAATAAAAGGGTTTTTTAAAAAAATGTTAAAATAAATGATTTCAGTAGAGTTGCATGATACATAGTCAACATACAAAAATAAGTTGCAATTTTATATACTAACAATAAACAATTCAAAAAGGAAATAAAACAATCTCATAGTAGCATTGAAAAAATACTTAAGAATAAACTTAATAACAAAGGGACATCTAAAAAAAAATGGTTCTGAAGAACCTAGGGGTAAGACAGGAATAAAGACACAGACCTACTAGAGAATGGACTTGAGGATATGGGGACGGGGAAGGGTAAGCTATGACAAAGTTAGAGAGTGGCATGGACAAATATACACTATGAAACGTAAAATAGATAGCTAGTGGGAAGCAGCCGCATAGCACAGAGAGATCAGCTCAGTGCTTTGTGACCACCTAGAAGGGTGAGATAGGGAGGATAGGAGGGAGTGAGATGCAAGAGGGAAGAGATATGGGAACATATGTATATGTATAACTGATTCACTTTGTTATAAAGCAGAAACTAACACAACACTGTAAAGTTATTATACTCCAATAAAGATGTAAAACAAAAACCAAAGGGACAAAGACCTGTACACTAAAATCTACAAAACTTAGCTAAAAGGAATCTAAGAAGATTCAGATAAATGGAAAGATATCCCATGTTCATAGATTAAGCAGACTTTATTGTTAAAATGTCCGTACTACCCAATGCAGTCTACAGATTTAAGGCAATCTTTCTCAAAATCGCAGCCTTTTATTTTTTATTTTTTGCAAAATTAGAAAAGTCTACCCTAAAATTCACGTGGAATCTCGAGGGATTCTGAATAGCCTAAGTAATCTTGAAAAAGAACAAAGTTGGTGGCCTCACACTGCCTGATTTCAAAACACACAACAAACAAAGTAATCAAAACAATACAGCAGTGGCATAAAGACAATACACTGTCAAATAATCTTAGACAAGAGTGCCAAGGCTACATGTGGAGAAAGTCTCTTCAACAAAGGGTGCTGGGGGAACTCCCTGACGGTCTAGTGGTTAGGACTTCGTGATTTCACTGCGGTGCCCGATTCAATCCATCGTCAGGGAACTAAGATCCCAGGAGCCATGTGGTGTGGCCAAGAAAACAAAACAACAGCAACAAAAAAATGATGCTGGGAAAAGAATGAAGCTGGATCCTTCCTTACCTTACACCAAATGCAAAGATTAACTCAAAATGGATATAATAAGACCTAATGCCATAAAAACATAGGAGGAAAGGTTCAGGAAATTGAATTTGACAAACATTTCTTGGATATGACACGAAAACACAGGCAACAAGAGCAAAATCAGATAAATCTGACTACATCAAACTAAAAAATTTCTCTGTATCAAAGGAAATACAGTGAAAAGACAATCTACAGAATGGGAGAAAATACTGCAAGTCTGATAGGGGTTTATAGCCAGAATATCAAAGGAACTCCTGCAAGTCAACAAAAAACAAATAATCTAATATTAAAATGGGCAAAGAACCTGAATAAACATTTCTCCAAAGAATATCTATAAACGGCCAATAAGCACATTTTCATTAATTAGCAAATAAAAACTATAGTAAGATACCACCTCACATCAATTGGAACAAAAAACCGTGAGTGACAGTGAGGATCTAGAGAAATTAGAAGTGTTGCAAATTACCATCTAATTTTTAATTTAAAACATTTGTTAGACTTCGTCATTCCTATTCTTTGAAGTTACCTACCTGCCAGAAACATTTCCATAAGTTTGCTGTGAGTCATACTCATGATGGTTCTACCGGAACACGTAGCCAAAGTGGGGTCAGCACCATAGGAGAGAAGCAGGCGAACAATATCCAAGAAATCACTCTCAACTGCATCATGAAGAGGCCTAGGAAGAGATGTGCAGTGGGATTAACCTTGTGTACACATACTTGCTTCTGGAGTAGTTTCATTTAACATTAAGCAAAATACGGTGTATGTACTATGTGTGATAAACCTCCTACATGGAATATTTCACCAAGAAAGTATGTACTTTCAAACCATTCTACACAAAGGGAAACTGAGGCATGATAACTGACCCAAGATGAAATGATAAATTACTGTTAGTTCTGTATCAGTCATTTATAAGACAGGTGAACAAACAATTTCAGAAATAATTCTCAAATGAAAATCTATTTTAGTCCAAGACAAAGATGAAAATATTTTGAAGGAATTTAACTAATGACAGACTGTATAAAGATAAATCAGACAGAAAAAAATCCCATCGTTATGGAAGCCAAAAGAAGTATCAATTGTTACACAATTTTTTAAAATACCTACTCTGTTTTAAAAAGAACCAGGGTATCAATTTCAGTGATCAGTGAAAATTTCTCTTGGAAGCTGGGCTCTAGGAACTTATAGACATTAATGATAAACTCTCTGCCTCAGAATGTCAGTGACTGGTGGAGAGAGAAGAAACAGGGCCCAGAGTCAGCCCAGAGCCAGAGTCATTATGGTGAGTTCTCATGAGGATACAGAGTCCTCCACCCATTTGCACTAGGGGATGAAACATTGCCTGCATTCCAAACCTGAATGAGTAGTATTTTGAAACTATAAAATACCACAAACATTTCAATTTTGCTTATTTTCTAACTGTGAGGAGAGCCCTAGTACATTGCCTCTTGGTAGCATTTCATGTACACAAGCACAAACTTGATCCTCAGGCCGAAAAATTGTGATCATGTTGGTGATGGGGCCAGGTCTGAGGATGTGGGTTATGACATCAGGTTGTAAACAAAGCCAACACAGGTCTGTACTCTGTACTGTTGGGACTTGAAGATCATATATATTTTGAACACAGTGATTTAAAGAAATGATTAAAGAGCTCAGTGTCTTAAAACTTAGCACTACTATTTATTCATATAACCCTTGATTATTTCAGGGACTAACCTACGGGGGCATTGTACGACTGACCAATGTTTTATGCCTTGACTCTAATAAGCCATCTGAGGAGAAGAAATAAACACACAGAAAATTAAGAAGAAACAATAGTGCAAATTGCCAATAACGTGCAAGAGGAGGCCCCAAAACAAAGGCTGGTACTGAAAGTTGGAGTAGGAGCTTGCAATCACTGAGAACAGGCATAAAGTGTGGAGAAGGCTTATGGAGGCCAAGCAGACCTCATGGAGCAGAAAGTTTCCTCTGCTGGACACAGTGGAAAGCTACGTAAATTCGGGAAAAAAAAAAAAAGTGGTCAAAATAATGTCTCGTGCCCTGAACTGAACTGTATCTTACTTTTTATTGGTTTTGAACAGTGAAATAATTTAGTTACTGACTTCTGGAAAGAGAAAAACAAAGACCAAGAACTAAAGTGGAAATGATCAAGGTTTTTAAAAACAACAGGAAACAATAATATTATAAAATCAGAACAACAAAATTAGAGTCCATCACTGAAGCATCCCTAACTGGCCTGAACAAGCACACGTTTGCACACATGAACACACAAATACACACACTTATCAACTTAAGAACCATAATCAATCCTATGAGGGTAACTACTTACATAATGCTATTTCTTTCAATTTTTGAATTTTATTATATTATTTATACAGCAAGTCCTTATTACTTATCCATTTTATACATATTAGTGTATACATGTCAATTCCAGTCTCCCAATTCATCCCACCACCACCCCCATCCCCCACGCTGCTTTCCTACCTTGGTGTCCATGTTTGTTCTCTACATCTGTGTCTCAATTTCTGCCCTACAAACCAGTTCATATGTACCATTTTTCTAGGTTCCACATATATGCATTAATATATGATATTTTTCTCTTTCTGACTTACTTCACTCTGTATGACAGGGGCTAGATCCATCCACGTCTCTACAAATAACTCAATTTTGTTCATTTTTATGGCTGAGTAATGTTCCATTGGATATATGAACCAAATCTTCTTCACCCATTCATCTGTCGATGGGCATTTAGGATGCTTCCAGGTCCTGGCTATTGTAAATAGTGCTGCAATGAACACTGGGTTGCATGTGTCTTTTTGAATTATGGTTCTCTCTGGGTATATGCCCAGTAGTGGGATTACTGGGTCATATGGTTAATTCTATTTTTGGTTTTTTAAGGAACCTCCATACTGTTCTCCATAGTGGCTGTATCAACTTACATTTCCACCAACAGTGCAAGAGTGTTCCCTTTTCTCCACACCGTCTCCAGCATTTATTGTTTGTAGATTTTTTGATGGTGGCCATTCTCACTGGTGTGAGATGACATTTCATTGAAGTTTTGATTTGCATTTCTCTGATGATTAGTGATGTTGAGCATCCTTTCATGTATTCGTTGGCAATCTGTATATCTTCTTTGGAGAAATGTCTATTTAGGTCTTCTGTCCATTTTTGGATTGAGTTGTTTATTTTTGTCATATTGAGATGCATGAGCCGCTTGTAAATTTTGGAGATTAATCCTTTGTCAGTGGCTTCACTTGCAAATATTTTCTCCCATTCCAAGGGTTGTCCTTTTGTCTTGTTTATGGTTTCCTTTGCTGTGCAAAAACTTAAGTTTCATTAGGTCCCATTTGTTTATTTTTGTTTTTATTTGCATTACTCTAGGAGGTTGATCAAAAAAGATCCTACTGTGATTCATGTCAAAGATTTTCTTAAATGTTTTCCTCTAAGAGATTTATACTGTCCGGTCTTACATCTAGGTCTCTAATCCATTTTGAGTTTATTTTTGTGTATAGTGTTAGGGAGTGTTCTAATTTCATTCTTTTACATGTAGCTGTCCAGTTTTTTCCCAGCACCACTTATTGATGAGACTGTCTTTTCTCCACTGTATATCCTTGCCTCTGCTGTCATGGATTAGGTGCGTGGTTTATCTCTGGGCTTCCTATCCTGTTCCATTGATCTATCTTTCTGTTTTTGTGCCAGTACCATTCTGTCTTGATTACTGTAGCTTTGTAGTATAATCTGAAGTCAGGGAGTCTGATTCCTCCAGCTCCGTTTTTTTCTCTCAAGACTGTTTTGGCTATTCGGGGTCATTTGGTCTCCATACAAATTTTAAGATTTTTTGTTCTAGTTCTGTAAAAAATGCCATTGGTAATTTAATAGGAATTGTTTGCATTGAATCTGTAGATTGCTTTGGGCAGTATAGTCATTTTCAACAATATTGATTCTTCCAATCCAAGAACATGGTATATCTCCATCTGTTTGTATCATCTTTAATTTCTTCCATCAGTGTCTTATACTTTTCTGCATACAGGTCTTTTGTCTCCCTAGGTAGGTTTATTCCTAGGTATTTTATTATTTTTGTTGCAATGGTAAATGGGAGTGTTTCTTTAATTTCTCTTTCAGATTTTTCATCATTAGTATATAAGAATGCAAGAGACTTCTGTGCATTAATTTTGTATCCTGCTACTTTACCAAATGCACTGATTAGCTCTAGTAGTTTTCTGGTAGCATCTTTAGGATTCTCTATGTATAGTATCATGTCATCTGCAAACAGTGACAGCTTTACTTCTTTTCCGATTTGGATTCCTTTTATTTCTTTTTCTTCTCTGATTTCTGTGGCTAGGACTTCCAACACCATGTTGAATAATAGTGGCTAGAGTGGACATCCTTATAATGTTCCTGATCTTAGAGAAAATGCTTTCAGTTTTTCACCATTGAGAATGATGTTGGCTGTGGGTTTGTCATATATGGCCTTTATTATGTTGAGGTAGGTTTCCTCTATGCCCACTTTCTGTAGTTTTCATCATAAATGGGTGTTGAATTTTGTCAAAAGCTTTTTCTGCATCTACTGAGATGATCATATGGCTTTTATTCTTCAGTTTGTTAATATGGTGTATCACATTGATTGATTTGTGTATATTGAAGAATCCTTGCATCCCTGGGATGAATCCCACTTGATCATGGTGTATGATTCTTTTAATGTGTTGTTGGATTCTGTTTGCTAGTATTTTGTTGAGGATTTTTGCGTCTATATTCAGTGATATTGGTCTATAATTTGCTTTTTTTGTATCATCTTTGTCTAGTTTTGGTATCAGGGTGATGGTGGCCTCACAGAATGAGTTTGGGAGTGTTCCTTCCTCTGCAAATTTTTGAAAGAGTTTGAGAACGATGGGTGTTAGCTCTTCTCTAAATGTTTGATAGAATTCCCCTGTGATGGTGTCTGGTCCTAGACTTTTGTTTGTTGGAAGTTTTTAGTCTTTATTTATTTATTTATTTTGTGGTACACAGGCCTCTCTCACTGTTGTGGCCTCTCCTGTTGCAGAGCACAGGCTCTGAGCACGCAGGCTCAGTGGCCACGGCTCACGGGCCCAGCCGCTCCGTGGTACATGGGATCTTCCTGTACCGGGGCATGAACCCGTGTCCCCTGCATTGGCAGGTGGACTCTCAACCACTACGCCACCAGGGAAGCCCCTGTTGGAAGTTTTTAAATCACCGTTTCAATTTCATTACTTGTGACTGGTCTGTTCATATTTTCTATTTCTTCCTGGTTCAGTTTTTAAGGTTATACCTTTCTAAGAATTTGTCCATTCCTTCCAGATTGTCCATTATATTGGCACACAGTTGCTTGTAGCAGTCTCTTAGAATCCTTTGTATTTCTGTAGTACCTGTTGTATCTACTCATTTTTCATTTCTAATTTTATTGATTTGAGTCCTCTCCCTCTTTTTCTTGATGAGTCTGGCTAATGGTTTATCAATTTTGTTTATCTTCTCAAAGAACCAGCTGTTAGTTTTATTGATGTTTGCTATTATTTTCTTCATTTCTATTTCATTTATTTCTGCTCTGATCTTTATGATTTCTTTCCTTCCACTAACTTTAGGTTTTCTTTGTTCTTCTTTCTACAGTTCCTTTATGTGTAAGGTTAGATTGTTAATTTGAGATGTTTGTTGTTTCTTGAGGTAGTGTTATATTGCTACAAACTTCCCCCTTAGAACTGCTTTTGCTGCATCCCACAGGTTTTGGATCATCGTGTTTTCATTGTCATTTGTCTCTAGGTATTTTTTGATTTTCTCTTTGAGTTCTTCAGTGATCTCTTGGTTATTTAGTAACGTATTGTTTAGCCTCCATGTGTTTGTGTTTTTGACTTTTTTTCCCTGTAATTCATTTCTAATCTCATAGCCTTGTGGTCAGAAAAGATGCTTGATATGATTTCAATTTTCTTAAATTTACTGAGACTTGATTCGTGACCCAAGATGTGATCTATCCTGGAGAATGTTCCATGCGCACTTGAGAATAAAGCGTAATCTGCTGTTTTTGGATGGAATATCCTATAAATATCAATTAATTCTATTTGGTCTATTGTGTCATTTAAAGCTTGTTTCCTTATTAATTTTCTGTTTGGATGATCTGTCCATTGGTGTGAGGTGTTAAAGTCCCCCACTATGATTGTGTTACTGTCGATTTCCTCTTTTACAGCTGTTAGCAGCTGCCTTATGTATTGAGGTACTCCTGTGTTGGATGCATATATATTTATAATTGTTATATCTTCTTCTTGGATTGATCCCTTGATCATTATGTAGTGTCCTTCCTTGTCTCTTTTTTAAAAATTTATTTTTAAATTTACTTATTTATTTTGGGCTGTGTTGGGTCTTCGTTTCTGTGTGAAGGCTTTCTCTAGCTGTGGCAAAGTGGGGGCCACTATTCATAGCGGTGCACGGGCCTCTCACTATTGGGGCCTCTCTTGTTGCGGAGCACAGGCTCCAGATGCGCAGGCTCAGTAGTTGTGGCTCACGGGCCCAGTTGCTCCGCAGCATGTGGGATCTTCCCAGACCAGGGCTCGAACCCGTGTCCCCTGCATTAGCAGGCAGATTCTCAACCACTGCGCCACCAGGGAAGCCCCTTGTCTCTTTTAACATTTGTTATTTTAAAGTCTATTTTTCCTGATATGAGTATTGCTACTCCAGCTTTCTTTTGATTTCCATTTGCATGGAATATCATTTCCATCCCCTCACTTTCAGTCTGTATGTGTCCCTAGCTCTGAAGTGAGTCTCTTGTAGACAGCATATATATTGGTCTTGTTTTTGTATCCATTCAGCAAGCCTGTGTCTTTTGGTTGGAGCATTTAATCCATTCACATTTAAGGTAATTATCGATATTACCATTTTCTTAATTGTTTTGGGTTTGTTTTTGTAGGTCCTTGTCTTCTCTTGTGTTTCCCACTTAGAGAAGTTCCTTTAGCATTTGTTGTAGAGCTGGTTTGGTGGTGCTGAATTCTCTTAGCTTTGCTTGTCTGTAAAGCTTTTGATTTCTCCATCAAATCTGAATGAGATCCTTGCCGGGTAGAGTAATCTTGGTTGTAGGTTCTTCCCTTTCATCACTTTAAATATGTCACGCCATTCTCTTCTAGATTGTAGAGTTTCTGCTGAGAAATCAGTCGTTAAGCTTATGGGAGTTTCCTTGTATGTTATTTGTTGTTTTCCCCTTGCTGCTTTCAATACTTTTTCTTTGTCTTTAATTTTTGCCCACTTGATTACTATGTGCCTCGGCATGTTTCTCCTTGGGTTTATCCTGTATGGGACTCTCTGTTTCCTGGACTTGGGTGGCTATTTCCTTTCCCATGTTAGGGAAGTTTTCGACTATGATCTCTTCAAATATCTTCCTGGGTCCTTTCTCTCTTTGCCTTCTGGGACCCCTATAATGAGAATGTTGGTGCATTTAATGTTGCCCCAGAGGTCTCTTAGGCTGTCTTCATTTCTTTTCATTCTTTTTTCCTTTATTTTGTTCCACAGCAGTGAATTCCACCATTCTGTCTTCCAGGTCACTTATCTGTTCTTCTGCCTCAGTTATTCTGCTATTGATTCCTTCTAGTGTAGTTTTCATTTCAGTTATTGTATTGTTCATCTCTGTTTGTTTGTTCTTTAATTCTTCTAGGTCTTTGTTAAACATTTCTTGTATCTTCTCAATCTTTGCCTCTATTCTTTCTCCAAGGTCCTGGATCATCTTCACTACCATTATTCTGAATTCTTTTTCTGGAAGGCTGCCTATCTCCACTTCATTTAGTTGTTTTTCTGGGGTTTCATCTTGTTCCTTCATCTGGTACATAGCCCTCTGCCTTTTCATCTTGCCTATCTTTCTGTGGATGTGGTTTTTGTTCCACAGGCTGCAGGATTGTAGTTCTTCTTGCTTCTTCTGTCTGCCCTCTGGTGGATGAGGCCATGTAAGAGGCTTGTCGAACCCTTTTTATTAACACCTTCTTAGGTACAAATTTTCAAATAATTTCTCCCGTTGTTTTCCCTCTTATTGAATGTATCCTTTGACAGGTAGAAATTTATATATAATCCCATTTATCTGTTTTTGCTTTTACTGCTTCTGCTCTTGATGTCATATCCAACAAATCAATACTAAGTCAAATGTCATAAAGCTTTATCCCTAGTTTTCCTCTAGCGGTTTTATAGTTTTACGTCTTACATTTACATACTTAATCCATCATAAGTTAACTTTTGTATATGGAGTAAGGTAGGGTTTCAACTTCACTGCTTTGCATGCGGACATGTAGGTTTACTTGCAACTGTGGATGAAGAAATTTATCCATCCCATGAGCAATCTGGCCACACCTGCAGAACCTCATTTGACTATATACACAATGGTTTATTTCTCTATTTTATTCCATTGGACAATATGGCTGTCTTTATGCTACTCACATGCCACTTTTATTAGTGTAGCTTTGTGCTAAATTTTGAAATCAGGACAAATCAAGATAAAAAAAACAAACCTTGCCTTTTAAAACAGATTTTTAAAATTATTCAGGGTTCCTTGAAATTCAATATGAATTGTAAGATGGATTTTTCTCTCTCTGCAATAAATACTGTTAGTACTTTCATAAGACTGCATTAAAATCATAGAACTGAGTAACATTGACAAGGCAGAGGCATCAGAAGCCTTAGGCCATCATTCCCCAACCAAGAGACACTAACTTAACAATATACAGACTAAATTGTCTTTATGATAATACCAGAAACTGGTTAAGAAGCTGTAGCAACCCAAGCAAGTGCAAAATCAAGAAGAGCTGCAATGAAGCAGGTAAAAATATTTGTTCCATTTACATGTGAGGGGACTCCCACCCCCTACACTTAGCACAATGCAGGAACAATCAGGAAAAAGTTCTCAGCTTCTTCCTAGAGAGGGAAAGGCAAGAATGGAATGTGTAGCAAATGTTCTAGCATTGCAGTGGGTCTACCTGAGGGGCTGACTGAGGGATTGAGTCTATATGCCTGACTCAGAACACTGAAGTGAACACAGCAGAGGTATTCTTTGGATGCTGTATTAGTCTGTTCAGGCTACTGTAAATTAATAAAGCAAAATGGATGGCTTAAATAAGATAAATTTATTTCTTACAGCTCTGGAAGTTGGCAAGTACAAGATTAAGATTCCTAGTGATTGACTCACCTCCTGATTTGCAGGTGGCTACCTTCTCACTGTGTTCTCATATGATAGAAAGAAAAAGAGATTCCTCTTTTAATAAGGTCACAGACCTATTGTATTAGGGTCCTACTCTTATGACCTCAGTTCCTTTTATTCATGTCATATTGTTTTTTTCTTCATGGTTACCATGTGAATTATTTACCTCAATTTATACTATATGAAAAATGGATGAAATGAGCTAGTTGTTTGAAAAGATCAACAAGACTGTCAAACCTTTAACAAGACTCAAATAACATCAGAAATGAAAGAGGAAATGTTACAATTGATGCTATAGAAATAAAAAGAAATAATTTCCTCTCTAATTATTTAATATAAACAGTTAAATTTCCACAAATTGGATAACCTGGAAAAAAAGATAAGTTCCTAGAAACATGAAACACTTCAAAGCTGAATCGTGAAGGAACAGGAAATCTGAACGAGTAATGAGTAAGTAATCAAAAGTTTCACAACAAAGAAAACCCCAGGGTCAAATGACTTCACTGGTAAATACCAAACATTTAAAGTCAAATTAACAACATACCCCCCAACTCCTTCTAAAAAAATGGAAAGTGGGATCACTTCCAAATTTCATGGCCCAGCTTTGCAGGATCAGGAGAATGCATACAAGCTTAAGAATTCTGCCTCAAGAAAGCGCTAGAAGCATGGATCAGGTATAGCCTATCTATACAAGGTCTAAGAAAGCCTCAGAATCTGTAGCAGGACTGACTTAAAAGTATTTCCACCCTGAAGGAAATTAGCTAAAAAGTGGAGGAGGTGACTGTGCCGACATGAAAACCGCAACACAAAATTCCAAGGAACTTGAAAACTCAAGGAAACATAAAATCACCAAAGGATTTCAATAATCTTCCAGTAACCAACCCAAAGACACAGACATCTATATTTACTAATTAAAGAATTCAAATGAGCTATTTAAGGAAACTCAATAAGCTACAAGAAAATACAGAAAAACAATTCAATGAAATAAAACAAAACACAATCCAAATGTGAAATTTAACAGAGACAGAAATCATAAAAAGAGTCATAGGGAAATTCTGGATCTGAAGAATTCAATAAATGAAATGAAAAATGCAACAGACAGCACCAATATCAGAACAGACCAAACAGAATACAGAATCAGTGAGATAGAGTCAATGAAAGGAAAAGAGTGAATAACACCTACATGATCTAAGAGATACCATAAAGCTAACAACAACAACAACAACCAAATCACTGAAAATCCAAAAGGAAAAGAGAGGGGGAAGGGAACACAAAGTTTAATACTGAATCACCATGCTGTATACCTGAAACTAATATAATATTGTAAATCAACTATAATTCAATGAATGAATGAATGGAAGGCCAAGAACTTCCCAAAACTGGGGAGAGACTTGGAATCCAAAAATCATGAAGATATATATCACCTCATTATTTCAGTTCAAAATGTTCCTATCTGAGAAACATTCTAGTAAACTGTCAAAAATCTAAGATTCTAAAGGAATCAAGAGAAAAAAATATTGTAACCTACAAGAAAATCCCATTAGACTACCAACAGATTTCTGAGCACAATTATAGGCCAGGAAAAAAAAATAGAACAATACACTCATAGTGTTAAAACAGAAAAGCTGCCAACTTATCCTTTAGAAACAGACATGAGAGAATTCATCACCACCAGGCCTGTCTTAAAAGAAATGCTGAAAGGAGTTCTTCAAGCTGATACGAAAGGATGCTAACTAGTAATGAAAACATATGAAAATATACAACACACTGGTAAATACAAATATACAGTCAAATTGTGAAACTCTAATACTGTAACATGAGGGTGTGTTAAGCCAATTAACTATATTAAAAAGGTTAAAGGTATCAAAAATTACTCAGGCTACCATAATGTGTTGAAGAATATATAATATAAAAATCAATTTGCAACTCTAAACACTTGAAGGAGTGCAAAAAAGGATAATGTTTTTGTAAGGCATAGACATGATGTTGCCAATCACATAAAATAGACCTTTATACCTAAAAGATGTTAAATGTAAGTCTCACGATAACTACAAAGACTAACTATAGATTCACAAAAGAAAAAGACAGGAAATCATAGCAAACTATCACAGAAAATCAATAGTTCAAAGAAACGTACTGAAAGAATAAGAAAGTAACAAGACGACTACAAAACAGCCAGAAAACAGTTATATGGCAATAGTAGGTCCCTACATATCAATAACTACTCTAAATTTATATGGACTGAGTTGTCCAATCAAAAGGTACAAAGTGGCTGGGTGCATAAAAAAAAAAACAAGACTCTACTGTATGCTATCTACAAAAGAGTAACTTCAGTTTTAAGGACATACACAGGCTCACGGTTAAGGGATTAAAAGAGAATCCCATAAAAATGAAAAAAAGAGTAGTGGTAGCTATACTCATATAAGAAAAAAACAGATTTTAAGCCAAAAAAGGTAAGCAGACACAAAGCAAGTCATGATATAATGATAAAGGGTCAACCTATCAAGAAAACATAACAATGGTAAATACATGTGCACCTAACATAAGAGTACCTAAATACATTAACCAAATACTAACAACTGAAAGAGGAAACAAACAACACAGTAAGATCAGGGGACTTCAAAACAACACATTTGGCAATGGACAGAAATCCAGATGGAAAATCCTCAAGAAAACATTGGACTTGAATCATACATGAGATCAAATGAACCTAACAGAGATATATACATTCCATCCAAAAGCAACAGAATACATTGAATTAAAGTGGCCAGAGTGGGCACATCCTTCTCTTGTCCCTGATCTTAGACGGAAGGCTTTCAGCTTTTCACTGTTGAGAATGATATCAGCTATCCATCTGTCATATATGACTTTTATTATGTTGAGATATATCTGGTAAAGTTTCAGGATACAAAATTAGTACACAGAAATTTGCTGCATTTCTATACACTGACAACAAACTATCTGAAAGAGAAATTAAGAAAACAATACCATTTACCACAGCATCAAAAAGAATAGAACACCTTTTGCCTCCTCGGTAGGAATAAACCTACCGAGGAGGCAAAAGACTTGTGCTCAGAAAACTGTAAGACTCTGATGAAAGAAACTGAAGACCACACAGATGGAAAAATATACAATGTTCTTGGATTGGAAGAATGAATACTGTCAAAATGACTATATTACCCAAGACAATCTACAGATTCACTGCAATGCCTATCAAATTACTAATAGAATTTTTCACAGAACTGGAACGAAAAATGTTTAGATTTGTATGGAGCCACAAAGACATGGAATAGGCAACACAATCTTGAAAAAGAATGGAACTGAAGGAATCGGGCTCCCTGACCTCGGAATATATTACAAAGCTATTCATCAAAACAGTATGGTAGGGCAGAGTCAAGATGGCAGTTGGGGAGGACGCAGAGTTTGCGTCTCCCCACAAATAGGGCACCTGCTGGACATTGGTGGGTGCCCTTGATGCCCAAGGAGACAGGAGGAACCCCCGAGTGCCTGGGTAGGATGCAGGGGTAGGAGAAGTGGAGACCAGACAGCACCAGTGCCCCTGAGGGGTGGCTGGGAGGGGGAGGGGTTCCCAGGCCTGGAGGGACCCTCAGGGGCTTGGAGAATCAGGCATTTTCCCCTGCCCAATTGGGCCCGGGGAAGTCTATGGGGCTCCTGGGCCAGGTACTCCACCTTCCAAGGCCTCCTCCAGGCCGCATTGATCCTAGGGCATAGGAGGGAAGGGGGGCAAGAAGAGAAGAGGTGGTGGGAGGGGTCTTCCAAGACTGGAGGATCAGGGGAGTTTCAGCAGGCATTTCTCCCACCCACTGGGGCCCCAGGAGCCCTGCCGGGCTCTTGGGTCTGGTCCTCCATTCTCTGGGGCCCCCTCCAGCCTCGTGGGTTCTAGAGGCGTGGGAGGGAGGAAGGAGGGGGGGAGAGGAGCAGAGGGGGACAGTTGTGGGGGAACTGTCCAGGACCGGAGAGGATCAGGGGAGACATGGAGGGAGCTTCTCCTGCTCACTTGGGCCCAGGGAAGGATGCTGGGTGCCCAGGCCTGGTCCTCTGTTCTCCATGGCCCCCTCTGGCCTCTTGGGTCATAGGGGCATGGGAGGGAGGGAGGCAGGAGGAGGATGGGGAGAAGAGGCAGACAGTGTAGGGGGAACCCTCCAAGACCAGAGAACCAGAGGAGGTGGAGCGGGCGCTCCCCAACCCACTCAGCTCCAGGAACCCTCTTGGGCTTCCAGGTCTGGTCCTCTGCCTTCTGGGGCCCCCTCTAGCTGCATGGGTCCTGGGGGCATAGGAGGAAGGAGCAAGAAGAGAGCCCAAGGGGAAGAGGCCCTCTGGGATTGGAGGATTGGGGGGAATGCACCTAGTGTTTCCCATGCCCACTTGAGCCCAGTGATGAGTCTGTTGGGTCCTGGACCTGGTCCTCTGCCCTCCAAGGCCAGAGGCACTCCTGGGACCCTCTTCCTGCACTGAGCCTAAGCCGCACCCCCAACAGCCCCCCAGGGCCTTTTCCAGCCCTGTGGGTCCTAAGCATAGACTCCCCACAACGGCCTAAACCCCACCCCTGCCTAAGCCCCGCCCCCCACAGCCAAGGTCTTTTCCGGCTCTTTGTTTTGTTTGGTTTGGTTTTACTCCTCTTTTTTTTTTACTATTGTGTGGTTCTGTTTTATCTTACGGTTATTTTGTCATCTACATTTTTATTTTTTAATTCTTTGTAACATATCTGTTAGTTATCTAATCTTATTTTATTTTTTTACTATTTGTTATTCTTCTGCTCCTTTATTTATTTATTTTTTCCCCGCCCCATGTGGCTTCTGGGATCTTGGTTCATGAGCCGGGGATCAAGCCAGAGCTCCTGTAGTAGAAGCACTGAGTATGAACCACTGGACTAACAGAGAACCTCAGACTCCAAGGAATATTCCTCAGAGTGAGGTCTCCCAGAAATCCTAATCTCGGTACAAAGACCCAGCTCCACCCAACAGCCTACAAACTCCAGTTCTAGAAGCCTCAGGACAAACAGTAAGACAGGAACACAGTCTCACCCATCAGAAAAAAAAAAAAAATTAGACGACAAAAACCTACAAGACCAAATAAATGAAGAGGAAATAGGCAACCAACCTGAAAAAAGAATATAGAGTAATGACAATAAAGACCCAGAATCTCAGAAACAGAAAGGAGGCACGGATTGAAAAAATACAAGAAATGTTTAATAATGATCTAGAAGGACTAAAGAACAAACCAACAGAGATGAACAACAAAATAACAAATGAAAAATATGCTAGAAGGAATCAATAACAGAATAACTGGGGCAGAAAAACGAATAAGTGAGCTGGAAGACAGAATGGTGGAAATAACTTCCGAGAAGCAGAATAAAGAAAAAAGAATGAAAAGAATTGAGAACAACCTCACAGACCTCTGGGACAACACTGAACATACCAACATTCTAATCATAAGGGTCCCAGAGAAGAACAGAAAAACAAAGGGTCTGAGAAAATATTTGAAGAGATTACAGTGGAAAACTTCCCTAACATCGGAAAGAAAATAGTCAAGTTAGGGAAGCGCAGAGAGTCCCATACAGGATAAATCTGAGAAAAAACACTCCAAGACACATATTAGTCAAACTATCAAAATTAAATAAAAAGAAAAAATATTAAAAGCAGCAAAGGAAAAGTGAAAAATAACATACAAAGGAATCCCCATAAGGTTATCAGCTGATTTTTCAGCAGACACTCTGCAGGCTAGAACGGAGAGGCAGGATAGACTTAAAGTGATGAAAGAGAAAAACTTACAGCACTCTACCTAGCAAGGATCTCATTCAGATTTGACAGGGAAATTAAAACCTTTACAAAAAAGCAAAAGCTAAGCAAATTCAGCATGACCAAACCAGCTTTACAACAAATGCCAAAGGAACTTCTCTAGGCAGGAAACACAAGAGAAAGAAAATACTTACAAAAACAAACCCAAAACAATTAAGAAGAAAATGGTAATAGGAACATACATATTGATAACTACCTTAAATATAAAAGGATTAAACCTCCAACCAAAAGACACAGGCTGGTTGAATGGATACAAAAATAAGACCCATATATATGCTGTCTTCAAGAGACCCACTTCAGACCTAGGGACACATAAAGACTGAAAGTGAAGGGATGGAAAAAGATTCCATGCAAATGGCAATCAGAAGAAAGTTGGAGCTGCAATACTTCTATCAGAATAGACTCTAAAATAAAGACTGTTACAAGAGATAAGGAAGGACACTATATAATGCTCAAGGGATCAATCCAAGAAGAAGATATACCAATTATAAATATTTATGCACCAACAAAGGAGCACCTCAATACATAAAGCAAATACTATCAACCATAAAAGAGGAAATTAACAGTAACACAATAATATTAGGAGACTTTAACACCACTTACAACAATGTGAAGATTACCCAAACAGAAACTAAGTAAGGAAACAAAAGCTTTAAATGACATGATAGACCAGATAAATTTAATTGATATCTATAGGATATTCCACCCAAAGCTGTGAGAACACACTTTCTTCTCAAGTGCACATGGAACATTCTCCAGGAAGATCACATCTTGAGTCACAAATCAAGCCTTTGAAAATTGAAGAAAACTGAAACTGTACCAAGCATCTTTTCTGACCACAATGCTATGAGACTGAAAATCAATTACAGGAAAAAAAACTAAAAAACATAAATACATGGAGGCTAAACAGTGCGCTACTAAATAACCAAGAGATCACTGAAGAAATCAAAGAAGAAATAAAAAAATTCATAGAAACAAGAAAACACAACAACGCAAAACCTATGGGATGCAGCCAAAGCAGTTCTAAGAGGGAAGTTTATAGCAATTCAATCTCACCTCAAGAAACAAGAAAAATATCAAATAAACAATCTAACCCTACAGGTAAAGCAACCACAGAACCCAAAGTCAGTAGGAGGAAAGAAATCATAAAGATCAGAACAGGAATAAATGAAATAAAAATGAAGAAAACAATAGCAAAGGTCAATAAAACTAAGAGTTGGTTTTCTGAGAAGATAAAATCGATAAACCTTTAGCCAGACTCATCAAGAAAAACAGGAAGAGGATACAAATCAATAAAATTAGGAATGAAAAAAGAAAAATCACACCTGACAATGCAGAAATACAAAGGATGATAAGAGACTACTACAAACATGTATATGCCAATAAAAAGGACAACCACGAAGAAATGGACAAATTCTTGCAAAGGCACAATTTTCCAATACTGAACCAGGAAGGATTAGAAAATATAAACAGACCTATCACAAGTAATAAAATTGAAAACGTAATTTAAAATCTTCCACCAAACAAAAGTCCAGGACCAGATATCACTTCACAGGTGAATTCTATCAAATATTTACAGAAGAGCTAGCAGAGATCCTTCTCAAACCCTTCCAAAAAACTGCAGAGGGAGAAACACTCCCCAATTCATTCTACAAAACCACCAACCACCTGATATACCAAAACCAGACAAAATATCACAAAAAAAGAAAATTACAGACCAACATCACTGATGAATGTAGATGCAAAAATCCTCAACAAAATACTAGCAAACAGACTCCAACAACACATTAAAAGGATAATACATCATGATCAAGTGGAATTTATCCCAGAGATGCAAGGATCCTTCAATACGCAAATCAATCAATGCGATACACCATATTAAAAATTTGAAGGGGCTTACCTGGTGGCGCAGTGGTTGAGAGTCCAACTGCCGACGCAGGGGACATGGGTTCATGCCCTGGTCCGGGAAGATCCCACATGCCACTGAGTGGCTGGGCCTGTGAGCCATGGCCACTGAGCCTGAGTATCCAGAGCCTGTGCTCCGCAATGGGAGAGGCCACAACACTGAGAAGCCTGCATAACGTCCCCCCCAAAAAAACTGAATAAAAACCATATGATCATTTCAATAGATGCAGAAAAAGCTTCTGACAAAATTTGACATCCATTTATGATAAAAACCCTCCAGAAAGTGGGCATACAGGGAACCTACTTCAACATAATAAAGGCCATATATGACAAACCCACAACAAACACTATTCTCAGTGGTGAGAAACTGAAAGCATTTCCACTAAGATCAGGTACAAGACAAGGATGTCCAATCTCGCCACTCTTATTCAACACAGTTTTGGAAGTCCTAGCCACAGCAATCAGAGAAGAAAAAGAAATAAAAGGAATACAAATTGGAAAAGAAGTAAAATTGTCACTGTTTGCAGATGACATAATACTACACATAGAAAATCCTAAGGATGCCATCAGAAAACTACTACAGCTAATCAATGAATTTGGTCAAGTTGCAGGATTCAAAATTAATGCACAGAAATCTCTGGCATTCCTATACACTAACAATGAAAAATCAGAAAGAGAAATCAAGGAAACAATCCCATTTACTATCACAACAAAAAGAATAAAATACCTAGGAATAAACCTACTTAAGGAAGCAAAAGACCTGTACTCAGAAAACTATAAGGCACTGATGAAAGAAATCAAAGATAACATAAACAGATGGAGAAATATACCATGTTCTTTGATTGGAAGATTCAATATTGTGAAAATGACTATTGTGCCCAAAGCCATCTACAGATTGAATGCAATCCGTATCAAATTACCAATGGAATTCTTCACGAATTATAACAAAAATTTTACAATTTGCATGGAACTACAAAACACCCCAAATAGCCAAAGCAATCTTGAGAAAGAAAAATGGAGGTGGAGGAATCAGGCACCCCAACTTTAGACTATACTACAAAGCTACAATAATCAAGACAGTATGGTACTGGCACAAAAACAAAAATACAGATCCACGGTACAGGATAGAAAGCCCAGAGATAAATTAGGTGACCACATGTGCATGGATTTATAACAAAGGAGGCAGGAACATACAATGGAGAAAAGATAGCCTTTTCAATAAGTGGTGCTGGGAAATTACTTCCTAGAGTAATGAAAATAAAAAAAATAAACAAATGGTACCTAATGAAATTTAAAAGCTTTTGCACAGCAAAGGAAACCATAAACAAGACAAAAAGACAACTCTCAGAATGGGAGAAAGTATTTGCCAAGAAAGCAACTGACAAAGGATTAATCTCCAAATTACATAAGCAGCTCATGAAGCTCAATATCAAAAAAAGCAAACAACCTAATCCAAAAATGGGCAGAAGACCTAAATAGACACTTCTCCAAAGCAGACATACAGATGGCCAAGAGGCACAAGAAAAGATGTGCAACATCACTAATTATTAGAGAAATGTAAATCAAAACTACAATGAGGTATCACCTTATACCAGTCAGAATGGCCATCGTAAAAAATTCTACAAACGATAAATGCTGCAGAGGGTGTGGAGAAAAGGGAACCCTCTTGCACTGTTGGTGGGAATGTAAATTGATACTGCCACTATGGAGAACAGTATGGAGGTTCTTCAAAAAACGAAAAATAGAACTACCATATGACCCAGCAATCCCACTACTGGTCATATACCCTGAGAAAACCATAATTCAAAAGGACACATATAGCCCAATGTTCACTGCAGCATTATTTACTACAGCCAGGACATGGAAACAACCTAAATGTCCAACAACAGATGAATGGATAAAGATGTGGTACATATATACAATGGAATATTACTCAGCCATAAAAAGGAATGAAATGGGTCATTTGTAGAGACATGGATGGACCTGGAGTCTGTCATACAGAATGAGGTTAACCAGAAAAAGAAAAACAAATATCATATATTAATGCATGTATGTGGAATCTAAGAAAATGATACAGATGAACCTATTTGTAGGGCAGGAATAGAGACACAGGCATAGAGAATGGACGTGTGGACACAGCGGGGAAGGGGAGGGTGGGACAAACTGGGAGACTAGGTTTGACATAAATACACTACCATGTGTAAAACAGATAGTGGGTCGTGGTGTATATAGCACATGTCTAAGCTGGGTGCTCTGTGACAACCAAGATGGTGAGATGAGGGGGGTGGGAGGGAGGTCCAAGAGGGAGGGGATATACATATACACATAGATGGTTCACTTCCTTGTACAGAAGAAACTCACAGAACATTGTAAAGCAATTTTACTCCAATAAAAATAAATAAGTAAAAATTAAAACTAAAAAAAAAAAAAACCCAAACAGTATGGTATTGGCAATAAAACAGATAAAGAGATCAACAGAACAGGGTAGAAAGCCCAGAAATTAACTCATGCACTTATGGTCATCTACTCTATGACAAAGGAGACAACAATATGTACTAGAGAAAAGATAGCCTCTTCAATAAGGCATGGTGGAAGAACTGGAGAGCTCCATGTAAAAGAATATAATTAGAATAGTGTCTATCACCATATGCAAATATAAACTCAAAATGGATTAAACACCTAAATGTAAGGTGGGACAGTATAAAACTCCTTGAGAAAAACATAGGGAGAACACTCTTTGACATAACTGCAGCAATATCATTTTGGTTCTATCTCCTAAAGTAAAGGAAAGAACAGCAAAAATTAATGAACAGAACGTAATTAGACTTTAGTACAGTACAGGAACCAACCACAAAATTAAAGGACAACTTTTGTGCACATTGGTGGGAATGTAAATTGGTATGGCCATTGTGGAAAAGAGTATGGAGGTTTCTAAAAATAACTAAAAACAGAACTACCACATGATCCTGCAATCCCACTCCTGGGCATGTATAAGGAGAAAACTCTAATTAGTAACAATACATGCACCCCAATGTTCACAGCAGCACTTTTACAATAGTCAAGACACTGAAGCAAGCTAAATGTCCACTGACAGATGAATGGATGAAGAAAATGAGATACATATATATAATGCAATATTACTCAGCCATAAAAAAGAATGAAATAATGTTTTTTGCAGCAACATGGATAGACCTTGAGATTGTCATAGTAAGTGAAGTCAAAGGCAAATACCACGATACCACTTATATGTAGAATCTAAAAAATGATACAAATGAACGTATTTATAAAACAGAAGTAGACTCAAAGACATAGAAAACAAACATTGTTACCAAAAGGGAAAGGGGGGAAGGGATTAATTAGGAGTTTGGGATGAACATATACACACTATTATATATAAAATAGATAATCAACAAGTATTTAATGTATAGCACAAAGAACTATATATATCTTGCAATAAAGTGTAATGGAAAAGAATCAGAAAAATATACATATATTTATAGGTATAACTGAATCACCTTGCTGTATACCTGAAGCTAACACAACATTGTAAATCACCTATATACTTTAATTGAAAAAAATAAGAAAAATTGAAGTAATACTCAACTTGGCCAGATATATACATTTGATTCAACTCTGGAGTACTTTGTCATCAATGTGATTACTCATATTTCCTTAAGTGCTTCCCAAATACCTGAGGACCACTGCTAGTGCCCTAGCAAGACACAGCACTAACCTGGTTCCATCCTGGGCACTGCAGTTGACGTCAGCACCGTATTTAAGAAGATGTTCAGCAATCTGGAGCCACCCTCCTGCACAAGCTTCATGTAGAGCACAGTAACCTGCATTGTCCTGATGATTAATGTCACAAATCTTGTTTTTCAGGCAGTACACGACTAATTTCTATGTGGAAGAGAAAAGGGGATGCCATCAGATTGCACACAATAAACCTCATCATAATGATCTCTCCATAGCTTGGTAGCATCCATTTTCAAAGACGTCCACCCTCAGGCCTGAGAACCCACTGTAGCATGGGCAGGCAATATCCATCTTGGTGGAAGGTGTGTGTGTGAACGTCCTGATGATGGAGACAGTGTTGTCAAAGGCTGCTAATACCTTAGATGATGCATTGGTAAGTACAAAAGCACTCCCACTTGATGGGTATACTTGGTAGGTGGTAGTGGTAGTTTAGATAAAAATATAGAAAACCAACACACAAGAAGAGAGTAAATGAGGTAAAGAACATCCCTAAACTTAAAGAGGGAGGGAAACCCAGGATGTTAGCCAGGTCCTCATGCTCCTGTAAAGATCAGAACCTGGCAAGCAAATGCTTCTGTTTTTATATTAAAGAAGAGTCTCTCTCGAGAATGATCATAGAGAAAACCCAGACTGTCACAGAAGCAAGGAGCCACCACTGAGTGACATGCAGGAGTGGAGCCTGTTATCGCAGCCTCTTTCTCCATGTGCTGGCCCCATGCCCCGCCAGGCACTATGAAAGCCCCCACCAGGGCTGACCTTCTCATGCCTGCGGCCAAGGCTAAGAAAAGCCTCCTCCAGGGCTGACTTTGTCACACCTGCCACAGGCACAAGGAAAAGCCCCCACCAGGGCTGAGCTTCTTGTGCCTGCAGCTAGGGCTAAGAAAAGCCCCCTCCAGGGCTAACCTTCTTGCACAGACGGCCAGGTATTAGGGCTACATCTATTGTGCCCATGGCCTCCAGCTTTCTCATGCACCCGTCACTGCCAGGGTTCCCACAACCCAGGGAGTTGTGCAACCTCCACAACCTGCCCTCACAGGGGCAGACCCAAGTGCTCCAGGGCAGAAGCTCCAAGTGCTTCCTCAGAAGCAGAAGCCTGTGGGTGGCCCACACACAGAGGTGGGGCTAAAACCACAGCTGAGCCCCAGCAGGGCAACTAAGGAACAAGAACAAAAATCTTTCTGAGTAAATGCACAAGCCGCAAATTAAGTCCCTACAATCAGCTTGGTAAACCCTGCATCTATGGAATAACTGAATGGATTAGTGTTCACACAAATGACACTGGTCTAGCTCTAAGCAGTTGTGGACTTTGGGTACTAGTACATGCAGGAGTTGGGCCAGGACACAGTCCGAGCTGCCTCCACAGTGCCCACAGGGGAAACACAGACCTACTGAGAGGTTTTGGAGGGCCTCCTGGGGAGGTGGAGGTTCGCCATGCCTCATGGTGGAGGCAAGGACACTGACATCTGAGGCCCAGGAAAATATTATTATTACTATTTTTTATGTTTTGTTCTGTTCTCTTGTTTTTTGTTTGCTTTTATTTCTATTGTTTACATTTTCCATATATTTTTAATTTTTTATATTTCTATTTCTCTGTTACTTTTTCCTTGTTGTTTCTTCCTTTTCCTTTGTTCTTTCTTTTTCCTTTTTCAATTTGTTCTTATCTTTTCTTACTTTTTTATCATCTGTTTGTTTTTTTGCTTTTTCCTTCAGTTTGCATTCTGCTTTTGTATTTTTTATTTTTTGTATTTCTTAGTTCTGTTTTTAATTGTTTGATTTCATATTGGGATACTTTTGTTTGTCTAGTTGTCCTCTTGTTTTTTGTTTTCTCTGTTTTTGTTTCTTATTTTGTATGTGTGTATGTTTTGTTCTGTTCTGTTGGTTTTTAAAAAATTATTTGTTTTTATTTTCATTTAGTTTTTAAAATTTTTTCAGATTCTTAAAATTGTTTTTATATTTCTATTTCTCTGTTACCTTTTTCTTGCTCTGTTTTTCTTCCTTGTTTTTTTCTTTCTTTTGTTCTATTTTGTCATTTTTTTCTATGTTCTATTTGTTCTCATTTTTATTTTTTGTTTACTCATTTTTCTGTTTGTTTTCTCCTTTTTCCTTCAGTTTGCATTCTGCCTTTTTTTTTTTGTTTTTGTCAGGTTTGTTTTTAATTGTTTGATTTCATTTTGGGGTTCTTTTGTTTCTGTTTTTTCTCTTGTTTTTTGGTTTCCCTGTTTTTGTTTCTTTTTTTTTGTATGTGTGCATGTTTCTTTTTTTGTTGTTCTTGTTTGGTTCTGCTTTTACCATCTCTCTGGGGTCTTGTCTGTCTGTTCATTTGTTTGTTCTTAATTGTTGTTGCTGTTTGCTTGTTTTGTCATTGCTATTTGTCTTGGGGTTGAATGTTTGTCTTCATTCAACCCTTTCTTTTTTTTTCCCTTTTATGCCAAGCTGTGTGGCTTGCTGGGTCTTAGTTCTCAGGCTGGAGGTCGAGCCTGAGCCTCTTGGGTGGGAAAACCAAGTCCAGGATGCTGGAACACTAGACAATTCCCAGCCCCAGGGAATATTAAACAGCTAGAGCTCTCCTGCAGGTCTCCATCTCAACTCCAAGACCCAGCTCCATCCAACTGCCTGCAGGCTCCAGTGCTGAATGGCCCACACCAAACAACAAGCAAGACAGAAACATAAACCCACTCACCAGCAGACAGGCTGCCTAAAGTACTAAGCCCACAGACACCCCAAAACACAAAGAACAAACAGAGATGAACAAAACAATAACTGAAATTAAAAATATTCTAGAAGGAATCAATAGCAGAATAACTGAAGCAGAAGAATGAGTGAGCTGAAAGATGGAATGGTGGAAATACTGCTGCAGAGCAGAATAAAGAAAAAAGAAAGAAAATAAATGAGGACAATCTCAGAGACCTCCGGGACAACCTTAAATGCACTGTATTTGAATTACAGGTGTCCCAGAAGAAGAAAGAGAGAAAGGGTCTGAACATATTTGGAGGCTATAGTCAAAAACTTCCCTAACATGGGAAAGGAAATAGTCAATCAAGTCCAGGAAGTGCAGAGAGTCCCATACAGGACAAACCCAAGAAGAAACATGCCAAGGCACATATTAATCAAATTAACAAAAATTAAATTAAAAGAAAACATATTAAAAGCAGCAAATGAAAAGCAAAAAATAATATACAAAGGAATCCCCATAAGGTTATCAGCTGATTTTTCAATAGAAACTCTGCAGGCCAGATGGGAGTGGCAGAAAATGCTTAAAGTGATGAAAGAGAAAAGCTTACTGACAAGATTACTCAGCAAGCATCTCATTCAGATTCGATGGAGAAATCAAAAGCTTTACAGACAAGCAAAAGCTAAGAGAAATCAGCAGCACCAAACCAGCTTTACAACAAATAATAAAGAAACTTCTCTAGGCAGGAAACACAAGAGAAGGAAAAAACCTACAAAAGCAAACCCAAAACGATTAAGAAAATGGTAATAGAAACAAACTTATCAATAATTACCTTAAATGTAAATGGATTAAACGCTCCAACAAAAAGACACAGACTGGCTGAATGGATACAAAAACAAGACCTTATATATGTTGTCTACAAAAGACCCACTTCACTCAGGAACACATACAGACTGAAAGTGAAGGGACGGAAAAAGATATTCCATCCTAATGGAAATCAAAAGAAAACTGGAGTAGCAATACTCGATAAGACTGTAACAAGAGATAATGAAGGACACTATATAATGATCAACGGATCAATTGCAAGAAGAATATATAACAATTATATATGCATCCAATACAGGAGCACCTCAATACATAAGGCAAATGATAACAGCCATAAAAGGGGAAACTTGACAGTAAAACAATAAGACTGGGGGACTTTAAAAACCCACTAACACCAATAGACAGATCATCCAAAATGAAAATAAATAAGGAAACACAAGCTTTTAAACGACACATTAACAAGATGGACTTAACTGATATTTATAGGACATTCCTTCCAAAAGTGGCACAATACACTTTCTTCTCAAGTGCAATAGAACATTCTTCAGGACAGATCACATCTTGGGTCACAAATCAAGCCTTGGTAAATTTTAAAAAACTGAAATCATATCAAGCATATTTTCTAACCACAATGCTATGATATTTGAAATAAATTACAGGAAAAAAACTGTAAAAAATACAAACACATGGAGGCTAAATAATATGCTACTAAATGACCAATGAGATCACTGAAGAAACCAAAGAGGAAATCAAAAAATTACCTACAAACAAATGACAATGAAAACATGACAACCCAAAATCTATGGGACACAACAAAAGCAGTTCTAACTGGGAAGTTTATAGCAACACGATCTTAACTCAAGAAACAAGAAAAGGGCTTCCCTGGTGGCACAGTGGTTGAGAGTCTGCCTGCCGATGCAGGGGAAGCAGGTTTGTGCCCCCAGTCTGGGAAGATCCCACATGCTGTGGAGTGGCTGGGCCCGTGAGCCATGGCCTCTGAGACTGCGCGTCCGAAGCCTGTGCTCCACAATGGGAGAGGCCGCAACAGTGAGAGGCCCGCGTACCGCAAAAAAAAAAAAAAAAAAAAACAATAAAAGTCTCAAACAAACTAAACTTACACCTAACACAACTAGGGAAACACGAACAAATAAAACCCAAACTTAGTAGAGGAAAGATCAGAAGATCAAATCCTAAAAATCAGAGCAGAAATAAATAAAATAGAAATGAAAAAAAAAACAATAGCAATGATCAATAAAACAAAAATCTGGTTCTTTGAAAAGATAAACAAAACTGATAAACCTTTAGCCATACTCATCAAGAAAAAGGGAGAGGACTCAAATCAACAAAATTAGAAATGAAAAAAACCTTACAACTGACACCGCAGAAATACAAAGGATCAAAGGCTACTACAAGCGGCCGTATGTCAATAAAATGGACCACCTGGAAGAAATGGACAAATTCTTAGAAAAGTACAACCTTCCAAGACTGAACCCGGAAGAAATAGAACATATGAACAGACCAATCACAAGTAATGAAATTGAAGCTGTGATTAAAAATATTCCAACAAACAAAAGTCCAGGACCAGATGGCTTCACAGGCTAATTCTATCAAACATTTACAGAAGAGCTAACACCTATCCTTCTGAAACTCTGGAAAAAATTACAGAGAGGAACACTCCCAAACTCATTCTACAAGGCCACCATCACCTTGGTACCAAAACCAGACAAAGAAAGAACAAAAAAAGAAAACTACAGACCAATATCAAATTTTTGAACACTGATGCAAAAATCCTCAACAAAATAAATCCAACAACACATTAAAAAGATCATATACCATGATCAAGTAGGATTTATCCCAGGGATGCAAAGATTCTTCAATATACGCAAATCAATCACTGTGATACACCATGGTAACAAACTGAAGGATAAAAACCATATGATCAAAAAAAAAAAAACAAAAACAAAAACCATATGATCATCTCAATAAATGCAGGAAAATTTTTTGACAAAATTCAACAGCCATTTATGATAAAATCTCTCCAGAAAGTGGGCACAGGGTAACATTCCTCAACATAATAAAGGCCAGATATGACAAACCCACAGCAAACACTATTCTCAGTGGTGAGAAACTGAAAGCATTTCCTATAAAATCAGAAACAAAAAGGTGTCCACTCTCGCTACTGTTATTCAACATAGTTTTGGAAGTCCTAGCCGTGGCAATCAGAGAAGAAAAAGAAATAAAAGGAATCCAAATTGGAAAAGTAAAACCGTCACTGTTTGCAGATGACATGATACTATACCTAGAAAATCCTAAAGATGCCACCAGAAAACTATTAAGAGCTCATCCATGAATTTGGTAAAGTTGCAGGATACAAAATTAATGCACAGAAATCTCTTGCATTCCTGTACACTAACAACAGAAGAACAGAAAGAGAAATCAAGGGAACATTCCCATTTACCATTGCAACAATAAGAATAAAATACCTAGGAATAAATCTACCTAAGGAGGCAAAAGACCAGTACACAGAAAACTACAAGATACTGATGAATGAAATCAAAGAGGACAGAAACAGATGGAGAGATATACCATGTTCTTGGATTGGAGGAATCAACATTGTGAAAATGACTGTACTACCCAAAGCAATCTACAGAATCAATGTAATTCTTATCAAGTTACCAATGGGATTTCTCACAGAATTAGAACAAAAAATTTTACTTGTACAGAACCACAAAATGCCTCAAATAGCAAAAGAAAACCTGAGAAAGAAAAATGGAGCTGCAGTAATCAGGCTCCCTGACGTCAGACTATATTATAAAGCTACAGTAATCAAGAGAGTATGGTACTGGCAGAAAAAGAGAAAGATACATCCATGGTACAGGACAGAACGCCCAGAGATAAACCCACACACCTATGGTCACCTAATCTATGACAAAGGAGGCCAGAATATACAGTGGAGAAAAGACAGCATCTTCAATAAGTGATGCTGGGAAAACTGAACAGCTACTTGAAGAAGAATGAAATTAGAACACTCCCTAACACCGTACACAAAAATAAACTAAAAATGGATTAAAGACCTAAATGCAAATTAGAACACTCTAAACTCTTAGAGCAAAATATAGGAAAAACACTCTGACATAAACCACAGCAAGATCTTTATTGCCCACCTCCTAAAGTAATGAAAATAAAAGCAAAAATAAAGAAATTGGACTTAATTAAACTTAAAAGCTTTTGCACAGCAAAGGAAACCATAAACAAGACAAAAAGACAATGTTCCAGAATGGGAGAAAATATTTGCACACAAAGCAATGGACAAAGGATTAACCTTCAAAATATACAAACAGTTCATGGAGCAAACAAACAACCCAATCAAAAAATGGGTGGAAGACCTAAATGGAGAAGACTTAAATTTCTCTGAAGAAGACATACAGATGGCCAAGAGGCACATGAAAAGATGCTCATCATCACTAATTATTAGAGAAATGCAAATCAAAACTACAAGGAGGTATATCACATCCCATCCGTCAGAATGGCCATCATCAAAAAATCTACAAACAATAAATGTTGGAGAGGATGTGGAGAAAAGGGAACCCTCTTGCACTCCTGGTGGGAATGTAAACTGATACAGCCACTATGGAGAACAGTATTGAGGTTCCTATAAAAACTGAAAATAGAACTACCATATTACCAAGCAATCCCACTACTGGTCATATACCCTGAGAAAACCGTAATTCAAAAAGAGTCATGTACTACAATGTTTACTGCAGCTCTATTTACAACAGACAGTACATGGAAGCAACCTAAGTGTCCACAGACAGATAAATGGATCAAGATGTGGCACATATATACAATGGAATATTACTCAGCCATAAAAAGAACTGGGTCATTTGTAGAGACGTGGATGGACCTAGAGGCTGTCATACAGAATGAAGTCACTAAGAAAGAGAAAAATAAATATCGTATATTAACTCATATATGTGGAATCTGAGAAAACTGGCATAGACGATCTTGTTTACAAAGCAGAAATAGAGACACCGATGTAGAGAACAAACATATGGGATGCCAAGGGGGATGGGGGGTGAGTAGGATGAACTGGGAGTTTGGGACTGACATATATACACTACTATGTATAAAACAGGTAATTAGCGAGAACGTACTGTATAGCTCAGGGCACTCTACTCAATGCTCTGTGGTGACCTTAATGGGAAGGAAATCTAAAACAATGGATATATGTGTATGTATAACTGATTCACTTTGCTGTATAGCAGAAACTAACACAATATTGTAAAGCAAGTATACTGCAATAAAAAAATACAGAAAAAAAGGAAGAGGCTCTCCCCATGGACTACATAAAGTGCTGTATTTTGCTTCATTCTCCATCCCAGTTGGGGTTGAATCAATTTAATATTTCATATTTACTTATGTTGGTGACAGGAATCAACCTATGCATTTCAGGTATTAAGTAAAAGTGTATTCCTCCTACTTTTCAGAATGTGAACAGAATATAAAGAGTTTGTATTAGAATCACTGTTACTAATTTCATTTCTTTGGTATGTTGTAATATCAGCAGTTAATCAAAACCAGAGCCTGTAGAAAACAGAGTCAACTTTAATGTAAACTATGAACTTTAGTTACTAATAATGTGTCATTATCAACATATCAACTGTAACAAAACACTAATAATAGGAATTTGGGGGGGGAGAAGTTTGTACAAATACAGGGAAATCTGTATTTTTGCTCAATTCTAAAAACCTAAAGCTGCTAAAAAATAGTTTATTAAAAATGTGTAAATATATACACAGATATACTCCCACTACACAAGAGAAGCAACTTATTCAATGTTTTATTATCTTGGTTAAGAAAGTTTCATAAACATAGAACAAAATGTGCCACCAATAAACAAGTTACACTGTTTTCCTACAAGTCATGCTCAGCAGAGAGCTATCATGTTCTGACAACAAAGGAAACAAAGTAGATGGAGTCTACAGGGGACTCAATACTTGCTAAGGGGGAGCTCACTGGAGTCACAACAGGCCTCATTGTGACAACTCTTAAATAACTCACCTGCTAAATTTAAAACAAGGGCCATTCTAGCCACTCACAGAAGTGAGGTGGGTTGTGAGAAGCCTTTTATGACTTTTCAAGGACACATCAACCAAAGGTGACCACCCACTTGGGAGCTAACTAGGATATTCCATTTGTTCATCCCATGAACCTAATGTGACATGCTGGCAAACCTGGCCATCAGCACCCTGTTACTTTGGGTAACTGTAGCAGCTCCCTTCCAAAACAAGAGAAGAAAGAGAGAAGGCACGCCCACAAATGGATTCCTTCATTCAGATCCTAACCTGCCAGAGAGCCCACAATCTTCTGGACTCCCAGGCCACCTGCACTGAAGCCCTGGTTACCGAAGCAGGATACCGCATGAAGCTGCTCTTTTAGCAGGCCCTCACTAGGCAAACTCGAGTGAACACCTACAAAGCTAATGAGTTCTATGCCCCAGCCAGGGTGAGGCCCTGTCACAAGGCTCTGAAATGCACTGACTGATCTGTACAGATCAATTTACCCAGATCTTGGCAGCCCACCTGGTATCCTATCAACCCAGGGTTTATTTGCTCTGACAATTATGGCCTTTATCTGGAGAACTTCATCACTACTACAGCTAATTCAAGGGTACACAGAAATAAAAAGACATGATAGCTAATGGCTATTTCAACTCTCCTCAGGTGGAGGGTGGCAACAAAGCAGCAGTAACCAGGTCAGACTTTCTGCCATCAACTGTCCACTCAACTGTGTTACTATCACGTAGTACTTTTCATTTCTGCAAATGAATGTATCTTATGTTATCCCACAGAAATACCTATGAGATACCAGGAACAGGATTATTCCTACTCAACACCTGGGGAAATTGCAGGCAAGAGAGGTCAAACCCCAACTTCAAGTTTACATGACCTATGAAACTTACAACTCATGTCTAGTTTTGAGAGTCAAAAGGTCAAATCAATAGCCCTGGCTAGAGAAATGTAACCTAAATGTGATAACCACCTGAAAACCCTTCTCTGTTGCAGGCAAGCTGGTTAAATACATGCCTCCTAGTTTTTAAGGGTGGTGGCTTCTAAGCAAATGATAACTGCTGTCACCAACAGTTAGAATGGTTATGAGGCCAGGCAAGTCTCTCTATACAATACATTTCTGGTTTATTTTTTAACACTAGAAATTGGGAATGTTTGAAGGGTACCCCACCCATTCCCAAACAAAATCAAACTGTTTTTGTTGCACAAATTTAAAATATCCCAGACTAAGAAAATGCTACTGTTTCAAAGGACTGTCCCACAGGGTGCTAGCTTACTTACAACTTCCCACCCACTCATGAAGTGTGCTCAGGGTCAATGGGAGACCTACAACTGGGCACTCAGAAATGGCTCACAGGACACTGGACAGCTGCACAAATCTGGTCAAGGTGAAGGGGACACAGTTTCAGTTAAATCCTGTGTGGTGGTAAAGATGCACAGTGGCAGTAATCTATTTCACAGATATTTCAAATTGTAAGTAGGGCAATTCCAATGTGACGCAGTCCTTGGAGAGCAGTGGGGTAGGGGAGAGAAGGGAAGATGGGGTGGCTTGGCTTTGGAGCCATACTGGTAAACTGCTACCTGCATAAGTATCATTTAACCCCTCCGAGGTTCAAATTCCTCATCTGAAGTCAAAATAATACTTGTTACTACCACATGAAAAGGCTCAAAGGATGAAATGTGTTACCATGATCTTGTGGGCTTAGAATGAGTGCTGAGACAATACAATCTACCACTGACATCAGCCACGCTAGGTGGGGAAATGCAGGTGAAATGGGCAGGGAGTTCGGAGCAAAGTCTAAGTCCCTGCTCTCATCTGCCCTTGGGCTCTCCTACCCTCTCAGGAATAGAGATCTCCATTTCCACAACCCTGCTGCCTCAGCACCTACCCTGCAGACACTGACCAACAGCTGACCCCAATGTGTATCTGTTCATAAACAAGCCAAAATAGGGCTAGTAAGTTCTCTTCCCCTTGCTAATCAGAATCCAAAAGGCTTATTTCCACAAGCCCTGGATTATGTCAAATATTACTGCAGATATAAGTGAGCAAAACTAGAGGATGCCAAACCAAGCTACCTGCTTAAACAAAGTAAATATCAGAGCGGCCTTTGTTTTCACACCTTGACTGAACAAGTCACCAAAAGAAAAGCAGCACCAGCAGGGCTAATACAAACATCCTGGTAGAATACCTAAGCCCAGCTCCTAATGTTAAGGGCACTGGGCTCTGAATACCATCTCCTCCCCTGCCCTGGTCCCAGGCAGTGCACCCTCCTACCCCATGTCATGGAGGAGTGGCCAGTGATTTCTGAATCTAGGAACCCATAAAAACACACACGAGGACACCCACCTCGTAGCCAAGTCGGGCAGCCCGCTGCAAGAGGGTCTCTCCAGTATTCTTATTGACAGAAAGTCTCCGTGCTTTTGGGTGCAAAGGGCGACACTGGGTTGTCTGTGGAGATGACCCTGAGTATAGCAGCTGTGAGGTCTGTGAAGCTGGCAGCAATTGCTGCAAACTGTTGAAGTACTTCTGGTCCTGCTTGGCTGGTGACTGTTCGCAGTTAGAAGTGAGCTCAGGCTGATTTCGGAATCTCTGGATGTTCACCTACCACAAAACCAGGCAGTACAAACATTTAAGGCCATCTTCCAACAGCTGACTCTTGCCCTGACTTACAAACCTGAGGAGGCACTTTTTCCTTTTCAGTTGTTTGGAGGAGGGAGGGGTGTCAGAGGGTATTGGGGAAAGGATTTCATTTGTACTAGTTTGAAACTTTATCACCCCCTAGGAGATATGGTCACTAGGACAAGTGAGTCAACTTGGGGAACAAGATCAGGAAAACGAAAGCTTTGTTCTTTGAGAAGCAGAGAACAGGTAGGCAAGCAATAACTTATGGAGTGTCTGCACAAGCCTGATTCAGGAGGAGATGTCAAAAGGTACCTGGCTATCTGCACTGTCACTTTTCAGTGAGATGCACTGCCTGGGCCCCTGAGGAATCAAATGCTTGGTTTTGCACAGTCTCTTCCCAGATGTCTTCTCAGTGTCATTAGTGTATTTCTGCAGCAGCATGGCACCCTGGCAAACCCCTTGATCATCTCTGTACAGTACATCTGGCTTATGGCTTTGTTTAATTCTCTGCTGTTTGGTATGCATCATCAAGCCTGATGTGCAGCTTGGCTGGGTCTGCATTTGGTTGCCCGCAATGGTAGATAAAAGCCTCTTCGTGGGCACGGAGCTGGAGGATACAGGAAAGTCTAAAAGCGGGGTGGAGGGGTGAGGTGTAGGGAAGGCAGAGACATGCGTTACAAGTTTTAGCTGGTACAGGAAGAAAAAACTACTGTTAACACTGATCACTTCAGTTTTCAAAGATATACTAATTACATTTCAAAGCCTTAATATTTTTTATTTATTTATTTTTTTGCAGTACGTGGGCCTCTCACTGTCGTGGCCTCTCCCGTTTTGGAGCACAGGCTCCAGACACGCAGGCCCAGTGGCCGTGGCTCACGGGCCCAGCCGTTCCACAGCATGTGGGATCTTCCCTGACTGGGGCACGAACCCGTGTCCCCTGCAACAGCAGGCAGACTCTCAACCACTGCGCCACGAGGGAAGCCCAAGCCTTAATATTTTAATGACTCAAATTCAAGCAGGAAATAAGTTAACCCACAAAATGAGTGTCATGTTTGTTCAAAGAACCATCATGACAAGAGAGCAAGAGTCAGCTCTTCATGATTTTACACCCCCACCTAGTGGGCTCAGATGCAGGACATTCCCAACCAAGGACAACCAGCCTACATTCTAAGGAACTACCAAACTGACATACTAAGATGCTGGATGAGGGCACTGTCACGCCACAGGGTCAACAAGACTTAACTTCCTGAGCAGCCACGGTCTGGGTAAGAAAAGCCCAAGAAATAAATCTCCCTCCTTTCAACCGAGCTCCTCATGGTACATTGCAGAAGGGAGTATGGAGGCTATTAGGACCTCAGGAGAGAACTCCCCACCTACCACGTACTACTCAGCCAACTTTGATGGTGCTCAGGTCCCGTCCAGGGCCCTTTGCCACAGATGACAGGTGACCCACCCTCCAGGAGAGGCCCCCGTGTACCTTGATCATTGTCACTGGATTTGAGGAACTCCTCCGACCAGCTTCTGTTGCCTTCGGCCTCTGCACTCTTTCTGCTGTGTTTCTCTTCAGAGATTTCACTGCTCTGGGCAATGACCTCAGGCTTAACAGCCTGGGTCACTTCCTTCCTGCCTTGCCAGGCAGGTTTGCTCTCTGCCACCAATACCTGATGCTCGCATTCTGTAAGGTGCAGCAAATAGCGCTGCTTTTTGGGATGGAGCCCTGTTAATTCAATGCACACCTGTCATTTCCCTCTCAGGCCAGTCATCTAATGGAGAAATAACTACAAATTAATCAAAAAGTACCCTGGGGGGGGGGTGTTAGCCTGTCTTACACATCAGTAATGGGAGTACAGGAAGGGAGGAGGAGTGTGGTCACTCTCTTTGCTGGAACATAAGTCTTGGGAGACTTTGTCTCTCTGTCTTTAGCTATCTTGGGGCTTAAGCATCTAGCAACTGGGAAGAGGAGGTATGAGCACCTTTCCAAGGGCCTGTAGGTTGTATGTAATCATTACTATACTGCCCTGGAGGTGGTATGAGAACAGAGCCCTCCACTTATCCACCCTAAGACTTCCCCTGGGCATCCTGAGGCTAGTATGGGCAGCATGCCTCCTGTCAGTTCACCTTTGGCCTCCTGTTCAGGCCACTAAGCAAGCAGCTGAAGCTGAATGAGCTCACCTTTGGAGATACGTCTCTGCTTGGCTTTCCACAAAGAGTCTTCTGGCAGCTCATCTCCAGTGCTCTCAGTGTGGTTGGTGTCACTCAAGATGCTGTGCTTTCTGTTAAGCCAAAGGGTGGGGCTGTGCAGCATGCTCAAGGCTACATGGTTGGAGGGTGGCTCACTTACAGGCTGCCTGTCCATGAAGCACTTCTCCACAGGAAGATCTCTATCCTCTGGGGCTTTGAAGGGGTGCTGTTTGTTTCCAGTATAGTTGACTGGGGGAGGGGAGACAATAATACAGAAACGAAGGTCCAAAGTCATGATGAGAAGGCAGGATCTGGGGAGCATGTGTGGCCTCCATTCCCAAGGTAATCTGTTTTTAACAGAGTCTTCTACAGGGACTGGGGCCTTATACACTGGAAGTAAAAACTCCTTACAAACAGTATTTCCCAAAGGAAGGGCAGCTGAAAACAATCAGCATGTAAAGCAGAGAGCAGTATCTTCCACTACAACTGTTCAAAATACAAATGCCTTATCTTCTATACTGAATGGACTAGTAACTTTATGTTTTTACAGTTGGGGGCATGAAAGAAACAACCAAAATGAGGCATGAAGCATATGCTGTCCTTTTAAGCATACATGGTCCTTTCTTTTGGCAGCAAAATCTAAGCAAGCCAAGACTGGCCTAAAAACCTCTATGAAAACATATGCTGAAGTCCGTATTTTCAATTAAGTGAAGGCTGATATAATAAATAGACCAAGTATCTACCAAATAACACCTACAGAAAGAAAAACACTAATACTCACTTGGGTCAACAGGAAAAATGATGAAGGAAAAGGGACAGTAAACAAAGTGGTGAAAAACAGCCCACATCCTTTATGGGACAAAACATATGGTCTCTACTATATGTTCTGGGCCTACAGCCCAGGCTACTACTGCAACCTTCAAGATAAGCAGAGGAATGCAGGGAACCTGAGAAGACCAATGGCACTAGGACAAAGAACCCTTTAGCAAAGTTTATTTGTGTACGTACAGGTTCAGAGGCAACTTCAAAGAAATCAATCTAGTTACTGCTAATCCTTCTCTGTCCTCTCATCACATTTAAAGTGAAAGCCGCATCACTGAAACCATGTAACTGCTACCATTTCCTGTCCAGGAGAAAGGTCCTTGGTATCTCAGCACCTCAGTGACACTATATACTTCTATCCCGTTCACTGGCACGTATGCCTTTCACAGATGTTTCAAGACAGGTGATTAGCTAGGTGATATTTTGTGTCTTCCAGATGAACAACAAAACAGTTGTTGAATAGACAGGACCCTATCTTCCTTGCCACATAACTTATCATCAGATTAAGAATCAGTTTATCAGCACAAGTGTTTCAGATTCCAAGTCCAAATTTTACATTTTAACTTCAGGTGTCATGTAGTCACCTGTATCTCTAATAACAGTTTCAACCATTCCTAAACAGGCATCATTCTCAAGGAGAATATCTTCTACTTAAGTTTTCATTTTCACCCTCATGTAAACTTTGTAAAAGTGATGTTAGTTCATATCTCACCCACCTGATTTTTTGGCTGGCAGCTTCTGCCCACAGAAAATACCCAGAACACTTGTGATGACTTATTTCACATGTGCTGGCAAAGAGTGATTCACTAGTAACCTCATCTCCCTGCTCCTCATTGAATGAAGGCACCCTCACAGAAAGAGCCCTTTCCTGACAAGCTCTAGGCTTCCCACCTGGTAAAACTGCCTGGGTGCAGAGGGTGCCCCTTCACCCACCAGGTCTGGGAGCATGCAGCACATGTGTTGCCCTTCCCGCTCAGCCAGGCATGGGACTCCTGTGCCTGAACTTACAGTCTCCTCATGCCTTGTCCCCAGGGACCCCAAAGTGTGATGTCTGTGGCGCCTCATTCTGAACTATTATCAGAAAGCTCCATTGCTAAAGTCATGGTTCACTGAAATCACTCACCCACACACACAGTTTATGTTTTCTTCTGCATTTCACAAGAGGATCTTTTCCCAAACTAGGTCCATCCACCCTTTCCCCCAAATACCCAATTAAGACACTACGAGAAAAAAAAATAAAATAACTGAGACCTTTTCAGTGCTGCCTCTCAGAGCAAAGATCTGGATTCTCTTAAATGAAGCCCTCTCAAGAGGGTTCCTGAAGAACACCTATGACTGTGCAAGATACACAGGCTATACAACCTACATGGGAGAGAAGCTATACAACACATTCCTGCAGATAACAATTTAGTCTTTTGCAGTTGAGGTCATTTTGAGGCCTATCCAAATGACTACCCTTGAAGACAAAGAAGACAAAGAGATATGTAGGGGCACTGACCATGAGGATCTGCCATTGTAGCTACTTTTCTAAAAACAGAAAGCCACATGTCCTTGGTCTTGCAGTCTAGGCAGATGTTACCATGTCTATGTTCTTTCATTTTATTTTATTTTTTGCAGTATGCAGGTCTCTCACTGCTGTGGCCTCTCCCGTTGCAGAGCACAGGCTCCGGACACGCAGGCTCAGCAGCCATGGCTCACAGGCCCACACCATGTGGGATCTTCACGACCGGGGCACGAACCCGTGTCCCCTGCATCAGCAGGCGGACTCTCAACCACTGCGCCACCAGGGAAGCCCCATGTCTAAGTTTAACACTTGCTTCCTGCAGCACAGTCATACGATTCACAGCACATATGTCCCATAATATATCATGTTGTACCACAGTATTTCCTCACAAAAGCATCACCACGGCAACATTTACAAGTCATCACAGCAACAAAGCAACCTCTCTACTATTGAGCCATGCCCAGTTAGCACTAAACAAAATGGGGAAGTATTGATTGTTTAAGACTTACCAATGGTTTAAATTCCATCCACTGCAGGTAATTACAGAAACTCCAGCAAAAGCTAACCTTGTGAAAACTTATTTCCTCTACAGAAGAGGCATTGGGAATCTCTGTTCAAAACTCAAAGTAGTTTACAAAACATACACATGCTGTAATGTAAGAGAGGTTTCCTGACCTAAAAAGTTTCATGAAGCTCTTTGACTCAGCCTTCTTCCAATTCCTGCCCAGCCATTTCCATTGAGCAGGTCCTAAGTCTGACCCAGCCAAACAGCTGGCAAAGAAGACCGTCATTCCATGTTTGAGAAGGAAGGGATGAATGCCTCCTTGTCCTTCCCACTGATGGTTCCTATTTATGCACGTCCTTAGTTTTAAGAACCTCACTCATTTGTTGTCTTCTAAAGTGAAAATTTACCTCAACTGCCTATACTATCATAAATGAAAATCTTGACCACCATATTTTCAAGTTAATTCACCTTTTTGTAGGCCACTGCCACAGAGGTGTACCCAGAGACGTACCATATTAGGGTATTTCTAAATTCAGGGCCAGTGCTTCTTTGAAAAAGGATATATGTCCCAAGAAATAATCCACCCTAGGTGCTTCTTTCTTGGATGCCACAACTTTCAAAAGGACAATCAACCCTTCACTCTGCAGGCTGAAAGAGCAGCCTATTTCCCCCTGCAGCCACCAAACTGCAAAGTGAATTCCTTCCTCTCACCTCCCTCAACTCTGAGAGCAGACTCAACCCCATTCTCATAGATTCGGTACCACATTCAAGCTACTTACATCTCTCACTATTATTCTGGTTGTCAATGGCCTCCAGGGTTACCTTCTTCCGCTTTTTGCCCTGATTTCCTTTCAGCCTTTCCCAGTCAGCAGGGCTGAACTTGCACACCTCAGAGTCTTTGTTTGCAGGGTGGCCACATTTTCTCTCTTTCATCTCCATCTCTGAGAAGCGCAACATTGCACGCTAGAAAGAGAATGAATATGTCAAAAATACACCTTACCATTAAAGATATTTTAGTTGCCTTATCTTAAAGGAAAGTATCTCCAAAAAACTGTTTGCCTGAAAACAAATACAATTTATGAAATAAAGCTGTTTTACCATATCCTTTTCATAAAATTTGGCATGCAGATACATATGCTGCATGTATGTATATTCATGAACACACTATTGCAAAAATACATTCTCTTTTGGAGATAAAAACAAAGATAAAACAGTAGTAAGAAGAGATGCACAGTGAACAAAGGTGGGCATAAGCTATAAACTCCCCTTCAAATATTTTGTAATAAAATTTAATTCTAAAAGTTTATGTAATATTCTAGTAAAAATAATTTGAAAAACAGAAATTTGCATGACTGATGGTGAGCCAGGTAGATATAATACCGTCCTTTTGCAATCCTTCTATTCGTGTAATTAAGGTGGGTATTCAATGAGTCATTTACATAACTTTATCCATTTTTAGAAACATGTACCAACTTTTTTCATGACTTTACAGCAATAATTTGACTTTATTCATCTTTTAAATAATGCTAAAAATCTTGATAAATTCCTGCATGAATGATAATTCACTACAGAGTTTAGTAACAGGCTATATAGCTCATTATGCAAGGGGGGTGTGTGTGTGTGTGCACACGTGCATGCACGTGTGTGTAAAGGCTGCACGAATGCCACAGACATGCAGCTCCTACACACTTCCACCAACTTTCACCACATGGGGCATTTTGAACAGCAATTCTAGGTATAACTGTTAACATACAGTAACAGTACAGAAATTAAAGCAACTTGTAAACATCACACAATCTTTGCAATTATTAAAACTTCTGATATCAGCAGTCCTTTTATAGTCTACACAATAATTTTAAGTATGCAGATACACGAACCTCCTAAGTCATACCATGTACTCCCCTTACTGGAGACCTTTCAAACATTTCAATTACCATAACCTTCATTAATTAAATCTGCCTAGTGTCCTGCCCTACCATGTCCCCCCAATCCTCTTCATACATTTAAAAAACTGACAACTAGTCAACCTCCTGAAATTTGGGTGGGGGGCTCACCTGCAATGCCTGCTGCTCCCGGCTGAGCTGACTGGAATCTGCACACAGTTCAGTAGTAACACATTTGAACCGGTCACCCACATAACCAGTAGAGTTTGCAATTCTCTTTGCCAGCTTAGATGGCTTTGGTTTCAGAATTTTGATATTGTTTGATTCTGCCTCATGAACTCCATCCTTGGTATAAGTGGGGGTGATGTCCACGCTTGGTGGGGCACTGCCCAAGCAAAGTGGTTTGGGATCCTTTTGGGTTTCACCAGAAGTTTCCGCAGGGCCATCATTCCCAAGGCTTGGCTCCAGGAATGGAGTAAAGACCGACATCGCCAGGTTCTCCTTGTTGGTTCCCACTGGAATATTCTCCGTGCTTAAACGGAAGACAGACGGGCCTGAAGCTTGTTTGAAAGTACATGCTTCCTGAAAGTCACTGATCTGACCCAACTCCTCTTTCAGGGCAATAAAATCCTGGCGTGGCTGCAGGGCTGGACCAGTTGGGGGTCTGGTGAGCGCAGCACTCTGGCCAACACTCTCAGACGTGAACCTGGCTTTGGATATGTCTGCATCAGGTTTCGCATCTGGCTCTTCCTCGAGAAGATCTACACAGATAAGACTGTCACTCCTGATGAGAGTTTTACCTTGATTCCAGATAAGGCTTGCATTTAGGTTCTTGTCAGTGGAGACTTCTGGATGTAATGTGGTGCTGTTAGCTTCCAACACCTCAGGAAACTGATTCCGAACAGTTGAGTCCTCATAGGAGGCTCTGTCGTGGGACCAGGACAACTTCTCTGTTTTCTCTTCTTTAGTGGGCATAATGGGCTGCACCATGTCCAACACATCTTCGTTGGCCATAAACTCTGGCTGGCCCAAGGGTACCCTGTAAGGCAATCTAGGCTTTGTGGCAAGGTGCCTGGGAAAGAGAGTACTGTTTGGCAACAAAACTGGGTGAGGGTGGATAGGTCCCTCACCATGTAAGGAGATGCGACTCAGATGCATGCTTTCAGGTGCTGGGTAAGGGAGGTACCTCCTAGGGTAAGATATTGGTGGGGTCCTGAACACCTCATTTGGAGATAGAAATATTGAATTTGGTGGGAGGCCATTCTTATTTGCTTTGAAACTCGGTTCTGGGTTGCTGGCTTTGGTGTCCTTGCTGCTGATGCCACTGCCATGCTTGGCAGTTGTGGTCAGGGGCTGGCCCATGTGTTGATTAAAACATGCCATTGAATCCATGGAGCTCCTGCTAGTCTTGTTACCATCCACACTGGCATTTGGGACTGGCAACACAAAGGCTGGGTGACCCATGCTCAGCACTGACCCCAAAACGTTAGTGACTGCAGTACCTGTGTTTCCCACTTGGAGATGTGAAGAACTGTGCTGCTGTGAGATGGCCCAGTCCAAGGCCTTGTTTTTCAGTGGCAGGCCTTTGCCGTTGTTCTCTTTGTTACACCTTGGTCCAGGCACCACCCAGGATGAGGTAGCCATGTTAATGAGCTCACATCTATAGGCAGTACAGCTGTTTCCTGGAGGAGACAGTGTTTCTTTCGGAATCTCACTTCTGGAGAGCACTTGGCCACTTCCAGTTCTGCTGTAAACCAGGACCTTGGGAGCCATCTTTTTCATGTGGTCAGCTGTGGAAGCATCTACATCCACCGCTCCAGAAGACAAGTCTAGGGGCTTATTAGTGACATCTTTGGTAACCATCTGCTTCTCCAGCACAGGAGGTGAGCAGACACCTTTTCTGTGTTCACCTGCTGTTTTCCAAATGTGCTCAGGAACTAGCTGAGTACTTCTGCCTCCTTCTGGGGTCTTCAGATATTTGCTTCTGCAGAGCCTTGCCAAAGGGAACTTGCTGCTGACTGTCATATATGGCTTTGACAGGGAAATGGAGGGCGAGGTGGAAATCATGGCATAGTGCTTATGAAATTCAGAGTAGGTGTCTGCACTGGGCTGGGAAGGAAAGTGGACTCTTGGTAAAGGCCAAGATGAGGGGGGCAATAGAGGAGCTGTGTCCTCCAGCTGGCCATGGGTGACTACCTTGGCAGAGAGCACCCTAGAGTGCTCACTGTTCTGAACGTGGAAATATGAGGGAGAATTAAACAGGTTCCCAGGACTGACACCCATCTCCCAGGGCAGGCTTTTGTCTGCACAGTGGACCAGAGGTGGGACAGGTAGAGAGGCTGAAGGCACTAAGAGCCTCACAGCTGAAGCAAGAGATGATGGGATGTAGGGACTGACAGAGTGAGGGACTGACAGTTTTCGCTCATTTGCGAAAACTGGAAAATACAGCGGCTGGGCTAAGCTGTGAGACTGTTGAAGTGGCAAGGTCTTGTACATGTTCAGTGAATACTTATTTGGTGAGCTGTGGAAAGGGGAGATGGCTGGCATGGCCTGCTCCATGTAAGGATTGACCCAGGGCATCTGATGGTAATTAGCACCCCTGATGTTGAAAGGGCTGTATCTGGCACTAGCAGACCTATCTAAGCCCAATGTTTCTGTTGTAGGAGTAACACTTCTTTGTATACTAGGTGGTGTTTTGTAAACAGCACTGAAGCTATCTGAGGGTTCTCCAGAGACAGCGGAAGCCTCCACTGTCTTGGGCATATTCGGTTTGAACTGCATCTCTGGATTTCTTTCTGAAGAAAACCCAGGGCCACCTAAAGAGCTCATGGCAGCCTCCTAACCTTTCCTTGAGCCCAGTTCACACAAGCCAGAAGATATAACGCCTTCAGGTACACAGAGCTCTTTTGGAATCAGGCCACTGCGGTCCATGTTCACCACGGCCACGCCATCGATCCAGTGGGCAGTAATCACATCCACCTTTACAGAAAAAGAACATGGGTGTTACTTACCATCCCTTCAAAGCAGCAGTACCCACCCTAAAGAAAGTCTGCATATTAATTTATTATGACAGCAGCCTAACATTAGAGCATCCATGGTTAAAGATGATCTAAAAATAAAATATTCACAGGGCTTGTTTTTTCCACTACTACAAATAAATTCTATCTCATGGCAGTGAAATGTGCTGCCTGCTTTCTTCACTGCTCTGTTCAACTAGCATTCTAAAAGCATGTAAAATGTTTACCCCTTTAGAGTTAATATATAATAATTAAGTCATCTATTAACTCTGAGAAGTTCACCTTCTTGGCAAAAATTCTATATTACAATTGAGAGGACACCATCTCCACCACTTTGCACTACCTTCATGGGATTCAGAACTCACACTAAACCTCCCCAGCCGTGTCAGGGCTGTGGGAGGGATTCTTTCCTGGATGTAGGAAGGCACAAATTAATATAACCAGAAACAATCTTCCTTTGGACAACTGGAACATGGCATATTACCTGTCTCATTTCTAAATCAATGAAGAGTCTAAGGGTCAAACTGTGGTTACATCTTTTGATTTCCTCTCCCTAGTGTCTGAAGATAGTCCTGAGTTTCATATTTTACTGGTAAAAGGTAAACCGTAAGGGTCCACTTAAAGGCTCAAAATGTATCCAGCTGATGGCACTGACAGAGCCAAAGACAGAATCTCAAAAGCAGAAAGAGAAAAGTGACTCATCACAAACATGGGAACCTCTATAAAATTATTAACCGATTTCTCAGCTGAAATCTTGCAGGCAAAAAGGCAGTAGATGGTAAAATTAAAAGTATGGAAGAAAATAACTATTAACCAAGAATACAACATTACAACATCTGCAAAAATGTCCTTCAAAATTGGAGGAAAAATTAAGGCTGTTCCCAGATTTAAAAAAAAAAAAAAAAAAACACAAAACAAAAACGATAAAGGAATTCATTACCACAAGAACTTCCCTAGAAGAAATTCTAAAGGGAGTCCTTCAAGTTGAAACAAAAAGATGCTCTATAGCAACATAAAGTTACCCAAGATTCCCCCATAAAGTTAAATATACAGGTAAATAAAGGACCTTGTAGTACTGTAATGTGGGTCCATAAGTCCATCTTTTAACTCTATTATGACACAAAAAAATTATATCTATGTTAATGGATACAATATATATAAAGGCATAATTTTTGACACCTATATGGAGACAGTGAACCTAAAAATACATAGTTTTTATATACCATGGACGCTACCAATTTAAAATATATTATTACTATTGAAAGATGTTTTATATAATCCCCACGGTAACCAGAAAGAAAATATGTATAGAATATACACAAAGGAAATAAGAAGGGAATCAAAGCATATTACTACAAAAAGTTGACAAAAAAAAGTAAGACATTAAAAGAAGAAATGAGGGACCAAAACACTCAAGACATACAGAAAACAGCAAAGGTAACAGTAAATCCTTCTCTATCAGTAAGTATTTCAAATGTAAATTAATTAAACTCCAGTCAAAGTAAATACATTGACTGACTTAATAAAAACACAGGATCTGGGGCTTCCCTGGTGGCGCAGTGGTTGGGAGTCCGCCTGCCGATGCGAGGGACATGGGTTCGTGACCCGGTCCGGGAAGATCGCACATGCCGTGGAGCGGCTGGGCCCGTGAGCCATGGCCGCTGAGCCTGCGCGTCCGGAGCCTGTGCTCCGCAGCGGGAGAGGCCCCAACAGTGAGAGGCCCGCGTACCACAAAAAAAAACAACAACACAGGATCTAACTATATGCTGTCTAATAGAGACTCACTTAAGAACACTTGCCAAAAGACGCATCCTAGGATCCTATAAACATCCCCTACACCACCACCCCCAAATCCGCACAGGGCAAAGACTGCTCCCAAAGTTGTGACCACCAGAAGTTCTTGGACCTCACCTGCTCTGCCCCTGCCATCTTGACCTGAACTATCCACTCCCCTCTGTTTGCACCTAAACAAATTTAATTTCGCTTATGGTGTTTAATTTTAGCATGACCACTGCATGTAAATCAATATGACGATCACCATCTAAATTGTCCCCTAACCCTAAATCAGGGTAAACTGATCACTGTTCGCCTCCTGTCTTTTAGCTCACAAATTATATTTTGTCCTGTTAGGACCTTCTCCAACCTGACTTCCCACATCTGATCACTGGGTGTGCAACACAGAGGTGCCGAGTGCCAGTGTTAGCTTGGGAGACACAGCTCGATTCACTCTATTATAAAGAAGAAACTAACACACCATTGTACAGCAATTATACACCAATAAAGATGTTAATAAATAAATAATTTTTAAAAAATAAAGGAAGAACATTCTACTTTCTGTTACTCTCAATGAACTCTTACTCAACAAAAAATCAGATATTCCTCCCAAGGAACACCTTGGGGACAACCAGCAAGCCTGGCCTGACTTTAGAGAGGTCAATGGATCACTCACTCCCTTGGGCAAACTGAGGAGTCCATCACTCCAGCCCCAGCTGCTTCTCATCGTGGTGGCCACAACCTAGGAGTCAGCAAGGTACACAGCTGCAAACAGACAGACTCCCAGAGGCTATAAACATTGGCAAAGAAATTGGGGTGGCCCAAGTCAGCATCTGCCTCCATTCCAGACCCTAACCATGTGAGGGAGTGGCTAGCGCCCTGAAGCAAGAAGAAGGTGTGTATTTGCTGAAAGCACCACCCTCCTTCCTATCTGATGCTCCCAGTGCACCAATCTGGCTTGAGGCCTAACAAACAAAGGGCCTTTCCTCCTTAGGACAGTGGGAGAAGAGTCAACCCACTGCCCTCCATGAAGCAATGTCATGAGGACCATCCCAGCAATGCTGGAGTTTGGGAAGCACTGCATCCCACTGTTCCCTGCCCTGCCTGATCCCACACAAGCTTCATCTATGTGTGAGCCTCCCAATAAAAACGGGAATGCTGTGATGAGCTCAAACAGAGGCAAACAGACTCTGCAGGCAAACCAGGCTGGAATTTAAGTGTGCCTCTAGGGTTGTCAGGCACCTGCTAATCCACCCTACAAGTGCCATACTCCGTTGGTCTCCTCCAGAAAAAAAAAAAAAAAAATTAAAACATCCCAAATTTAAAGGCAATAACTACCATTTATTCCTCCCAGAAGCAGTACTTCTTTCAGTTCTATCCTTGTCCACTAGGCCCTGCTCCACCTAAGCAACAGAGCCACAAACAATATACACTCCCCATGACAACAAAGTAGAAAATATTCTTCTTTTTCCACCACCATCCATCCAGTAAAGGTCAATAACTCAAAATCTCTTAGAAGTGTTCCTTTATATTTAACAAATACCCTATCCCCAGCTTGAGAGAAGAAAATATAACCAGAAGCAATTGAGGGCCATCCAACTTAGCTAAAACACTTTGCCCTTCCTGGCCAAAGATGCACTACTTCACTGTAAGTGAGTTTGTGAATGAATAGTTGGGCCCAAGCTTCCCTGCCTGGGTTGCTTTCAATGAGCAGAAAAGTTTTTGTCAAGCACTGAGTAATTTTTGTCATTTAGACTGTGTATCTAACCACGAATATTTGTATTTGAATTACTTTTGTTTCCAAGTGACCCTCTTCACATTTTTAAAGTGATTTTTGTCTCTAGAAACATCTTATAAAAATTCTGCCCAGTTTTCAATTCAACAAAATCCTGTATTTCGTCTTAGAATATAGCAATACCTTATGTCCTCTGTATTTACATACCCATGTTTACTTCTCAATTTGCCAGTTATCTCTAGTTTTGTACATCATCCGAGTTCACCTGTCTTGATTTGTTCCAGCACATGTTAATCAGGGGAACTTCTTAATCTAAATATTCCTAACATATATAGCTTTCTAGGTCCTTATGGCGTTTTTGTTCTGCCTACTGCCTCTAACATTACACATTCCCAAGCCAGGACAACATAGGTTTACAAGGGAAAGAAAGAAAGTAGATTCAAGAATTAGCAACTTTTATTTCCAGGGTGTAAAATGTGTTATCTGTAACCCACCCACCAAAATCAAGTTTTGGAAAGAACTAGACAAATACCTGCATCAGTATATTAAGTTTTTAGGCCAATCCAATACTGACTCCAAAGCATCCACATATTAGTCTCCAATTCCTGTTTGGAGGCTGTCTCCCTGACCATTTTCTCATCTGTCTCCCCCAAAGGATGATGGTTGAAGGTGTGTCTATTTATACATATGACTCAAGGTCCTCTTTGTTCTCTCCAGTGGCTACCTGTACACACTGCTCTGGTATTTTAGGCTTAGGTCTTCCTTCTGCATCAACATTGGTCAGGGTCTCTATGGAACCACCGAGCTCTACGCAGACTTTCCTGTATTTGAACACCAGCATGAATCCTTTCTCTGAATACGGGGGTTAGTATGCCAAGTTCCATTCCTTAAGGGAGCATGCCTGTTGTGTATGTTCACTGTTACCCCACTAAGAATGACCAGGTAAAACTAGACACTCTAGCACCTGCTTTTGGTACGTCAAAGAATTAAACCCCATGCACCTGAATGTGAACAGAAAAGAAAAGAAAGTAGCAGGCCAAGACTGCCATCCTTTCCCTATGGAGAATACTCTGCCTCCAGGAATATCCATTAGGCTTTGTTCCACCACCTTGTCCATTATATAATTTCCAGTAACTCTACAGGGTTAAGATAAAAGAAAACCCAGAAGCCTTCCTTCCACTTTGCTCCATGAGATCTGTAAGGATGGGGTTGCACAATCCTGCTAGTGGCTGTTGGCCAGCGCTTCTGCATCCCACCCTTCCCCCAGCTACCAGTCTTCCTCCTCTCACCCTTCTTCACCCAGAAGGAGTGTCCGTTTCTGTCGAACCAATCTATTACAAGATAACCAACAATCCCCTCGAGGGCGCGGTACAGTTCACGGCGGACACAACCAAGTAACCCTGATGACGCCTCCGTGGTAAGGGTCGGGGACATACATGCACCCGAAGGCACTAGTGCATAGGTGTTACTTCCCGGGCCAGCCTAGCCGCCTGCGCAGTCACAGTGCTGCATTCTAGGATATACACACACGTATGTATTCTATGTATAAAGTTTGTTTACTTATTTTCTTGCCTAATCCCCAAGCGGGCAAGGAGCACAGGCATAGTGCTTTGACAAGAGTTTAGGGAGGGAGGCAAGGGGGAGCGGCTTGGCAGCGACGCGACGCGGAGCAAGTTAGACATGTGTCCAGCCGACTAAACGCGGGAACAAAGGGCTGAGTGCCCGCCCTTTACTCCCAGCGTATAACGCGTCAGTCGGGATTAGTTATGCTAGCGTCATAGCCGTCCTCACTGCCAGTAACCCTCCGATTGCCAGATGAGCTTTTCTCAACCGGTGCCTCAGGGGCACAGCCCAGGAGGCACAGAACTGGCCCTCACTTCAAAAGTCTACAGAGAATGGCCAATGACCTGTCGAATTCATTCATCAGAATATTTATTAACTAACTCTCAGGTACCCAGGGCCTCAAAGGATCTCGATGTGCCCCACACAGTCCCAGCCAAAAGCACCAAAAAGCCTCAGGACCTAATTCCCAACGGAGGAAATCCCGGTGTAGGATGGCATATAGTTAGTTACACAAGGGCGACCAGTCTAGGAATAAACATCAACCACCTATTAATAATCGCCAACTCCTGCGCTCCTCTAAGCAGTGAAATAAGTGTCCGAAGTAAATACGAGAAGAAACATGACAAAGTCCAGACCACACAGCGGGTGGGAGTGCAGTGCGAAGGCTGGAGAAGCTAGTTATGATTGAAATCTCCGAGCATGAGCACCTATTTAATGACCTACCATTTAAATGCCCTCCACACACGGAATTCTGTCACAGCAAAAGAAATCCAACAGACGCAGCGTCCATTTTCAGAGGTAGGGAAAGCGTCAGAAATAAACATATCTGTGCTGGCCACTCAGCACACTTTCTGGGATGATGCTGTTTCTTCCTCATTTTTAGTCCCGTGTCAAGAAGCTTCTCCAGGGACCCAATACCACTTGTCCTGCCCTAGCCTCATCCCAAAAAGGGGACAAATGCAGCTAAAACACAGAGCTGTCTCATTTACACTACTCTATACAAATACCTAACTTGAAGCGAGCTAATTCCTCTCTGAGCTTTGTTTTAAAATACAGTCCTCGCGTATTTAAATACACCTCTTCAAATAATTCTCCTTTTGCTTTCCTCTTCTCCCTCATCCATTCTGCAACCGCCACCCTTAAGACGCCGAACGCCAACACAGGCACTCAGCGTCCAGTTGCAAATCGCGAACCTTCTGGAGAAACCTCCTTAATGGTAAATTAACCCTTGCCCGGCCTGAGCCTACAAGCCAGGGAAGGTGTTCGTCTCCAGAACCCCGGAATGTGCCGTCTGGCAAGCGACAGGCGGTGTCATCCCACCCCAGCTCTCTCCCCTTAGGCGAACGTCTTCCCGCAGCGCAGTCCCCAGGAAAATGGCGGGGCCCCTTTCACACCCTCCCGTTCTTCCCCGGTTTCCATGCGGCGCTGCTTAAGCTGGCTGCACTTTTAATTACTTATAGCTATGAAATAAAAACGATAGCGAACAATGCAGCCAAAGGGACGCGCGAAGGAGAAAGCCTCACAGGATGCGTGAAAGAATCCGCGAAGAAACCTGTGCGGCAGTCCGAGGAAAGGCAGCCAACTACAACAGCCCGAAGCTCGTTAAAAAGAATATGAAGCTACGGCCTCCTGAGTGAGAGGGTTCCGGCGCTGACCTGAAGTCCTCAACTAGGGACTGGCGAAAAGTGGATCGAGAGGGAAGTTGCGTAATTGGGGAGAGGTCTGGGTCATGGAAAGGGGTATGTTAAGAAGCGAAGGAGTCCGGCTAAGGAAGCTTCGGGAGCAGCAAACGTTGCCATCTCCGAGTGCCCGACGCTGCTTTCGCCCCTGTCACCTGTTTTTAGCCAGGTGCTGTCAGGTCCGACTAGTAGAGGGCTGGGCTCTGGGCAGAGGTGGAGGCAGCGGGCTCCGCCACTTTAGGCAAGTGACCTAACCCTACGGGACCCTGCAGGACCCAGCGACTAGGCGGGGCCCCAGAAGCCGCATCAGCTTCCTCTCTGATTTCTGCCTCGTTCCAGCTCTCGGTGGCTGTCCGAGCCCCAGTGCCCCTTTCGCGAGGCCGCGAAGTTACGCCTGCCTTCGACGAGGAGTGCACCTCTGCCTCACCTTTTTGCCAAGATCCGGAGTTCAGTCAGTCGGCCGCTGCACCCCTCGATCCTAGTGCGTCCTCCTCGTGGGTTTAACTGCACTCCCACCGCCAGCCCTCCTTCCCACTGGCCACTCCCTCCCACGCCCTCCCTCCTCCCCCCACCCCCGCCGCCCCGGCAAATGTAGCTGGAGAGAAAAAAAGCCCTCCCGCCACCGCCTCCAGCTGCAGTTTTTCTTTTGTTTTGTTTCGTTTTGTTCTGTTTTCCGGCACGCGGGCCTCTCACTGCCGTGGCCTCTCCCGCTGCGGAGCACAGGCTCCGGACGCGCAGGCCCAGCGGCCATGGCTCACGAGCCCAGCAGCTCCGCGGCACGTGGGAACCTCTCGAACCGGGGCACGAACCCGCGTCCCCTGCATCGGCAGGCGGACCGCCAACCACCGTCCCACCAGGGAAATCCTCCAGTTGCAGTTTTTATCTTCCCGCAGCCTTTCCTCACCTCTGTCTCCTTGGTGGTTGGTTTTTCTGGACGGGTGATTCACAAGGGAAGGTGTGCCTGAGTTTCCCAGGACGTCGGCAGCCTGACCCGTGTAGTTTCTCTGATTACAATCCCCGACCACTCCGGGGCGTTCCTCCTCTTCCCCCAGTTCTCCCCTCCCCCACCAGGGAAAGTTGGCAGCACGCGTCTGCAACTGCGGCGAGAGCTGCCTCTCGAAGCCAGAGCAGGGGACTAGTGGGGAGCATTCCTAGCCGTGCTCCAAGGATCCCCTGGCAATCCAGAAGGCCTGTAGAGGACCACAGCTGCCGTAACTCACCTAGTACTCCACTCATCCAGTTATCAGATACCATCGGCAGCAGTCTCTTGTCACCTGCCTTACTTTCTCCAGGCCTCGAGTCCTCTCTGGGACTACACAGAACTTGGCGAGTGCTCGTCAATGCCAACCCTCACGCCAGATCTCCATTTGTTTAAAGAGTGGGGAGGAGAAGGGGGAATACCCGTGGGGCACTAGGTGAGCGGATGACAGAGTAGAGGAAATCCGCCTTAATTTCTCACCGTTCGCAGGCACCTCAGATCGTTGCTGGATCTGCCTTGCTTCCTATCCCTGGCCTTGGGAAATTTTCTTCAGCGTTTTATTTTTCTTGGCACGGAGCAAGTTTTGGCTTGCAGTGTTCTCTAATAACCTTTCATCTTGTATGGTGGTGCTGATCTGTGCTTGAGCTCCATGTATAGGCTGCACCGTGTGGATCGATTTTACTGGCACGTATTGAGACCCTCTTGCTCAGCTGCTAGGGATCCGGGGACGGAGCAAGGGCGAGAGCCGGTAGGCGGCAGCGGAAAGCAGGGAGGCAAGGCTCCCACCTCCTCCGCGCGGGGAGTAGTGCTCCAGTATAAGCCTCAAAGGCTGCAGCCAAGGACATCGCTGACAAAGATGTCCCAGTCATCTCCTCCTGAAGGTCTTTTTATACCGGGGTCGGGAACTCTCTTCCTGCTTAAGGACAGAATTATGCAGGGTCGATGAGAATATCAATTTTAAATGGAAGTAACTTGTGAATCCACACTGAAAGTTTTAAAATACCCTGGCGTGTCCTCTTTCTAAAAACAATCAATAGTAAGTTGACTCCTAAGTCAAGATCAAGATTGAAACCAGCTCTACGTACCACATATTTACCTTTAAAAACTTGAAGTATTATTCACAGCGGGATTTGGGTTAGGTAGTATTCGTTCTGTTTACTTCTCAGTGCATAGCTATAACAACAGGTCTTTTTTTTTTATAGACTATTTTAACATCTTTATTGGGGTATAATTGCTTTACAATGGTGTGTCAGTTTCTACTTTATAACAAAGTGAATCAGTTATACATATACACATGTTCGCAAATCTCTTCCCTCTTGCGTCTCCCTCCCTCCCACCCTCCCTATCCCACCCCTCCAGGTGGTCACAAAGCACCGAGCCGATATCCCTGTGCCAAGTGGCTGCTTCCCAATAGCTGTATACGTTACGTTTGTTAGTATATATATGTCCATGCCCCTCCCTCGCCCTATCACAGCTCACCCCTCCCTCTCCCCATATCCTCAAGTCCGTTCTCCAATAGGTCTGTGTCTTTATTCCTGTCTTACCCCTAGGTTCTTCATAACATTTTTTTTCTTAAATTCCATATATATGTGTTAGCATACGGTATTTGTCTTTCTCTTTCTGACTTACTTCACTCTGTATGGCAGACTCGGGATCTATCCACCTCATTACAAATAGCTCAATTTCGTTTCTTTTTATGGCTGTGTAATATTCCATTGTGTATATGTGAACAACAGGTCTTTTAAAAGTGAAACATCTCTGTCTGTTGAAACTGTAAACTTAAGGCACAACTACACCTTCACAGTCCAAACCTGCTTATAATCACTGATGCAAAATGAGAACCTACTATATAGCACAAGGAACTCTACTCAGTGTTCTGCGGTGACCTAAATGGGAAGAAAATCCGAAAAAGGAGATATATGTATTCACATAGGTGATTCACTTCACTATACAGCAGAAACTAACACATTGTAAGGTAACTATACCCCAATTAAACAAACAAACAAAAAAGACAGTTGGGCAGTTGCCCTCAGACCAGTACCCAACTTGGGCTGGACTGCCAATGCAGGCAACTGTGCAAACTTTCACCTAGGAGGCAAAAGAGAATGCATACCTTTTTATTTTCTTTTGGGGAGTGGATGTCTCTGAAAGCTAACCCACACATTTTTTTTTTAATCCCTGGTAACAAGCAGAAAGACAACTAATTTTTATAAAGACATTTACGTCCAAATATTAAAAGTTCTTAGACCGAATGTGAGTTACAGACGCAGAAAGGCCTCTTGTTGTATTGTATAACAACATTTATTTTTAAGCATCTCCTTTTATTCTAAACAAGTCTAAAATAATCAGATGACTGAGCTGGGAATTTCTGAGGAAATCCTCTGAATGTGCCTCCAAGTAAGGAGGTGCTATCCCTCTTTGAGCTGCTGAGGAGCGCTGAGCTGGGTGAGCACAGGTCATGCCAGCCTCTTCCAGCTGGATTAGGCTACACTATGGACATGCAAAAACCTCTTCCTCCACCCCTTGCTTCCTCAACTCCCCCTCAAGCTACAGGCTTTCCCCAGAATTACAATAGGAAAAACCAAGAACTGAGCAAGAGCTTGGAGCCTGCTGCTTCTCTTAGTCTAAGGGCCTCTAGGGGTGAGGGTAGGGTAGGGCTGACAAAAGGGCCTGTTTATCTACCTTTCAAAGTTCTGGAGGTAAAATGAATAGGAAGGGAATATTTTAAAGGGGGCAAGCGTGCAAAGAGGGCTGATTATGGGAAAAAAAATTGTTGCTGGATACAAACAGGCCAGTAGATTTGCGTTTGAGGTAATTTGCTCTTTAAGCCATCTTTTTAAAATGTGAGCCTGGGGCTTCCCTGGTGGCGCAGTGGTTGAGAATCTGTCTGCTAATGCAGTGGACACGGGTTCGAGCCCTGGTCTGGGAAGATCCCACATGCTGTGGAGCAACGAGGCCTGTGAGTCACAACTACTGAGCCTGCGCACCTGGAGCCTGTGCTCCGCAACAGGAGAGGAAAGGCCCACGCACCGCGAAGAAGAGTGTGCCCCCCCATCGCTTGCCACAACTAGAGAAAGCCCTCGCACAGAAACGAAGACCCAACACAGCCAAAAAGAAATAAATAAATAAGCCAAGAATTAAAAAAAAAAAAAAGTGAGCCTGGCTCCACTGTATTCTGCACAGGCTGGTGGAATTAAAAGTGTTTTTTTTTTCATCTCTAAAGGAATATATTTTCCAATTCCACTGACTTTTTAAAGCATTATTATAAGGAAACCCAACTGTATCCTACATTCTAAAGAGTTTGGAATGATTTAAGAGAACTTCTAGGGACTTTCCTGGTGGTCCAGTGGTTAAGACTCCGTGGTTATGCAGGGGCCTGGGTTCAATCCCTGGTCAGATCCCTGGTAAGATCTTAGTTCCCACATGCTGCGTTGTGTGGCAAAAAAAAAAAAAAAAAGAAAAAGAAAAATAAAAAAGAAAGAAAAAGAGAGAAATTCTAAAAGGGATTGAATGGGGTTTAATGGAAATTAAAATGTGAGATTTTCTTTATCCATTTGAGATATTTACAGTTTGCTATTAGTCCTGAATCTGGTTAGGTGAAACTGAGAGAAATGTCACAAAGCTGCAAAAGAACAATTTATACGCCATCTCCAACAATTGCCACTGTCAAGGAACTGAGGCTGTGCTTCTCCATGATGGCCTTATAGACTGCTTTTTGTGCAGCATCACCAGACCCTTCTTCTCCCTTTCTCTCTCTGCATCCTAACTCTTTGCTAGCCCCTTAAAAACTGAGAGGGGAGTCAGACTGCTCTGCTTGACACTCAGCAAAGGGGAAATTCTAATGAAATTGAAGGAGACAGAGAGAACTAGAATCAGCAAGTTGGAGGGAATGGAGGGCATCAGATAGCAGAGGAAAAAAGAAAGATGAGAGGTTCCACAGGCAGAAGATCCTGTGATTATGAAACATGGCTCCATCTAAGGTACTTTCCTGATGCAGATTCTTATTCAGTCTCTAACCCTCACACTCTGCTTGATGCTACTGTATGCAGGCCTCTCTATCCTAGTTACTGCTTTCATACCACACTGATGTTGCCAGATCAGCCTGGACCCTTTTGCTCCTCTCAGGCTAAAGGGTGAGGCCACTACACCTGTGGTAAGGCCCTTACCCTGTTTATATTAGAGACTGGTGGCTCCCAACTATGTCCTGGGGTTGATCTGTAATAGGCAACCTCACAGGCTTGTCCAGTGGTCCTTCCCAGGAGCTTTGCTCTGGGCTCGGAGACACAAGTACTTCATGAGGAGGATTTGGGTGACTACAGATATTGTGTTTTTACTTTACGTAGTATAAAGTAGCTTGTTCATGTGAAACAGCAATATAAGACAACAAGACAAACACAATGAAAGTCTTGCAGTCATTTTGTAAAAGAAGTGTAAGCGGCTACTGAATGGCACTAAAAGATCCATTGACCCCAGGTCTTCTTCTCCACCTGCCAGCTACCTTCAAGCATATTTTTGTTTGCCTTCCTTTCCCTGGTAAATGAAATAATATCTCAAGATTTATTCTTTCTCAGGGATTTCTGTATCAGGAAGTATCTAAGGTCACTGTCTTCCTGGGAAACGTACCTAATCTAGAGCTTGGATCTGGGGCCCAGAGAATGAAACTGTTGGAATCAGGGGGTCACTAGGGAGAAGATGGCTATTCTTTCTGTCTGTCCTTTTTAAAGGATAAATGAGCATTTTAGGAAAGAGGCCCTAAAGGGCAGGCCCAACATAGTATCAGTAATATTGTCTCAGAATTTCCAGCCTGGGCTTACTTTAATGTCAGACCTTTAGTGCCCCCAAATTGAGGCACCAGTGGGTGAGTTGGTTGGTGTCTATACTGCAGAGTCAGGCAAGAGTTCTAGTGTCAGCTCAGTGGACGTAAATACAGTCTGCACAGTAATTTAGTGAGTGTGGCGACTCAGGAGGTAATCTCTTTGCTCAACCCAGCCCCTGGAATCTGCTTTGCTCAGACCAGTACTACTGTACTGGATTGGGGGCAGTAAATGGGAACCTTAGGAAATGGGGCAACTGAGACCAACTATACATATCTTTGCTCTTCTACTTCTGCAGGGCCTTTTCAAAGAGGCACCATCCCTAGACTTTTAGTCAGCACCATTCTGGGACTGGAGAAAAATAGACGGCTCTGCCAGCCCTGTGTCCATATTCCTAACCTCTTCTGGGTTAGGAATTAGTTAGCAGCCAGCAAATACAACCTTGGAATGTCTCCAAGTAACTCACAAAAGACAACAGAAGTGAGTGGCACAGGATGGTTACCTCAGGAGGTCTGAAGCCAAGAGCAAAGCTCTTGCTCATTCAGGGAGTGGAAGGGGGTCAGGGGTTGTCAAGATTATTGTATTAGAGGCTGGACAGAACACTGTGTGCATCAAAGGAGGAGCTAACACATAATGCACAGCACCTGGAAGTCTGGCCATTAAAGGCCTGTGGATGACACAGGAAAAAAACTGAATGGGAAGAAATGCAATTCACTCTGATGTTTAAATATACCAGTTTAGAGGGGAAACACCATTTAAAAAGTGTTTGCATTATAGCACAGGTACTTCTATGCAATACTCTGTGATAAACTATATAGGAAAAGAATCTGAAAAAGAATAGGTATATATTTATGTACAACTAAATCAATTTGCTTTACACCTGAAACCAACAAAACATTGTAAATCAACTATACTCCAAAATAAGATTTTTAAATTTTTTAAATTATTCATCTTAAAAAAAATTTTTTTTAAGTGTTTGCAGACCCTTCCTTATATCTTTACATTTTACAGCATGTCATGTCTCCCAGCCTTCCTCAAAAAAAGATATGTTTGGGGAGAGGGAATGAAGTCAGAAGGAAATCCACTCAGCACTTCAGCAACGGGGTTTGGGTTTCAGATGTTCTCCTGGGGGATAAGACTGTTGTTTACTGAGGTTGAATGGAACCAGGGATGTGCCACAGTTAAGGAAACCATAAGCCCTTGTGCCACCAGGAGCTGGCCTTCAGGTCAGCCACACAGCACCCCCACCCTGGCCTCAGGCAACAGCCCAATTCCTGTTTAAACCATCTAAGCTGGGAGCCTTCTCTCTGCTACTGGACCAGGCATCTTCTCCACCTTACTCCCCACCTCCCCACCCCAACATACAACTCCTCTACCAAGCTCCAGGCTAGGAGGGGCTAGGAGGCGAGGGCCGCAGAGCCTCTGCATTCATGTCATGGAACACTAGTTCCTAAGCTCTGCTCATAGTGATGCACAGCCAGGAAAAACTGCCCAGGTGTGGAAGAGAAAATGGAGCTCTGGAGCTCCAGGTGAAGCACGACCCATCTTGGCCTCTGTCTTCTCTGTCTGGTCATCCAGCTTCAAGCCGGTTTGCCTGCTATCGGTCCAGGTGTCCTCCCCAGGGTTGAGGACCTGCTGCCTCAGTATCAGGCTATAAGATACGAGGGCATTGTTTAAGACAAAGTAGGCAGAAACCTGCTGTGGGAGCCTTCTATTTCTGTAAACAAGAGTATTCATTTTTACCTCAGCCTCAAACTAACCTTCAGTATGGGGCTTCTTTAGGTCCTGTTGGTGCTGACACCCTCACAGAACAATCAGCTACCAGTGGAAAAATATTAATGGGTACATTTCCCCATCCTCATTCATTCCTTCACTGCACACGCTGTCTTATCTGCCACACTACTACCACCCCATCCCTGATCTCCTGGATGGGAAGAACTGGGGGATTTCAACATAGACAACCCTCTTTACACTAATGTAAGTGCACACAGCTAGGCAGCATGGAGGAGGACTATTTCTAGGCAGGTGAGATGCTGGCAGAGACTGCAGCAACTGCCTGCCACCAGCCCAACTGGGCTTTTCAATTTTAACACGCTGCTTTCCACTTTTCCACAGCTTCACACATCTTTTTCACTATTATTTGGTACTCTACCCAGAACATCTGCATTTGTACTGATGTCTCCTAAACCAAAGTTTTGTCAGGGAAATTTGCACAGCAACACAGCAGAAATTGGGGGGAACCACAAACTAACAGGTCCTCTTACCTGCCACTTACTCTCACTTCCTCCCTCGTTCCCTCTCTCCTCCAGAAGTCTTAGTGGCCTAGCAAATTAATCCTGAGGAACTGTGACCAGTAAAAGGAGTCTACAGTTTGCGTCAGTCAGCATCCAGTTTGGGGCACTGGGTGATCTCAATCTTTGCAGCTGATACCTATCTTTATTTTTGCCACTCATTTTTGTTTTTTGTTTTAACTCTGTTTCTCTTTTATTTAAAGCATCTCAAAATTTACCATCTAAACCATTTCTAAGTATAGGGTTCTGTAGTGTTAACTGTATTCACATTATTGTGCAACCAAAGCAAATTGGAGATCATAGAAGAATTAAACTCAGAATATCATGAAGAATCATGTCCTAAAATCTCAACTCTTATGTGTGTATTCATACATATGTTGTTTACATAAATATTTATTTACTTATCCAAAATTTTATTGTGGAAAAGCACATGTAACATCTAAAATGGACAGCTTAGAGTTATTAAATACATTCATAATGTGCTACCATACCACCATCCAACTCCAGAACTCTTTCATCTTCTAAAATAGAAGCTCTATACCCATTAAACAGTAATTCCCCAACCCCCCTCTTATTTTTTTTTTTTTTTTTTTTTGCCGTACGCGGGCCTCTCACTGCTGTGGCCTCTCCCATTGCGGAGCACAGGTTCCGGTTGCGCAGGCTCAGCGGCCATGGCTCACGGGCCCAGCTGCTCCGCGGCATGTGGGATCTTTCCGGACCAGGGCACAAACCCGTGTCCCCTGCATCAGCAGGCGGATCCCCAACCACTGCACCACCAGGGAAGCCCCCCGCCTCTTCTTTACCCTCTAGTAATGGACTATTCCTACTTTCTGTCTCTATGATTTTAACCACTCTAAGTACCTTGTATTAAGAGGAATAATACAGTAGTGTATGAGTGTGTGTGTGTGTGTGTCCGTGCGTGTGTGTGTGATGGGCTTATTTCACTTAGCATAATGTCATGGGTGAGGTTCATCCATGCTGTAGCATATTGCAGAATTTCCTTTTTTTTCAAGGGTGAATAATATTGCATTGTATATATGTATAAAACACATTTGGTTTATCCAGTCATCCATCAGTGGATGCCCGGGTAGCTTCCACATTTTGGCTATTATGAATAATGCTGCAATGAGCATGGCTTTACAAATATCTCCTCAAAACTTGCTTTCAGTTCTTTTAGATATATACTGAGAAGTGGAATTGCTGTACCATATGATAATTCTATTTTTAGTTTTTTGATGGACTGCCGTACTGTTTTAATTTTTAAATTATTAAAAATATTTTATTTTATATTGGAGTATAGTTGATTAACAATGTTGTGTTGGTTTCAGGTGTACAGCAAAGGGATTCAGTTATGCATATACATGCATCTATTCTTTTTCAAATTCTCTTCCCATTTAGGTTGTTACAGAGTATTGAGCAGAATTCCCTGTGCTACACAGTAGGTCCTTGTTGGTTATCCATTTTAAATACAGCAGTGTGTACATCTCAGTCCCCAAATCCCTAAATATCCCTTCGCCCCACTGCCATACTGTTTTCTACTCATTTTTCTTTTTTTGGCTGTCTCGCACAACTTCTGGGATTTTAGTTCCCCAATCAGGGATTGAATCCAGGCCCCATGCTGTGGGAGCATGGAATCCTAACCACTGGACCACCAGGGTATTTCCCATACTGTTTCCTATAACAGCTGCAGCAATTTACATTCTCACCAACAGTGCACAAGGGTTCCAATTTCTCCATAACCTCACCAACACTTGTTATTAAAAAAAAAAAAATTAGCCATCCTAATTTCATTGCAGTTTTGATTTGTATTTCCTGTATGATTGGTGATGTACAACATCTTTTCATATGTTGACATATTATTTGGGAGATATATCTGTTTACCTATTTTTAATCATTTGTTTTTGTGATTGTTTATTGTTGTTGAGCTGTAAGAGTTCTTTATGTATTCTGGACATTAACCCCTTATCAGATAAATGATTTGCAAATATTTTTTCCTATTCTGTGAGTTGCCTTTTCACTGTGATTATTGTGGGGTTTTAATGCACTAAGTTTTTAAGTATAATGTAGTACCATTTGTCTATTTGCTTTGGTCAACAATGCTTTTGGTGTCATGTGCCCAAACCCCTTGCCAAATCCAATGTCATAAAGCTTTCTCCCCATTTTTTCCCTAGGATTTATATAGTTTCAGCTCATACATTTAGGTCTTTGATCCCTTTTGAATTAATCTTTGGTGTGGTGTAAGGAAGGAGTCCAATGTCATTCTTTTCCACCTAGGTATCTAGTTTTCACAACACTGTTGAATAGAACGTCTTTTCCTCATTGCACGGGTTTTACCACCATTGTGAGAATTTATTTCTGGAATTTTTATTCTCTTAATCTATTGTCTGTCTTTATGCCAGTCAAACCCTATTTTGATTCTTGTAGGCTTGCAGTATGTTTCAAAATTAGTTAAGTGTGAGACCTCCAACTTTGTTATTTTTCAAGATATGTTGGCTATTTAGGGTAATGGACACTCTGGTTTTGTATTTGCCAATGGAAAGGGGTTTCAGGTGTATGATTTTAAGGATTTGTTGGCATTCTTCATCCACAACTGTGCTTGCCTCCTTTATAGTACCCAGAGAAGGAAATGTAGGTGTAAAGGAGAAAGAAGATGAAAACTAGTTTTCGGGGCTAGATCATATCATCCACATTCATTTAGGACGTTTTTGGGGTGACTCTACAAACTGCGGGGAGTGACAGCCAGTCTCCCCATCTAAGAGACGGAAAACCAGGGCCGGGGTGTTGGACCCCTCCAGCGGCGTTCTACCCTGGCGCACCACCTGCTATTCAGCAAAGTGTGCCTTTTCCTCTGCTAATATGGATCCTGGCAATTGCACGTGGTCTTGGAACTCCATTTTAGGTCACTTCGCTGCCTCCCTAACACACTTCTGCTGGCAGGCCGAGGCGCCACAATTTTGACCGCTCTGGTGGGGAGATAAGGCGGGTCGGACCTGGCCAGTGCCAGCAGCTTTGAATTCTGCTATGCCCGAGGCCGTGACGGTCTCTCAGTGTCGGTTTGGCAACTTCGACCCTGTCATCTCTTCTTAGCTGGGGGTTCGGTTTCTCTAATCCTCCTGCCCCTTTTCCCCACCTGCGAGATCTTTTGGGGGGGGCATAATATGCATAAAAATAAAGCAAGTTTTCGTTCGTTGCACGAACTCCTTATTGATGCCTTATGCTTGCAGTTTTCGGTTGTTGGAAAGAGTTCAGGGTGTTTGTACTGCCTCTGGTGAGAAATAAGGGGAGTGCGATTACCCCAGGATATCCTGCCCTGTGCCCTGCCCAGATCTGTACATCTCCTGGGCCCCGCCGCGCTGCGTCCACAGTAAGCAGGGGCCACTGGGCGGCATATTAGGACTCAAGTCAGGGCTGCCTAATCACCAGCTGCCAACACGTGTGGCGCTACCCGGTGCTCCCTTTCTCTCCAGCGGGTTCGACATTCGGGCAACTGGCCGCTAGCTTTAGTCTACACCACTGCTTCTTTCCCCAGGCGACCCCCCGGCACTCGCGGCCTTTCTGTTGCCAACAGCTCCTCTTGCTTGGACAAGTAGCTGGGATGGCGCCAGCCATGTGGAGCCAGTAAATCAATCATTAACCCCAGGCGAGGTTTGGCAAGGGAGCTGCGATCAGAGCCAAGTCATCGGAGCCAGGGCAAGGCCCTCACTCTGGGTTGGGAGCCGAACACTTGCCAGCAAACTGGAAGCCATAAGGGAGAGGGCGGGTCCTACCAGTGCATTGGGTCGTCTCCAGGAACTACAGATCTCCAGGCCTTTCAACTGCTCACCTTGCCGCGGTTGGCAAGTCAGTTATTGTGATGCCTCAGGGCAGGTTTGAACATTAACGAGCTGCCCCTGGCTTTGCAGTCTATTGTACCCAGCAGAGACTACTTCTTTACTTCCTACGCTTGTAAATTAAAGTTATTCTAAAAGTTTTGCATAACGTTATTTAGTGGAGCTTTTGGGCTCTCCTGAGGCACCGGATCCATCTTTTCCCTATGTGAGAGCCCAAGCGCTGAGGTCTCGACTGTAGCCTGCCAGCCAGCGCCTATAATACTATCTTAAAAAGTAAAGTACCTTGGAATTAATCTAACCAAAGAGGTGAAAACTGCAAAACCCTGCTAAGAGAAATTTAAGAAGAAATTAATAAATGAAAACACACCTATATGTTATGAATTGGAAGACTCAATATTATTAAAATGTTCATATACTCAAAATGATTTAGAGATACAATTCAATCCCTTCCAAAATCTTTGATATTTTTGCAGAAATAGACAACCCATCCTAATATTCATATGAAATATCTACTGACCCTAAATGGCCAAAAGAATCTTGAAAAAGAAGAACAAGGCTGAAGGACTCACATTTCCTGAGTTCATTTTTATTTTTTAGATTTTTTAAAATGTGGACCTTTTTTTTGCAGTACATGGGCCTCTCACTATTGTGGCCTCTCCCGTTGCAGAGCACAGGCTCCAGACGTGCACACTCAGTGACCATGGCTCACGGGCCCAGCCACTCTGCGGCATGTGGGATCTTCCCGGACCGGGGCACGAACCCGTGTCCCCTGCATCAGCAGGTGGACTCTCAACCACTGCGCCACCAGGGAAGCCCTGTTTTTGGTTTTTTGGTCGCAGGCATATGGAATCTTAGCTCCCTGACCAGGGATTGAACCCACACCTTGTGCATTGGGAGGTGAAGTCTTAACCACTGGACCAGCAGGGATATCCCCGCACTTCCTGACTTTAAAACTTTCTACAAAGCCACAGTATTCAAACTGTATGTTACTGGCATAAAGTCAGACATACAAACCAATTGAATAGGATAAAAGCTCCAACTATATGCCAATTAAAGCAGTGAACCAGGAAAAAATAGATAATATGACTAGTAATGCACTTGAATCAGTGATTTAAAAAAAAATAATGGGCTTCCCTGGTGGCGCAGTGGTTGGAATTCCGCCTGCTGATGCAGGGGACATGGGTTCATGCCCCGGTCCGGGAAGATCCCACATGCCGTGGAGCGGCTGGGCCCATGAGCCATGGCTGCTGAGCCTGCGCGTCCGGAGCCTGTGTTCTGCAACGGGAGAGGCCACAACAGTGAGAGGCCTGCGTACTGCAAAAAAAAAAAAAAAAAGACAGCAACAAATGAAATTCCTGGACCAGATGGCTTCACATGTGAATTCTATCAAACATTTACAGAAGGTTAATATCCATCCTTCTCAAACAATTCCAAAAAATTGTAGAGGAAGGAACACTTCCAAGCTCATTCTATGAGGCCAGTATCACCTTGATGCAAAACCAGTCTGGGAGCATTATATCTGCAGCTTTATTCTTTTTCCTCAGGATTGTTTTGGCAGTTCTGGGTCTTTTGTTATTCCATATAAATTTTAGGATTATTTGTTCTTTTAGAACAAGTATATTTATAATAGCTATAAATGGAGTATAACCTTTAAAAATTGTGAATCACTTTATTGTACTCTTGTAACATATAATATAATATTGTGTATCAACTATACTTCAATAAAGAAATATATATATCTTGTTTTCTTATTTTTAGACATCAATCTTTTTTTCCTTATAAATAGTAAGGCTCCAAAAGGCTTCAGTTTGTACTATACCTATTTATAGCTACTGAAGCTGAGACGTGGAGGTGCAGTAAGAAAGTGGAAGCACAGACCAGAAAGAGATCCACGGGAATTTCAGTAAGCTCTTTTACCCAGGGTAATGGGAACTACTTCAGTGTTTAACAGCAAAGTAGTCACTTGGCATGACTTCTAATAACCTTCCTCACTCCCTTGGAGTAAGTGAAATAAGAGTTTAGACTTCAAATCTCATATGGTAATGATTAATCAAAACATAGAGGAGAAGGTCAATTTTATAGAAATTATGCCTGCTTCACTAACGTGCTAGAACCAGGGAAGTCCTGGGAAGTTGCTCAATCATGCCAAACTACATTGTTTGTACCAATGGTGAATTTTCAATAAGAGAGGGTGCTCCAGAGAGGCCTGTGTAAGGTGGATCTCTTTAGGGACCTGCAGAGAGGTGGCCTGAGCACATGTTCAGGCCACTGCAAAGTTATTTATTTTTATTATATTTTCACTATCTTAAGCCAGAGTTTCCATCTTTCTTGTTCATTTTATTGCCAATGAAGCTTATTTACTGAACAAACTTTTAAGGGACCTTTTACTTTGTTCTTCAAAGTTGACTTGCTAGGACTTGAGCCTTTTTTGCTTTTGTGACCAGATTTTACTCTCAAATTCTGCAGGGTTTTTTCACCCCTAAATCCTGCTAGTGTCTTTCTAGGGTAGATACGATTCACTTCATTTCATCATTGCTAGGTTCTCAGGTTGAAGGAAGGAGAAAGGATCTCTTGGCTAGTGTGGTCAGCTTTCCACATGAAAAAATCAACATATTGAAAAAGCTGCGAATCTGATTTGGTCTACTTGCTAAAATATAACTTCAAGCCCCTTCTTTTCATACTTTCTAATTTTTCTTATTCACAAATTGGACATTTTCTCTGGAAAATAAATCAGGCCTATTTGTAAGGCTCCCCTGGAACTAATAAAGGAAAGGAATGCAATGCAAGTCCTTGGAAAGTAAAGAAAGCAGAGCTGCCAGGGGTCGGTCGCCAAGCATGGAGAGCACACATGACACACTCCACATGCAGTCAGCGGCCGCACTTCAGCCGCTTACTAAGCGGGCGTATTAGAAAGCGTAGGAGTGCAGCCCTTGCTTGTGCCCTTGCCTGTCGCCTCCTTGAGAGCTTTCAGCGCAGACTGCCCTTCCCTGGGACTTGGCATATAGACACAGCCACCTAATGTTATTAGTGGCTGAAACTTGACACAAGCCTTCCCCGCCTCCCCGGGCACACACTCTTGCACATCCTCTCCCTAGCCCCTCGCGGCGAGTTTACTTTCAAATAATTGGACCCTGTTTCCGCCGCGAACACTCACAGTGTGCTGTACAGGAGATAGGAGAGAAATCCCGGTGGGCTGGAAAAGATTTCTTCACCAGCATGGAAGCCTAGGGTGTTCTCAGGCCTCCGGCTGGCCTCCTTCCCAAGCGCAGGAGTCTGGCAAATTTCCCCCAACGCTACCGGTAATTGACCGAGAGTGCCTGTGATCCTGTGCGCGCATACACCTACACACACACACAGACACACACACACACACAGACACACACACACACACACACACACACACACCTCTGTCACTCCTACCCGGGCCAACAGGTCCCGCGAACTTTCAGGCCAGTGGTGGTACCATGTGCCCAAATTCTCTACAGTAGAGAGACGCCGAGGTGAGCCCAAGCTCAGGAAAGTCAGTCCAGTACAGAGGGCACAAATGCTGTTAACAGTAAGCTGGTGTTAAAGCGAGGACATACTGGGTGTGGCAGAGCACTGTAGGTCGACATCAGACTCTGGTAATGTCAGGGCAGGGGCTGATAGCAAGACAAAGTGGAAGGAGAGAGCCAGAGAGGGCCTATGACAAATGCAAGAGTGCCAGCCACGCAGCCGAGACGCTGAGGCATGCAGCCAGGCGCTGACTAGCTTGCTCAGTTTAACCTCGCCAGGGGACCAAGACACCAACTCCCCTGAGATCTGCTGTGGAGGGGGTGGTCATCACTGATCCGTCCCGCTCTTTTCCCTCCCCCTCCCTGAGCCTGAGATAAACTTAATGTGAAGTTTACTGGCGCGAGCTAGCTCCCTGGAGAGTTTGAGCTCGTATCTCCGCCCTGGTAGATTTGATTAACAAGTTATTTAACTTTATAGTTCAAGACATGTACACTCCAATTAGTTTCCATATGTGCGTCCCTTGACAATGGAAAGAGACCCGTATGACATCTGTCTGAGTAAGTAGGAACCATATAATGTTCGAAGAACCCTTCAATCTCAGGTCCTCTGCTGCCTTCCCCAGGTGATCACAATCACCTCTTACTAACTATAACTTCTCCCAGTCGGTGCAGCCTGGGATGAAACCTGCAGCTCCCTCTTCTGCTTGAAGCACCCACCCTAACACATATACATGTTATTCTCACACTTAAAAAAAAAATCTCTCTGCCAGTGTACCGGGAAACCATACAGACTGTCCTGTGGCCTGGTGATAGCTAGATGGTAGAAGTAAGACAAACAAGAAACTCAGGTGGCTAGACACTCCTGCCATAACAGAATCCAGTAGAAAAAGGCTAGTTCTCAGGGAAGAAAAGCGAGATTATAATTCCGCTTGCAAATAACCACCTATGTAGACAAAAACACAAATTATCTTCTTCATAATGAAAACATAAAAACACATTTTTGCTCTTAAACAGAAGCAAGATTCTCATATACTCATGGGGCACAGCCAAGGGAGAATAAACACATCTGAGACATTATTTTTTTTCTGCTCCAGAAAAACAGGAGGAGCTAAGGATTCCAGATGATAAAAAACCCACTGAAGTGCCATCCTAGACACCATACAATATTATTAATTTTATAGACTCTTTTCTTTTATCATAGCTTGAAAGCAGTATGGATTGACTTGGAAATTTTTCCCTGGTTATAAGATTGAGAAATCACCTCAGAAATTCATGGCAATATTATGGGAAATAATAAATGTTAGGTAAAAGGGAAGAAGTATTGGGAAATAACAGTCAATACACCTATGACTCTTTGTCCTGTAATGATTGTCAGAAAACTATCAAACAGAAAGAACATGCCACTTTTCTCTGAACACAAACAGGTAAAGTTAATACCCTCAGACTGCTACAGATCCCCTTCTGACTTATTTTTAGGCCTAGCAGCCTGTAAGTGCATTAGGTATTTTGAGTCTGGGGTTCACCTATTTTTGTGAAGTTCATCTCTGGGACCAACAAGAACCTCTGAAAAACGTCCCTCAGAGGAAAGAAAATTCTAGGGCAGATATTGCTATATAGTAACTGCTTTTTCATTTCCAGTAACTTTGAGGAGGTGCCACTATTAAGCTCTGAGACTTCCTACTGATGTCCTCATCCATACCCCACTATTTGCACCAAAAGCAAAGTGTCTGAAGTAGCTGCCATAAGAAGCACACCTCTATAATGTACCCTAAAATGTTAATTTGTTCCAGATAGTTTTAAACAATGAAGGAAAAATTTTGAAAGCAAATTTTGCTTGACTTTGAAAAGCTATGATGTGTTCCGAGATTTTATCCTAGCAAAATTTACTCAGTTTTGGTGGGCTCATTTCCTTGTTTTTTGTTCAACTTCACTGTCAATATGATAGAAAGTGTTATCAAATAAGGAGGGATGCTCAGCCTATGCTCTGTTAAATTTGAATATGGAAAATCTTATTAATATAAATGGCTCAGAACTTGTATAATTTACACAAAGCTCCTAGAGATTTGTTCATGTCATTTACTTTGACTGATATTAGACAAAAATGATACAGCATTAGCAGTCATATTCAGTTGTTTTTAGTGTTTTCAGTGTTAACTTGATCACTACCCTATTTCTTTTTGTTTTTTTTTAATATCTATTTATTTATTTGGCTGCGCCGTGTCTTAGCTGCAGCATGTGGGATCTTTGTTGCAGCCTGCAGGATCTTCATTGAGGCATAAGCCATCTTCATTGCCATGTGCAGTATCTTTAATTGCAGCATTTGGACTCTTAGTTCCAGCATGTGGGATCTAGTTCCCTGACCAGGAATCGAACCCAGGCCCCTGGTATTGGGAGCATGGAGCCTTAGCCACTGGACCATCAGGGACGTCCCACAAGTTTATTTCTTCTATTGAGTACAGCATCTTTTAGGCCAGTGGTTTTCAATTGGGTTGCATGTCAGATTTACCTATTGAATTTTATTTATTTACAGATGATTATGATCTCTTTCAGACTTACTGATATTCTTCATTTGATGTTCTTGGTATATTCTTAACATATTCTTGGTATATCCTTAATATTTTTGCTATAGCCATTGGATAGTATGCACATTGTCTTAGATTTATGTTTTATGTTAAGATTTTTCCACTGTAAAACTTTTGCTTATTTTTGTGTCAAATATATTGTGTACTGCCTTATTTGAAAGTAGCCATATTATTATTTTTATAGACATTTTGTTCAAAACTTTTATGAGTTAGCTTTGTTTTATATGCTGCAGAAACAACCAAATTTCTTTATCAGTTGCAATACTCATTATAAGCTATTATAAGATTTTTCACATTTGAAAATGATCAGTAATAAGTTAACTGCAACCATTTTAAGCCTTTAGATGTCTTTCTGTAGACAGCTGTTTTATTTGTTTCATTGAAAGTACTTGCAATCATCTACAGGCCAGAATACTTCATCTTCCACAGAAAGGACTGTCTCAGACCCCATCGTTATTCAAACTATTGCCACTTCAAATATATTGTTGGGTAGGCTTCTGGTAATATAGTTTAGACAATATTGCAGTCATATTGTTGGACAGAATCAAGATCTCCAGCACTCTTTTTAGTAGAGAAAAATGTTCGTAATACAACTATTCTAAGATCTAACAGAACATGAATTAAATACACAGGACTGAATGAACTGATGGGGAAATATTGTTGATATTGTTTTGAGGCTCTACTTTTGGTTGTGAGGGAAGCCCTATCTCTTTCTTTTTAAGCTATCTATAATTCAAAACAATTTAGTAGATTTATTCTGCTTTGGTAAACTGAAATGAAATACTTAAAAAGAATATCTCACTCTCCCTGCCTGACCTTTCTGAAGGGTCCGACATTGGAATCTCTTATTGAGTATTCTTATTTTCATGGCAATATAGTTATTTGCATAGGTTTGATAGGAACCTGTCCTTCCTGTTAACAAGATACAATTGGAAGCACTGTAGACAACCAAGATCTTGCCTGGAATGTCATATTTTTAAATGATACTAATTTAATATCAAATCAATCCAGGAAAAATCTGCTAGGGCTGGGAACTACTGCCCACAGGTCAAACTTATAGTTCAAAGTCTAAAAGAAAACACCACTCAATCTGTTTCTTCTTCCCCAGTGCTACTCCACAGAGAGCCAGGCATGATACATCCAGCAGGGAAGGACACAAAAAGATATGACCAGGCACTTTCAAGGAACTAAGTTTGATCTTGTGGATTCAGTGCTCACAGAGCTGTCTTGGGAAAACTGGATTAGTACCTGATTTAGAGGGTGTAGGTGTACAGTTAGTAAGGAGGGTCACTTCCTGGCTAACCCAATGAATTTAGAGTATTGGGAACCTCAAAAATAGAGGAATTCACTGAAATACATAAGTGCTGCAAGTAAAATCAGACAGCAGTTCTTGAATTTGACTTTCTAGACTTAGGGACTTTTAAATGTCCAGTCTGAGATTTCTTATGAAAACCTTCAGAAAAACAAAATTTCATCTTTCTATGAGATTTAAAAAGAAATCAACAGAAAAGTCATTCTGAAGTTGATGGAAGAGTAAGACATTGAGGTCACCTTCCTCCCCACAAATACATCAGAAACACATCTACTTCGGAGCCACAGAGGAGAGCGTAGCAATACGGGTGTAGAGGGCAAAATGGAGAGATTCCCACACAGAGGGTAGATGCCAACCAGCATGCACAAGCCTAAGAGGCTTGTCTGCTCACCCGCTGGGGCGGGTGGGAGCTGGGAACTGAGGCTCCAGTTTCAGAGGTCAGATCCCAAGGAGAGAACGGGGGTTGGCTGCATGAACACAGCCTGAAGGGGGCTTCTGTGCCACAGCTAGCCAAGAGGGAGTCCAGGAAACAGTCCGGACCTGCCTAAGAGACAAGAGACCATTGTTTTGGGGTGTGCAAGGAGAGAGAGTTCAGAGCACCGCCTAAAAAAGCTCCAGGGATGGGTGGCAGCTGCGGCTATCAGTGCAGACACCAGAGATGGGCATGAAACACTAAGGCAGCTGGTGCAGCCACCCAAGAAGCCTGTGTGCAAGCACAGGTCACTATCCACACCACCCCTCCTAGGAGGTTGTGCAGCCCGCCACTGCCAATGTCCTGTGATCCAGGGACAACTTCCCTGGGAGAACGCAAGGCGTGACTTAGGCTGGTGCCTCGCCCCGCATTCCGTACCCCTCCCTCTCCCCGCCTGAGTGTACCAGAGCCCCCTAATCATCTGCTACTTTAACCCCGTCCTGTCTGAGTGAAGAACAGATGCCCTCAGGTGACCTACACTCAGAGGCGGGCCAAATCCAAAGCTGACCCCCAGAAGCTGTGTGAACAAAGAAGAGAAAAGGAAATCTCTCCCAGCAGCCTCAGGAGCAGCAGATTAAATCTCTACAATTAACTTGATGTACCCTGAATCTGTGGAATACCTGAATAGACAATGAATCATCCCAAAATTGAGGTGGTGGACTTTGGGAGCAACTGTAGACTTGGTTGCTGTCTGCATCTAATTCGTTTCTGGTTTTATGTTTATCTTAGTTTAGTGTTTAGAATTTATTATAATTGGTAGAATTTGTTTATTTGATTTGGCTGCTCTCTTCCTTTTTCTATATATATATAAATATATATATATATATTTATCCTTTCTCTTTTTGTGAGTGTGTATGTGTATGTTTCTTTGTGTGATTTTGTCTGTATAGCTTTGTTTTTACCATTCGTCCTGGGATCCTGTCTGTTGTTTTTCTGTTTTTTTTTTGTTTTTTTTGTTTTTTATTGTTGTATGCGGGCCTCTCACCGTTGTGGCCCCTCCCATTGCAGAGCACAGTCTCCGGACGCGCAGGCCCAGCAGCCGAGGCGCACCGGCTCAGCTGCTCCATGGCACGTGGGATCCTCCCAGGCCAGGGCACAAACCCGTGCCCCCTGCATCGGCAGATGGACACTCAACCACCATGCCATCCGGGAAGCCCTTTTTTTTTTTAATAACTATACTTCTGATACCTCATTATCATTGGTGGGTTTGATTTTTGGTTTGGTAGCTCTCTTCTTTCTTTCTTTCTTGTTTTTATTATTTTTTAATTGTTTTATTTTTAATAATTTATTTTTATTTTAAAAACTTCATTTTATTTTTCATTCTTTCTTTCTTTTTTTCTCTCTTTTCTTCTGAGCCATATGGCTGACAGGGTCTTAGTGCTCCATGCAGGTGTCAGGCCTGTGCTTTTGAGGTGGGAGGGCTGAGTTCAGGACATTAGTTCACAAGAGACCTCCTGGCTCCAAGTAATATCAAATGGCAAAAGTTCTCCCAGAGATCTCCAACACAACGCGAAGACCCAGCTCCATGCAATGACCAGCAAGCTCCAGGGCTGGATAACGTATGACAAACAACTAGCAAGACAGGAACACAACCGCACCCATGCTCCCTAAAATCATAATAAGGACACAGACACCCCAAAACACAACAGAGAATGTGGTCCTGCCCACCAGGAACACAAGAACCAGCCTCATGCACCAGAACACAGGCACCAGTCCCCTCCACCAGGAAGCCTACACAACACACTGAACCATCCTTAACCACTGGGGGAAGACATCAAAAACAACGAATTACGAACCTGCAGCCTGCAAAAAGGAGACCCAAAACACAGTAAGTTAAGCAAAATGAGAAGACAGAGAAACACATAGCAGATGAAGGGTCAAGGTAAAACCCCAGGAGACCAAACAAATAAAGAGGAAATAGGCAGTCTACCTGAATAAGAATTCAGAGTAATAACAGTAAAGATGATGCAAATTCTTGGAAATAGAATGGAGAAAATACAAGAAGCATTTAACAAGGACCTAGAAGAACTAAAGGGCAAACAAACAATGATGAACAATACAATAAATGAAATCAAAATTTCTCTAGAAGGAATCAATGGCAAAATAACTGAGGCAGAAGAATGGATAAGTAACCTGCATGATAAAATAGTGGAAATAACTTTCACAGAGCAGAATAAAGAAAAAAAATGAAAGGAATTGAGGACAGTCTCAGAGACCTCTGGAACAACATTAAACACAACAACATTCCAATTATAGGGGTCCCAGAAGAAGATGAGAAAAAGAAATGGACTGAGAAATATTTGAAGAGATTATAGTTGAAAAATTCCCTAATATGAGAAAGGAAATAGTTAATCAAGTCCAGGAAGTACAGAGAGTCCCATACAGGAAAAATCCAAGGAGAAACATGCAAAGACATATTAATCAAACTGTCAAACATTTAATACAAACAAAAAATATTAAAAGCAGAAAGGGAAAAACACCAGACAACATACAAGGGAAGCCCTATAGGGTTAACAACTGATCTTTCAGCAGAAATGCAGAAAGCCAGGAGGGAGTGGCAGGGCATATTTAAAGTGATGAAAGGGAAAAACCTACAACCAAGATTACTCTACCCAGCAAGGACCTCATTCAGAGTTGACGAAGAAATTAAAACCTTTACAGACAAGCAAAAGCTAGGAGAATTCAGCACCACCAAACCAGCTTTACAACAAAGGCTAAAGGAACTACTCTAGGCGGGAAACAGAAGAGAAGGAAAAGACATACAATAATGAACCCAAAACAATTAAGAAAATGGTAATAGGAATATACATATTGATAACTACCTTAAATGTAAATGGATTAAATGCTCCCACCAAAAAACATAGACTGGCTGAATGGATACAAAAACAAGACAGGCTGTCTACAAGAGACCCACTTCAAACCTAGGGACAATTACAGACTGAAAGTGAGGGAATGGAAAATGATATTCCGTGCAAATGGAAATCAAAAGAAAGCTGGAGTAGCAATTCTCATATCAGACCAAATAGACTATAAAATATAGATTATTACAAGAGACAAAGGACAGTACATAATGATCAAGGGATCAAACCAGAAGAAGATATAAAAATTGTAAATATTTATGCACCTAACAAAAGAGCACCTCAGTACGTAAGGCAAGTGCTAACAGCCATAAAAGGGGAAATCGACAGTAACACAATCATGGTAGGAGACTTTATAATCCCAATTTCACTAGTGGACAGATCATCCTAAATGAAAATAAATAAGGAAACAGAAGCTTTAAATTATACATTAAACAAATTGGACTTAATTGATATTTATAGGACTTTCTTAACCAAAAAAACAGAATACACTTTCTTCTCAAGTGCTCATGGAACATTCTCCAGGATAGATCATATCTTGGGTCACAAATCAAGCCTTGGTAAATTTAAGAAAATTGAAATCATATCAAGTATCTATTCTGACCACAACTCTATGAGACTAGATATCAATTACAGGAGAAAATCTGTAAAAAATACAAACACATGGAGGCTAAACAATACATTACTTAATAATCAAGATATCACTGAAGAAATCAAAGAGGAAGTTAAAAAATACCTAGAAACAAATGACAATGAAAATACGACTCAAAACCTATGGGATGCAGCAAAAGCAGTTCTAAGAGGGAAGTTTATAGCAATACAATCCTACCTCAAGAAATATCTCAAATAAACAAGCTAAGCTTACACCTAAAGCAATTAGAGAAAGAAAAACAAAAAAACCCAAAGTGGGCAGAAGGAAGGAAATCATAAAGATCAGATCAGAAATAAATGAAAAAGAAATGAAGGAAACAATTGCAAAGATCAATAAAACTAAAAGCTGGTTCTTTTAGAAGATAAACAAAATAGATAAACCGTTAGCCAGATTCATCAAGCAAAAAAGGGAGAAGACTCAAATCAATAGAATTAGAAATGAAAAAGAAGAAGTAACAACTGACACGGCAGAAATACAAGGGATCACAAGAGTTTACTACATGTAACTCTACGCCAATAAAATGGACAACTTGGAAGAAATGAACAAATTCTTAGGAAAACACAACTTTCCGACCCTGAACAGGAAGAAATAGAAAATATGAACAGACCAATCACAAACACTGAAATTGAGACTGTGATTAAAAATCTTCCAACAAGCAAAAGCCCATGACTACATGGCTTCACAGGCGAATTCTATCAAACATTTATAGAAGAACTAACACGTATCCTTCTCAAACTTTTCCAAAAATACAGAGGGAGGCACACTCCCAAACTCAGTCTATGAGGCCACCATCACCCTGATACCGAAACCAGACAAAGATGTCACAAAAAAAGGAAACTACAGGCCAATATCACTGATGAATATAGATGCAAATATCCTCAACAAAATACTAGCAAACAGAATCCAACAGCACATTAAAATGCTCATACACCATGATCAAGTGGGGTTTATCCCAGGAATGCAAGGATTCTTCCATAAACACAGATCACTCAATGTGATACACCATATTAACAAACTGAAGGAGAAACACCATATGGTCATCTCAATAAATGCAGAGAAAGCTTTTGACAAAATTCAACACCCATTTGTGATAAAAACTCACCAGGAAGTATGTACAGAGGGAACTTAACTTAATAAAGGCCATCTATAACAAACCCACAGTCAATATCATCCTCAATGGTGAAAAACTGAAACATTTTCACTAAGATCATGAACAAGACAAGGTTGTCCACTCTCACCACTATTATTCACATAGTTTTGGTCACAGCAGTCAGAGAAGAAAAAGAAATAAAAGGAATCCAAATCGGAAAAGAAGAAGTAAAGCTGTCACTGTTTGCAGATGACAGGATACTATATACAGAGACTCCTACAGATGCTACCAGAAAACTACCAGAGCTAGACAATGAATCTGGTAAAGTAGCGGGATACAAAATTAATGTACTGAAATCTCTGGCATTCCTATACCCTAATGATGAAAAATCTGAAAGAGAAATTAAGGAAACACTCCCATTACCATTGCAACAAAAAAGAATAAAATACCTAGGAATAAACCTATGTAAGGAGTCAAAGGCCCTGTATGCAGAAAACTATAAGACATTGAAGAAAGAAATTAAAGATGATACAAATAGATGGAGAGATATACCATGTTCTTGGATTGGAAGAATCAACATTGTACAAATGACTCTTCTACCCAAAGCAATAGATTCAATGCAATCCCTATCAAACTACGAATGACATTTTTTTCACAGAACTAGAACAAAAAATTCCACAATTTGTATGGAAACACAAGAGACCCTGAATAGCCAGAGCAACCTTGAGAAAGAAATACGGAGCTGGAGGAATCAGGCTTCCAGATTTCAGACTATACTACAAAGCTACAGTAATGAAGACAGTCTGGTACTGACACAAAAACAGAAATATAGATCAAGAGAACTGGATAGAAAGCCTACATATAAACCCACACACATATGGTCACCTTATTTTTGATAAAGGTGGCAAGAATATACAATGGAGAAAAGAGAGCATCCTCAGTTATTGGGAAAACTGGACAGCTACATGTAAAAGAATGAAATTAGAACACTCCCTAACACCATACACAAAAATCAACTCAAAATGAATTAAAGACCTAAATGTAAGGCCAGACCCTATAAAACTCTTAGAGGAAAACAAAGGCAGAATATTCTATGTCATAAATCACAGCAAGATCCTTTTTGACCCACCTCCTAGAGAAATAGAAATAACAACAAAAATAAACAAATGGGACCTAATGAAACTTGAGCGCTTTTGCACAGCAAAGGAAAACATAAACAAGACAAAAAAAAAAACAACAATTCTCAGAATGGGAGAAAATATTTGCAAATGAAGCAACTGACCAAGAACTAATCTCCAAAATTTACAAGCAGCTCATGTAGCTCAATATCACAAGAACAAACAACCCAATGCAAAAATGGGCAGAAGACTGAAATAGACATTTCTCTAAATAAGATATACTGATTGCCAACAAACACATGGAAGGATGCTCAACACCACTAATCATTAGAGAAATGCAAATCAAAACTATGATGAGGTATCACCTCCCTCACATCAGTGAGAATGGCCATCATCAAAAAATCTACAAACAATAAATGCTGGAGAGGGTGTGGAGAAAAGGGAACCCTCTTACACTGTTGGTGGGAATGTAAATTGATACAGCCACTACGGAGAACAGTATGGAGGTTCCTTAAAAAACTAAAAATAGAACTACTATACGACCCAGCAATCCCACTACTGGGCATATACCCTGAGAAAACGATAGTTCAAAAAGAGTCATGTACCACAATGTTCACTGTAGGTCTATTCACAATATCCAGGACATGGAAGAAACTTAAGTGTCCATCGACAGATGAATGGATAAAGAAGATATGGCACATATATACAATGCAATATTACTCAGCCATATAAAAAAACAAAATTGAGTTATTTGTAGTGAGGTAGATGGATGTATAGTCTGTCATACAGATTGAAGTAAGTCAGAAAGAGAAAAACAAACACCATATGCTAAAACATATATATGGGATCTAAAAAAAAAAGTGGTTCTGAAGAACCTAGTGGCAGGACAGGAATAAAGATGCAGACATGGAGAATGGACTTGAGGACATAGTGGGGGGAAGGGTAAGCTGGCACAAAGTGAGAGAGTTGCATGGACATATATACACTACCAAATATAAAATAGATAGCTAGTGGGAAACAGCCGCATAGAACAGGGAGATCAGCCTGGTGCTTTGTGACCACCTAGAGGGGTGGGATAGTGAGGGTGGGAGGGAGGTGTAATAGGTAGGAGATATGGGGATATATGTATATGTATACCTGATTCACTTTGTTATAAAGCAGAAAGTAACACACCATTGTAATGCAATTATACTCCAATAAAGATGTTTAAAAAAAGTCAACAAGAGCAATGTATATGTGCATAAACTATGCAAATTACAGTAGTCACTTATATTGATCTGTAGGGATTCTGAGCGTTTCATTCCTCTGAGCTATATCAAATCTCTGTAAATTTAGAGAACCAACAGTGGTACAAAAATCAATCTTTTCTGTAAACATGTACATTTTGTTCAAGAGAGGTTCAATTTACCCCTCTCCCAACCCCCCTCCACACACACACTCCTCTTTTTAAGAAGTTAAAAGCAACAACAGCAATGCTGAATGTAGCTTTAGGCTTCAAAAATAGTTGTTCTCAGAGTCCCAGGAATAGTAGACAACAGTGGTTCACCCACATAAACACACACCCAACAGGTAATGGGCCTAATATTTTGGACAAATTTTGGCTATGTTCTTTCCATTAACTTTCCCCCTGAGACAATATGAATAGAACACAGGGTGGTTGTCGGGTTCTTGCTGAGTTCTCTCAGAGCACTTCTGGCATTTACATTCTGCCCATTCCACTTAGGTTTAACTTTCTGATATCCCTGGAGGCATAGGGGGCCAACCACAGCCCCAGGTCTCTCAGGGCTCCTCTGGTACCCAGAAAGGAAGCAAACAGCGGCAGCACGTTCGCTGGGAAAAGGGGGCAGGGGAAGGTGAGGTTGCCGGCGACTGTCGTAAGGGAGAAGTACTTCAGAATCCTGCTAATGGGGCGCTGAGCATACTAGGCAGGAGAAATAGCTTAGAAGTGAGGCGTGGCGGTGGCCCTGAGGATCCTTTCCTTCAAACTTACCAGCACTAACATCAGCAAAACAGAGTTTTAAATTGGAATGTAGGATGTTAAGGGGTGGAGAGGGAATCAACACACCCCCTTCCCTACTGAATATTATTTTCTTTTTTCTTTCTTTCTCTCCACCTCCCTGCCAGGGGGAAACAGGGAAGCACTTGGCTGTTATCCTCGGAAAGTACAAAATTTTCAGTCTGGGGAGAGGCAGTTGACTTTGATACAGGGGTCAAGAGGCACACATTGAAGGGGAAAAGCTTACAGGAAGACCCGGGAGAGAGGCCGGCACACAGGGTGGAGGGAAAGTTGGTAAGGTTAACCGAGCTGGAAACCTAGGAGCTCAACTGAGCGCGAAGGTACAGAGCAAGTTGTAATTAGCTGACCTTGTGACCTAGTGGAGACTACTTAGCCATGGCTGTGGTAATTTAACGACAATGCCAGCTACTGCGGAGCAGTCAGGTATGCGGTAGCCTGGGCAGGAATTGTTGGACCAGTAAGGAGGGACTGGGGAGAAAGTCATGAGTAAACTCCAAGCAGTGCTTTCTGCACAATGCTCCTCAGACACACACACCTTAAGAATGGCCTAGAATCAGGCTTCATGCTGAAAATCCGAAGATAGTTTCATGTTTCAGGTTTTATTATTTCATTTTCTTCTTCAACATACTTCAGTATTTCAGGAAAGTTGCCTGGAAGATAAAAATGTCAAATAAATTTTATTAATGAAAGTCGCTGAAAGTCTGTTCTGCTGACGCATCAAACCACAGTTTATATCCCCCAACTCTCTTTGAATATCCACCGTGAAAACTCTCCAGTCTTTGTACCAATCAACGCTGTATTGTGTTAAGATCTTTACCCCTTACTAACCAACCAAGTATGCTACTGCCAATTAAAAACACCAGTGTTAATTGAAAAGTGAAATCTTCAAAAATGCATACCAATTTTGTCCTTTCCAGCCCCCTTTAATTCCTACTAATATGTCGGGACCTGTTGAGATAGTGAACTCTCTTATCGCGGTAATACTGAAGTAAGCCATTTGTTTTACCAACAGGTGTTTAAACTGTATTTTCCAAGAGCCAACACTTAACAGTTTTCAACCTTGGAGAGCCGGGGAGGGTGGAGTAAGCAAAGGTCCACTGAGCTCTCTCACACTGAAAGTGGGGGACAGTCTGAGATCTGAGGGGTGTTTGGTCTCTTTTGAGGATTGACCACGAATCAGGTAAGTCCCCTTGTCTGCTCTGGCTCTGCCTTTCCGAGGGGGCGGGTCAGTTTTACCCTAGCGGGTAAGAGCCCTTAAGGGGAATGGCAAAAGCAGACCCAAAAGCCCAGAGTAGAGGAGTTGAGAAGAAGCACACAGCTGGCTTGTTAAATGAAGACCAGGAGTAGGGCTCAAAGGGAAGTATCCTGGTGAGTGCTGTGTAGGACTTGGTGAAAGGTCCGCCCCACCAAGGAGCCGCCCGAGGCTCCGGATGGCAGGGCCTTCTGCGCCTGCAGCTCCGGACGCGAAGCCCAAACAAGAAGCTGCTAAGAGGATGAGCTAGATAGGTAGTGGGCCGTGGGGAGTAATTATAGGGGGCGGCCGCGTCCTGGGACGGGAGGCGGTGGGGGACACAGCCCTGGGCTGCAGCCACTGTCTGCAAGAGCAGACAGTGCTTTCTTGGCATTTGTGTCGGTCTGTTAAGAAGAAATGAGCGAGTGGGGTAGGAGGGGATCGCTTCGTGCGTGAAGAGCCCAGGGTAGGGATCTTTCCCTGGCAGCAGCTGATCAACAGCCTGGGTAAAGCTGAGAGGGAATGGTTTACCCTTTACTGAAAGTCATCCCTTTTAATATGTCAAATTAATCTGTCCTCTTGGTAACCGGTTAACCTACTCGCAGGCATTCCACCTCTCAGCAACATAAAAGCTCCAAGTTTTTTGGAGGAAGCGGGTTGCGTGATCAGAGAAGAGAAAAATAGCCGGGATAGAAGTGGGAGCAAAAGGGGGAGGTACTGTTGGTCCATTCCAATTGTCTACACTTTGTACAGTTGTAAAAAGGCCCGTGACAATAAGGTGAGGATAACTCATAAGGCTGCTGAACAGGATAACCACTAATTTCATAGATTGTCCTCACAAGGACTCCTAGTGTTGGAAACAGCATCTTCAAACCCACTGGCTCAACTTCTTCCTTTGATGCCTGCAGATATCACCTAGCTGCCCAAGCCTTTCTGAAAGTCACAGTTACACTGCCCTTTAAATATAGTTTTCCAAAACACTTTTGGAGGTTTCTGGAAGATTGTGCAATGGCTTCGAGCTTGACAGAGCAAGTTAAACGCAATTGCATGGGAAGTGGATGCCTCAACGCCACACATCTTTTATAAGCTCCCACACGTGCATTTCAAGCTATAATAGGACTTTAATTTTGGGTGCTCTTAGTTTCTCTATTTCTCCCCTGTATTAATTTTGAGTTTATTTTTGAATCGGCTTTAGCTCATTTATGATAGTGAAATTATTTCCCATTAAAGGTAGCAATGACGGGGACTTTAATTGTATAATCTGATCAGATGATGTTTTCTGTAAAACAATTAGAGGTTTATGGACATCTGGTTAGATGAAAGAATCTAATTTATTAATCTCTGTCTATTTTAGCTCAAAGCAATTAAGAATTTTTCATCCTGTGAAGCAAGATAGATCTTTGATATTCGGAATGATGAGTGTTTTGCCTGTTAGTTTCTATGTTTAACTTTTCTTGTAGTTGGAATGGTTTAATTGAAGATGCAAACTTTTGTTCTTGTGTCCCAGTGTCTCTCTGTAATTCAGAGAGTACCTCTCATTTTGTGTTTGTAATTTTTTAGAATACAAAACAAAGGAATTCTGAATTGAATATTCCTAAATATCCAGAAAATAAAATGAAGCTCCTTAAAATGTAACTGTGCTAGGAAAAAAATACTCTTCTTGCAGGAAATAACTCAGAACAGTTTTAAAAATCCAAATTCACAAATCTAGGTCAAATTTTTTTCAAATGAGACTAACCATTTTTGTTCAATAAAAATACCTTTATCTTGTCTGATTAATAATTGCTAAGTAAAATACAAGCATACATTTTATCCTACTTAGGTATTCTTTTTCCAGGTTTACTGATAAGTAAGCTAAAGTTATTTCCATTTAATGTTTAGGCTTACAGAGAAAGTAAATCTGTTTTTTAAACCAAATTGAATCATTGTTATGACAAACTGATTTCAAAAGTAATCATATTTTGTAATTTGTAGGTTGGATAATTATTTTCCAAGATATTTAGGTATCTTAAAATGTTGGACTGTTAGAAAATTGAGTAGGTTAATGTTTATTTATTGAATTCCTAGATTACTTCTACTTAGATAGAATATCTTATATATTAGGAGCAACAATGGCAGAGAAATAAATTGTACATGTTTCTGTTTTTCAAGGCAAAATAGTTTTTTCATTCTCACAAAGTACCTCAGATTTTCAACGGTTTGTTGTCTTTATTATTTTGTTGTTGGTGGTGTCCAGACCTTGTTACACTCTGAAGTCTTATTGAAGACACCAAAATATTTTTCTTTACATGACTTATAATTATCAATAATGAAATAGTAATTTTATTGCTGACTCATTTTAAATATTATTATTGTTATTATTATTATTTTGGCTGTGCCACGAGGCATGTGGCATTTTAGTTCCCTGACCAGGTCTCCAAACTACACCCCCTGCAGCTGAAGCGAGGAGTCTTAACCATTGGCCTGCCAGGGAATTCCCTGCTGACTCATTTTAAAATAGCACTAATACACACATTGCATGGGTTAACATATGTAAGATGTTATGCAAATTGCATCTTGAATTGTTTTGATCTTGAGTACCCACTGAGAAAAAATCTCCATGTTCAAGAAAAATGTTAATTTCTTCCAGAATATAAAAAGATACATTTCCAAACAATTCGGAAAGTGAATTTTACCTGCATTGGTCTATATTACCTGAACGTGAGAAGAAGTGTTAATGATTTTTTTGGTGATGTTTGCTCTGTTTTCATGGGGTTCCTTGTTTTGTCTTACTGATTAATGTGTTTGCCTACAATATGAAAGGATTTTCTTAACGTTCTGTGTTACTTGCCTACATGGTAAAGATTTGTGACTTACCAGAATAATTTCTGTGCTTTAGGTTGACTTTATTATTATTTTATTATTTAGGAAAAAACAAAAACAGACAAAATATTTCATCACTTACAGAAGAGCTTGTTTTATTTACAGCCATGCTACGTGTATGTTTATTTTAAAATATTTTTACTGTCAATTTAATTAAATAGGTGATAAGCATTTATTAACAGATATCAAAAAACTAATTTTAATCATGTCCAATTCTGCTCAGATAATGTTTCTGACTTTTGCTTTCTAAAGATACCCTAAGCATAGAAAAAAATTCAGAATGTCTTTAACACTTAAAACTATCTTTCAGGGCTTCCCTGGTGGCACAGTGGTTGGGGGTCTGCCTGTCGATGCAGGGGACGCGGGTTCGTGGCCCAGTCCAGGAAGATCCCACATACCGCGGAGCGGCTGGGTCCGTAAGCCATGGCCGCTGAGCCTCAGCGTCCGGAGCCTGTGCTCCGCAATGGGAGAGGCCACAACAGTGAGAGGCCCGCGTACCGCAAAAACAAAAACCAAAAAATGTTATAGAGATTTGTTCTTCCATGTTATAAAAAGAGAGGTGCTAGAAATATATGTTTATTATATATGTTGCTATTAAAAAATTGCATAGGAAAATTTTCAAATCAAATGAGACAGTCTTGACTAGGTTAAAATTATTTCTGTAAGTGCAATTAATTTAAATTTAATTAAAATAAAATTTAATTTAAATTTAAATTAAAGATTTAATTTAAATTTTTTTTTGTGAGGAACTTTTTTAAATTCAGAAATTGCATACCTTATCCAATTATACGAGGAAGTTCAAGAGTTTTGTCAGTGTCATCACTTTCTATATTTTTAGGTTCAAAGAAAACCCTGGTTAAATTCACTATGAGTTAATTTCTGTTGCATTTTTCTCTGTCTTTTAGTGCTTTGCTGGATGATACTAGGCAATGACTATATAGTATGTAAAGTAATAATTTTAGTTTTTATTTTATTTTAAATGTTTGTTCACAAGTTTACTTCTTTAATTTGGATCTAGCATCTTCTACACCACTGTTTTTCACTTGGCCATGCACAACAAACTTATTTATGGAAATTTGTGAAAATCCATCAGAGTTGCCTATTCAAGTCCATTGCCTATTTTTTAATTGGATTGTTTGGTTTTGTTGTTGAGTTTTAGGTGTTCTCCTTGTATACTAAATATTAAGCCCTTATCAGATATATGATTTGCAAATATTTTCTGCTTTTTTATTCTGTTGATGTCTTTTGATGCACAATTTTTTTAACTTTCACGAAATCCAATTTGTCTATTTTTTCCTTGGTTGTCTGTGCCTTTTGAGTCATATCCAAGATGTAGTAGCCACATCCAATATTGTGCAGCTTTTACCCTATGTTTTCTTCTGAGAGTCTTATTGTTTTAGGTCTTACATTTATGTCTTTTATCTATTTTGAGTTAACTGTTGTAGATGGTGTTAGGCAAGGGTCCAAATTCATTATTTTCATGTGGATATCCAGCTATCCTTTCCCCATTGAATAATCTTGGCACTCTTTTAAAAATAATTTGACCATAATGGGAGGGTTTAATTCTGGATTTTCTATTCTATTCCATTGGTCTCTATGTCTGTCTTTATGCCAGTACCATACTGTTTTGATTACTGTAGCTCTCTGGTAAGTTTTGAAATCAGAAAGTATGAGTTCCTCCGTTTTGTTCTTCTTTTTCAGGATTGTTTTGTCTATTTGAGGTCCCTTGAGAGTCTGCAAAATATGTCATTGTTACTCCCAACTCTTAAAAATAATTATGTCAAAGGATTTAAAGGGCAAAGTCATAACTCATATAAATACACTAAAAAACACATTAAAGATTGTGGTTATATTATAAATGAGGGTATCAGTGAGGTACTATAAACAGTACACAAAAGAAGTCAAATAAGCACCTTTTTAATATGGAGTATAGGAATGTTTAGAAACACATGCAAATGCTTTTTCTAGGGCTGCTATAAAAAATTATCACAAAATATGTGGCTTAAAACAACAAGCTTATTCCCTCACAGTTCTGGAGCCTAGAAGTCTGAAATGAAGGGGTTGATAGGGTGGTTCATTCTATGGGCTTTCTCTGAGGGAGAATCTGTTTCATGACTTCCTCCTAGCTTCAGTGGTTTGCTGATAATTACGGGCATCTTTTAGCTAGTACATGTAGGGGAAAGTATGAAAATTCTACTTCAGAGAATTCATTTATCTGTCTGTAGAAGAATTTTGCATTGCTTTAAGACAATTAAAGGATAGAATTTTATAACCTGGAAGAATGTAATGTAAACATTGCTTAGTTTTACATTGAAGATATCAGGAATCTTTGTTTAACCCCCATGTTCTTATTACTTGAGAAATTGAATTGGAAGTAATGTAACAGAGAGGTTGAAAATATTAGATTGCTTTGGATTCTCTTTATCTCTTACATTCCTACATGGATTTGCAAAGGCTTTTACCTTTTTTTTTCTTTTTCTTTCTTTAAATCAGGAAATGAATGCCTTTTCCAGGAGAAAGGAGACTAAACATTATTCACAGTGAAAGGGAGAGGTTAGGCCATGTTTACAAAGTGCTTTAACATATTCTATCTTTTGGTCATCAGAAACACATGTGAATTCTGCAGGATGAAGCTATTATTCTCATATTACATATCACATATATAAGAAGTCTCACCAGGTAAGTTTCAGGAAGCTAGTATTACTCACTGACCTTGGTTGGAAACCAGGCAAAATTAGCCTCCTTTTGCCCCCACCTGCCATAAAGGTCAGTGTCATCAGTAAATACTGCATCCTTTTCTGAGCTCTGTATGCTTGAGATCCACACCATATTCTGCCCAGGCAGTCCCAGCAGCACACATTTTTAGGCAGCTCCTTCCACAGCCTGGAAATGCGGGAACTGTGTCTTTCAACTGTTTCTGTTCACCTAATGCAGGGAGAACAATTTTTAAAGCTTTCCTGCAGACGGACCCTCTGGATTGTTGCAATAGCTTTTGGGCCTGTGCGGGAGTTAATTCCTGGAGGGACAGCAGGATTAGTCCTGTTCTGGGTGGAGGGATACCTGTGATAGATATAATTCTCACAGGAACAGGAGGCATAGGTGTCTTGTCAGTATATGCTCTCCTTCCCAGTAAATTTAGATTTTGTCCAGGCTGGGTGGAAACCCAGTTGTGTGTCCTGGATCTAGTCCATGACCCTGAGTAAAAAACAATGCATGGAGACGCAGGGCACGCCATATTTTGGAATCCTGAGAGACAAGTGTTCACACAAAGAGTGCAGTTTTGCATGCCTTTGCACATCTGTTTATTCCAGTTCTGTGGAATGAAGAGCCACACTGAGGAAGGAAGTCATAAAGAAACATTTAATCACTGGAGATTACAGTGCCAGAGTCTCAGGTTCTGGAAAACTCGTGGGGTCTGCCTTGAGGGACGCAGGAGCTTCTCTAATGTCTACAACACTGGCTTGACTTTCTCCTGTCCAGCCAGAAATCTGTATTTTCTGTGTTTGGAAGTCATTAGAGCAGCAGACCACAAACCGCGGCCCACTGGGTTAGGGTGTGAATCTGTTTAACTCCACTCGGCAGGGCATTAGTCTGTCTTTGCAAACTACAAAGTAAGCTTTGGGGGTTTAGGGGTGAAACGGGTGCTCTTTCGCTGAAAACCAGGCACCTGTAGGCTCAAGAAAGCAGTAAGCTGCGTTCAGTGCAAAAAATGACTAGTAGAAACTATGGTAGTGTAAGTAGGGGTTGAAAAGGCAATATCAGAAATAGGGATTTACCGTCAGAGATCCCCAACCTGCTGAAGGCATTACTACTCAGACCCTTCCTCAGATCCTGGGGATGTGATGGAACACTGAACAGCCAGCACACAAATTCCTGCTAACCACCGCAACCTTTTTGGAGGGATCGTGGGAGCCGGCTTTGATCTAATTACCAGCACGCTGCAGTTTGGAAGGAGGGCACTGCAGTATTCCTCATGACTTTTCCTTGGGCGCTGCACACAGAGTGTGTATATGTGCATGGGGCATGGGTGTAAGGGGAAGCAGTGCAAGAGTAAGCAACTCGGAACTAGCTGTCCCTACCCTAGACTGAAGAGCTGGGGTTTTCCTTCGGATCCCTGGCTCCCAGAGATGTGGTTTGACTGCCCACATTGGGGTCCATGAAGGAGTCGGTCCAATGGTATAATAAGGTAAGAAGATCCCCAGTAGTTTAGCGATAACTGACTGCCATAAGTTAGATGGATGGTGGGGAGGATGGCTGCTGTCGGGGGTGGGCGTGTGGGGGAGTGGGGAGGGAGACTGTAGAAAAGAGTTCTTTTAAAGATTTTCCCTGACATCTCCTTCACCAAGCAAGAGGCTCTGGAACTTACCTTTACCAAACTAAGGGCTAAATATGTAGTTCTCTGGCCTATTGAAACAGTTGGGTAACTCTTGCCTTGGAAAGTTATGTTCCAATTATTTTGCTTGAAGCATCCCTCCAAACTTCTCAACAATTGAGCACCTGGAGAAACTCTGGAGAAACAATAACTGGAGGCATCCCGATTGGCAAAGGAAGTAACACTATTTGCAAGACATGTTCTTGTATACACAAGGAACATGAACACAGACACAATGTAATAAATGAATTCTGCAAATTTGCAGTAAAAGATGCGGCGCAGGCTTTACTGAACGGGGTGAACAGGGTGCGGTCCCCAAGGCACAATAACTCAGGACATGTAAACAATGGTGAAAGTTCTGGTGAAGGGTCAGGACCCTGGGCAGGTGCTGGAGCTGGAAAATTCAAATTCTGAAAGATAATACTCCTCTGCTTTTTGCAAAGTACAAGCATATCTCAGATGTTCTGATGGTTTTGTTCCAGGCCACTGCAACAAAGTGAACAGTGCAATAGAGCGAGTCACACACATTTTTTTCTTGGTTTCCCAGTGTGTATAAAAGTTATGTTTCCCCTATATTGTAGTTTATTAAGTGTGCAATACCATTACATACAAAAATCAATGTACAATCCTTAATTAAAAATAATTTATTGCTAAAAAATTCTAACCATCATGTGAGCCTTCAGCAAGTTATAGTAGTAATATCAAAGATGCCTGGACACAGATCACCATAACAAATGTAATAATGAAAAAATTTGAAATTGTCTGAGTATTTAGCTGAAACAAATAGACTCACGGTTATTTCTCCAGCACAGATGGGTTCTTTTCAGGATCAGCAAAGAATTGCAATTTAGGACCCGCAAAAGTGGGCAGGCCACATGTAACTCCCCCACAGCAGGAGAACGCTATTGCAGAGAGGAGAAAGAAGGTGGGAGGGCGGTAGCAAACAGAGTCCCTGGGTTCTCACTGGCTGAGTCCTTGACAAGAAGAGGGCTCTCTTCTTCCTGGGCGGGGCGGAGTGGGGCGGAGGGAAGGGTCTGCAGTGGTCTTAAGATGTCAGTTCCCTTCTGAGGGAATCCTATTTAACTGAGGTTTCTGTTTGTTAATTTTTTTACACAGGGGACAGGAAGTGAGGAAATAATGTTGGAACATGGTGGCAATAAACTTGCTGGATGCAGGATTACCACAAATCTTCAATTTGTAAAAAGATGCAATACGTGTGAAGTGCAATAAAACAAGGTATGCCTGCAGCGCCTCTTACCCCCACTTATTTCAGGATAATAATAGCTAGCAGGGCCCATAATAGGGATAACCTAACAAGAACAAAAACAGGAGATACTCCTGTTTTTACCTGACTCTAAACTCTTCCCTTTTCAAAGTAGTTTCCTTTAGCGTGAAATCGCCCCTAAAAAACTACAAATCCCATTAAGCAGCAGGCGCAGCACAGTAAGTACGCCTGCCTTCTCAGAAGGCCGCGGAGTTCCGCCCTAAACCCAATCTGGGCTTGCAAACTATGGCGGAACAGTTTGCTAGGACCTGTAGTTCTTTCCACACTCTTTATCCTCTTCCGCGCAGAGTCACTGGGGCATTCTGTTAGCCCTTTGGCCCTGAAACCCGGCTCGGCCTCCGATGCTCCCCCCCCCCCCCCCCCAACCTCACTCAATTCTCTGGAGGAAAACATCCAGCCGTCACGTGGAGAGCGCCGGATCGTCGACTGGCTGCTGAGGCTTGGAAGGTAGTAGATAGGCCTTGCGAGCTTCCGTCCTTTGGGTCAAGCGTGCCGGTTTAAGTGCTTCCGTCACTTCTTGGCGACGCAGGTAGGATAAAGAGCGCCGGGAAGAGGTGGCGGAGCAGGAGTTGAGGAGACGATTGAGGCCGGACGCGGCGGTTGACTGAGCAGCCAGAAGCAGGTCAGTCCTGGTTTCCACGGGGTGGCGGGGGTGGAGTGTGAGGGAGAGTATTACCTTTTACAGGTTTGCCTGTTCACCCTCTTCAGTTAGTTTGGCTACGGGACAAACATTCCGCTTTCTTCAGAGGGTGGCGATAGTAGGATGTTTGTGTGTGTAGCGAGGAGGTGGAATCGGAATAAGTGGGGTGGAGGGGACCACTGTGGGTTGGGGAGGGGTGTGTGCGGCTTGGGTATTAGAGGAGGCGGGGAACGCAGTCCTGTCTGTGGGTGAAAGGGTGCGAGGCGCGGGTGCGCCATGTGTTACAAACATGTACGACGGGTGCTCCGGGGTCCTGTGAGCTTGATGTTCTCTCTCCCAGCTCCTGACATCCTTGTGCTCCCTCCGTTCGGCGCCACCTTCGGTCGACTAGGGACAGGAATTTGCTCTCTCAGCTTTCGGCGACTGCATGCGTCGCTCTGCATGGTGCGTTGGGGTTAGCGCTGGCAAGGCTGTTGCGTACTTAGATAATGGCGCGGGGGCCGGGGCTGCGCCGCGTTTCTGTTTCTCAGTCCTCCTTTACTCTCTTCCACCACGTGGATGGTGGACGGCGGTGGCGGAACTGGTAGGGCTGCTTGGTGCCGGGCTCTCAGAGTCACTGACAAGGCAACATTCGGGGCTTAGGATACGGAGATGACGCCGAAGTACCTCTCTCCAACCTAATTGGGGAGCATCATCGTGCAATAACTTGTCTTTCTAACTCCTTTAAAAACAAACCAAAACAAAACTGAACACCTTTTCTTTTCCTTTGGTTTGTGCTTTAGCACCTCCCATACTTTTTGTCTCTCAATCCGGTAGACACACTGGAACGTTCCCCTTGTCTTACTTTACTTACATCAGGGGCATTTTATTGTTCCTCTGGTGACAGGAAAATCTAGATCTGCTTCAGACTGTAAAAATCCCACTTCTCCTGGGCTGAGCTTGTAGAATCAGGAAGTTTCCCACAACGACTGGGCTGCATACAGGTATATACGGTTTCCAGAGCCCTACCCTAGAGTTGAGAATTGCAGGGAAAGGGCTTGGTACAGTGGAAATATTTTTTCTTTTTCCGTTCATTTAAACTTGTTGAAGCGTTCATTCCTGTTTGAACCTATGAAATAATATTTTTCTAACATGTTTCATGAACTTCAAAAATCTCAGTTTAGATTTGAGCAAAGTGTCAAGAATTAGCTTTTTTTGACCTGTTTCTGAGGTGAGGTATTTTCTTGTGTCTCTGTATGAAGGTGTTAGTACTTCACATCTTTCTTTCTTTCTTTTTTTTCTTTCTTTCTCCTTGTATTCTGAAAGAAAGATCCAGTTCTTAAAGGACTGTGAAAAAAACCTGGGTGCATAGTACTGTAGAGATTCAAAATTATCACTTTCACTACTTTCCCCAAGGACAACTCTGATTTAAAAAAAACAACACTGCAGTTTACGATATTCCAACAAAGAAGAGAAATCTTATTTTATAGACAAAAAGGAGAGGTTGTGGGATGTTTGAATGAAAATCTGTTGCAGGAAAGTGAGAGTTCAGGGTGTTGATAATTTCTCACTGGCTGAGTTGTTGAAGTAGTCGATTTCTTGTAGGAGATGCACTGTACATTTTTTCCCCTTTTGGCACCTTTTGGTAATTGAGAATTTTTTTCTATTGATGATTCTTCTGTTGGGATCTGTAATTGATAATTTCTCCTATGTAGTTACTTTTACTATCGTTCTTTATTTCTTTGTATGGCTTTTGAGTTAATTTGTAATCATTTTATTTTTGTCAGAAGGACTTCCTTTGTGTTTTTTTTTTTTTTTTTTTTCCTGCAGGGCAGGTCTACTAGTAAAGGATTCCCTCAGTTTTTGTGTATTTGGGAATGTTTTAATGTCTTCTTCATTTTGAAAAATAGTCTTTGAGTTTATCATACTTAAGAGTTTACTCATTACTTAACTCATTGGATGTGTAGACTAATGGTTTTCATCAAATGAGAGAAGTTTGTTCTCATTTCTTTGAATATTCTTCCAGCCTCCTTCTCTCCTCTTCTGTGACTTCCATTATGTATATGCTAGTGTCCTACAAGTCTCAAGTTCTGTTGATTTTTATTTATTCCTTTTCCTTTCTGTTTCTCAGATTGTATTTTCAATTGACTTAGATTCTAGTTTGCTGATTATTCTCCCTGCTAAATTCAGTTGTCATACTTTTCAAGCCTGAATTTTTCTCTGGTTCATTTAAAAAATAATTTCTACCTTTTTATTGATGGCTGACTTGCCTATAGTTCATTTCTTCTTTGCATGACTTGTGATTTTTTTTTGTTGGCAACTGAATGTTTTGAGTATTATAATGTGACTGTCAAACAAAAACAAATCCTGATTTAGATAACAAGAGACCTTATCAGAGGCACTCCTGCAATACGGAGAACACTCTGATTTCAGAAATCTGAAAATGTCTTAGAATCAGAGAATGACTTTTATTGAGACAGGTAAACAGGTTAATAGAAACTTTTTAAGGGGAAATCGAGCAAGCAAAGGAGAGTGAGCAGACAGCATAATTGGCATGGTTGATGGGAGATGAGTGTCAGCTGATTCTTGGATCCTTGGGAGGAGTTGTTACTAGGGGCATGCTCTGCATTTGAGTGCTTGATCCTCTGCATTTGAGTGCTTTCTCGTGATGGGTAAGCCAGTATCCAGGGGTTTATGCGAAGAGAGAAGCTTGACTGAAGTCTGGTTGAGACAAAACAGTTAAGAAATGTGCAATTGTGAACGCTATACTCTGGGAATCAGATTCTCCCCACATCACTAGGGTTTGTTGTTGTTGATTGTTATGGCTTGTAAATGCTTGCTTAGTAGTTCTGTGGTAAGCTGTTTTACAAAGATTGTATTCTTTGTCCTGCATGGTCTCTGAAGTCTTCTGTGGTAGCTTAGAGGTCAGCCAGGAATTTAAAAGAGATTTCCTTGAAATCCTGGAGCAACAAAAATAACAAAAACTAAACTCCATGTCTTTGCAAATTGATTTTGTTTAGGCAACTCCTTTAACACTTAGGTAAGCCCAGCCTTAGCATGTACTTCCTTCTTGCACAGAGCCAGATACAAAAATGTAGGGTCTTCTGTGGTCTTTTCTGGCATGTACGTTGCCCTGGACTTGCATGTAGGCTTTGAGATTCCCTGGTATACCTGAGGCCAATCCAAAGCCCTTACCCTTCCATGTTTCTTCTTTACCACACTCCTACTTTTGGGGCTTTTCAGTCTTTCTGCTATTTGCCTTGTCATTTTGTCCTTAGCCCATGTAGCTGTGGCTGTTGTTTCAACATTCCACACCAAGAAGCTGCACCAACCGTGAGATAATTTTGAGGCTGGCAAAACAGGAGGATATTCTTGAGCTCTCTTTGGGGGTCTGCCATATAGGTCAAAGCCCACTATCAGAACTTTTAAGAACAAGGTGTCTTATCCATCTGGCACCACCGAGCCACACAAGATATGCTAGCTCCTTCCAGGGTGGGGATTAGGGGGTTGTAGGCAGGTAAAATAAAAAGTTACAATATTCCTTAAGTAAACTGCAGCAGCTTCTTTCCTAGATAAGGATTCCTCTGGTTGTTGGTTTTGACTGTTTCCCAGAGTTTCCAAAAAGTTGATTTGGACAATTTTTGTCACCGTAATCATTGCTTTCATGTAGAAGTGGGAGGTTGCTACCTCACCATTTTCTTTCTTTAATTTTTTTCTTTAAATTTAGGTATAGTCAATGTACAATATTATGTAAGTTTCAGGTGTATAACAGTGATTCACGATTTTTCAAGGTTATACTCCATTTACAATTACAAAATATTGGCTATATTCCCTGTGTTGCACAATATATTCTTTTTTTTTTAATTTTTTTTTTTTTTTTTGTGTTACGCGGGCCCCTCACTGCTGTGGCCTCTCCTGTTGCGGAGCACAGGCTCTGGATGCACAGGCTCAGCGACCATGGCTCACGGGCCCAGCCGCTCTGCGGCATGTGGGATCTTCCCGGACTGGGGCACGAACCCGTGTCCCCTGCGTTGGCAGGCGGACCCCCAACCACTGCGCCACAAGGGAAGCCCCACAATATATTCTTGTAGGTTATTTTATACAAAGTAGTTTGTACCTCTTAATCCTGTACCCCTATGTTGTTCCTCCCCTTTTCCCTCTCCCCAGTGGTAATCATTAATTTGTTCTCTAGATCTGTGAGTCTGCTTCTTTTTTTGTTTTATTCACTAGTTTTATTTTTTAGATTCCACATGTAAGTGATAATTATACAGTACTTGTGTTTCTGTCTGACTTATTTCACAAAGAATAATGTCCTGCAAGTTCATCCATGTTGTTGAAAATGGCAAAATTTCATTTGTTTTTGTGTCTGAGTAGTATTCCTTTGTGCGTATGTGTGGCATGGGGGGCACATCTTTATCCATTTCATCTCTTGATGGACATTTGGGTTGCTTTAGTATTTTGGTAAGTGTAAATAATGCTATGAAGATTGGGATGCATGTGTATTTTTGAATTAGTGTTTCATGTTTTCGGATATATACTCAGGAGTGGGACTGCTGGGTCATATGGTAGTTCTATTTTTAGTTTGTTGAGAAACCACCATACAATTTTCTACAGTGACCACACCAATTTACATTTTACCAACGATGTAGGAGGGGGTCACTCTTCTCCACACCCTCACCAACATTTTGCTATTTCTGTTCTTTTTGATAATAGCCATTCTGACAGGTATGAGGTGATAATCTCATTGTGGTTTTGATTTGCATTTCCCTGGCAATTAGTGACATTGAGGATCTTTTCATGTGCCTCTTGGCCATCTGTATGTCTTTGGGAAATGTCTATTTATGTTTTCTGGCCATCTTTTAACCGGGTTGTTTGTTTTTTTTATGTTAAGTTGTATGAGCTATTTATATATTTTGGATATTAACGAAAATGTCAGTCATATAATTTGCAAAACTTTTTTTCCCATCGGGTAGGTTGTCATTTTGCCTGTATTTTTTTCTAAGAATTTTATGGTTTCCAGCCTTACATTTAGGTCTTTAATCCATTTTGAATTTATTTTTGTATATGATGTTAGAAAATGTTCTAATTTCATTATTTCACATGTAGCTATCCATTTTTCCCAGCACCAGTCTTTTCTCCATTTTATCTTCTTGCCTCCTTTGTCACAGATTAATACTTTATCAGTTTTAGTGATGTCCCTCTCCAGGTATGAACTTACCTTTATAAAGTAGTGGTATCTGGATAAATAATGCCTCTTATTTAAAAATTAAAACTTGTTTAAATGACATAGTTCCTAGAGAGTGACTTTCATTTATAATTAATACATGATTAATTGATAGGGCATATGACAGACGTTACTTCATAGACTATTGTTGTTTATGTAAAATAAGATTTATACTAATGTCCCAAATAAACTTTATTGCCTCCTTTTCCTTCCCTCCTTCCAATTCCTTTTTCTTGCTGTTAATGTGATTATGAGTCAGATAATATAATGAATATAGTAGTATTTAACGTACCTAAAGTGTTAAACAAGTTTACTATATTATTGAGTATCAGCTGTGTTTAACTTTTTCCATTTGTGCAGTTTTCAGAAGAGAACAAGTACTAGATAAACTTTAAGTTCCATTCAGACCTAGGGATTCTATTTTTATAATTCAGTCCACTTCCTAGTTAAATTTATTTAGTTTAATGAATTTCTGTAAGTTCTTTGACTTGATGGAAAAGATTTGCCATATGACTTATGCTGCTGTCTCCCTGTGTTACTGAGCAAGTTTTATTAATATTTGTTGTTTTGGGCTTCCCTGGTGGCGCAGTTGAGAGTCTGCCTGCCGCAGGGGACACGGGTTCGTGCCCTGGTCCGGGAAGATCCCACATGCTGCGGAGTGGCTAGGCCCGTGAGCCATGGCCGCTGAGCTTGTGTGTCCGGAGCCTGTGCTCCGCAACGGGAGAGGCCGCAACAGTGAGAGGCCCGCGTACCGCAAACAAACAAACAAACAAATATTTGTTGTTTTGAGTGTTGATTTGAATCCTATGTAATATTTCCAAAATATCTCCCAGATGCCCCTCACTCTCCCCAGTGTTTGCCCTTTAATCTGCCATAACTAATACTTACCTGCTAAGATGATACTTTATTTCCTGCTCCTATAGTGCAGAACAGTTTGGTGGGGTATAGTTCGTAGAAGTTATGCCAGTAATTTAAAAGATAATTTCTTCTTTAAGAATTGAAGTGTGGACCATGTTAATGTGATAATGTATGTGTGGTAGATAAAATAATGCCCCCCCAAATATGCTCATATCCTAATCTCTGAAACCTGTGAATATGTTTATCCTATCTGATTAAGTATGATCTTGCGATGAAGAGATTGTCCTGGATTACCCTGGTGGATTCAGTGTAATCACAACATTTCTTTTTTTTTTTTTTTTTTTTTTTTTTTTTTTTTTTTTTTGCGGTATGCGGGCCTCTCACTGTTGTGGTCTCTCCCGTTGCGGAGCACAGGCTCCGGACGCGCAGGCTCAGCGGCCATGGCTCACAGGCCCAGCCGCTCCGCGGCATGTGGGATCTTCCCAGACCGGGGCACGAACCCGTATCCCCTGCATCGGCAGGCGGACTCTCAACCACTGCGCCACCAGGGAAGCCCCCATTTCTTAAAATAGAAAAACAGAAGGGTCAGAATCAGAAGAGATGTAATGATGGAAACAGAGATTAGAGACAGAGAGATCTGAAGATGTTATGCTTCAGACCCTGAAGATGGAGAAGGGGGTGATAAGCTAATGCAGGCAGGGGGCCTCTAAACTTGGAAAAGGCACGGGAATAATTCTTCAACCTCCAGAGGTAACACAGTCCTGCTGATCCATTTCGGACTTCTGACCTCCAGAACTGTAAGATAATAAATGTGAATTTTTTTTTTTTTTTTTTTTTTTTGTGGTATGCGGGCCTTTCACTGTTGTGGCCTCTCCCGTTGCAGAGCACAGGCTCCGGACGTGCAGGCTCAGCAGCCATGGCTCACGGGCCCAGCTGCTCTGCGGCATGTGGGATCCTCCTGGACCGGGGCACGAACCCGTATCCCCTGCATTGGCAGGTGGACTCTCAACCACTGCGCCACCAGGGAAGCCCTAAATGTGAATTTTTAATCCATTTTTAGGTTTGTGGTAATTTGTTATAACAGTAGTAGGAAACTTCACAAATTATTATGAAAGTCCTGTTGTGGGCCAGCAATTTATAGCCTTATCTAATCTTAAACTCTGTAAGATATTATCATTAAAACAAATAATGTCAGTTGGTTTATCTTGACAGACATTTTCTGAAAAATGTCTGGCAGATATCCAAATTTGAATATGTAATCATAGCAGCAAGAAACTATGAAGGGTCAGAGATTTTAATTTACTTGCAAATTCATAATTTTCCCATAACTTACGGATACTGGGAGAAATCTGGAGACAAAGGATACTTTTTTTACAGTAGTATTTACTAGTGTCCACTTTTGCACCTGATTCCCGAGCCTTTGTTCCTACAGGGTTATATAAAGAGAACTAGATGATATTTACATTACAAAAAAGAAATCCTAAGTTTAGGGATATTAAATCTTTTATAATCTTTTAAATCTTTATTAAATTCTTTTATAAAGAAAGAGGAAGATAAAGGTCAGATCCAGAGAGATGGCATTTTGCATGACTTGCCTTGCCTTTACTAGCTTTGAATATGGAGGAAAAGGATCATGATCCACGAATGCAGTCAGCCGCTAGAAGTCAGAAAAGGCAAAGCTCTTTTCTCTCAGGGAGCCTCCAGAAGGAATGTAAGGTAAATAAATGAATGGTATTTTATTACAACCGCAGTTGGAAACATATAGGCAGTAAGCAAACCTGCCCATTGCTGATGAGGTAGACATCATTTCTATTTTTTTTCCAAAGCTCTTTGCTGTATGAGCATCCTTGAAAAGATAGTTTGAAACAAAGACAGTCATTACCTCTGTTCACAAGAGAAACAGAAACCCTGTCAGGGCTTCTATTGAGTTTTTCCTTCAGTATGCAAGTTCATTGGCCACACTTAAATTTGGTCAAAATAGGCTAGGACCAGATCTGTTCAGTTTATCTTATAGAATACTAGGAACAGGACTCCAAGCCTAAGGAAGAGCCGAAAACTTAGGATTGACTTCAGAGTCCCAGACCTAACCAAATGAACAAGTTCCATAGATCATCAGAGTCTGTCTATCATCTGGCTTCCTTAAGGCTATGTGTTGACGTTCCCACTTAGCCTGAGTCACCGATTCAGTTGCAGCAGGATATATTCATGAATGGCCCATAAGAAAAAAGTCTAGGGCAGTTTTGCCATAACTGATAACTGTGGCCAGTTTGAGACGCACTTGAATGCAGTCCACTGATCATTTCAGCTAAAGTTGAGGAGAGATTTTGTACTACCTTTCATTAGTGAATGGCTCCCATTGAGAGGATAACTACCTGCAATGTGACCCTAAGCCAGAAGTCAGTTGCCCCTCTGGTGAGTTTCTCCAAGGAACCAAAAGTAGCCTCATTTTGGAGAGTACTTTGCAGTTGTCCAAAGGCTGCATGACTACTGACTATGTTTCCTGAAACAGTTGATGATCTGTCATGCCCTCCCCTTAATGTGGGAAACAGTGTTTTCTAGAGAGATGCAAGTTAATTCCTGGCTTCCATGTGAGAAAGGGCATACTTGGTACCTCTGGCAAGAAAGGGTTGATTCTGACTGATTATGTAAGTCCTCAAATGGGATTTAATTAGTATTTCCAAGTGGGCACAGATTTAAAGTGCTTTACATCATGTCTCCCTAGCCAGTTACTAACCCTAGCATTTCCAGGTGAAAAACTGAATCACATCCTTCTTTTTAAAAGGCCTGCCGAAGGCCACACAGCCCTACCGCTTGGCTCTGTTACCAGCTGGATGCCATTTGTCTACCCCCGGAATGACTTACCGATGGCTAGAGAAGTGACGGTGTGGGAGACATTCAGTGATGACAGTTAAGTGTTTTGTGTAGGAAATGCAGTAGCTGGGACATTCCTGCTGTTTCTATTTGAATGGCAGTCAAATTGTCACCTGAGCTCTCTGGCTGGAAGGCAGATTCAACACTCTTAAATACAAGAGGCTTGCAACAATTTGGGAGAGCCACACTAGGACACCTATTTTTATGAGGAAGACTCCAGGGGCAGTTTTTAAACACGTGGGATGATTAATGTTGTTAGGTTTGTTAACAAAGGCTGTATTTCCAGTAGCTATAATTTCAGCTTTTGTGCAATCAGTCGTCACCTACTCATGACAGCACTTTGGCCCACAAAGGCCAGGTACTAGAGGAGTGAGGGGATTTTTGTAAACCTTGCAGAGATCCATTATGCCCATCTCTTTGACCTGCAAAGGTACCTTAGGGAGGCTCCATAGGCAGTGTATTCAGGAAGTGGTAATTATCTACTGGGTACACTGATCTAGAACCATTTCAGTCTCACAAGAGAATCCAGGTGGCAGAAACCAAGTTTGAATCCTCTAGGTGCCGGTTTGGACTAGAGCATGCCACTTGGGCTGACATGGTTATGCTATTGGCAGAAAGAAAAAAGCAGTAGCCTAAGAATGGCTAAGTTTCTTTGAATTTCCTTGACATTGTGTGCTGAATTTTTAAAATGGGTTTGTATAACACAGCACCCAATTTGTCCTGATCCTTAGCAAGGAAGAGACTGAGAGGGGGTTGTCCCTTCTGGGAACAGCTCATTCAGTGGCCCAATTTGCCTTTCCACAGTCTGCAGAAAAGGTGGAGGTGAGGGGGTTAATATCAGGATTCTTTTCTGAGTGAGTTTTTGAAAAGCAGACCTAATGCTCAATAATTCCAGATGCCTATGGATGACAGGGAGTGTGGATGGGAATGGTGGAGGTACATTGACTACTTTTACTTTTGTGGTAGAATGTGTACTATTTTCAGACTGCATATTATCCAGAAAGCTGACCACATGGCAGATCAGTTCAAAGGCTACAATGATGTGGCCAGAGTCAGCTGATTGGTGTGGACCATCAATCCCATGACCTGAAATGGTGGTCAACTATGGGGCACCCAGGCTGAATAGACCTGAGAAGGTTTAAAGGTTCGATGCACTCAGAATTCCAGAATGAGGAGAATCAATTCCCTGTGTGTCACGGCCTTCTCAATCTGGAGACAACCGGGTCATCTTTCAGCATGCGTCACAAGGTAGCCACTGCAAAAAAAAAAAAAAAAAAGACTCTTTTACTTGGTGCCCTTTCTGTGAGGGTAGACACACAGCCATAATCAGTGCAAAGAGTGTAGTCCAGATAGCAATCATACCCATCTTGATCGTACCCAATGATCAAGGCAGTGCAGGCTTGATCAGTAGCTTGATTTCACTCAGTATACGTGTCTGTGTGAATAAACCATCTGATTACCGTAGTAGCCATGATTTATTTCTCCAGTTTGTGGTACTTTTATCCACCAGTCTGTGTGTTCCCAGTGAATTTAAGGTTCCTGCCTCATCGTGGAAGGAATCTGGAGATGAGACAGTGAGGTTAAGAAGTAAAGTGAGGATTTATTTAAGCAAGAATACGTTCTCAGAGGGAGAGCAGGCAGATAGGTGAGGAGCTGCTGCCCTGGGTTCCATTGGCAAGCCAGTTATGAGGGGCAAACAAATGAAGGGGTGGCATACTCATTGGGAAAGCAGGAGTCTGGGGGTCGTATTCCCCTACAGAACCAGATGGAACAGTGAGTGACTTGGATACCTATTTCCAAAAAGCCATAAATGTTTGAGTCCCTCTAGTCTCCACAGTGCCCCAGCATACTAAGATGGGTTCCATTTGGGGGTGGGGAGAATTTGGTCACAATCCTAGCCACCTTTCTGCGTAAGGTGGCTAAAGTCAGGGTACACACAGAGTACGCAGGGAGAAATCAGTGGATGTGAAGAAAGATTCCTTTCACATCAATACGCAAGACACATTTTCTCCTTTACTTTTGATCAGCTTAGAATACTTAGCCAGGGTGTTTCCAACTTTGCCTTAGCCTTTAATTCTGCTGGAAAGCCAGACTGAAGGCCAGGCAGAGATAATAAGATTAGTCTAATGTGGGAGCTTTCATATGCATATGTCATCTCCTTTCTCAGTCTCTCTCTACTCAGATATTTATGTTTATTGTTTTTTCCCAGTTTTTGCCCCATACCCCAGGCTGCTGAAGTCAGTAGTTTCATACTTGTATCTAAAGCTATCCTGGAAGCTGCCCTAGTCCTGAGACAGCTCTTCCAAGGACGAAACAAAGGCAAACTCCTGTACAGATTTCTCAGGGAGCTGCCCGAAAGAATGAATTAGACCCAGTCCTTTGAAAACAATGTCTGTATTGTTCCCTTTGGCACCAGTAGCCTTCACTGAGAGTGTGGGCTGCTCTCCTTAAGGTCTTTGTTGACCTAGGGTATGCATGATGGTAGACAAGAAGTTTAAAATCCTATCGTGCTCTCCTAATTTTTTTTTATTCACTAAGCTGTAAATTTGGGCTATGAATTTGAATTATCTTTTGTAAGCTTTCATTAGATTCCAGAGTTCTGCAGAGGTTGATTCTGATAGATGCTGCCAGCATATTATTTGTCGGAGGGACAGAACCTTGGATTTTTTCCCTGTTCCACTATTACAGTAGTCTCTTCCCCTCCCTTTTCCTCCTTTGATTCTAGGAAGCACTGCTGTTTTATGAACCAGTATGAAAGGGAAAAAATTAAACTAATAGTGACATGCCTGTTGATTGTACCAAGTACAAAAAGTGAAAACTACATTTAAGCATGAGCAAAGTGGGGAATTCTCTGGTGGTCCAGTGGTTAGTACTCCATGCTTCTGCTGCAGGGGGCCCCAGTTTGATCTCTAGTCAGGGAACTAAGATCCCACAAGCTGTGTGGCAGGGACAAAAGAAAAGGAAAACAGGTTGATTTCACTGTTAAAAAAAAAATGAGCAGAGTGGGGTAAACATTGAGCTTTTATGTACTGCATTGTTTTCCTCCCTTGATTACATTTGATTTAATTCTTTTCTCCATATTTTTTCTGCTCTTTTTCTGTAGCTTGTGATTGGCACAGTTGAAGAATCTAGAATTTACAGACTAGGAGTAAATGCAGATATGTTGCGTAACTCTCAATCAAATGATATTCCTCAACGTCGTGACTCAAATTACAGTAGCCCAACTAACAAGCATTCACTGGAAGAGGATGAAAGCAGTAACTTTATAACACAGAGCAGGGATTTGCTGAGCCCAGTGTACTGCACACAAGAGTCAAGAGAGGAACCTTCAGGGCCAGAAGCTGGAGCAGATCCCTCTGATGGTCAGCAAGATTCAGAATGCCGCAGAAACAAAGGAAATATCTTAGGTAATAATCTCTGCTCAGGGTTTGGACATTTGCACATGCTGCTTGTTTAACTTATATTTTGTGCAGCACAGGTAATTATTGAGCATGACCAATTTTGAGGTAGATGTTTAGCTAATACACATCTAGTTTCTTTGGTCAGGTCGGTATGCCTGTCTCCTACAATTATGTGCAGGAGGCACAAGTAGCAGAGTGGAAAGCTTAGTTATGGGTACCTTGCTTCTTTCTCTCTCATTAAGACTTGTTTTCCAGAAAGAGTTTGTGGCCAGTTTGGCAGAAGTAGTATTTGATTTGCTTTGTTGTTTGATCATTTAAAGTAGTCTGACTAATAATTACTATGAAAACTGTTATATTTGCCTAGCTTTTTAAAGAATATTCACTAAAATTTGGAAATGATTTTTTTTGCAGTTTAGAAAGTTGCTTAATAAGATTGCTTCTAGGACATGTTTTATCCCTCTGCTTAATTAGTTTGACAGTTCAGGCTAAGAATGTGATATGTTAAATTTTATGAATGAAACCTGAAACCCTATTTCACCTTATTGGTTGCCCCTCAATTTTTCATTCCTATTGTACCTAATATTTACCTTGTTTGGTTTCAGTGATTTGTGCATAGGATTGTAACTTGAAATTCTCTTTCTTAATCTACTTTCTGCTACCTTCTAAAGACTTTAAAATTTATATGAATATGAGAAGTGTTTATAATTCCTTCCATACAAGACTAATACCTTCAGAATCATTAACCCCACCGCTATGCATAAAATGTAGCTTCAGGTTAAAATCATTGAAATAGCTTAAAATGGTTAGTTTAAAATCTTCATATACTGAAGTGCACATTACTGTTATGTCTAAACATTCAGTCATTATATTTCCTCTTTTTTATTTCATCTTGAACTGAAGGTAAAAAATTTTCAGTACTAAAATTTTATGTGGATAGGAAAGTATGCTTTTTGAAAGTGGCCTGTTCCTCCTCTCTCCCACCCTTATAGCAGCATGTAAAGTATATCAAATATAAGTTTGATATCAAATCAAAGTTTTCTTTAGTTTTTTAGATGAAATAGTCTACATACAAGAGTGAACATTTTAGGAAATAAAAAGTTTTCTACTACCAGGGTAAGCAATAGAACATTATTTCTTACTTTAAAGCCCATTTGCCTTTACCTGTCTTGATTACCTGCTTCTCTCTGCCAAAGCTATTAAATTACTCATTTAAAACTCTTTAGGGCTTCCCTGGTGACGCAGTGATTGAGAGTCCGCCTGCCAGTGCGGGGACATGGGTTCATGCCCCGGTTCGGGAAGATCCCACATGCCGCGGAGGGGCTGGGCCTGTGAGCCATGGCCGCTGAGCCTGCATGTCTGGAGCCTGTGCTCCGCAATGGGAGAGGCCACAACAGTGAGAGGCCCGTGTACCACAAAACAAACAAACAAAAAAACCCAAAACTCTTTAAAGTGTTCTTCTCACTGTTCAAATGCTAAATAGCTAACGGGTAGCAGTGTTGGTAAGTGAAGAAATTTGGATGATGGTGAGGCTAATAAACTGATTTGAAAATACCTTCTTTAATTTAGTAGGTGAATCTCTGTGTCTAATTATAGCCTTAAATTGTAAACACTAGTTTTATGTTGAATTTAAGTCATCCTTCTGCTACCTTTTTTCTTTTATAAATCATTAGGAAAAGAAGTAGTATTATTGATGCAAGCCTTAAACACTCTTTCAACTCCAGAGGAGAAGCTGGCAGCACTGTGTAAGAAATATGCTGATCTCGTGAGTATTAAGGGAGCGAGGCCCGTATATAGTAGGGCAAAATATGTGTAAGTTCTTAATAAGCTTTAAAAATATAATTTTGATATAGTTTCACACGTAAAATTATATTTTATTACAAAATTGAAGGGAAGAATTAAATTTCTTGGCACTGCTGTTGATAGTATGGCTTAGTTTTATGATACGCTATATAGTATATTACAGTGCTTTCTGAGATGTATCCTGAGAGTCAGTCAGCCTTAGTGTTTCCAGATCAGCATTTTAGATGCCTCCCAGTTGGGAGGTAGTGGTTTCTGTATTCAAGTTCAGGAATTCTATACATGAGAGGAATGTTAGAAATAAAAGTGTTAACCATTTTGATTGAAATTTTGAGTTACATGAAAAACAGTACTGTTTCTCAGGAAGTATTTACTGAGCATCTACTATATGCTAGGCATTGTTCCTTTTTCCCTCTTCCAAAGAAATTGACTCATGGAAGAGTTTGCTCTAACCTATGTTATTTCAAGTAGCACTCTGCTTCTGGGATCATGGAAGCATTGTCAACATGGAAACCTTGCTAGCTTTTTAAAAGCGAAGAATGGAAAAGGCATAGAACCTTTTGAAGAACAGATATGGGAAATTTTTAGAATAGTTGGTTCTAATTTAAATGCCAAAATTCTTGCATTTTGTGAAGCACTTGTGTGAATTATCACTGATAAACTTTGTGCATTTTCATCTATTATTAAACAACTATTCTGTATCATAAATTTTACTATATTTTGTCAGTAACAGTTCTAAGAACAAAGCTGGAACAACTTTAGTTACTGTTTCTTCAGGTGGTACCTGCATGTCTCATTTAGGAGCCTGGTATCTTCTGATACTGTGAGAAGTAGGAACCCTCTGAGTATCAATGAAAATGACCTAGAGCCATCTGAATGCAAAGATGGCAGCAGTCAGTGTTGTTGCATTGCTGGCCTCAGAAAAGAATGCTTCCATTGGATATCAGAGTCTCTAATAGTATAGTCACATGATGGAAATCAAGTAAGAATTGGCAGAAAAAGAAAAAAGGGGAGAAAAGAAAAAGGAGAAAGGAGTGAAATTTGGGTAGGAAAAGCAGCAGAATAGGTTAGTTTAACTTACTGAAGTGACAGCAGCAGCCAGCCATGAAAGGATTAGGGAAGAAAGAGAAATTGACTAGCATAGTGGGCTAATAAGTCAGTCCTTCTCAGACTCATACATATCACCTAGAGATCTTGTCAGATTGCAGATTCTGAGTCATTAAATATAAAAGACACTTTGCAGTAGATTTTAAGTGGTGATGGGGAAGATTGTTAAGGTAGACTTGCATTTTAACAGGTTCCCAGTTGATGGCCAGAGCTGCTGGTCCAGGGACTAGACTTTGAGAAACAGGAATCAAGTTATTTATTTATTTATTTATTTAGATATGTTTTCGAAGGAGGAGGATATGGCAAGTAAGAGTTACTGCATTTGTTTGCAAAAGTGATACATTAGAGACTTGACTAAGGAGTAGCCTATTTTTTATGTGGTTTTATCCTTGTGGAGATCAGTAGTTCTTGTGAATAATAAAAAATAGGTGTATTTTGGTTTAAAAAATACGTTCAAAAACTGTTTCTTGAAAAACTCATTTTCTAAACAGTTGGATCACCTTGGGAATATAGTATAACATCACTGTCAAATCAAGGTGGATTGGAGAAGTTGAGTCACAGACCTCACCCTCAGGGTAGCAACCCACAGTTAAAAGAGAACGAAAAAACCTGGAGCAAAGGGTCTGAACCCCACGTCAGGTACCCCAACATTTTTAAGTCCTGAACCTGAAAGAAGCCCCCAAAACATCTGGCTTTGAAAAACAACAGGGGAATCGCACCCCTGTGACCCAAAGGGCTGTAGCTGACTGAGAAATGCCTCTTAAAGGGAAGCTGCACAGACTCTCCCCGGGGCCCAGTGCAGATGCAGCTGTTTGAAAAGCACGCAGACTTTATGTGACAGAGATTGATTTGCTAATCTCAGAGCATGGGCATGAGAAGAAGGGGCTGGTTGGGATACACTCCAAGGTTGGAGGTGCAGGCACCATTTCTGTACTCTAACTCTAAAGCCAATGGGTGCCTTATTTTTCCCTGTAGACGTTTTTCTTCTCCCAGGGAGGGTGCCATGTCTGCACTTTCACTAAATCTTGTTAAATGTTGCTAAAGCCAGTTGGAGACATTTTCATGCTTTCCCTCTGTTGCACTCCAGTACCTCCCGGAGGGGAGCTTTTTATACATGTTTGGTTCTCTGGTTTTGCAGCTGCAACTCAGGGGATGCCCTGTGATCACCTGGCCCTGCAGGCCAGCAGTCTTGGGTTCCTGGGTCCCTCAGGACTATAACAATTGGAGAGACAGTTCTTGGTAACCTGCCACTCGCAGGGCACTGCACAGACAACAGACTTAAACTCAGCCTTAGTCTTTCTGAGAAAGAGGACTGTTTGCTTGTCCAGGAGCTTTAGCTTGAGGGGAAGGCTTCTAGTGTGGCACATTTCTAAAGGCCTGTGGAGTTGCTCTCAGGGAACAGAGGCTGGAGGACAGGATCTTTGCACTATCCCTCTGCTTTGCTTCAGGTTGCTGCTGTCTTCCATAACGGACCTTATCTGGTGCCCCAGTTGTTGTGTCTGCTGCCAGGGGACACCTCTACATTGCTTGGTTCTGGGGGCCAGTGGTGGTCAGTGGGTACCAGAAGACCGTATCCAATGGAGGAAAGTTCTTAAACAGCTACCATCCCAGAGCACAGCAGGAGGCAGTGGAACAGGGAGCTAGGGCTTTCTGTGAAAGAGGCTGATGAGCTTATTTTCATGGCTGTGGACTGAGGGGCAGGCTTCTAAATTAGACACACATCAAAGGGCTAACTGTAAGCCTTCCAGAGACCTAGGAAAGCAGGTGCTATCTTTGAGCTCCCCCTCTGATGCAGAGTGCTAGACTCTCTTGTAGCGGAGCTGTTAACACGTGTCTGGTGCCCTGCTTTTGTGGCTGCTGACCATGGAATCTCCCTCCCCCCCCACCCCGCCCCAATGAATGCCTGGCCTGTTGACCAGGGAGGCTTGTGTACCTGGGTCTCATAAGATTCAGAGACACAGCTGGTTACCACACCCAGGGCATGCACAGATAGTACACTGAAAACACCCCCTCCTGTGGAAGAAGCCTGTTTGCTTGTCCAGGAACGTTGGTGTGAGGGTCAGTCTTTGGGTTTTGCACACATCCAGAGGCCTGTGGACTTGGTCTCTAGGAAAACAGGCTGAAGGATGAGATCTTTGTACTCTCCCATTGCCTCACTACAGCTTACCATAATCTACAAGAAGGTGCTGATCCATTCTTATGGAGGCCTGAATTTTACAGCTGTCACCAAAGGGGCACCCGCAGATGGCCTGGTCTGATGGTCAGCAGAGCTTAGCTTACAGTTGTACGGGACTGTACATATTTGCATTTTTAAAAGCTGCTTCCTTTCAGGGTCAGGCTTCCAATCAGCCTGAACCTAGGTTGTGCTGAAGTCTCCCCTGACCTCTTTGGGACACTGACAGGTCCTGGAACACACTCAACAACTGGGAGATATTAAAAATAAAATGAGCTGCTTGCACAAGCAATCACCAACATTTGAGAGAGAAGCAAGAGCTGCAAGGTTAAAGGATAAGATTCATCTCCTAAATGAGGCCACTCCCCCAAGACTGGAGAGGTGGCTATTTCATGGAATGTATAAAAGCAAACACAGAAAGTCAAGCAAGATGAGGAAGAGGGGAAATATGCTGTACATGGAACAATAAAATAAAACCTTGGAGAAAAACATAATGAAATGGAGATAGGTAATTTTCTTGATAAATGATTCAAAGTAATAATCATAAAGATGCCCACTGAGCTAGAAGAATGCATGAACACAGTGAGAAGTTCAACAAAGATAGAAAATATAAGGAAGTAAAAAATCAAAGTCACAGAACTAAAAAATTGAAAAACACTGAAAAATATGCTAGTGGGTTCAACAGCAGACTAGATGAAGTAGAAGAAAGGATCAGTGAACTTAAAGCAAGGGCGGTGGAATTCACCCAAGCAGAGCAGCAAAAGGAGAAAAAAATGTAAAAAGTGAAGGCAGCTTTAGGAATGTGTGAGACAACATGAGGTGGACTGATACGCATATTATAGGGGACGCAGAAGGAGAAAAGAGAGAAACAGGCAGAACAGTAATTTGAAAATGAATGATGAAAAGTTCCTTAAAGTGGAGAAGGAAGCACATCCAGCTCCAAGTTCCAAGTAAGATGTACTCAGAGGAACCCACAGCAAGACACAGTATAATTAAAATGTCAAAAGTTAAAGACAGAGACTTCGGTCAGCAAGAGAAAAAGCAACCTGTTACACATAAGGCAATACTTAGAAGATTATCATTAGATGTTTCAGCACAAACTTTGCTACCCAGAAAGAAGTTGCACAATATTGTCAAAATGCTGAAAGAAAAAAAGAATACGCAGTAAAGTTACCATTCAGAAGTAGAGAGAATTTTCCATACAAGCAATTCTAGAGGAGGTCATTACCACTAAACCAGTCTTATAAGAAATGTTAAAGGGACTTCTTTAAGCTGAAAAGAAAGGGCACTAATTAACAGGAACATATATGAAAATATAAGTCACTGGTAAAGGTAATTATATATAGGAAAGACGGTGGATTAAACTTGTAAAGCTAATATGAAGGTTAAAAGACAAACATAGTAAAAATAATACTTTGGTATTAGGGGATAATAATTGGTATTAGGGGATACGCAAGATAAAAGATGTAAAACGTGACATCAAAAACTTAAAAAGTGTGTGTGGGAAGATAAAAATTTAGAGCTTTAGAATGCTTTCAGACTAAGTTGTTATCAACTTAAAATGCAATGATATAATTTGTTACATGTAAACCTCATGGTAACTACAGAGCAACACCCTGTGGTAGATAACACAAAAAATAATGACAAAGGAAACTAATAATACCGTTTTCAAAGTGCAAAGGAAGAGAGCAAGAAACAAGAAAGGAATGCTGGAATGAGAAAACAATTTAAAAAAAATTGAAACGGCAATAAGTACAAATGGACTAAATTCTCCATTCAGAAGTAGTAGAGTGACTGAATGGCTGAAAAAAATAACACATTCATACACAGCCTACAAGAGACTCACTTCAGGTATCAGGACAGGCACAGACTAAGAGTGAAAAGGGGGACAAAGATATTCCATAGAAATGGAAACCAGAAGAAAGTTGTGGCAGGTATATATATATCAGACAAAATAGAGTTTATGAACAAAGACTGTAATAAGACAAAGAAAGGGATTACATGATGATAAAGGGGTCAATACAGTAAGAGGATATAACATATGTAAACATTTATGCACCCAGCATAGAACCATCTAAATATATGAAGCAGGTATTAACAGTCCTAATGGGAGAAATAGACATCAATACAGTAATAGTAGGGGCTTCTAATACTCCACTTACATCAACCATATAGATCATCCAGACAGAAAATCAGTAAGAAAACGTCAGCCTTAAAGAACATGTAAGATCACAAAAATTTATCAGATATATACAGACCATTCCATCAAAAAAAAGAAAAGAATCCAGAAGAATCACACATTTTTCTGAAGTGCACATGAAACTTTTCTGGAGAAGAAATGTTTTAGGCCACAAAACAATTCTTAATAAATAAAGGAAGATTTCAGTGTATTGAGCATCAGGTATAAAACTAGAGATCAATTTTGAAACAAAACTGGAAAGTTTACAAGTGTGTGAGATCAAACAACATGTAGTGAACCGGCCATGGGTCAATGAGAAATCAAAAGAGAAATTTAAAGAAAAACAACCTCGAGAAAATGAGTATACAACATAACAGATTTATGGAATGCAGCAAAAGCAGTTGTAAGAGGTAGGTTCCTGAAGATAAAATGCCTAACACCATAAACAGTCTAACTTTACACACCAAGAAAATAGAAAAAGAATAAATGAAGCCCAAAGTTACTATAAGGAAAGAAATAACAAAGTTGGAAATAAATGTAACAAAGACTCAAAAGACAATAGAAGAGATGAATGAAATTAAGAGGCTTTTTTTCTTTTAAAAGATTGATGAACGTTTGGCTAGACTCGTCAAGAAAAGGACAGGGCTTAAATAAATAAAATCAGAAATAAAAGAGACGTTATAACTGACACCACAGAAATAAAAAAAAATTGTAAGAGTGTACTGTAAACTGAAAACAAAAATGCACAACCTAAAAGTTGAGAATTATGTTTTATTTGGCAGACTTTCTGAGTACTGTAGCCTGGGAGACACCCTCTCGGATAGCTCTGGGGGACTGCTCCAGAGAGGTAAAGGAGGAGCCAGGATATACAGGAGTTTTTGCAACAAAAACCAGTAGTTGGAACATCAGAAGCTTACTGCTATGTAAAGAAAACCAGACATCTCAAGTGAATGAATTTAGCACTTTTCTCTGTTTCGGGGAGGTGCAGGAGTCTGGGCTGACGGAAATCATTCCTTTGATACACACCTTAGCTCTATGTAGGGTCTCACTACCCTGTTGTCTCCTATCTTGAGTCCCCTCGGTGCACAGTTGGGGGCAATTGGAGTGTTTGATGGCTTGATGGCCGCAGCATCCTTTGTTTAGTGCAATGGCTGGCGGCATTCTTAGTCCACACTAGTATAAACAGTTATATACTAGCAAATTGTAGAGGAAATGGATAAATTTCTAGAAACATACTAGCAAGCAGGACTGGATCATGAGGAAATAGAAAACTGAACATACCAATAACTAGTAGAAAGATTGAATCAATAATCAAAGATCTCCCAGGAAACAAAAGTCCAGGACCAAACAGTTTCATTGGTCGGCTCTACCAAACAAAGAAGATTTAATACTTAATACCTCTTTTTCAGACTCTTCAAAAAAGTTGAAAAGGATGGAACACTTCTTAACTACTTGTATGATGCCAGCATTACCTTGTTAGCAAACCTGACAGGGATACCACAAGAAAAAGAAAATTACACTCCAGTATCCATGATAAATATAGATAAAAAATCTTTAACAAAATATTAGCAAACTGAATCTAACAATACATTAAAAGAGTAATACACTATGGTCAAGTGGGATTTATTCCAGGGGTGCATGGGTGTTTCAGCCTCTCATATCAATCAGTGATACACTTCATTAACACTATGAAGGATAAAAATCATAACATCCCCTCAGTAGATGGAGACAAATCATGTGACAAAATTCAACATCTATTAATGATGAAAACTCTCAACAAAGTGAGTGTAGAGAAAATGTACCTCATAAAAAAAAGTCAATGTATGAAAATTCTGCAGCTAACATACTGAAAGATGATGTATTGAAAGCTTTTCCTCTAAAACAGGAACAAGACAAGAATGCTCATTCTCATCACTTTTATTCAACACAGTATTGCAAGTCATAGCCAGAGCTATTGGGCAAGAAAGAGAAGTAAAAACTGTCACTATTTGCAAGTGGCATTATATGATACTGTACAGAATCTCCTAAAGACCCTAACAAAAAAACTCTTAGAACTAATGGACAAATTCAGTAAGGTTCCTAGATACAAAACCGATTTACAAAAATGAGCTGCATTTCTCCTCAGCAAGAGCTATTAAGAAAACAGTTCCACTTAAAATTGTATCAAAAAGAATAAAATAGGGCTTCCCTGGTGGTGCAGTGGTTGAGACTCCGCCTGCCAATGCAGGGGACACGGGTTCATGCCCCGGTCCGCGAAGATCCCACATGACGCGGAGCAGCTGGGCCCGTGAGCCATGGCCGCTGAGCCTGCGCGTCCGGAGCCTGTGCTCCGCAATGGGAGGGGCCACGACAGTGAGAGGCCCGCGTACCGCAAAAAGAAAAAAGCAAAAAAGAATAAAATACCTAGGAATAAAATTAATCTAGGAAGTGAAAAACCTATACGCCGAAAACTATAAGATATTGATGAAGGAAACTGAAGAAGACACACCTAAATGGAAAGAAAGAAATTTCATGCTCATGGATTGGAAGAATTAATATACTAAAATGTACTGCCCACAGCAGTCTACAGATTCATTAAAATTGGTGTGAAAATACCAATGGCATTTTTTTACAGAAATAGAACAAACAACCTAAGTTTTTTTTGATGTAACCACAGAAGAATAATCAAAGCAAACTTATAAAGGAAAAACAAGCTGGAGGCATCTTGCTCCCTGATTTCAAACTGTACTGCAAAGCTATAGTAATCAGTGTGTTATTGTCATAAAAACAGACACATAGATCAGTGAAACGGAACAGAGCGCCCCCAAAAAACTCATGCGTACATGGCTAAATTATTTTATAAGAAAAGAGCTAAGAATATACAATGGGAAAAGGACAGTCTCTTGCATGAATTGTCTTGAGAAACCTGGACAGCCACATGTAAAAGAAAAAAAGGGGACTTCTGTCTTGGACCATACACAATAATTAACCCAGAATGGATTAAAGAATCCATTGAATGTAAGACCTGAAACCATAAAAGTTCTAAAAGAAAACATGGGCAGTAAGCTCCTTAACATTGGTCTTCCCAGTAATTTTTTGAATTTGATACCACAGCAAAGGCAGCAAGAACAAAAATAAACAAGTAGGACTATGTCCAACTAAACAGCTTCTGCATAGCAAAGGAAATCATGAAAAAATTGTAAATGTAATTTACTGAATGGGAGAAAATATTTGTAAATCATATATTAAGGAGTTAATATGCAGGATATGTAAAGGTAGATAAAAATATATATGAATACATGTACATAAAACTCAATAGCCAAGACCAAGCAATTCAGTTAAAAATGGGGTAGAAGATTTGAATAGACGTTTTTTTTTTTTTTTACTCAAAAAAGACAGATGGCCAACAGGTACATGAAAAGTTGCTTAACATCACAAATTATTAGGAAGTGCAAATCAAAACTATAATGAGCTATCATCTCACATCCTTAGTATACCTATCATGAAGATACAAGATAAGTGTTGATAAGGATGTGGGAAAAGGGGAATCTGTGTGCACTGTTGGGGGGAATGTAAATACATTATGGAGGTGTATCCAGAAATTAAAAATGAACTTGCCATATAATCCACCAGTTTCTCCTCTGGGCTTTTCTCCAAAGAAAATGAAAACTCGGATTTGAAGTTAAGTATTCTTTGCAGCATCGTTTATAATAGCAAAGGTTTGAGACAACCAAAGTGTCCACATCAGTGGATGTATGGATAAAAAAGATGTGGGAAATGTATACACATATATCTGGGAAATATATATGCAATATATATACATACACACAATGAAATATTATTCAGCCTTGATCACTAAAAAGTCTTGTCATTTGCATAGACAGCATGGATGAACATTGAGGGCTTTATGCTAAGTGAAATAAGACAGACAAATATATAATCTCACTGATATGTGGAATTAAACACACACAAGCTCATAGGTTCAGAGAACAAATTAGTGGTTGCCAGAGGTGGATAGGAAGTGAGCAAATGTGTGAAGGGGGTCAAAAGGTAGAAACTTCCAGCTATAAGATAAGTCATGGGGATGTAAGATACTCCTTGATGGCTATAGTTAATAATACTGTATTGCATATTTGGAAGTTGCTAAGAGACTAGATCTTAAAAATCCTCCTCAAAAGAAAAAAAAAAAAGTTTTGTAACAACATATGGTAATGTTAAATATACTCATTGTGTTGATCCTTTTGCAGTGTATACAGCTATCAAATCATTATTTTGTACACCTGAAGCGAATAGAATATTATGTCAGTTATACCTCAATTTTAAAAATCAAAAATATAAGAAAAATTAAATAAACTAAATTGGGATAATAATATATGTAAGTACTTGTAAATTTTGAACCAAGGAATTCTTTAAGAAACCAAACACACTTATAAGGGAAAATAATGGCAAAGTGTGGCTTTATTCAAATTAACCGTGTCTCATTAAAGACACCTTAGAGAAATTTTCAGCAGATACCCAACAAAGGATTAGAATCATGCATATATGAATAGCATGTACAGAGTGGTAAGGACAGGCAAATAACCCAATAGAAAAAGGACAGGAGACATGAGGCATTTTATTGAAGAAGAGAAAAAGTCTTGGTTTGTACATTTTTTAAGTGGGGAAGATAACAGAAAAAGTATGGCTATAGTATATAGAAATTCCTCAGTAATGCTTATTAAATGGAAAATATCTTTGCACTTTGTTGACTTTAATATTTTCTCATGTATTGATTAGTTGTGTTTCTGTGCATATTGATTATCTAGTTTCCTTTGCCCCTTTTCCCCTTGGAATGTTGCTGTGCACTTTTTATTACAGTGAAGAGAACATAATTTTACTTCTTTGATTCAAAAGCCATGTTTCAAAAATCTCAATCTTCTCCACCTACTTCCCGACAAAATAGGACAGAAAGAACAGAGATAGGCCTTTGAGTTGCCTCTTTTATTATCTTGCAGTTTTATCCGTGCCTCTCCCTATGGGGCAGACATTTAAATAGCAACGAGTCCCTTGTGGGACTCCCATCTTTGAGGTACCTTTTCTGTTGGAAACACTGGTTGTGTGTCTAAGATGAGCTTAGATGTTGCAGAATACCTTGTGCATTTGCCTGGAATCTCTTCAGCACTACCGCAGTGTGGAGAAACTCGTGGGTTATCTGCATTTGTTACTATTTATTTATTTTAATTTTTATTTTCTAACGTCTTTATTGGGGTATAATTGCTTTACAGTGGTGTGTTAGTTTCTGCTTTATAACAAAGTGAATCAGTTATACATATACATATGTTCCCATCTCTCTTCCCTCTTTCATCTTGCTCCCTCCCACCTTCCCTATCCCACCCCTCCAGGCTGTCACAAAGCACCGAACTGATCTCCCTGTGGCTGCTTCCCATTAGCTATCTACCTTATGTTTGTTAGTTTGTTAGTGTATATATGTCCATGCCTCTCTCTCGCTTTGTCACAGCTCACCTTTCCCCCACCCCGTATCCTCAAGTCCATTCTCTAGTAGGTCTGTGTCTTTATTCCTGGCTTACCCATGGGTTCTTCATGACATTTTTTTTCTTAAATTCCGTATATATTTCTTAGCATACAGTATTTGTCTTTCTCTTTCTGACTTACTTCACTCTGTATGACAGACTGTAGGTCTATCCACCTCATTACAAATAGCTCAATTTCGTTTCTTTTTATGGCTAATATTCCATTGTATATATGTGCCACATCTTCTTTATCCATTCATCCGATGATGGGCACTTAGGTTGTTTCCATCTCCAGTCTATTGTAAATAGATCTGCAATGAACATTTTGGTACATGACTTTTTTTTTGTTGTTTTTTGGTTTTTATTGAGGTATGCGGGCCTCTCACTGCTGTGGCCTCTCACGTTGCGGAGCACAGGCTCCGGACGCGCAGGCTTAACGGCCATGGCTAACGGGCCCAGCCACTCCGGGGCATGTGGGATATTCCCAGACCAGGGCACGAACCCATGTACCCTGCATTGGCAGGCAGACTCTCAATCACTGTGCCACCAGGGAAGCCCCATGACTCTTTTCAAAATTATGGTTTTCTCAGGGTATATGCCCAGTAGTGGGATTGCTGGGTCATAATGGTGGTTCTATTTGTAGTTTTTAAAGGAACCTCCATATTGTTCTCCATACTGGCTGTACCAATTCACATTCCCACCAGCAGTGCAAGAGTGTTTCCTTTTCTCCACACCCTCTCCAGCATTTGCTGTTTCTAGATTTTTTGATGATGGCCTTTCGACTGGTGTGAGATAATATCTGATTGTAGTTTTGATTTGCATTTCTCTAATGAATAATGATGTTGAGCATGCTTTCATGTCTTTGTTGGCAGTCTGTATATCTTCTTTGGAGAAATGTCTATTTAGGTCTTCTGCCCATTTTTGGATTGGGTTGTTTGTTTTTTTGTTATTGAGCTGCATGAGCTGCTTATAAATTTTGGAAATTAATCCTTTGTCAGTTGCTTCATTTGCAAATATTTTCTCCCATTCTGAGGGTTGTCTTTTGGTCTTGTTTATGGTTTCCTTTGCTGTGCAAAAGCTTTGAAATTTCATTAGGTCCTATTTGTTTTTTCCATATCTCTAGGAGGTGGGTCAAAAAGGATCTGGCTGTGACTTATGTCATAGAGTGTCCTGCATATGTTTTCCTCTAGGAGTTTGATAGTTTCTGGCCTTACATTTAGGTCTTTAATCCATTTTGAGCTTATTTTTGTGTATGGTGTTAGGGAGTGATCTAATCTCATACTTTTACATGTAGCTGTCCAGTTTTCCCAGCACCACTTATTGAAGAGGCTGTCCTTTCTCCACTCTACATTCCTGCCCCTTTTATCAAAGATAAGGTGACCATATGTGTGTGGGTTTATCTCTGGGCTTTCTATCCTGTTCCATTGATCTGTCTTTCTGTTTTTGTGCCAGTACCATACTGTCTTGATTACTGTAGCTTTGTAGTATAGTCTGAAGTCAGGGAGCCTGATTCCTCCAGCTCTGTTTTTTGTTCTCAAGATTACTTTGGCTATTCGGGGTCTTTTGTGTTTCCATACAAACTGTGAAATTTTTTGTTCTAGTTCTCTGAAAAATGCCAGTGGTAGTTTGATAGGGATTGCATTGAATCTGTAGGTTGCTTTGGGTAGTAGAGTATTTTCACAATGTTGATTCTTCCAATCCAAGGACGTGGTATATCTCTCCATCTATTTGTATCATCTTTAATTTCTTTCACAGTGTCTTACAATTTTCTGCGTACAGGTCTTCTGTCTCCTTAGGTAGGTTTATTCCTAGATATTTTATTCTTTTTGTTGCAGTGGTAAAAGGGAGTGTTTCCTTGATTTCACTTTCAGAGTTTTCATCATTAGTGTATAGGAATGCCAGAGATTTCTGTGCATGAAGTTTGTATCCTGCTACTTTACCAAATTCATTGATTAGCTCTAGTAGTTTTCTGGTAGCATCTTTAGGATTCTCTATGTATAGTACATCATCTGCAAACAGTGACAGCTTTACTTCTTCTTTTCGAGTTTGGATTCCTTTTATTGCCTTTTCTTCTCTGATTGCTGTGGCTAAAACTTCCAAAATTATGTTGAATAAGAGTGGTGAGAGTGGGCAACCTTGTCTTGTTCCTGATCTTAGTGGAAATGCTTTCAGTTTTTCACCATTGAGGATGATGTTGGCTGTGGGTTTGTCATATATGGCCTTTATTATGTTGAGGAAAGTTCCGTCTGTGCCTACTTTCTGCAGGTTTTTTATCATAAATGGGTGTTGAATTTTGTCAAAAGCTTTCTTCTGCATGGATTGAGATGATCATATGGTTTTTCTCCTTCAATTTGTTAATATTGGTATCACATTGATTGATTTGCATATATTGAAGAATCCTTGCATTCCTGGAATAAACCCTACTTGATTATGGCGTATAATCCTTTTTCTGTGCTGTCACATTGTGTTTGCTAGTATTTTGTGAAGGATTTTTGCATCTATGTTCATCAGTGATATTGGCTTGTAGTTTTCTTTCTTTGTGACATGCTTGTCTGGTTTTGAAATCAAGGTGATGGTGGCCTCGTAGAATGAATTTGGGAGTGTTCCTTCCTCTGCTATATTTTGGAAGAGTTTGAGAAGGATAGGTGTTAGCTCTTCTCTAAATGTTTGATAGAATTCACCTGTGAAGCCATCTGGTACTGGGCTTTTGCTAATTGGAAGAATTTTAATCACAGTTTCAATTTCAGTGCTTGTGATTGGTCTGTTCATATTTTCTATTTCTTCCTGATACAGTCTTAGCAGGTTGTGCCTTTCTAAGAATTTGTCCATTTCTTCCAGGTTGTCCGTTTTATTGGCATAGAGTTGCTTGTAGTAATCTCTCATGATCTTTTGTATTTCTGCAGCTTCAGTTGTGACTTCTTCTTTTTCATTTCTAATTCTATTGATTTAGTCGTCTCCCTTTTTTTCTTGATGAATCTGGCTAATGGTTTATCTATTTTGTTTATCTTCTCAAAGAACCAGCTTTTAGTTTTATTGATCTTTGCTATTGTTTCCTTCATTTCTTTTTCATTTATTTCTGATCTGATTTTTATGATTTCTTTCCTTCTGCTAACTTTGGGGTTTTTTTGTTCTTCTTCTAATTGCTTTCTCGAAGGTGCAAGGTTAGGATGTTTATTCGAGATGTTTCCTGCTTCTTAAGGTGGGCTTGTATTGCTATAAACTTCCCTTTTAGAACTGCTTTTGCTGCATCCCATAGGTTTTGGGTCGTTGTGTCTCCATTGTCATTTGTTTCTAGGTATTTTTTAATTTGCTCTTTGATTTCTTCAGTGATCACTTCGTTATTAAGCAGTGTTATCATTTAGCCTCCATGTGTTTATATTTTTTACAGATCCTTTCCTGTAATTAATATCTAGCCTCATAGTGTTGTGGTCCGAAAATATACCTGATACAATTTCAATTTTCTTAAATTTACCAAGGCTTGATTTGTGACCCAAGATATGATCTATCCTGGAGAATGTTCCATGAGCACTTGAGAAAAATGTGTATTCTGTTGTTTTTGGATGGAGTGTCCTATAAATATCAATTAAGCCTATCTTGTATAATGTGTCATTTAAAGCTTGTGTTTATTTATTTATTTTCATTTTCGATGATCTGTCCATTGGTGAAAGTGGGGTGTTAAAGTCCCCTACTATGAATGTGATACTGTCGATTTCCCCTTTTATGGCTGTTAGTATTTGCCTTATGTATTGATGTGCTCCTATGTTGGGTGCATAAATATTTACAATTGTTATATCTTCTTCTTGGATTGATCCCTTGATCATTATGTAGTGTCCTTCTTTGTCTCTTCTAATAGTCTTTATTTTAAAGTCCATTTTGTCTGATATGAGAATTGCTACTCCAGCTTTCTTTTGTTTTCCATTTGCATGGAGTATCTTTTTCCATCCCCTTACTTTCAGTCTGTATGTGTCTCTAGGTCTGAAGTGGGTCTCCTGGAGACTGCATATATATGGGTCTTGTTTTTGTATCCATTTAGCCAATCTGAGTCCTTTTTGGGGAGCATTTAGTCCATTTACATTTAAGGTAATTATCGATATGTATGTTCCTATTCCCATTTTCTTAATTGTTTTGAGTTCATTATTGTAGGTCCTTTTCTTCTCTTGTGTTTCTTGCCTAGAGAAGATCCTTTAGCATTTGTTGTAAAGCTGGTTTGGTGGTGCTGAACTCTCTCAGCTTTTGCTTGTCTGTAAAGGTTTTAATTTCTCCATCACATCTGAATGAGATCCTTGTTGGGTAGAGTAATATTGGTTGCAGGTTTTTCTCCTTCATCCCTTTCAGTATGTCCTGCTAGTCCCTTCTGGCTTGCAGAGTTTCTGCTGAAAGATCAGTGGTTACACTTACGGTGATTCCCTTGTTTGTTATTTGTTTTTTTTCCGTTGCTGCCATTAATATGTCTTCTTCGTATTTAATTTTTGTCAGTTTGATCAATAAGTGTCTTGGCATGTTTCTCCTTTGATTTATCCTGTATAGAAATCTCTGTGCTTCCTGGACTTGATTAACTATTTCCTTTCCCATATTAGGGAAGTTCTCAACTATAATCTCTTCAAATATTTTCTCAGTCCCTTTCTTTTTCTCTTCTGGAACCCCTACAATTCGAATGTTGGTGCATTTAATGTCGTCCCAGAGGTGTCTGAGACTGTCCTCCATTCTTTTCATTCTTTTTTCTTTATTCTGCTCTGCAGCAGTTGTTTCTACTATTTTATCTTCCAGGTCACTTATCCGTTCTTCTGCCTCAGTTATCCTGCTATTGATCCCATCCAGAGTATTTTTAATATCATTTATTGTGTTGTTCATCATTGCTTGTTTCATGTTTAGTTCTTCTAGGCCCTTGTTAAATGTTTCTTGCACTTGTCTATTCTATTTCCAAGGTTTTGGATCATCTTTACTATCATTATTCTGAATTCTTTTTCAGGTAGACTGCCTATTTCCTCTTCATTTGTTAGGTCTGGTGGGTTTTTATCTTGCTACTTCATCTGCAGTGTGTTTTCTGTCTTCTCATTTTGCTTATCTTACTGTGTTTGGGGTCTCCTTGTTGCAGGCTGCAGGTTCATAGTTCCCGTTGTTTCTGATATCTGTCTCCAGTGGCTAAGTTTGGTCCAGTGGGTTGTGTAGGCTTCCTGGTGGAGGGGGCTAGTGCCTGTGTTGTGGTGGATGAGGCTGGATCTTGTCTCTCTAGTGGGCAGGTCCACATCTGGTGGTGTGTTTTGGGGTGTCTGTAGACTTATTATGATTTTAGGCAGCCTCTCTGCTAATGGGTGGGGTTGTGTTCTTGTCTTGCTAGTTGTTTGGCATAGGTTGTCCAGCACTGTAGTTTGCTGGTCATTGAGTGAAGCTGGGTGCTGGCGTTGAGATGGAGATCTCTGGGAGATTTTCACCGTTTGATATTATGTGGAGCTGGGAGGTCTCTCGTTGACCAGTGTCCTGAAGTTGGATCTCCCGCCTCAGAGGCACAGCAGTGACTCCTGGCTGCAGCACCAAGAGTGTTTCATCTACACGGCTTAGGATAAAAGGGAGAAGAACTAGTGAGAAAGAGTTAGTAGAAGTAGCAAGAAAGGAAGGAAGGAAGGAAGGAAGAAAAAAGGAAGGAAAGAAGGAAAGAAAGAAAGGAGAGAGGGAGGGATGGTGGGAGGAAGGAAGGAAGGAAGGAGGGAAGGAAGGAAAAAAGAAAAAAGATAAAGTAAAATAAAATAAATTATAATAAAGTTATTAAATTAAAAAACAATTATTAAGAAAACAATTTTTTAAAAAACGGATAAATAGAACCTTAGAAATGGTGGAAGCAAATCTATACAGACAAAATCTCAGACTGAAGCATACACATACATACTCACAAAAAGAGGAAAAGGGGAAAAAATCATAAATCATGCTCTCAAAGTCCACCTCCTCAATTTGGGATGATTCGTTGTCTACTCATGTATCCCACATAAGCAGGGTACATCAAGTTGATTGTGGAGCTTTAATCCGCTGTTTCTGAGGCTGCTGGGAGAGATTTCCGTTTCTCTTCTTTGTTCTCACAGCTCCCAGGGGCTCAGCTTTCGATTGGGCCCCACCTCTGCGTGTAGGTTTCTGGAGGGCGTCTGTTTTTTGGTGAGACAGGATGGGGTTAAAGGAGGGGTTAAAGGAGTGGCTGATTCGGGAGCTCTGGCTCACTCTGGCCAGGGGGGGAGGGAGGGGCACGGAGTGCGGGGCAAGCTTGCGGCGGCAGAGGCCGTTGTGACGTTGCACCAGCCTGAGTCTTGCCGTGCGTTCTCCCTGGGTAGTTGGACCTGGATCCCGGGAACCTGGCAGTGGCAGGCTGCGCAGGCACCCCGGAAGGGAGGTGTGGATAGTGACCTGTGCTCGCACACAGGCTTCTTGGTGGCAGTGGCAGCAGCCTTAGCGTCTGCTGCCCGTCTCTGGGGTCTGCGCTTTTAGCCACGGCTCGCGCCTGTCTCTGGAGCTCCTTTAAGCAGCGCTCTTAATCCCCTCTCCTCGCTCACCAGGAAACAAAGAGGGAAGAAAAAGTCTCTCGCCTCTTCAGCAGCTCCAGTCCTTTTCCAGGACTCCCTCCCGGCTAGCCGTGGTGCACTAACCCCTTCAGGCTGCTGCCAACCCCTACGCTCCGACCAAAGCCCGAGCTTTCTCTAATTGTGGCAAGCAGGGACCACTATTCATCGCGGTGCACGGGTCTCTCACTATCGCAGCCTCTCTTGTTGCGCAGTTCAGGCTCCAGACGTGCAGGCTCAGTAGCTGTGGCTCATGGGCCTCGTTGCTACGTGGCATGTGGGATCCTCCCAGACCAGGGCTCGAACCCATGTCCCCTGCATTAGCAGGCAGATTCTCAACCACTGTGCCACCAGGGAGGCCCCGCCCCTTGTTCTGTAAGAAAGCCAGAATAAACCTTGCCTTCTGAGCACAGTGAAAGCCATAGTATCTAGGACTAGGGGGATTAGGGCTTGGAAGATGGAAGGTATCTGAAAAGGTCCTCCCCTGCCCTGCCTTTCTCCCAGGAAAAACAAAGAATTTTGGTCTTCTGAAATGGCAATCTCCAAAACTCATGGCCAGTTCTGTGATCAGTACTTCAGCTTGTATTTACTGAAAGCTGGTTTTCCCCTTAAGGCCTTATTCCATTTTGGTCTTTTCTTCTGCATGTATCTCAGTGCTTGTACGTGGACCCTTCCTGTGTCTGTGTCCTCCGTTTATCTTAAGATTTAAGACAAATCTAGCTGTTCTTCTATTCTTCTTTTTGTTGCTGTCACTTACCAACTTTCCTGATCATTTCTCCCACACTGAATGCTTTTGCACTGACCCACTGTGGTCCCAGTAATTATGCTGCTTCTTCACTGTGAAGTCCAGATCAAACTCTGGCCCTGGCCTTTTGTTTTCTTTTCTACTGTGGTAAAATATACATGACATAAAACTACTGTTTAAAAAATGTTTTTAATTGCTATTTAATTTTTTTAAGGAATTGCCTTCTTTATAGGAACTGCATTCTTTTACAGTCTTACAGTGCACAAGGGCTTCAGTTTCTCTACATTGTTGCCAGCACTTGCTGGGTTCTCCCCATGCCCCCGAGGAATTTTTTGAATTGTGGTTAAATATCTATAATATTAAATTTATCACTTCAGCGCATGCAGTTCAGTGGTACTAAAAACATTCACATTGTTGTGCAACCATTGACCACTGTCTTTTTCCAGAAATTTTCATCATACCCAAGTGAAACTCTATACCTATTAAACAATAACTCCTTATTCTCCTCTCCCTCAGCCACTAATTGCCATCATTCTACTTCCTATCTCTATGATTTTAACTAGTCTTGGTATCCCATGTAAGTGGAATCATACAGTATTTGTCCCTTTGTGCCTTGTTTAGTTTACTTAGTGTAATATCTTAAGATTCATCCTTGTCCTAGCATGTATCAGAATTTCATTCCTTTCTATCTGAGTAATACTGCGTTGTATGTATATACCACATTTGTGTGTGTGTGTGTGATGGCGATAATTTTTATTTACTTATTTATTTTTTAACAGATCTTTATTGGAGTATAATTGCTTCACAATACCGTGTTAGTTGCTGTTGCACAACAAAGCGAATCAGCCATATGCATAGACATGTCCCTATATCCCCTCCCTCTTGAGCCTCCCTCCCATACTCCATATCCCACCCCTCTGGGTCATCACAAAGCACCAAGCTGATCTCCCTGCACTATGCTGCTGCTTCCCACCAGCCAACTATTTTACATTCAGTAATGTATATATGTCGATGGCTACTCTCAGTTCGCCTCAGCTTCCCCCTCCCACCCCATGTCATCAAGTCCATTCTCTATGTCTACCTTTTTATTCCTGCCTTGCAACTATGTTCATCAGTACCATTTTTTTTTTAGCACTCCATATATATATGTTAGTATATGGTATTTGCTTTTCTCTTTCTGACTTACTGTGCTCTGCATGACAGACTCTAGGTCCATCCACCTCACTGTGGATAACTCCATTTCGTTTCTTTTTATGGCTGAGTAATATTCCATTGTACATATGTGCCAGTCTTCTTCATCCATTCATCTGTCAACGGACATCTAGGTTGGTTCCATGTCCTGGCTATTGTAAATAGTGCTGCAGTGAACATTGTGGTGCATGTCTCTGTTGGAATTATGGTTTTCTCAGGGTATATACCCAGCAGTGGGATTGCTGGGTCATATGGCAGTTCTATTTTTAGTTTTTTAAGGAACCTTCATACTGTTTTCCATAGTGGTTGTATGAATTTACATTCCCACCAACAGTGTAGGAGGGTTCACTTTTCACCACACCCTTTCCAGCATTTATTGTTTCTAGCTTTTTTGATAATGGCCATTCTGACCGGCATGAGGTGATACCTCATTGTAGTTTTGATTTGCATTTCTCTAATAATTAATGATGTTCAGCATCTTTTCATGTGCTTCTTGGCTATCTGTGTATGTCTTCCTTGATGAAATGTCTATTTAGGCATATTTTGTTTGTATCACATTTATCCTTTGATGGACATTTGGATTGTTTATGTCTTTTGGCTGCTTTGAATAGTGCTGCTGTGAAAATGGGTATACAAGCATTTGTTCAAATACTCTTTTAATTCTTTTGTGTGTATTCCGAACAGAAGTGGAATTGCTGGATTATATGGTAATGCTCTGTTTACTATGGTGACTGCATGACACTAGCAATGCACAAGGATTAAAATTTCTCCACATCATAGCCAACACTTGTTTTCTGTTTTCCTGGTAATAGTCACCCTAATGGGTATATGATTATCTCCTTGTGATTTTGTTTGCATTTCCCTAATGATTAGTGACGTTGTGTATTTTTGATGTATTAGCCATGAGTATGTCTTTAGAGAAATGTCTGTTCAAGTCCTTAGCCCATTAAAAAAATTTTTTGTTCTTGAGCTTTAGGAGCTGTTTATATACTGTGAATATTAATCTTATATCACCTATATGATTTACAGATATTTCCTGCTTTTCTGAGGGTTGCCTTTTCATTAATTTGATGGTATCCTTTGATGACATTTTGATAAAGTCAGATTTGTTAGTTTTTTTCTTTTGTTGCCTTCGCTTTTGGTGTCAGACTCAGGAATCATTGTCAGATCCAGTGTTACAAAGTTTTTTCCCCTAAGTTTTCTTCTGAGAGTTTTATTGTTTTGGGACTTACATTTAAGTCACTGATCCACTTTGATTTAATTATTGTAGTAGTGTTAGGTAAGGGTCAAGTTTTTTTTTGAGTGTTGATGTTCAGTTTCTTCAGCATCTTTGGTTGAGAGATAGTCCTTTCCCCACTGAGTGGTCATGGCACCCTGTGACAATTATTTGACCACATATTTGAAAATTTATTTCTATGTTTACTCTATTGCCTTGTTTGTCTTTATGCCAGTATCACATTATTTGATCACTCTAACTTTGTAGTAAGTTTTAAAATGAGCAAGTTTGAGACCTTCACCTTTGTTCTTTTTCATTATTATTTGGCTATTCTGGATCCCTTGAGATTCCATAGGATTTGAGGAGGAATTTTCCTACTTTTGCAAAAGACATCATTGGTATTTTGATAGGATTCCATTGAATCTGTAGATCACTTTGGGTAGTATTGGGATCTTAATGATATTCTGATTGGTATAGCTACCTCCACACCTCTTTTGGTTTTGTTTACATGGAATATCTTTTTCTGTCATATACTCAATCTGTTTATGTTTTAGATATAAAATGAGTCTCATAGATAGTGTATAGTTCAGTCATGTTTATATATGTTTATTTATTTATATTTTTCATTGAGATGTACAGCATAATGATTAGATATGTATATATGTATCAATATATAATGCAAAATGATCACCACAATAAGTCTAGTTAGCATCCATCAACATACATAGTTATACATTTTTTTTTTCCTATGATGAGAACTTTAGATCTACTGCCTTAGCAACTATCCAGTATAAAATATAGTACTATTAACTATAGTCACCTGCAGTCACTTATCTTATAACTGGAAGTTTGTACCTTTTGACCATCTTCACCAATTATGGCCACCCTCTTGGCTCCCTGACTCACCTGCCAACCACTATCTGTTATCTGTATCTGAGTTGTTGTTGTTTTAAAGATGCCACATATGAGTGTGATCACATGATATTTGTTTTTCTCTGTCTGATTCATGTCACTTAGCATAATGCCCTCAAATTCCATTCATATTGTCACAAAAGCCAGCATTTCTTTCTGTTTTTGTAGGTGGATAATATGCCGTTGTCTGTGTGTGTCTATATCATCTTCTGGCTGTCTATATCATATATATACGTATATCATGTGAGTGTATGTGTGTATATCATTGTAAAATTTGCTTCATCCATTCTTGGACATTTAAGTTTTTACTATGCCATGGCTATCCAGTTATGTGTTAGTATTTTTGGTTCCTCAAGAAAAATTTTCCCAAGTAGAATTTCTGGATCATGTAGTAGTTTTATTTTAAAATTTTTGAGGAACCTCCATACTGTTCTCCATAGTGGCTGCACCAGTTTACATTCCTACCAACAATACACAAGGGTTCCCTTTCCTTTTCTCCACATCCTCTCCAATACTTGTTATTCTTGTCTTCTTGATAATAGCCATTGAGCCAGGTGTGAGGTGATATCTCATTGTGGTTTTTGTTGGCATTTCCCTAAAAATTAGTGACTTTGAGGATTTTCATGTACCTGTTGGTTAGCTGAATGTCTTTTTTGTTTGTGCTATTGAATTGTTGCATTTGGATATTAACCCCTTATCAGATATATAATTGTAAATACTTTCCCCCATTCAGTAAGTTGCATTTTCATTTTGTTGATGGTTACCTTTCCAGCTAGTTTTGTATATGATATAAAATAGGAGTCCTCTTTCATTCTTTTGCCTGTGGTTGTCCAGCGTTCTCAACACCATTTATTAAAGAGACTCCCCTTTCCACAGTGTATATTCTTGCCCCCTTTTTCATAGATTAATTGATCATAGGTGTGAGGGTCTATTTCTGGGCTGGCTGTTCCCTTCCATTGATCTGTGTGTCTGTCTTTATGACAATACCAAACTGCATTGGTTACTGTAACTTTGTAATATAGCCTGTGATGCCTTCAGCTTTGTTCTTCTTTCTCAAGATTGCTTTGGCTGTTCCAAGTCTTTTATTCTATACATATTTTAAGATTGTTCTAGTTCTGTGAAAAATGCCATTGGAATTTTGATAGAGATTGCACTGAATCCATAGATTGCTTTGGGTAGTATGGACATTTTAAACAATATTAATTCTTCCAGTCCATGTGCACGGAATATATTTCCATTTGTTTATGTCTTCAGTTTCTTTTTTCAGTGTCTTATAGTTTTCACTGCAGGTCTTTCACCTCCTTGGTTAACTTTATTCCTAGGTATTTTATCTTTTGGATCAATTTGTAAATGGGATTGCTTTCTCATTTTTCTGTTAGTTTCTTAGTAGTATATAGACATGAAGCTGATTTTTGTATATCAAATTTGTATTCTGCAACTTTACTGAATTTATATATCATTGGCAAATATTGACAGTTTTTCTTTTTCTTTTTCCAATTTCAGTATGTTTTATATTTTTTCCTAATTGCTCTAGCTGGGACTCCCATTACCATGTTGATTGAAAGTGGTGAGATTGGGCATCTTTGTGTTGTTCCTGATCTTACAGGAAAAGCTTTAAGCTTTTCACCACTGAGGGACATTTTAGCTGTGGGCTTGTCATATATTGTCTTTCTTGTAATGACATACTTTCCCTGTAATACCCACTTGTTGAGAGGTGGTTATTTTTTTAATTACAAAAGGATGTTAATTTTTGTCAGATGCTTTTTTTCTGTCTATTGACATGATGCTATGATTTTAAACTTCATTTGGTTAAGGTGTTATATCACATTGATTGATTTGCAGATACTAAATTATCCTTGCATCTCTGAAATACATTCCCCTTGATCAGTGGTGTAAGATTATTTTAATACTGTTGAATTTAATTTGCCAATATTTTATTGAGTTTTGTATCTATGTTCAATAGAGATATTGACCTGTAATTTTCTCATAATATCCTGTCTGGTTTTGATATTAGAGTAATGCAAGCCTCATGAAATGAGTTTGAAAGTGTTCCCTCTTCTGATTTTGGAAGAGATTGAGAATGATTGGTATTTGTTTGTCCAATGTTTGGTAGAATTCATCAGTGAAGCCATATCATCCTGGATTTTTGTTTGTTGGGTGTTCTTTCATTATTAATTCAGTCTCCTTACGTGTAATTGGTATGTTCAGATTTTGTTTCTTTGTGAATCTCTTTTTAGGTTGAATGCTCCTGTGAATTTACCCATTTATTCTAGATTGTTCATTACTGGTGTATAATTATTCACAGTAGTCTCATAATCCTTTGTATTTCTGTGGCATTAGCTGTAATGTCTGCTCTTTCATTTCCAATTTTATTTATATGAGTTCTGTTTTTTTCTTGGTGAGTTAGGCTAAAGGTTTGTCAATTTTGTTTTATCTTTCTTAAAAAAAACAACTCTTAGTTTTATTGGAATTTTCTGTAGTCTTTTTGTCTCCTCATACTTCAATTCTGATCTTTGTTTTTTCCTTCTTTTTCCTACCTTTTGGCTTTATTTTCTTCTAGTTCCTTTAGGTACAAAGTTAGGTTGTTCATTTAAGATTTTTCCTGTGTCTTGCTGTAGGCATTTATCACTGTGAACATCCATCTTTGAAATGCTTTTGCTGCATTCAGTAAGTTTTGGAGTGTTTTTCCATTTTCATTTGTTTCAAGATATTTTTTATTTCTCTGTTGATTTCTTCATTGACCCTTTGGTTGTTCAGTACATGTTGTCCAGTTTTCACATGTTGGAGAATTTTCTAGTTTTTATAATTGAGTTTTAGCTTCATAACATACTGTTTGTAAAAGATGCTTCATACAGTATCAGTCTTCTTAAATTTACTAGGACCTAGGACTTGTTTTGCACTCCATCATATGATCTCTCCCGGAGAATGTTCCAAGTGCACTTGAAAACTGTGTATTCTGCAGCTTTGGTTGGAATGTTTGGTATATCTTTTAAGGCTTTTTCATCTGACATTTTGTTTAAGTCCAGTGTTTCCTTACTGATTTTCTTCTTGGATGATCTGTCTGTTTATGAAAAGTGGGGTATTAAAATTCCCTGCTATTATTTTATTCCTATCTATTTACCTCTTTAAGTCTCTTAATATTTGCTTTTTATACTTAGTTGGCTGCATAAGTATTGTATATACTATATTTTCATATTGGATTGACTGCTTAATCATTTTATGGTAACCCTCTTGTCACTTATCACAGTTTGCTTTAAAGTCTGTTTTGTCTGATATAAGTATAGCTGCCCCAGCTTTCTTTTGGTTTCCATTTTCATGGAAATCTTTTTCTGTCCCTTCATATTCAGTCTATGTGTCCTTAAAGGTGAAATTAGTCTCTTGTGGGCATGAAGTATTTGAGTCTTTTTTTTTTTTAATCCGTTTAGCCGCTCTTCCTCTTTTGATTAGAGGTAATTTAGTTTGTTTACAGTTAAAGTAATTATTGATAGATAGTACTTGTACCAGTTTGTGAAATGTTTACTGACTGTTTTGTAATTACCCTGTTCCCTACTTATTTTTTTGCTTTGTTTCTGTGTGATTTGATGATTTTCTGTAATGGTGTGTGTTTTATCTTTTGTGGATCTATAGGCGTTTGCTTTTAGATCACCCTACGGCTTAAATGAAACAAATTATATTTGTAACAGTATTCTGTATTGATAACAACTTAAATTTGAACTCATTTTAAAACTGTACCTTTCAGCATTCCCTCACATTTTGTTTTCTTATGTCAAAATTTACATCTATTATGCATTCATAACAAATTACTGTAATTGAAGCTATTTTTGGTACTTCTTTTTCACTGTTATACAAGCTGTATTAGTGGTTAATTCACCAATTTTACATTAGATTTCTTTGAATTTTACTTTAGATTTACCTTTAGTTGTGAGATTTGTACTTTCATATATTTTCCTATTACTAATTAGTACCCTTGCATTTCAGCTTAAAGAAGTCCCTTTAACATTTCTTTAAAGGTCAGTCTAGTGGTGATAAACTTCTTTAGCTTTTGCCTGTCTGGAAAATTCTTTGTCTCTCCTTCAGTTCTGAAGGACAACTTTACTCAAATATTCCTGGTAACTAGTTTTTTTCTCTCAGTACTTTGACTATATCATGTCTCTTCTTGCCTACAAAGTTTCTGATAAAAACCTGTTGATAATGTTATGGAATTTCCCTTTTACATAAGAAGTTGTTTTCCTCTTGTAGGTTCTTGATTCTCTCTTCTTATCTAACTTTCAACTTTTTAATCATATCATGTCTTGGTGTGGGTCTTTGGGTCGCTCTTATTTATAACTCCCTGGGCTTCCTGGATTTGGATATCTTGTTTCCTTCCACAGGTTTAGGAATTTTCATGCTTTATTTCTTTAAGAGCCTTTTTGACCCTTTCTTTCTTCTTCTGGACCCCTATAATGTGAATGTTGGTGTGCTTGATGTTGTCCCAGAAGTCCCATAATCTGTCTTTACTTGTTTTTATTCTTTTTCTTTTTGCTGCTATGATGGGGTGAGTTCCAGTGCCCTGTATTTGAGTTCACTGGCCCTTTTCCTGCCTCATCTAGTCTGCTGCTGATCTTTCTGTTACATTTTTGCAGTTTAGTTATTGTGTTCTTTGGTTATGTTCTATTTGGTACTTTCTTGTATTTTCTGTCTCTATTGAAATGCTCACTTCATTTATCTGTTCTTAAAAGCTCAGAGAGCAGCATCTTTAGGGTCGTTATTTATTTATTTATTTATTTTGTGGTACTTGGGCCTCTGACTGTTGTGGCCTCTCCTGTTGTGGAGCACAGGCTCCAGACACGCAAGCTCAGCGGCCATGGCTTATGGGCCCAGCCACTCCATGGCACGTGGAATCTTCCCGCACCGGGGCACGAACCCGTGTCCCCTGCATTGGCACACGTACTCTCAACCACTGCGCCACCAGGGAAGCCCCTAGGGTTGTTATTTTAAACTTTTTATCAGGTAAATTAATTATCTCTATTTCAGTAAGATAAAGTTTATTTTTTCTTCTATTTGGAATTATTTCCTCTGTTTATTTTCTTTGACTCTTTGTGTTGGTTTCTGTGCATTAGATAAATCAACCACTTTGCCCAGTTTTGGAAGGGTGACCTCATATAGGAGATGTCAGCCAAAAAAAATGCACCGCCTAAAAGTTGAGATTTATATTTCATTTGGTGGACAAAAGTGAGGACTGACTATAGCTTGGGACGCAGCCTCTTGGATAGCTCTAAAGAGGTAAGGGAGCAGAGAGGATATATAGGAGTTTTTGCAACAAAGACCAGGTAGTCGGAATATCAAAAGAAAGTTAGAGAAAATCAGATATCTCAAGTTAAAGAAACATTCCCATTTACCATTGCAGCACAAAGAACAAAATATCTAGGAATAAACCTACCTAAGGAGGTAAAGGCCTGTACTCACAAAACTATAAGACACTGGTGAAAGACATCAAGGAACACAAACAGATGCAGAGATATATTATGTTCTTGGATTGGAAGAATCAGCATTGTGAAAATGACTATAGTACCCAAAGCAATCTCAGATTCAGTGCAATCCCTTTCAAACTACCAATGGCATTTTTCACAGAACTAGAACAAAAAATTTCACAATTTGTATGGCAACACAAAAGACCTCAAATAGCAAAATCAAACTTGAGAAAGAAAAACAGAGCTGGAGGATTCAGGCTCCCTGACTTCAGACGATACTACAAAGCTACAGTAATCAAGTCATTATGGTACTGGCAGAAAAATAGAAATATACATCCATGGTACAGGATAGAAAGCCCAGAGATAAACCCACACACCTATGGTCACCTAATCTATGACAAAGGAGGCCAGAATATACAATGGAGAAAAGACAGCCTCTTCAATAAGTGGTGCTGGGAAAACTGGGCAGCTACATGTAAAAGAATGAAAGTAGAACACTCCCTAACACCGTACACAAAAATAAACTCAAAATGGATTAAAGACCTAAATGTAAGGCCAGACACTATCAAACTCTTATACGAAAAACACTCTTTGACATAAACCACAGCAAGATCTTTATTGCCCACCTCCTAAAGTAATGAAAATAAAAACAAAAATAAACAAATGGGACCTAATTAAACTTCAGAGCTTTTTGCACAGCAAAGGAAGTAAGAAAGAAGACGAAAAGAGAACCCTCAGAATGGGAGAAAATATTTGCAAACGAAGCAATGTACAAAGGATTAATCTCCAAAATATACAAACAGCTCATGGAGTTCAATATCAAAAAAAACAAACAATCCAATCCAACCCAATCAAAAAAGTGGATAGAATACCTAAATAGACATTTCTCCAAAGAAGACATACAGATGGCCAGGAGGCATAAGAAAAGATATGCAACATCACTAATTGTTAGAGAAATGCAAATCAAAACTACAATGAGGTATCACCTTACATCAGTCAGAATGGCCATCATCAAAAATTCTACAAACAATAAATGCTGGAGAGGGTGTGGAGAAAGGGAATCGTCTTTCACTGTTGGTGGGAATGTAAATTGGTACAGCCACTGTGGAGAACAGTATGGAGGTTCTTTAAAAAACTAACAGTAGAGCTAACATATGACCCAGCAATCCCACTCCTAGGCATATATATGGAGAAAACCATAATTTGAAAGGATGCATGCACCCTGATGTTCACTGCAGCACAATTTACAATAGCCAGGACATGGAAGTAACCTAAATGTCCATCAATAGAGGAATGGATAAAGAAGATGGGCACATATATAAATGGAGTATTAGCCATAAAAAGGAGTGGAATTGGGTCATTTGTAGGGACTTGGATGGACCTGGAGTCTGTCATACGGAGTGAAGTAAGTTGGAAAGAGAAAAACAAATACCATATATTAACACATGTATGTGGAATCTAGAAGAATGGTACAGATTAATCTATTTCTTGGGCAGGAATAGAGACACATACGTTGAGAACGGACATGTGAACACGGACGGGGGAGGAGAAGGGGAGGTTGGGACAAATTGGGAGAATAGGATTAACATATTTGCACTACCACGTGTAAAACAGATAGCTAGTGGGAACCTGCTGTATAGCGCAGGGAACTCAGCTGGGTGCTCTGTGATGACATAGATGGGTAGGTTGGGTGAGGGTGAAGGGAGGTCCAAGAGGCAGGAGATATAGCTGATTCACTTCATTGTATAGCAGACACTAACACAACATTGTAAAGCAATTATACTCTAATTATTAAAAAAACATGTTTATATATATTTAAAAAAAGCTGCTGACTTCTGACCTCTAAGATTCATGCCAAGAAATTTGCTGATCATCTTACTGAGGATCCTTTGTATGTGATGAGTTGTTTTTCCTCTTGTTGCTTTCAAGATGTGTCATTGACATTGGACAGTTTTATTACTGTCTGTCTCAGTGTGAGCGTGGTGACTTTATCATTCTTAGTGTTTGGTGGGCTTGTGTATTCATATCTTGGAATCAGATTTGGGAAATTTTTGGTCATTAGTTTTCAAGTAACCTTTCTGCCCCTTTCTCTCTCTCTTTTCTCTTCTTGGTCTCCCACAATGGATGTGTTGGTCCACTTGATGGTGTCCCACAGGTACCTTAGCTCGTAGATCGTTCCTCAGTCTTATTTTATTTCTATTTCCTCTGAGTTGATAATTTCTATTCTACAAGTTCACTGTTTCTTTCTTCTCCCTGCTCAAATCAGATTTTTAATCCCTTTAGTGAATTTCTTGTTTCAATTACTGTACTCTTCACTCCAGATTTTTTTCTTTTGGTTCCTTTCTGTGGTTTCTGTCTCCTTATTGATTTTTCCATTTTACTTATACATTGTTTCCTGACTTTGTCTGCATGTTTCTTTAACTCTAGGCATTTTAACTACAGTTATTTTAAAGTCTGATAATTCTACCATCTGGTGTTTCTCTAGGGCAATTTGCTTGATTGGTCTTTTTCCTCTGAATGGGCCATACTTTATTTTGTTGTATGCCTTATGATTTTTTTGTAGTTGTTAAAAACTGTACATTTGAATCTTACGGTGTGGTAGTTCTGGATATGAGATTCTCTCTTTACCAAGGTTTGTTGTTTTGTTTAATTTTGTTTTGTTATTGTTGTAGAGTGTCTCTTTGTTAGAGATCAGCCTGTGATGCAAATCTAAGGTCTTCTCACATCATCTTTGATCCTAGACTTGCATGGTGACTTTCTAAATTTCCCCAGATGGGGTTGGTTTTGCACGTTCTAGTGCTCAATGTCTCTTCAAAGGGGATAACAAAGGATAAATGAAGGGGAAAATAATAAAATTGATCCTGTTTCCTTCAGTCCCCTACGTGCTTCTTCACATGGAGGTGTTTGCAACAGTGGTGACCCACCTCTGTGTCTACCCTTTTATGATCAGGAGTATTTATAAATCCAGAGTCAGAACACAGATCCCTGACATTTGGAGGACTGAGTCTTTATTGCCTACCCTGGCTCATGTAAGTCGCTCCAGGAATTTTAGTATGGCCGCCTGCCATGGCTCTGTGGAGTGGAAGAATAAGTACTACTACACTGCTTTTGGTTTAAATGAACCAAAATTAATTACAATTAAATGACCAAGTATTTCTTTGGAAATTGCAAGCCTTTGAATAGACCTCAGAGTTCCAAAATAATTATATCAGTTTCTGTCAGTGTAGTTGTTGTCTAAATGTGGAGACAGATTCCTGGCTCTGTCCACTGTGCCATCTTCCCTGATGTCACTTCAGCTTCTTGTTCCTGACTACCTCATCACTGTGCCCTCCCTGGCTGTCCTCTGCTCCAGAGGTGGAAAGTCGAAAATTACTCTATTCAGACTGTAACCATTGGTGCAGCATACCTGTTGAAGTATTCCCATTGCGGTTGTTTTCTGTAACTGCTGTAGCCACCTCTACATTCTCTGCTTTGTCTTTGCACATACAACCTTCTGTCTTTATGTCTGTTTTTTTTCCTTAGGTTTCATACATCATAATAATCAGTATTTCTCTTTGGAAATACTCCTTATCCCCTTTGTTCATTCCACCTGCCTGGTGTAATGCCAACTCTGGGTATCCAAAAATATAAATAGGCAGATGAAAATGCAACTGGATCTTCATCGCTGAAGATCATTTTAATACCTTTTTCTCCACAGTCACTATAGTATTATAAAAGTGCCACAGTGAGATACCTTTTTTGTTAAATATTAATCCTCAAATTCTCTCCACCTCGCTGCAGTATATTTCTATAGAGAAACCATCACTCTGTCAGTGTCTCCACATCAAATAAATTAAATGCAGGCACTTCCCTGGTGGTGCAGTGGTTAAGAATCCGCCTGCCAATGCAGGGGACATGAATTCAATCCCTGCTCTGGGATGATCCCACGTGCCGTGGAGCACCTAAGCCCATGTGCCACAACTAGTGAGGCTGCGCTCTAGGGCCCACGAGCCACAACTACTGAAGCCCATGCGCCTAGAGCTGGTGCTCTGCAGCAAAGAGAAGCCACTGCAATGAGAAGCCTGTGCACCACAAAGAAGAACAGCCCCTGCTTTCTGCAACTAGAGAAAGCCCATGCACAGCAACAGAGACCCAATGCGCCAATAAGTAAATAAATAACCAAACAAAAATAATTGCATTTGTGCCCATCTTCTGGACTCTCATTCAATTTTTTTTAATCATTAAAGTTTATTATTTCAACGTCAGTACCTAATCAATTCAGTGTAATATATCAGCTTCTGAGGTGCAATACCAGTATTTTTTTAAATTATTGTTACCATTGAAGAGTATAATTACAATAGGCACAATAGGGATTATACTAATCCTCTGGTATGTGAGAACTTTGGATGGGGAAAGAAAGAGGTTTAGTTACAGATAATTTGTATAGAACCTATGGAACCTGTTTAACCTACACTTAAATTAGTGTGCTCTGCTCATAGACCATAGTAAGATACAAAAGCAAGATTATTTTTTCCCTGCAGGAATTTCAATAAAGTTGTTTTTAATAGCTGTAAATATTTTACCTGTAAGGAGACTTGATAGGTTTCTTGGATATGTTACTTTTGCACTTGGAGTATTTGGGTGAACGTTTATTCGTTTTGAAAGCTTTATTGAAATGTCTGTTAGCATAAAACAGAAGAATTTGCTCTAACTCTGAAATTGCCTTCTTTACTCACAAAGACTCCTGAGTGCTACTTACCCTTTTCAACAAAGTGTGTTTCACATTTTTCTTTTAGAAAAATAAAACTAGATAGTGTTGATTCATAAGAAGTGTTCTTAAGAGATTTAGTTTTAATAAAATAATAGACATTGAAATTGGTTTCCTTCCTGCATTAAATGATTTGTGTACCTTCTTGTGACATCTGAGTAAAAAAGTAAGAGAAAAATTTCCATGACTATAATTGCTATTTTTCCAGTTTTAATTCAAAAGTTTTTATTTTCTAAACCTAAAGAAAGTGCTTATTACTTTTAGCTGGAGGAAAGCAGGAACGTTCAGAAGCAAGTGAAGATTCTGCAGAAGAAGCAAGCCCAGATCGTGAAAGAGAAGGTTCAGTTGCAGAGTGAGCACAGCAAGGCTATCTTGGCAAGAAGCAAACTAGAGTCTCTTTGCAGGGAACTTCAGCGTCACAATAAGACATTAAAGGTTAGTTGGTTTCTTTTTCTGTTTTACAAGAGGTACTTAGGCTGATTTTATAATTACCATGTATGTATTTGAAGTAAATCCTTGTGTCATTTGCTTTAGTGGGACTTAGTTACATTAATGGGTGCTGGTTGATAAATCCTGGGTACAGTTGCTCTGGTAGATTAGGTACCTGAGCAGACCAGTCTGTGGGTTCCTCAGAGACAAACTACCCTGCTTTTTATTTTGCTTGGGCTAACGCTGTGTGTGATGTCATTGTAAATCAAAGACTTTTTATATCCAACATTTGGTTTCAGATTCAAGGAAGAGCTCCTTACCTCATACTTGATCACAGGGAAGCTAGAATGTATTGAAGTTTATGTCAATAATCCTCCTGCTTAGGAAGTTTAAGGTTGCCGCATAGTCTTCTGACCATTAATGTAGTTGATTACCATGTTCTCCCTGGATAAGGAATGAAATGGCTTGGCTGAAATGAAGAAACTTATAGACTTGAGTCAGAATGAATTTAAAGGAAAAGCATGTGGCAGAGCTCTCCTATGGATGCTAATTGGATAGTTTGATTTCTACTCAGTGCATTTTCAACTATTTAGTTGCTGAATACTTTAGAATACTAGTCATACCTGAGCTGATATAAAGAAAGTAGTAAAGGAAGTGAAGGAAGAGGGAACAGGTATCAAAATTTGTATCAGTAGGGGAAGAAGGACAAAAGTAGACTCTAGAAAGAATCTGCCTCCTATAATGGGAACATGTCTGCCTTTAGCAATAAAGAGGTACAGTTGGAGTATGATTTTGATTGAGCATGGTTGATCTCTGATTACCCCTATCTCTGAAAGTCCCAAGGACCTAGAATATAGGACAACTCAAGCAATAATCATCATCTAGTGTGTGGGTATTTTTTTTCCCCTTTGCTTTTGAAACCTTGGATTTAGATATAGTAAAAGTAGATTTTTTTCTTACAACAGGTCAGAATTTTGACTGAACTAATAATTGTTTAGGTAAAGGTCTTTTGGCATTTGAAAGAGTTGAAAGTAAGCTTTTTAAAATAAAGATTCCATTTGTCCCTTGCCCTCTAGGGAATGGAAGATGTGACTCAGAAAGTAAGCTGCTAAATGGGATATATATCACTTGAGGCTGATCTAAGAAGATGTTCTGCTTAACCAGTGAGGAGGATATTTGGCACAATAATGTGGAAGAAGCACACTGTGTGGACAGGCTCCTCACTTGTACTGTAGTATAGTGATTATGTAGATGGTCAGATAACACTTTATTTATAGCAGGGCAGTTTGTGTTTCTATGATTACTCTGTCTAGTTTGGAAAATCTGCTTGATTTTCAGTGAGAGCTTTCTGGCTGTAGACCAGAAGGGAGAAGATTTTAGTTCAGAAGTAACACTTTGGGCAGCATTATATGAACCCACGTAGCAGCAACATCTTTTTTTCAGCATTTGTGCTATAGTTGCATAGTATTAACCAAAAGATTTTGGTTAATTAGGAAGAAAATATGCAGCAGGCAAGAGAAGAAGAAGAAAGACGTAAAGAAGCAACTGCACATTTCCAGTTTACTTTGAATGAAATCCAGGCACAACTAGAACAACATGATGTACACAACGCCAAACTCCACCAGGAAAATATTGAACTGGGAGAGAAACTGAAGAAGCTCATTGAACAGTATGCACTGAGGGAAGAGGTAAAGGCATTTTCTGTGTTTAGACATCTTGTTATTTCCAAAAACTTTGTGCCACTTCTTACACATTTTATTGTCACCGGACGGTTTTAGAACTTATGCATATTTATAGTGGAAGTCAGTAATTTCTTAGGAAAAGTTTAGGCACTATGTGAACTGAATTGGGATCATCACTTGATGTCCCAGGAGTCAGTGGATTTGGATATGTAAGGTAATTTCTCGGAGACATGTTAAGTAATACTTGTTTCCCATGTGGTACTGGAAGAATATGATTTTAGCACAGAGACTGTTTTTCCCATAGCTGACCTAACAATAAATAAATATTTGGCACCCAAATACTGAATATCTCAGACTTCTGTAATAATCTGTACAGTACAGTACCATTGCTTTCCCCCTACTATATTGTATTTGGGAGAAGAAAATAACCCACCACCTAGTCCTGTTGGTACACTTAATGAAGTAAAAAGTTAATAGGAATGATCTGTGGCTGCAGAACCTGGTCATTGCAATTACTTTACAAACTAGTCTGGAAGTTGGGTGGTGTCTAGATTAAAAGTAAATTGGTGATAACCTGCTCATTTAAGTTTTGTTACTTTCACAGGTCAAACATGCAGGATGAGAGGCTTTGGGTTTTCCAAAGGATGCATACCCTGCCTTTAATGTGCTTTAAGCTAGTAAAATATTATTCTTTTATGTATTTTGATGGTTATGCAAACAGGTAAAAATTGCTAACTAAAAAACATTATCTCCAGTTAAAATGGAAAACTTCATATGTATTTTACAACAACAACAGAAAAAGATTGTGGCATTTGTGCAGTTTTCAATTCAAATTTCAGATTATTTCAATTTATAGTTTTATGTAGTGTTTGAAAACATTTTTAAGATTTTGAGCATTTTCCAAACCATTCTTCTATCATTTAACAGTTTTCTAACTTCCATAATTTGAAAATTAAAAGTAGAATTCATCAGTTAGTTTCAGCAGTTATTCACTTTCGTGCCTAGTAACATTTTTTATCTACTTTCAAGCAAATCCAAGATGATATTTCATTCCACTGTTTAAATGCATATCTTGAATTGGCAAGACTTTTTTGAAGCAGAATGCAATACCATTTTCATACCTAAAAATTTCACAATAACTAATCAAATATTTTATCACTGTTCACATTTCTTCATCTCCCACTTCATAAGATTGTTTGAATCAGGTCCAAATAAGGCTTATACAATTGATTGGTTGTTATGTCTCAAGTCTTTGTAATACAAAGGTTTCCCTCTCTTTTTTTCTCCTTGGATTCTGTTTATTGAAGAGACAATTTTTAAGCCTATGCAGTGAATTTCCTTTTTTCTTGTATTTATTTTTATAGAGTCAGCACTTCTTAAAGGAGTCTTTTGTGTATTGTTGTTTTTAAGAATGACAGTCTACCTGGCTATTAATGTAGTGAATTTGGAAAATGTATGTCCAAGTCATATTACTTCTAAATCTTTTTTGAGATATTACAGAATTTTGTCTTCTTTAGGTAAGAATGTAATTTAATAATCAAACTGTCTGCAATTCAAGACGGATCTGGTACAGTCCTCAAAAGCTAATTAGGTTATGTCTTATCAATTAGCCTTTCTTTCTCTTACATGGGTTATTTAACTAAGAGAGTTACTATTTCTCTGAGATGGATGTTCTGATTACTTTATTGTACATGAGTACCACAACAATTTAGTTTGGAAATATGACATCTTCTCTTACCAAGTGTTTACTAATGTGTCAGGCACCAAGCCCCTTAGTTTAACCATTGCATTGATTTGTACAATAACTCTGCAAGGTAAATGTGTTTATCAACCTTTTTAGTTAAGAAGACTGAGATTCATCAATGGGGAGAATTTGTCCAAGATCCTCCACTAAGCCAGGATATGACTCCAGGCTATTCCTACCATTATGCCATGGTACTACATACTACTACCTACAGTATGAAATTCTGGAAAATTTAATGAGGAGAAAAAAATGTCCAGGAGTCCTGTGTATGGTGAATGGGTTTAATAGTTTGAGCTCCTTTTCAGTCTTTTTCTTGATAGTTTGAGCCTAATATTCAATATAGAGAAGAAATAGGATATACAAAACTGTTGATGGTAATAGCCCACCTCCAACAAGGAACAAGTATGGGGAAGTAGTCAGAGGGGATATTTCTTGTAAGTGTAGGGTGGTTTGCAAGGTGATATAAATAGATTCTTCTTCAAGCATATGCACAGAAAGACCCAGTGTTATTAGCTACCATAGTATTGGTAGGAACAACAGGGAGACAAGATACTGTAACTTGTGTTATATACCTCCCTCACCAGTGTGTACCCTTTTTCATGAAGTGATGGAAGAAATTTTATTTTCCCTCTAGCATATTGATAAAGTTTTCAAACACAAGGAACTGCAACAGCAACTTGTGGATGCCAAGCTTCAGCAAACAACACAGCTCATAAAGGAAGCTGATGACAAACATCAAAGAGAAAGAGAGATGGTAAGTTAATTATAGTGTCAAAATTGTTACCAAAGCCACTTAAATCTCTTAAACTCATTCAACATTATTTTACATAGATCTTGGGGCATGTGATTTGTTTTTTTTCTGTCTAGATTGAGAAATGTAAGAATACATTTGGTTTTGTATTTCTGATGAAATTTTCATATAAAATATATACTGGAACTATTATACCAAGTTTAATGGAAAGACATGCACATGTATGATTTTCTGTATGTAGAATGTTGTCTTGATTTTTAGATAGTGAGTCACCAGGTTCAAGATTTGTACCAGTTATTGGCAAATTAGGCCTTGAGAGTGAGGGGCAATTAAATTTCACACCAAGTTTACCAAAAATGGGTCTCCTACACTCTCTGTTACATTTTTTCTAGAAGTTTAAGACAGGTAAACTGCTTGTTTAATTACTGTGGTATAACTTTCTGATGAAATTTAACAGAATTCTCTATTTCCTAATCATATGGTATTGTTCCTTGAGTCTGCTCAGATTATTTTGCTTGTCAGTTGTGAACATAGTGAAATCTCATATTTATCATACATAAATTAAATCATCTATGCTTAACTTCAACTAATAAAGTGAGAAAAGATTATAGTAATGTGGACTATTCCATCCAGCATTTCATTCAAGTAGCCTAGGCCCTGAGGTAAACATGGTATGGCATACATATACCATGAGTAGTATTCCTGTGTGTCCCTCATGATGTAAACAACTCACCCTTAGTGGGAGTCTAGGGTTTAGAGACATAACATTTTTTACAACATGGACCTTCAGTACAAAGCCATAGACAGTGAAGATTGTTTTCAATGTGGAGTATGAACTGCTGTCACACATGAGTGTACATGAATGTGTCTGTGTGTGTACATACATAACACATGTACCTACATACATGTATTACATAAGTATACTCTCTGGTTGCTTTGAGGATATTTTAAGGCTTATTTACACTGTATGTAACATTATTTCAGAAGTTCAGGATTGAATTTCACAGCTGCCTACCATGAAAATTTACTGTACCATTTTCTTAAAAACCCAGGTGTATTAACTAGATACTCATCTGCCCCACTTTTAAAAAGGTAATTAGAAACCCAGTTTGTCTTCGTTGCTTTGCTACACATACTTTCTACCTGCCTTATCTTGCCTCTCATGACGTAGATGAGCTTTCTCAACCACCCAGATAAGGTCAAGATTCCTCACCCTGTTTTCTGCTTTGAGGTGTAGACATCTGATTATTTTCACCTATAACAGAACAATTTAACCCTGAGTTTTGGTTTTTTTTTTTTTGCGTTAACGCGGGCCTCCCACCGCTGTGGCCTGTCCCACTGTGGAGCACAGCCTCCGATGCGCAGGCTCAGCGGCCATGGCTCATGGGCCCAGCCGCTCTGCGGCATGTGGGATCCTCCTGGACCGGGGCACGAACCCGTGTCCCCTGCATCGGCAGGCAGACTGTCAACCACTGCGCCACCAGGGAAGCCCAACCCTGAGTTTTATAAACTTTACTGTGCCTCTCAGGTACTTTTTCTCCGTAAGTGGTTTAAAGATTATTTCTATATTCCTAAGTATTAACAAGGGTTTAACAGATCAAAGATAGGGATAATTGGCAATTGATGTAATAGGATGTTTCACTGACCCATGATTCTTGTTGAAATAATGAAAGGAAAGGCTTAGTGTTCAGTCATCTGACACTTTAGTCAAATGTGTAATTACTACTAGTATTTTGCCAGAATGTTTCTGTTTTCTAGCTATTAAAAGAAGCAACAGAATCGAGGCACAAGTTTGAAGAAATGAAACAGCAAGAAGTACAGTTAAAACAGCAGGTAACTTGACAGTAGAGGTTAGCAGAGTTTGTGAGTCTCCTGGTTCCCAGCCAGAGCCAGAACTGAACTGAATAATAGGTCTTTTGGCCTCCTGAAATTTTTCCTCTTCACTTTGGGTGACTTACTTATCATGTTTTGACTAGGAATTTTCTCTGGAAGTCCTGTATCCCAAGAAAACCCTCAGTTCCAGGCAAATTAGTATGTCTGGTCAGACTGTTTTCAGTGTTCCCGTTCTATCAATACTACCCTGGATAGTTTCTCCAGTATCTTTTGAGTTTCTCCTACGAGGAAAATAAAACAGGTAGAAAGTACATATTTTGTTTTATGTGTAGTGTTAGGTCCACTTCCAGGTAAGGTTGCATGTTTGTTCTTTTTAAAAGAATTGGGGTTCTCCCTGGTTTTCAGTTCAGCCTTCTTGTGTTGTCCTTTCCAGTTTCTAATTTGGTTGCCTTGTGTAGAATAATGGGAGCAGATGCTGCATCCTTGCTTTAAAGGAAAGGTATTGGAAGGATTGTGCTTCTCATTTTGTAAAGTTTTACCAGTTTATTTACCTTCTTTATTATCCCTGTATACTCAGTGATTCAGATAAATGGAGAAGAGAATTGATGTGGAGAGTGTATAAAAAGTCTATATTTGCTTTGGGAGATGGTCTTTAATGTAGGAGTCATTGATAATTTCTCCAGGATAAGACACCAAGAGGACCTGTTTACCAAGCTCACAGGCCAGCTCTGATTCTGTTGTAATGTTATCAGTGCAATTTCTGTTGTTAGGGACGTGTCACTTTGACTTTTCGTATCTAATCATTAGTTTTCTTTACTGCCACCTGCTCCCTAAATGTGGCTGTCCTTTCCAAGTATTAGTCTCGTTGTATGCTCTTATTATGTCAGTTTCCAGCTTTCATTGATGATTTCGTAGTCTTACTGGTGTGTCTTGACCACTGTTTAGTAATCTAGGCACATAAGTTCAAGTGTATGGTAGTTACCACTTACTAACTACACAGTATTGGCCAGCATTGAACTCTCAGGTGGAACAGTATACTTGGATGTTCCATTTTCAATAAAAATGGATCATGCTAAAACTGCCATAACTTCTAATCTCCCTTAAGTGTCATTGCATCATATCCTACTCCCTCCCCATCCTATTCACATGGATCTATTTAATATTCCTAATATAGCACTAATGAAAGTGGAAAAGCCACTTTTTTTGTCCTCCATCTTTTATTCTTTTCTACTTCTCTTTGGCAAACCACTTTATTTTCTGGACCTCTGTTTCCTCGTCTTGAAGATAATACAGTTATATTACAGTAGCACTCCCCTCCCCAACTGAACTCATTTTCTGTGGAGGAGGAAAAGGTGACTCTGCATTCTGTATTCTCTTTAGTCTTGTCAGTTAGCATTATTTTCCCAGCTAGAATAAAAATTCCTTGAGGGTAGCGGTTAAAATAAAAATTGTTTCTGCCTCTTTTTGAAGATCTTTTTCTCAACTGTACTCCCACTAAGTTCTTTCTCCTTCAGCCAAACTATTCTTTGACTTCTGTTGTATTTTCCTGCTTAGGTACGGAAAGACATAGCCTTGATATCAAGCTAATAATTATGCAGGTTGTACTCTGAAAGAATGATCTTTTTCTAAGAACAGTTTTACAAATGTAAGGAGAAGGGTAGTGCATAAAGCATTATAATTATATGAAATGTGTAGTTATACCACTGTAGTTTATACTGATGAAATGGAGCTAGTAAATGTACATTTTAAACATGTACAGTTACATTAGACCAACAAAATTTCTTAAGTCTCAGTGCATTTCAGTGAGTTATAAGAATTTTAGCCATTTATGTCTGCTCAAAGATTTATTATGCATTTGCCCTCATTTTTTATCACTTATAACAAGTAACTAATGTCTCGCCACACTATGTTATTTTGATAGTCTTTGGGATTTTATGTCACTTATCTGGAACTCAGAATATTTGATACTTTTTTCTGTAGCTTTCTGTTTATATGGATAAGTTTGAAGAATTCCAGACTACCATGGCAAAAAGCAATGAACTGTTTACAACCTTCAGGCAGGAAATGGAAAAGGTATTTACATATTTTTAGTAGAATATCACTACTAAATTTATAAGAGGTTATTTTAAGCATAATTACTATTTGGATGGAGTCTGACCCTGATCTTAACTTTATCTTTTCTTATCCTCTGCTGGCTTATTTAGAAAATTTGCCCTGAAATTACCCCAAGTTGCTAATGAACTTGATACTCTTAAAATTAAATTTTTGTACTAAAGGCAAATTGTCGTTAGGAGTAGATTTTTAAAAGAATCACTTCAGATGATCACTCCCAGTTCTTTCATAAAACATTGGTAGATTATTTGCCTAAAATGTTTTTAGTCTTTTAAATTTGATCTCTATACATATAATGTAGAGAGACATTTTTATAAAATTTATAAAATAGTTAAAGTTTGGTGTACAAAAATGTTTTGGGTCATTCTAGTTCAGAATATGGGCTAAAGGACAATTTTAAAGTGTATAGTTACCTGCCTCTTTCCCAAAATAAACAGGGAGCACCTTGGTTTGGAGCATGGATGCTGGAACTGAGATCTCTTATTTGCGTTGTGTGAATTCCTTGGGGCAAGCTGCTTAGCTTGGCATTTCCCCTTAAAATTGGGATTTTTTAAAAAAGGTGGTCAATGGAGGATGAATAACATTAGGGCCTGGAATTTTGTAAGCATTCAATAGGTATTAGTCATGATTATTATTAAATCTTAACAAGCATAGTGGTTTAGAGCACATGCCTGGCAGTCAAATTTCTTGGATCAATAATTGTCATTTATTGTAGACCATGGACCAGTTGTTTAACCTTTCTATTCCTTTTTGTTCCTTTGTTCTTAAAAATGAAAGTAATAAATGTATCTGCTGTATTTCAACCAGTGCTCGGCGATGTTAAGTGCTCTGTTTACCACCTTCAGGTATTTTTAGACCCAGTAATGTGGAGAATTCAATGACAGTCCTCTCAGTTGAGGCTTTGGTCGAGGGACACAGTGGAAGTGTCAGCTGGACTCCAACACATGTATGCTTTTGATGAAGGACAGTTTTAAGACGGGGACTCCCAAATTTGTTATCCTGCTGGAGAATCCTTTGGACTGGAACACATTCCTCTCTGCTAGTGGCTGTAGAGGTTACTACAGATCAGCACTCAAGCCACATAGTCTTTGTCTCACTCTGCATGGTGGTATTTTGTGGGTAATTAAAATGCCATGGCACACGGCATTGGGTCTGTCTTATCCTTGTTTCCCTCAACAGTGCCTGACTCAATATCTCTACCTAGAAAAGACCTAATGTGCAGACCAACAATAAAGTACTATTAGAAACAAGGATGATAGACCAGCATACCTGAATCTTATTCTGAATTTCTGAAAACTGAGATCTTGTAGCATGGGATGTCATTTTTTGAATCATTTTATCTTTAACAAAGTCTGAAATAAAACTGCCTTGTGAGTTGTGAGTTAATTAAATAATAATTTTTTTTTTCCTGATCACTTGTTATCCTGCCTCTCGTCCTGATACTAATATGTCTTATGATCCTTAAATCTGTTTGGGGGCTGTGAATCTCTGTCCTTCCAAGAATCTGATGAGTTACTCGAGAACATGGACACTTTTTTCATACAACTTGGGGAGAAGGAGTTCTCATCTCTTGTTACCTCCAGCTGGAATGAATTGCACTCCAACCCTAATTGAGAGATCAGAATGTGGTATCTGAAGTTTCCATGTGCTGCTACTTCCTATGAAACTGAGGAGATCAAATATGTTTTTCTCATAATATGCAGCTCTCAACTTTGGTTCCTACTGCTCTACCATAGGGATTTCTGTTAGCTCTGCATGTAACAGACTGTCACAGCCACTTTTATAAAGATATAAATAGCTATCAGGCATGTGAGACAAGTACAGTGAGTGTTGAGGGATTAGAAGAACATTATAAAATGTTTTTGTGGTGGGTCAAGCAGTCTAGAATTTAAATTTGCAATTGTGTTGGTTCACAGATGACAAAGAAAATTAAAAAACTGGAAAAAGAAATGATAATATGGCGTACCAAATGGGAAAATAATAATAAAATACTTCTGCAAATGGCTGAAGAGGTGAGAAGATTTTACATGACTGAATAGAAAATGCTCATTTATTTCAGTATTAATGCAGGCTAGAACTTATGAAGGTTTGCTAAGTAACTGTAGGTTTGATTATATGTTCTCTTTAATACAGTGATTTAGGTTGTTGTGAGAGAGGCGTTTAAACTTTTTTTCTTAATTAGTTAGCTCATGTTTGTGGTGTAGACAGCTATAAAGTACCTGGGTTTGGCTTTGTTCCATAGCAAACTTGAACTTTTGCAGAATAAACTTGTTAAACCTGGTGTGCTGCTCCCCCATAGTTAATAGTTAGATATCTGGTGTGGTCCAAGAATTTGCATTTCTTTCAAGTATTATGGTAATACTGATGCTCTGGTTGGAAGGCTGTAACCTGAGAGACTGCTCTTCAGAAAACACAACTTTCTTCATATTTTTTATGGAGAGAGCACAAACTCAGCTGCTTTTTTACCTTGACTTATTATTTTACAAAAGGCAACACTGTACTGTTTGTCTGGTTTGCTGTAAATAAAGTTGAAATGTATTTCATTTGCAGTTAGTAATTTTCTCACTTTAATATACTTGATAAGAGTAATTTATAATATTTCACAAGAGAAAATATTGGAGCTCAAAAATGGTGGAAGGAAAGAAAACTTGTAGAAATAAGAACTTTCTTCTTCTTACTTATAGCATTTTAAATTAAGATACTGAATTTCCATAATACTTTATTAAGTCTACTTAGTATTTATTAAGTCAAGAAGTGGATTTTGCTTGCTTTCAAGAAATAGAAGAGAATTTAATTTTTGCATTGCTCCCGAATAGTTGTTAACTATTTAAATATAGTGGTGTTCAAGAAATGATAAAAAGTAGTTTACAGATTGGCTCAGATAACTTAGTTTTGTACATAATAACCTAACTTGTGTTTCCAAATACAAAGGTTCCATAAATTTTGTCTTTTTTTCCCCAGAAAACTGTCCGTGATAAAGAGTACAAGCCCTTTCAAATAAAACTGGAACGATTAGAGAAGCTGTGCAGAGCTCTTCAGATGGAAAGAAATGAGCTCAGTGAGAAGGTGGAAATCCTGAAAGCAGCAGATGTAGATTCAGCAACACCCGTGATACAGCCCTGCACTGCTCTTGATTCTAAGAAAGAGCTGAACACCTCCTCTAAAAGAGCTCCAGGAGGCAACCTGAAGGCTAAGCCCAAAGGAACAAATGAAACAAAATGCAGCTTAAAAGATCCTCTCCACGTCATCTCTTCTGGGCATTGATTCAGTTGACTAAGATGAAGTGTGATCACTGTAATGAGAGGTATATTTTGCATATAACTTTTCTATAGTAGTTCCTCTTCCTTTTGTGATGAAAATTTTCTTACTTTTTCTACCGTATCTGTATTTTCTTAGCTGTTGGACTACATGGTACAGGAGGCTCCTTAGCAGTTAGGCATTGTTTTGATGTATACATTTTTCCACAGCTGTATTATACACATCTTCCTTCTTTTTCCTTCATTGGACTGTATGTGTTCATTGCCTTCCCATTTGAATGTATCGGTTCATCTGCTCATTGCCTTCTCCCTGCCTCTTGCATATATTTATCAGAATTAAATTGAGACTTGTCTGTTAATGGTTCCTTTATGTAAAAACTAATACTAATTTAAACTCTAGTTCATTAATGTACAAGAGAGAAAATATAAAGATGATTACTTTTGTCTAGTAGCTCATTTAAATGCCAGGTAGAAATAAAAGTGCAGTATGTGATATGAAAAAACACAGCATATTTGATTCAGATTAGTTTTTGATAATATTTTTATCACTTGACTGAGATAACTGCAAGTTTTGACTCCTTCAAAGTTGTGGCAGAATATGTAAATATGTCATTTGTGGAGAAGGCATTATATTCAGGCAAGTTGTTGGACAGACAGGTTGAATGTGAATTAAAAATATTTGTATTCCTTTAGTTACAGGTTGGAACAGATGATTGAAGAAAAAAGTATTTAGATCTTTGCATTTAGAAGGGGGAACTTTTCTGAAATTTGAATTTTGTTCTTTATTTAACTTTGTTAGTTTGATATCTAACAGCTGGATAATCTTATTTATATGTTCCTGTCACATTTATGATCTAAAATGGATTCAAAATTCAATTATATAATGGGAAAGAGAGCCCCGAATGTGAGATCCTTACAAAGTTCCATCACTGACCTTGATGATCAAGGGTCCAGACAGTACATGAAAGCAAAACAAAGTACATGAAAATTGACTAACTACCCTGCCAAAATTAACAAGAGCAGATAAAGTTCTTTAACAAATCTTTATATCTCCTTTAGTTACTGAGTTAAATATTGGACTCACTTCTATGAGAGGAAATAAACATGTATGTTAGAAGTAAGAATTTACCTTAAAACTAATGTGATTGATCATATTTCACCAGAACCCTGCTGCATATAAGACCCTGACATTTAATGTTAAGGTAGTTGTGTGGCCCACCACACTTCTTCGTGGCACTTGTTTTCTGTGGAAAGTAAATCTTGGGCTGAAAGCAATGTGGTTGACAACATTTAAGTCTACTGTTTTGGGTGTAGCTAGGTATATTAGATAATTGTGTGAAATAATAGAGATATACAAAGGTTCTGGGTTCTGTTTGGGACGTATTTGGTTTCCCTTCAGAAATCTCCCTCTGGCTAATTGTTATTATATGACCCTTTTTTCCCTCAGCCCTTGTTTGAAAACACTTTAGCTGAATGATGAAAAGTTTAAAGGTTGTGAAGAATTGAATTGTGCTCGTTACACCATTTTGTGGAATCTTCTAGAGTTGTAAAATCTGTAGTGGCAGTGGATACCAAGGTATAGAAAAAATGTGGGTGTAGAATAAATGACCATTTTATTTTGAGATGTGTAGGAAGACATTTTGTGGTTATGAGACCAATTTTTTTTAGTTACTTTTGAAACTATATTATTACAGTTGGCTATCACCATACATTTCTCAGGTGTTGCAGAATTACCTACCTCTTTCAAACTGTAAATGAAAAACTGAAAAGTGCTAAATACACTGCTTTATTTTTACAGCTTACATTTTTCCTGAAGATAAAAAATTAATGAGACAGTCTTATTTTGCATTTCAAAGACATTTTGTAGATTTTTCATAAATGTGAATTTTATTTCATCTACTCTGTTAAAGGTTCAGTAAATATGTAATGACTAATTTAACTGTCTCTGTGTATTCTTTTCACTTAATGTGATTTCATATGACAATCAACTGAAAAGATAATTGTGAATGGCTGATTTCTCAGGCCTTGGAAACATAGGTAGTTACTGTACCATTTAAATAAGTGGGTGGGGTGTGGGGTAAAGGATACCACCCCCTGACTGACTGGCAGAAGTCGTTTTATTCAGCCAGAGTTTGGTTCACACCTTATTTTTTTCTTTAAAGTAGGTGTTCTAGAAGACCGCTGTAGTGTAACTTCTGCCAAGGCTTTAAAAACTATGAATTTCTTTAGTCTTAGATGACCTTAGTAAGGGATATCTGTATATGGAGTTTCAGTGTCTTTTATTCAATTATTTTTTGATAACCAAAAATTGTGTTTAACTAAGTCTACATAAGCAAAGCAGCAAGTTTTTATTTTTTGGTTGAACAACCTAGAAGAAAACTAGTATTTGTCTTGAGTGTCCAGATACATCACTAAACAATAGAGGTCAAGAGAAATATTGTGAACAATGGTTGGAAAATGCCGAGAGTCAGCCCCTCTATTGGAACAACTAAATTTACAAAAGTTTACATCAAAGAACATTTTCTAGAAAATGAAAAGCTAATTATAAAATGAGAGAAAATGTTTCTTAATCATATGTTGCATAAGGTTATACTAACCAGAATATACAAAACTCTTACAACTCAACAACAAAAAGACAACAGTGAAGATTTTGGGAAAGTGAATAGACAATTCTCCAAAGAAGGTATGTAATAAGGTAGCAAATGAAACTTTAGTAATCTCTAGGGAAATGCAAATCAGAATCATGAGGTACCTTTTCATACCAGCTAGGCCAAAAATGAAACAGGCAAAATAACAAGTTTTGGAGAGATTAGAACTCTTGTAAATTGCTTAGGGAAATGTAAAATTGTGTAGCTGGTGTGGGAATGAGTAGAAATTCCTCAAAATTTAGTCAGGAGGTTAGATGATGTCACCAAGATTGGGACATGGGTCTTTCCTGAGTTTGCTCCCCCACACTGGGAAAATGAACAACCATTCTGAACAAGACAACACGGAGAGAATCCTAAAATGTGGGGGGGTGGGAGGTGAGCCTAAAGCACACTCCTGCATCTGAGACCAAGACAGAGCACATTAAGAGGATAAGAGGAAACTTCCCCCAGTCAAACACAGCACCATGTGAAGAGGTTCCTCTGACCCTCTGGTTTGTTACCCCATTGGGAAGAAAGAGCCCAGGAGGGACAATTAGCACTATCCTCAGCATTGTGGGTTGCTTTGTGGGAACCTGTAATCTGAGCTCAGACTGTGGGCAATGTAGAGTTTTGGGGGGCACAACCATTGGGTATCTGACTGTGATGGAGCAGGGACTTGCAAAAACCAGCATGTGAGTTTTGGCAGGCTGAGTTTACGCCTGCAGCATCCAGTCATAATCTCAACCACTGATTTTCTCATCCTCAGAACTAAGTTGGGGGCATGTTCTTGGCAGGTAACTTGGTGGGCTGCATATCTGCCTGATTAGGATCCACAAACTAGATTTGCCTGCCCTAGATATCAGTTTGTCCTTGCCCAGTCAAGGTGCTGAGTCGAAGTACCACCCACCGTGGAAAGTGCTTTCAAGTCCCATGACCAGAAGGGTCAGTGTTAACTGGAAGCTGTGCAGTCCAGGGATGTTCAAGCTAAGAGGCAGGAGGGCAGAGCTGATTACTCCCAGATCAAAGTCAGTATCAGCCATGGAGGTGTCCCCTGCTACAGACAGGTAGGGGGTTAATTCATAGCTAGGGCTGAGTGTAACCCCCAGCCCCTGCCAACCAGTGAGGCCGTTTTGTAAATTGAGATATGCCTGAAGCAGCACCTCCTCTTCCTACCCAGGCAAGGGGGCTGGAACATAGCCACAACCCCTATGGAGAATGCCTTTCAGTTCCATCTCACCAGAAGTTCTGACAAAAAGACCTGAAAGTTAGGGGCCTCAGCAGCACTGTAGTGAGAGTATTGCAGACAAAAACATGGTTTAGAGAACAAAGCCAGTGGCCCAGTTTGGCCAGGGAACTAGGATGTGGGTTGGCATGGGATAAGAAAACAAGAGCTGCTGGTTTTAGAGTGGCTTCTCCCACTGCAGGGAATCTAACCTGTAACCCCATTTTTTGTAGAACACAGCCGTCAGCCTGTCCAGACTGGAGACCAAACCAGATCACATGGGAAGCTGCAAAGCCCATGCAACAGCCTATGTTTAGTGACAGCTGAATAGAGAGTATGGCCTGACCAGGGAATTTAGTGCACGCTAATGGCTGACTTGGATCCCCAGACAATGAGCTGTACAGGCCCTGGGATACACCTTGCTGCCTATCATGGCAAAGAAGCTAATTCATAGCCTCATCAACTACTGAAAAGAGTACCCAATCCTGACCATGTAGTAAGCCTGACCAGAGACCCTAGGCAAATGTGTAGTGTACTCTATAGCTTAACCTGCATAGAGAACCAGGAAGCCTCACTGTTCTAAGCCAGGGTCGCATCCCTCCACCCCATTCTCAGAGCTTGAAGAATTGTTCATCTCCCAAATCATAATACAGGACCCACCTGCCCAAGGACTTTCCCAGAAATGGTTTTCAGGAAACCAAACCCAGAAAACCAAACTGAGCTGACTGGTGAAAAACTCTCTGCTAGAGTAAACCTGTAAAGTCTGGAAGAGGAGTTGCATTACTCAAATGTACAGGTAACAACATAAGAAATAAAGGTCCACAGAAATCAGGTAAATGTGACATCAAATAAAACACCAATAACTGACCCAAAAGCAAAGGAAATCTGTGAACTGTCAGACAAATTCAGGGTAACTCACTTAAGGAAGTTTAGTGAACTACAAGAAAACACATACTGACTGTGGAACAAAATTAGGAAAACGATGACTGAAGAAAAAAAGTTCAGTGAGGAAATAGCAAACATCAAAGAAGGCAAACAGAAAGCTCTGAGTTGAAAAATAAAATAACTGAAGAATTCAATAGAGATTTACAGAAAAATCAATGACATGGAAGATAAGAGCTCACAGGAGTAAAAAGGAAAAAAAAATTGAAAAAGGACAAAGAGACTGCAGGAATTATGAACCACAATGAATATATACACTACCAAACATGAAATAGATAGCTAGTGGAAAGCAGCTGCATAGCACAGGGATATCAGCTCAGTGCTTTGTGGCCACCTAGAGAGGTGGGATAGGGAGGGTGGGAGGGAGGGAGACGCAAGAGGGAAGAGATATGGAAACATATGTATATGTATAACTGATTCACTTTGTTATCAAGCAGAAACTAACACACCATTGTAAAACAGTTATACTCCAATAAAAATGTTAAAAAAAGAAGTCCTTACTTATCAGTACCTAGACCTAGAATGGCTGAATGAATAAACCATAAGTTCCAAAAATACAATACCTAAAATAGACACAGGCCAATAGTGAAGAGATGGTAAAAGGCATTTCAAGCAAAGGGAACCTGAAACAAAGAGAACACAAATGAGAAGGAGGGATAGGAGGAGGAGGAAGAGGAAGAGGAAGAGGCAGAAGTGTTAGCCATATTTATATCAGATAAAATGGAGCTTAAACTAAAAATGACAGACAAGGAAGTTCATTATGATAATGAGCATTAATCCATTAAGAAGATAGAACAATTATAAATATGCAACCAACAGCTGAAAATGTGTGGGACACATAAATGTATGAAGCAAACACTAAGAGAGCTAAAGGAGAAATAAACAATAATACAATAATGTTTGGGGACATTAATATGGTACCCTCAATAATGGATTGAAGAGTGTGGCCAAGGTGACAGAGTAGAAAGACCCTGATCTCACCTCCTCTCACAAACACTGTAGAATCACAACTATCTGCATAATGACCATCAGAGAAAAAGTCTAGAATCTACCAGAAAAGATTTTCAACAACTAAAGATGTAAAGAAGAAACACAACAAGAGGGGTAGGAGGACCAGATTTTCAATATAATCAAGTCCCAAATCCCCCAGGGCAAACTCTATAATAATTATATTACAGAGGTTCTCCCATGTGAGAGTTCTGAGCCCCACATCAGGCTTCCCAGCCCAGACTGTGGAACATTTGCATTTGAAGCCTAGTGGGGCTTAACTGCAGGACCTCCAAAGACTAGAGACTTTACTATTAAAGGATGCACACAAAACCTCATGTGCACCATGACCAAGGGCAAACCCTGTAATTTTATAGGAGCTTAGGCCAGCCCTACCTGCTGATCTTGGAAAGTCTCCTGGAGAGACAGTGGGAAGCTAAAACTCACCCTGGGGACTTAGACACTGGTGGCAGCCATTTTGGGGAACATTCAGCCATGTGAACACTCCTGGTACCTCACATCTTGAATCATTAATGCAAGACCTGGCTCTACCCAAACAACCTGTTGGCTCCCTCAACAGACAGGCTGCCTAAAGACTGAAGAGCCCACATCCACCTCTAAACATGTCTCTAAAAAGAGTCCAGCCTACCAGCAGGCCAAGAGCCAGATTCATGAACAACTGGACAGGCACCAGCGCCTCCCACCTTGAAGCCTGGCAAAACCTCTAGATCAGCCTCACCCACGAGAGAGCAGTCATGAGAAGCAAAAAAACTATGATCTTGCAATGCATGCCAGACCCTACTCTGACGAGCTGGGCCCTGGCTCTGCCCACAAACAGGCCAAAAACAATTATTCTGATATCCTGGACCCCATACCCAACAGTAACAGAAATCTTCCCTCCCCACATCCCCCACCATGATCTGAAATGAGCTCTGGGATCCCTGGGCCATACAACCAGACTTCAGGAAACAGCTCTGCCTGTCAGTAGTCTGATACTAACCCCAGGGTCTGCATTCACCTGTCACTGGGTGGGCAAAAGCCCCAGGGTCCCAGTCAGGACCCTGCTCCATCAAACAATAGACCAGCACTAGCTCCAGGGGCTCCTAGGATTTGGCAACCAGACACCTCATGACAAGGCCCCAACAAACTGTAGGCAATAGCATCCACATAAGGCAGGGCCAGGGACCAAGCAAGCCTACAAGACCATCGACATGGTCAGCTGACCATGAAAGAAGGACCATGCAGCCCTTTGAGGGGGAACCCCTGGAGCACATACCTCAAGCAATGAGAGAAAAGTAAACTGCTGGCAGGAATAGGATGTCTCCTACAGATTGCCAACTTCTCCAAGAAACGTAAATACCCTACCACATACAGAAAAATGCCAATAGAACCTTAGACAAAATGAGGCAGCAAATGAATAATTTCCAGACTATTGATCAATATTAACACCCCAGAAAAAGAACTAAATGCAGTGGAGATACATAGTCTACCTGAGGAAGAGTTCAGAGTAATGATAGTAAAAATTATCAAAGAACTCGGTAGGAGAATGGATACACAGAATAAGCAGTTAGAAGGATTTAACAAAGAGGTAGAAAATATAAATAACAACCTGACAGAGATGAAGAATACAATAACTGAAATGAAAAATACACTAGAAGGAATCAATAGTTGATGAAATGACTCAGAGGGAGGGACCAGTGAGCTGGAAGACAGAATAGTGGAAATCGCTGCCACTGAACTGAAAAAAAAAAAAAGAAAAAATAATAAAAAGAAATGAGGACAGCTTAAGAGACATCTGAGACAACATCAAGGACACTAATATTTTCATTATAGGGGTCCCAGAAAGAGAATTGAATGAGAAAGTCCTTGAGAAAATATATGAAGAGCTAATAGCTGAAAATCTCCTTGACATAGGAAAGCAAACAGTCAACCAAGTCCAGAAAACACAGAGAGTCTCATACAGGATTAACCTAAAAAGGAACACACCAAGACACATAGCAATCAAAATGAAAAAAGTAAAGATAAAGAGGGAATATTACAAGCAGTATGGGAAAAGCAGCAAATAACATACCAGGCAACTCCTGTTAGGCTATCAGCTGATTCTTCAGCAGAAACTCTGCAGGCCAGAAGGAACTGTAATGATATATTCAAAGTAATGGAAGGGGATAAACTACAACCAAGAATACTCTAAACAGCATGGCTCTCATTCGGATTGGATGGAGAAATAAAAAAATTTTACAGACACTCAAACCTAAAAGAGTTCACCACCACCAAATGTAATTTACAACGAATTTGAAAATACTTCATCAAAAAAAAAAAAAAAGAAAGAAAGAAAAGGAAAAGGAAAAGGAAAAACCACAGCAGGAAACAAGAAAACTATGGAAAGATAAATTCCCAGTAATGGCAAGCATACAGTAAAGGTAGGAAATCATGCACACACAGAGCTAGTTAAAAGGTTAAAAAGTTAAAAGACAAAACTTTAAAAATAATCTGTATCTACAATAAGCAATTAAGGGATACAAAAACAATTAGATGTAAAATATGATATCAAAAACAGTAATCATGGAAGGAAGAGAATACGAATACAGGGTATTCAAAATGCGTTTGAAATTAAGAATCTAGCAGCTTTAAACAACCATATATGTATATAGTCTTCTATACAAATACCCATGATAACCACAAACCAGAAAAACCTATAATAGATATCACACAAAAGAGAAAAAGATATCCAAACATATCACTAAAGTTAATCATCAAATCTCAAGCTAAAAGAACAAAAGAAAAAGGGTGGGGGGAAGACCTCCAAAACAACCCCAAAACAATGAACAATATGGCTATAAGAACATATTGATAATTACCTTAAATATAAATGGAATAAATGCTCCAACCAAAAGACATAGAGTGGGTGACATATAAAAATACAGGACCCATATAGACTGCCTACAAGAGACTCACTTCAGATCTAAAGACACACACAGATTGACAGTGAAGGGATGGAAAAAATTATTCCATGCAAATGGAAATAAAGAGAAAGCTGGAGTAGCAATACTTATATCAGACAAAACAGACTCTAAAATAAAGACTGTAATAAGAGAGAAAGAAGACCACTACACAATGATCAAGGGACCAATCCAAGAATAAAATGTAGCAATTTTAAATATAAATGCACCCAACATAAGAACACTTCAGTATATAAAGAAAATATTAACAAACATAAAAGGGGAAATTGACAGTAACACAATAATAGTAGGGGACTTCAACACCCCACTTACATCAAAGGACAGATCATCCAGACAGAAAATCAATAAGGAAACACAGGACTTAAATAACACACTAGACCGAATGGACTTAATATTTATAGAACATTCAATCTGAAAGCAGCAGAATATTCATTCTTTTCAAGTGCACATGGAATATTCACCAGGATGGATCACAGTCTAGGCCACAAAACAAGCCTCGGTAAATTTACAAAAATTAAAATAATCTCAAGTACCTTTGAAGATCACAACACTGTAAAATTAGAAATCAACAACAAGAAAAAAACCACCAACCCTTCAAAATACTATGAAGTTGTGGAGGCTAAATGATATACCACTAAAGAAGTCATAAAAATCAGAGGAGAAATAAATAAAATAGAAATTAAAAAACAATAGAAAAGATTTATGAAACTAAAAGCTTGTTCTATGAAAAGATAAACAAAATTGATAAATTCTAGGCAGACTCAACAAGAGAAAAAGGGAGAGTGCCCAAATCAATAAAATTGGAAATTAAAAGAAGTTACAACTGACACCACAGAAATACTAAGGATCGTAAGAGACTACTACAGGCAGCTATACATCAATAAAATGGAAAACCTAGAAAAAAATGGAGAAATTCTTTGAAAGGTACAATCTCCCAAGACTGAACAAGGAAGAAATAGAAAATATGCCCAATTACTTGTACTGAAATTGAGTCAGTAATTAAAAAACCCCCAAGAAACAAATGTCCAGGGCTGGTTGGTTTAACAGGTCAATTCTACCAAAGATTTAAAGAAGAGTTAACACGTATCCTTTTGAAAGTAGTCCAAAAAACTGCAGAGGTGGAGACACTTCCAAACTGATGATGATGAGGCCTTCATCACCCTGATACCAAACCAGATACGGATATCTCGCACACACACACACACACACACACACACACACACACACACACCCCTTACAGGCCAATTTATTGATGAACACAAATGCAAATATCCTCAACAAAATACTAGCAAACAGAATCCAACAGCAAATTAAAAGGCTCATATACCATGATCAAGTGGGTTTTATCCCAGGAATGCAAGAATTCTTCAATATATGCAAATCAATCAGTGTGATATACCATATTAACAAAATAAAGGATAAAAACTATATGATAATCTCAATATATGCAGAAAAAGCTTTAGATAAAATTCAACACCCATTTATGATAAAAACCTTCCAGAAAGTAGGCATAGAGGGAACTTATCTCAACATAATTAAGTTCATCTATGAAAAACCCACAGCCAACATCATTCTCAAAGGTGAAAAATTGAAACCATTTCCTCTAAGATCAGGAACAATACAAGGTTGCCCACTCTCATCACTATTATTTAACATAGTTTGGAAGTTTTAGCCACAGCAATCAGAGAAGAAGAAAAAGACATTAAAGGAATACAAATTGGAAAAGAAGTAAAACTCTCACTGTTGGCAGATGACAAGATAGTATACACAGAGAATCCTGAAGATGCTACCAGAAAACTACCAGACCTAATGAAGGGATTTGGTAAAGTAGCAGGATTCAAAATTAATGCACAGAAATCTCTTGCATTCCTATAAACGAATGATGAAATATCTGAAAGAGAAATTAAGGAAACTCTCTTATTTACCATTGAAACACAAAGAATAAACTACCTAGGAATAAACCTACATAAGGAGACAAAAGACCTGTACACAGAAAACTAAAAGATACTGCTGAAGAAATTAAAGATGATGCAAATAGTTGCAGAGATATACCATGTTCCTGGATTGGAAGAATCAACATTGTGAAAATGATTGTACTGCCCAAAGCAGTCTACAGGTTCAATCCATTCCCTTCAAACTACCAATGGCATTTTTCACAGAAGAAGAAAAATTTTCACAATTTATATGGAAACACAAAAGATCCTGAAGAGCTGAAACAATATTGAGAAAGAAAAATGGAGCTGGAGGAATCAGCGTTCCCAACTTCAGACTATACTACAAAACTACATTAATCAAGACAGTGTGGTATTGACACAAAAATAGAAATACAAATCAATGGAACAGGATAGAAAACCCAGAGATAAACCCACACACATATGGTCACCTTAACTTGATAAACAAGTCAAGAATATACAATGGAGAAAAGATAGCCTTGTCAATAAACAATGCTAGGAAAACAGGACAGCTACATGTAAAAGAATTAAATTAGAACACTCCCTAATACCATACACAAAAACCAACTGAAAATGGATTGACCTGAAGAAGACCTAAATGTAAGGTCAGACACTATAAAACTCTAAGAGGAAAACATAGACAGAGCACTCTATAACATAAATCAGAGCAAGATCCTTTTTGACCCACCTCCTAGAGCAAAGGGAAGTAAAACCAAAAATAAACAAATGGGACCTAATGTAACTTCAAAAGCTTTGCACAGCAAAGGAAACCATAAACAAGATGAGAAGACAACCCTAAGAATGGGAGAAAATATTTGCAAATGAAGCAACTGACAAAGGATTAATCTCCAAAATATACAAGCAGCTGATGAAGCTCAATATTAAAAAAACAATCAACCCAATCCAAAAATGAGCAGAAGACCTAAATAGACATTTCTCCAAAGAAGATATACAGATCGCCAACAAACACATGAAAGGATGCTCAACATCACTAATCATTAGGGAAATGCAACTCAAAACCGCAATCAGGCATCACCTCACACCAGTCAGAATAGCCAACACCAAAAAATCTACAAACAATAAATGCTGGAGAGGGTGTGGAGAAAAGGGAACCCTCTTGCACTGTTGGTTGGAATGTAAGTTGATACAGCCACTATGGAGAACAGTATGGAGGTTCCTTAAAACAGTAAAAATAGAACTATACAACCCAGCAATCCCACTACTGGGCATATATCCTGAGAAAACGATAGTTCAAAAAGCCATGTACCACAATGCTCATTGAAGCACTCTTTATAATACTACATGGAAGCAACCTCAGTGTCTATTGACAGGTGAATGGATAAAGCAGATGTGGCACATATATGCAATGGAATATTAGCCATAAAAACAAACGAAATTGAGTTAATTGTAGTGAGGTGGATGGACCTAGAGTCTGTCATACAGAGTGAAGTAAGTCAGAAAGAGGAAAACAAATACTGTATGCTAACACTTATATATGGAATCTAAAAAATATATATATTGTTCTGAAGAACATAGGGGAATGACAGGAATAAAGATGTAGACATAGAGAATAGACTTGAAGACATGGGGAGGGGGAAGGGTAAGTTGGGATGAAGGGAGAGAGTGGCATGGACATATATACACTACCGAATGTAAAACAGATAGCTAGTGGGAAGAAGCCACATAGCACAGGGAGATAAGCTCCGTGCTTTTTGACCACTTAGAGGGATGGGATAGTGAGGGTGGGAGGGCAATGCAAGAGGGAGGGAATATTGGGTTATATGTATACGTGTAGCTGATTCACTTTGTGTTACAGCAGAGACTAACACATCATTGAAAGCAATTATACTCCAATTAAGATGTTAAAAAAATCATATAACTTTCAGCTTACAGCATGATTTAATATTTGTATATATATTCCAAAATGATCACCATGATCAATCTTAACGTTCATAACCATACATGGTTATTTAAAATTTTTTTGTGTTGGGTTGTTGTGTTGCATGCAGGCTTTCTCTAGTTGCTTTGAGTAATGGATACTCTTCATTGGGTGTGCAGGTTTCTCATTGCAGTGACTTCCCTTGTTGCAGAACATGGGCTCTGGGCACGTGGGAGGCTCCAGCCCATGGCTCAATAGTTGTGGCATGAGGCCCTAGAGCACATGGGCTTCAGTACTTGCAGCACAAGGCCTCAGTCGTTGTACCTTGTGGGCTCTAGAGGGCAGGCTCAGTAGTTGTGGTGCATGGGTTTTGCTGCTCTGTGGCATTTGGGATCTTCCTGAACCAGGGATCAAACCCATGTCCCCTGCTTTGGCATGAGGATAATTTTATTTTAAACATCTTTATTGGAGTATAATTGCTTTAAAATATTGTGTTAGTTTCTGCGTATAACAAAGAAAATCAGCTATATGTACACATATATACCCATTTCCCCTCCCCCTTGAGCCTCTCTCCCACTCTTGCTATCCCACAACTCTAGGTGGTCACAAGACACTGAGCTGATCTCCCTGTGCTATGCGGCTGCTTCCCACTAGCTATCTATTTTACGTTCGGTAGGGTATATATGTCCATGCCACTCTCTCACTTTGTCCCAGCTTACCCTTCCCCCTCCCCATGTCCTCAAGTCCATTTTCTACATCTGTGTCTTTATTCCTGTCCTTCCCCTAGGTTCTTCAGAACCATTTTTGGGGGAGTTATGGGTTAGAATATGGCATATGTTTTTCTTTTTCTTACTTACTTCACTCTTTTGTAAGTTGTGCTGCAATGAACATTGTAGTACATGTCTATTTTTGAATTATGATTTACTCAGGGTATATGCCCAGTAGTGGGATTCCTGGGTCATTGTAGCTCTATTTTTAGTTTTTAAGGAACCTCCATACTGGTCTCCATAGTAGCTGTAACAATTTATATTCCCACCAACAATGCAAGAGGGTCCCCTTTTCTACACACACTCTCCAGCATTTATTTTCGGTAGAATTTTTGATGATGGCTGTTCTGAAGGTTGTGAGGTGATACCTCATTGTAGTTTTGATTTGCATTTCTCTAATGATTAGTAATGTTGAGCATCCTGTCATGTGTTTGTTGGCAATCTGTATACCTTCTGTGGAAAATGTCTATTTAGATTTTCTGCCCATTATTGGATTGGGATTTTTTTTTAATTTTGTTTTTGATATTGAGCTGCATGAGCTGCTTATATATTTTGGATATTAATCATTTGTCAGTTGCTTTTTGCAAATATTTTCTCCCATTCTGAGGGTTTTCTTTTCATCTTGCTTATCTTCCCTTTTGGTGGAAAAGCTTTTAAATTTCATTAGGTCCCATTTGTTTATTTGTTTTGTTTGTTTAATTTCCATTTCTCTAGAAGGTGGGTCAAAAAGGATCTTGCTGCGATTTATGTCATAGAGTGTTCTGTCTTTGTTTTCCTCTAAGAGTTTTATAGTGTCTGGCTTTCCATTTATGTCTTTAATCCATTTTGATTTTACTTTTGTATACAATGTTAGCAAGTGTTCTAATTTCATTTTTATACATGTAGATCTCCAGCTTTCCCAGCACCACTTATTGAACAGGCTGTCTTTTTCTCCATTGTATATTCTTACATCCTTTATCAAAGATATGGTGACCATATGTGTGTGGGTTTATCTCTGGGATTTCTATCCTGTACCATTGACCTATATCTGTTTTTGTGCCAGTATTATACTGTCTTCATTACTGTACCTTTGTGGTGTAGTCTGAAGTCAGGGAGACTGATTCCTCCAGATTCATTTTCCTGTTTCATGATTGTTTTGGCTCTTCGGGGTCTTTTGTGTTTCCATAAAAACTGAAATTTTTGTTCTATTTCTGTGAGAAATGCCACTGGTAGTTTGATAGAGATTGCATTGAATCTGTAGATTGCTTTGGGTAGTATAGTCATTTTCACAATGTTGATTCTTCCAATCCAAGCACATGGTATATCTCTCTGTCTTTTTCTATTGTCTTTAATTTATTTCATCAGTGTCTTATAGTTTTCTGCATACAGGTCTTATGTCTCCTTAGGTAGATTGATCCCTGGGTATTTTATCCTTTTTGTTGCAATGGTAAATGAGAGTGTTTCCTGAATTTCTCTTTCAGATTTCCAGCATTAATGTATAGGAACGCAAGAGATTTCTGTGCATTAAGTTTGTATCCTGCTACTTTACCAAATTCTTTGATTAGCTCTAGTAATTTTCTGGTAGCATATTTAGGATTCTCTATGCATAGTATCATATCATCTGCAAACAGTGACAGTTTTACTTCTTTTCTGATTTGGATTCCTTTTATATCTTTTTCTTCTCTGATTGCTGTGACTAAAACTTCTAAAACAATGTTGAATAAGAGTGGTGAGAGTGGGCAACCTTGTCTTCTTCCTTATCTAGTGGAAATTGTTTCAGTTTTACACCATTGAGGACGATGTTGGCTGTGGGTTTTTCATATATGGCCTTTCTTATGTTGAGGTAAGTTCCTCTATGACGACATTCTGAAGGGTTTTTATCATAAATGGGTGATGAATATTGTTGAAAGCTTTTTCTGCATCTACTGATATGATCATATGGTTTTTCTCCTTCAATTTGTTAATATCATGTGTCAGATTGATTGTTTGCATATATTGAAGAATCATTACATTCCTGGTATAAACCCTAGTTGAGCATGGTGTATGATCTTATTAATGTGTTGTTGGATTCTGTTTGCTAGTATTTTGTTGAGGATTTTTGCATGTCTGTTCATCAGTGATATTGGTCTGTAGTTTTCTTTTTTTATAACATCTTTGTCTGGTTTTGGTATTATCATGATGGTGGCCTCGTAGATTGAGTTTGGGAGTTTTCCTCCCTCTGCTATATTTTGGAAGAGTTTGAGAAGGATAGGTGTTAGCTCTACTCTAAATGTTTGATAGAATTCACCTCTGAAGCCATCTGGTATATGGCTCTTTTTTGTTGGAAGATTTTTAAGCACAGTTTCAATTTCAGTGCTTGGAATTAGTTCATATTTTCTATTTCTTCCTCGTTCAGTCTTGGAAGTTTGTACTTTTCTAAGAATTTGTCCACTTCTTCCAGGTCGTCCATTTTATTGGCATATAGTTGCTTGTAGTAATCTCTCATGATCTTTTTTAATTCTGTAGAGTCAGTTATTACTTCTCCATTTTCAATTCTGCTTCTGTTGAGTTGAGTCTTCTCCCTGTTTTTCTTGATGAGTTTGGCTAATGGTTACCAATATATCTTCTCCAAGAACAAGCTTTTAGTTTTTTTTATCCTTGTTATTGTTTACTTCGTTCCTTTCTTTCTTTTCTTAACATCTTTTTTGGAGTATAATTGCTTTACAAGGTATGTTAGTTTCTGTTTTATAATAAAGTGAATCAGCTATACATACACATGTATTCCCATATCTCCTCCCCCTTGCATCTCTCTTCCACCCTCCCTATCCCACCCCTCTAGGTGGTCACAAAGCACTGAGCTGATCTCCCTGTGCTCTCTGGCTGCTTCCCACTAGCTATCTATTTTACATTTTGTAGTGTATAATTGTCCAGGACACTCTCTCACTTTGTTCTAGCTAACCCTTACCCCTCCCCATGTCCTCAACTCCATCCTCTATGTCTGACTCTTTATTCCTGTCCTGCCCATAGGTTCTTTAGAAAGTTTGTTTTTGTTTTTTTTTTACATTCCATATATATATATATATATATATATATATATATATGTTAGCATATGGTATTTGTTTTTCTCTTTCTGACTTACTTCACTCTGTATTACAGACTCAGTCCATCCACCACAATACAAATAACTCACTTTCATTTATTTTATGGCTGAGTAATATTCCATGGTATATATGTGCCACGTCGTATTCATCTATTCATATGTTGATGTACACTTAGGATCCTTCTATGTCCTAGCTATTGTAAATATAGCTGCAATGAACATTGTGGTACATGATTTTCAGAATTATGGTTTCCTTGAGATACATGCCCAGTAGTGGGATTCCTGTTTCGTATGGTAGTTCTATTTTTAGTTCTTTAAGGAACCTCCATACTGTTCCCCATAGTGGCTGTATCAATTTACATTCCCACCAACAGTGCAAGAGAGTTCCTTATTTTCCACATCCTGTCCAGCATTTATTGTTTCTAGATTTTTTGATAATGGTCATTCAGGCTGGTGTGAGGTGATACCTCATTGTAGTTTTGATTTGTATTTCTCTAATGATTAGTGATGTTGAACATCCTTTCATGTATTTGTTGGAAATCTGTATATCTTCTTTGAGACATGTCTATTTAGATCTTCTGTCCATTTTTGGATTGAGTTATTTATTTTTGTCATATTGAGCTGCATGAGCCGCTTGTAAATTTTGGAGATTAATCCTTTGTCAGTTGCTTCATTTGCAAATATTTTCTCCCATTATGAGGGTTGTCTTTGTGTCTTGTTTGTGGTTTCCTTTGCTGTGCAGATGCTTTTAAATCTCATTAGGTTCCAATTGTTTATTTTTTTAAATTTCCATTTCTTTCGGAGCTGTGTGAAAAAGGATCTTGCTGTGATTTATTTCACAGGGTGTTCTGCCTATGTTTTCCTCTAAGAGTTTGATAATTTCTGGCCTTACATTTGGTCTTTAATCCATTTTGAGCTTATTTTTGTGTATGGTGTTAGGGAGTCATCTAATCTCATACATTTACATGTACCTGCCCAGTTCTCCCAGCACCACTTATTGAAGAGGCTGTCCTTTCTCCACTGTACATTCCTGATTCCTTTATCAAAGATAAGGTGACCATATATGTGTGGGTTTATCTCTGGACTTTCTATCCTGTTCCATTGATCTATCATTCGGTTATTGTGCCAATACCATACTGTCTTGATTACTGTAGCTTTGTAGTACAGTCTGAAGTCAGGGAGCCTGATTCCTCCAGCTCTGTTTTTCGTTCTCAAGATTGCTTTGACTATTCGGGGTCTTTTGTGTTTCCATACAAATTGTGAAATTTTTTGTTCTAGTTCTGTGAAAAATGCCAGTGGTAGTTTGATAGGGATTGCATTCAATCTGTAGATTGCTTTGGGTAGTGGAGTAATTTTCACAATGTTGATTCTTCCAATCCAAGAACATGGTATATCTCTCCATCTATTTGTATCATCTTTAATTTCTTTCATCAGTGGCTTATAATTTTCTGCATAGAGGTCTTCTGTCTCCTTAGGTAGGTTTATTCCGAGATATTTTTTTCTTTTTGTTGCAATGGTAAATGGAAGTGTTTTCTTAATTTCACTTTCAGATTTTTCATCATTAGTGTATAGGAATGTCAGAGATTTCTGTGCATTAATTTTGTATCTTGCTACTTTACCAAATTCCTTCATTAGGTCTGGTAGTTTTCTGGTAACATCTTTAGGATTCTTTATGTATAGTATCATGTCATCTGCAAACAGTGACAGGTTTACTTCTTTTCCTATTTGGATTACTTTTATTTCCTTTCCTTCTCTGCTTGCTGTGGCTAAAACTTCCAAAACTATGTTGAATAAGAGTGGCGAGAGTGGGAAAACTTGTGTTGCTCCTGTCTTGTTCTTAGTGAAAATGCATTCAGTTTTTCACGATTGAGGATGATGTTGGCTGTGGGTTTGTCATATATGGCCTTTATTATGCTGAGGAAAGTTCCCTCTATGCCTACTTTCTGCAGGTTTTTTATTATAAGTGGATGTTGAATTTTGTCAAAAGCTTTCTTCTGCGTCTATTGAGATGATCATATGGTTTTTCTCCTTTAATTTGTTAAGATGGTTTATCTCTTTGATTGATTTGCTTATATTGAAGAACCCTTGCATTACTGGAATAAACCCCACTTGATCATGGTGTATGATCCTTTTAGGCCTGTAGTTTTCTTTCTTTGTGACATCCTTGTCTGGTTTTGGTATCAAGGTGATGGTGGCTTTGTAGAATGAATTTGGGAGTGTTCCTCCCTCTGCTATGCTTTGGAAGAGTTTGAGAAGGATAGGTTTTGGCTCTTCTCTAAATGTTTGATAGAATTCACCTGTGAAGTCATCTGGTCCTGGGCTTTGGTTTGTTGGAAGATTTTTAATCACAGTGTCAATTTCAGTGCTTGTGATTGGTCTGTTCATATTTTCTATTTCTTCCTGATTCAGTCTTGGCAGGTTGTGCATTTCTAACAATTTGTCCATTTCTACCAGGTTGTCCATTTTATTGGCATAGAGTTGCCTGTAGTAATCTCTCATGATCTTTTCTATTCCTGCAATGTCAGTTGTGACCTCTCCTTTTTCATTTCTAAATCTATTGATTTGAGTCTTTCCCTTTTTTTCTTGATGAGTCTGGCTAATGGTTTATCTATTTTGTTTATCTTCAAAAAGAACCAGCTTTTAGTTTTATTGATCTTTGCTATTGTTTCCTTCATTTCTTTTTCATTTATTTCTGATTTGATTTTTATGATTTCTTTCCTTCTGCTAACTTTTGGGTTCTTTTTGTTCTTCTTTCTCTAATTGTTCTAGGTGAAAAGTTAGGTTGCTTGTTCGAGATGTTTCATGTTTCTTAAGGTGGGCTTGTTTTGCTATAAACTTCCCTCTTAGAGCTGCCTTTGCTGCATCCCATAGGTTTTGGGTCATCATGTCTGCACTGTCATTTGTTTCTAAGTATTTTTTTAATTTGCTCTTTGATTTCTTCAGTGATCACTTCGTTATTAAATAGTGTATTGTTTAGCCTCCATGTGTTTGTATTTTTTAGATATTTTCCTGTAATTGATATCTAGTCTCATGGCATTGTGGTCAGAAAAGATACTTGACACAATTTCAATTTTCTTAAATTTACCAAGGCTTGATTTGTGACCCAATATATGATCTATCCTGGAGAATGTTCCATGAGCACTTGAGAAAAATGTGTATTCTGTTGTTTTTGGATGGAGTTTCCTACAAATATCAATTAAGTCCATCTTGTTTAATGTGTCATTTAAAGCTTGTGTTTCCTTATTTATTTTCATTTTGGATGATCTGTCCATTGGTGAAAGTGGGGTGTTGAAGTCCCCTACTATGAATGTGTTATTGTCAATTTCCCCTTTTATGGCTATTAGTATTTGCCTTATGTATTGATGTGCTCCTATGTTGGGTGCATAAATATTTACATTTGTTATATCTTCTTCTTGGATTGATCCCTTGATCATTATGTAGTGTCCTTCTTTGTCTCTTCTAATAGTCTTTATTTTAAAGTCCATTTTGTCTGATATGAGAATTGCTACTCCAGCTTTCTTTTGGTTTCCATTTGTATGGAACATCTTTTTCCATCCCCTTACTTTCAATATGTATGTGTCTCTAAGTCTGAAGTGGGGCTCTTGTAGACAGCATATATATGGGTCTTGTTTTTGTATCCATTTAGCCAATCTGTGTCTTTTGGTGGGAGCATTTATTCCATTTACTTTTAAGGTAATTATCGATATGTATGTTCCTATTCCCATTTTCTTAATTGTTTTGGCTTTGTTATTGTAGGTTTTTTCCTTCTCTTGTATTTCTTGCCTAGAGAAGTTTCTTTAGCATTTGTTGTAAAGCTGGTTTGGTAGTGCTGAACTCTCTCAGCTTTTGCTTGTCTGTAAAAGTTTTAATTTCTCCATCAAACCTGAATGAGATCCTTGCTGGGTAGAGTAATATTGGTTGCAGGTTTTTCTCCATCCCTTTCAGTATGTCCTGCTAGTCCCTTCTGGCTTGCAGAGTTTCTGCTGAAAGATCAGCTGTCAACCTGATGGGATTCTCTTGTGTGTAATTTGTTGTTTTTCCCTCGCTTCTTCTAATATGCTTTCTTTGTATTTAATCTTTGACAGCTTGATTAATATGTGTTTTGGCGTATTTCTCCTTGGATTTATCCTGTATGGGACTCTCTGTGCTTCCTGGACTTGATTAACTATTTCCTTTCCCATATTAGGGAAGTTTTCAACTATAATCTCTTCAAATATTTTCTCAGTCCCTTTCTTTTTCTCTTCTTCTTCTGGAACCCCTATAATTCGAATGTTGATGCATTTAATGTTGTCCCAGAAGTCTCTGAGACTGTCCTCTGTTCTTTTCATTCTTTTTTCTTTATTCTGCTCTGCAGCAGTTATTTCCACTATTTTATCTTCCAGGTCACTTATCCGTTCTTCTGCCTCAGTTATTCTGCAATTGATCCCATCTAGAGTATTTTTCATTTCATTTATTGTGTTGTTCATCATTGTTTGTTTCATCTTTAGTTCTTCTAGGTCCTTGTTAAATGTGTCTTGCATTTTGTCTATTCTATTTCCAAGATTTTGGATCATCTTTACTATCATTATTCTGAATTCTTTTTCTGTTACACTGCTTATTTCCTCTTCATTTGTTAGGTGTGGTGGGTTTTTATCTTGCTCCTTCATCTGCTGTGTGTTTTCCTGTCTTCTCATTTTGCTTATCTTACTGTGTTTGGGGCCTCCTTTTTGCCAGCTGCAGGTTTGGAGTTCCCATTGTATAGGTTTCCTGGTGGAGGGGACTAGTGCCTATATTCTGGTGGTTGAGGCTGGATCTTGTCTCTCTAGTGGACAGGTCCACATCTGGTGGTGTGTTTGGGGTGTCTGTGGACTTATTATGATTTTACGTAGCCTCTCAGCTAATTGGTGGGGTTTTGTTCCTGTCTTCCTAGTTGTTTGGTGTAGAGTGTTCAGCACTGTAGCTTGCTGGTCGTTGAGTGAAGCTGGGTGCTGGTGTTGAGATGCAGATCTCTGGAAGATTTTCGCTGTTTGATATTAGGTGGAGCTAGGAGGTCTCTTGTGGACCAGTGTGCTGAAATTGGCTCTCCCATCTCAGAGGCACAGCACTGACTTGGGGCTGCAGCACCCCATGGCTCAGAATAAAAGGGTGAAAAAGTAGAAAGAAAGAAAGAAAGACGGAAAGAAAAAAGAAAGAAAGAAGAAAGAAAGAAAAAAGAAAGGAGGGAGGGAGGGAGGAAGGGATGGAGGGAGGGTGGAAGGAAGTAAAGAAAGACAGAAAGAAGATTTAATAAAATAAAAGATAAAATAAAGTTAGTAAATAAAAAATAATTATTAACAAAACAGTTTCTTTTTAAAAGACAAAAACAAAGAAACAAATAAAAAAACTGATGGATAGAAACCAGGACAAATGATGGAAGCAAAGCTATATAGACAAAATCTCATGCAGAAGCATTCACACTCACAAAAAGAGAAAAAGGAGAAAAAACAAAAATTTTGCTCTCAAAGTCCACCACCTCAATTTGGGATGATTTGTTGTCTATTCATGTATTCCACAGATGCAGGGTACATTAAGTTTTTTGTGGAACTTTAATCCACTGCTTCTGAGGCTGCTGGGAGAGATTTCCCTTTCTCTTCTTTGTTCTCACAGCTCCCAGGGCCTCAGCTTTGGATTTGGCCCCGCCTGCGCGTGTAGGTCGCCGGAGGGTGTCTGTTCTTCACTCAGAAAGGACGGGGTTACAGGAGCCACTAATTCGGGGGCTCTGGCTCACTCAGGCTGGGGGGAGGGAAGGGTAGTAGTGAGGGGTGAGCCTGCAGCGGCAGCGGCTGGCGTGTCGTTGCACCAGCTTGAGGCGTGCCATGCGCTCTCCCGGGGAAGTTGTCCCTGGATCCCAGGACCCTGGCAGTGGCGGGCTGCACAGGCTGCTCAGAAGTGGGGTGTGGATAGTGACCTGTGCTCGTACACAGGCTTTTTGGTGGTGGCGGCAGCAGTCTTAGCGTCTTATGCCCGTCTCTGTGGTCCGCGATGTTAGCCGTGGCTCGCGGCCGTCTCTGGAGCTCCTTTAAGCAGTATTCTTAATCCCCTCTCCTCGTGCACCAGGAAACAAAAGGGAAGAAAATGTCTCTTGCCTCTTTGGCAGGTCCAGACTTTTCCCCCGACTCCCTCCCAGCTAGCCATGGTGCACTAACCCCCTGCAGGCTGTGTTCACGCCGCCAACCCCAGTGCACACCCTGCGCTCAGACCAAAGCCCTGAGCCTCAGCTCCCAGCTCCGCACCCCCTGGCGAGTGAGCAGACAAGCATCTCGGGCTGGTGAGTGCCAGTCATACTGATCCTCCATGTGGAAATCTCTCAGCTTTGCCCTCCGCACCCCTGTGGCTGGGCTCTCCTCCGCCGCTCCGAAGCTTCCCCCCTCCACCACCCACTGTCTCTGCCTATGAAGGGGCTTCCTAGTGTGTGGAAACCTTTCCTCCTTCACAGCTCCCTCTCACTGGTGCAGGTCTGGTCCCTATCCTTTTGTCTCTGTTTTTTCTTTTGCCCTACCCAGTTACGTGGGGAGTTTCTTGCCTTTTGGGAGGCCTTAGTCTTCTGCCAGCATTCAGTAGGTTTTTCTGTAGGAGTTGTTCCACATGTAGATGTATTTCTGTTGTATCTGTGGTGAGGAAGGTGATTTCCGCATCTTACTCTTCCACCATCTTCCCCTCGTCACCCAGTTTTTTTCTTTGTCACGTTTCATCTTATCAGATTCTTTTTTTATTCCATACACATTTTAATATTGTTTGTTCTATTTCTTTGAAAAATGCCATTGGAAGTTTGACAAGAATTGCATTAAATCTGTAATTGTTTGTGGTAGTATAGACAACATTAATTTTTTCATTCATGAGCATGGAATATCTTTCAATTTTGTTGTCTCTTCTTCAGTTCTTTTTACCAAATTATAGTTTTTATTTTACCAACTTTTACTTTCTTGGTTAAACTTATTCCTAGGTAATTCCCTCCTTTTGATGCAATTGTGAATAGAATTGATTTATTAACTTCTTTAATAGTTTGGTATTACTTGTACAAATGTAACAAATTTTTGTATATCAATTGTGTATATTGAAACGTTAATTTATTCATTATTTCTAAAGTTTTTTGGGTCCAAATTTTGAACTTTAGGCTTCTCTACTTAATATCATATCTTCTGCAAATACTTGTAGCCTTACTCCTTTCTTTCCAATATAAACACTTTTATTTCTTTTTCACCTGAATGCTCAGTCTAGAACTTCTAATGCTATGTTGAATAAATGAGTTAAAATTTGGCATTTTTGTCTTTTTCCAGAACTTACAGAGAAACCTTTTAGATCTTCACCATTGTGTATGGTAGCTGTGGGCTTTTCATATGTGACTTTTAATATAATGAGCTATGTTCCAGCCATACTCATTTTTGAAGTGTTTTTCATTATAAGTGGATGTTCTATTTTGTTATATAACTTCTCTGTGTCTCTTGAGATGAGCATATGATTTTTATATTACATTATATTAATTTCTGTATCACACTAATTGATTTCTTATGTTAAACCATTATTGCACACCTGGAATTAATTTTACTTTATCATGTTGTATGATTCTTTTTTTTATTTCCCTCCATTCACCTAGTAATGCTATAAAAAATTTAATATTCTAATGATAAAACCTTGCTTTATTGAGATAAACTCAATTTTGTCGTTATATATTATCATTTTTATACACTGCTAAATTTGATTAGCCTTTCTTTTTGCTTATGTTGGCATTTGAAGTATAAAAGCTCCAAGTTCTGCTTTAGCTTCATCTCACACATTTTGATTGGCACTACTTTTTATTATCATTCAGTTTAAAATATTCTCTAATTTCTATAAATATTTCTTCTTTGAACCAATTATTTAGCAGTTTTCCAATTCTAAAAATTCTTTTAAAATTACCGTTTAATCATTGATTCTGTCTTTTTAAAATTATTTTTAGTTTTTTGAATTTTATTTTATTTATTTTTTTATACAGCAGGTGCTTATTAGTTATCCATATTATACATATTAGTATATATATATGTCAATCCCAATCTCCCAATTCATCATACCACCACGACCCCCACTGCTTACCCCCTTTGGTGTCCATATGATTCTTCTCTACATCTGTGTCTCAGTTTCTGTCCGCAAACCGGTTCACCTGTATCATTTTTCTAAGTTCCACATATATGGGTTAATATACGATATTTGTTTTTCTCTTTCTAACTCACTTCACTCTGTATGACAGTCTCTAGATCCATCCACGTCTGTACAAATCACCCAATTTCGTTCCTTTTTATGGCTGTGTAATATTCCATTGTATATATGTACCACATCTTCTTTATCCATTCATCTGTCTTTGGGCACTTAGGTTGCTTCCACATCCTGGCTATTGTAAATAGTGCTGCAATGAACATTGGAATGTGTGTGTCTTTTTGAATTATGGTTTTCTCTGGGTATATGTCCAGCAGTGGGATTGCTGGGTCATATGGTAATTCCATGTTTAGTTGTTTAAGCAACCTCCATACTGTTCTCCATAGTGGCTGTATCAGTTTACATTCCCACCAACAGAGCGAGACGGTTCCCTTTTCTACACACCCTCTCCAGCATTTGTTGTTTGTAGATTTTCTGATAATGCCCATTCTAAATGGTGTGGGTAATACCTCATTGTAGTTTTGATTTCCATTTTTCTAATAATTGGTGATGTTGAGCAGCTTTTCATGTGCTTCTTGGCCATCTGTATGTCTCCTTTGGAGAAATGTCTATTTAGGTGTTCTGCCGACTTTTAGATTGGGTTGTTTGTTTTTTTAATATTGAGCTGCATGAGCTGTTTATATATTTTGGAGATTAATCCTTTGTGTGTTGATTCATTTCAAATTATTTTCTTCCATTTTGAGGGTTGTGACCCAAGTTATGCTCTATTCTGGACAATGCTCCATGAGAACTTTAGAACAATGTGTACTCTGTTGTTTTGGGATGGAATGTCCTATAAATATCAATTAAGTTCATCTAGTTTAATGTATCATTTAAAGCTTGTGTTTCCTTATTTATTTTCATTTTGGATGATCTGTCCATTGATGAAAGTGGGGTGTTAAAGTACCCCTACTATGATTGTGTTAGTATTTGCCTTATGCATTGAGGTGCTCCTTATGTATTGAAGTGCATAAATATTTACAATCGTTACATCTTCTTCTTGGATCAATCCCTTGATCATTATGTAGTGTCCTTCATTGTCTCTTGTAATAGTTTTTATTTTAAAGTCTATTTTTTCTGATATAAGAATTGCTGCTCCAGCTTTCTTTTGATTTCCATTTGCATGGAAAATCTTTTTCCATCTCCTCACTTTCAGTCTGTATGTGTCTCTAGGTCTGAAGCAGGTCTCTTTTAGACAACATATATACGGGTCTTGTTTTTGTATACATTCAGCCAGCCTATGTCTTTTGGTTGGAGCATTTAATCCATCTTCATTTAAGGTAATTATCTATATGTATGTTCCTATTCCCATTTTCTAATTGTTTTGGGTTCGCTATTGTAGGTCTTTTCCTTCTCTTGTGTTTCTTGCCTAGAGAAGTTCCTTTAGCATTTGTTGTGAAGCTGGTTTTGTGGTGTTGATTTCTCTTAGCTTTTGCTTGCCTGTAAAGGTTTTAATTTCTTCATCGACTCTGAGTGAGATCCTTGCTGGGTAGAGTAATCTTTGTTGTAGGTTTTTCACTTTCATCACTTTAAATATGTCCTACCACTACCTTCTGGCTTGCTGAGTTTCTGCTGAAAGATCAGCTGTTAACCTTTTGGGTTTCCCTTGTATGTTGCTCGTTGTTTTTCCCTTGCTGCTTTTAATATTTTTTCTTTGTATTTAATTTTTGATAGTTTGATTAATACATGTCTTGGCATGTTTCCTCTTGGATTTATCCTGTATGGGACTCTGTACTTCCTCTACTTAACTATTTCCTTTCCCATATTAGGGAAGTTTTCAACTATAATCCCTTCAAATGTTTTCTCAGTCCCTTTCTTTTTCTTGTCTTCTTCTGGAACCCCTATAATTCGAATGTTGGTGTATTTAATGTTGTCCCAGAGGTCTCTGAGACTATCCTCCACTCTTTCCATTCTTTTTCTTTATTCTGTTCTGCAGTAGTTATTTCCACTATTTTATCTTCCAGGTCATTTATCTGTTCCTCTGCTTCAGTTATTCTGCTATTGATCCCTTCTAGAGAATTTTTAATGTCATTTATTGTGTTGTTCATCACTGTTTGTTTGCTCTTTAGCTCTTCTAGTTCCTTGTTAAATGTTTCTTGTATTTTCTCTATTCTATTTCCAAGATTTTAGATCATCTTTACTCTCATTATTCTGAATTCTTTTTCAGGTAGACTGCCTATTTCCTTTTCATTTGTTAGTTCTGCTGGGTTTTGCTTGTTCCTTCATCTGCTGTGTGTTTTTCCATCATCTCATTTTGCTTTAGTTACTGTGTTTGGGGTCTCCTTTTTGCAATCTGCAGGTTTGTAGTTCCTGTTGTTTTTTATGTCTGTCCCCAGTGGGTAAGGTTTGTTCAGTGGGTTGTGTAGGCTTCCTGGTGGAGGGGACTAGTGCCTGTGTTCTGGTGGATGAGGCTGAAACTTGTCTTTCTGGTGGGGAGGTCCACGTGTGGTGGTGTGATTTGGGATGGCCACAGCCTTATTATGATTTTAGGCAGCCTCTCTGCTAATGGATCGGGTTGTGTTCCTGTCTTGCTAGTTGTTTGGCATAGGGTTTCCAGCATTGTAGCTTGCTGGTCATTGAGTGCAGCTGGGTCTTGGTGTTGAGATGGAGGTCTCTGGGAGATTTTTGCTGTTTGATATTACATGGAGCTGGGAGGTCTCTTGTTGACGAGTGTCCTGAATTTGGCTCTCCCACCTCAGAGGCACAGCTCTGATGCCTGACTGGAGCGCCAAGAGCCTTTTGTCCACCTGGCTCAGAATAAAAGGGAGAAAAAGAAAGAAAGAAAGAAAGAAAGAAAGAAAGAAAGAAAGAAAGAAAGAAAGAAAGAAAGAAAGAAAGAAAGAAAGAAAGAAAGAAAGAGAAAGAAAGAAAAATAAAATAAAATAAAGTTATTAAAGAAAAAAACAATTACTAAGAAAAAATTTTTTAAGTAATAAAGACAAAAAGGACAGACAGAACCCTAGGACAATTGGTAAAAGCAAAGCTATACAGACAAAATCACACACAGAAGCATACACATACGCACTCACAAAAAGAGAAAAAGGGGAAAAAAATATATATCTTTGCTACCAAATTCCACCTCCTCTATTTGGGATGATTCATTGTCTATTCAGGTATTCCACAGATGCAGGTTACATCAAGTTGATTGAGGAGATTTAATCCACTGCTCCTGAGGCTTCTGGAAGAGATTTCCCTTTCTCTTCTTTGTTCGCACAGCTCCTGGGGTTCAGCTTTGGATGTGGCCCCGCCTCTGCATGTAAGTCTCATGAGGGCATCTGTTCTTCTCTCAGACAGGATGGGGTTAAAGGTACAGCTGATTCGAGGGCTCTGGCTCACTCAGGTCTGGGGGGGAGGGAAGGGTACAGATGCGGGGTGATCCTGCGGTGGCAGAGTCCAGCGTGTCATTGCACCAGCTTGAGGCGTGCCGTGCGTTCTCCCGGGGAAGTTGTCCCTGGATCCTGGGAAACTGGCAGTGGCTGGCTGCACAGGATCCTGGGAGGGGTGGTGTGAAGGGTGACCTATGCTCGCACACAGACTTCTGGGTGGCGGCAGCAGCAGCTTTAATGTCTTATACCCATCTCTGGGGTCTGCGCTTTTAGCCACGGCTTGCGCCCATCTCTGGAGTTCCTTTAAGCAGCGCTCTTAATCTCCTCTCCTCATGCACCAGGAAACAAAGAGGGAAGAAAAAGTCTCTTGCCTCTTCAGCAGGTCCAGACATTTCCCTGGACTCCCTCCCGGCTAGCAGTGGTGCACTAACCCCTTCAGGCTGTGTTCACGCTGCCAGTCCTCTCCCTGTGCTGTGACTGAAATGCGAGTCTCAGCTCCCAACCTTGTCCACCCCAGCGGGTGAGCAGACAAGCCTCTTGGGCTGTTGAGTGCTGGTCAGCACCCATACTCTGTGTGGAAATCTCTGCTCTTGCCCTCTGCACCCCTGTTGCTGCACTCTCCTCTGCAGCTCTGAAGCTTTACCCCTCAGCCACCTGCAGTCTCCACCCATGAAGGGGCTCCTAGTGTGTGGAAGCCTTTCCTGCTTCACAGCTCCCTCCCACTGGTGCAGGTCCCATCCCTACTCTTTTGTCTCCATTTTTTATTTTTTCTTTTGCCCTACCCAGGTATGTGGGGAGTTTCTTTCCTTTTGGGAGGTCTGAGGTCTTCTGCCAGCGTTCGGTAGGTGTTCTGTAGGAGTTGTTCCACGTGTAGATGTATTTCTGGTGTATCTGTGGGGAGGAAGGTGATCTCCACGTCTTATTCTTCTGCCACCTTCGATTGTCCACAAACTTGTTTTTAAGTATTTATTTCTTCTAGGTGGTATTTTCAAGTGGAATTTTCTTCTTCTTCTTTTTTTTTTTTTGCTGTAGAAGTATTTTAGGTTTTTCTTTTCAAAATGTAAATACTTTTTTTCCCCTTTCTATAGGAATGTAAATTCATTTTAACACTGCAGGAATCACCCATGAGTGAGTCTTCATTACTGTTTCAATATCTGTTTCCTGTTAAGGGAAAGGGATGTCTATGGAGAAATAAAGTTGTCCCAGAGGTGACCTAGCTGGGATTGGGACTAATTTCTTTCCTTCTCTGATCCTGGCAGGGGAACTCTGCAACTCCCTCTGGTTCACTCATGGTCACCTGACCAGGACTGAGGCAAAACTCCCAATTACAGAGATATTGGGTAGGCTTGTTTTTCTGCAAAAAACTTTTTGCAGAAATTATATTTCACTGTAGGTTATTACAAAGTAATGGGTATAATTCCCTGTGCTGTACATTATATTCTTGTTTCTTATCTATTTTAATAGTAGTTTAATAGCAGCTTGTATCCATTAATCCCATACCCCTAATTTGTCCCTATCCCCTACTCTGTCACCTTTGGTAATCACCAATTTCTTTTCTATATCTGAGTCTGTTTCTGTTTTGCAGATACAGCCATTGTATTATTATTACTATTATTATTATTATTTTTTGAATTACACATGTAAGTGATATCAGATAGTATTTGTCTTTTTCTGTCTGACTTATTTCACTAAGGATGTTATTCTCTAGGTCCATCCATATTGTTGCAAATCACAGGGTTTCATTCTGTTTCTATAACTGACTGATATCCCACTGTGTGTGTGTGTATATATATATATATATATACAAATTCACATTTCTTAATCCAGTTGTCTGTTGATGGACATGTAGGTTGCTTCCACATCTTGGCTATTGTAAATAATGTGGCTGTGAACATTGGGGTACATGCATCTTTTCAAATTAGTGTTTTCATTCTTGTTCTGGTTATATACAGGAGTGGGATTGTTGAGTCATATATGGTAGCTCTATTTTTAGTTTATATAAGAAACCTCCATACTTGTCTCCACAGTGATGCACTGTTTCCATTCCCACCAACAACATATGAGAGTTCCATTTCTCCACATTCTCACCAACATTTTGTTGTTTCTAGACTTTCTGATCACGGCCGTTCTGACAGGTGTGAGGGGATACCTCACTGTAGTTTTAATTTGTAATCTCTTCATAATTAGTGATGTTGGACATCTTTTCAAGTGCCTGTTAGCCATCTTTCTGTCTTCTTTGGAAAGATGTCTATTCAAGTCTTCTGCCCATGTTTCATTTGGGTTGTGTGTTTGGTTTTTGATATTGAGTTGTATGAGCAGTTTTTATATTTTGGACATTAACCCCTTGTTGGTCACATAATTTGTAAATATCTTCTCCCATTCCATGGGTTGTCTTTTTGTTTTGTGGATGATTTCCTTTGATGTACAAAAGATTTTAGGCTTAATTGGGTCTCATTTGTTTATTTTTGCTTTTATTTCTTTTGCCTTAGGAGAGTGATCCAAAGAAATATTGCTACAATTCATGTCAAAGAGTGTTTCACCTCTATTCTCTTCCAGGAGTTTTATGATTTCTGGGCTTTCATGTAGGTCTTTAAATTATTTTGGTTTGTTTTTGTGTACAGTGGGAGGAAATGTTCTAATCTCATTGGTTTACATGCAGCTGTCCAGATTTCCCAGCACCACTTGCTGAAGAGACTGTCTTTTCTCCATTGTTATTCTTGCTTCCTTTTTCATAGGTTAATTGAGCATAGGTGTGTGGGTTTATTTCTGGTCTCTCTATTCTCTTTCATTGATCTATGTGAGTGTTTTTGTGCTAATTTAGTGTCATTTTGATTATTGTAACTTTGTAACATAGTCTGAAATCAGGGAGTGTGATACTTCCAGCTTTGTTATTTTCTCTCAAGATTGTTTTGGCAACTTGGGGTCTTTTGTGGTTCCATATAAATTTTGTGATTATTTGTTTTAGTTCTGTGACAAATGTCCTGATATTTTGATAGCAATAGCTTTAAATTGTAGATTGTTTTGAGCAGTATAGCCCTTTTAATAATATTAATTCTTCCAAACAAAGAGCATAAGTTATCTTTCCACTTCTTTGCATAGTCTTTAATTGATCAGTATTTTATAGTTTTCAGAGTATAGGTCTTTCACCTCCTTGGTTAAGTTTATTCCTAGATATTTAATTTATTTTTTTGATCAAATTTTAAACAGGATTGTTTTCTTGCTTTCTTTTTCTGATATTTCATTGTTAATTTATAGAAAAGCAACAGTTCTGAGTATTAATCTTGTGCCTTGCAAGTTTACTGAATTCATTTATTAGTTTTAATAGTTTTTTGGTGAAGATGTTAGAGTTTTCCATATAGACTATTTTGTCGCCTGCAAATAATGAGAGTTTTATGTCTTCCCTTCCAGTTTGGATGATTTTAATTTCTCTTTCCTGTCTGATTGCTCTGGCCAGGTACTCAATACTAAGTTGAATAGAAGAGGAAAGAGTGGCCATCTTTGGTTTCTTTCTCATTCTAGTGGAAAGGCTTTCGGCTTTCCACTATTGAGTACTTATGTTGGCTGGCTTTGTCACTAATGGCCTTCATTATTTTGAGATAAGTTCCCTCTATACCAATTTTGATTAAAGTTTTTATCATGAATGAATATTCAAATTTGTCAAACGCTTTTCTTGCATGTGCCCAGTGGCTTTGTTGGGAGAGCTCGATCTGATGTGATCACTAGTCATGTCTTTCCTCAGGGTGTGCTGGCAGCTATCACCTTGGTAGGTGGTGCAGCTGGACATAGAGGGGCTAGAGCCAGAGCCAATTTGAGCCACGGCTTCTCCTCTGTTCAGTGACTATTACTGACCTATCAGAGGTGTGGTCAGGTCCCATGTTGCTGGAGTAGTGTAAGAGAAAGAGGAACTTTCTCCTGAAAGTAAGTGTCAGAAATGGCTGCCTCTGCCCCATTCATATACCTCTTTAAGGCCTGTGGTGCCTCTACCTCCCATGGCCAAATTCTGTCCTTGGCTTGGCAGCCTACTGTGGAGCTGTGACATGCAGCAAGCCTACTACAGTGTTTGCTTGGATCAGTCTGGGGAATCAATGCACCCAGGGGTTCATGAGAAATCAGCCAACTACCTGTGTCTTCTCAATCTATGCTGTCCATCCTGCTTGAGGGCAAGGCAGCACACAAACACTTCTCAGGTGTGGAGTGTCAGATTCTCCAGCTTTTCTGTTGGTCCCAGCAGTTCTCCTTGCAGCCAGGACTCACAGTGCTTGCCTCCTCCATGTGGGACTCAGTCTGTGGCTTGACCTGCTCATTCCCTAGGGTAGGTCTTTGCCTGTGTAGCCTCCCTTTTCTTCTTAGTCCCTTCCCAGGGTCACAGGTCCCAACTCAGTACTTTTTCCCCTTCCTCTCTGATTATGTGGGAGTCTTTCTGGTAGTCTTTGTTCTGTAGGGGGTTCTTTTTTTTTTTTATAACATGTTTATTGGCGTATAATAGCTTTACAATGGTGTGTTAGTTTCTGCTGCATAACAAAGTGAACCAGCCATACATATACATATACATGTATCCCCATGGCCCCTCCCTCTTGCATTTCCCTCCACCCTCCCTATCCCACCCCTCTAGGTGGTCGCAAAGCACCAAGCTGATGATCCTGTGCTATGTGGCTTCTTCCCATTAGTTATCTGTTTTACATTTGGTAGTGTATATATGTACATGTCACTCTCTCACTTTGTCCTAGCTTACCCTTCCCCCTCCCCATGTCTTCAAGTCCATTCTCTACATCTGTGTCTTTATTCCTGTCCTGCCTCTTGTCCTTCATAACCTTTCTTTTTTAGGTTCCATGTATATGTGTTAGCATATGGTATTTTTTTTTTTCTTTCTGACATACTTCACTCTGTATGACAGACTCTAGGTCCACCTCACTACAAATAACTCAATTTCATTTCTTTTTATGGCTGAATAATATTCCATTGTATATATGTGTCACATCTTCTTTAACCATTCATCTGTCAATGGACATGTAGGTTGCTTCCATGTCCTGGCTATTGTAAATAAAGCTGCAATGAACATGTGGTACATGACCATTTTGAATTATGGTGTTCTCAGGGTATATGACCAGTAATGTGATTGCTGGGTCGTATGGTAGCTCTACTTTTAGTTTTTTAAGGAACCTCCATACTATACTACACAGTGGCTATATCAATTTACATACCCACAAACAGTACAAGAGGGTTCCCTTCTCTCCATACCGTGTCCAGCATATACTGTTTGTAGATTTTTTTGTGTGTGTGTGGTATGCGGACCTCTCAGTGCTGTGGCCTCTCCCATTATGGAGCATAGGCTCTGGACACGCAGGCTCAGCGGCCATGGCTCACAGGCCCAGCCACTCCACGGCATGTGGGATTTTCCCAGACCAGGACACGAACCCGTGTCCACTGCATTGGCAGGCAGACACTCAACCACTGTGCCACCAGGGAAGCCCTGTAGATTTTTTGAGGATGGTCATTCTGACTGGTGTGAGGTGTTACCTCATTGTAGTTTTGATTTGTATTTCTCTAATGATAAGAGATATTGGCATTTCTTTCATGTGTTTGTTGGCAATCTGTATATCTTATTTGGAGAAATGTCTGTGTAGGTCTTCTGCCCATTTTTGCATTGGGTGGTTCGGTTTTTTGATATTTAGTTGTATGAGCTCCTTGTAAATTTTGGAAATTAATCCTTTGTCAGTTGCTTCATTTGCAAAAATTTTCTCCCATTCTGATTGTTGGCTTTTTGTCCTTTTTATGGTGTTCTTTGCTGTGCAAAAGCATTTAATTTTCATTAGTTCCCATTTGTTTATTTTTGTTTTTATTTCCATTTCTCTAGGAGGTGGGTCAAAAAGGGTCTTACTGTGATATATGTCATATAGTGTTCAGCCTATGTTTTCCTCTAAGAGTTTGATAGTGTCTGGCCTTACATTTAGGCCTTTAATCCATTTTGAGTTGATTTTTGCATATGGTGTTAGGGAGTGTTCTAATTTCATTCTTTTACATGTGGCTGTCCAGTTATGCTAGCACCACTTATTGAAGAGGCTGTCTTTTCTCCATTGTATATTTTTGCCTTCTTTATCAAAAATAAGGTGACCAGGGGCTTCCCTTGTGGCACAGAGGTTGAGAGTCCACCTGCCAATGCAGGGGACACAGGTTTTTGCCCTCGTCCGGGAAGATCCCACATGCTGTGGAGTAGCTGGACCTGTGAGCCATGGCCGCTAAACTTGTACGTCCAGAGGCTGTGCTCTGCAATGGGAGAGGCCACAACTGTGAGAGGCCCACGTACCACAAAAAATAAAAAAATAAAATAAATAAGGTGACCATATGTGCATGGGTTTATCTCTGGGCTTTCTGTCTTGTTCCATTGATCTTTATTTCTGTTTTTGTGCCAGTACCATACTGTCTTGATTACTGTAACTTTGTAGTATAGTCTGAAGTCAGGGAGCCTGATTCCTCCAGCTCCATTTTTCTGTCTCAAGATTGCTTTTGCTATTTGGGTCTTTTATGTTGCCATACAAATTGTGTGATTTTTTGTTCTATTTCTGTGAAAACTATCATTGTTGTTTTTCTAGGGATTTCATTGAATCTGTAAATTTCTTTGGATAGTATAGTCATTTTCACAGTGTTCATTCTTCCAATCCAAGAACATGGTATATCTCTCCATCTGTTTGTATCATGTTTAATTTCTTTCATCAATGTCTTACAGTTTTCTGCATACAGGTCTTTTGTCTCCCTAGGTAGGTTTATTCCTAGATATTTTATTGTTTTTGTTGCAGTGCTAAATGGGAGTGTTTCCTTAATTTCTGTTTCAGATTTTTCATCAGTTTATAGGACTGCAAGAGATTTCTGTGCATTCATTTTGTATCCTACTACTTTACCAAGTTCATTGTTTAGCTCTAGTAGTTTTCTGGTAGCATCTTTTTGATTATGTATAGTATCATGTCACCTGAAAAGAGTGACAGCTTTACTTCTTTTCTGATTTGGATTCTATTTATTTCCTTTTCTTCTTTAATGGATGTGGCGAAAAGTTCCAAAACTGTGTGAATAATAGTTGTGAGAGTGGACAACCTTGTCTTGTTCCTGATCTTAGAGCAAATGTTTTTAATTTTTCACTATTGAGAACAATGTTGGCTGTGGGTTTGTCATATATGGCCTTTATTTTGTTGACGTAAGTCTCTCTTTGACTTCTTTCTGGAGGGTATTTATCTTAAATGGGTTTTGAATTTTTTCAAAAGCTTTGCACCTATTGAGTTGATCATATGGTTTTTCTCCTTCAATTTGTTAATATGGTTTATCACATTGATAGACTTGCATATATTGAAGAATCCTTGGATTCCTGGAATAAACCCCTCTTGATCATGGTGTTTGATCCTTTTAATGTGCTGTTGGATTCTGTTTGCTAGTATTTTGTTGATGATTTTTGCATCTATGTTCATCAGTGAAATTGGCCTGTAGTTTTCTTTCTTTGTGACATCTTTCTCTGGTTTTGGTATCATGGTGATTTTTGCCTCATAGGCTGAATTTGGGGGTGTTCCTTACTCTGCTATATTTTGGAAGAGTTTGAGGAATAAACCTGTTAGCTCTTCTCTAAATGTTTGATAGAAGTCGCCTGTGAAGCCATCTGGTCCTGGGCTTTTGTTTGTTGGAAGATATTTAATCACAGTTTCAATTTCAGTGCTTGTGAGTGGTCTGCTTATATTTTCTATTTCTTTCTGGTTCAGTCTCAGAAGGTTGTGCTTTTCTAAGAATTTGTTCGTTTCTTCTAGGCTATCCATTTTATTGGCGCATAGTTTTTTCTGGTAGTTTCTCATGATCCTTTGTATTTCTTCAGTGTCAGTTGTTACTTCTTTTTCATTTCAAATTCTGTTGATTTGAGTCTTCTCTCTTTTTTTTCTTGATGAGTCTGGCTAATGTTTTATCAATTTTGTTTATGTTCTCAAAGAACCATCTTTTAATTTTATGTATGTTTTCTATAGTTTCCTTCATTTCCTTTTGATTTATTTCTGATCTGATCTGTATGATGTCTTTCCTTCTACTAACTTTGGGGATTTTTTTGTTGTTGTTCTTTCTCTAACTGCTTTAGATGTAAGTTTAGGTTGTTTAATTGAGATTTTTTTTGTTTTTTGAGGTAGTATTGTATTGCTATAAACTCTCTTAGATCTGCTTTTGCTGCATTGCATAGGTTTTGAGTCATCGTGTTTTCATTGCCATTTGTTTCTATGTATTTTTTGATTTCCTCTTTGATTTCTTCAGTGATCTCTTGTTTATTAAGTACTGTATTGTTTAACCTCCATATGTTTGTATTTTTTACAGTGTTTTTCCTGTAATTGATATCTAGTCTCATAGTGCTATGGTCAGAAATGATACTTGATACAATTTCTATTTGCTTAGCTTTACCAAATCTTCATTTGTGACCCAAGATACGATCTGTCCTGGAGAATGTTCCATGAGCACTTGAGAAGAAAGTTTATTTTGTTGTTTTTGTATGGAATGTGCTATAAATATAAATTAAGTCCATCTTGTTTGTTGGTGTTTTTTTGTGTATGTGTCGTATGCATGCCTCTCACTGTTGTGGCCTCTCCCGTTGCAGAGCACAGGCTCCGGACATGCAGGCTCAGCAGCCATGGCTCACAGGCTTAGCCACTCCGTGGCAGGTGGGATCTTCCCGGACTGTGGCATGAACCCATGTCCCCCAAATTGGCAGATGGACTCTCAACCACTGTGCCACCAGGGAAGCCCAGTCCATCTTGTTTAATGTATCATTTAAAGCTTTTATTTCCATATTTATTTTCATTTTGGTTGATCTGTCCATTGGTGAAAGTGGGGTGTTAAAGTCCCCTAATATGATTGTGTTACTGTCGATTTCCCCTTTTATGGCTGTTAAAATTTGCCTTATGTACTGGGGTTCTCCTATTTTGGGTGCATAAATATTTAAAATTTTTATATCCTCTGCTTGGATTGATTCCTTAATCATTATGTAGTGTCCTTCTTTGTCTCATATAATAGTCTTTATTTTAAAGTCTATTTTATCCAGTAGGAGTATTCTTACTCTAGCTTTCTTTTGATTTCCATTTGCATGGAATATATTTTTCCATCCCCTCAGTTTCAGTCTGTTTGTGTCTGTATTTCTGAAATGGGTCTCTTGTAGACAGCATATATATATGGGTCTTGTTTTTGTATCCATTCATTGAGCCTTTGTCTTTTCACTGGAGCATTTGACTTATTTACATTTAAGGTCATTGTCAGTGTGTATGCTCCTCTTACCATTTTCTTAATTGTTTTGTGTTTGTTATTGTAGGTCTTTTCCTTCTCTTGTGTTTCCTACTTAGAGAAGTTCCTTTAGCATTTGTTGTAAAGCTGGTTTGCTGGTGCTGAATTTTCTTAGCCTTTGCTTCTCTGTAAAAGTTTTAATTTCTCTGTCATATCTGAATGAGATCCTTACTAGGTAGAGTAATCTTGATTGTAGCTTTTTCCCTTTCATCACTTTAAATATGTCCTGCCACTCCCTTCTGGCTTGCAGAGTTTCTGCTGAAAGATCATCTGTTAACCTTATGAGATTTTGCTTGTTTATTATTTGTTGTTTTTCCCTTCTTGAGTTTACTATTTTTTCTTTGTATTTACCTTTTGATAGTTTGATTAACATTTGTCTTGGTGTGTTTCTCCTCTACTTGGATTTATCCTGTTTGGGACTCTCTGTGCTTCCTCGACTTGATTAATTATTTCCTTTCCCATATTAGGAATGTTTTCAACTATAATCTCTTCAAATATTTTCTCAGTCCCTTTTTTTTTCTCTTTTTCTTCTGGGATCCCTATAATTCGAATGTTGGCCCACCTAATGTTGTCTCAGCAGTCTCTGAGACTGCTCTCAATTCTTTTCATTTTTTTTTTTTATTCTGCTCTGCAGTAGTTATTTCCTCTACTTTATCTTCCAGGTCACTTATCCATTCTTCCATCTCAGTTATTGTGCTATTGATTCCTTCTAGAGAATTTTAAATTTCATTTATTGTGTTGTTCATCATTGTTTGTTTGTTTTTTAGTTCTTCTAGGTCCTTGTTAAACATTTCTTGTATTTTATACATTCTATTTCCAAGATTTTGCATCATGTTTACTGTCATTACTCTCAATTCTTTTTTAGGTAGAGCTGCCTATTTCCTATTCATTTGTTTGGTCTGGTGGGTTTTTAATTTGCCTCTTCATCTACTGTGTGTTTCCCTGTCTTCTTATTTTGCTTAACTTACTGTGTTTCAGTCCCAGGACTTTAACATACAGATTTTGTATCAATGATTTCTTTCAGTGACATTATTTGAGATATTCATTTTGTTTGTGATCTTAATAAATGGAAAGAAAGAGGTAAAAAAAAGGAATAGGGCTTGGCCTGAGGAAGATTTATATTCTTTAAATACTTAATCCATTGTGTTTGTGTAACTATGATTCTTAGTAAATGAAAATTTGAGGTAATTTTGGCAAGTATTTTAGCCGTAACAGAAATTTATTTCCAGTGAATTCAGTTGTTAGGAATTCTGACTGATAGTGAGTTAAATAAGTTTTACAGAGAAAAGATTTTTTGTTTTTGTTTGTTTTATAAATAGGAGTTTCTGACCTGTTCATATTATTTGGATTTGGTTGTATGTGGGGCTATTAAACAATCTTAGTGTTTAAGACATTTCATGGTTTGTAGCTGCTGTCTGAAGGATGCACAATCTAAAAGTTGGGAGTTGTTTTTTTCGGGGCTCTTACTGAAGACTCAAGCCCATGAGGCAGTGTCTCAGATAGCTCTGAGGGACTGATCCAAAGAGGTAAGGGAGGGGCCAGCATATAAATGAGTTTTGCAACAGAAAAACAGGTAAAAGTTTACTGTGTATACAAGAAAGCAGATATGTCACGTTAAGGAATTTAGTGCTTTCCCATGTATGGGAAGATGTAAGAGTCTGGCTCACTGAAATCATTGCTTTGATATGCACTTCAGCTATCTGGAGCCAGTACCCTGTGTTTCCTCAGGGTGTACCATTGGAGGTGCCTGCTTTGCTTACTGATATGGCAGATGACATTCTTCCTCTACAAGCCACACTCTCCAATATGAGGTCAGGAAATGATTTTGAACTAGTTTCTAGGTGTTGCCACCTAAGTTACCTGAATGATAACCTTCAGTACCCAGAGCAAAGGAATAAAAGAATGGATGCTGGCCCTGCAGATGGGTCTTATAAGCAGGAGAAACTAATGAAAATGACCTGGATGCAGAATACACCAGTGTGGGGTGACTCTCAGGTGAAGAAAGAGGAGTCTCCACACTCATAAAGGGACAGGAACCAAGTCACTGTAGCTTCAAGGCCTAAGAGAAAGAAGTCAGGAGCATCAAGAAAAATGGATGCAGAGAGGTAGACGGGGTGATAGAAATTAGAAACGGCCACTAAAGTGGTCTAGGTGTCGAGACACTGGAAAAGGCTTGCAGCACTCTGTGCTGCCAGAAAGTGGCTGACTGTGTAAAAGTTCTGTGTCTTATTCATCCCTAGATCTGGGTTATTCTTGGTAATGATGCCGTGCCTGTAAAAGGTCTTTAAATCATGTGCACTGCACTGTTTATGAAAGCAGTAAGCCATGTATTGTATTTTAGCTATTACATATCTGTGAAATCCAACTCAGGATAAAAGTGTGGGTTCATCAGTTTGTGTGGGTAAAAAACCTCGGAGGAATTGCATTTTCTCAGGCCTGCCATATACTGACAGATTACTATACAGCTACCTTTAAAAAACTTTACTTTTTACAGTTTTACATTTACAGCAAAATTCAGCATAAAGTACAGAAAGTTCCCATATCCTACTGCTCCTACACATACACAACCTCCTCTATCACTTACCAGAGGGCACATTGGTTACAACTGATGAACATATATTGACATATCATCATTACTCAATGTTCATCGTTTATATTAGGCTGCCTCTTGGTACTGTACATTCTGTGAGTTTGGACCTACATATACTGACATGTACGTATCATTATAGTATCTTTTCGAGTATTTTTACTTCTCTAAAAATATTCTGGTTTCTAGCTATTAATTCCCCCATACAACCTGTGGCAATGACTGATTCTTTTGCTGTAGAATACACAGTTTTTGCCTTTTCCAGATTGTCATATACTTGGAATTATATAGCATGCAGACTTTTCAGATGGGCTTTGTCACTTGTATATTTTTTCACATGTATATTTTAGGTTTCTTCATATCTTTTTATGGCTTTCTGACTTTTTATTTCTTTTTTTTAGTGCTGAATAATATTGTATGGTCTGGATGTAATAAAGTTTATTTACCATTCACCTGTTGAAGAGCATCTAGATTGCTTCCAGGTTTTGGCAGTTTTGAGTTATGAACCTTCTGCAGTGTGCAGATTTTTATGTAGATATAAAATTTCAGCTCTTTTGTGTAAACACCAAGGAGTGTGACTGCTGGATCACATGCTAAGAGTATGTTTAATTTTGTGAGAAACTGCCAAAGTGGCTGTAGCATTTTGCATTCCTTCCAGCAGTGAATGGGAGTTCCTGTTACTCCACATCCTCACCAGCATTTGACCTTGTCCGTGTCCTCATTTTGGCCATTCTAATAGGTGTGTAGTGGAATCTCACTGTTGTTTTAATTTTCATTTCCCTGGTGGCGTATGATTTAGAGCATCTTTTTTCATATGCTTTGCTGTCTGTTTATCTTCTTCAGTGAGGTGTCCATTAAGGTCTCTGGCCCATTTAATTGAGTTGTTTGTTCTCTCATTGTTGAGTTTTAAGTATTCTTTCTATATTTTGGATAACAGTTCTGATCAGATGTGTCTTTTGCAAATGTTTCCTCCTAGTCTGTGATTTGTTGTCTCACATGTGTTGACATTTTCTTTCACTGAGCAGAAGTTTTAATTTTAATGAAGTTGAGCTTACCCATTATTTCTTTCATGGATCATGCCTTTGGTATTGTATCTAAAATGACATTTCCAAACCAAGGCCCTCTTAGTCTTCTCCTATGTAATCTCCTAAGAGTTTTATAATTTTGTGTTTTATATTTAGGTCTTGAGTTAAATTTCGTGAAGGGTGTGGTCTGTCTAGATGATTTTTTTTTTTTTTTTTGCATTTGGATGTCCACTTTTTCCTGCACCATTTGTTGAAAGACTATCTTTGCTATCATATTATTTTGCCACTACCATACTTTCTTGATTACTGTAGCTTTTTATTGTCTTGAGGTCTGATAGTGTCAGTTCTCCAGCTTTATTCTTCTTCAGTATTGTGTTGGCTGTCCTGGGCCTATTGCCCCTTTAGAATCAATTTGTTGATGTCCACAAAATAAGTTGCTAGAATTTTGATTGGGATTGTTTTGAATCTATAAAGCATGCTGGAAAAAAGTAACATCTTGACAGTATTGAATCTTTCCCATCCATGAAGATGGAATGTCTCTTCCTTTATTTAGTTCTTCTTTGTTTCAATTCATCAGAGATTTGTAATTTTCTTAGTATAGCTCCTGTACAAGTTTTGTTAGACTTATAACTAAGTATTTCACTTTTGGGGGTGCCATGTGAATGGTATTGTGCTTTAAATTTCAGATCTACTTGTTTATTGATGGTATTTAGGAAAGCAGTTGACTTTTATATATTAACCTTATATCCTACAGTCTTGTTATAATCATTTATTAGTTACTGGAAGTTTTTTGGTCATTTTTTTCAGATTTTTCATATAAAGGGTCAAGTCATCCGCAAACAAATCCTTAAGTAAAAATCAACCATTAAAAATATTTGAGGCTGTGAAATGTTAGTTCTTTAGTTGTCAGTGCTAATGTTAATTTGTATGTGTGATGCTAAGAGGTAATTAATAAGGTGAATATGAAGTTCTTGTCTGTATGCATTTATGTATTTTAATGGATCTATTGTAAAATAAAATATTTTCTTTCTATTTAGCCTTTTCTGGATATTCAACAAATACTAAGTACAACCCACTCCAAATAAAAGTAGAAATAGCAAGTCATCAGGATGGGGTGAGTAAAAATGAGTGTTTTTACACTAGAAGCAGCATGTGTATTTTTTATATACTGATAACATCACTTACTATGATTTACTTAATTCCTTTGATAGGAAGAGAAAAGTTTCATTTTAAAGCCTCAGTCCATCGAACAAAAACTTGTTTGTATCCCTCTGTGTATTTCATAGGGCTAGATTCACCCAACATTTGGAAAGATTTGGTGATGTCAGGGCCCTAGCTCACAGGGCTGCTTCCCTGTATTAGTGGGATGCCAGCTCTTTCCCTTGGCAGACTTAGCATCTGCTGTTCTTCCCTGGTCTCTGTATTCCTAGAGAAATCTTGCCCACGATCGTGTTTGACCAGAAGGTGCCAGTGCTCCTTGCCAGTGGTGCCAGGTTCTTTGTGTGCCACTGTGTTCCATCCCTTCATCCTCTTGTCTTTGGTCTGGGAGGGAGGACAGGAGACATCTTAGAGACCAAGCCTCCCATCCTAGTGTCTCAGTGCCTAAACCAGAGTGTCTCATTTAGTGCTGTGGCTTTCACATTCTAGTGCACCAACAAAAAACACCTGGGACATCAGTTCAAAGTGTGAGCCCCATCTCCATTTCCATAGAAATTGTCTCATTAACATGCTGGCTGCCCCTGGAAGAGGCAGGGCCCCCTGCCAGTGAACGGCCCACAATTAAGTGTCCCCTGCTCGCGCAGCTGCCAGACATGGCTCCCAACCCCAGCCAGCATGGTTCAGAAGGGCTGTCAGTATGCCTGCTTTCTGGAGTGATCAGACATCTGCGTGGGGATTTTTCTCAGCGTCTTAGAAACATGAGCTTGCCCCAGCCTGTGACCAGATGCTGAGCCTGTTATGAGATCCCAGACGTGGGCCTTCCTGTGATTTCCACTGGATGCTGTGTGAGCAGGCCTGCCAGGTGCCCCGAAGATGCTGGACAAAAGACATGGGAACCATTAGGTTTAAAGTCACTTCCTGTGCATTGCCCTTTGTCTCCTTGCTCGGAAGGCATTTTGTCACCAGGCTCCAGGGCTGGCAGGCTTCTCCAGAAGTGGGCGGAGGGGTCTCTCTCCTCCATGAGGGGCTCTGAGGGGCTGTCCTGGGTCTGCAAGCCCTCCCTGTCCCGTGCAGTCACTATGTCCTCGATTCATCCCCATATGTGTGTCACTGGGTATGGAAGAGGGGGAGTGAGTGTGGGGTACCTTCTTAGGGGGACCTGGGGAAGACGCGGGATTTCTTCTGAAGGAGCTGGAGGTGGAGTTTTAACAAGGCCTGGAGTGGCCTTGTTATTTAAATCACCTGTTTAAATAAGCACTGCAGGTGACTGACTTTCAGGTAGTGGGAAGCTATGCTTTGAGCAACAGGGCTTCCTAGGTGAGATCTGTGGGTAGTAAGCAGAAGAGAGGATGAAAAAGTATGACAAAATTTGCTCATTGCAATGTGTAAATCAATACCTTGAAAAAGAAAATCGTTGCCAGTTGCAGGGCTCCACATGGGTAGAATGCTGTTGGTGACCTGAGCCTTTTGTGTCTAAGTGAGCCTGCCCCTCTGCCAGGGCTGTTTGATATGCCAGGGATTGGGAGGTCATGGAGAGACTGGGTGACCCCGTGAATTGCAAGCTTTTCAGAAACTTAGATGACAATGTTAACAACTGTAGAAATTATTTTTCACAGCTCCTTTTTGTGGAAGAATAAATGTAATTTGTCTTTAGCTTTCCTGATTAAAACGAGAGCTGACCCAGATGAAGCAAGAACTGTAGTACAAAGAAAAGGGGGCGGAGGCCCTGCAAGAGTGAGTGGTCTGCAGTGACAGAGGGAGAGTTTCCTTGTGATTTCCTGTTGCCCTGACCTGTTTGGTGCCAGAACATGTGTCCTAAAACTTCACGGGTGTTCACTTTTATGCTTTTATTTATGCTCATTATTTCCCTAAATTAAAAAAAAATTGTACTGAGTACAGTTGATTTACAGTGTTGTGCTAGTTTCAGGTATACAGCAAAGTGATTCTGTTATGTATATATATATACCTATATATTCTTTTCCATTATAGGTTATTACATAATATTGAGTATAGTCCCCTGTGCTATGCAGTAGGTCTTTGCTGGTTATCAATTTTATGTTTAGTAGTGTGTGTATGTTAATCACAGAATCTGTTCTTTGAAGATACTCAGTTTTTAAAATACTTGAGAAAGAAGATCCTTATTTTTATATTATGCTCATTATCTCTAGCTACATACTTTATATATGTAAACTGTATAATCATTATTAAATTAAACTTTCTTAATTAGAAGTACATTAATTTAAAAAGTAAGTTCTCCTTTCTCATTAGCCATACTCAAGTGCTTATTAGCCGTACGTGGTTAGTTCAGCTTTTCTCTACCTCAACACAACTGACATTTTCAGTTGTCCTGTGATATTTTATGGAGGATCTGCTGTACATTGTATGATATTTGGCAGGGTCCCTGGGTTCTCCCCACTGGATACCAGTGGCACCTCTTTTTTTTTTTTTTTTTTGTGGTATGCGGGCCTCTCACTGTTGTGGCCTCTCCCGCTGTGGAGCACAGGCTCCGGGCGTGCAGGCTCAGTGGCCATAGCTCACGGGCCCAGCTGCTCTGTGGCATGTGGGATCTTCTGAGACCGGGGCACAAACCCATGTCCCCTGCATCGGCAGGCAGACTCTCAACCACTGCACCACCAGGGAAGCCCTCAGTGGCACCTCTTGATTGTGACAACCAAAATGTTCTCCAGTACTGGTAGATATCTCCTAGGTGGACACATTACCCCTCAGTTGAGAACCACCAGGCTAATGATGACAGTGTTGGACAACTCAAATAATAGAACATTTCCATCATTACAGAATGTTCTATTTGACAATATAGTTTATAGGTCTTCCTCCTGTTGTCATCTTTACAATTAGAACTATATGCCTATTAAGAGTTTGGGGATGAATTTCTTATAATTTGTGAGCTATATTAAGTTAATGAACAAGTGTTATTTTACCAATGATAACATTACTGGTTTACTTTTTGGATGAAATTATTCTTGATTTGTATCATTTCCTGAACTTAGGCACAGGCTTCACATTTTCTGTGCCTACTTTTCTCATTGATTTGTGAATGGTAATCATTCTGATAACAGCAGCAGCATCTAATACATAGTCAGCTTTCAGTTTATGGTAGGAATCCATGTGGTTACTATTATTGGTAAATGTAGCAGCATTCCACTCTTTGCATCCAATATTCAGATTCAAAAATCCTGTGTCAGATGTGACTGCAGTATTGCTGTTAATAAGGTAAAAGATAAATGTCACTGTTCAACAAATATATTATTTCAGTGTCTTATAAAGGTAATTAACATAGGTCAAGTCCTCTTCTTTAATACTTAGTTGAAATTAATTTTCTTAATTATCTTGATTGGTTGAGTCTATGAGTCATTTGTCTTTTTTGGGGGGGAGAGGGGTTGTTGTTGTTGTTGTTTTATGGACATTACAACTCTGGAATTTATTCATGTTGTAACTGGAAGTCCATACCACTTGACAAGCATCTCCACATTTCCCTCACCCTTTAGTCCCTGGTAACCACTACTCTATTCTCTGTTTCTGTGAATTCAGTTTTTTTTTAGATTCCACATATAAGTGAAATAATACAATATTTGTCTTTTCTGTCTGACTTATTTCACTTAGCATAAAGCCTCCAGCTCTCTTTAGGTTATCACAGATGGTAAGGTACCATTCTTTTTAGTGGCTGAATAATATTGCACTGTGTGTATGTATATCTTTATCCAGTCATCTGTCAGTGGATCATTAGGCTCTTCCTGTGACTTGGTTATTGTGAATAATTCTGCGGTGAATATGGGAGTGCATATTATTTGATGGAGATTTCATTTCCTTGTAATATATACCAAGAAGTAGAAATGCTGGATCATATGTTAGTTCTATTTTTTTTTTTTTTGAAGAACCTCCATTATGTTTTCTGTAGTAATTGTGTTGCCACCAACAATGTACAAGAATTCCCTTTTCTCCACATCCTCACCAACAGGATTTCTCATCATTTTGTTGATAGCCATTCTGACAGGTGTCAGGTGGTATTTCATTGTGTTTTTGATTTGAATTTACCTGAGTCTTAGTGATATTGATCATATTTTCATGTGCCTATTGGCCATCTGTATGTCTTCTTAGGAAACTGTCTATTCAGGTCCTCCCCTTATTTATTTATTTATTTTTAGTAAATGAGTTTTTAATCAGTAATTTCCCTTTTTGGTTTTAGGCCAGTTGGAATTGAATTTCTTTTTTGTTTATTTATTTATTACATTTTTATTAGAGTATAATTGCTTCACAATGGTGTGTTAGTTTTTTCTGTATAACAAAGTGAATCAGCTATACATATACATACACATATATCCCCATATCCCCTCCCTGTTGTGTCTCCCTCCCACCTTCCCTATCCCACACCTCTAGGTGGTCACAAAGCACTGAGCTGATCTCCCTGTGCTATGTGGCTACTTCCCAATAGCTATCTCCCCTTATTTTTAAATTGGATTGTTTGTTATTTTGCTATTGAATTGTATGAGTTTTTAATATATTTTGGATATAACCTGTGTTAATTCCAATGGCAAGGAACTTTTTCCTTGTGTTTTCTTAGAGAAATTTTACATTTGCAGGCCTTACATTTAATTTAAATCTTTAATCTGTTTGAAGTTAATTTTTGTGAATGGTGTAAGATATGGGTCCAGTTTTGCTGTTCTGCATATGAATATCCAGTTTTCCCAATACCATCTATTGAAGAGATTTTCTTTCCCCTTGAATATTCTTGGCTGCCTTGTCAAATATTAGTTTAACCTATAGTGGGCTCTCAGTCTGGCTACATTGATCTATATGTCTCTTTATATCAGTAACATACTGTTTTGATAACTATAGTTTTGTCATATAGTTTAAAATCAGATAGTTTGATTCCTCCAGCTTTCTTCCGTCTCATTATTGCATTGGCTTTATGAAATCTTTTTTACACATTTAGAATTGTTCTTTACTAATTCTGTGAAAAATGTCTTTGGAGTTTTGATAGGGATTGCGTGGAGTCTATAGATGTCTTTGAATGGCATGGATATTTTAACAGTGTTATCTTTTCTGATCATTGACATGAGAAACATTTCATTCATGTTTTTTATTTCTTTCATTACTGTCTTGTAGGTTTCAGTGTATAGAACTTTCACTTCCTTGGTTAAACTTATTCCTACTATTTTGTTGGTATTGGTGCTATTGTGAATGCATTATTTTTCTTTATTTCTCTTTCTGATATTTCATTGTAGTGTGTAGAAACACAACTGATGTTTGTACCTTGATACTGAATGCTGCAACTTTGCTGAATTTATTTATTAGGACTGTTTTGATGGTGGTGTCTTTAGGATTTTCCATATACAGGAATATGTCACATGGAGACAGAGACTTCTTCCTTTCCAGTTTGAAATTTCTTTTCTTTCCTAATTGCCCTGGCTAGGAATTACAGTACTACGTTGATTAAAAGTGGCTAGAGCATGCCTCTTATCATCTTAGAGCAAAAGGTTTCTTTCAGCCTTTCACCTGAGTGTATTAGCTGCGGATTTGTCATGTTATGTCCTGTATTATGTTGAGGTGTGTTCTTTCTACAACTAATTTGTTGAGAATGTTTATCATGAAAACATGTTGAAAATTATCAAATACTTTATATGACTTTTATTTATTTATTTATTTTTTATTTTAACATCTTTATTGGGTATAATTGCTTTACAATGGTGTGTTAGTTTCTACTTTATAAAAAAGTGCATCAGTTATACATATTCATATCTTCCCATATCTCTTCCCTCTTACATCTCTCTCCCTCCCACCCTCCCAATCCCACACCTCGAGGTGGTCACAAAGCACCGAGCTGATCTCCCTGTGCTATGTGGCTGCTTCCCACTAGCTATCTACCTTATGATTGGTAGTGTATATATGTCCATGCCTCTCTCTCGTTTTGTCACAGCTCACCCTTCCCCTTCCCCATATCCTTAAGTCCGTTCTCTAGTAGGTCTGTGTCTTTATTCCTGTATTACCCCTAGGTTCTCCATGACATATATTTTTTCTTAAATTCCATATATATGTGTTAGCATACAGTATTTGTCTTTCTCTTTCTGACTTACTTCACTCTGTATAACAGAATCTAGGTCTATCCACCTAATTACATATAGATCAATTTTGTTTCTTTTTATGGCTGAGTAACATTCTATTGTATATATGTGCCACATCTTCTTTATCCATTCATCTGATGATGGGCATTTAGGTTGTTTCCATCTACGGGTTGTTCTAAATAGAGCTGCAATGAACATTTTGGTACATGACTGTTTTTGAATTATGGTTTTCTCAGGGTGTATGCCCAGTAGTGGGATTGCTGGGTCATATGGTAGTTCTATTTGTAGTTTTTAAAAGAGCCTCCATACTGCTCTCCATAGTGGCTGTATCAATTCACATTCCCACCAACAGTGCAAAATTCTTCCCTTTTCTCCACACTCTCTCCAGCATTTATAGTTTCTAGATTTTTTTATGATGGCCATTCTGACTGGTGTGAGATGATATCTCATTGTAGTTTTGATTTGCATTTCTCTAATGATTAATGATGTTGAGCATTCTTTCATGTGTTTGTTGGCAATCTGTATATCTTCTTTGGAGAAATGTCTATTTAGATCTTCTGCTCATTTTTGGATTAGGTTGTTTGCTATTGAGCTGCATGAGCTGCTTTTAAATTTAGGAAATTAATCCTTTGTCAGTTGCTTCATTTGCATATATTTTCTCCCATTCTGAGGGCTGTCTTTTGGCCTTGTTTATGGTTTCCTTTGCTGTGGAAAAGATTTGAGGTTTCATTTGTTTATTTTTGTTTTTATTTCCATTTCTCTAAGAAGTGGGTCAAAAAGGATCTTGCTGTGATTTATGTCATAGAATGTTCTGCCTATGTTTTCCTCTAAGAGTTTGATAGTTTCTGGCCTTACATTTAGGTCTTCAATACGTTTTGAGCTTAGTTTGGTGTATGGTGTTAGGCAGTGATCTAATCTCATACTTTTTCATGTACCTGTCTAGTTTTCCCAGCACCACTTGTTGAAGAGGCTGTCCTTTCTCCACTGTACACTCCTGCCTCCTTTATCAAAGATAAGGTGACCATATGTGTGTGGGTTTATCTCTGATCTTTCTATCCTTTTCCATTGATCTATATTTCTGTTTTTTTTGCCAGCACTATACTGTCTTGATTACTGTAGCTTTCTAGTATAGTCTAAAGTCAGGGAGCCTGATTGTTCCAGCTGTTTTTTGTTCTCCAGATTGCATTGTCTATTCGGGATCTTTTGTGTTTCCATACAAATTATGATTTTTTTTGTTCTAGTTCTGAGAAAAATGCCAGCGGTAGTTTGATGGGGATTTCATTGAATCTGTAGATTGCTTTGGGTAGTAGAGTCATTTTCACAATGTTGATTCTTCCAATCCAAGAAAATGGTCTATCTCTCCATCTAATTGTATCATCTTTAATTTCTTTTATCAGTGTCTTATAATTTTCTGCATACACGTCTTTTGTCTCCTTAGGTAGGTTTATTCCTAGATATTTTATTCTTTTTGTTGCAATGGTAAATGGCAGTTTTTCATTGATTTCAATTTCAGATTTTTCATCATTAGTGTATGGGAATGTCAGAGTTTTCTGTGCATTAATTTTGTATCCTGAAACTTTACCAAATTCATTGACTAGATCTAATAGTTTTCTGTTAGCATCTTTAGGATTCTTTATGTATAGTATCATGTCATCGACAAACAGTGAGTGATTTACTTCTTTTCTGATTTGGATTCATTTTATTTACTTTTATTCTCTGATTGCTATGGCTAAAATTTCAAAGCTATATTGAATAAGAGTGGTGAGAGTGGGCAACCTTGTCTTGTTCCTGATCTTAGTGGAAATGCTTTCAGTTTCCACCATTGAGGATGATGTTGGCTGTGGCTTTGTCATATATGGCCTTTATTATGTTGAGGAAAGTTCCCTCTGTACCTACTTTCTGCAGGGTTTTTATCATAAATCAGTGTTGAATTTTGGCGATAGTTTTCTCTGCATCTATTAAGAGGATCATATAGTTTTTCTCCTTCAATTTGTTAATATGGTGTATCACGTTGATTGATTTACATATATTGAAGAATCCTTGCATTCCTGGAATAAACTCCACTTGATCATGGTGTATGATCCTTTTAATGTGCTGTTGGATTCTGTTTGCTAGTATTTTGTTGAGGATTTTTGAATCTATGTTCATTAGTGATATTGGCCTGTAGTTTTCTTGCTTTGTGAAATCCTTGTCTTGTTTTAGTATCAAGGAGATGGTGGCCTCGTAGAATGAATTTGAGATTGTTCCTCCCTCTGCTGTATTTTGGAAGAGTTTGAGAAGGATAGTTGTTAGCTCTCCCTAAATGTTTGATAGAATTCACCTGTGAAGCCATCTGGTCCTGGGCTTTTATTTTTTGGAAGATTTTTAATCACAATTTCAATATCAGTGCTTGCGATTGGTCCGTTCATATTTTCTGTTTCTTCCTGATTCTGTCTTGGCAGTTTGTGCATTTCTAAGAATTTGTCCATTTCTACTAGGTTGTCCATTTTATTGGCATAGAGTTGCCTCTAGTAATCTCTCACAATCTTTTGTATTTCTGCAGTGTCAGTTGTTACTTCTCCTTTTTCAACTCTAATTCTATTGATTTGAGTCTTCTCCCTTTTTTTCATGATGAATCTGGCTAATGGTTTATCTATTTCTTTTGTCTTCTCAAAGAACCAGCTTTTTGTTTTATTGATCTTTGCTATCGTTTCCTTCATTTCTTTTTCATTTATTTCTGATCTGATTTTTATGATATCTTTCATTCTGATAACTTTGGGTTTTTTTTGTTTTTCTTTCTCTAATTGCTTTAGATGAACAGTTACGTTGTTTATATGAGATATTTCCTCTTTCTTAAGTTGTGCTTGTATTGCTATGAACTTCTCTCTTAGAACTGCTTTTGCTGCATCCCATAGGTTTTGGATTGTCGTGTCTCCATTGTCATTTGTTTCTAAGTATTTTTTGATTTCTTCATTTTATTTCTTCAGTGATCACTTCCTTATTAAGTAGTGTATTGTTTAGCCTCCATGTGTGTGTATTTTTCAGAGATATTTTCCTGTAATTTATATCTAGCCTAATAGTGTGCAGTAGGAAAAGATACTTGATACAACTTTCTTAAATTTACCAAGGCTTGATTTGGTACCCAAGATATGATCTATCCTGGAGAATATTCCATGAGCACTTTAGAAAAATGTGTATTGTTTTTTTTGGATGGAGTTTCCTACAAATATCAATTAAGTCCATCTTGTGTAATGTATCATTTAAAGGTTGTGTTTCCTTATTTATTTTCATTTTGGATGATCTGTCCATTGGTGAAAGTGAGGTGTTAAAGTCCCCTACTATGAATATGATACTATTGATTTCTGCTTTCATGGCTGTTAGTATTTGCCTTATGTATTGAGGTGCCCCAATGTTTGGTGCATAAATATTTACAATTGTTATAACTTCTTCTTGGATGGATCCCTTGATCATTATGTAGTGTCCTTCTTTGTCTCTTCTAATAGTCTTTATTTTAAAGTCTATTTTTTTCTGATATGAGAATTGCTACTCCAGCTTTCTTTTGATTTCTATTTGCATGGAATATCTTTTTCCATCCCCTTACTTTCAGTCTGTATGTTTCTCTCGGTCTGAAGCGGGTCTCTTGTAGACAGCATATATCTGGGTCTTGTTTTTGTATCCATTTAGCCAATATGTGTCTTATGGTGCGAGCATTTAGTCCATTTATATTTAAGATAATTATCAATAGGTATGTTCCTATTCCCATTTTCTAAATTGTTTTGGATTCGTTATTATAGGCCTTTTCCTTCCCTTGTTTTTCTTGCCTAGAGAATTTCCTTTAGCATTTGTTGTAAAGCTGGTTTGGTAGTGTTGAACTCTTTCAGCTTTTGCTTGTTTGTAAAGGTTTTAACTTCTCTAACAAATCTGAATGAGATCCTTTCTAGGTTGCAGGTTTTTCTCCTTCATCACTTTCAATATTTCCTGCCACTCTCTTCTTGCTTGCACAGTTTCTGCTGAAAGATCAGCTGTTAACGTGATGGGGATTCCCTTGTGTGTTATTTGTTGTTTTTCCTTTGCTACTTTTAATATGCTTTCTTTGTATTTAATTTATGACGTTTGATTAATATGTGTCTTGGTGTAGTTCTCCTTGGATTTATCCTGTATGGGACTCTCTGTGCTTCCTCGACCTGATTATATATTTCCTTTCCCATATTAGAGAAATTTTCAACTATAATCTCTTCAAATATTTTCTCAGTCCCTTTCTTTTTCTCTTCTTCACCTGGAAACACTGTAATTCGTATGTTGGTTCTTGAATGTTGCCCCAGAGGTCTCTGAGACTGCCCTCAGTTCTTTACATTGTTTTTCTTTATTCTGCTCTGAAGTAGTCATTTCCACTATTCTACCTTGAAGATCACTTATCAATTCTTCTGCCTCAGTTATTCTACTATTGATCCCATCTAGAGTATTTTTCTTTCATTTAATGTGTTGTTCATCATTGTTTGTTTTATCTTTAGTTCTTCTATATCATTTTAAATGTTTCTTTTCATTTTGTGTATTTTATTTCCAAGATATTGGATCATGTTTACTATCATTATTCTGAATTCTTTTTCAGGTAAACTGCCTATTTCCTCTTCATTTGTTAGGTCTTGTGGGTTTTTATCTTGCTCCTTCATCTGTGGTGTGTTTTTCTGTATTCTCATTTTGCTTATCTTTTTTTTTTTTTTATATGGCTGGCAAGATTCTATTTCTTGAACTTAGTGTAATAATGACACTTTATCTTACTTTTTGAAGGACTAGTCTTTTTTTTAACATCTTTATAGGGGTATAATTGCTTTATAGTGGTGTGTTAGTTTCTACATTATAACAAAGTGAATCAGTTATACATATACATATGTTCCCATATCTCTTCCATCTTGCATCTCCCTCCCTCACACACTCCCTATCCCACCCCTCCAGGCAGTCACAAAACACTGAGGCGATATCCTTGTGTCAAGGGGCTGCTTACCACTGGCTGTCTACCTTATGTTTGTTAGTATATATATGTCCATGTCTCTCTCTCGCCCTATCACAGCTTACCCTTCCCCCTCCCCATATCCTCAAGTCCTTTCTCCAGTAGGTCTGTGTCTTTATTTCTGTCTTACCCCTAGGTTCTTCATCACAGTTTTTCCTTTAAATTTCATATATATGTGTTAGCATACGGTACTTATCTTTCTCTTTCTGACTTACTTCACTCTGTATGACAGACTCAAGGTCTATTCACCTCATTACAAATAGCTCAATTTCGTTTCTTTTTATGGCTGAGTATTATTCCAATGTATATATGTGCCACATCTTCTTTATCCATTCCTCTGACGATGGGCACTCAGGTTGTTTCCATCTCTGAGCTATTGTAAATAGAGCTGTAATGAACATTTTGGAACATGACTCTTTTTGAATTTTGGTTTTCTCAGGGTATATGTCCAGTAGTGGGATTGCTGAGTCACATGGTAGTTCTATTTGTAGTTTTTGAAGGAACCTCTATACTGTTCTCTTTAGTAGCTGAACCAATTCACATTCCCACCAGCAGTGCAAGATTGTTCCCTTTTCTCCACACCCTCTCCAGCATTTATCTAGAAGATATTTTGATAATGGCCATTCTGACTGGTGTGAGATGATATCTCATTTTAGTTTTGATTTGCATTTCTCTAATGATCAATTATGTTGAGCATTCTTTCATGTGTTTGTTGGCAGTCTGTATATCTTCTTTGGAGAAATGTCTATTTAGGTCTTCTGCCCATTTTTGGATTGGGTTGTCTGTTTTTTTTGTTATTGAGCTGCATGAGTTGCTTGAAAATTTGGAGATTAATCCTTTTCCAGTTGTTTCATTTTCAAATATTTTCTCCCATTCTGAGGGCTGTCTTTTGGTCTTGTTTATGGTTTCCTTTGCTGTGCAAAAGATTTGAAGTTTCATTAGTTCCCATTTGTTTATTTTTGTTTCTTTTTCCATCTCTCTAGGAGGTGGGTCAAAAAGGATCTTGCTGTTTTTTATGTCATAGAGTGTTCTGCCTATGCTTTCCTCTAAGAGTTTGATAGTTTCTGGTCTTATATTTAGGTCTTTAATCCATTTTGATCTTATTTTTATGGTGTTATGGAGTCATCTAATCTCATACTTTTATATGTACCTGTCCAGTTTTCCCAGCACCACCTATTGAAGAGGCTGTCCTTTCTCCACTGTATATTCATGCCACCTTTATCAAAGATAAGATGTCCATATGTGCATGGGTTTATCTCTGGGCTTTGTATCCTTTTCCATTGATCTATCTTACTGTTTTTGTGCCAGTACCATACTGTCTTGATTACTGTAGCTTTGTAGTATAATCTGAAGTCAGGGAGCCTGATTCCTCCAGCTCCGTTTTTCATTCTCAAGATTGCTTTGGCTATTCGGGGTCTTTTGTGTTTCCATACAAATTGTGACTTTTTTTTCTAGTACTGTGAAAAATGCCAGTGGTAGTTTGATAGGGATTGCATTGAATCTATAGATTGCTTTGGGTAGTAAAGTCATTTTCACAATGTTGATTATTCCAATCCAAGAAAATGGTCTATCTCTCCATCTATTTGTATCATCTTTAATTTCTTTCATCAGTGTCTTATACTTTTCTGCATACAAATCTTTTGTCTCCTTAGGTGGGTCCCTTCTTAGATATTTTATTCTTTTTGTTGCAATGGTAAATGGGAGTGTTTTCTTGATTTCACTTTCAGATTTTTCATCATTAGTATATAGGAATGCCAGAGATTTCTGTGCATTAATTTTGTATCCTGCTACTTTACCAAATTCATTGATTAGCTCTAGTAGTTTTCTGGTAGCATGTTTAGGATTCTCTATGTATAATATCATGTCATCTGCAAACAGTGAGTGATTTACTTCTTCTTTTCTGATTTGGATTCCTTTTATTTCCTTTTCTTCTCTGATTGCTGTGGCTAAAACTTCCAAAACTATGTTGAATAAGAGTGATGAGAGTGGGCAACCTTATGTTGTTCCTGATCTTAGTGGAAATGCTTTCAATTTTTCACCATTGAGGATGATGTTGGTTGTGGGCTTATCATATATGGCCTTTATTATGTTGAGGAAATTTACCTCTATGCCTACTTTCTGCAGGGTTTTTATCATAAATGGGTGTTGAATTTTGTCAAAAGCTTTCTCTGCATTTATTGAGATGATCATATGGTTTTTCTCCTTCAATTTTTTAATATGGTTTATCACATTAATAGATTTGCGTATATTGAAGAATCCTTGCATTCCTGGAATAAACCTCACTTGATCATGGTGTATGATCCTTTTAATGTGCTGTTGGATTCTGTTTGCTAGTATTTTCTCAAGGATTTTTACATCTATGTTCATCAGTGATATTAGCCTGTAGTTTTCTTTCTTTGTGACACCCTTCTCTGGTTTTGGTATTAAGGTGACGTTGGCCTCAAAGAAGGTATTGGGGAGTGTTCCTCCCTGTGTCATATTTTGGAAGAGTTTGAGAAGGAAAATTGTTAGCTCTTCTCTAAATGTTTGATAGAATTCACTTGTGAAAGAATCTGGTCCTGGGCTTTGGTTTGTTGGAAGATTTCTTTTTTATTTTTATTTTTTTGCATTACATGGGCCTCTCACTGTCGTGGCCTCTCCCGTTGCGGAGCACAGGCTCCAGACACGCAGGCTCAGTGGTCACGGCTCATGTGCCCAGCCACTCCATGGCATGTGGGATCTTCCCGGACAGGGGCACGAACCCGAGTCCCCTGCATCGGCAGTCGGACTGTCAACCACTGTGCCACCAGGGAAGCCCTCTTGGAAGTTTTTTAATCACAGTTTCAATTTCAGTGTTTGTGATTGGTCTGTTCATATTTTCTATTTCTTTCTGATTCAGTCTTGGTAGTTTGTGCATTTCTAAGAATTTGTCTATTTCTTCCAGATTGTCCATTTTATTGGCATAGAGTTGCTTGTAGTAATCTCTCATGATCTTTTTATTTCTGCAGTGTCCGTTGTTACTATCCTTTTTCACTTCTAATTCTATTGATTTGACTCTTCTCCCCTTTTTTCTTGATGAGTCTGGCTAATGGTTTCTCTATTTTATCTTCTCAAAGAACTAACTTTTAGTTTTATTGATCTTTGCTATCGTTTCCTTCATTTCTTTTTCATTTATTTCTGATCTGATTTTTATGATTTCTTTCCTTCGGCTAACTTTGAGTTTTTAAAATTCTTCTTTCTCTAATTACTTTAGGTGCAAGGTTAGGATGTTTATTCGAGATGTTTCCTGCTTCTTAAGGTGGGGTTGCATTGCTATAAATTTCCCTCTTAGAACTGCTTTCACTGCATCCCATGGGTTTTGGGTCGTTGTGTCTCCATTGTCATTTGTTTCTAGGTATTTTTTAATTTGCTCTTTGATTTCTTCAGTGATCACTTCTTTATTAAGTAGTGTATTGTTTAGCCTCCATGTGTTTGTATTTTTTACAGACCTTTTCCTGTAATTGATATCTAGTCTCATGGCATTGTGGTTGGAAAAGATACTTGATGCAATTTCAATTTTCTTAAATTTACCAAGGCTTAATTTATGACCCAGGATATGATCTATCCTGGAGATTGCTCCATGAGCACTTGAGAAAAATTTTTATTCTGCTGTTTTTGGATGGAGTGTCCTATAAATATCAATTAAGTCCATCTTGTGTAATGTATCATTTAAAGGTTGTGTTTCCTTATTTATTTTCATTTTGGATGATCTGTCCATTGGTGAAAGTGGGGTATTGAAGTTCCCTACTATGAATGTGTTACTGTCAACTTCCCCCTTTATGGCTGTTAGTTTTTGCCTTATGTATTGATGTGCTCCTATGTTGGGTGCATAAATATTTACAATTTTTAAATTTTCTTGGATTGATCCCTTGATCATTATGTAGTGTCCTTCTTTGTCTCTTCTAATAGTCTTTATTTCAAAGTCTATTTCTCTGATATGAGAATTGCTACTCCAGCTTTCTTTTGGTTTCCATTTGCATGGAATATCTTTTTCCATCCCCTTATTTTCAATCTGTATGTGTCTCTAGGTCTGAAGTGGGTCTCTTGTAGACAACATATGTATTGGTCTTGTTTTTGTATCCATTCGGCCAATCTGTGTCTTTTGTTGGGAACATTTAGTCCATTTATATTTAAGATAATTATCGATACATATGTTCCTATTCCCATTTTCTAAATTGTTTTGGGTTTGTTATTATAGGTCTTTTCCTTCTCTTGTTTTTCTTGTCTAGAGAAGTTTCTTTAGCATTTGTTGTAAAGCTGGTTTGGTGGTGCTGAACTCTCTCAGCTTTTGCTTGTTTGTAAAGGTTTTAACTTCTCTAACAAATCTGAATGAGATCCTTTCTGGGTTGCAGGTTTTTCTCCTTCATCACTTTCAATATTTCCTGCCACTCTCTTCTTGCTTGCACAGTTTCTGCTGAAAGATCAGCTGTTAACGTGATGGGGATTCCCTTGTGTGTTATTTGTTGTTTTTCCCTTGCTGCTTTTTATATGCTTTCTTTGTATTTAATTTTTGACAGTTTGATTAATATATGTCTTGGCGTATTTCTCCGTGGATTTATCCTGTATAGAAATCTCTGTGCTTCCTGGACTTGATTAACTATTTCCTTTCCCATATTAGGGAAGTTTTCAACTATAATCTCTTCAAATATTTTCTCAGTCCCTTTCTTTTTCTCTTCTTCTTCTGGAACCCCTATAATTCGAATGTTGGTGCGTTTAATGTTGTCCCAGAGGTCTCTGAGACTGTCCTCAGTCCTTTTCATTCTTTTTTCTTTATTCTGCTCTGCAGTAGTTATTTCCACTATTTTATCTTCCAGGTCACTTATCCGTTCTCCTGCCTCAGTTATTCTGCTATTGATCCCATCTAGAGTACTTTTAATTTCATTTATTGTGTTGTTCATCGCTGCTTGTTTCGTCTTTAGTTCTTCTAGGTCTTTGTTAATTGTTTCTTGCATTTTGTCCATTCTATTTCCAAGATTTTGGATCATCTTACTATCAATATTCTGAATTATTTTTCAGGTAGACTGCCTATTTTCTCTTCATTTGTTAGGTCTGGTGTATTTTTATCTTGCTCCTTCATCTGCTGTATGTTTTTCTGTCTTCTCATTTTGCTTATCTTACCGTGTTTGGGGTCTCCTTTTTGCAGGCTGCATGTTCGTCATTCCCGTTGTTTTTGGTGTCTGTCCCCAGCAGGTAAGGTTGGTTCAGTGTGTTATGTAGGCTTCCTGGTGGAGGGGACTAGTGCCTGTGTTCTGGTGGATGAGGCTGGGTCTTGTCTCTCTTGTGGTCAGGTCCACATCTGGTGTTGTGTTTTGGGGTGTCTGTAGACTTATTATGATTTCAGGCAGCCTCTCTTCTAATAGGTGGGTTTGTGTTCCTGTTTTGCTAGTTGTTTGGCATAGGGTGTCCTGCACTGTAGGTTGCTGGTCATTGAGTGAAGCTGGGTGCTGGTGTTGAGATGGAGATATCTGGTAGATTTTCGCCATTTGATATTATGTGGAGTTGGGAGGTCTCTTGTTGGCCAGTGTCCTGAAGTTGGATCTTCCACCTGAGAGGCACAGCACTGACTTCTGGCTGCAGCACCAAGAGCCTTTCATCCACACAACTCAGAATAAAAGTGAGAAAATGTACAGAGAAGTATTTATTAGAAGTAGGAAGAAAGAAAGAAAGAAAGAAAGAAAGAAAGAAAGAAAGAAAGAAAGAAAGAAAGAAAGAAAGAAAGGAGGGAAGGAAGGAAGGAAGGATGGAAGAAAGAAGAAAAGTAGGAAAGAAGGAAAGAAAAAAGTAGGAAAGATGGAAAGAACGAAAGAAAAGAAGGAAGGAGGGAGGGATGGTGGAAGGAAGGAAGGAAGAAAAAAGAAAGAAGGAAAGAAGATAAAGTATAATAAAATAAAGTAAAATATAATATAGTTATTAAATTAAAAAATTGTTATTAAGAAAAGGAATTTTTTTTAATCCCCAAAACAGATGGATACAACCTTAGGACAAATGGCAGAAGCAAAGCTATACAGACAAAATCTCATATAGAAGCATACACATACACACTCACCAAAAGAGGAAAAAGGGGAAAAAATCATAAATCTTGCTCTCAAAGTCCACGTCCTGAATTTGGGATGATTCGTTGTCTAAAGGAGGCAAGGAAAGAAAGAAAGAAAGAAAGAAAGAAAGAAAGAAAGAAAGAAAGAAAGAAAGAAAGAAAGAAAGAAAGAAAGAAAGAAAGAAAGAAAGAAAGAAAGGAAGGAAGGAAGGACAAAAGAAAGAAGACAAAGTAAAATAAAATAAAGTTATTAAAATAAAAATGAGTTATTAGGAAAAAAATTTTTTAAAATACGGACAGAACCCTAGGAGAAATGGTGGAAGCAAAGTTATACATATAACATCTTACACAGAAGCATACACATACATACAAAAAGAGGAAAAGTGTAAAAAAATCATAAATCTTGCTCTCAAAGTCCACCTCCTCAATTTGGGATGATTCGTTGTCTATTCAGGTATTACACAGATGCAGCGTACATCAAGTTTATTGTGGAGCTTTAATCCACTGCTTCTGAGGCTGCTGGGAGAGATTTCCCTTTCTATTCTTTGTTCTCACAGCTCCCAGGGGCTTAGCTTTAGATATGGCTCCGCCTCTGCATGTAGGTCGCCCGAGGGCGTCCGTTTTTCGCTCAGACAGGACGGTGTTAAGGGAGCCGCTGCTTCGGGGCCTCTGGCTCACTCAAGCCGGGGGAAGAGAAGGTCACGGAGTGCAAGGCAAGCCTGCACCGGCAGAGGCTGGCATAACGTTGCACCAGCCTGAGGTGTGCCGTGCGTTCTCCCGGGGAAGTTGTCCCTGGTTCCCGCGAACCTGGCAGGGGCGGGCTGCACAGTCTCCCTGGAATGGAGGTGTGGATAGTGACCTGTGCTCACACACAGGCTTCTTGGTGGTGGCAGCAGCAGCCTTAGCGTCTCCTGCCTGTCTCTGGGGTCTGCGCTTTTAGCTGCAGCTCGCGCCTGTCTCTGGAGCTCTTTTAAGCAGTGCTCTTAATCCCCTCTCCTCGCGCACCAGGAAGCATAGAAGGAAGAAAATGTCTCATGCCTCTTTGGCAGCTCCAGACCTTTTCCTGGACTCACTCCCAGCTCGCCGTGGTGCACTAATCCCTTCAGGCTGTGTTCACGCTGCCAACCCCAGTCCTCTGAGCTCCGACCAAAACCCGAGCCTCGGTTCACAGCCCCGCCCACCCTGCCGGGTGAGCAGACAAGCCTCTCAGGCTGCTGAGTGGTGGTCGGCAACAATCCTCTGTGCGGGAATCTCCCCGCACTGCCCTCTGCACCCCAGTTGCTGCGCTCTCCTCTGTGGCTCCGAAGCTCCCCACCACCACCATCCACAGTCTCTGCACACGAAGGGGCTTCTTACTGGGTGGAAACCTTTCCTCCTTCACAGCTCCCTCCCACTGGTGCAGGTCCCGTCCCTATCCTTTTGTGTCTGTTTTTTTTTTTTTTTTTTTCTTTTGCCCTACCCAGGTATGTGGGTAGTTTCTTGCCTTTTGGGAGGTCTGAGGACTTCTGCCAGAGTTCAGTAGGTGTTCTGTAGGAGTTGTGTCACATGTAGATATATTTCTGTTGTGTCTGTGGGGAGGAAGGTGATCTCCGCGTCTCACTCTTCCACCATCTTCCACTTTATATGATTTTTATCCTTCATTCTATTATTGTGTAATCCATGGATTGACTTGTGTATGTTGAAACATGCCAACGTCCCCGGAACTAATACCACTTGATCTAGGTGTATGACCTTTTTAAAGTATTGTTGAATTCTGTTTGCTAGTATTTTGTTGAGAATGTTTGCATTTATATTTACAAGGGATATTGGTCCACTGATTTCTTTTCTTTTAGTAACCTTATCTAGCTAGCTTTGGTAATGCCAGGGTAATGTTGACTTAGTAAAATAAGTTTTGTAGTGTTCCCTCCTCTTTAATTTTTGGGAAGAGTTTGAGAAGGATATATATTAATTCTTCTTCAAATGTTTGCTGGAGTTTAACCATGAAGGCTTCTGGAACTGTACTATTCTTTATTGAGAGATTTTGATTCAGTCTCCTTATTGTTACTGGTTTGTTTACATTTTCTATTTCTTCATGATTCACTCTTGTTAGGTTTTATGTTTCTAGGAATTTTCCCATTTCTTGAAGGCTGTTCAGTTGTTGACATATAATTGTTAGTTGCTTTTTATAATCCTTTTTATGTGTCTTCCTTTTCATTCATAATTTTTTTGAGTCTTCTCTCTCTTTTTTTTACTTGGTAAGTCTAGCTAAAATTTAGTTTGTCTTTTTTTTTTTTTTCTTTTTTTTGCAGTATGCGGGCCTCTCACTGCCGTGGCCTCTCCCGTTGTGGAGCACAGGCTCTGGACATGCAGGCTCAGCGGCCATGGCTCACGGGCCCAGCCACTCCGCAGCATGTGGGATCCTCCCAGCCCCGGGCACAAACCCATGTCCCCTGCATCGGCAGGTGGACTCTCAACCACTAGTGCCACCAGGGAAGCCCTAGTTTATCTTTTAAAAAAACAACTCAGTTTCATTGATTTTTAAAAATTTTCTCTAATTTGTACTTCATTTATTTCTTTTCTGATCTTTGTTATTTCCTTCTTTCTGTTAAGTTTGGGCTTAGTTTGTTTTACCCTTCCCCTGAGGTGTAAAGGTAACTTTTTTTTTTGAGACCTTTTTCTCCCCTCAAAATATATGGTGTTTATTGCCTTTAAATTTCCCTCTTACAACTGATTTTGCAGCATCCCATAGGTTTTAGTATGTTGTGTTTACACTTACATTTGTTTCAAGATGTTTTTAAATTTGCTTTTGATTTCATCTTTGAGTCATTGGTTTTTCAGTTGTGTATTATTTAATTTCCACATATTTGTGAATTTTCCAGTTTCTGTCCTGTCATTGATATCTTGTTTTATATTTGTGATCAGGGAAGATACTTGGTATAACGTCAGTCTTTTAAGATTAAGGATAAGATTTTAAGATTTCTTAAAGATAGTTTTGTGACCTAACACATGAATTGTCCTGGGGAATATTCCATGTGTTCTTGAGGAGAAGGGTATTCTGTTGCTGTTGGATGGGATGTCCTGATATGTCCATTTTGTCTAAAGTACATTTCAACTTGATTTTCTGTCTGGATGATCTATCCCTTTTTTTATGCTTTATTGGTGATATTTTAACTTATTTATTTTATTTATTTATTTTTGGCTGCATTGGATCTTTGTTGCTGCTGTGGGCTTTCTCTAGTTGTGGCGAGCGGGGCCTACTCTTCGTTGTGGTACGTGGGCTTCTCATTGTGGTGGCTTCTCTTGTTGTGGGGCATAGGCTCTAGGCGTGTGGGCTTCAGTAGTTGTGGCATGCAGGCTAAGTAGTTGTGGCTCGTGAACTCTAATGCATAGGCTCAGTAGTTGTAGTGCAGGGACACAGCTGCTCCATGGCATGTGAGATCTTCCTGGACCAGAGCTCAAACCTGTGTTCCCTGCATTGGCAGGTGGATTCTTAACCAGTGCTCCACCAGGGAAACGTTATCTATTGTTGAAAGCAGGGTATTAAAGTCTCATACCATTGTTGGATCATTGTTTATTGCTTCCTTCAGATTTGTTAGTATTTGCTTAATATATTTAGCTCTAATATTGCATTCGTACATATTTAAGATTGCTGTATCCTCTTGACGAATTGACACTTTATAATTACATTATTATAATGTAATTATAAACCTTACATTATTTGACCTTCTTTGATTCTTCTTCCTGTTTTTAGCTTAAAGTCCATATTGTCTGTTGTAAGTATTTTGCTCTCTACTTGCATGGAGTATCTTTTTATCCCCTCACTTTGAGCCTATATATGTCCTTGAATCAGAAGTGAGTCCCTTGTAGGCAGCATATAAGTTGGTTTGTTTATTTATCCATCTAGCCACTCCAAGTCTTTTGATTGGTGCATTTAGCCCATTTACATTTAAAAGAATTATTGATATGTAAGGAGTTACTGTTGACATGTTAATTCTTCATTTTTTCTTTTTTTTATTATTACTTTTTTGTGGTATGTGGGCCTCTCACTGTTGTCGCCTATCCCGTTGTGGAGCACAGGCAGGCTCTGGACATGCAGGCTCAACAGCCATGGCTCATGGGCCCAGTCACTCTGTGGTATGTGGGATCTTCCTGGACCAGGGCACGAGCCCATGTCCCCTGCATCGGCAGGCTGACTCTCAACCACTGCACCACCAGGGAAGCCCAATTCTTCTTTTTAAAAAGAAAAGATTTATTTATTTGGCTGTGCCGGGTCTTAGTTGTGGCACTCAGGATCCTCCTTGCCACATGCAAGATCTTCATTGTGGCATGTGGGATCTTCTTTTTTTTTTTAAGTTGCATCATGCAGGCTGCAGCTAAGGATTCCACATGATGTTACTAAAGATCCCACATGCCACAATGGTGTGTTCATTCTTTATTGACTGTTTTATAAGTTTCTTTGTTTCTTATTTCTCTTGCTGTTTTCCTTTGTGAATTAATGATTTTTGTAGTTGGTACTCTGATTTTCTTCTTCTTACCTATTTGTATCTGTTACAGAGTTTTGTTTTGTGAGAGGCTTACATGAAATGTCTTAAAGATATGACAATCTATTTTAAGCTGATAACAACTTAATTTTGATTGTATACAAAAACTCAACCCTTTATACCCCCCGTATCCATTTTATATTTTTGATATCACACTTGTTTTTAAATTTTATATTCATTAACAAGTTATTGTTATGCCAACTGTATTCAGTTCTTTTGTCCTTCAACCAATATACTGGAATTAACATGCCTCCATGTTAAAGTGTTTGAATATTCTGAAACTGAATATATAGACATGAGCTTTACCTGTGTCTTATATATTTTCATGTTACCAGTTACCGTCTTTTTGTGTTAGCTTGAAGAACTCCTTCCAGGATTTCTTGTGAGATAGGTCTAGTGGTGATAAATTCCCTTAGCTTTTGTTTATAAGGAATGGCTTTATTTTGTTTTTAATTCTGAAAGACAACTTTGCTGGATAAAGCATTCTTGGTTGGCAGTGTTTTTTGCTTCAGCCCTTTGAATATATCATTTGCTCTCTCCTGGTCTGTAAGTTTTTTGTTGAGAAATCCTCTCATAGCCTTATATGGATTCCTTTGTATGAGAGAATGATTTTTCTCTTGATGGCTTAACATTGTTTTGATGTTAGAGGGTTTTATTATAATGAGCCTTGGAGAAAAAAAAATTTGGATTGGAATTTTGGAGTGACCTAATTGCTTTATGAACTTTGATGTCCAAACCTGTCCCAAGGTTTGGGAACTTCTCAGCCATTATTCCTTCAAATAAGCTTTCCACAATCCTTTCTCCTGCTCTTCTCCTTCTGGGACTCCAATGATGTGTAAATTGTTTCTCTTATTGTCATCCCATTGGTCCTGTAGGCTTTCTTAATTCTGTTTCATTCGTCCTTCTTTTTGCTCCTCAGAATGGATAATTTCAAATGATCTGTCTTGGAGGTCCCTGATTCTTTCTTCTGCTTGTCTTCCTTGTCAAGTCTGATATTGAAGCTCTCTATTGAATTCTTCAGTTCATTCTTTCTTTCTTTTTAATGCTTTCTATCTGCTTGTTGAACTTATTTTGTGATTGTGTTTTCCTGAAAGCACTATTATTTTTCTGTGTTCTCTTGCAGCTCTGTGGTCATCTTTAGAATAATTATTTTGAATTATTTCTCTGGTAATTCCTGAATCTCCATTTCTTTGGGTTAATTATTGTATTCTTACTGTTTTCTCTATTACTTTACTGTTTTCCATAGAAAATGTTATGACTCTTCATGATCCCTGTGCCTTGTGTAGGTGTCTGTGCATCTGAAGAAGCCACCACCTATTCCAGACTTGATGGTTTCAAGTTCAATTTATGACTGTGTCTTCAGTTGGAAAGACCTTAACATAGTGGTTGTCCTTATGCTTTACAGCATGTTAAGGAGAGCTCTGACCCGTAGTTTAGTGTATGGGGCACCAGTTGTCATGGCATATACCTGGACTAGACATGTGGAGGGTTTGGTGACTCATTAGTGTAGGCTTTCAGGTCCACCGCATTGACAACTGCAGGTGACCTGTAGTGGCTGCAATGGCTGTTGAGGTCTTCAGCAGTTACTCTGGGTATAGTGGCTAGAGAAAAAGGAAAAGAGCAGTGGTGGCTAGAACCAGTGGTTTTGCATATACTTGGCTGTGGGGCCAGCCCAGGTGCCTATGTAGTAGCAGTGGCTGTTTCCAGACACATGTATTGGTGGGGGCCAGGGTAAGGGCTGGGGTCAAGTGTGGGCTCACTGGCAGCTGCAAAAACCCTGGCTGTTGATGTACACTACTGTGTCTACTGGTTCTTGACACAAGTACATGGCAGTGGAGACAGTGGCAGGGGGTGGACTGGGATTTTGCAAGTGCACAGCTGGAGGAGCTAGTTGCAGGTGTACACAGTGTTGCAGGCCAGTGACTGGAGAGAGGGCAGAATCTGGACCCGCAAGCTGCTGCAGTGTATTAGTTGTTGGTGTGCACTCCTGTGGCTGCACAGATGTGTGTGTGTACTGCCCAGGTGTGTGTACTGCTGTTTGTCGAGGCCAGTGATGAGGGTTCAGGCAGATAGCATTCAGATGAATAGCAGGAGAAGCCAGTCCTAAGCATGTGCATGCTGGTGGGCCTCAGCAATAAGCATGGTATTGGTAATTCACGCAGCTGCAGAGGCCTGGGCTGGCTATGAGTGCAGATCCTGGGCTCTGGAGGGAGGGTAGGGTTGGCATCAACAAACAGTAACACCAATGGCAAGGGGCTGATGAAATCTGCAGGGTAGCTGTGACAATTGAGCAGGCTATATGTTTCTTCAGTGGTAAGGTCCACTGCAGGCCAGATTACTGGGAGCCACAGTTGCTTCTCCTGCTGTTGGAAACCTCTGCTCTTCCTTCTTCTTAGCCATCTCTCTACATCTCAGTCTGTCAATGTCTCAGTGGGGTGAACCAAAGTGAGTCCTTGCTCTCATGCCCTAGTAAGCAGGGTAAGGTGGTTGCTTACCCCACTGTCCCTTTACTGACAAGGGGAACTCTTTATAGCTGAGTGGTTCTCACCTGATGCTGAGTAGTGCTGCCTGGGGAAGGGACCATCAGATAAAATGAGGCTGTTCTTCATTCCCTTTTTGTGCAGTTATTCTCAGGGTTTTTGTTCCACTGTGCTGCTGAAGTGTCTCAAGGGAACCCAGAGCTCTCCCAGAGCTGTCTTCTTCCTAGATAACTCATTGTTGATCTCTGTAGGGGAATGGAGGATTGTGTCTTCTATGTCATCTTGATCTGACCTGAAGTCTTTTAAACTAATTGTCTTCTTTTTGCTTCCCTGACCATTACCCAGCATTGTGGTCATTCTCCTCTGAATTGGATCTACAAAAGGAGTTCCTTTATTTAGCTATAGTTAGTTAGCACAGCATGTAAAATTGTTTTTCTCTTAAGCAAATCAAGCTTCATTTTCAACATCAGCTACTGGTTTTGTTACTCATTTTGTCCATCTTTGTGATGCTTCCCGGTGCACCAGTACCCGTTCTGTAATTTTACTCCGTACAACACTGCCCACTTCCAGATGCTCAGATGCCTGCTAGGGTGATTTTGTATGTGCTGTGGCTGTGTCCTCCTGGGTCACTTCGGCTAAGGGGCTGGTTGTCTCTTTTCTTGGTGTGAAGCTACTCATTGGGGTTTCGTATTTTTAATCTGATGAATGCATTTATAACATTTCCCCTCAGCTTTTTACTTAATATTTTACACATATATCTTTTCAGGATGATTTCCTGAAAGAGGAATTTCTGAGCCAAATGGCAAATGCATTTGCTGTATAGTTAGATATTGCACCATTTTGGATTTCCATCACTGACACAAGTGATTCTGCTTTCCAGAACTTTATTAACAGCATGTGTTGTCAAACCTTAGTGTTTTTGTCAGTCTTATAGGAGAAATTTCTCAGTGTAGTATTATTTCACATTTCTTTTGAGACCTTTTATAAAACTCTTCAGAACATCTATAAAATGTGTGAAATACTTGGTGCAAACAAATATTAAAGACCCTTACAACAAGTAATTAAAGTCTCCAGATAAGTTGGGCTATCCTTATCCAGTGAAAGGACTAGTAGGCTCCGCTGCCCTAAAGTTTCTGAAGCTTGTTTTGAAAGATTTTCTACATGTAACTCATTACTAGAATCCAGAGACATAGCAGGGAGGACTCAGAATGAATTTCCCAAATGGGTGATGCCCAAGAACATACATCTGATTGGATAAAGCCCACCCACATTAAGCAGACTAATATCTTTTACTCAGAGTCCACTGATTATTTTTTAATTTTTAAAAATAATTTTTATTGGAATATAGTTGATTTACAGTGTTCTGTTAGTTTCAGGTATACAGCAAAGTGAGTCAGCTATACATACATATGTCCATTCTTTTATATATTATTTACCTGTATAGGTCATTACAGAGTATTGAGTAGAGTTGACTGTGCTATACACTAGGTCCTTATTAGTTTTATATTTTACATATAGTAGTGTCTGTATGTCAATCTCAATCTCCCAATTTATCCTTCCTCCCCTTCCCCCTGGTAACCATATGTTTGTTTTCTGCATCTGTGACTCTTTTTCTGTTTGTGAATAACATCATTTGTACCATGTTTTTAAATTCCACATATAAGTGATATCATATGATATTTGTCTTTCTCTGTCTCACTTACTTCACTCAGTATGACAATCTCTAGGTCCATCCAAGTTGCTGCAAATGGCATTATTTTGTTCCTTTATATGGCTGAGTAATATTCCACTGCATATATGTACCTCATCTTCTTTACCCATTCCTCTGTTCATGGACATTTAGGCTGCTTCCATGTCCTGGCTATTGTAAATAGTGCTGCAATGAGCATGGGGTGCATATATCTTTTTGAATTATGGTTTTCTCTGGATATATGCCCAGGATTCGGATTTCTGGATCATATGGTAGCTATATTTTTAGTATTTCATGGAAAATTCATACTGTTCTCCATAATGGCTATATCAATTTACATTCCCACTAACAGTGCAATAGAGTTCCCTTTTCTCCACATCCTCTCCAGCATTTATTGTTTATAGATTTTCTGATTTTTTGACGTGTGAGGTGATACCTCATTGCAGTTTTGATTTGCATTTTTCTGCTAATTAGTGATGCTCACATTCTTTTCATGGGCATCTTGGCTATCTGTATGTCTTTGGTGAAATGTCTATTTAGATCTTCTGCCCATTTCTTGACTGGTTTGTTTGTTTTCTTGATACTGAACTGCATGATCTGTTTGTATATTTTGGAGATTAATCCCTTGTTGATGTCTTCATTTGCAAGTATTTTCCCATTTTGAGGGTTATCTTTTGTTTTATTTATGGTTTCCTTTGCTGTGCAGAAGCTTTTAAGTTTAATGAGGTCCCATTTGTTTATTTTTGTTTTTATTTTCATTACAAGGTGGATCAGAACATATTTTGCTGCAGTTAATGTCAGAATGTGTTCTGCCTATGTTTTGCTTCAATAGTTTTATAGTGTCCAGTCTTACATTTAGGTCTTTAATCCATTTTGAGTTTATTTTTGTATACGGTGTTAGGAAGTGTTCTAATTTCATTCTTTTACATGTAGCTGTCCAGTTTCCCAACACCACTTATTGAAGAGGCTGTCTTTACTCCATTGTATGTTCTTGCCTCCTTTCTCATAAATTAGGTGACTATATGTGGGACGGTTAATATCTGGGTTTTCTATCCTGTACCGTTGATCTATTTTTCTCTTTCTATGCCAGTACCATACTGTTTTGATTACTGTAGCTTTGTAGTGTAGTCCAAAGCCAGGGAGCCTGATTCCTCCCACTCCATTTTTCTTTCTCAAGATTGCTTTAGCTGTTTATGATCTTTTGTGTATCCATACAAACTGCAATTTTTTCTAGTTATGTGAAAAATGCCATTGGTAGTTTTCTCGGGATTACACTGAATATGTAGATTGCTATGGGTAGTATAGTCATTTTCACAGTGTTGATATTCCAATCCAAGAACATGGTATATCTCTCCATCTGTTTGTATCATTAATTTCTTTCATCAGTGTCTTATAGTTTTCTGCATACAGTGCTTTTGTCTCCTTAGGCAGGTTTATTCCTAGTTATTCTTTTTCTTGTAGTGGTAAATGGGAGTGTTTTCTTAATTTCTGTTTCAGATTTTTCATCATTAGTGGATAGGAATGGAAGAGATTTATGTGCATTTAATTTGTATCCTGTGCTTTACCAAATTCACTGATTAGCTCTAGTAGTTTTCTGGTAACATCTTTAGGATCTCTGTGTATATTATCATGTCATCTGCAAAGTGACAGTTTTACTTCTTTTCCAATTTGGATTGCTTTTATTTCTTTTTCTTCTCTGATAGCTGTGGCTAAAACTCCCAAAACTATGTTGAATAATGGTGATAGTGAGCAACCTTGTCTTGTTCCTGATCTTAGAGGAAATGGTTTCAGTTTTTCACCATTGAGAATGAAGATGGCTGTGGGTTTGTCATATATGGCCTTTGTTATATTGAGGTGGATTCCGCCTGTGCCCACTTTCTGGAGAGCTTTTATCTTAAGTGGGTATTGAATTTTGTTGAAAGCTTTTTCTCAATCTACTGAGATTTTCATATGTTTTTCATCCTTCAGTTTGTTAATATGGTTTATCACATTGATTGATTTGCATATATTGAAGAATCCTTGCTTTCCTGGGATAAACCCCACTTGATCATGGTGTATGATCCTTTTAACGTGCTGTTGAATTCTGTTTGCTAGTATTTTGTTGAGGATTTTTGCATCTATGTTCATCAGTGATATTGGTCTGTAATTTTACTTTTTTGTGACATCTTTGTCTGGTTTGGTATCAGGGTAATGGTGGATTCTTAGAATAAGTTTGGGAGTGTTCCTCCCTCCACTATATTTTGTAAGCATTTGAGAAGGATAGGTGTTAGCTGTTCTCTAAATGTTTGATAGAATTCACCTGTGAAGCCATCTGGTCCTGGGATTTTGTTTTTTGGAAGATTTAAATCACAGTCTCATGTGCTTTTGACTGATCTGTTTATATTTTCTGTTTCTTCCTGGTTCATTCTCAGAAGGTTGTGCTTTTCTAAGAATTTGCGCATTTCTTCCAGGTTGTCCATTTTATTGGCATATAGTTGTTTGTAGTAATCTCTCATGATCTTTTGTATTTCTGCAGTGTTAGTTGTTACTTCTCCTTTTTCATTTCTAACTTTGTTGATTTGAGTCTTTCCCTTTTTTTTCTTGATGAGGCTGACTACACGTTTATCAATTTTGTTTACCTTCTCAAAGAACCAGCTTTTACTTTTATTGATCTTTGCTATTGTTTCCATCATTTCTTTTTCATTTCTGATATGATTTTTATGGTTTCTTTCCTTCTGCTAACTTTGGGGTTTCTTTGTTCTTCTTTCTCCAGTTGCTTTAGGTGTGAGGGTAGGTTGTTTATTTGAGATTTTTCTTGTTTCCTGATGTAGGACTCTCTTCCTCTTCTAGGACCCCTGTAATTCGAATGTTGGTGTGTTTAATGTTGTCCCAGAGGTCTCTGAGACTGTGCTCAATTTTTTTATTCCTTTTTCTTTATTCCACTCTGAGGTAGTTATTACCACTATTTTATCTTTCTGGTCACTTATGCGTTCTTCTGCCTCAATTATTGTGCTACTGATTCCTTACAGAGAATTTTAAGTTTTATTTAAGTTTTAAGTTTTAAGTTAATTTTAAGTTTTATTTATGGTGTTGTTCATCATTGTTTGTTGGCTCTTTAGTTCTTCTAGGTCCTTGTCAAATGTTTCTTATATTTTCTCCATTCTATTTCCAAATTTTTGGATCATATTTACTATCATTACTCTTAATTATTTTTTCAGGTATCCTAACGCTTTACTCTTCATTTATTTGGTCTGGTGGCTTTTTACCTTGTTTCTTCACCTGCTGTGTATTTATCTGTCTTCTCATTTTGCTTAACTTACTGTGTTTGGAGTCTCCTTTTCACAGGCTGCAGGTTCATAATAAGATATGAAATTATGGGAGAACAGAGACTTGTGGGAGATAATGAAGGTTGTGGGAGGGCATGGAGTATTCTGGGAAAAAAGAATTATAAAAGAAAACAGAATTGTGGGAGGGCACAGGAGATTGTGGGACAGCACAGAATTATGGAATAGTACAGAGGATAAAGGAAGACACAGGATTATAGGATAGCATGAAGAATTGTGGGAGATCCCAGAGGATTGTGGGAGAGCAGGAGGATTGTGGAAAAGTATGGGGAATTGTGGGAGAACATGGAGGATTGTAGGAGAAACAGAGGATTATGGAGAATCACTGGAGGATTATGGGAGAGCACAGGATTGTGGGAAAGCATGAGGAATTGCGAGAAACCTTGGGGAATTGTGGGAGAGTTGGAGAACTGTGGAAGAGACAGAGGATTGTGAGAAAGCACTGGAGGGCTGTGGGAGAGCACAGGATTATGGAAGAACATAGAGGATTGTGGAGAGCACCAAGGATTGCGGGAAAGCACAGAGGATAATGCAAGAAAACAGAATTGTGGAAGAGCAGGAGAATTCTGGGGGAAAACAGGTTTGTGGGTTAGTATGGAGAATTGTGTGAGAGTCAGAAAACTTGAGAGAGAAAATGGAATTGTGGGAGAAAGAATTCATTTCCTGATTTTCTACCAGTCTTTCCCTCAGAACCCATGCCTGTCACATTCTGGTCATACCCTTGTTGCATCATATCCCTCCCTCTCAGGCCACACTACCTCCTGCCCCACAAGGTCAAATAAATAACCTAAGTTTACACCTCAAGGAAGTAGAAAAGGAAGAAAGCTTGTAGAAGCAAGCTATTGCTAACTACATAAAAATTAACACAGTGACTTACAGTCTGTATTTGATCTCTTTTCCTTTTTTTTTTTTGGCTGCAGTGTGTGGCTTGAGGGATCTTAGTTCCCTCAAACCGAGGCCCGCAGCAGTGGAAGTGTGGAGTCCTAACCACTGGACTGCCAGGGAACTCCAAAATCTCCTGTTATTTTTTAAGGTAAGAAATGAATGACATTTGGTGTTGGCAATGATTTTACAGACCTGACTCCAAAAGTAAAGGCAATAAAAGCAAATAAACAAATGAGACTACGTCAAACTAAAAAGTTTCTGTACAGCAAAGGAAATCGTCAAAAAAATGAAAAGGCAGCCTACAGGATGGGAGAAAATATTTGCAACTCATTTTTCTGAAAAGATGTTGATATCCAAAAATATATAAAGAACTCATACAACTCAATAGCAAAAAACAAAAAAAGTGATTAAAAAATGGGCAGAGCACTGCAGTGAGAAGCCCATGCACCACAACAAAGAGTATCTCCCGCTCGCCACAACTAGAGAAAGCCTGCGTGCAGCAACAAAGACCCAACGCAGCCAAAAATAAATAAAATTTTAAATAAATGGGCAGAGGATCTGAATAGACATTTTTCCAAAGAAGACATACAAATGGTCAGCAGGTACATGAAAAGATGCTCATCATCACTCATCGTCAGGGAAATGCCAATCAAAACCACAATGAGATATCACCTCATACCCGTTAGAATGGCTATTATCAAAAAGATAAAAAATTACAAGTGTTGGTGAGGATGTGGAGAAAAGGGAAGCCATGTGGGAATATAAATTGGTGCAGCTACTATGGAAAACAGTATGGAAGTTCCTCAAAAAATTAAAAATAGAAGTACCATATGATCCAACAATTCCACTTCTGGGTATTTATTTGAAGAAAATGAAAAGATTAATTCAGAAAAATAAATGCACCTCTGTGTTCATTGCAGCATTGTTTACAATAGCCAAGATATAGAAATAACCTAAGTGTCCATTGATGGATGAATGGATAAATAAAATGTGGCCCATATATACACAATGGAATACTATTCAGCCATACAAAAGAATGAAATCTTGCCATTTTGGACAACCAACATAAATGAACCTTGAGGGCATTATGCTAAGTGAAGTAAGTCGGACAGAGAAAGACAAATATCATATAATCTCACTTATATGTGAAATCTAAAACACCCCAACAAACAAACCATCCAAGCTCATAAGTGTAGGTGCACTGTGTCTCAGCCCCACCCTATCATGCGTGCTACACCCCCTTCACTCCCCCACCTGTGAAACCTATTCCCTGGGACCTCAGGGGGCACCTGTGCGAGGGCCCAGGTCTCCTGAGAAACCTGCTCAGGCCCCAGAGCTTGGTTCTGGTGGCATTTGTGTAATTAAATGAGGCTATGGACCCGTGGTCCTTGTCTAAAAACATGAAGGTATGCCCCTTCAACTCAGGTGGAGTGCTACATTTTTCTCCTCCACAGTAGCAAGATTCGCTACATAGAATTCTTTGTATGCCAGTAATAAAGATTTTAGATCACATATCAGTTCCCTCCTCCCCTTCATTCCATTTCTGCCTTGAAGACAGTGGGAACATTTACAGTGTTGAGCTAGAAGGAACACAGAGAAAAGAACAGTTTTCAACAGAACACTTTTATTAAGCTCACTTGAACCCTGAGAATTCTGTTTCATTTATATAAAATGTTTCAAATGTCATTCATTTCTTGCCTTAAAAAAATAACAGGAAATGAGACCAAATACAGACTGTGTAAGTCACTATGTTATTTTTTATGTAGTTAGCAATAGCTTACTTCTATAAATGTTTGAGGCACCTTATGAAAATATAGACAATAATGGATAAAGGAAATTGTTGAAGGAATCACGGAAAGGAGAACTTAAAAGAAAAAGAATGATGCAGCCAGTGATAAGGTAAACCAGTAGGCAAGCCATTGGATCTGGACCTTTTCCCTTGTGAGCCCAGAGGAAAATGTCCTTTGTAAAGGTGGGCCACAGTTTGACTGTAAGCTTCTGAATGCCAGTTAGGAGAATGACAATCACTTTAAGGTTTTCATGAATGGTCTGGCCTAATCCAGGGTAGCATTCAGCTTACTGTTCGTTAGGATGGCAAGTAGCTTTCAACTCACATTTCAACTCTGATCCATTCATGGTTGCTGCTTAAATAACTTTGCTGGGAAGTCTTGTGGCTGAGTCCATGCTCAGAAGGAAAAAGCTTTGTGATTGATTAACATTGCAGGATGGGCAAGTAGCTGCAAGCAACAATCTCTCCAGCATCTCTGATTTGCAGGAATACAGGTCTTGCATGCAGGTCTTTTACAGTCCTCCAAAATTGACATTTCTCATTACAGGCTGTTGATAACTATCATATGGTAGAGTGTACAATGTCATGGTCGCTACCCAGAACTTAAGGGCAGAAACTTTGGGTTACTGATTAATTCATATGCTTTGTAGATGAAGCAGGAGGAGACTAGTTTAAGGTTCTACTATGAAAATGAGAGCAAGTAACCGAGTGGTACATGGCCGATGCCCCCTCTGCCTCTTTATAAAAGCTGGTGAAGGAGGTACGTGCAGTATAGGTAGCACCAAACACCTCTGGGTAAACTCCAACAGGCAGCCTAATAGGCAATTAAAGACCAGAAATCCTACTCCATACATGGTGGCAAGAATTTTGGCCTAGGGACTTCTCTGGTGGTCCAGTGGTTAAAACTCCATGCTTTCACTGCAGGGGGCATGGGTTCGATCCTTGGTTGGGGATTTAAAAACTAATTTTAGCCTAGGAAAACAAGCATTATGGGCCAAGACCATGAAAAACGTTCAATATAACATCCAGGAAGCAGTGTAGATAATTTAACATCTAGGAGGAAATATCAGAAGACTCAGTACAGCCTTGCTTTTACTTCATGGAGCTCATTATAATTTATTGGTCTTAATTCACAGGATGAGACACACAGACAGGCATGCATGCCTTTTAAGAAAATGTTCTTTAGACCCCCACTTTAGGCATACAATCTTGGCAAAATTACAGTTACTCAGTTTGTTAAATTTTTATTTCCAAGAAGTAATGACTAACTTTCACTGAAGTAAAACAATGTTAGACTGTGAAAAATAAGTTAAAGTTCATAATGGTTATGGCTGTTAACCTACAAAATTTGATGAGCCTTTTGAATATCTTAGGATTGAATATCATAAGATTTTCTCATCTTAAAATGGGGCATAAAATATAAGGATAAAGACAAAAATATTCCAAAGCCTTGTTTATGATAAATCCTATCATAAAGTTGGTTTTCTTTATTCCCATCTAGGAATTTTTTTTCTTCTATCTAGGAATGAGAAAAAAAATTGTAATGCACCCCAAGACACTTCATTCCCAACAGTTTGGGGCTTCTTAGAAATCCAGTTTATGATAATAATTAGTCAATTCAGCAATCAAATATTCATGGGCCATGAGAAATGCAAAAAAATGAACCAAATATAGTCCTTGCCCTCCAGGAATTTTTAATTTTGTAGGATACAAATGTAAATCATGTTGGCAATAGCTGCATATATGAATGTGAAAGAAATACTATGAGAATACAGGAGAAGAGGATAAAAAGTTAGTAGATTGGACTATTATAAAACATTACCAAAAAAGTAAAAGAAAAGAAAGGTTTCTCAAAGGAGGTGGTAATTGAGAAAGACCTGGAATGATGGCTGAGACATTTAAAGGTAAAAAAAAAAAATGAAAGCTCACAGTATTCATGTTAAGGAAACACATACACAAAGAACAGAGGTAGGAGGTGGCCCCCTTGCCAGGACTGGCTGGTAGAATGGCTCAGAGGAGGAGGGGGAGGGGGCGATAGTGTAGCTTCAGATCTTAGAGGCCAGTTTGGATGTTCTGTCATAGGCCCTGGGGTGCTAATGAAGATTTCGATGTGGAAATGACCCCAGTGTAAATGACAAGAAGGAGGACAAGGAAGGTGGAACAGCACTCATGACACTCAGTGTGCCTGTTGGAATGGCAGATCATAGTGCGTCTTACAGCCAGGGTGCGCCAGTGAGGCTCTGGATGTAGGAAGGAGAAGGGACAAGAATTACTAGAATAAATGAATGAAAGGGGAAGCAGGAAGAGGGGAGTTTGGCCATAATAGGTGGCATGGACTTTATGCCACCCTTTCTGGACCTCAATTATTGTTTCCACTTGTAAAGTGACCCCCTGGACTGAAGGACATATTAGCTTTCGTTCAGGTTTACTAATTCTACACTGTTCTGTGGTGTTTCAGATTAGGAACAGATGTGAGAAAGGAAGCTAGCGGGGTTGAGGTGGTTGCTAGGTAATCTGCAAAGCGGTTCCTGAGCTAAGAGAGTTGGGAGAAACAAGCAAACCTCAAGAGTGAGGTGGTCGAAAAGGCCCTGAGAAAGAAAACTTTCTCAGGATGCGAGTGAGGAGGAAGTGGTGGCCCTGGTGGAAGATTGGATCCACAGGGTCTTAACCCACGGGACTCTGGGACAGGTTTTGACTTGGAACAGAGGACTGGACTCCAGGACCACAAGGGACAGAAGAGATGAGCACGTCAGCTGCCTCCATTCTCCCCACTATCCTGTGGGGCTCTCAACCTTAACGTGCCTCCTGCAGACCTCGCTCACTCCCTTCCCTCCCGCCCCTCCTGAATTCTGTGAGCAGAGTAGCAGTGTTTCCTTCTGCTCAGTTTTCCCGGGCTAGACATCCCTGTGGTCCTTGACTGCCTTCACGTCCACTCTCTCCATAATCAGTAGTCAGGAGGCCCTGTAGATTCCTCCTCCTAAAGGTCTCTTGCTTCTGTCCCCACTTCTCCAGGCCAATTGCCCCTGTCATCACTGATGCACCACCACCTCCTCCCTGACTCGTTACCACTGGCTTATGGCTGGCATCTTGGCACCAGGCTGTCCCACACCATGTGCTGTACTGGTCCTCCAAGCACATCTGAGCATGTCTCTTCTAACGTAAACACATTAACTGGCCTCTCAGTGGTCACCAGATGAAGTCCACACTCCTTGGCAGTCCCAGCCCTTTCCTGCAGCTTCCCACAACCCAACTACGCCATCCCATGCACATACAGACGTTCTGCTCTACACCTCCACACAGGGCCTTCTCTGTCTGGGTTCTTTCTCCTCTCTGATGCTGATCTGCTGCAGAAGACTCAGCCTGAACATCGCCTCCTCCAGAAACTTTCACCAATGCTCCAGAAATCATTATAGCACTGCAATTTTGTGTGTTCATTTGTCAATTTACACATTTTTAAAAAATAAAAAATAGTATTGTCCTTACTTACTTGTCAGTTTCACACTTTATGCATCTCAAGGACACTCCCCATGTCTGACTGCAGTGCTGCTGACCATATAGCTGATGCTCAATGAATATTTGTTTAAGATCAAATTCAGTTAACTTGCGTAAAGTACCTAGTAGGTGCCAGGCACCATGTCGGAGAGTTAATAATGGAAGCTCAGTGAGAGCTCAGTGAATCCTGAAGTACTAAATATTTAAGGATACAATGAACAAGTCAAGCTACATCATGACAGTTTACAAAAGGAGAAACCTATCTCTATTTGCTGTACTTAGTTTGTAACTCTGGATGTTTTTCCCCACATGTAGAAAAGTAGTTCTTGCATTATGAACATCTCCCTGCCTTTACTGAAGAGACCAAAATTGAAGCAGCTGGAAAGAAAGGAAAAGGAAATGGCACAAGACTAACCCATATCTCGGCCCCAAGATGACTATTTTAGAAAAGAAGCCTGCCTGTTTCTTTGGGTTCTAGCAGCAGCGCAATATCTGTGGTGGAATAACAGGAGTCTGCTGTTTGGGGGTCATGCCCTGGACTGGTTTCCTTACATATCCATATCGTTAGCCCAGATTCCTCTATCTTGACATTTTAGATGCCAACTGGCCATTTTCACTGGCCTGGTTTGTCTTTGATTTCTACTCCTCACCAACATTTGCTCCATTTTTTCCTCAAACTGTGAACATGTTATATAATTTATTATTAATAATATTATAGTTAGCATTGATTGAATGACTACTACATGCCAAGAACTGTTTAAGCATATAGATCTCATTTGATACTCACGAAATCTTATGATGTAACTACTGTACTGTTAAGTAACTAAGTGACATTTGCAAGGAGCACTAGTTCTTAGTTAACTTGAATGAGGCCAAACTGAAGAGCCTGGTGCCCCAATGCCACTAACTCATAACTGATGGCTCTCGTATAGCAAGTCCATTCCTTATATTTAGATCTTATATCACCCAGCCTTTAATAAATTTAATAAATGTTGCTATTGCTCATATCTTGCTTAAAATAAAAAGTGATTAAGAAGACCCCAGCTCTTATATTATTAATAATTTAAAAAATACCATTATCCATTATTCTTATTTCCCCGCTAGATCTTTTGGAACCATTCAGTACATCCAAGGCTACACAAACTCCAACTTTCCATCAAAAATCTGTAGTTCAACATTATTATTAAAAACAACCTTTGAATAATTATTCAATGCAAGGGCTAAGCATTAGGTATGAGCTCAAGATGGTGCACGGAATGCACAGCGATACTGGCAGTGTACATACATTTTAGTTAGAGGCATTTTTGACCAAGTCCCAAGGTAATAAACTGGAGGATGTTGTGGAAAGTGAGGGCCTGCAGGACCCCAATAGAGACACAAGGAGGGGAGAGTTGGCTACCTCCTCAGACAGCGTTAGTGGGAATCAACCCACTGGTCTCAAGAGGAAGGTGCTTCCAACATGTCGCCTCTTCTTATAAAGCATTTTTAATCTTGTTACTTAATACTAACAGTTAAATGTTTACTTAATAAGGGGATATTTAAAAGGAATAAAGCCTAAGTACAAAATATATATTAAAAATTGAAGCAAGATCTTTTCCTTAAACAGAAAAATAAAATGAAATTTTTATTAGGTAAGTCAGATAAAGTAGATGAGGGAGAGTAAAATTAATCAGCTATAGTAACAATGATATTGAGATTTAATTAGAAATAAGGATTATAGGTTTAACTATTCTACTTTCTCATTAACCATCTTAATAAGATAAATGAGCTTATTGTAATAGTAAATTCAGAATATAGAGCAAATGATAAATTATAGGCTTATAGTATGTTTGATGGAAAATTATATAATATATATTATATAAAATGAGAGATATATAATTATATATTATAATATATAGTATTATATAAAATGAGAGATTAGTCTCTCATTTTAACCAGTATCCCATAAATTTATTAAGTGATAATCTTTAGAGAAACATTATTTAGGCCTTTAGCTGGTCCTTTCTTCCTACTTCTTAGTTATGGTAATGGAATAGCCCCAGATAAAAAGAATGGGAGTTAGTAAAGTGAAACCAAGATGGAGAAAATTTATAAATTAATAAGTCAGGCTGATGGCGATATACGGGGTGGGAGGGGAACTTTCATTAGAATATATCAAAATACTATGGTCACCAGAGAGGAAAACAGAGTTTTAAAACAGGAGAGACTCGGGCTTCCCTGGTGGCGCAGCGGTTGGGAGTCCGCCTGCCGATGCAGGGGACACGGGTTCGTGCCCGGGTCCGGGAAGATCCCACATGCCGCGGAGCAGCATGACCCGTGAGCCATGGCCACTGAGCCTGCGCGTCCAGAGCCTGTGCTCCGCAACGGGAGAGGCCACAACAGTGAGAAGCCCGTGTACAGCAAAAAAAAAAAAAAAAAAAAAAAAAAAAAGAGGAAAGACTCAAGTCTAAGTAAAGCTCACTTACGCAAGCAGTGTAAAGAGTTAAACATAAACTCTGCGTTCTTTTCAACAAAAGACTGACGTGTCCAAGTTGAGAGCTCTTCAAGGTAGACTATGCACACCTAAGACGCAGCTCCTACACAGCAGTCAAGGATGAACCCGATCATTGGAACCTAAGCAGATAATGAGAAAACTGACTACACGTACAACTAGGAATGTTTCCCCAGAATATGACACATGACCTCTTTATTTGTAAGTGCGAACAATTAATGATGCCAGTTATGAACGTGTCAGTGTCAAATATTGTCTCCAAAATACTAGATCTTGAGTTGCTGTTTCTGATATGGGAAACTAGGAAGGAACATGTGGTCCATTACCCAAAATCATCTGCACATGAAAGCGGCACCATTAGCTTAAAAGAGGGCTCCTCGGACTTGCACTATTGACATTTGGGGTTGTATAACTCTTTGTTGTAGGGGTGCTGTCCTGTGTACTGCAGGGTGTTTAGCAGCACTTCTTGTCTGTACCAACCCATTAGATGCCATGGAACTCTCTATCCCTGCCCCCCACAGTTGTAACAACTGAAAATGTCTCCAGACATTTCCAAATGTTCTCTGGGGGACAAAATCACCCCTGACTGAGAACCACTGTGTTAAAATATAATGGGCTTGCACAGAGGCAAAAATCTTTTATCTCCATATGTATCTTAACCTGATGATAGCTTAGAGTGAGTAGAATCATTTTGTTACCTCTCTAATTATTCTGAAAATATTTGGGTAATTATTAGAAACTTCTTGAAATTGCTTATTTTAGAGATATAGTAATTTCACTCTAATTAAACTATGAAGGATCACATTTCATTAAAAATCTACAACTTCCATGCTAGAAAATGAGTGGCGCTAAATGTAATTGAGACGCTAGTTTTAAAAGTGCAGGGTTTTTTCTTACAAAAAGTTGCCATATTCATTGATTAAAGGTTTCATTTGATTTCTTTTAATGTGTCACAGCCAGATATATTATCCAAAAACCAATAAAAATGTACAGAATAACATATCTTAAATGGTTTTACAGTTTAGTAGATTTAGGTGCTCTAGGTTTAGTAAATTTGTTTGTGACAATGAAACAGAATAATCAGGGTCAAAATTCCAAAGGGACATTGGCCCCTACTACACCTTGTTTCATTGCAGGTAAATGGAGCATACATATCCCCCATATGCGTTTACAACTCTGATGAACTTTAAAAGGCATCTTGCGTGAATCAAAAGAACAACTCACATGTTTTCGTGTGATCTCATATTTAATTCACCCTCCAGAGCAGTAGATCAATAGTTATGTGCTGAGAAACAGCTTTCCAGTAGTGTTGTGGAGTATGAGAAAGCACAGAGAAATCAACTTCTCTTTCCTGTCTCAGGAGACTCAGTGCCTTTCGTATTGCACATGGCAACAGTAGTCTCAACTTTTTATCTTCATTCTCTAAACTCTAAACATTGGCCGTAAATAGGACCATATTCAGAATGACTGAAAATGCTTTATTTGTCATCATTACCACTGTTACTATTAAATTATTAGGTTCCTATATGTGGAATTGCTGAAATGAGCATTGCATGAAGCAGATTACATAAAATATGAGACCTCTGGAAGTTCATTGCTTCACACTTGTACATCAAAACAAACACAAAATTTGTTCAAGATTTTGAAGAATCTTTAAGAAATACTTTAAGAAAGTAAAGATAGTATGTTGAGAGACAAGAATATTAGTATCTAGTTCTGTTTTCCATCTATTTTATTGAAATTTTCATCAAGTTATTTAATAATCTATTTATTTTTAGTACTTTCTACGTGTTGTGTAACTTGTGGTGTCTTTGGATTTGAAGTGGAGGTATTGACAGTGTCTCATAATCGTCACTTGAGCCTTTGTCTTTCTATTAACCTGACAGGATCTATAAAAGTCAATATTTTGAGTCATGTCATTTTGGGCCACACATTTGACAATTCCTTTTGCTGATGTTAAACAAATCCAAACATATGAGCACATCAGCTCATAGTCAGGAATTTGCTTTATCCTGATATAAAAATCTTATTACCTTAAGAAATTTCATAGCTCTTTAATATTATGATATATCTGCTTTAAAGCAGTATGAAACATCATCCATAATGCTTTTATTCTAAAAAAGGAAATTTATTCAGCACAGTGTTCATTCACAATTCCTTTAAAATGAGTATTGTTAGATGCTCGTTTGAAGTTATTAATGAAATATCTTTGGATACTGATGGATCAGTTGTAAGACTACCTCTTATAAATCCAAGATTAAAAATGAATTAATGTATTGGATTGGCCAAGAAGTTCGTTCGGGTTTTTCGGTAAGATGTTATGAAAATCCCAAATGAACTTTTTCACCAGCCCAATACTTGAGATTAATAAAAATACTATTTAAAATATAACATATACATATATACTTATAGTTAAATCTGAAAAGGACTTAGCAATTTAGAAAACACTTTTCTAAGTAATTACTGGGTTATAAAATAAATGAAAACTATAACTATTTTGAGAACTAATCGTAATGAGCCCACTGTACATCTACACTTCCTATGTCATGTGGCCAGAGCACTACTCAGAGTAAAATTCATACCCATAGATGTTTTCATTGTTAACTAAGAATAAAAATAAATGAGCTTATTACTTAATTCAAGAATTATAAAAAGAACAGCAAGACAAGTATAGCTAGAGGAAGGACTTAATAAATGTAAATAAGATGGATAAATCAAAAAACAGAAAGAATAGAAACAAAAATTAATCCAAAAACATGTTCTTTGAAAAAAATAGCAAAACTTCTGGCAACTCTTAATGGAAAATGAGAAAATACATAATGTGTTCTTTGTCAAATATGTAGGGAGCAGAGCAACAAATATTGATCTTTTATGGGAAATTTTCTATAAAGCTCAAGAGTTACTGGAAAATCTGAATGAATGAAATGATTTTCTTAGAAATTTTAAGGAACCTAAATTGATTCAGAAAAAATTATGAGATCTGAAATAACTAACAATGGAAGAAATGGAAAGTTTTCTGAGAACTCCTTGCCCCAAATATGTATGTATGGTCCAGATTATTTACCTGTAACATTTTAATTTCTTATGCTTTTAAAATATTTCTATACATAGAAAATGTTGGAAATATTTCTACGATTTTCAAGGTGGCAATATAATGACAAAAAAAGACTTCAAGAATTAACACCTGAAAAAGAACTCACATCCTATTCTTCTTATGAAAATAAGTCTAAAAATCCAAGGGAAGGGTGGGGCGATGGCTCTGGCTCATGCACTCCCTGCCCGTCCATCCATGGGGCCTGAGTTGCCTCGGTAGTCTGTATATGGCTGGGAGTCTGGACTGCTACCCTGCACGAGTCCTCCCACTGCTTTTCCTGCTGTCTGCCTGTCTCGGCTCCATGATGCCGGTGGACCTCAGCAAGTGGTCCGGGTCTCTGAGCCTGCAGGAAGTGGACGAGAGGTCACAGCACCCACTGCAGGTGAAGAACAGGCCCATCAGCATTGCATGGCATGGCTTTGAACCAGGTAAATTGTATACCTTGGTCTTGACAGACCCAGATACTCCCAGCAGGAAGGACCCCAAATACAGGGAATGGCACCATTTCCTGGTGCTCAACATGAAGGGAAACGACATCAGCAGTGGCACGGTGCTCTCCGATTATGTGGGCTCTGGGCCTCCCAAGGGCCCAGGCCTTCACCGCTACATCTGGCTGGTTTACGAGCAGGACAGGCCACTGAAGTGTGTTGAGCCCATTGTCAGCAACCGATCGGGAGAGGAGTGTGGCAAATTCAAGGCAGCGAATTTCCGCAAAAATTATGAGCTCGGGGCTCTGGGAGCCGGCACGTGTTGCCAGGCCGAATGGGATGACCATGTGCCCAAGCTCTACGAGCAGCTGCCTGGGAAGTAGAGGAAAGGCAAGAGATGGGACACCATCCCACAGTTCCCAAGCAATGTTTCAGTTTAGTGATGCATGTAGATTTCTCCCCTTCCACCTGCCTGAGCCCTGAGTGGTCAGATTTAGGTTTAGGGTGACATTTCCTTTTGTCTGTCCTCTGTAATTGTAGGGGGTTTATGTTTTGATCAAACTTGAACTCAATTTTGTTGGGGGATATTTTGGTACTAGGATGGGGTCATCAAAATGTTAATATAAGAATAACTGGGCTTCCTTGGTGGCTCAGTGGTTGAGAATCTGCCTGCTAATGCAGGGGACACGGGTTCGAGCCCTGGTCTGGGAGGATCCCACATGCCGTGGAGCAACTGCGCCCGTGAGCCACAACTACTGAGCCTGCGCGTCTGGAGCCTGTGCTCCACTACAAGAGAGGACCCAATAGTGAGAGGCCCACGCACCGCAATGAAGAGTGGCCCCTGCTTGCCACAACTAGAGAAAGCCCTCGCACAGAAACAAAGACCCAACACAGCCCAAAATAAATAAGTAAATTAAAAAAAAAAAAAAAAGAATAACCCAGGGCTTCCCTGGTGGCACAGTGGTTGAGAGTCTGCCTGCCGATGCAGGGGACGTGGGTTTGTGCCCCGGTCAGGGAAGATCCCACGTGCCGTGGAGCGGCTGGGCTCGTGAGCTATGGCCGCTAAGCCAGCGCGTCCGGAGCCTGTGCTCCGCAACGGGAGAGGCCACAACAGTGAGAGGCTCCCGTACCGCAAAAAAGAAAAAAAAAAAAAAAGAATAATAACCCAGACGTTAAAGAAGAAAAATATTCTGGTAAAAAGACCAGGTCTGCAGTATTAGAACAGAGCATCAAAGAATCTTTAAGGGGGGTTGAAAAAAAGAAAAGATTTGATTGCCTCTGCCTTTGTGAGCCCAAGCCCAGGATTGTGTGTGAAAGCATCTTCTGGTATGTGTTTTCACGGCTCTTTCACTAAGAGAACCAGGGGCCGGCACGTCCGCTAGACCCCAATGTGGTACATCTCAGGCTGGTTATTAGGTGTCAGTGTCCCGCTCTGGCTCCTTTAAAGAGCAATACTGAAAAAGCAATAGGGAGAGCTGCAGGACTGAGTGAGAGGTCATCAGAAATCCAAAAGTCTGTGCCTGTTAAAACTGATCACTCTTCGGTGTAAGAAAAGCCAGTCTGGAGTTGCTGCATGTTGTGTTAATTCTGCTATTTGCTTATAGTTGAATAAAAATAAAAACGGTGTTGATGAAAAGAAAAAAAATATCCAATAGGAAAAGTAGCAAAATAAGTCCAGTAGCATGTTAAATATAATCAGCTGAGTTTATCTAAGGGTTGTATTAATGTAAAGAAATTTACTACTTTAATGCACCAAGTGGTAAATAAAAGCCAATGATTATGCTAATAGATGCTGAAAAGGCAGTTGTTAAAATTCAACAGAAATTACTATTACTTTTTAAATAAAATTTCTTTATTTTTGGCAGTGTTGGGTCTTCGTTGCCACATGCGGGCTTTCTCTAGTTGCAGTGAGCAGGGACTACTCTTTGTTGTGGTGCGCGGGTTTCTCACTGCAATGGCTTTTTTTGTGGTGGAGCTTGGGCTCTAGGCACGTGGGCTTAGTAGTTGTGGCATGCGGGCTTAGTAGTTGTGGCTCACGGGCTTTAGAGGGCATGCTCAGTAGTTGTGGTGCACAGGTTTCAGTAGCTGTGGCACGCAGCTCTAGAGTGTAGGCATGGAGCACGGGCTTAGTTGCTCCGCGACATGTGGGATCTTCCCAGACCAGGGCTCGAACCCGGGTTCCCTGCATTGGCAGGCAGATTCTTAACCACTGTGCCACCAGGAAAGTCCAACAGCAATTATTGTTAGAAGGAATTTTCAGTAAACTAGGAATAAAAGGATACTTTTATCTCTGTGTCAAAACAGGATCAACAGCTAGGTATTACTGTTGAAACGAAAGAGAAAATTTTTAAATCATGTTTAGATGACATGAAATATAGGACTGCTTTCCAGGAAAATGCAAGAGAATAGGCAAAAATGAAGTTGAAAAGGGAAATTAACAACTAACAGTGTATGTGCACACACAAATTCATGCCAAAAGAAAATTGAGAAAAATGAACATTTTGGCAGTAAAAAAGGCAAAGGATCAAATAAGTAATTTATAAAAAAGAAATACAAATGGCCATCCAACATACAAAATGTTCAGCTTTACTATGAAACGAAGAATTGCAAATCAGGGCTTCCCTGGAGGCGCAGTGGTTGAGAGTCCGCCTGCCGATGCAGGGAACACGGTTTCGTGCCCCGGTCTGGGAAGATACCACGTGCCGCGGAGCGGCTGTGCCCGTGAGCCGTGGCCGCTGAGCCTGCGCGTCTGGAGCCTGTGCTCCGCAACGTGAGAGGCCACAACAGTGAGAGGACCATGTACTGAAAAAAAAAAAAAAAAAAAAAAAAAGAATTGCAAATCAAAGCAGTATTTATATACTGCTGTAGCATTTGTTTTGCCAAAAGAATTTAGAGGAGTATAATATCTGGTTCAGGATACTGGAAAATGAACACGTGTATACTGCAAAAACTATGTACACTGACATATACTTTTGAAAGGAAATTAACAGGTATCAAAACCTTACATTTTTGCATAACTTAAAAAATTGAAGTATAGTTGATTTATAAGATTATATTAGTTTCGAGTGTACAGTATAGTGACTCAGTATTTTTACAGTATTACAGTATGCAGTATTTCATTATTATACTCCATTAAGAGTTATTACAAGATAATGGCTATAATTCCCTGTGCTGTACAATATATCTTTGTTGCTTATCTATTTTACACATAATAGTTTGTATATTTTTAAGTTGAATTATAGTTGATTTACAATATTATATTAGTTTATTTTTGCATAGCGTTTGACCTCAGAATTTAAATTTTAAGAATTTATGCCAAAGATATTCTTACAAATGAGCAAAAAGTTGTTACCTTCCAGAATACTTATTACAGCATTTTTTATTACAGTAAAAAAGAAAAGAAGAAATTACATTGAAAAGCATACGATATATCCATAAAATGAATGCAATATTAGACCATCATTAAAAACTGTATTAAAGAGGAATATTTAACGATGTGGAAATACATTCAAAATAAACTGTTAAATTCAAGAAAGAAGGTGACAAAGCTTAATAATAGTATGATCCCAGTTATTTTGAGATATAGTTGACATATAACTTGTAAGTTTAAGGTGTAAAACATACTGATTTGATACATTCTTATATTACAATATGATTACCACTGTAGCATTAGCTAATACCTCTATCTCGTCACATTATTATCATTTCTTTTTTGTGGTGAGAACAATTAAAATCTAATATCTTAGCAGCTTTGAAATTTACAATGCAGTATCGTTGACTACAATCACTGAGCATTAGATCTCCAGAACTTATTTATCTACTAGTTGCCACTTTGTAACCTTCAACATCTCCATAATTCCCCCAGCTCCTGGTAACCACCATTCTACTCCCAGTTTTATTTTTAAGAAGAAATTTATCTGTATTTACACACACACACACACACACACACACACACACACACACAAACACACTGGAAGACCCAAGGCTAAGAAAGATATATTCCCAATATTTAGAAAATATTAACAATGGTCATCGATGCTGGTGGAATTACAGGTGATTTCTACTTTTCTCTTCTGGCTTTTCTGTTACTTTTTTTTTTTTTAACTTTTAACATGTAAGATTTTAAAAAATATTTTATTGTGATGCACATACAGGAAAGTGTACATTTCTTAGGTGTAAAGCTTGATGAATTTTTACGTATGTTCACATCCATGCATGCACCTCTGTTATTTCAATAGAGAACCTGTATTGCTCTTTTTTCTACCTTTAAAAAAATGATACAATGAGCATTGGGAAATCATAATTCAAAAACGAGATTTTTCTTCTCTTTTCAAATGAGCAGCTTACACTGACAAAATCTCAGCATTTTACTGTCTTCAACCCTCCTCACATAAGTGACTAAGTAAAAGAAAAAGAGAGACATTTGATACTTTTATGAAAAATTTTTAACATCTTTATTGGAGTATAATTGCTTTACAATGGTGTGTTAGTTTCTGCTTTATAACATAATGATTCAGTTATACATATACATATGTTCCCATATCTCTTACCTCTTGTATCTCTCTCCCTCCCACCCTCCCTATCCCACCCCTCTAGGTGGCTGCTTCACACTAGCTAGCTATTTTACGTTTGGTAGTGTATATATGTACATGCCACTCTCTCACTTTGTCTCAGCTTACCCTTCTCCCTCCCCATATCCTCAAGTCCATGCCCTAGTAGGTCTATGTCTTTATTCCCGTCTTACCCCTAGGTTCTTAGCTTGTAACTCTGGATGTTTTTCCCCACATGTAGAAAAGTAGTTCTTGCATTATGAATATCTCCCTGCCTTTACTGAAGAGACCAAAATTGAAGCAGCTGGAAAGAAAGGAAAAGGAAATGGCACAAGACTAACCCATATCTCGGCCCCAAGATGACTATTTTAGAAAAGAAGCCTGCCTGTTTCTTTGGGTTCTAGCAGCAGCGCAATATCTGTGGTGGAATAACAGGAGTCTGCTGTTTGGGGGTCATGCCCTGGACTGGTTTCCTTACATATCCATATCTTTAGCCCAGATTCCTCTATCTTGATATTTTAGATGCCAACTGGCCATTTTCACTGGCCTGGTTTGTCTTTGATTTCTACACCTCACCAACATTTGCTCCATTTTTTCCTCAAACTGTAAGCATGTTATATAATTTATTATTAATAATATTATAGTTAACATTGATTGAATAACTACGACATGCCAAGAGTTTGGCCATAATAGGAGACATGGACTTTATGCCACTCTTTCTGGACCTCAATTATTGTTTCCACTTGTAAAGTGACCCCCTGGACTGAAGGATATATTAGTTTTCATTCAGGTTTACTAATTCTACAATGTGCTGTGGTGTTTCAGATTAGGAACAGATGTGAGAAAGGAAGTCAGCGGGGTTGAGGTGGGTGCTAGGTAATCTGAAAAGCATCTCCTGAACTAACAGAGTTGGGAGAAACAAGAAAACATCAAGAGTGAGGAAAAGGAGATACAGGAAGGTGAAGTTCTTTTCTGGGGCAAGGATGGATGCATACATGGTTAGAGCTGCCAATAAAGTCAAAAGGCAGAGTTACCTGGATATCTGTAGACTGAGTTCACTGTCAGGTTGGAGATTACTTTGGGCAGGAGACTGGGCTGGGGTTAACTCTGGGCTAGAAATGGGGGCAAATGTGGTGTTAGAGCTAACGTTGAGACTGAGGTTGAATTTTAGGTCATGGTGGAGAGAATATTAACAGAGAATAGTGCATTTTTTAGATCCCAGGGAGACCAAAGAAACCCTGAAACAGATGTCCTAGTGGCTTTAATCAGGCTCTCAGAACTGAGGGTCTTTCGGGAGCAAGGTACCCTGAATGGCATCACACAGCACCACATGTCCTATCATCCTCACCCAACTGAGATCCTCATGAATAAATCAAGGATGAACTACAGCAGCTCTTGCAAGTCATGTGCTGGTAGCCTGGAAATGGAGATACAACGTGGGAGACCTTGGTCTAGGAAGAGGGATGGCATATCACAAAGGGAGAGAGAGTTAGGAGAGCCAAGAGAAATGTATGCATGACAAGGGGGAAGTGTTCAAGGTAAAGGCATACCTTGAGTATACAAGACAGAATAGAATGATGGTGCCCAGAACATGCTTGCTTCACCAGCTCTGCATAGACCTCTACAATCTCACCCTTCATACCCAGTTGGTGGCAGAAGTGGAGCTCCTCCAGGTAGTGGTTGATGAAGTAGACAGTAAGCTGTGACACACTGGTGATGAACTGCAGGAGGCAAGCGCCAGGTGAATAAGACAGATAAGAGGAGGCTAAAGGCGACATGATGGGACATGCTAAGTAAGTGGGGAGAACAAAAAAAGAAAAGGGGTAGGAGATGAAGGAGAGAAGATATTAATATTTCAGAAGAAGGAAGAATGTGGTAGCAAGGGAGAAAAGAGAAGAAAAACAGATGATGAGCAGTGGGAGAGAGTACTGATATTTCAGGAGGATGGAGTGATGGGTAAGGAAGAAATGTGGGCGGGTCATTTCAGAACTGTGGGAACCTAGCAGTCCACCTAGTACCCTAGCTCTGTCCCCAAAACTCCAGCCCTTTGAAGAACACCCCAACTGCTGGGTGCCAAACCAGCCCTAATCCACTAGGGACTGCTTCTGAGCAGTGTGAAACAGGTCTGTGGAGAGTGACACATTCAAGGTCTTCCTGGGACCCAGAATAATTGACCCATCTCAGCAAGAGAGTCCTAACTATTCCCCACTACCTTACATAACTGTTCAATATCTAAATTAGGTTATTGTGTCCCCAATCAATCTTCAACTGACTAATCTATATTTAGAAGTTGAGGCCACTTGGATCTCCATAGTCCTGTGAAATAATTTAACCACCAGTATGAAGTTTACATGCCCTTCGGACTCTGGAACATAGCTGTTATGGGTTGAATTATGTCCACACACACACACACACACACACACACACACACACACACACATATGTGAAGTCTTAATCTCTGCTATCTAAATGTGACCCTATTTGAAAATACAGCCTGTGCAGATGTAATCAGGTTTAGGTGAGATAATACCGGATTAGGGGCCCTAATCCAGAGATTGGTATCTTTATAAGAAGGCCATGCAGAGAGATACAGAAATTCATACAGGGACCACACCATGTGATGACAGAGGCAGAGATTGCCGTACTAAATTTATAAACCAAGGAACTTCAAGAATTGCTGAAACCACCAGAAACTAGGAAAAGACAAAGTACAATACTTCCTCAGAAGATTCAAAGAAAGCATTGCCTTGATTTCAGACTCCCAGCCTCTAGAACAGTGAGAGAAGAAATTCTGTTGTTTTAAGCCACTCAGTTTGTAATATTAAGTTACAGGAACCCTACAAAACTAATACTGGTTTTGGTACAGATAGTACCGGTAGTAGGGTGCTGCTGTAACAAATAAGTACAGTTGTAGAACTGTATGTGGTACTGAGTAATGGGCAAAAGCTGGAAGAGTTCCCAGGTGCATAATAAAGAAAGCCTAGGTTGCCTAGAAGAGACTAGACATAAGAATACTAAAGGTAACTTGGGTGAGTGCTCAGGTGGAATTAAGGAGCACGGTAAAGAAAGATCCTATCATTTTAGAGAATACATTATAAACAGACTGTTGGTAGAAATGTGAACATTTCCACCAAAGAAGGTGCTTTAGATAATCTTAGGACAAAATGATGAATATGCTATTGGACCCTGGATAAAATATAATACTTATTATACGGTGGCAGAAAACGTGGCTTAATTATGTTATGCTGTGTGGAAATTAGCATTTCTTAAGTGAGAATTCTGGATTTTTTTCTTCACCATCTTTATTGGAGTATAATTGCTCTACAATTGTGTTAGCTCCTGCTGTATAACAAAGCAAATCAGCCAGAAGTATACACATATCCCCATATGCCCTCCTTCTTCTGTCTCCCTCCCAACCTCCCTATCCCACCCCTCTAAGGGGTCACAGAGAACTGAGCTGATATCCCGGTGCTATGCAGCTGTTTCCCACCAGCTATCATTTTACATTTGGTAGTGTATACATATCGATACCACATTCTCACTTTGTCCCAGCTTACACTTCCCCTTCCCCGTGTCCTCTAGTCTATTCTCTACATCTGCATCTTTATTTCTGCCCCTTTATTTTTTAGATTCCATGTATATGTGTTAGCATATGGGATTTGCTTTTCTCTTTCTGACATACAACACTATCCACCTCACTACAAATAACTCAAATTCGTTTCTTTCCATGGCTGAGTAATATTCCATTGCATATATGTGTCACATCTTCTTTATCCATTCATGTGTCCATGGACACTTAGGTTGCTTCCATGTTCTGGCTATTGTAAATAGTGCTGCAATGAACATTTTGGTACATGCCTCTTTTTGAATTTTGGTTTTCTCAGGGTATATGCCCAGTAGTGGGATTGCTGGGTCATATGGTAGTTCTATTTTTAGTTTTTTAAGGAACCTCCATACTGTGCTCCATAGAAGATGTATCAATTTACATTCCCACCAGTGCAAGGGGGTTCCCTTTTCTCCACACCCGTTCCAGCATATATTGTTCATAGACTTTTTGATGATGGCCATTCTGACCAGTGTGAGGTGATACCTCATTGTAATCCTGATTTGCCTTTCTCTAATGATTAGTGATGTTGAGCATTCTTTCATGTGTTTGTTGTCAGTCTGTATATCTTCTTTGGAGAAATGCCTATTTAGGTCTTCTGCCCATTTTTGGATAGGGTTTTTTGTTTTTTCATATTGAGTTGCATGAACTGCTTGTATATTTTGGAGATTAATCCTTTTCCAGTTGTTTCATTTGCAAATATTTTCTCCCATTCTGAGGGATGTTTTGCCATCTCGTTTATGGTTATCTTTGCTGTGCAGAAGGTTTTAAATTCGATTCGGTCTCATTTGTTTATTTTTGTTTTTATTTCCCTTTCTCTAGGAGGAGGGTCAAAAGGATCTTGTTGTGATTTACCTCATAGAGTGTTCTGCCTATGTTTTCCTCTAAGAGTTTTATAGTATGTGACCAAACATTTAGGTCATTAATCCATTTTAAGTTTGTTTTTTTGTATGGTGTTAGGAAGTGTTCTAATTTCATTCTTTTACATGTAGCTGTCCACTTTTCCCAGCACCACTTATTGAAGAGGTTATCTTTTCTTCATTGTATATTCTTGCCTCCTTTATCAAAAATAAGGTGACCATATATGTGTGGGTTTATCTCTCACCTTTTTATCCTGATCCATTGATCTATATTTCTGTTTCTGTGACAGTGCCATACTGTCTTGATTACTGTAATTTTATAGTATAGTCTGAAGTCAGGGAACCTGATCCCTCAAGTTCCACTTTTCTTTCTCAAGATTGCTTTGACTATTCATGGTCTTTTGTGCTTCCATACAAATTGTGAAATTATTTGTTCTAGTTCTGTCCAAAATGCCATTGATAGCTTGCTAGGGATTGCAATGAATCTGTAGAGTGCTTTGGGTAGTATAGTCATTTTCACAATGTTGATTCTTCCAATCCAAGATCATAATATATCTCTCAATCTGTTTGTATCTTCTTTAATTTCTTTCATCAGTGTCTTATAGTTTTCTGCATACAGCTCTTTTGTCTCCTTAGGTAGGTTGGTTCCTAGGTATTTTATTCTTTTTGTTGCAATGGTACATGGGAGTGTTTCTTTAATTCCTCTTTCAGATTTTTCATCATTAGTGTATAGGAATGCCAGAGATTTCTGAGCATTAATTTTGTATCCTGCTACTTTACCAAATTCAATGATTAGCACTGGTAGTTTTCTGGAAGAAGCTTTAGGATTCTCTATAGTATAGTATAGTATCATGTCACCTTCAAACAGTGACAATTTTACTTTTTCTTTTCCAATTTGGATTCTTTCATTTCTTTTTCTTCTCTGCTTGCTGTGGCTAAAACTTCCAAAACTATGCTGAATAATAATGGCGAGAGTGGACAACATTGTCTTTTCTCTGATCTTAGTGGAAATGGTTTCAATTTTTCACCACTGAGAACAATGTTCGCTGTGGGTTTGTCCTATATGGGCTTTAATATGTTGAGGTAAGTTCCCTCTATGCCTGTTTTTATCATATATCGGTGTTGAATGTTGTTGAAAGCTATTTCTGCATCTGTTGAGGTGATCATGTGGTTTTTCTCCTTCAGTTTATTAATATGGTTTATCATATTGATTGATTTTCGTATATAGAAGAATCCTTGCATTCCTGTGATAAACCCCACTTGATCAGGGTGTATGATCCTTTTAATGTGCTGTTGGATTCTATTTGCTAGTATTTTGTTGAGGATTTTTGCATGTATGTTCATCAGTGATATTGGTCTGTAGTTTTCTTTTTTTGACATCTTTGTCTGATTTTGGTAGCAGGGTGATTGTGGCCTTGTAGAATGAGTTTGGGAGTGTTCCTCCCTCTGTCATATTTTGGAAGAGTTTGAGAAGGATAGGTGTTAGCTCTTCTCTAAACGTTTGATAGAATTTGCCTGTGAAGCCATCTGGTCCTGTGCATTTGTTTGTTGGAAGATTTTTAATCACAGACTCAATTCCAGTGCTTGTGATGGGTCTGTTTCTATTTTCTATTTCCTCCTGTTCAGGGTCTGAAGGTTATGCATTTCTAGGAATTTCTGCAGTTCTTCCAGGTTGTTCATTTTATTGACATAGGGCTGCTTGTAGTAATCTCTTGTGATCCTTTGTATTACTGCAGTGTCAGTTGTTACTTCTCCTTTTTCATTTGTAATTCTATTGATTTGAGTCTTCTTTCTCTTTTTCTTGATGAACCTGGATAATGGTTCATCAGTTTTGTCATTGTTCTCAAAGAACCAGCTTTTAGTTTTATTGATTTTTGCTAACTTTTCCTTCATTTCTTTTTCATTTATTTCTGATCTGATTTGTATGATTCCTTTCCTTCTGCTTACCTTGGAGGATTTTTGTTCTTCTTTCTCTAATCCCTTTAGTTGTAAGGTTAGGCTTTTAGTTTTTAACATCATTGATGGAGTATAATTGCTTTACAATAGTTTATTAGTTTCTGCTTTATAACTAAGTGAATCAGTTATACATATACATATGTTCCCATATCTCCTCCCTCTTGAATCTCCCTCCCTCCCACCCTCCCTATCCCACCCATCCAGGTGGTCACAAAGCACCAAGCTGATATCCCTGTGCCATGCGGCTGCTTCCCACTAGCTATCTACCTTACGTTTGTTAGTGTATATATGTCCATGCCTTTCTCTCGCTTTGTCACAGCTCACCCTTCCCCCTCCCCATATCCTCAAGTCTGTTCTCCAGTAGGTCTGTGTCTTTATTCCTGTCTTACCCCTAGGTACTTCATAACATTTTTTTTTCTTAAATTCCTTATATATGTGTTAGCATACGGTATTTGTCTTTCTCTTTCTGACTTACTTCACTCTGTATGACAGATTCGAGGTCTATCCACCTCATTACAAATAGCTCAATTTCGTTTCTTTTTATGGCTGAGTAATATTCCATTGTATATATGTGCCACATCTTCTTTATCCATTCATCCGATAATGGACATTTAGTTTGCTTCCCTGAGAAAACCATAATTCAAAAAGAGTCATGTACCAAAATGTTCATTGTGGCTCTATTTACAATAGGCAGGACATGGAAACAACCTAAGTTTAGGTTTTTATTTGAGATTTTTCTTGTTTCTTAAGGTAGGATTGTATTGCTATAAAATTATCTCTTAGAAATGCTTTTGTTGCGTCCCATAGGTTATGGGTCATCGTGTTTTCATGTCATTTGTTTCTAGGTTTTTGATTTTTTTATTTCTTCAGTGATATCTTGGTTATTTAGTAGTGTATTGTTTAGCCTCCCTGTGTTTCTATTTTTTACATTTTTTTCTCTGTAATTGATACCTAGTCTCATGGCATTGTTGCCAGAAAAGATACTTGATGCAATTTCAATTTTCTTAAATTTACCAAGGCTTGATTTGTGACACAAGATATGATCTATCCAGGAGAATATTCCATGAGCACTTGAGAAGAAAGTGTATTCTTCTGTTTTTGGATGGAATGTCCTATAAATATCAATTAAGTCCATCTTGTTTAATGTATCATTTAAAGCTTGTGTTTCCTTATTTATTTTCATTTTGGATGATCTGTCCATTGGTGAAACTGAGGTGTTAAAATCCCCTCCTATGAATGTGTTACTATTTCCTCTTTTATGGCTGTTAGTATTTTCCTTATGTATTGAGGTGCTCCTGTGTTGTCTTCATAAATATTTACAATTGTTATATCTTCTCCTGGATTGATCCCTTGATCATTATGTACTGTCCTTCTTTGTCTCCTATAATAGTCTTTGTTTTAATGTCTAGTTTGTCTGATGTGAGAATTCCTATTCCAGCTTTATTTTGATTTCCATTTGCATGGAATGTCTTTTTACATCCCCTCACTTTCAGTCTGTATATGTTTCTACATCTGAAGTTGGTCTCTTGTAGACAGCATATATATGGGTCTTGCTTTTGTATCCATTCAGGCAGTCTATGTCTTTTAGTTGGAGAAATTAATCCATTTACACCTAAAGTAATTTTCGATATGTATGTTCCTAATACCACTTTCTTAATTGTTTTGGGCTTGTTATTGTAGGTCTTTTCCTTCTCTTGTGTTTTCTGCCTAGAGAAGTTCCTATAGCATTTGTTATAAAGCACGTTTGGTGGTACTGAATTATCTTAACTTTTGCTTGTCTGTAAAGGTTTTAGTTTCTCTGTCAAATCTGAATGAGATCTTTGCTGAGTAGAGTAATCTTAGTTGTAGGTTTTTCCCTTTCATCACTTTAATTATGTCCTGCCACTCCCTTCTGGCTTGCAAAACTTCTGCTGAAAGATTAGCTATTAAGTTTATGGGGGTTCCCTTTTATGTTATTTTTTGCTTTTCTCTTGCTGATTTTAATACTTTCTTGTATTTAATTTTTGATAATTTGATTAATATGTGTCTTGCTTTTTATCCTTGAATTTATCCTGTATGGGTTTCTCTGTGCTTCCTGGACTTGATTGACTATTTCCTTTCTCATATTAGTGGAAGTTTTCAACTATAAGCTCTTCAAATATTTTATCAGACCCTTTCTTTTTCTCTTCTCCTGAGACCCCTATAGTTCGAATGTTGGTGTGTTTAATGTTGTCCCAGAGGTCTCTGAGACTGTGCTTAATTCTTGTTTCTTTATTGCTCTGAGGTGGTTATTACCACTATTTTATCTTGCTGGTCATTATGCGTTCTTCTGCCTCAATTATTGTGCTACTGATTCCTTATAGAGAATTTTAAATTTCATTTATGGTGTTGTTCATCATTGTTTGTTTGCTCTTTAGTTCTTCTAGGTCCTTGTCAAATGTTTCTTGTATTTTCTCCATTGTAATTCCAAAATTTTGGATCATCTTTACTATCATTACTCTTAATTATTTTTCAGGGACTAACTATTTACCCTTCATTTGTTTGGTCTGGTGGCTTCTTACCTTGTTTCTTCATCTGCTGTGTATTTCTGTTTTCTCATTCTGTTTAACTTACTGTGTTTGGAGTCTCCTTTTCACAGGCTGCAGGTTCATAATTCCCATTGTTTTTGGTGTCTCCCCCCAGTGGGTAAGGTTGGATCAGTGCAACGTATAGGCTTCGTGGTTGAGGGAACTGGTACCTGTGTTCTGGTGGATGAGGCTAGATCTTGTCTTCTTGGTGGTCAGGACCTTGTACAGTGTCGTGTTTTGGGGTTTCTGTGAACTTAGTATGATTTTACGCAGCCTCTCTGCTACTGGGTGGTGTTGTGTTCCTGTCTTGCTAGTTGTTTGGCATAGGGTATCCAGCACTGTATCTTGCTGATCATTGAGTGGAGCTGGGTCTTAGCATTGAGATGGAGGTGTCTTGGAGAACTCTCGCTGATTGATATTACATGGGGTCAGGAGGTCTCTGGTGGACCAATGTCCTGAATTTGGCTCTCCCCCTTCAGAGGCTGAGGTTTGACACCTGGCCAGAGCACCAAGACCCTGTCAGCCACATGGCTGGAGAAGATAGGCTATGAGTTAGGTGTCAGACACTGCTGTACTGTAGCTCTGTCTCAACTGTCTCCAAAGGTCAGGCAGATACATTGGGTTTTTCTACCATTCCTCAGAACTTGCACATTCCAGTCTGGGAATTTTAGATGTACTCCTGATACTCTTTATTGAAATACCTTGCATTCATGGTGGTGAGTGACATGCTAATAGTGTTTGTTCTCTTCAATTCAGAGACTGAGTGTCTGAGCTTTCCTGTGGCCAAGTCAGGAGCAGCCAGCCAATGGTCCCAAAGTGATAACATGTCACATACCAAGAAGGTTTTCTGCAGTTTCTGAGCAGTAGTCCCTAGCAGCCACTCCACTCAGCTGCAGCACTCTGACTGGGGAACTTGGTGGAACCCTCAAATGAGGATTTCTTCTGACCCTAGAGTCTGACTTGTCTACCCAGGCAAGGAGCTGGGGAGAGTGTCTCCTGGCCCCATCTCATCAGAGGAGTGGACATCAGGAAGCTGTGCATCCAACAAAATGGGAGCTGAGAGGTGGGTGGCTGGGGCTGACAGCCTCCCAAGAAAAGCCGGAGCCATGTGGAGGGTTCCTGTGCTATTGCCTAGGTGGGAGGAATTCATGAATCTGGATTTTAGCTGAGGTGATTTCCAAGTAAAGTGTAGAAGGTATGGCCCGGTTTCTTCAAGAATGATTTGTGGAGAAACGTCTTTTCTGATAGCATGGATCCTCTTGACATCAACAGGAGACCAACACATATTCTGAGATTTCTATACCAGCACAAACACTGAAAGCCTGGTTTTGAGGGATCAATCAGAGATGAGACAAAATGTAAGAAAAATGACTCCAAGGTCCGAGTCACAAATGCTGACACCAGAGAAAAAGGAGCCATGACCCAGAGACCAGAGCTAGTGAGGTCCCTATTGGCCCAGAGGGCAGAGCGATGAGCCACAGATGATTTCTGTCAGGCTTTGAAACCCAATAGAATTTGCGTGGCTGTATTTCAAACATGCTTGGGACAAATGATCCCTTTATTACTTCCATTTTCTCCCCTTCAAAATGGAAATGTCTTTCCTATGCCACTATTTATCTACTTTAAGATACCATTATGTATCTGGAAGCAGATTTCTTGTTTTCTAATTTCACTGATCTAGAAATGCTGAGGAATTTTTTCTTTCAGTTGGGTCATATGCAGAGCTTCAGCCCTACCTTGCCTAGCTTAATTCAAAGACATCTGGTATTTTTTTTAGCTGATATTTATATTTTGGAACTAGAGTTGATGCTGGAATGGGTTAAGATGTTTGGAGATGTTGAGATGCAGTCAATGTATTTTTCATGTAAGAAAGATATGAACTGGTTGTGGACCAGGAGTGGAGGGCAGGATTACTAACTTCTAGCCTTAAGACTTGTAAATTACTCTTTTTTAACTTTGTGGTACTTTGTTACTGCAAACCTAGGAAACTAATACAATGACCTGTACTTCCTCAGTTATCCACCATCACCCAAATCAACTGTGACTATTGTCTTCTTACTTCTCCAAAATCTGACTAATACCCTTTCAGGCCACTAGAGACTACCCAGTGCATTACTAAGCTACCTCCTATGACTTATACCTCTCCGGGTTCCTTAAACCAGGTAATCAGTGGCCAAGGCCCATCTCCAAGACTCATCAATTGTGTCTGTGTTGCTAAACTGAAGGGTGTTCATGTTGCTTGCTGGACAAGTAACAGCTCTAATGGGTAAACCTCAACCTTCTGGGTGCTGGGAAGTTCCACACCTGTAAGGGGGAGAGAGACGTGCCTATGGATGTAACCATAAAGCAAATATACACAGATATAACCACAAAAATCTGTGAAGGTAGAGGATGATAAACACAGCATTTACAGAGGATCCCAAAACCCTCTGCACTCACTGTACCTTGTTTTCAATGGATGTCTGGCCATACTCCAAACCATACCAGTTCAGTAGCTTATGTAAAGTAGCTGTTGGGAGAAACACACACTCCTCACCTTCTACCAGACACTCTTTGAAGCGTCAGCTCACCTGATGTGCGAGGACCACAGAAAAGAAAAATCAGGTAGGAGACACATAGGCAATTCCAGGAGCTACACATACCCACCAACAGTCTAAAGGACTGCTTGTGATCATTTGCATGGATGGAGAAACCAGCAAGTCCATAACTTGTGCAGGTTGACACAAGGAAGCACAGATACCTTCAAAGAGCTCAGCATCGTTGATATGGCTAGGGAAGTTACTGAAGTGTTGACTCCTTTATTTACACCCCAATATATTTATACCAGTGCTGCTCCACAGGAAACCTGGACATCAGACATATAACAAAGGTTTCTAGTGATCTGGGGATTAATTATATGACGACTTATAGTTATTAACTGCAGTTGGGCAAATAACTCCTAAGCAAGAAAAATGCAAGAACCCACAAAGTCAGTTTCCACCAATCACCATGTCATTAATTCCGCTCTCCCTGCCTATGAAACTATGTTTCTGTGGGCTGATTTTGTAATGATGTTCATCAACTTAAGACCAAGTAAATCTACTGCAAACTTAATTTATCAGTAACAAATATATCAGGAAACATATTTAACAAAAAATTTCAGAAACAGTCTCACTGATGTCAGAAATTAATCAAGAATGCCTATCACTCCTAATCTACTTTACACTGTAGAACGAGTAGAATGAGAAAACTACTCATAAATTAATATAAACACAAAAATCATGATAACTCAGTAGATACTAATTACTTATGATTTTGGTGTACTATTTTAAACTTTCTAGATGGTAATGTGCTTGTAAGAACCCTATAAGGTAGATACAATCATAATCACCTTTATACTAATGCAAGAGGCCCAGAAAGGTCCAGGAGTTTGCCAATATCTCAGAGCTCATACATAAAATAACCAAAAAGTAAACAAGACAGTGAGACCAGAGTACTTTCAAATATTATTGAGGCAAAAGATATCACTAAACACAAAGACCACACGCTCTTTTATAAATCGGGACTGGCAAAGAAAGAATTCAGCAAGTTGCTGCATAAAAGATTAAATTTCAATAATAGTGTTCCTGGCAACAGAAGAGCTTTCTGGAAGACTCTACTATTATTAATATACTATTAGTGCCATTATTAGTTAACTATATTATTAACATATTTTTAATAATACTATATATTAAACATAAAATACCCTATGACCTTGAAATTCTACTCCTAGATAGAAAGCCAACAGAAATGCAAGTGTGTGGAAAAACAAACCAACAAACATGTATGAGACTATTCAAGGAAGCATTATTTGAATTGCTTTGTAAACATACTTCGGATGTAACATTTGGATTCTACAGGTTCTAGGAGAAACAACATGTCACACTTATTTTTTTGAAATACAGAATGTTTGTTAATTGACCTTTATAACTTTTTCCCAGTTTATTCCCTATGTTTCAAAATAATTAAGAAATTCAAAATTTTCACAATTAAAAGTTTTAGCAAATCAAACAATAAAAATTCATGGTTGGAGGGGTCCAAGAGGGAGGAGATATATATATACATATAACTGATTCACTTCATTGTACAGCAGAAACTAACACATCATTGTAAAGCAACTATATCCCAATTTTTTGAAAAAAATCATGCTAGGAGTAAGACAGGAATAAAGACACCGACTTACTAGAGAAAGGACTTGAGGATATGGGGAGGGGGAAGGGTAAGCTGTGACAAAGCGAGAGAGTGGCATGGACATATATACACTACCAAACGTAAAATAGATAGTTAGTGGGAAGTAGCTGCATAGCACAGGGAGATCAGCTCGGTGCTTTGTGACCACCTAGAGGGGTGGGATAGGGAGAGGGGGAGGGAGGGAGGGAGATGCAAGAGGGAAGAGATATGGGAACATATGTATATGTATAACTGATTCACTTTGTTATAAAGCAGAAACTAACACACCATTGTAAAGCAATTATACTCCAATAAAGAAGTAAAAAAATCAAAAAGGTCATGCTTATCTCGATAATTTGTAGAATATTTACTGGATAAAATTTAAGACAATTGGGCTTACAATTAAAAATTTAAATACCCTATTAATAAACTAAGAAGAATATAAGTGAACTTTCTTACCTGGTAATGGGTTTATTAGAAACAGACAAGAAATAATACAGTTAAGTATAATTTAAAACAGTCCCATTAAAGTCAGGAACAGATACAAAGGACCATGTTAGTATTATTATTCTATATTGAATATGTTAGCCTAAACTTCAGAAAGGGAGACCAGACTGAAATACAGAGACATTTATTTGAGGTTTGTTAGCACCACAACCGAGGTGACAGGGCTTCAAGAAGTACTTGAATTCAGTTTCGCCAAACAAAATGGAGAAAGCTTATAAAAGCAAAAAACATAAAGCCACAGTTACTTACATGTCAAGAATTACAACTGGAGCTATCAAGAAGGAAGGGTGTTTGTTAAGCAAATGGCTGCATAGTAACAGGAGGGAAAGACTCTTTTTCCTTGTGCCAATTGCACAAGGCTGCAATTGGTAAATGTTGTTTTAAAAATGAATGGCGTCTTTGAGTTTGGAATAGTTCACAAAAATTAAAGTTCTTAGTAGTACAGGGATGCATCTGACACTAGATCCTCAATGGCTGCCTGACTCCGTCTGAGCAGGATGGTTACACCATTATCATTTCAATCTGTCATCAAAAACTCAAGCTGGCACAAAGAAAGGAAAGAATGAATACTGTACAAAAAGAAAAATTTTCATCTGCAGGTGTTTTGAATCTACAATAGATAATTAAAGGGAATCTACAAAAAATTAGAAATAATGAAAGTTATGCTATCTTGTTATAAATGATTTAAAGGCAAGTAAGTGCAGCCAAACTTTTAAGAAAAATATGATTAAAATTTTTACATATGACTAAAATCACAAGAACATTCAGTCACTCTTTCCATGTGGTGATAATATACTTGCTACCAAAAGTTTATAAGGCTATTAATGACAAATCTCCTTCGTGAATACACATGTAAAAGTCTTAAGCAAACTATTACAAAATACATTCTATAATATATTATAATTTGATTAAACCCCAAATCAAAAAGATGCCTGCTATTAGAAAATCAACGTACTTCATATTACCATTAGGAAAATGATGAGCATTTCAGCATTTCAGCATGCATAGGAAATAGAAAAGTGACAAACTTCTAAAAGATGCTGCTGACCCCTGTGCAAAACCACCTCCTGAATTCAAGGGTTACAACAAATACTGGTCCCAGAATTACAAGTCTCCCGCCCCAAAAGTCTACACCATTACAGGTGTCCAAATTCTCACTAAAGCCCCATGTCCAGAATCTCCTTTTATGTTCCAGACCCAGACTCTGGACCTTATGCCATTTGAAAGGGATGCTAAATATATATATATATATATATATATATATATATATATATATATATATATATATATATATATATATATATAATCAAAGATTCACTCATCAAAAGAGATCTCCTGTTACACAATACCACTCACCATTACCTAATAAACTGCCAATAATCATTAGGAATTAAATTTTACAAAGGAAAACATGTTAATCTGTGTTATGACATAAATTTCAATTGCTTTGAAGGTGAGTCCAAGGGTCTGTAGGTTCCCAGGAAACGTAACCCCTTAGAAGGCACACTTTCACTCCCCACAGCCACTCCTCTCCTGCTGTAATCTAAGGCCACATGACCTGCTTCACCACCATGGTAGCTCCCTAATAAATCCTTCCTCCTACGCCCAGTTCTTCAACTCCATGGCTTTAAAAACCCAGTCCCCTCCACTTCATTCATGACTTGAATATGCCCACGCACAAACGAGGTGTCTTGACTTAATAGCTCCCTCCAGGACTAGTACTGCTTTCTACTGCCTTCACCGTGCTCGACCTGCCACCGCAGACTTTGCAAAGCTGATACCCTTTCTGCTACCAGTCAGTCCTCTGCCTCCACCTCCTCAGTAGTGACCTCAACTATCGCCATTTCATTCCACTTAAATCTCTCATAGCTACTGAGCCAAAGACAGGAAGTGACCTTATATTTATATTTCCTACCACGTGGACCGGAAACAAATAGTTCCTCAAAGCAGCAGTGGCATCAGCAAGTTTCAGTCATCTTGGAAAAGGGAAGTGTGAAAAGAAAGCCATGTTGTTTAAGGGTTCATGGGAATCCCTTTTGTGGAAAATGAACTCCTATTAGCCCATTCTCTCAGTGATAGAATATGGAAAATACCAATATAAATAGAAGAGAATTAAAGTGTGTCACTATGGAAAATTTATAAATTACTAAAAATTAATTATTATTAATTCATGAAGAAAGAGAGCAAGAGAAGAAGCAAGAGCAAGAGTCAATTACAAAGCAGCTACAAAACAGCTAGAAAACAATTATTGAGATAACAAGCTCATTTCTTTCAATAGATAATTTAAAATCAAATGTATTTAACTCTCTAATCCAAAGGCACAGAATGACAGAATGAATAAAATCTTAAAACCAGGAATATGCTATCTACAAGAGACTCACTTCAGCTGTAGAGGCACATATAGGCTTAAAGTGAAGAGAGGAAAAAGAAGATATTTCATGCAAATGGAAATCAAAAGAGAGCAGGGATTATACCAGACCAAAAAAATAAATAAAATAAAATAGACTAACCCAAAAATTATAACAAGAGAAAAAGAAGGTTATACAATGATAAGGTGGTCATTCATTGAGGATATAGAAACTGTAAACATATATGAATGTGTATATATACATATATATTTATATATATGTATCTTGCTCTCTTCCTTTGTGGATTATTAATTTTCTATAATGATACATTTTAATTCTTTTATATTTATATTGTGTGTATTTACTATGGTTTGTTTTGTGTTTACCCTCTGGCTATTACAGTCTATTTTAAGATGATAACAATTAAATTCTATTATATATAATGGAATTTAATCTGAAAAAAATATTGAATCACTATACTGTACACATGAAACTAACACAATATTGTCTATACTTCAATAAACAAAAATACAGGTAAGTTACTGAAAATAGTTTTCATAGTTTTTTTACTTTTTTTTGCAACAAACTAGAGCTATAAACCTTATTTCACAACATATATATGTATATGCACCCAACATCCAAGCACTGAAATATACAAGTAAATATTAACAGATCTGAGGGGATAAGTGGACAAGGATACACTTACAATAGAGAATTTAAATACCCCACTTTCAATAATGGATAAATTATCTGACAGAAAATCAATAAGGAATCAATCATTGGACTAAAACTATACATTAGGTCAAGTGGAACTAAAAGTCATAGAGAACACTCCATCCAGTAGTGACAGAATACACATTCTTCCCCAGTGCATATGGAACTTTCTCCAGGATAGATCATATATTAGGTCACAAAACAAGTCTCAGAAAATATTTTAAAGCCTGAAGTTATAGCAAGAATCTTTTTAGAACAAAGACATAGGAAACAAGAAGTCAAACACAGTATGAACTGGAAAATGCACAAATTTGTGGAAATTAAAGAACACACTCCTGAACAACTAATGAGTCAAAAAAATCAAAAGAGAAATTAAAAATATTTTGAAACAAATGAAAGTGAATACACAACATACCAACACTTAGGGGATGCAGCAAGAGCAGTGCTAAGAAAAAAGTTTGTAGTGATAAAAGACTAGATGATGAAGAAAAGAAAGGCCTCAAATACATAACTTGACCTTACACCTTAAAGAAATAGGAGGAACTAATCCACAGATTATGGGAGGAAGATGATAACAAGATCAAAGCAGAAATCAATGAAATGGAGAATAGACCAAATAAATAAAAGATCAATAAAACTTAACTTTTCTTTAGACTTAGATATTTTATTTCATTCAAATAATGTTTAGATCTTTATATTTTTACATTAAAAAAACAAGAATTTTAAAAGGTCATACCTAATTTATGAAAAAGCTCTTCCTAAAAGCTGAATGCAAATCTTAAAAATGTGATAAAGCAATGGCCTCATGAAAAACATGCAAGGGTTTTGAAGATTCTGTAAAGCAAGTGATGACTATTAATATTCACAAGTATAGCTATATCACATTTGGCTTCAAAGAGGTAAGTAAAGGTGACATTATTTACAGCATTAGTTTCAGTCTTCTCTTCCATCTGGCCTCATTAAATTTTGACGCTTTCCTTTTGAAAATCCTTTCATGTTCTCTTGCATCATGACCTGGATACAGTTGTTCCTTATTGTCAATAATTCACAAATCATTTCTAGACCTTTTTGTCCTCCTTTCAGATGGAAGAATTGGTTTGTATAAATAGATAAACAAAATTGACAACATTTTAGCTAGTCTTACCAAGGAAAAAGATAAAGGACTAAACAATACAATTATAAAGGAAAGATGACACACACAAAAGGTGTAACTGAAATACCATGAATCATAAGAGTCTACAATGGACAATTAAAAGACTACAAGTAGATAATCTAAAGGAAAAACATTTATTCCTATACGTACAACCTACATAGTCTTACTTATGAAAAATAGAAAATTGACAATCAATAATAAGGAGATGGAATCAATGACAAAAAAACCTTCTCAAAGACCAAGATCAGAGGACTTCATGAGTAAAGTATACCAAACATTAAAAAAAATTGACACCAAATCTTTCTCAAATTCCGCCAAAAAATGGAAGAGGAGGGAAAACTCCTTAAATCAATTTTGCAGCCAGCAACACATTATGCCAAGGGAAGATAAGAATACCATAAAAATAGAAAACTAGATATTCATACCAATATCCCTGAATATGGAAGCAAAAATTCTCAACAAAACCCTAGCAAACTTAATTCCACAGCATACTATAAAGCTCACACACCATAATCGTGTGGGATTTATCCCTGGATGCAAAGATGGTTCCATTTATGCAAATCAATAAATATGATACATCCCATTAATAAAATGAAAACAAATGATTATCTCAGTAGGTGCAGAAAATTCATTTGAAAAAAATCAGCATCATTTTATGATAAAAACTCTGAACAGTTTGGCTACACAAGAAACATCTCAAGATAATAAAGGCCATATAAGACAGGTCCACAGCCAACATCATAGTCAGTGGTAAAAGACTGAATTCCTTATTATTCCTTATTCCTCTAAATTCAGAAATAAGACAAGTGTCCTCATTCTCAACTATCCAATTGAATGAAGTACTGGAAATCTTAGAAAGGATAATTAACCTAGGTTAAAAGAAAAAGGTATACACATCATCCAAATTGGAAAGAAAGAAGTAAAATTATGTTTCTGTTCTGATGACATGATCTCGTATGTAAGAAAAATCTTAGTACTACACACACACATACACACAGAACTAATAGAACTAATAGATATCAGTAAAGTTTCAGGATAGATAACAAATATAAGTTATATTTCTTTAAGATATCAATGAGTAATCTGAAAGTGAAATAAATAAAATAATTTCATCTACAATATCACCAAAACATCAAAATGCTTAGGAATAAATTGAATGACGGAAATGAAAGACTGTACACCATGAACTATAAGACATTTATGACAGAAATTGAAGAATGTAACTCAGTCTAAAGTATCCTGTGTTCATGAGTCAAAGGAGCTAATATTGTTAAAATTTCCTTTCTACCTGTTGGGATGTTTAGAAAATGAAAAATATCCTTGGAACTGAAAAGGAGCTTTGAAACTAAAAAAGCAACTACATAAACTGCAATTATAAAGTTTATTGTAGGTAACTTACATATGGGCAGGAAGGAGCAGGGAGACAGATCATCCAGAGACATTTAGCTACATTTAATTCATTCAGCTGTTGTATGAATATTGATTAGTGAAGCTTTGCCATTTACATTTAAAGTAATTATTGAACGGTAAGGAATTACTAATGCCATCTTACTCTTGTTTGACTTTTTTTTAGTTCCCTGGCTCCTTCATCTCCTGCTGTCTTCCTTTTTGAATTGATGACGTTCTGTAGTGGTACTCTTTGATTCTCTTTTCTTTATCTTTTGTTCATCTGCTGTAGGGTTCACTTTGTGGTTTCCCTCAGATTTTCTTGCCACATCAGAGAAATATGACAGTCTATGATAACAACTTAACTTCAATTACATAAAAAAGTTACACTTTTACTTCCTCCCTTTTATGTTTTTGATGTCACAATTTATGTCTTTTTATATTATGTATTTACCATCATATTATTGTACTTATAGTTAATTTCAGTACTTTTGCCCTTTTATTTTTATACAAGAGCTAGGTGGTTAACACACCACCATATTAAAGTATTACAGTATTCTCAATCTTACTGTATACTTACTTTAACCTGTGTGTTCTTTTTCCATGTTACTAATTAGCTCCTTCTATTTCAGCTAGAAGAACTCCTTTTGTCATTTTTTTGTAAGGCAGAGCTAATGGGATGAACTCCCCTGGCTTTTGTTTCTCTGGAATGTGTTTATCTCACCTAATTCTGAAGTACAACTTTGTCCTAGGTAAAATATTCTCTCTCTCTTTTTTTTTTTTTTTTTTTTTAAGCATCTTTATTGGAGTATAATTGTTTTACAATGGTGTGTTAGTTTCTGCTTTATAATGAAGTGAATCAGCTATACATATACATCTATCCCCATATCTCCTCTCTCTTTCGTCTCCCTCCCACCCTCCCTATCCTACCCTCCCTATCCCACGCCTTTATGTCCTCACAAAGCACGGAGCGGATCTTCCTGTGCTATGCGGCTGCTTCCCACTAGCTACCTATTTTACATTTGTTAGTATATATAAGTCCCTTCCACTCTCTCACTTCGTCCCACCTTACCATTCCCCCTCCCTGTGTCCTCACATCCATTTTCTACATCTGCATCTTTATTTCTGTCCTGCCTCTAGGTTCTTCAGAACCTTTTTTATAAGATTCCATATATATGTGTTAGCAAACTGTATTTGTTTTTCTCTTTCTGACATACTTAATTCTGTGCGACAGACTCTAGGTCCATCCACCTCAGTACAAATAACTCAATTTTGTTTCTTTTTATGGCACAGTAATATTCCATTGTATATATGTGCCACATCTTCTTTATCCATTCATCTGTTGATGGACACTTACATTGCTTCCGTGTCCTGCTATTGTAAAATAGAGCTGCAATGAATATTGTGGTCCATGACTCTTTTTGAATTATGGGTTTCTCAGGAAATATGCCCAGTAGTGGGACTGCTTGGTCGTGTGCTAGTTTAATTATTAGTTTTTTAAGTAACCTCCATACTGTTCTCCATAGTGGCTGTATCAATTTACATTCCCACCAACAGTGCCAGAGGGTTCCCTTTTCTCCACACCCTCTCCAAAATTTATTATTTGTAGATTTTTTGATGATGGCCATTCTGACTGGTCTGAAGTAATACCTCATTGTAGTTTTGCTTTACATTTCTCAAATGATTGTAGCATTCTTTCATGTGTTTGTTGGTAAGCTGTATTTCTTCTTGGCAGAAATGTCTATGCAGGTGTTCTGCCCATTGTTGGATTAGGTTGTTTGTTTTTTTGATATTGAGCTGCTTGTAAATTTGGGAGATTAAACCTTTGTCAGTTGCTTCATTTGCAAATATTTTCTCCCATTCTGAGGGTTGTCTTTTCGTCTTGTTTATGGTTTCCTTTGTTGTGCAAAAGCTTTTAAGTTTCATTAGGTCCCATTTGTTCATTTTTGTTTTTATTTCCCTTTCTCTAGGAGGTGTGTCAAAAAGATCTTGCTGTGATTTATGTCATAGTGTGTTCTGCCTAGGTTTTCCTCTAAGAGTTTGATAGATTCTGGCCTTACATTTAGGTCTTTAATTCATTTTGAGTTTATTTTTGTGTATGATTTTAGGGAGTGTTCTAATTTCATTCTTTTATCTGTAGCTGTCCAGTTTTCCCCACACCACTTATTGAAGATGCCGTCTTTTCTCCATTGTACATTCCTGCTTCCTTTATCAAAGATAAAGTGACCATATGAGCGTGGGTTTATCTCTGGGTTTTCTATCCTGTTCCATTGATCTATGTTTGTGTTTTTGTGCCAGTACCATACTGTCTTGATTACTGTAGCTTTGTAGTATAGTCTGAAGTCCAGAAGCCTGATTCCCCCAGCTCCGTTATTTTTTCTCGAGGCTGTTTTAGCTAGTTGGGGTCTTCTGAGTTTCCATACAAATTGTGAAATTTTTGTTCTAGTTCTGTGAAAACTGCCATTGGTAATTTGAAAGGGATTACGTTGGCAAAGTGTTCTTGTTTGGCTGTTATTTTCTTTCAGCAGTTTGAATATATCATCCCATTGTCCCTGGCCTACAAAGTTTCTGCTGCAAAATCCACTGAAAGCTTTCTGGCATTTTCTTTTAAAAAAGCTTTTCTTTTATTGCTTTTAAAATTTGCTCTGTATTCCATTTTATACAGTTTTATTATAGTGTATCTTGGAGATGCTAATTTTGGATGGAAATTTTGAGCTAACCTATTACTTTTAACTTCTATGTCCAACTCCCTCCCAAAATTTGGGAAATTTTCAGCCATTATTTCTCTAAGTAAGCTTTCTGTCCCCTTTTCTCTCTCAGGCCTTCTTCTGAGAGAAGAAAGATTTGTAGACTGTTTCTCTTCATGCTGTTCCATAGTTCACATAGGCTTTCTTCACTCTTCTTTATTCTTTTTTCTTTGTTTTCCTATGACTGGATTATTTCAAAGTCTTGATTGAGTCTGTTTTTTCATGGTCTCTATTGCATTTTTTCCGTTTGACTCATATTTTCAGCTCCAAAATTTATGTTTTGTTCTTTTTTATGTTTTAACCTCTCTGTTAAGCTTATCATTGTGTGTGTATGTGTGTGTGTGTGTGTGTATGTGTGTTGTTTTCCTGATTTTATTGAATTCTCTTTCTGTGTAGTTGACTGAGCTTCCTTAAAACAGCTATATATATTTTATATTACCATGTACAGCAGAGATCTCCATGTCTTTGGTGTTGGCTACTGTTCCTTTTATGGTGCCATATTTCTTTGATTTCTTGTGTTCCTTAAAGTCTTTAATTGTTGTGTTCACATTTTTTGTGTGTGTGTGTGTGTGGTACGTGGGCCTCTCATTGTTGTGGCCTCTCCCATTGCAGAGCACAGGCTCCAGACGTGCAGACTCAATGCCCATGGCTCAAGGGCCTAGCTGCTCCACAGCATGTGGGATCTTACAAGACTGGGACACAAACCTGTGTCCCCTGCATTGGCAGGCAGCCTCTCAACCACTGTGCATCCAGGGAAGACCTGTGCTCACTTTTGAAGAAGTTTTCACCTCCTCCCATCTTTACTGACTGATTTTGGGAAATAAATATCTTCTGTCAGCACTGCTACAGATTCTGAGGGTTTCTCAGGCTTTTTATATGGGTACACCTACTGCACACTTGTTATTCTGTGTTGTGGCAGAATTTAACCTTGTATGCCTTCTGTGAAACCTTCAGAGCTAGTTCAATATGGATAGCCTCCCTTTAGCATTTCCTAGCACACAGCTGACTGCTCAAGTTTATGGTTTATTCCTGGCCTAAAGATTAGGACGAGCTTTCTGCAAATGTTCACAAGCTGTCTGCAAAACCTCATTCATGCTGCCATTGGGAGCACACAGGGAGCCAGGCACAGGGTACAATAAGGGGCAGGGGAGAGGCATGTGGAATTTCAGCAGTGTCCATGTGCCAGCTGGGTAATCCAAAATGGTTTATGTACAGGTCTCTTGATTGAATTCATGATGCAACTAGTATAATGTCCCTATGATAATTGTTTCATGCCTGCTGCTATCCACCTAGACTCTCACCACTATCTGGGAAAATTCACATTATCTCACTTTCTTGGGCCAAGTAGGGCTCCCTTGGCATTGAGCTATGCCACATTTGGGGAGCAATAACTTGGATAAAGTCACACTGTCCCTCTTACTTTCTTCAATGTGTCTAACCTTAGATTTTTTTTTTTTTTCTCCAGCAGTGTGCTGTGGAACTTCTCTGTTGTACCCCGGACTTCCACAAAAGCACTCTCATCTGTGACTGATTGACAAAACTGCCCTGAAGATTATTGTTTCCTTCCTTGAAACAGACCGATTTACTAATTTGACAGTCGTGTGTAGACGAAAACTCTACCTCAAGTCCCTCATAGTATACAATGGTCTAAGTCAGGGGTCCCCAAGCCCTGGCCAGAGACCAGTACTAGTCTGCGGCCTGTTAGGAATCATGGCACAGCAGGAGGTAAACGGCAGGCGAGCTAGTGAAGCTTCATCTGCTGCTCCCCATCGCTATCATTACATCCTGAAATAGACGCCCCAATCTGTGGGAAAATTGTCTTGCACGAAACTGGTCTCTGGTGCCAAAAATTTGGGGACCCCTGCTCTAAGTAATCTCAATAATAACATTATAAATAATAATATACTTGAATCATGATTTTTATGTAAGGTTTTATTTTAGGTGGTTTATTTGTTGTCTTTTTTGTCCCATTTACAGATAGTGGATCAAAGGATCAGAAATATTATTTTTCAAGCTAATATATTATAGGACTAATGTGTTCTAATTCCAGAGCTTGTAACCTTTATACTAGACTGTGCCTCCTTGTTCTTTGTTGCCTTCTTGGCCCTCTAGGATTTTTGGTTAACTTTACCTGCTCACAAACCTCTCACTACCTGGTGACAACTTGAATGTTTTCCTCCAGATTCCTATGTTCTTCTGTCATAACTCATTCCTACTTGGGCATGCCACAAATTTCCCAAGACAAGCTTATGATTCTCATTTTATTTCAGTTACTTCCTTCACCATCACCACTGAGTTCCTGGAGGCAGAAACAAGCCTCTTGGGCCTTCCCTAGTGGCACAGTGGTTTAAGAATCTGTCTGCCAATGTAGGGAACACAGGTCCGAGCCCTGGACTGGGAAGATCCCACATGCCGTGGAGCAACTAAGCCTGTGCACCACAATTATTGAGCTCACAAGCCACAACTACAGAGCCCATGTGCCACAACCACATGCCTAGAGTGTGTGCTCCACAGCAAGAGAAGCCACCATAATGAGAAACCTGTGCACTGCAGTGAAGAGTAGCCCTTGCTCATCTCAACTAGAGAAAGCCCGTGCACAGCAACAAAGACCCAATGCAGCCAAAAATAAATAAATAAAATAAAATAATTTAAAAAAATATGTGCATCCAATTGCCATTTCTTCTCAAGGTCTGCTGAATGTCTCCAGCAATTAAAGGGCATTGTGTTTGTTCACATTTATCAAGCACCCAGATTAGAGAGGTAAATTTCAGTGATAATCCACAGTCCCAGTGGCAAGGGCTATATTCTCACCAGCCTTCATTATTATCAGAAGTAGTCAAGCCAACACAATATTAGAGGAAGTCAATTGACAGAATTCTGGAAGTTTTGCTTTGTTGAAACAGTCAGGGAGTGTATTCTGATTCCTCTGAAGACTCAGCAGCCATTTGGGTATTCTGCATCTACACACTAGGACAACATCACCCAAACATTAAGGGGGCACGATAGAACTATGGAAATACCTCCTTGGACCATTGAACGGAGCACAAAACTCCTTGCTTTTGCAGTTATGCATTAAACATCTTGATGATTCAAAGCAATGCTATTCAGTTTTCCTCATACTATGTTGTCTAACTGAGGAGAAATTTCCTGAGAAATTTCCTAGATTTCATCCAGAATTAGTTAGGCTGGTCATACCACATGGAGCAAAAGAATAGGGTGGAATGGTTAGAACGTGCAAGAAAAAGAGTTTAAAAACTGCTCCCTCATTTAGCCAAGAACACATTTGTGATTCATTAGGTTATGAGCCTTCCCTAATCAGTTATACTCTTTCCTATGTAATCTCATTTATTCTGTGGCTTGATTACCTCATGGGTATCAACTTTCAGCTCCATCTTTGGCTCCATTCTTGAATTCCAGAAACAAATATTAAAGGATACCACTCAACTCAGTGTTCCCAATCTTTACATCATCTCCTATTGACACTCCAGACCTTGGTCATATATTTGGTATCTTCGCTGAACCTCCATGCAACACACTTCAACCAAACACCTGAGTGTCTGGTTCTATTGGGCCTTCCAAGCATCTTTCAAATGAGCAGTCTTTCCAAACTTCTTCCTTGATCTGGCTTCCTCATATTCCTCAGTAAATCTGACTCCTTGAGTTTTACCTTATCAGAATTTTTACCAGCTTCTCTTCAGCCTATCTAACTCAGCTGGATGTGTGCCCTTTGAGCTAGTTATGAAGTATCCATGGCTAACTTCCAATGCGCTCCTCAATAACAGGGACCAGGTTGCATTCTCCAAGTTCCTAATAGTTATCCCAGCTAGAGACATTTTCTCCCCAGAAGGGATTTGCAGCAATAGGCTTTTCTGTCATGATTTTATTTCATATTGTGATGTAAAATTGTCCCAACTATCTGCACTATGTGGTGCCAACCACAACCTTACCTTTTCACTCAGCTCAGGTATCGCTGAGACATCTCCACAACAAGGTATAGTGGTAGAGCCCATTCCTACTCATATACATAGGTACTATGTTTTCATAACTCAGTCTGTCACCCGCCCTCTTACTTAGCAGTACCAAGCAAGGAATGCGTAAGAGGGCTTTGTTGCGGTTTGCTTTAGAAAGAAGACTTGGCCACTGGACTGTCAACCTCACCACACCTAAGGCCACCATTCTATCTGTCCCATCCTTCTCCCAGGGAGAACCAGAGGTGATGCTGAGGTTTCCTATCAAGGATATTCACACAGTTATGAGCCGTAGTCAAAAAGGGAGAAGATGGGTAATTAAGGTGTGGTTTCTCCCAGCTGACGCCCTAAGTCTGAGGATGGTCAGGACTTTTTATCTAAGAATTGATGTTCTTGCTGCTGACATTTTTATAGCTGCGATGGTACTTAACTGCATGTAAAACTTTGATGGATCTTCACAGGTGAAAGATGGAGTCCAGTCAGTCTTGATAAAAAGACACAGTATTTAAAAATAGGATCTTAAAATAATAAACTTGGTAATAGTAAATGAAACTTTAAAAGGGCTCCCTGACAAGAATGATGCAGGAATGCAAATGAACAGGTGGTCAGTAGTCTCCACTGAGTCAAAATTTCACTACCTTGTAAGGGGTGTAGCATCTCCTTTTCATTTCTGGACATATCATAGAAAATCAGCGTCCAGAGTGCAGAAAGCTGGTCTAGCTACAGGGTAAAGCAGGGAGAATCTTGTTAGTGAGCAAGAAGGCAGATGGACAGGGCAGGAATATAGGTAAAAAACACATACCTATGGATGACTTTCTTTTGTAGCGGATTCCACCACTACCAATATAAAAGTAGCTGTGGGTGAGGGGGATACGAGAAATGACACATGGAGCTATCTAGCAATACCCAATGTGTCCTTTTTTTTTTTTTTTTACATGTTTATTGGAGTATAATTGCTTTACAATGCTGTGTTAGAATCTGCTTTATAACAAAGTGAATCAGTTATACATATACATATGTTACCATATCTCTTCCCTCTTGAGTCTCCCTCCTTCCCACCCTCCCTATCCCACCCATCCAGGTGGTCACAAAACACCGAACTGATCTCCTTGTGCTATGCAGCTGCTTTCCACTAGCTATCTGTTTTAGGTTTGGTAGTGTATATATGTCCATGACACTCTCTCACTTTGTCACAGCTGACCCTTCCCCCTCCCCATATCCTCAACTCCATGTGCTAGTAGGTCTGTGTCTTTATTCCCGTCTTACCTGTAGGTTCTTTATGACGTTTTCCCCCCTAATATTCCATATATATGTGTTAGTATACAGTATTTGTCTTTCACTTTCTGACTTACTTCACTCTGTATGACAGACTGTAGGTCCATTCACCTCACTACAAATAACTCAATTTCGTTTCTTTTCATGCCTGAGTAATATTCCATTGTATATATGTCCCACATCTTCTTTATCCATTCATCCAATGATGGACACTGAGATTGCTTCCATCTCCTGGCTATTGTAAATAGAGCTGCAATTAACATTTTGGTACAAGACTCTTTCTGAATTATGGTTTTCTCAGGGTATATGCCCATTAGTGGGATTGCTGGTATATATGGTAGTTCTATTTGTAGTTTTTTAAGGAACCTCCATACTGTCCTCCATAGTGGCTGTACCAATTCACATTCACACTAGCAGTGCAAGAGTGTTACCTTTTCTCCAAACCCTCTCCAGCATTTATTGTTTCTAGATTTTTTTGATGATGGCCATTCTGACTGGTGTGACATGATATCTCATTGTAGTTTTGATTTGTCTTTCTCTAATGATTAATGATGTTGAGCATTCTTTCATGGGTTTGTTGGCAATCTGCATAGCTTTGTTGGAGAAATGTCTATTTAGGTCTTCTGCCCATATTTAGATTGTGCTGTTTTCTTGTTATTGAGTTGCAAGAGATTCTTACAAATTTTGGAGATAAATCCTTTGTCTGTTGCTTCATTTGCAAATATTTTCTCCCATTCTGAAGGCTGTCCTTTGGTCCTGTTTATGGCTTCCTATGCTTCGAAATTTCCTTAGGTCCCATTTGTTTTTTTTTTTTTTTTTTTTTTTTTTTTTAACATCTTTATTGGGTTAAAATTGCTCTACAATGGTGTGTCAGTCTCTACTTTATAACAAAGTGAATCAGTTATACATATACACACGTTCACATATTTCTTCCCTCTTGCATCTCCCTCCTTCCTTCCCTCCCTATCCCACCCCTCCAGGCAGTCACAAAGCACCGAGCTGATATCCCTGTGCCAAGCGGCTGCTTCCCATTAGCTATCCACCTTACGCTTGTTAGTATACACATGTCCATGCCCCTCCCTCGCCCTCTCACAGCTCACCCCTCTCCCTCCCCATATCCCCAAGTCCGTTCTCCAGTAGGTCTGTGTCTTTATTCCTGTCTTACCCCTAGGTTCTTCATAACATTTTTTTTTCTTAAATTCCATATATATGTGTTAGCATACGGTATTTGTCTTTGTCTTTCTGACTTACTTCACTCTGTATGACAGACTCGAGGTCTATCCACCTCATTACAAATAGCTCAACTTCGTTTCTTTTTAATGCTGAGTAATATTCCATTGTGTATATGTGCCACATCTTCTTTATCCATTCATCTGACGATGGGCACTTAGGTTGTTTCCATCCCCGGGCTATTGTAAATAGAGCTGCGATGAACATTTTGGTACACGCCTCTTTTTCAATTTTGGTTTTCTCAGGGTATATGCCCAGTAGTGGGATTGCTGGGTCATATGGTAGTTCTATTTTTAGTTTTTTAAGGAACCTCCATACTGTTCTCCATAGTGGCTGAACCAATTCGCATTCCCACCAGCAGTGCAAGAGGGTTCCCTTTTGTCCACACCCTCTCCAGCATTTATTGTTTCTAGATTTTTTGATGATGGCCATTCTAACTGGTGTGAGATGATATCTCATTGTAGTTTTGATTTGCATTTCTCTAATGATTAATGATGTTGAGCATTCTTTCATGTGTTTGTTGGCAGTCTGCATATCTTCTTTGGAGAAATGTCTATTTAGGTCTTCTGCCCATTTTTGGATTGGGTTGTTTGTTTTTTTGTCATTGAGCTGCATAAGCTGCTTGTAAATTTTGGAGATTAATCCTTTGTCAGTTGCTTCATTTGCAAATATTTTCTCCCATTCTGAGGGTTGTCTTTTGGTCTTGTTTATGGTTTCCTTTGCTGTGCAAAAGCTTTGAAGTTTCATTAGGTCCCATTTGTTTATTTTTGTTTTTATTTCCATTGCTCTAGGAGGTGGGTCAAAAAGGATCTTGCTGTGATTTATGTCATAGAGTGTTCTGCCTATGTTTTCCTCTAAAAGTTTGATAGTTTCTGGCCTTACATTTAGGTCTTTAATCCATTTTGAGCTTATTTTTGTGTATGGTGTTAGGGAGTGATCTAAGCTCATACTTTTACATGTAGCTGTCCAGTTTTCCCAGCACCACTTATTGAAGAGGCTGTCCTTTCTCCACTGTATATTCCTGCCACCATTATCAAAGATAAGGTGTCCATATGTGCGTGGGTTTATCTCTGGGCTTTCTATTCTGTTCCATTGATCTATCGTTCTGTTTTTGTGCCAGTACCATACTGTCTTGATTACTGTAGCTTTGTAGTATAGTCTGAAGTCAGGGAGGCTGATTCCTCCAGCTCCGTTTTTCGCTCTCAAGATTGCTTTAGCTATTCGGGGTCTTTTGTGTTTCCATACAAATTGTGAAAATTTTTTTTCTAATTCTATGAAAAATGCCAGTGGCAGTTTGATAGGGATTGCATTGAATCTATAGATTGCTTTGGGTAGTAGAGTCATTTTCACAATGTTGATTCTTCCAATCCAAGAACATGGAATATCCCTCCATCTATTTGTATCGTCTTTAATTTCTTTCATCAGTGTCTTATAATTTTCTGCATACAGGTCTTTTGTCTCCCTAGGTAGGTTTATTCCTAGGTATTTTATTCTTTTTGTTGCAATGGTAAATGGGAGTGTTTTCTTGATTTCACTTTCAGATTTTTCATCACTAGTATATAGGAATGCCAGAGATTTCTGTGCATTAATTTTGTATCCTGCTACTTTACCAAATTCATTGATTATCTCTAGTAGTTTTCTGGTAGCATCTTTAGGATTCTCTATGTATAGTATCATGTCATCTGCAAACAGTGACAGCTTTACTTCTTCTTTTCCGATTTGGATTCCTTTTATTTCCTTTTCTTCTCTGATTGCTGTGGCTAAAACTTCCAAAACTATGTTGAATAAGAGTGGTGAGAGTGGGCATCCTTGTCTTGTTCCTGATCTTAGTGGAAATGCTTTCAGTTTTTCACCATTGAGGATGATGTTGGCTGTGGGTTTGTCATATATGGCCTTTATTATGTTGAGGAAAGGTCCCTCTATGCCTACTTTCTGTAGGGTTTTTATCATAAATGGGTGTTGAATTTTGTCAAAAGCTTTCTCTGCATCTATTGAGATGATCATATGGTTTTTCTCCTTCAATTTGTTAATATGGTGTATCACATTGATAGACTTGCGTATATTGAAGAATCCTTGCATTCCTGGAATAAACCACACTTGATCATGGTGTATGATCCTTTTGATGTGCTGTTGGATTCTGTTTGCTAGTATTTTGTTGAGGATTTTTGCATCTATGTTCATCAGTGATATTGGCCTGTAGTTTTCTTTCTTTGTGACATCCTTGTCTGGTTTTGGTATCAAGGTGATGGTGGCCTCGTAGAAGGAATTGGGGAGTGTTCCTCCCTCTGCTATGTTTTGGAAGAGTTTGAGAAGGATAGGTGTTAGCTCTTCTCTAAATGCTTGATAGAATTCAGCTGTGAAGCCATCTGGTCCTGGGCTTTTGTTTGTTGGAAGATTTTTAATCACAGTTTCAATTTCAGTGTTTGTGATTGGTCTGTTCATAATTTCTATTTCTTCCTGATTCAGTCTTGGTAGTTTGTGCATTTCTAAGAATGTGTCCATTTCTTCCAGATTGTCCATTTTATTGGCATAGAGTTGCTTGTAGTAATCTCTCATGATCATTTTTATTTCTGCCGTGTCAGTTGTTACTTCTCCTTTTTCATTTCTAATTCTATTGATTTGAGTCCTCTCCCTTTTTTTCTTGATGAGTCTGGCTAATGGTTTATCTATTTTGTTTATCTTCTCAAAGAACCAACTTTTAGTTTTATTGATCTTTGCTATTGTTTCCTTCATTTCTTTTTCATTTATTTCTGATCTGATTTTTATAATTTCTTTCCTTCTACTAAGTTTGGGGTTTTTTTGTTCTTCTTTCTCTAATTGCTTTAGGTGTAAGGTTAGGTTGTTTATTTGAGATGTTTCCTGCTTCTTAAGGTGGGCTTGTATTGCTATAAACTTCCCTCTTAGAACTGCTTTTGCAGCATCCCATAGGTTTTGGGTCGTTGTGTCTCCATTGTCATTTGTTTCTAGGTATTTTTTTATTTCCTCTTTGATTTCTTCAGTGATCACTTCATTATTGAGTAATGTATTGTTTAGCCTCCATGTGTTTGTATTTTTTACAGATCTTTTCCTGTAATTGATATCTAGTCTCATGGCGTTGTGGTCAGAAAAGATACTTGATACAATTTCAATTTTCTTAAATTTACCAAGGCTTGATTTGTGACCCAAGATATGATCTATCCTGGAGAATGTTCCATGAGCACTTGAGAAAAATGTGTATTCTGTTGTTTTTGGATGGAGTGTCCTATAGATATCAATTAAGTCCATCTTGTTTAATGTATCATTTAAGGCTTGTGTTTCCTTATTTATTTTCATTTTGGATGATCTGTCCATTGGTGAAAGTGGGGTGTTGAAGTCCCCTACTATGAATGTATTACTGTCGATTTCCCCTTTTATGGCTGTTAGTTTTTGCCTTATGTATTGAGGTGCTCCTGTGTTAGGTGCATAAATATTTACAATTGTTATATCTTCTTCTTGGATCGATCCCTTAATCATTATGTAGTGTCCTTCTTTGTCTCTTGTAATGGTCTTTATTTTAAAGTCTATTTTGTCTGATATGAGAATTGCTACTCCAGCTTTCTTTTGATTTCCATTTGCATGGAATATCTTTTTCCAACCCCTTACTTTCAGTCTGTATGTGTCTCTAGGTCTGAAGTGGGTCTCTTGTAGACAGCATATATATGGGTCTTGTTTTTGTATCCATTCAGCCAATCTGTGTCTTTTGGTGGGAGCATTTAGTCCATTTACATTTAAGGTAATTATCGATATGTATGTTCCTATTCCCATTTTCTAAATTGTTTTGGGTTCGTTGTTATAGGTCCGTTCCTTCTCTTGTGTTTCTTGTCTAGAGAAGTTCCTTTAGCAGTTGTTGTAAAGCTGGTTTGGTGGTGCTGAACTCTCTCAGCTTTTGCTTGTCTGTGAAGGTTTTAATTTCTCCATCAAATCTGAATGAGATCTTTGCTGGGTAGAGTAATCGTGGTTGCAGGCTTTTCTCCTTCATCACTTTCAGTATGTCCTGCCACTCCCTTCTGGCTTGCAGAGTTTCTGCTGAGAGATCAGCTGTTAGCCTTATGGGGATTCCCTTGTGTGTTATTTGTTTTTTTTCCCTTGCTGCTTTTAATATGCTTTCTTTGTATTTAATTTTTGAGAGTTTGATTAATATGTGTCTTGGCGTATTTCTCCTTGGGTTTATCCTGTATGGGACTCTCTCTGCTTCCTGGACTTGGTTAACTATTTCCTTTCCCATATTAGGGAAGTTTTCAACTATAATCTCTTCAAATATTTTCTCAGTCCCTTTCTTTTTCTCTTCATCCTCTGGAACCCCTATAATTCGAATGTTGGTGCGTTTAATATTGTCCCAGAGGTCTCTGAGACTGTCCTCAGTTCTTTTCATTCTTTTTTCTTTATTCTGCTCTGCAGTCGTTATTTCCACTAGTTTATCTTCCAGGTCACTTATCCGTTCTTCTGCCTCAGTTATTCTGCTATTGATCCCATCTAGTGTATTTTTCATTTCAGTTATTGTGTTGTTCATCTCTGTTTGTTTGTTCTTTAGTTCTTCTAGATCTTTGTTAAGCATTTCTTGCATCTTCTCCATCCTTGCCTCCATTCTATTTCCGAGATTCTGGATCATCTTTACTATCATTATTCTGAATTCTTTTTCAGGTAGACTGCCTATTACCTCTTCATTTGTTAGGTCTGGTGCATTTTTATCTTGCTCCTTCATCTGCTGTGTGTTTTTCTGTCTTCTCATTTTGCTTATCTTACTGTGTTTGGGGTCCCCCTTTTTTTTTTTTTTTTTTTTTTTTTTGCAGGCTACACGTTCGTAGTTCCCGTTGTTTTTGATGTCTGTCTCCAGTGGCTAAGGTTGGTCTAGTGGGTTGTGTATACTTCCTGGTGGAGGGGACTAGTGCTTGTGTTCTGGTGGATGAGGCTGGATCTTGTCTCTCTAGTGGGCAGGTCCACGTCTGGTGGTGTGTTTTGGGGTGTCTCTGGACTTATTATGATTTTAGGCAGCCTCTCTGTTAACGGGTGGGGTTGTGTTTCTGTTTTGCTAGTTGTTTGGCATAGGTTTTCCAGCAGTGTAGCTTGCTGGCCGTTGAGTGAAGCTGGGTGCTGGTGTTAAGGTGGAGATCCCTGGGAGATTTTCGCCGTTTGATATTATGTGGTGCTGGGAAATCTCTTGTGGACCAGTGTTCTGAAGTTGGCTCTCTCCCCTGAGAGGTAGAGTCCTGATTCCTGGCAGGAGCAGCAAGAACCTTTCATCCACACAGCTCAGATTAAAAGGGAGAGAAAGTAGAGAGAATTAGTAGAAATAGGAAGATAGAAAGAAAGAAGGGAAGGAGGGAAGGAAGGAAGGAAGGGAGGAAGGAGGGAGGGAAGGAAGGAAGAAAGAAAGAAGAAGGAAAGAAGGCCCGAAGGAAAGAAAGGAGGGAGGGAGGAAGGGAGGAAGGAAGGAAGGAAAAAGGACAGAAAGTAGATACAGTAAAATAGAATGAAGTAAAGTATAATAAAGTTATTGAATTAAAACATAATTATTTATGGGAAAGAAGGAAAAAAAAAAAAAAAAAAAAAAAAAAAAGGACGTATATAACCTTAGGACAAATGTTGAAAGCCACGCTATACAGACAAAATCCTCCACTGAAGATTATACACACACCCTCAGAAAAGAGGTAAAGGGGAAAAAATCATAAATCTTGCTTTCAAAGACCACCTCCTCCACTTGGGATGATTCGTTGTATAAAGGGGGGAAGGAAAGAAAGACAGAGGGAAGGTAAAGTATAATAGAATTATTAAAATTAATTATTAAGAAAGAAAATTTTTTTTCATATAGAAAAAAAAAGGAAAAAATAAGAAAGGAAAAAAAAAAAAAAAAAGGACGGATATAACCTTAGGACAAATGTTGAAAGCCAAGCTATACAGACAAAATCCTACACTGAAGCTTACACACCCACCCTCGCGAAAAGAGGTAAAGGGGAAAAAATCATAAATCTTGCTTTCAAAGACCACCTCCTCCACGTGGGATGATTCGTTGTATAAAGGGGGGAAGGAAAGAAAGAAAGAGGGAAGGTAAAGTATAATAGAATTATTAAAATTAATTATTAAGAAAAAAAAAGTTTTTCTTATAGAAAAAAAAGGAGGAAAAAAAAAAGAAAAAAAAAAAGGACGGATATAACCTTAGGACAAATGTTGAAAGCCACGCTATACAGACAAAATCCTACACTGAAGCTTACACATACACCCTCACGAGAAGAGGTAAAGGGGAAAAAAATCATAAATCTTGCTTTCAAAGACCACCTCCTCCACTTGGGGTGATTCGTTGTATAAAGGGGGGAAGGAAAGAAAGAAAGAGGGAAGGTAAAGTATAATAGAATTATTAAAATTAATTATTAAGAAAAGAAAGTTTTTCTTATAGAAAAAAAAGGAGAAAAAAAAAAAAGAAGAAAAAAAAAAAAGGACGGATATAACCTTAGGACAAATGTTGAAAGCCACGCTATACAGACAAAATCCTACACTGAAGCTTACACATACACCCTCACGAGAAGAGGTAAAGGGGAAAAAAATCATAAATCTTGCTTTCAAAGACCACCTCCTCCACTTGGGATGATTCGTTGTATAAAGGGGGGAAGGAAAGAAAGAAAGAGGGAAGGTAAAGTATAATAGAATTATTAAAATTAATTATTAAGGAAAAAAAAATTTTCTTATAGGAAAAAAAAAAAAAAAAAAAAACAATGGACGGATAGAACCCTAGGACAAATGGTGCAAGCAAAGCTATACAGATAAGATCTCAAAGAGAAGCGTACACATACACTTTCACAAAAAGAGGAAAAAGGGGAAAAAATCATAGATCTTGGATACGAAGTCTACCACCTCAATTTGGGATGAGTCACTGTCTATTCATGTATTCCACAGAAGCAGGGTACATCAAGCTGATTGTGGAGCTTTAATCTGCGGCTTCTGAGGCTGCTGGGAGAGATTTCCCTTTCACTTCTTTGTTCTCACAGTTCCCAGGGGCTCAGCTTTGGATTTGGCCCTGCCTCTGCGTGTAGGTCGCTGGAGGGCGTCTGTTTTTCGCTCAGACAGGACAGGGTTAAAGGAGCCTCTGACTCGGGGGTTTTGGCGCACTCAGGCCGAGGGGAGAGAGGGGCACGGCGTGCGGGTCGGGCCTGCGGCGGCAGAGGCCGGCGTGATGCTGCACCAGCCTGAGGCCCGCCGTGTGTTCTCCCTGGACAGATGTCACTGGATCCCGGGAACCTGGCAGTGGCGGGCTGCGCAGGCTCCCCGGAAGAGGGGTGTGGATAATGACCTGTGCTCGTACACAGGCCCCTTGGTGGCGGCAGCAGCAGCCTTAGCGTTTCCCGCCCATCTCTGGGGTCCGTGTTTTTAGCCGCGGCTTGCCCCTGTCTCTGGGATCCGCGTTTTTAGCCGCGGCTGGCGCCTGTCTCTGAGGTCCGTGCTTTTAGCCGCGGCTCGCGCCCGTTTCTGGGTTCCGCGCTTTTGGCCGCGGCTCGCGCCGGTCTCTGGGGTCTGCGCTTTCAGCCGCGGCTCGCGCCGGTCTCTGGGGATTGCGCTTTCAGCCGCGGCTCGCGCTGGTCTCTGGAGTTCGTTAAAGCAGCGCTCTTAAACCCCTCTCCTTGCGCACCAGGACACAAAGCGGGAAGGAAAAGTCTCTTGCCTCTTTGGCAGGTGCAGACTTTTCCCCGGACTCCCTCCCGGCTAGCCGTGGTGCACTACCCCCTTCAGGCTATGTTCAAGCCGCCAACCCCAGTCCTTTCCCTGCGCTCCGTCTGAAACCGAAACCCGAGCTTTAGCTCGCAGCCCTGCCCGCCCCGGCGGGTGAGCCGACAAGCCTCTCGGGCTGGTGAGTGCCGGTCGGCACCGATCCTCTATGCGGGAATCTCTCCGCTTTCCCCTCCGCACCCCTGTTGCTGTGCTCTCCTCTGCGGCTCCGAAGCTCCCTCCTCCGCCTCCCGCAGTCTCTGCCCGTGAAGGGGCTTCCTAGTGTGTGGAGACTTTTCCTCCTTCACAGCTCCCTCCCACTGGTTCAGGTCCCGTCCCTATTCTTTTGTCCCTGTTTTTTCTTTTTTTCTTTTGCCCTACCCAGGTACGTGGGGGAGTTTCTTGCCTTTTAGGAGGTCTGAGGTCTTTTGCCAGCCTTCAGTAGGTGTTCTGTAAGAGTTGTTCCACGTGTAGATGTATTTCTGGTGTATCTGTGGGGAGGAAGGTGATCTCCGCGTCTTACTCTTCCGCCATCTTTCTTCTCTCTCCCCATTTGTTTATTTTTGTTTTATTTCCATTTCTCTAGGAGGTGGGTCAAAAAGGATCTTGTTGTGATTTATGTCATAGAGTGTTCTGCTTATGTTTTCCTCTAAGAGTTTGATAGTGTCTGGCCTTACATTTAGATCTTTAATCCATTTTGGGCTTCTTTTTGTGTATGGTGTTAGGGAATGTTCTAATCTCATACTTTGACATGTACCTGTTCAGTTTTCCCAGCACCACTTATTGAAGAGGCTATCCATTCTCCACTGTACATTCCTGCCTCCATTATAAAAGATAAGTTTACCATATGTGTGTGGGTTTATCTCTGAACTTTCTATCCTGTTCCATTGACCTATATTTCTGGTTTTGTGGCAGTACCATACACTCTTGATTACTGTAGCTTTGTAGTATAGTCTGAAGTCAGGAAGCCTGATTCTTCCAGCTCCATATTGTCAAGATTGCTTTAGGTATTTGGGGTCTTTTGTTTTTCCATACAAATTGCGAATTTTTTTGTTCTAGTTCTGTGAAAAATGTCATTGGTAGTTTGATACGGATTGAACTGAATCTGTAGATTGCTTTCAGTAGTAGAGTCATTTTAACAATGTTGATTCTTCCAACCCCAAATCATGGTATATATCTCATTCTATTTGTATCATCTTTAATTTCTTTCATCAGTGGCTTATAATTTTCTGCATACAGGTCTCTTGTCACCTTAGGTAGGTTTATTCCTAGATATTTTATTCTTTTTGTTGCAATGGTAAGTGGGAGTGTTTTCTGAATTTCACATTTAGATTTTTCATCATTAGTGTATAGGAATGCCAGAGATTTCTGTGCATTAATTTTATATCCTGTTACTTTACCAAATTCATTGATTAGCTCTAGTAGTTTTCTGGTAGCATCTTTAGGATTCTCTGTGTAGAGTATCATGTCATCAGCAAACAGTGACACCTTTACTTCTTCTTTTTTGATTTGGATTACATTTATTTCTTTTTCTTCTCTGATTGCTTTGGCTAAAACTTCCAAAACTATGTTGAATAACAGTGGTGAGAGTGGGCAACCTTGTCTTGTTCCTGATCTTATTGGAAATGGTTTCAGCTTTTCACCATTGAGGACGATGTTGGCTGTGGGTTTGTCATATATGGGCTTTATTATGTTGAGCAGTTCCCTCTATGCCTACTTTCTTCAGGCTTTTTATCATAAATGGCTGTTGAATTTTGTTGAAAGCTTTCTCTTCATCTGTTGAGATTATCATATGTTTTTTCTCCTTCAATTTGTTACTATGGTTTATCACGTTGATTGATTCACGTATATTGAAGAATCCTTGCATTCCTGGAATAAACCACAATTGATCATGGTGTATGATCCTTTTAACGTGCTGTTGGATTCTGTTTGCTAGTATTTTGGTGAGGATTTTTACATTTATGTTCATCAGTGATATTGGCCTGTACTTTTCTTTCTTTGTAACATCTTTGTCCAGTTTTTGTGTCAGGGACATTGTGGCCTCATAGAACGTGTCTGGGAGTGTTCCTACCCCTGCTATATTCTGGAAGTCTTTGAGAATGATAAATGTTAGCTCTTCTCTAAATGTTTGATAGAAGTCACCTGTGAAGCCATCTGGTCCTGGGCTTTTGTTTTTTGGAAGATTTTTAATCACAGTTTCAAGTTCAGTGCTTGTGATTGGTCTGTTCATATTTTCTATTTCTTCCTGATTCAGTGTTTGCAAGTTGTGCGTTTCTAAGATTTGTCCATTTCTTCCAGGTTGTCCATTTTGTTGGCATAGAGTTGCTTGTAGTAATCTCTCATGATCTTTTGTATACCTGCAGTGTCAGCTGTTACTTCTCTTTTTTCATTTCTATTTCTATTGATTTGAATCTTCTCCCTTTTTTACTTGATGAGTCTGGCTAATGGTTTATCAATTTTGTTTATCTTCTCATAGAACCAGCTTTTAGTTTCATTGATTTTTGCTATCGTTTCCTTCATTTATTTCTGATCTGATCTTTATGATTTCTTTCCTTCTGCAACCTTTGGGGTTGTTTTTGTTCTTCATTCTCTTATTGCTTTAGGTGTAAGGTTAGGTTGTTTATTTGAGATGTTTGCTGAGTCTTAAGGTAGGATTGTATTGCTATAAACTTTCCTCTTAGAACTGCTTTTGCTGCATTCCATAGGTTTTCAGTTGTCGTGTCTCCATTGTCATTTGTTTCTAGGTATTTTTTATTTCCTCTTTCATTTCTTCAGTGATCACTCGTTATTAAGTGGTGTATTCTTAAGCCTCCATGTGTTTGTGATTTTTACAGATATTTTCCTGTAATCGATATCTAGTCTCATAGTGTTGTCGTTGGATAAGATACTTGACACAATTTCAATTTTCTTAAATATACCAAGGTTTGATTTGTGACCCAAGATATGATCTAACCTGGAGAACGTTCCATGAGCATTTGAGAAAAATGTGTATTCTGTTGTTTAAGGATGGAATGTTCTATAAATATCAAGTCTATCTTGTTTAATGTATCTTTTAAAGCTTGTGTGTCCTTATTTATTTTCATTTTGGATGATCTGTCCATTGGTGAAAGTGGGGTGTTAAATTCCCCTACTATGAATGTGTTACTGTCGATTTCTCCTTTTATGGCTGTTAGTATTTGCATTATGTATTGAGGTGCTCCTATGTTGGGTGCATAAAGAGTTACAGTGGTTATATCTTCTTCTTGGATCTATCCCTTGATTAGTATGTAGTGTCCTTCTTTGTCTCTTCTAATAGTCTTTATTTTAAAGTCTATTTTGTCTGATATGAGAATTGCTACTCCAGCTTTCTTTTGATTGACAGTTGCATGGAATATCTTTTTCCATCCCCTCTCTTTCAGTCTGTATGTGTCTCTAGGTCTGAAGTGGGTCTCTTGTAGACAGCATATATATGGGTCTTGTTTTTGTATCCATTCAGGTAATATGTGTCTTTTGGTGGGAGTATTTAATCCATTTACATTTAAGGTAATTATCAATATGTATGTTCCCATTCCCATTTCTTAATTGTTTTGGGTTTGTTATTTTAGGTCTTTTCTGGGTCTTGTATTTCTTGCCTAGAGAAGTTCCTTTAGCATTTGATGTAAAGCTAGTTTAGTGGTGCTGAACTCTCTCAGCTTTTGCTTTTCTGTAAAGGTTTTAATTTCTCCATCAAATCTGAATGAGGTCCTTGCTGGGTAGAATAATCTTGGTTGTAGGTTTTTCTCCATCACTTTCAATATGTCCTGCCACTCCCTTCTGGGTTGCAGAGTTTCTGCTGAAAAATCCGCTGTTAACCTGATGGGGATTCCCTTGTGTGTTATTTGTTGTTTTTCCCTTGCTGCTTTTAATATGTTTTCTTTGTATTTTTGATAGTTTGATTAATATGTGTCCTGGCGTGTTTCCCCTTGGATTTATCCTCTTTGGGACTCTCTGTGCTTCCTAGATTTGATTAACTATTTCCTTCCCCATAATATGGAAGTTTTGAACTATAATTTCTTCAAATATTTTCTCCGTCCCTTCTTTTTCTCTTCTTTTTCTGGGACCCCTATAATCCGAATGTTGATCCCTTTAATGTTGTCCCAGAGGTCTCTGAGACTGTGTGCCATTCTTTTCACTCTTTTTCTTTATTCTCCTCTGCAGTAGTTATTTCCACTATTTTATCTTTCAGGTCACTTATCCGTTCTTCTGCCTCACTTATTCTGCTATTGATCCCTTCTAGAGTATTTTTAATTTCATTTATTGTGTTTTTCATCATTGCTTGTTTCTTCTTTAGTCCTTCTAGATCCTTGTTAAATGTTTCTTGCATTTTCTCTATTCTATTTCACAGGTTTTGGATCATCTTTACTATCATTTTTCTGAATTCTTTTTCAGGTAGACTGCCTATTACCTCTTCATTTGTTAGGTGTGGTGGGTTTTTACCTTGCTCCTTCATCTACTGTGTTTTTTTTTTCTTCTCATTTTGCTGACCTTACTGTGTTTGGTGTCTCCTCTTTGCAGGTTGACGGTTCATAGTTCCCGTTGTATTTGGTGTCTGACCCCAGTGGCTAAAGTTGGTTCAGTAGGTTGTGCTGGCTTCCTGGTGGAGGGGACTAGTGCCTGTGTTTCCGTGGATGAGTCTGTATCTTGTCTTTCTGGTGGGCAAGTCCACGCCTGGTGGCGTGTTTTGGGGTGTCTGTGGACTTATGATTTTAGGCAGCCTCTCTGCTAATGGGTGGGGTTGTGTTCCTGTCTTGCTAGTTGTTTGGCATAGGGTGTCCAGCACTGTAGTTTGCTGGTCGTTGAGTGAAGCTGGGAGTTGGAGTTGAGATGGAGATCTCTGGGAGACTTTTGCCATTTGATATTATTTGGAGCTGGGAGGTCTGTTGTGGACCTGTGTTCTGAAGTTGGCTCTGCCACCTCAGAGGCACAGCCCTGATGGCCAGCTAGAGCACCAAGAGCCTGTCCTCCACACAGCTCAGAAAAAAAGGGAAAGAAAATAGAAAGATAGAAAGAGAAAGAAAGAAAGAAAGAAAGAAAAGAGAAAGAAAGGTGAAAGAGGATAAAATAAAGATAAAATAAAATTTATTAAAATAAAAAATATTAAGAAAAAAAATTTTTAAGTAAAAAAAAAAAGGATGGACAAATGGTGAAAGCAAAGCTATACAGACAAAATCTCAAAACAGAAGCATACACATACACACCCACAAAAAGAGGAAAAGGGGAAAAAATCATAAATCTTGCTATCGAAGTCCACCTCCACAATTTGGGATGATTCGTTGTCTATTCATGTATTCCATAGATGCAGGGTACATCAAGTTGATTGTGGAGTTTTAATCTACTGCTCCTGAGGCTGCTGGGAGAGATTTCCCCTTCTCTTCTTTTTTCTCACAGATCCCGGAGGGCGTCCGTTCTTCGCTGAGACAGGACGGGGTTAAAGGAGCCGCTGATTCGGGGGCTCTGGCTCACTCAGGCTGGGGGCATGGAGGGGCACGGAGCACGGGCGGGCCTGCGGCAGCAGAGGCCAGCAGGAAGTTGCACCAGCCTGAGGTACGCCGTGCGTTCTCCCTGGGAAGTTGTCCCTGGATCCCGGGACCCTGGCAGTGGCAGGCTGCACAGGCTCCCAGAAGGGAGGTGTGGAGAGTGACCTGTGCTTGCTCACAGGCTTCTTGGTGGTGGCAGCAGCAGCCTAAGCATCTCATGTCCCTCTTTGGGGTCCGGGCTGTTAGCCGCGGCTTGCACGCGTCTCTGGAGATCCTTTAAGCAGTGCTTTTAATCCCCTCTCCTCGCGCACCAGGAAACAAAGAGGAAAGAAAAAGTCTCTTGCTTCTTCAGCAGGTCCAGACTTTTCCCCAGACTCCCTCCCAGCTAGCCATGGTGTACTAACCCCCTGCAGGGTGTGTTCACACTGCCAACCCCAGTCCTCTCCCTGCACTCCGACCGAAGCCCGAGCCTCAGCTCCCAGCCCCGCCCGCCCGGGCAGGTAAACAGACCAGCCTCTCCAGCTGGTGTGTGCCGGTCAGCACCAATCCTCTGTGCAGGAATGTCTCTGCTTTACCCTCCCCACCCCTGTTGCTGTGCTTTCCTCCAGGGCTCCGAAGCTCCCCCCTCTGCCACCCGCAGTCTCCGCCCGGGACGGGGCTTCCTATTGTGTGGAAGCCTTTCCTCCTTCACAGCTCCCTCTCACTGGTGCAGGTCCCATCCCTATCCTTTTGTCTCTGATTTTTTTTTCTTTTGCCCTATCCAGGTACGTGGGCTTTCTTGCCTTTTGGGAGGTCTGAGGTCTTCTTCCAGCGTTCAGTAGGTGTTCTGTAGGAGTTGTGTCACGTGTAGATGTACTTCTAGTGTATCTGTGGAGATGAAGGTGACCTCCGCGTCTTACTCTTCCGCCATCTTCCTCAACTCCCCCTCTACTTCTTTTTAAACAGAGAAGACAAAGGAAAAAATAGCAAACCAATGACTTACCAGAACAGTTGGATTTAATCTTTTCTCATAAGCTTGGATGTGAGGCAAATTCCATGCTGGTGCGGAGAGGCTGAGCCTTTTGTATTATCACTTGAACCTATAGCTAAAGACAGGCTGGTCGTTCCCACAGACAACAGGGTATGGGTCTTTGACCAAAGAAGGATATGACACACTTGCATTAATAACACTTTATTAAGAATTCCAACTACAAACAGTAGAAACCAGCAACAACAAAAAGTTCTCAGAGGAACTTAAGGCTCAGCGTTGGTCACAACTATGAGAGAAACGGAAATAGATTGACTTGACTGAGAATGAGGTAGATGGGTGTAGAGGGAATCAGCAAATGGTGTATCATACATGGGGGACCTCCACATCCTCGCCGCTCTCGTTGTTGCAGCACAGCTCAAACACCAGTGCTTGAATGTGGTGTCCCAGATTTTGCTTTGATACTCATCTCACTATTGCTGTCATCCTGGGGTGAGGAAAAAGAGGGTCAGGGAAATAGAAAGAGAGGAAAGGACTTACGGAGACAACTAAAGTAAGGAGAACAGTGAACATGAGCCGCATAGCTAGCTGATGCTTCCCACCCCAGGCAGGATCTGTTTCTGCTTGCCCACTGGCCCAACTCACAGCTGATCCAACCGTTCCCTGAGCTTGCTTGCTGTCATGAAAAAGCAGTAGAGCATGGATCCACCTTGACACAGCATGATGATTTCTAACTTGTGCTCTGTCTGAAGAGGGTGGAAAGGAGGAGGGGTAACAGTGTCATTGGGATGGACAGTACCAGTAACCTGGGCAATCACCACCACAGGTGCAGTGAGTGAAAGGGCCTTACCTTAAAGTAGTCAAGAAACTGCTTGAGGATCATCTCTTCACCATTAGGCTGCAGCCCCTGTACCTCAAAGTGATCCCACAATGTCCACTGCTGGTTATAGTACTGTGGGACAAAGCACAGAGTAAAGCACAAAGTGTAAAATGGGAGCAAGCCCAGATCATATGTTCTTCTTTATTTCACAAACATGCCAGTTCCATTCCTACTTTGCACAGGTTCAACCAATGAACAAAGGATACACAAAATTAAAGAAAGCCTCTCACCTGGCATGATGAAAACCAGAGCCAGTTCTACGGAGATAAGATACACACAACCTCTACACACACACACACACACACCATCACTCACACACACACACACAGTCACACACACATACACACACACACACACACACACACACACACTGTCACTCACTGATGGGCAACACCAAAGGTTTCTGTAAAAGCAAGCCCTTACCTGGTGATGGTGTGGGGCAAGGGGCTCAGAGAAGCTGAAACAGGGCAGGGCCAAGTTGATGAAGCTGTTCTTATAGGACTCAAGCTGTTGGGTGTCCCTGCACCACCTTGTACAGCTCCAGACATGCAAGGCCAACTATAGCTGCTGTGGTCGTGGCAATGGCTGGAATGATCTTCCCTGCAATCAACTTGCTCTGTAATGCAGAAGGTGATGAGCAGACATAGTTGTTAGAGACGGTCAAGGTCTACAGAAGAGGTCAAATGTGGCAGACTCGAACTTGGAAAAGGGTGCAAGCTTAGGTCTAGACTATTGTTACCTTATGCCGGTCAGCAGGGGGAATGTTATAGTTCTCCGCCCGGAGATAGGATGCAGCCACAGCGAAATCCATATGAAAGTTGCTATCATCATCCTATTGTGAATGGAGACAGAGGAAGAACAGGAGAGACAGAGTTAAAGGAAAAAAAGGTTTCCTGGATACTGGGGACTGAGGTATATTCACCTCAATTACCTGCCGGACCAGCCAAATACTGGCCCAGACCACAAAAGATAACTGGGCCATGCGGCAGGCCTGTAATCCCCATAAAAGCTTAGGATGGCTCAGCCCATCCTCCTACACTGTTGAAGGTCCCCATCACAGCACCTTCTCAAAGTTGATGGGGTACACCTTGAACCCAGGGAGGCTCTCTGGGCTGGGCAGCATGGCCTTGAGCTCCTGCAGGCGGTTATCATCTGCAGAAAGGGAGGTCATAATACATGTTAGTCCTTAGATACATGTTAGATCCCAGGCCAGGGTCTGACGTGAAAGCAGGAGTCCAGGGTGGGGCAGAGATGTTCAGGCAGATAAAGGATTTGAAAAGGAGAGACATCATGGGAAAGAGTAAAAGGAAGGGGGAAAGATAGGGCAGAAAACACCTCAGAAAAGAAAAAGGCAGACAGGTGTGTGGGACATGGAGATATATCTAGAGACACTGAGGGAAACAGATAAAGCCACTTTTAAAAAGGATGTAGACAGCAGCACTAATCATAACAGGTTCGAGGTGAAAGCAACAGAAGTTGTTCACTGATGAATGAGTGGATAGAAAAACGTGATCTATTCATCTAATTAAATATTAAGCCTTAAAAATCCATTCAATGAAATATTAAGCCTTCCAAAATGGAAGTCTACTATATTTAAAGAAGGTTAAGATGGTAAATCTTTTGTTTCTTACAGTTTTTTAAAAAAAGGATGTCAATGAGAACATACTGAAAGAGAAAGAGAGAGAGAAGGGGAGACATGAAGGAAGATATAAGGGAAAACAGGAGACACCGGGATAAAAGATACAGAAAGGGGCATTGGGAGAAAATGCAGAGACAGCAAAGAGGAGAGTAATATGAAATGGGATAAACCTGAAAAAATTTGAAGAGGGAGACCAAGGGAAATAAAGGTGAAGATTAAGAGAATGTGCAGAGAATGAGAAAGTACAAAATACCTGAAAGGGAGACACGTAGGGAGATATATAAAGAAAATATAAGAAGAGGAACATGAGAGAGTAGTTACTTGGGAAGTGAAATGGGGTAGATATATGAGGAGGGGCGAGATATACAGATGAAGAAATTGAAGCATATATACAAAGAAGATAAAATGTAGAGGAAGACTTACGGAGCATGAGACTGGCTAGGGGAGAGGGAGGGAAATTTGAGTTGGGGCGTAGTTATAGATGGAGAGATGAGGAGGGCGATCTAGAGAGGGAGATGAGGAAAGATATACGGAGGTTAAAAATAGGGTAGGCCTTCCCTGGTGGTGCAATGGTTGACAATCTGCCTGCTAATGCAGGGGACACAGGTTTGAGCCCTGGTCTGGGAGGAGCCCACATGCCATGAAACAACGAGGCCTGTGAGTCACAACTACTGGGCCTGCACGTCTGGAGCCTGTGCTCCACAACAAGAGAGGCTGCGACAGTGAGAGGCCTGCACACCGCGATGAAGGGTGGCCTCCGCTCACTGCAACTAGAGAAAGCCCTCGCAGAGAAACGAAGACCCAACACAGCCAAAATAAATAAATACTTAAAAAAAAAGTAAGGTAAAGAGGCATACCAAAGGAAGGTGGGGAGGAGGATTAGGAGATCTATAATGAAATGAACCAGGGAAGAAATCAAGGCAGAGAGACTACTGGTAAAGATCATATCCATTTGTCCCTGCATATGAACACAAAAAGAAACAGAGGAAAGAACAAAACAAAGCAAACACACACACAGAAAAGAGATGGACAGCTGGTGCCCCTGAGAGAGAAAGAGTGGGAAGAACAAAGTAGTAGCGCATCAGAGAATTTGCCTCAACCAACCAACCTTATTTTAAATTGGAAGAAGCAAGCACCAAAGGACAGTGTGGATAAATCTTAGGCCGGAGATCTCAGAGCAGAGCCAGTGGCAGAACACAAGTACAGAGGAGGCTGGCATAAATAGGAGATAAGTAGGATGCTAGCTCTAGGCCAACTAGTTAAACACCCTCACCAACACAGAAAGTGGTCGGCAGCTCCTAGTCAGAAACATGGATCTTGACACCAGACTTCGGGGTGAACTCAGGGACCTGCACAGACTGAATGAGTATGGCCACAGCAGCTCCGTCCTGAGAGTCCCTGAGCCCAAAGGTCTGGGCAAACAGGTTGGCTGCAGCTATCACATAGTCCAGATGCAGGGGCTAAGAGAAGGCAAAGTATGGACGGGTAAGCATATCAGTACTCACCTAAGGAGCCGCAGCCTCCTTCCCATCCACGTACCCACATTTTACCCCACTGTAGGAGGCCCGAGGGAGGGGTCTTACATTGCTGACATCAAAGATGAGTGGGTGTGGACAGCGTTTAGGCCCAGGCCAGAAAGGGGCTCCTGAGCTTGTAAGCTAGGAAAACAGAAAGACGGGGGGGGAGTGGGACCTGAGAGGAGAGGTCTTTCTGATAAATGTGACTCCTCATTTTCAAGCCCGGAAGTCCCAACTTAGTATATCGCGGGGCACTCACTTTGTGCCAGACACAGAGCTATTTATGAAACTTTTACGGATTGCCAGGTATGTACTAACATAATTAATTTATTAGCTTAATAAATATCAGTTAGCCCTCATAAAACTCTCATGAAATTAGGTCACCATTATTCCTACTTCCTACATGAGGATACTGAGGTACAGATAGGAAATACATGATTAGTCCCAATATCAAATGCAGCTGAGATTTGAACCCACCTGGGTCCCGTGCTCTTAACACCAAAACGTCTCTTCTACAATCTCTATAGCCCTGACTGGGAATCTGGAATGACTCATCTCATATCTAAGGGAAATAGGTACCAAGTATCTTGCTTGAGAGAACAGGGATGGGCAGGTAGAGGAGAGAGGTCAGGAGGAACAGGTCTTTGACTTCAAAAATCACTCGCTTAATCATTTTATGAGATCTCTGGGACTTGGTGGGCTTGGCACAACTGGATTAACTGCAATGAATCATGTCAAAAGCGTGTAGCAAACTGCTTCCAGTAAGCCTATTCTGACAAATGGACCCCACGAGAGTGTAATACCAGGTTCGGAGGAAAGTTGTGCAGCAGCTGCCTGATGTTGTTGGAGTACTGGGTGTGCCAGTGGTAGTAAGCCCAGGTCACACAGTCAGCCCACGTATATGGCTGCTGAAGCAACAGGCTGCACTGCACAGCCTCCAGCGCCTCCAGGGGTTGGGTGCCTGTCAGGTGCAGTGTTTGCTCCACAAACGTTGAATCTCTATCAGTTAGAGGGGACACAGACTCAGAATTACACAGTGATCCCAGAGTGAGCTTAACTCCATGAAAAGTCAGTGCTGACTCCCCAGGTTATAAGGCCCAAGGAATCATGAGTTTATTCGAAAAGTAGGCCAGGTCCTAAGTGTTACACTGGTTACAGAATGCTTTGACTGACAGGCAGGAGACAGGGTGAGCAAGGATGTGGACAGACTTACTCACATTAGGTACCGGTTGACGTTTTCTGCTGGCTGCTTGAGGAGACCTTCAAACTCATCCCGAGCCCACTGCAGACAGAGCAAATAAACACTACGTGGTTTATGGTAAATAAGTTTCTGTAGGCATTAGGAACACCAACAGGATATACAGCAAATAGGAAGAGCATGGCTGCTATGGGAGAACACAGGAAGAAAGCCCTCCCAATGTGGCTCCTCAAACTTGTCAAAACCCCACCACTTCAATTTAAAAACCAATGATCTTCACCCACACCAGGAACACGCGGCAGGTGCAGCATCCAGCAACACGTCCCTTTTCTGCTCGGCGGCGGCCCGGGAGCCCTGTGCATCATGTCTACACCCCATTGCACTGTGTGAACCCAAAGGTATATTAAACTCTCAAAACCCTCAAAATAAATAAATAAATAAAAACCAATGATCTTAATCTGGGCAGAGGTTAACACACAAGTGTACATTCATGCAGAATTTATTAAGATGTACACCTTACCCTAGATATGTCATGCCTCAATAAAAGAAAAAGTTCACACCAAGAATAAAACATAAACGATCTCTATGCAGGTTCTGGGGACTCGGCAGAAAGTAAGATAGAGGTTTGCCCCCTGAGAATTGGGAGGTCAATAAACAGTCACTGGTGAAGTGATCTGGAGTGTCTTGATGCTGGAAATCCAGGTTCAAATGCCAGCTCTGCACAGTTTTGTGACCATCAGGTATATCTTCACTTGTGTATCCTCATTTCAAAAACATACACTCTAACAGTAAAGCTATACCTCATGGAGTTAATATGAAATAAGCAAACAAATACACATTTAAAGCTTAGTTTGAAAGTCACAAGGACATATTAAGTGTAAATGCTTTACGGTAGTCCTGTGAGAGTTACTACTGTCATTCCAATTTTACAGATAAGGAATCTGAAGCATGAAGAGGTTAAGTCCAAGGGCACGTAGTGTATCTGTTTTAAAAGCCTTTTTATTGGCCTTTCTGCATGCTGGGTAGAGAGAAACACAGTAATAGAACCATAACCTAGCAGAGGTTTTATATAGAGAGAAATGAACACACACACACAAACACATCTCTTTCTCTCTCCGTCTCTCTGTATCTACACACACACACACACACAACCCAACATGGGATGTATGGACAGGGAGAAAGACACATACTGAACTGAGTCCACAAGTATAAACTCATCCATTCTGGAAGGAAAAGTGACACACTGAACTGTTACTGCTCATTTTCTTCCTGTTCCCATACTTCCTAAACATAGCCTCAAAGACTGCATTAACAATCATTTTGATAAAATGATGATTATTTGTGGTTTGAAAGGGGACTGTAATTAGGGCGAAGTTCTGAGGGCCAGTTAATGAGTTGCTTTTACTTTGTCAATCTACATGATAGGTATGCTGTTCTGTATGTATGTGTACTATATAAACACAACTATGCTGACAAGCTATTAAACATATTTTGGGAAACAATTAGAAAATTAGTCCTAAATATGGACTTAATATTAGAGATATTTAAATAACTAGCAGAGATGATATTAATTTTGTTGAATAAGAAAATAGTATCCTGTATACAAAGAAAAATATCCTCACTTTTTAGATATACACTTCTTACATAAACTACTTTACATGGTATAAATAATGTTTCCAAAATAAAAATTTCAAGTTAAAAATAAATCATTTTGAAAAGCTCAGGCTGCTAGGTTTAAAGTGAGTGAAGGAGAGTTAAAGAGAGGGCAGATGTTACATACACTGAGGCTTCATCATCCGAATAACAAGAGTTTGGCATCTGAGACACTGTCCAGGTACCTATCTGTTCCACCTCTTCCTCCCTGCAAGGCTGATCACCTGCAAAGTGTGCTCGATGGCATTCAGGAAGTTCTTCAGTGTGCAGATGGGGATGGACTTCTCAGGAGGGTCCTGGCTGGAGCTGTATGACTCTGTCAGGAAGGGGATAACCACTTGCACATTACCCTTGGTACCCAGTGTGCCTGACTCCAGAAGTGGCTTACGGTAGTACACACAGCAGCGGTCCATATACGTGCCTGTGAGAAAGTTGCAGCAGGTGAAGGTGGGGAAAATAACATCAGGATAGGACACGGTGACACACACTCCCTAAAACACACACATTACTCTCCCCTCGTCCTCACCCACCCCCAAAACTCACGGGCATCCACATTGTCCAAGGCACTGGCCACACCATCCAGGTTTTGGAAGAAGTTATCATCATACACATGCTCTGTGTGAGGGCCCACACAGTTCTGATGGCTCATCACCCGGGTGTGTGGATTTATCTGGCTCACAGCCGCAGCAGCTGTATCAGACTTCAATTTCTGGGTAGGGATGGAGAAACAGAACTGTCATTCATATAATCACCCAACAAAACTTTACAGAGCTGTTCTGAAAACGGATTTATGTAATGATGCACAAGACCTAGGCTCTGAGGTCAGGACGCTCTGCGGTCTATGACAAATGCCGCACAGCTTGGGCTGGGACAAATGGGGAATGGGGTGAATAAAAAAGGAAAACAGTGATACAATGGCTTGAGTACCTGTTCTTTTGTCTACCGAACATCCATTGTTGTTTTCAGTTACTAGCACCCAGAGTTGGAGTGCATTCACCCAAAGAAAACCAAGGTCCTCTGAACTTACAAAAACAAAAAGGATCCTCTGAAAGTCCCAAGTCAGATCACATTCCTCTCCTTCTCAAAACCCTCTATTGACTCCCACTTTCACTAAGGCTGAAATGAGCTGGTCCCATTACTTTTACAACCTTCTCTCTTGCCATGGTCTGTCTCTGTCTCTACTCCTTAAACACAGCAGGCATATTCCAACCTCAGGGTTTTGCTCACACTGTTACCTTCACCTGGCATACTCTTCCCTGAGATTTCTTCCTCTTCTCGTATATCATCTTTAATTATCTGTGGAAATACCACCTTTCCAATGAGGATTTCCTTTACCACACTTCAAACCACCCTCTCATGGCACTTCCAGTTCTTTGTTTTTCATTCTTGCCCCTACACAATATTTTTCACCTTCTTATGTTCTAACCACATACTGTGCTATTGTATATATTATTTGCTGTAGCAGCTGTCCAAAATAACAATCTTAAAAAGAGGTTGGTTGGGCTTCCCTGGTGGCGCAGTGGTTGAGAGTCCACCTGCCGATGCAGGGGACACAGGTTCGTTCCCCGGTCCAGGAAGATCCCACATGCTGCGGAGCGGCTGGGCCCATGAGCCATGGCCGCTGAGCCTGCGTGTCCGGAGGCTGTGCTCCGCAGCGGGAGTGGCCACAACAGTGAGAGGCCCGTGTACCGTAAAAAAAATAATAATAATAACGATCTTAAAAAGAGGTGTTTTTTTTTTTTTTTATGTGATGCACAGCTATTAAGATTTCCTGCATTAAACATTTAAACTCAGAAAATGTTAAAATATTATTACTCCATTTAAAAATGGAGGGGCTTCCCTGGTGGCACAGCGGTTGAGAATCTGCCTGCTAATGCAGGGGACTCGGGTTCAAGCCCTGGTCTGGGAGGGTCCCACATGCCGCGGAGCAACTAGGCCCATGAGCCACAACTACTGAGCCTGTGCATCTGGAGCCTGTGCTCCGCAACGAGAGGCCGCAATAGTGAGACGCCCGCTCACCATGATGAAGAGTGGACCCCACTTGCCACAACTAGAGAAAGCCCTCACACAGAAACAAAGACCCAACACAGCCAAAAATTAATTAATTAATTAATAAAAATGGAACAATTCCATTATATAGTACAAACATTATGAAAAAAACTCTAATACAAAACTTTAATGACAAGAGTCAAACTGTATTTACAGTTTTGCAAATTTAAGTTCCAAAGTATCTTAGAAGATAGCTGCATTTTCATTATCTACTGCCTTTAATCTATTACATGTTTTGCTTGAAAGACGTGAGGGACATCCAGCCTTACAGAAAAATGTTTCAATAACATTTTCAGATGACTGTTGATATTTTTAAAAAAATACTTCAAAACTTGTCAAGTGATAGTACTTTAAAGTTTAGTTGAAAGGTGAAATACTGAATCCACATCAATAGCCACTGTCTTTCTCCGTATTTTGAATGGTTCTTTAGTTAATGCACAATTCTGTATCATCATGAATTGGTCTTGGTCATTTGGAAAATACTGTGTCTTTGGGTTAGGGACAGCCTCCTAGAGCAGAGTGGAAAATTACCCTTTCACCTGGTCAAGTGAGGATTAAAAGGACATAACGTCTTAGTATTCTTAAAACAGTTGTAATCTTTTGGACTTGAGGAAAGAGTGCTGCCAACCTCCACTGCATTTGAGAATCTCTCATTTACTATGTCTTCTCACTAGACAAAAGCAGAAACCATTCTTTTGCTATCTTATATATTCTAACTACTTAAGTAGTACCTAGTATTTGCATGATAAAAGGAAAGGAAAGATAAACACTGGGCAGGCAAAAATAACACTCAGCTTTACAGAAGACTTCCCAGATAGATCCCTCTATAACCTAGCTTCTATAGTTCCACATTAGCCGTAACCAAAAACCAAAAGAAAAAAAAATGGGTGGCGACAGGTGTAAACTCACAAATGAAAGATGTCTTAAGTTCTCAATAAATATCTGCTAGAAGAAAGACTGAATGGTAGAGAAAAAGAAATAAGGGAAGAACTGAAGGAAAGAGAGGAACAAAAATGTCCTAAGGCGGGCTTCCCTGGTGGTGCAGTGGTTGAGAGTCCGCCTGCCGATGCAGGGGACACGGGTTCGTGCCCCGGTCCGGGAAGATCCCACATGCCGCGGAGCAGCTGGTCATGTGAGCCATGGCCGCTGAGCCTGGGCGTCCAGAGCCTGTGCTCCGCAACGGGAGAGGCCACAGCAGTGAGAGGCCCGTGTACCACACACACACACACACACAAAAGTCCTAAGGCAATAAGACAGATAACAAGAAAAAGACAGGAGAAAAGCGAGAGAAACAAAGCTCAACCACTTACCACGTCCATTCCACTCACCCTGATATCCCAAGGCCGGAACAAAAACTGTCAATTCAGATTGGATTTTTCTACGGTGTCCATTTCTGTAATGGTGACCGGCCCGCCCTCCCCGCAGTCTAGCCCAATCATGGCAAAGTTCTTGAGCAGCTCACAGCCAACGGCCCCTGCACCCACCTGGGAGGTGGCCAAGAAAAGAGACACAAGATGGTTAGGGTCACTGGCCTAACAAAGCCACTCATCAGTCCTCCCTCCCCCTGGAGATGGCAAGAGGGGGTAAGAGGATCTACTACTGCATATTTAAGTCCCAGGGCCATAAAAATCCATGGTCATCTAAGGAAAGAGGCACAAGACCGGGGAATAACGGACCTGGTATGAAGAAAATGGAGAAAGCGATGAGATGAGGGTACAACCAAACACCCTCCCTTTGTAAGCCAAGAGGAGACTCCAGAAGAGGTGGCCAGGGGCTAGGGGACATAAAGGTAGCTTTTGACCAGAAGGATCTCTCTCACCAAGAAGTATCTCTGCTTGCCCAGCTTCTCTTGCAGGCCGGAGCCAAATACAGCCACCTGCCCATCATAACGGTTCTGGCACTGAGTCATGTGAAGGGAAGAGAGGGTCAGAGAAAAGTCACCTTAAAAAGAACCACAATAATGCTTTCTCCATGGGCCCCAATCACATACTGGAAGGCACGTGTCCTCTGTAAAGGCCTCTTGGTCCTCAGGGAGACACTCAACGGCATCAAAGTACAGCCACTGCATAAGAGGCATAAACTTTCCAGAGCAGGCCTGAGGAGGGGATAAGAAAGAGGAAGTGATCACTGGTTAATCAGAGCTGGACAGCAAACAGCGGGGCCAGGAGGGAACCTGGCCCACTCCCAGCACTGTCCTTCTCCACTTGCACTGACCTTCATAACCTCCTGGGCAGCCACGCCCCCAATGAAGGAATTTACGGGTGCCAGGTCCCCAGCAGCCACATAAGCCAGCTTCCGGATGAGGTCTTCATCCAGACTCTTTTGCTGCACTGCTGGCAGAGCTTGAGCATTCACAGCCTGTGCTAGGGTCAACAGTTCTGTTGCATCCTCCTGGAAGGAGAAAAAGAACAATCACACCACTCTGGGGAGAGGGAGAGGTAGAAAAACTAAATAGATGAAGAGGCATAGTGGAGCTTTGGTTCAAGGACCTGGCTGGCTTGCCCACCCATCTACCTCACTGTGGGGCCGAGGGGGCTGGCCATGCTGGGCACAGAACTGGTGCAGGGCCTGGAAGCCAATGTGCAGCTGAGGAGCGCGAGAATACTTGGCAAAATCTGTTATCACGAAGTCTGGCTCTGCCAGTGAAGTGGGCAAGGATTTCTGTGGAGAGCAAGATATCAGAACGAAGAAAGTAAAAAACGTAGAGATGCCTGGAACCCTACAGCATACCCTCCTGCTCATACTCACAAAGCTTATCTCCTTAGTTACTTTGACCTGGCTGACAATGCCTCCACAGATATAGTCAGAGAAATTGGAGGTATCACAGATACTAAAGGTGTAGGGACCTGGGGGATGAAAAGAATGAAGGGTTATCTGTCAATTCACTCCCTCTCAAGACCAACAGCACTATCAAAACAGAAATGGGAAAACCTCCCACTCCCTTCCTCCTCCAACCCCCTCCCCCATATTGTGGGAGTTTGGAGTTAACAGATGTAAGCTATTATATATAGAATGGATAAACAACAAGGTCCTACTGTAGAGCACACGGAACTCTATTCAGTATCCTGAGATAAACCTTCATGGTGAAGAATATGAAAAAGAATGTATGTATAGATAACTGAGTCACTTTGCTGTAAAGCAAAAAGTAACACAACATTAAATCAACTATTCTTCAATTAAGAAATATAAATAAGGTATAGAACATCATTAAAAAAACAAGAAAAACACAATGCTGATTTCTTCAGACAGCACAGGTACCTATGTCTAAATGCCACTCTAGAGAAAAAGAAGTAAGCCCTGAAAGGATCCAATGGCAGCTACATAATTTCTCTAGAACAAACTCAAAAATATTAAAGGAACACAAAACACAACTCCAAAAAACTAACATTCACAATTACCTTCCATCCATCAAAACTTACCAGAACACAGATCTGTGGCTTTAGTTTTCATCAAATTTGTAAATTTTTGGCCATTATTTCTTCAAAAACTCTTTCGGCCCACCCCTTTGTTGGGAATTTCTTTGACATGTGAAATATATTTATAATAGTTGTTTTCATGTTCTTGACCAGTGCTTTTACATAACAGATGTGATTAACAAAATTAACACACAAGAAAAAAATTAGGAGATTTAACAAAGTAGAAGAAACTATCCGAAATACAACAAAGAGTGGGAGAAAAAGACAAAAGAGTCAAGTGGCTTAATATACATGTAATTCGAGTTCTGCAAAGAGATAACGGGGTGGCAGTGAGCTGCAAAAGTAATATTTTCAAAAAGAATTACGGCCAGAAATTTTCCCAATTTGATAAAACTATAAACCCATAGTTAATATAAATTTAATAAACTGCAAAAGAGACATGGAGAAAACTATACTAATGTATATCATAATCCCACTGATTAAGATCAGTGATAGAGAAAATAAACACATTAGATACAAAAAAACAAGGATAAGAACAGCAGACTTCCTGTGGAAAATAAGGCAGGAAAGACAACAGAGCAGTATCTTTAAAGCAATGAAATCTAAAATGCTACACTCTCTAAAAACATCTTTCAAAAACACAGGCAAAATGAGATTTCAAGCATTAAAAAGCTAAAAGAATCATCACCAGCAGGCCCCATTCCACAACATATGTTAAAGGCTTTTTTTGGCAGAAGAAAAATGGCATCAGATGCAAATCTAGAGCCACAGAAAAGTATACTGGAAATGGTGATTATGTGGGTAAAAATAAACTTTCTTAAATCTTTTCAACAATACAACTGTGAAGCCAAAAATGATGTATTGAGAAGTTTATGGCACACACAAAATATACGATGACAGCAAATGGTGAACCAGAAAGTGGAAGTATTTTGTTGTAAGGTTTTCTTTAATATGTGTGGTGATGAAGTATCACTTAGAGATTGTTATACTATACATTCTAAACCAGTTGAAAGAAAGAAAGAGATATAGTCAATGGGCCAAAAAATAATAATGGAATCAAATACTAGTGGTATAAACCTTTTCTGTCAGTAGCTCAGTTCACATGTCTTTATTAAGGCTACCTGGACACATCTCTTCTAAGTCCCAAGTCAGATTTCAGAGAGGCATCTCCTCTTGGACTTTCGTACAAGACTACAGATATGTGTCACCTCTTGGCCTGTGGGTCAGCCCACACCACAGGGACAATTCTCTCTTTGATCTGGGCAACCATTTCTTGCCCCCCCCCCCCAGTCTTGGCATACCCAGGGCTTCGGTCTCTAGGGGAGAGATGCCATTGAGTTCATTCATGCCCTGAACTTCCGTGAAGGAGACGAAGTCACCGCTCTCAAATCCGTGTTGGGCCTCATTCAGGCAGGTTACAACACCAGGGTTGTCCTGGTTGGAAGAGAAGTAAAGAAGGCCTCAGAGATAGGATCAGGGTACCAGGAGCATAAAGGAGGACCATGGCTACCCACATGCCTGCCAGAACCCCTGGGGCCAATCTCCTTACCTTGGTAACCATAGAAATCATAGCACTGAGAGGCTGCTCCCCATTGGAATCCATCAGGATCATCTCCTCTCCAAAGTCGCAGAACAACTGCCTGTAAAAGGAGACAACAGGACTGGTGCCTGAGACCCTTAGACATAGCGAATACTTCCTACGAAAGCTTAGCCATCACGGCCGGCAATCAGTGCTCGTGCCAACTGGGGAGAGGTGAACATGGAGAGTGGAAAGCCTGGTGGGCTGAGAGTAGCATTACGGCACTGGGAGCCAGGGGGTCTTAGCCTGGGCCTGGGAGGAGTTGGGGATAAAGGCAGAAGCAGGCACTCACCCAAACAGACCTCGAGTGTCTGCCACGACCAGCTTGATTCCATGGCTGTGACAAAACTCACCCACCCGCAGCTGGTCCTCCAAAGGAGAGTTGGTAAGAACCACCACCTGTAACAAGAAGGAAGCTCACGCAAAGGGACTGGCATTGGGGTGAAGGGAAACAAGAAAATAAAGGAGAAAGGCAGGCCAGGGGTTGGCAGAACGTCAGGACTAAAGATTACTGGTTCAGACCTTTTCTACAAACATTTAAAAAGTATGTGTGTCATGCTCAGTGAGGGTAAAACTCAATGAAGAGAAATACGAAACCCCACACTATGACAAGAGAAGTAAAGCAGTATTAGGAGGATGGAATTTGAAGAACAACTAATTCACTTATTTGAAAAACACCCATTCCTGCCTGCCTACAACCCTGCATGTCCTGGGAGTCAAACAATGAGTCACAGTCTGTTCCTAGTCAAAGTTTGGGTTTATCCCCAAACCCTACACTCATTTGCTTCAATTCTCAAATAAAACAAAACAGAACAAAGCAAAGTCTGCTCAGCGATGATGTGTAGGAAGTCTTTGAATTCCTTTCCTTATTCACCAGGATACATTTGTACTGCTGCATCAGGAGTTCCAGTGCCCAAGTTCTTTGGGAAACCCCAGGGAAAGCACCCACAGGGCTGGTCCATTAAATAAATACTGAGCAAACCAACCAGTAAGAGGATCTGAGAGTGTAAGTCAGGTGGCAGGGTGATGCTGCAAAGTACCTGGAAACCACTAAGGAAGTCATCAACAAGGGCCCCAGTGTAGGTGGTGACGGGCACACAGCTGTTGAGTTCAGCAAGGCGGGGCTGTGATGCCTCAGCCAGGTTCTTACCGATGTCTTCCTCCCTTAGGTAGAACTACAAGGAGGTACAAGAAGGAAAGGAGTGAAGTGAATGCAGACACCAGGGGATTTGGTGCTTGGGCAAGGGGAAGGGATACAGGAAGAGGTACCTGGGATGAGAGGTCAGCCCACTGGGCAGTGCCCTCCCTGGTCATGGAGGGTGACAGCTTTGACCCCACCAAGGATGATGTTCTTTGCAATCTCCACCCCTAGGCCCCGAAGGCCCGACACCAGCACAGTGGAAGTCTGGAGATGCTTCATAGCCTCATGGCCCAGGACATACCTGCCAGATTTGAAGGAGACTCTAGGTCAGGGCTTGGCCCACCCAACTCTATCCTCTCTGTGCCCCCTCCTGCTTCACATTCCCAGGCTCAGCCATACTCACAGCTGCCGGGAGTGTATACATCAGAACCTCATCTATGTCTGTTGCACTGCCTGTTTTGGGCATATTCCCTGGGAATGGAGGGGAAAAGAGTTTCAGCAAGACAGCAAAAAAAAAAAAAAAAAACCACTTAAATAAGAGGTACTTTCAGGGCTTCCCTGGTGGCGCAGTGGTTGAGAGTCCACATGCGGGTGCAGGGGACACGGGTTCGTGCCCCTGTTCGGGAAGATCCCACATGCAGCGGAGCGGCTGGGCCCATGAGCCATGGCTGCCAAGCCTGCGCGTCTGGAGCCTGTGCTTCGCAATGGGAGGGGTCACAACAGTGAGAGGCCCGCGTACCGCAAGGAAAAAAAAAAAAAAAAAGGTACTTTCCCAACAACCACAATACCATCCCACCTCCAAGATTTAGGGAAAAGGCACTCACACTGGTCGGTTCTGATGGCGCTTTGAACATTACAGAACACACAGAAGGGCAACCAGAACTTGCTTTTGGATCAGGCCCAGACATACAACATTTCTTCGATAGTGGCAAAGTGGACATCTTTAGAAAAAGGGTCAGAGGTGAGCCAGATACGGGGAGGTTTTTCTCTTTTGTTAGTGGTAACTCTGGTGGAGAGAAGGACTTAAGTACTAGCATCCTCATTTCAAGAACGGAACCATGAAGACATGGTAGGTACTACAGCTACTCTGAGAGGGAGGAAAGAGGAGGCTGAGCTCAGACAGTTGATTTTCCCTAGGAATGGAGGATAAAAAGTTTCAGGAAGATAACAGACTAAAAGACTGAGTGAGCAGACACTGGCTAGATTGTGAAGTCTGGCTGGGCTTCTGTGACTAGTGATGCAGAGCACCTAGTATGATGGAAGCGTGCTGGGGGAGGGGTTGTATGATAACGATATAGGGGCCTAGGAGGCTGAAAGCAGAAGTTGAGGGCTTGTGAATGAAGGTATTGGCAACTGGAAAGGCCCTAGGGGAGACTATAAGGCAAGATGTGGAGTAACAGGATCTTAAAAGAAGGTGGGAAAACCTGTTTGCTTTTGAATGCACAGGTAGAGCCCTGGGCAAGACTGTGAAGGTGAGTCTCTGATAGGGGAGGTGAGAACCAAAATCTGAAAGGGTCTATCAAATACTGGTGCAGGAAAGGATGTCTGAAGAATTCCTACCTGGTATCTGGTCCCCCCGGGAGCTTCTCAGAGAAGATACTTGGGATTATCTGCAAAGAATTCTGAGACGATGAAATGCGGGGTATTTTCTAACAGCAGATATTGGGTTAGTAGTAAAGCATTTTAGTGAAGGACAAAGTTGGATTCGGAGATGTTTTTGATGGAAAATGCTAAAACGGAGTTTGGGAAGGTCGACGACTAAGTAGAAATGCTGGGTGTGGGGGCACTTCTTGAAGATGCCATAGAAAGGAAGGTCTTTAACGGCAGGTAATAAAGGTCTTTAAAGGGAAATGCTAAAAATATATATATATATATATATATATATATATATATATATATATATATATATATATATATATATATATAAGGTAGAAATGCTGCGTACAGAGTGATCTCTGACAGATGAGACTACCAGGGTGAGATGTGAGGAAGGGGTCTCTGAGAACGAGTCAGGGTCTGTGGTATTCCATAGTGTTGTACTTTTTTAGCCCTGAACGGTGATTAGGAGTAGGAAAAAAGGGAGTGAAGTGTGAGTGAAGATGTTAGAGAAAGGTCTCTTTTAGGGAAATGAGCCCTTGTCAGGGCTCCGGTTCCTCTTGGAAGCTGTGAGAATAGTAACTTTGGTTTAAGGTCTTCAGTGTAATACACTGGGAATATTGAGTCTGGCGCTATAACATGCTAGATCTGTGAGGGAATAAGGCTCTTGGCTAGGTACATTGGACCCGACACTCTAAAGGTAGGAACTGGGCCTCTGGAGCCCTGAGGTCAGATTTCAGGACACAGGCAAGACAGAGTAACATCGGCCCCGCCCCAGAATCCGCCCCTATGCGGCCTCTTCAACCCAGTTAGCCACCTCCAAGACCCTCCCGAAAAGCCTGCCCGGGAAGAGATGCCGAGAAACGCCGTTTGTTACAAATGCCCGTTCCCAGGGCCGCTCCGCCGCCAATTCTATATGGAGCCGAAGCCAAGCCCGGCCGCCGCCCTCTTTTTACTCCTCCTCCCCCGCCGACTGGCTGGAGGCGAGCTGCAGCCGCCGCTGCCTTACCCTCTTCCACGGACCACGCCCCCTTTACCTCAACCGCCGAGATAAAATGGCGGCCGCTGAGCCGGAAGCCCAAACAAAAAGGTCCTACTCGCCGTCGCACAGGTAGTGCATCACTGGTGACGTCAGCAGCCCTTGCGTGACTCATTACTGAGTTCGGCCGTGTGCTGACGGCAGAAGGAAGACAGCTCCACCTAGTGGCTGCATTCAGTAAAATGAGTATAAACCGAAACACGCATAGCTACATCGCTGAATCACTCTGAGGGAAGACAGCAAGCTAGAGAAGCCAAGACTTTTGGTCTCGAATTACACAAGACGCTAGGTGTTAAGGGACTTCCTGAGTGGAAGTCCGTGCCGAAAGAGACTTGCAACAGAGGCATATGAAAGTAAACGGGTTCTAAAGTTTCCCGGAACTGCTTATGATTCTTTTTAAAAGCACATATTTTAAGCATTTAAAATTTCTACTCTGCCACCTGACCGCTCTGATTTCCATTACTCAATCCTGAACTTAATAAGTGACTAGGGACCAATGCCTCACTGTGCTCTTCTATACAACTGTGATAACAGCAGCCACCTGATATGGTCAATATGTTATGAAATTTGAAATATTATGTACATGGAAATAAGATAAAATGAATAATCACTATTGTGTAAAAAGTTTACAGCAATGCTGTCTATGCACTAGACACTAAATGTTAAGTTTAAATATTAACGCAATATTTATATATGAATACATGTTTTTCCTATTAATATGAAATTGATTATGGGTGAAGATATACCCAGGCACCAGAGAAACTTCCATTTGGGGACATTATTTCACAATGAGGCCTTAAAACACCCTTCCACAGTGACCCTGAAAGCGTAATGCTAATGTTACCAGTGCCCATGAAATAAGAAAAACACAATACCAAGTCATCACAGGCACCACCATTTAACAAACCTCCTGATACACAAGAAGCACCCAATGCATTTTTATTGGATAATGATAAGATATGCCATTAACTGATTGCTAATGTACAGTACACCTGTGTCTTTGACATTTTGCTGCTGGCATGCTCAGAAGAACATATGGTAGAGTACACTGTAAAAGGATCTGGTCCTTTATATGCTTTTATTTGTGGAAGTCCTGATTACGAATCCAACCTCTTTGTTACAGGTCTATTCAGATTTTCTAGTTTTTTACTTAGTTTTAGTCACTCTGTTTTCCCACTAACTTGACTATTTCATATAGTCAAAAGTAATGTCCAAGCGAATTCCTAACAATTCTCTTTATTTCTGTATGGTTTCATAGCCATTTTATCTTAATTCATTCAGGTTTCACTAATTGAGTCGTCTCTCTCTCTCTCTCTCTCTTCGTTTTTTCAGTCAACCTAAGGTTTTTCAATTTTAATAATCTTGTCACAGAACCAACTTTGGGTTTTTGTTGATTTTCTTTATGCTTTTTCTATTTATATTATTTTATTTATTTTCATATTAATCTTTCACTTTGTGAAAGGTTATTTTCCCCTTTCCCTTTGCTTTGGGTTAGACATTTCTGAACTCTTTCTTCCTTTTTATGTAGGCTTGCATATGTGTGTGTGTGTGTGTGTGTGTGTGTGTGTGTGTATATATATGTATATATATATGTATATATATATGTATGTATATATATATATATATACATATATATATATATATATACATATATGTATATTCCTCTGGGTTCTGCTTTTGCCGAATCCCTTGTTTTGGTATGTTGTGTTTTCATTTTCATTCACTTCAGAGTATTTTCCTTGGACACTCTTTGACTCATTGATTACCTAGGAATGTGTTTTTAATTTCCACATATTTACAGGTTTTCACAATTTCCTCCCATTATTGATTTCCCATTATTCATTCCTTTGTGGTCAGAGAACATATTTGGTGTGATTTAAATTATTGACACTTGTTTTATGGCCTAACGTGAAGTCTATCCTGCAGAACATTCATAGTTAACTTGAAAGGAGAGTTTATTCTTCTGTTCTTGGTTGGAATGGTCTGTACATGTCTGTTAAGTCCACTCGGTTTATATTATATGCTGTTTAGGTCTTCTCTTCCCTTGGTGATCTTATGTTCTGTCATTTATTTGGATATACTGTTGAACCTATTTACTTCTCTTTCAAGTTTTGTCAGTTTTTGATTCAGGTATCTCAAACTTTTTTTGTTAGGTGAGCATGTTTATAATTCTTACGTATTTCAGCAGATTTACCCCTTTATCAATAATATATTATTAATCTAATATAATAATATAGTAATATATACTGTTATTTTTCTCATAAAATTTTTTATTTAAAATCTGTTTTGCCTGCCATTAGTAGTCACTATAGCTCTTTTTTGGTTATTGTTTGCAAGAAACTTTTCTTTGCAACTTTTTACTTAAAATCTATTTGTTTCACTTTAAGATTTGTTTCTTTGACAACATGCAGTTGGTCATGTTTTTAGAAAATCCATACTGCCAATCTGCTTTTTAACTGGACAACTTTTAGTGTACCATTTTTATGGTTATTTGTTATTTCTTTTACTATATACATTTTAGAGTCATTTTATTAGTGGTTGCTCTGGAGTTAGGTTGTTATAAATTAAACTGACAGTTTCTAACAACCTAGTTCAGATTAAAACCAACTTAATTTCAAAATATGAATTTTTGCTTTCATGTACTTTATCCCCCTTTTCTATGTGTTGTTTTTATCATAAGTTACATCTTTATACAGTTTATACATCAGAACCAATTAATTTTTTTTTTCCTATGGAGTTGTGTTTTAAATCTGGTAAGAGAGAAAAAGTAACTGCATTAGTTACTATTTTTGCTGTAATATATTTCCAGAAATTCAGTGATTTAAAACATTACAAATTGTTCTCTTACAATCCTAAATGTTAGAAGTCCCAAATCCATTTTACTGGTCTAAAGTCCACATGTTGGCAGGACTGGGTCCATCTGGAGGTTCTGCAGGGATAATATATTTCCTTGCCCTTTTTTTGCTTAGTGGTTGCCAGTATTCCTAGGCTAGTAACCCCTTCTACTATCTTCAAATACGTCACTTCATTATCTACTTCTGTCATCACACTGGCTTCTCCTCTGACTCCGACATCTCTTGCATTCCTCTTATAGGAAACATTTTGATTAGATCCACCCAAGACAATTTCCCATCTGAAGACTCTAATTGGATCATATATGCAAAGTTTTCTGCATAAAATAACATACATGTCCTGGGGATTAAAATGTGGGCATATTTTGGGACTATTATTCAGACTACAATCATACAAACAAAAAATTCGTTTAAATTATCCACTGTATTTACCTACATAATTACTTTTATTGCTGTTCTTTCTTTCTCTCGATTTGAGTTAACATCAAAGGGTCTTTCAGGGCTTCCCTGGTGGCGCAGTGGTTGAGAGTCCGCCTGCCAGTGCAGGGGACACAGGTTCGTGCCCCGGTCCGGGAAGATCCCATATGCCTCAGAGCGGCTGGGCCTGTGAGCCACGGCCGCTGAGCCTGCGTGTTAAGAGCCTGTGCTCCACAATGGGAGAGGCCACAACAGTGAGAGGTCCATGTACTGCAAAAAAAAAAAGGGTCTTTCATTTCAGTTTTGACTCCCTCCAGGAATTATCTCATCTTATCCTCTCCATTTTTTGTTTATCTAGAATTGTGCTAATTTTGTCCTCATTTTCAAAAGATGGTTTTGCTGGATACAAAATTCCTGGTTGACAGTTTTTGGGTTTTTTTGTTTTTGTTTTTTCTTTTAGCACTATGAATGTCATCCAAGTGTCTTCTGCCCTGCATGGTTTCTGATGGGGAATCTTTGTTTTTGGTCTAATTGAGAATCTCTTACATGTGATGGGTTGCTTCACAGTGCTTCCACAATTCTCTCTTGGTGTTTGGCTTTCAGCAGTTTGATTATGACATGTGTTGGTATGGATCTCTTTGAGTAATCCTGCTTTGAGTTTGTTTAGCTGGTTGAATCTGTATATTGATGTTTTGCAACAAATTTGGGATGTTTCTTGGCATTACTTCTTCAAAATTTCTTTCTGCTCCTGTAATTATTTTGGCAACTCCCCAGGGTAAAGTTCCTTTGCTCTGGGTGAGCTCCAAATTATGTCAAATATAGACAGTCTTGCAAATGGAGTCTCCCAAGGAACATCTCAGACACATCGGATAATGACAAATCTTTGGAGGTGAGGTTCTGAAAGAATTCTCACTTTGTTCTCCTCCTTCTGGTGGCTACTGGGATGCAAAAGGAATGCATACTATTTCAAAGTGTACCATTATTAAGCTGGAAAACAGGAGGATGGGATTGGGACAATTTAAAATCTCTAGAGCTTGCTGATCTTACCAAGATTCAGTCATTTTTAAACAGATAAATACTCCCCTAGCTCCTGTGAAATTTTGTCAATTTCCAGAGTTCTGAAAAAGTTGAGTCTGACAACTTTGTAGTTTTGTAATGTAGAGAATTTTTGGAGGGTCTTACTCTATCATTTTCTGACATAACTTCATTAACTGTCCTTCCTGAGGAAGAAACAAAGGTTCTTTCGTGTTTCAGCTCAAAGGTAACCCAAGAGAAGTGTTAGACCCTCACAGTAATTATTTCCATGTTTACCAGCTGTGCAACCTGAAGACAGGCACCTCACCTCTCTGGGCCATCTATAAAATGAGGATAATAATTGTAACTTACCCCAGTGATAGAGTTTAAATGACTAAATTTGAATAAAGTGCTTTAAAAAGAGTGTGACACACAGTAAGTACTACCTAATTAACATTAATAGTTGGAGTACTATTAAATTGCCTGGTGTATTATGACACCTGATAAAGACTTACATTCCCCACACTGTAAAGTTCAGGTAAGTATTTGCTGTTCTTCTTATCATCACCTTCATACCACCAATGGATGCTGCAAAAAAATTGCCAGTGATCACAGAGCTGGGAAAGAACAATGCTGGATTTTTCATTTAGAACCTTTGCAGGTAACTGACATACTGGACCAGAAGCCTTTTCCCTCCTCATATACAGAAGTATCTACACCTTCACTAGATGCAAGGCTCAAAACTCTATAACCTGTTAGGGGAATCTATACATGGTTTATGTACATGAATGAGCAAAGACCATAGTCTTCATGATAGATGTACAACTGTCCTAAATAAAGGCTCTCTAAATTGGGACTATACTCTCCCTCATGAATAAACAATTCATGTAGTTTTGTACAATCATATCTGTGTCCCTTCAGCACAACTGTCCTTTCTCCTTTCCTGACAAGAAGGGCCCTGTATCTTCATAAATGGTGAATAAAGCTATAGCAAATGAAGTCCTAGTGATACCCTGTTTCTCAGCAAGATCCTAGTTGACTAGGCTCCAGTATCCCTTCTTAGCCTGAGTTGAAGACTATCCATACAAAAAAAGTGAGCCCCAATGCATCCAATCTTATTGGCCCAGGTCTCCAAATGCTTGAAGGACCCTATAATGGAACCTGGGTCACAAAGGCCATTTTGGCAAGCTCCCAACACTTGTACTAGGACCCCAACTTAAACAGCCTTCCTCAAATCCTGCCTTGATTAGAAATCTCAAATTTTACCCAAATCCACCTCCCTTTGGAGAATATTGCAAATACCATGTGCTATCGAAACATGGACACCAAAGACCTTCCCCCAAATATTCCTAAGCCCTATTGCAAAAGGGTATGCCCCCAAAGAGACTTCCAAATCCCTCCCCTCAGTCCCTAAACACCACCTCCTATAGGTGCCCTCCAAAATAGACATCCCCTAAATGGCGCCATGGTCCATAGAACCAAAGGCATACCTCAGGGGATACCTGAAGTTTAGAACCCTTCTACAAATGATGTGCAGGCTTTTAGAGACCCTGAACTCCTCTGGACTCCCTGAACTGAGCAGAAGGTGAACTTTCTGTTGGTGATAAGACAGAACAGCTGAGCAGCAGCTAATGCTGTCACCCTCTAAAACATGGATTTGGTTTCAGCCAAGTTCTAAACATGAAGCCAAAGAGGACCTCAGTGGCTGAATTGTCTCGTAATGCCTGCCAGCAAAAAGGGACCTCAACCTGGGTTCCCCTTCAGACCTACCCATTTTCACAGGCCGTGGACCCTTCTGGGTATTACACTCCTCCTGAAGTATCTGACAGGGGGTTCAAAGTGTTTTGGAAGAGGGGAGAGCCTAGGAGATGTGAAGGCATAAAGGTTTGTCAATGCCATTATATCAGAGCAGTGCCTTTAATTAAAAATGTCCCTGTTTCATGTAGCCATATTCTAAATGAATTGACAAGCAAAACAAATAAATAAAACATAATTAAAATATAAATTATTTTTTCATTAAATGTTAAGCAGGAAAACCTATGTATACATTATTTCAATATATAGCATACAATTTATGTATACAGTATAAATTTATTTATATGTATTTTTATTTACATGTACTTTTATATTTAAAAATTATGTATGTTCATTTTTAATTTGTATATTAATGTTAATATATATTTAAGTTTTTTTGTGTGTGTATGCACACACTAACCATGGAAAAAGCAGAAAAGGTACGAGTGATGTGAGGGAACAATTTGGAACTCTTAAAAAATGTCATTCTGTGGGAGGCCATTTCTGCTGGAGGGAAGAGATGGTGCAACACATAGTGATAGAGAAGCAAAATTAGTGTCAGTAAAGGTGAATATTTTTAGAAATAATTTGAAGTGATTATTATTTTTTGAATCTTTACTCTCACTTAAAATCTAAGGTAGGTCATTTTGCTCAATATTGCCAATTTGTCCTCTATAGAAGTGCCATTGGTGTACATTCCTGTTTGTGACAGCCTTGACAATAGTTAAGCTTTTAGTTTTTGCCAATTTGATAAATGAAAATTACCATCTGAAAGTAGTGTTATATTTCATTTCTCTTATGAAGAGTGAAGTTGGACATCTCCCTACATTTAAAGACCATGAATGTTTTCCTCTTTTTGTAAATACAAATCATGTTCTTTGTCCATTTTCTATTGAATTGCTTATATTATTAGTGCCTTTTTGGAGATTTTACCAATACATTTTGTAAATTCCCTTTTTCAGGAATTTTTAAAAGAGAATGCTCATAACATAGTTATACTGTGTTCTTTCATCCTTTTCAGATTTGATTATAAGCATCTACTAGAGTGTCAGACTCTGTTTTAGGGAATGGTGTAATAACAGTAATCAAGATAGATAAAAATCTGTTTCCCATGGAACGTTCATTCTGAGGATCGAGACAGACAATAAAGATGAACTTTAAAATATAAAGTTAAAAGGAAGTAATAAATTAAGGAAAATCAAGGACAAGAGATAAGGAATATGATAGAAAAGTGATATTAATCTAAATATGAGATGTCAGGAGAACTTCTCATTCATTGAAGAGAGCACATTTCGGCAAAGATATGGAGAAGAGTTTTTTTTTTAATTAATAAATTTATTTATTTATTTTTGGCTGCGTTGGGTCTCCATTGCTGCACACAGACTTTCTCTAGTTTGCAGCAAGCAGGGGATACTCTTCGTTGCGGTGCGTGGGCTATTCATTGCGGTGACTTCTCTTGATGCAGAGCACAGACTCTAGATGCATGGGCTTCAGTAGTTGTGGCACTTGGACTCAGTAGTTGTGGCTTTCGGGCTCTAGCGCGCAGGCTCAGTAGTTGTGACGCACAGGCTTAGTTGCTCTGCAGCATGTGGGGTCTTCCCAGACCAGGGCTCTAACCTGTGTCCCCTGTGTTGGCCTGGGCATTCTTAACCACTGCACCACCAGGGAAGTCTGGAAGAGAAGATTTATCTAGATACTTGGGGAAGAACATTACAGATAGGGAAAATAATTCACAACAATCCCAAGGTTGAAGGGTTCTGGGAACTACAATAGCCCTCATCAGTAGTAAAGCCCGTGCTTTACATCTACAACCTTTGCAGCAACTACAATCATGACCTCTCCAGAAATCAACCAGGATAAACAGATACCAGCTTTGAGGCCAAAATACAAATTCTCCAGCAATCTGCCTAAGAAGCCTAAAGTAAATCTGCAGCATTTACTCCCAAAAAACTAACCACAGCCTATGAAGCAATAAATACAGAAGTCACTCTATAATGTTATGTCAACTATCCAAGGGAGCCTAACCAAAGCCTCTGCAGAAATCTGCCCAAAGAGCCTAAAAAACCTCCAGATCAACCATCTGAGCAAACCACATACTGTTCAGCATCAATCCAGGAAACCTAAACAAAACCTATGTATCAAGCAGCCTAGGAGGCCAAACTGCAACCTCTGAGTGAAACACAGAAGGTTGCTAACCACAGAGGCACCTGTAGAAAGTGGCACAGTGTACTGAAATTATTAAAGCTAGCCAATCCCAAGCCTTCTTTCCCTGCCTCACCCACTTCTTAAAAGGAATTTCCATTCAATGAAAGATCACCGCCTGTTTTCGCCTGACTCCTTCTGTCTGCTGATGAGCCCTGCTACCTCTCTATGTGGCCCACCATGGCATGGTGTGCCCGTCCTCCTGGTAACTATGAGAAGATGCTCTTTTCAACTGATTTCCTCTCCTGACCTGTGGCCTCAACAATAATAAAACCCACATTAAAACAACTGGTGCAGCAAGCAGGGTGGTTTGGTTTCAGATTGAAATGATATGCCACTAGACTGTTTATCTTACCAACTGGATCTGCCACACAGCAGAGGCAGCCTGGCAAGCATTGTGCTTCATGCAAATGTTGCTAATATTGAGATCAGGGAGCTGGCTGTGCCATTCCAGAGAGACATTGCTATCTAGAGACAGGCAAACAGAATTTCTCCTATCCCCTTTTTCCTTTAATCAGCCATAGACAGAAAAACGTCAAAATCTTGGCTTCAGGTGGCTAAAAGCTTAAAATAAATATTTTTAAAAGGGAAAAACAAACTCTCGATACAAAACAACCCTAGATGTAACCCAAGAGAAAAAAAAGGTAAATAGGTAAATTATATACTGACATGTATATATCTTATATAATAATATAAATGTACAATAAGTTACAATAACTAAAATAAAAGGAAGATCCATCATTTGACAAAAGTGGAAATCCAAATTTACGTAACAAAATTTATATAGTAAAATATGTATATAATAAATTATATATTAAAAATTTCTTATACACTAAAATAATTTATATAAGAAAACAAAAGGGCACTTTTGCACCTCTGTAGCATAGGTTCTAAATTAATAATGCTGTAACATTTGCTTAAATGAAAATTTGCTTAAAGTTTTATGTCCATAAAACTCCACGGACTTAATCAGTACTGGGGCTCTAATGCTTAGACCCACAGGCCGTTGAACTTGGGTAATATAAGCTGTACAATCCAAATACCTCACTGGCTTGCTCATCACCAAGCTAATAAGTACGGAAATGGCCCATCTAGAGGGTCTGCCTACAGACTTATGCAGGGCTCCAACAAATTCAGCCTTATTATAATACTAAAAAGAAAGAAATATGAGAGACATATCAACTCAAATGGGCATCCACTTAACAATGATAGCTCACTCCCTCATCCCAGACAACATCTCCTTTGAGCAGGAACTCATCATTGCAGATGACATCACCTCAGACAATATTCAATATCACCTCCAGCCCAGGACTTTACCATTGAGCATGATATCAACACCCTAAAATTTCTTAATATGACAGCAGATTATCACAGGGCCAATTATAGTAAGCACTTCTCTTTATGCTTTGACATCTTGGGGTCTTTCTGACACTGGAAGGGATTGCTCTTCCCAAATTTAGCTACTGCCTAGAGATAGCAGAAAGCATGCCCAGGGCACATCTTCCAAATGTAAACCAACCAAATTGAAGCCCATATGTCAACCACCCACTTTATCTGGTTCTAATACTCATGCCACTATCCAACTGTCCTAATTACCCCAGGGCTAAGTACCAGACAACTCCAGGAAACCACTATACTCCAGTCAATGCTAAGGTTGCTTACTCTGCCTTGTCTTACTTTTCATACGGAAAGCACAATAAAGGCTCTTTTGTGCATTTTTACTTGCTCCTTCTGTCTCTTGACTGACACTGATGTTACCAGCATGGCCCCACTCCACAATATGATATGGTTTCAGTACTTTGGAATTGTAATACGTTATCTCCTCAGTGGCAGTTATTTCCTGAACTGTTTGCCAAACCACACCTGAATACTAAAACTTAGATGCAAAAAGCACATAGGAAGTCTAACTGCAACTTCTGTAGCTTGTATCCATTGAGCATGAACATAGTCAAGCCGAGAAGTTTAACCAAATCTCTATAGCAATCTACATAAGAAAGCAAACCAAATGTATGGCAATCCACGCAGGAAAAATAAGCACAGCTCTGCAGCAACTGACACAGGAAGCCAGCCACTGCCTCTGAAGCAACTATCCCAGAAAGCCTAACCACAATCACTTTGACCACCAACTTTGAAGGTTTAACTACAGCCTCTGCAGAAATTGACCCACAAAAACTCTGCAGTGATCTTTAGGAAAGCTAACCACAAATTCTTCATCAGGTAGACAGGAGCCAAACCATAACCTCTGCAGCAACAGCGAGAGAGATAAATACAACCTTTGCAGCAATTGACCCGGGAAGGCTAAGACACAGTTCTGAAACAATCAGCCCAAGAAACAAACACAGCCTCTGTAGTGAATACAGAGCAAACTAAACTTCTGCAGTAACTACCTAAGAAGCAAAATTTCAATCTCTGCAGAAATGGAACAAGGAAGTTAAATCACAACCTTTGCCGAAAATAGTCAACACAGTAATGAAAGATTGAAATCATAATGGAGTAATTACAGTTCCGACATAACAAGCAGAGTTGGGCAGCCATTAAGCATCTGTCCTCAGTTATGTCCTGTACCACTAAGACGTTGAACATTCTATGAACTGTATAACCTCAAGAACACCACCAGCCATATTTGGAATAACACATGCCAGTTGCAAGTTTACGGTAACAAGGTTCCCTCTTGTAATTATGCAAACATTTCACACCAGCAGCAAATATTTGCTTAACAAACACCCTTACTTATTGCTTTCTCTAGTTACAATATTGACAAACAATTTATGTAACTTCTTGCCTCTATAACTTTCCTCCATTTTTAGTGTGGCAGAATAGAATCAAAGTGCTTCTTGAATCTGTATTTTTCGGGCTGAAGTCATACAAATCTTAAATAAAAGGTAGAGTTTTTTATTTTTGTTTGTTTGTTTGTTTTGTCTCAACCACATCTCTGTTCTTGGAACTCTGGGTTAATAGCAGCCTTACTGCAATCTCTGCAGTAAATTGGCAGGAATAGCCACAACTTCTTCAATATCTTAGTGCAGAAATCTTTCAATTACCTAACTACAACAACCATAGGGGCAGAAAATACGGTAGAGGTTACCATGCGCTGGAAGTAGGTGGTAACTTGGTTTGCTTATTTAATGGGACAAAGTTTCTATTTAGGATGATGAAAGATTTTTGGAGATGGACAGTAGTGATGGTTTCACAACATTGTCAATGTTCTTACTGCCCCTTAAAAATGGCTAAATAATAATATTTATAAGTATCACATAAAAAAAAGGGAGAAAAGGAGTAAAAAAAGGATTGAAACAGGCTATTTTATCTTATGTATATTCTAACACAACTAAGGAAAAAATAAACCTCACTGAAGAGCATTCTGAGCAGACTAGAAAGTAAAGATGTAAGAGTAACAACAAAATAAATGGAAAAGGAAAGCTCCCCCCAAAAATGTGGGGGGATGAAAGAAATTAGTCCTACTACATCTCAAGCACAATCCAAAGCTTGTATAATTGAACACTTGGCTGTTACACATGAATAGACAAAAAGAAAATGAAATAATATAAACCCTTTGCAGTGGCACAGAAGTAAAAGCACAAATTCCACCCAAATACATGTGAAAATTTTTAAATATCTCAGTGTAAAAAATTGAGATAACTCAATTGCCATTTGAAAGCAAATAACAGAGCACATCAAATGCACATTATACATACATGGCCCTTAACATTATTCATAGTATAGGAAAAGGTCATTGAACTTCACTCATAATAAGAGAACTTCACTTAAAAAAACACACTGATGCATGATTTCTCATTTATCTGAGTGGTAAATTGATAAGTGATAGAATGAAATTCAATCAGTATAAAAATTCCCAACGAACAAAAGAACAAGATGGCTTCAAGATGAATTCTACCAAACATTTAGGGAAGACTTAATTCCTATCATTCTGGAAATATTCCAAAAAATTGCAGAGGAAGGGACACTTCGAAAATCATGCTATGAGGCCAAGATCACCCTAATAGTGAAGCCAGGCAAAAATATCCCCCAAAAGAAAATTACTGATGAACACCAAAGCAAAAATTCTCAACAAAACAAAAGGAAGCTGAATCCAACAATATATTAAAAGGATTATACACTGTGAACAAATGGAATTAATCCAAGTGATGCAAGGATGGTTCAATGTCTGCTAATCAAACAAGGTAATACACCATATTAACAAAGTAAAAAATAAAAACCATATGATTATCCCAATAGATGCAGAAAAGCTTTTCACAAAATTCAACATACATTCAGGATTAAAAAAAAATCTCTTAACAAAGTTTGTACAGAAGGAACATATCGCAACATAACATAGGACATATATGACAAGCACACAGTTAACAAGATACTCAGTGGTGAAATGTTAAAACCATTTCCTCTAAGATCAGGAGAAAGGCATCGATACTGAATCTCACCACTTTTGCTCACAGTTTTGGAAGTCCTAGCCAGAGCAATCAGAGAAGAAAAAGAAAAAAGGAATCCAAATAGAAAAGGGAGAAAAAACTCTCTGTTTGTAGATGACTATATCATACGTAGAGAATCCTAAAGACACTACAAAAACCCACTACAACTCATCAATAAATTGGGTCAATTTGCAGAATACAAAATTAATATAAATCTGTTGTGTATCTATACACTGACAACGAATTAAAAGAAGGAGAAATTAAGAAAACAATCCAATTTACAACTGCATCAAAAAGAATAAAATGTCATGCTATCCATGAAATTCAACTAACAATCAAGTTAAGAAGAAGAAAATAATTTTATTTGTGACAAACTGAGGGTTATAACCTGGGAAACTGGCTCTCAGAAAGTCCTGAAATCTGTTCTTACCATTAGAACTTGAAGATGCAGTCCTTGAGACAAAGGATCATACATCAAAATGACACACTGATATTTTACATAAAGTTCACCATGTATATATAGTCCAAGGGAGCACATACAAAGCAATCAGCAAGTCACAATGATGCCCTACAGAGTTGGGAAAGAACACTATTCTTTTTTTTTAATGGTTTTTTTTTACATCTTTATTGGAGTATAACTGCTTTACAAAGGTGTGTTAGTTTCTGCTTTATAACAAAGTGAATCAGTTATACAAATACATATGTTCCCATATCTCTTCCCTCTTGCATCTCCCTCCCTCCCACCCTACCTATCCCACCCCTCCAGGCGGTCACAAAGCACCGAGCTGATCTCACTGTGCTATGCAGCTGCTTTCCACTAACCATCTACCTTACATTTAGTAGTGTATACATGTCCATGACTCTCGTTTTGTCACAGCTTACCCTTCCCCCACCCTTATCCTCAACTTCATTCTCTAGTAGACCTGTGTCTTTATTCCTGTCTTACTCCTAGGTTCTTCATGACTTTTGTTCCCCTTAAATTCCATATATATGTGTTAGAATACAGTATTTGTCTTTCACATTCTGACTTATTTCACTCTGTATGATAGACTCTAGGTCTATCCACCTCATTACAAATAGCTCAATTTCGTTTCTTTAAATGGCTGAGTAACATTCCATTGTATATATGTGCCACAACTTCTTTATCCATTCATCCGATGATGGACACTTAGGGTGTTTCCATCTCTGGGCTATTGTAAATAGAGCTACAATGAACATTTTGGTACATGGCTCTTTTTGAATTATGGCTTTCTCAGGATATATGCCCAGTAGTGGGATTGCTGGGTCATATGGTAGTTCTATCTGTAATTTTTTAAGGAACCTCCATACTGTTCTTCATAGTGGCTGTACCAATTCACATTCCCACCAGCAGTGCAAGAGGGTTCCCTTTTCTCCACACCCTCTCCAGCATTTATTGTTTCTAGATTTTTTTATGATGACCATTCTGACTGGTGTGAGATGATATCTCATTGTAGTTTTGATTTGCATTTCTCTAGTGATTAATGATGTTGAGCATGCTTTCATGTGTTTGTTGGCAGTCTGTATATCTTCTTTGGAGAAATGTCTATTTAGGTCTTCTGCCCATTTTTGGATTGGGTTGTTTGTTTTTTTGTTATTAAGCTGCATGAGCTGTTTATAAATTTGGGAGATTAATCCTTTGTCAGTTGCTTCATTTGCAAATATTTTCTCCCATTCTGAGGGTTGTCTTTTGTTCTTGTTTATGGTTTCCTTTGCTGTGCAAAAGCTTTGAAGTTTCATTCGGTCCTATTTGTTTATTTTTGTCTTTATTTCCATTTTTCTAGGAGGTGGGTCAAAAAGGATCTTGCTGTGATTTATGTCATAGAGTGTTCTGCCTATGTTTTCCTCTAAGAGTTTGATAGTTTCTGGCCTTACATTTACATCTTTAATCCATTATGAGCTTATTTTTCTGTGTGGTGTTAGGGAGTGATTTAATCTCATACTTTTACATGTACCTGTCCAGTTTTCCCAGCACCAATTATTGAAGAGGCTATCCTTTCTCCACTGTATATTCCTGCCTCCTTTATCAAAGATAAGCTGACCATATGTGCATGGGTTTATCTCTGGTCTTTCTATCCTGTTCCATTGATCTATCTTTCTGTTTTTGTGCCAGTACCATACTGCCTTGATTACTGTAGCTTTGTAGTATAGTGTGGTGTCAGGGAGTCTGATTCCTCCAGCTACGCTTTTCGTTCTCAAGATTACTTTGGCTATTTGGGGTCTTTTGTGTTTCCATACAAATTGTGAAATTTTCTATTCTACCTCTCTGAAAAATTCCAGTGGTAGTTTGATAGGGATTGCATTGAATCTGTAGATTTCTTTGGGTAGTAGAGTCATTTTCACAATGTTGATTCTTCCAATCCAAGAACATGGTATATCTCTCCATCTATTTGTATCATCTTTAATTTCCTTCATCAGTGTCTTATAATTCTGCATACAGGTCTTTTGTCTCCTTAGGTAAGTTTAGATATTTTATTCTTAGATATTAGATATTTTTTCTATCTCTTCTTCTCTCTTCTCTTCTCTTCCTCTCTCTCTTCTCTCTCATTCTTTCTCTCTTCCTTCCATTCTCTCTCTCTTCTCCTCCCTCTCCTTTCGCTACTCTCTCGGTTCTCTCTCTTCTCTCATACCTCTTCTCTCTTCTCTCTCTTTCAGTTTTCTGGTAGCATCTTTAGGATTCTCTATGTATAGTATCATGTCATCTGCAAACAGTGACAGCTTTACTTCTTCTTTTCCAGTTTGTATTCCTTTTACTTCCTTTTCATCCCTCATTGCTGTGGCTAAAATTTCCAAAACTATGTTGATTAAAAGTGGTGAGAGTGAACTACCTTGTCTTGTTCCTGATCTTAGTGGAAATGCTTTCAGGTTTTCACCATTGAGGACGAAGTTGGCTGTGGGTTTGTCCTATATGGCCTTTATTATGTTGAGAAAAGTTCCCTCTATGCCTACTTTCTGCAGGGTTTTTATCGTAAATGGATTTTGAATATTTTTGAAAGCTTTATATGTATCTATTGAGATGATCATATGGTTTTTCTCCTTCAATTTGTTAATATGGTGTATCACATTGATTGATTTGCATATATTGAAGATTCCTTTCATTCCTGGAATAAACACCACTTGATCATGGTGTACGATCCTTTTAATGCACTATTGGATTCTGTTTGCTAGTAGTTTGTTGAGGATTTTTGCATTTATGTTCATCAGTTTTATTGGCCTGTAGTTTTCTTTCTTTGTTATATCCTTCTCTGGTTTTGGTATCAAGGTTATGGTGGCCTCGTAATATAAGTTTGGTAGTGTTCCTCCCTCTGCTATAATTTGGAAGAGTTTGAGAAGGATAAGTCTTAACTCTTCTCTACATGTTTGATAGATTTCGCCTCTGAAGCTATGTGGTCCTAGGCTTTTGTTTATTGGAATATTTTTAACCACAGTTTCAATTTCAATGCTTGTGATTGGTCTGTTTATATTTCCTATTTCTTTCTGATTCAGTCTTATCTGGTTGTGCATTTCTAACAATTTGTTCATTTCTTCCAGGTTGTCCATTTTATTGGCACAGAGTTGCTTGTAGTAATCTCTCATGATCTTCAGTATTACTGGAGTGTCAGTTGTTACCTCTCCTTTTTCATTTCTAATTCTATTGATTGAGTATTCTCCCTTTTTTCTTGATGAGTCTGGCTAATGGTTTATCAATTTTGTGTATCTTCTCAAAGAACGAGTTTTTAGTTTTATTGATCTTTGATATTGTTTCCTTCATTTCTTTTTCATTTGTCTATGATCTGATCTTTATGATTTCTTTCCTTCTGCTAGCTTGGAGTTTCTTTCTTCTTCTTTCTCTATTGCCTTTTGTGCAAGATTACCTTGTTTATTCGAGATGTTTACTGTTTCTTAAGGTAGGATTTTATTGCTATAAAATTTCCTCTTAGAACTGCTTTTGCTGCATCCCATACGTTGCTGGTCATCATGTCTCCATTGTCATTTGTTTCTAGATATTTTTGGTTTTCCTCTTTGATTTCATCAGTGATCACTTCATTATTAAGTAGTGTATTCTTTCACCTCCATGTGTTTGTATTTTTTACAGATCTTTTCCTGTAATTGATATCTAGTCTCACACTGCTGTGGTCGGAAAAGATACTTGATACAATTTCAATTTTCTTAAATTTATCAAGGCTTTTTTTGTGACCCAAGATATGACCTATTCTGGAGAATGTTCCATGAACACTTGAGAAAAATTTGTATTCTCTTGTGTTTGGATGGAATGTCCTATAAATATCAAGTCCATCTTGTTTAATGTATCATATAAAGATTGCATTTACTTATTTATTTTCATTTTGGATGATCTGTCCATTGGTGAATGTGGGGTGTTAAAGTCCCCTACTATGAATGTGTTATTGTTGATTTCCCCTTTTATGGTTGTTAATATTTGCCTTATGTTTTCAGGTGATCCTATGTTGGGTGCATAAATATCTACAATTGTTAAATCTTCATCTTGGATCAATCCCTTGATCATTATGCAGTGTCCTTCTTTGTTTCTTCTAATAGTCTTTATTTTAAAGTCTATTTTGTCTAATATGAGAATTGTTTCTCCAGTTTTCTTTTGGTTTCCATTTGCATGGAATATCTTTTTCTATCCCCTTACTTTCATCTCTATGTTTCCCTAGGTCCGAAGTGGGTCTCTTGTAGACAGCATACATATGGGTCTTGTTTTGGTATCCATGCAGCCAATCTGTGTGTTTCGGTGGGAGCATTTACTCCATTTACATTTAAGGCAATTAACGATATGTATGTTCTTATTCCCATTTTCTTAATTGTTTTGGGTTTGTTACTGTTGGTCTTTTCTTTTGTGTTTCTTGCCTAGAGAAGTTACTTTAGCAGTTGTTGTAGAGCTGGTTTGGTAATGCTGAACTCTCAGGTTTTGCTTGTCTGTACAGGTTTTAATTTCTCCATCAAATCTAAATGAGATCCTTGCTGGGTAGAGTAATCTTGGTTGCAGGTTTTTCTCCTTCATCACTTTAAATATGTCCTGCCAGTCCCTTCTGGCTTGCAGAGTTTCTGCTGAAAGATCAGCTGATAACCTTATGGGATTCCCTTGTGAGTTATTTGTTGTTTTTCCCTTGCTGCTTTTAAAATGTTTTCTTTGTATTTAATTTTTGATAGTTTGATTAATATGTATCTTGTCGAATTTTTCCTTGGATTTATCCTGTATGGAACTCTCTGTGCTTCCTGGATGTAACTATTTCCTTTCCCTTATTAGGGAAGTGTTCAACTATAATTTCTTCAAATATATTCTCAGTCCCATTCTTTTCTCTTCTTCTTCTGGAACCCCTATAATTCAAATGTTTATGCATTTAATATTGTCCCAGAGGTCTCTGAGACTGTCCTCAGTTTTTTTCATTCTTTTTTCTTTATTCTGCTTTGCAGTAGTTATTCCACTATTTTATCTTCCAGGTCACTTATCCGTTCTTTTGCCTCAGTTATTCTCCTATTGATCCCATCTATAGTATATATAATTTCATTTATTGTGTTGTTCATCATTGTTTGTTTCATCTTTAGTTCTTCAAGATCCTTGTTAATTGTTTCTTGCATTTGGTCTATTCTATTTCCAAGATTTTGGATCATCTTTACTATATTATTCTGAATTCTTTTTCAGGTGGATTGCCTATTTCCTCTTCATTTGTTAGGTCTGGTGCGTTTTTATCTTGCTTCTTCATTTGCTGTGTGTTTTTCTGTCTTCTCATTTTGCTTATCTTAGTGTGTTTGGGTTCTCCTTTTTTTCAGGCTGCAGGTTCGTAGTTCCTGCTGTTTTTGGTGTCTGTCCCCAGTGCTAAGGTTGTTTCAGTGGGTTGTGTAGGCTTCCTGGTTGAGGGGACTAGTGCCTGTGTTCTTGAGGATGAGGGTGGATATTTCTTTCTGGTGTGCAGTTCTATGTCTGGTGGTGTGTTTTGAGGTGTCTGTGGACTTATGATTTTAGGCAGCCTCTCTGTTAATGGGTGGGGTTGAGTTCCTGTCTTGCTAGTTGTTTGGCATAGGGTGTCCAATACTGTACTTGCTGGTCGTTGAGTGAAGCTAGGTGCTGGTGTTGAGATGGAGATCTCTGGGAGATTTTCGCCATTTGCTACTATGTGGAGCAAGGAAGTCTCTTGTAGACTGGGGTCCTGATATTGGCTCTCCCACCTCACAGGCAAAGCATGGACTCCTTGCTGCAACACCAAGAGCCTTTCCTATAAACAGCTCAGAACAAAACGGAGAAAAAGTAGAAGGAAAGAATTAGTAGGAGTAGAAAGAAAGAAAGATGGAAGGAAAGCAAGAAAAGAAAGAAAGAAAGAAAGAAAGAAAGAAAGAAAGAAAGAAAGAAAGAAAGAAATGAAAGAAAGAAAGAAAGAAATGAAAGAAAGGAGGAAGGAAGGAAGGAAGGAAGGAGGGAAGGAAGGAAAAAAGAAAGAAAGAAAGAAGATAAAGTAAGATACAAAATAATAGTTATTAAAATAAAAAAATAATTACTAAGGAAAATAAAAAAACAAACAAACAAAAACGGACCGTTAGTAACCTAGGACAAATGGTGGAAGCAAAGCTATACAGACAAAATCTCGCACAGAAGCATACACATACACACTCACAAAAAGAGGAAAAATGTAAAAAAATCCTAAATCTTGCTCTCAAAGTCCACCTCCCCAATTTGGGATGATTCGTTGTCTATTCACGTATTCCAGAGATGCAGTGAACATCAAGTTGATTGTGGAGCTTTAATCCGCTGCTCCTTCAGCTGCTGGGATTGATTTCCCTTTCTCTTCGTTGTTCTCACAGCTCCCAGGAGCTCAGGTTTGGATTTGGTCCCACCTCTGTATGTAAGTCACCAGAGGGCGTCTGTTCTTCGCTCAGACAGGACGATGTTAAAGGAGCAGTTGCTTCGGGTGCTGTGGCCCACTAAGGCCTGCGGGGAGGCAGGGGCATGGAGTGCGGGGTGGCCCTGCAGTGGTAGAGGCCAGCGTGATGTTGCAACAGCCTGAGGCTCGTGGTGCATTCTCCTGGGGAAGTTGTCCCTGGATCACGGGACCCTGGGAGTGGCAGGCTACACAGGCTCCCCAGAAGGAGGGTGTGGATAGTGACCTGTGCTCACCCACAGGCTTCTTTGTGGTGGCAGCAGCAGCCTTAGCATCTCATACACGTCTCTGGGGTCCGCGCTTTCAGCCGCGGCTCGTGCCTGTCTCTGGAGTTCCTATAAGCAGCTCTCTTAATCCCCTCTCCTCGCGCACCAGGAAACAAAGAGGCAAGAAAAAGTCTCTTGCCTCTTTGGCAGGTCCAGGCTTTTCCCTGGACTCCCTCCCAGCTAGACCTGGTGCACTAACCCCCTGCAGGCTGTGTTCATGCCACCAACCCCAGTCCTCTCCCTGTGCTCTGACCAAAGCCCAAGCCTCACCTCCCAGCCCTGTCCACCACGACAATCCTCTCCAACTGGTGAGTGCTGATCGGCCTGATCCTTTGTGTGGGAATCACTCCACTTTGCCCTCTGCACCCCTGTGACTGCGCTCTCCTTCACAACTTCAAACCTCCCCCTCTACCACCTGCAGTCTCTGTCTGCGAAGCGTCTTCCAGTGTGTGGAAACCTTTCTTCCTTCACAGCTCACTTCCACTGATGTATGTCCCATCCCTATCCTTTTGTCTCTGTTTATTCTTTTTTCTTTTGCCCTACCCAGGTACGTGGGGAGTTTCTTGCCTTTTGGGAGGTCTGAGGTCTTCTGTCAGCCTTCAGTAGGTGTCCTGTAGGAGTTGCTCCACATGTAGATTTATTTCTGGTGTATCTTTGGGAAGTAAGATCAAGAACACTATTCTTTTAAGAAGTTACTTGTGGCTTCATAAACAAAAAGCAAAGAAAATATGAGAAGATCTTTATGGTTGAGGAGATGCTCCCATCTTTGAGGAGGTCTGGTTAATTTATAATGTTTATCAATATTGCACACTTAAGGGGGAGGGAAGTGACCCAAATGGCCAGAGAAAGAGAAGTTTAGGTTTAAATTTTCTTGTCATGCCTTAAGGTATAAATTTTACTTAATCAGTTTTCCCCCTTTGATCACTGATTTTTCCATAGAAAGCTTAAGGTGATCAAATGTTGGGTCCCTGATGACTGGGTGTTTGTTTACCTGCCCTGGATCCACTGTATTCCTTGATGCCAAGTCTTAATAGCTGGGCTCTTTCTTTCTTTTTAGGCAATTAGTTTAGTAGAATGCTTGGCAAAGACTGATAGTAAATTTCAAGTTGTCTAATTGCACTTAGGCCAGTTTTACCCTGTATGTTCATTATGCATGCCCATCATTTTATACACAACTATAATCAATAGTTTCATGTCATTTAGACATCATTATTTTATTGGAGTTTTGAATATACATCAAGAGGCACAAGAGATATTATTGTATAAAACATAGTGTAGCCAACAACAATAACAATTAGTAAGCAGAGATTTCAGTTATGAACCTCCGAACTGAACCATTTACCCAAGATTTTCCTTGGACTAGTACATGTTTGATATTTCATGTGAGTTGTTAGATGAGCTATATTAGAGGTCTCATCTGGTATGAAAGCACAACATTGTCTGAATGACAGCATAAGTTTCTCCATGCAAAGCAGTTTTAAAAGTTGAGCCATTTGGTTTTGCAACATCACTTTCCCATCACAGAAATTTCAGAATTGAGTAAATTATTCAAATGTAGTAAACAAACATGGATGTATATGCTGATGGAGAAATATTTTATGCCTACATATTTTATAAGGCAACTATGTTATCTAATGCTATTTGGACTAAGGAATTTAGGGATATCTGCTGTGCTACAATGATTTTTGCAGCCACCAAAAGATATATATATATATATATATATATATATATATATATAGGTCTGTTTTAAAACTTTTTTTTAACATCCTTATTGGAGTATAATTGCTTTACAATGTTGTGTTACTTTCTGCTGTATAACAAAGTGAATCAGCTATACGTACACATATAATGGTAGGATGAATTGGAGAATTGGGATTGATATATATACACTAATATTTATAAAATGGGTAACTAACAAAAAAACTGCTGTATTAAAGAAAACAAGAATTCAGAGGGGTAGTGTAAAATAAGGTGGACGGGAATCAGAGAGGAGACTATTAAGGAGGATATTCCAGTTGCCTTCTTAGAGATTTAACATGGTTTATCATGAGGCAGCTGTATGATAAGGAAACAGGAGAAAAAGTAGAAAAATGGAGGGGTAGATAATGTGAAGGAAAGTAAAGTAGGTAGGATATAAGCAATCAGTGAAGAAAGTTGATGCTTCTGACTAAAATGAGTACCGAAAAAGTGGGAATTAAAATCCCCTGGCAACTTCTTTTTTGTAGGTGAAGCTGTAGAATGCAAATGTTCTGGGGCTACTAATTCTGAAAAATCTAGCTTTGGGGAAGTGCCTTGTGAGTTTGGGTGGGGGAGTTTGATGGCAGTACTGGTGCAGAGGGTGGGAATAGAAGAGGTGGAGCGGGAATTCCTAAGAAAAGGCCACATGACACAGTTTAAACTTCTTTGAGAAGACTGCTTGGAGTTTCCATACTGGACCCCGCCTTCTATGTTCTTTCCTTCCTTCTCCCTCATCAGCCCAGTTGGTATATGCACAATTATTCCACAAGGCTCAGAAGGCTACACATCTTCTACTGTTTCCCAATAAAAGCCACCAAATGGGTCCTGCCCCCAAAATGTGGGCACATGAAAAGTTTAAAATCTCTACCAGAGCTGGCCAGTAGGAACTGGTAAAATAATGAGGGTCTCAGACACTGTCCCTTACTGATCCTCAACACTGGTCAAACGTCTGCCACCATAAGTCTCCCTCAAAACACTGTATAAAATTACTGGGGTTTTGATTTCCCAGCCCACGCACACCAGGACTAAGCAGATCAGTCCTGTATCTACACTCTTCCCTCCCTGAAAAGTTCAGCAACATAGATGGACTTAGAGAATATTATACTTAGTTAAGTAAGTCAGAGAAAGACAAACATTATATGGTACCATTTATATGTGGGACCTTAAGCAATATACAAATGAATCAATATACAAAACAGAAACAGACTTACAGATGTAGAAAACAAACAGATGGTTACCAAAGGGTAGGGGGGCAAGGGACAAATTAGGTGTATGGGATTAATATATATACACCACTATGTATAAAACAGATAATCAACAAAGACTTACTGTATAACACAGGGAACTATATTCAGTATCTTTTAATAACTTATAGTGGAAAGTAACCTCAAAATATATATTTAAGTAAATCACTTTGATGTATAACTGAAACCAACATAATATTGTACATACTACTCTTCAATAAAAAAGAAAACAATCTGATTTTCAATAACATAAAAAAACAAAATACGTAGACATAAACTTAACCAAGATGGCAAAAGTCTCTTTGTTAAACACTACAAAGCATTGCTGAAATAAATTAAGGAGAACAAACAGGCATAAAGACATCTGTGTTTGTGAACTGGAATACTCAGTATGGTTAAAATGTATGTATAACCCGAAGCAATCTGAAGATCTAATACAATCACTATCAAAATCTAAGGGGCTTGTGCTTCCCTGGTGGCACAGTGGTTGGGAGTCTGCCTGCCAATGTAGGGGATATGGGTTCATGTCCCGGCCCGGGAGGATCCCACATGCCGCAGGGCGCCTGGGCCCGTGAGCCATGGCCACTCAGCCATGGCCAATGGGCCTGCGCTCTCGGAGCCTGTACTCAACAATGGGAGGTGAGAGGTCTGCGTACTGAAAAAAAAAAAAAAATCTAAAGGGCATGTTTCACAGAAATAGAGAAAATGAGCCTAAAATTCATGTGGAACAACAAAGGACCCTGAAGAGCTAAAATAATCTTGAGAAAGAAGAACCTGACAGTGTCTCATACTTCCTGAGTTAAAACATATTACAAATCTACAGTAATCAAAACAGTCATAAGACTGGCAAAAAGACACATAGACCAAAGAACAGAATAAAGAGTGCTGAAATTAACCCACGTGTATAATCAAGCAATCTTCAGGAAGAGTTCCAACACTAGTCAATGAGGAGAGTCTCTTCAAGATGAAACTGAGACCTAACCATACACAAAAATAAAGATGAAACTGAGACCTAACCATAACCAAAAAACAAGATGAAACTGAGACCTAACCATACACAAAAATAAAGGAAAAATTGGTTAGAGACTTAAATGTAAGATTTGAAACTGTTGAACTACAAGAAAATATAGGGTAAAGGTCTCTGGATATTGGCTTTGGCAACCATGTCTTGGATATGGGACCGAGAGCACAGGCATTGAAACATAAAATAAACAAGTGGAACCTACATCAAACTAAAAAAATTGGAGATTCAAGTTTCAAAATTTAAATTTGCAGGGGAAGAAGGAGAAAGAGACAAAGTTCATGCCAATGCACAATGGAATATTATAAAAAAGGAAATCCTACCTTATAGTAGTTTATGACAACATAGAAGACATTATGTTAACTATAACCCAGATTCAGACAAATACTTTATAAATGCACCTACATAAATAATCCAGTGTAGTCAAATGCATAGGAGCACACAGAAGAATGGTGCTTGCCGCGGGCTGGGTAGTGTCAAGAGGATGAAATGGGGAGTTGCTGTTTGGAGAGTACACAGTTTCAGTCAAGCAAAATGAAAAAGTTCTAGAGATCTGCTGTACGACAGTGTGTACAGGGTTAACAATACAAACAATACACTTGAAAATTTGTTAAGAGGGTACGTTACATGTTATTTTTTACCACAATACAATCAACTAAATTCCTGTTTTATATTATGTATTACAGTTGTCAACTGCAAAAACTGCACAATGTGCGAGCTGTGAGTTAATTTTATTGGGGGCAAAACGAGGACTATGGCCTGGCATGCAGCATCTCAGAAAGCTCTGAGAAACCACTCTGGAGAAGTAAGGGAGGAGCCAGCATATAGGTGATTTTGGTGAAGTGATGTATGTGCAAAAAAGCACACATATCAGTGGAAGATTGCTGCTAGTCACAAGGAGCAGATGTCCCTGTTAATAATTTTAGTGCTTTTCTAGACATGAGGAGATGTAAGATGTGACCTTATAAAGTTTTCTCCTGAAAACATCTAACTATCTGAAGACCTGCTCTCCTAGTTTTTTCCCAGAACACAGAGGGCCTCATTCCTGATCTCCACCCTGAACTCCTTTCAGGGGTGTTGAAGGTCAGAGACTGCAGTGGACAGTGATCTAATCCTTGTAGAAGTAGATGGTCAGTGACAACTTTTTGTCTGCACATTTTACATTAAATACGTTATTTTTGGGACTTCCCTGGTGGTCCAGTGGTAAAGAATCTGCCTTCCAATGCAGGGGACGTGAGTTCTATACCTGGTCAGGGAACTAAGATCCCACAGGCCTCAGGGCAACTAAGCCCACATGCAGCAAACTACAGAGCCCATGTGCTCAGGAGCCCACACACCACAACTAGAGAGAGAAAACCCACAGGCCACAGTTAGATAGAAGGCCGCATGCCTCAACAAAGATGCTGCGTGCTGCACTTATGACCTGATGCAGCCAAAAATAAAGATAAATAAATGAAGTAAAAATTAAAAATAGATAGATATACATTTTTCTCATTTTACAGGTGACGAAACTGCAACAGAGAGAAGTTGTGCCTTGCTCAAGCTCAAATAACTGGTGGTGGAACTGGAGGTATTTGAACCTCTTATGTGTTGCATTAGCAGCAGAGACTCTGAAGTCAAATAGCACTGACAGTTACTCATGTGTGTGACCTTGGGAAAAAAGCTTAATCTCATGGTGACTCTTTGTTAAATGAATTTTTTCTCCCTCCGCAGCATGTGGGGCCCTCCCGGACCAGGGCATGAACCCGTGTCCCCTGCATTGGCAGGCAGATTCTCAACCCCTGTGCCACCAGGGAAACCCTTGTTGGAAGTTTTTTATTCACAGTTTCAATTTAAGTACTTGTAATTGGTCTGTTCATATTTTCTAGTTTTTCCTGGTTCAGTTTTGGAAGGTTATACCTCTCTAAGAATTTGTGAGTTTCTTCTAGGCTCTCCATTTTACTGGCTTATAGTTGCTGGTAGTAATCTCTGAGGATTCATCGTATTTCTTTGGTGTCCATGTAACTTCTACTTTTTCGTTTCTAATTTTATGGATTTGAGTCCTCTCACTTGTTTTCTTGATGAGTCTAGCTAAAGGTTTATCAATTTCGTTTATCTTCTCAAAGAAGTAGCTTGTAGTCTAATTGGCTTTTGCTGTTTTCTTTTTTTTCTTTTACATCCTTCATAGAGTATAATTGCTTTACAATGATTTGTTAGTTTTTGCTTTATAACAAAATGAATCAGCTATATATATACATATGTTCCCATATCTCTTCCCTCTAGCATCTCCCTCCCTCCCACTCTCCCTATCCTACCCCTCCAGGCTGTCACAAAGCACTGAGCTGATCTCCCTGTGCTATGCGGCTGCTTCCCACTAGGTATCTACCTTACATTTGGTAGTGTATATATGTCCATGCCTCTCTCTCGCTTTGTCACAGCTTACCCTTAACCCTCCCCATATCTTCAAGTCCATTCTCTAGTAGGTCTGTCTCTTTATTCCCATCTTACCCCTAGGTTCTTCATAACATTTTTTTCCTTAAATTCCATATATATGTGTTAGCATATGGTATTTGTCTCTCTCTTTCTGACTTACTTCACTCTGTATGACACACTCTAGTTCTATCTATCTCATTACAAATAGTTCAATTTCATTTCTTTTTATGGCTGAGTAATATTCTATATCTGTGCCACATCTTCTTTATGCACTCATCAGATGATGGACACTTAGGTTGTTTCCATGACTGGGCTATTATAAATAGAGCTGCAATGAACGTTTTGGTACATGACTCTTTTTGAATTATGGCTTTCTCAGGATATATGCCCAGTAGTGGGATTGCTGTGTCATATGGTAGTTCTATCTGTAATTTTTTAAGGAACCTCCATACTGTCTTTCATAGTGGCTGTACCAATTCTCATTCCCACCAGCAGTGCAAGAGTGTTCCCTTTTCTCCACACCCTCTCCAGCATTTATTGTTTCTAGATTTTTTTATGATGACAATTCTGACTGGTGTGAGATGATATCTCATTGTAGTTTTGATTTGCATTTCTCTAATGATTAATGATGTTGAGCATGCTTTCATGTGTTTGTTGGCAATCATTATGTCTTCTTTGGAGAAATGTCTATTTAGGTCTTCTGCCCAGTTTTGGATTGGGTTGTTTGTTTTTTTGTCATTGAGCTGCACCAGAGACAGGTTTCATGGAAGACAATTTTTCCATTGACGGGGAGTTTTGGGAGGATGGTTCAGGCACTAATGCCAGTGATGGGGGGGGTGGTTCAGGCAGTAATGCGAGTGACGGGGAGTGGCAGATGAAGCTTTGCTCACCCTCCCACCGCTCGCCTCCTGCTGTGTGGCCTGGTTCCTAATAGGCTGTGGACCAATACTGGCCTGTTAGGAACCCCTGCATTACAGGGTTGTGGATCCCTCTCCCTGATGGGAATTGGGGCCTCTTTTCCTCCAGGTAGCAGCCATTTCCATTGTAGATGCTGGTGCCTTGACAGGCAGCTGGCACAGTGCCTGGCTTTACCGATGGCTGCACTCAGGCTCTGTAGCTGCTAAAAGCTATAAGGAAGTCACAACACCTAAGTACGAAGCTGGAGCTGATGTAGTTAGCGTCTTACGTTGTGGCCTTAACAGTGGGTGTGCATCTGTACTCTCTGACCATTTGGTTAGCATTGATGGTTAAGGAATTGAAAACATTTTGTTCAGTGCAGTGGAGCTCCATTTCTCTATGTGGGTGTCAGTGTCAAGTGACAATTCATTTGCTGTATTTTTCATTCTGGAGGAGCCAGTAAGGCTGGTTAGCAAAGGCATTGACTCTTACAGAGGAATCACACTTCTCTGGCCTTGGGTTTTTGTTTGAAAGTCTGCAGATTACATTTGAGTGATAAAATTAAAATGTAAACATATACATAAATGTATGATATACATCCTTTTCACAGAATGAATGAAAGAATACATTACCATGTAAGTAATTTTCATTTTTTCCTAAAGAAAAGTTGGGCCACGTCCTTGGTAGATGCAGTCCTATGAGAATGATGGTCTTTTATTTCTGCCTTCTGTTAGAGAATCTTGGTTCTCCATAGAGTTCCTACAATGGAAAACTGTGTGGGCTTTTGTTCTTTTTTGTTGTTGTTTTGTTTTTTGTTTATTTGGCTGTGTTGGGTCTTCGTTGTTGTGTGCAGGCTTTCTCTAGTTGTGGTGAGCAGGGGTTACTCTTCATTGTGGTGTACTGGCTTCTCATTGTGGTGGCTTTTCTTGTTGGGGAGCCTGGGCTCTAGGTGCACGGGTTTCAGTAGTTGTGGCACACATGCTTAGTTGTTGTGTGGCATGTGGAGTCCTCCTGGGCTAGGGATCGCACCTGTGTCCCCTACATTGGCAGGCGGATTCTTAACCACTGTACCACCAAGGAGGCCCTGGGCTTTCATTCTGTTTCATGTTTTCCTACAATGTGTGTCCTGGTGTTTCTGCAGTCTGTGGATGAACAGCCCTGTTCAAGGGACCTCACTCTGAGTCTGCGCTCTGAACTGGACATGGAGGAGAGCATCATTTGTATTTCTGATGTGTCTCAGTCCTGGGATAATGGCTCTCTCTTTCTAGTGTCAGCTCCCTGCATATTTAAAACTGTACGGAGAGCATGGAAGTCAGTCTAATTATAAGTAACATCCACCAGCTAAAAATAATCATTATAAGAAGAGACTCCTCCAACTTGGTTGTTCTGGGACCTGATTAATGTATGAACAAAACTAATTCTACCTCTAGAGAGTGAAGTTCAGTAGGGATCCGGATAGTTCTGATGATCAGCTGGGTTTGGGAATCCCATTGCAGACTTGGCATCCTCATGAAGTCACCAAGCCTCCTGGGAGTTCAGAAACTTCTCAAGATGACACAGTTAACTTGTATGAGATCTTGGGCCAAGAGTCATCTCCTGACTTCTGGTATCATCACATTGTACAACCACATAGTGCCTCCTGTGTAAAATTGTAGGGAATTACACTGATTTTTTGTGAGTTTGTACTGGTAAGAATGTACGAGGTGGATCATTTATGCATGTCACTTTTGACTTATAAGTCTGCGTAAGGCACTTAGCAGTGAGGGACAAAGCCAGTGATTTTGGTAAAGGTGGGGCTGGTTTTGAGTGATGACATAAAAGAATGTATAAAGGGATAATATGCCTACTGCTGCCATCCTTGTTTTTGGCTCCCAGTTTTTAATAGCCACCAAGAGGAACTTTTTATATTTTATCACTGAAGCTGACAGTGACTCAAAGGTGATATAGTGTTAAAGCTTACCCCCTCAGTGGTTTGGATGAACTGTTGCATAAAAGAGCTGAAGTAGGGGTTTAATGAGAGCAGAGAAAAAAGAAAGAAAATTTGCCTGTAGTTCAAGTTTTATTTTTTTATTTTTTGTGGTATGCGGGCCTCTCACCACTGTGGTCTCTCCCATTGCAGAGCACAGGCTCCGGATGTGCAGGCCCAGCAGCCATGGCTCATGGGCCCAGCCACTCCGCGGCATGTGGGATCTTCCTGGACTGGGGCATAAACCCGTGCCACCTGTATCGGCAGGTGGACTCTCAACCACTGCACCACCAGGGAAGGCCCAAGTTTTAGTTTTTGTTCACTTATTTTAACTTTCTTCATCAAATACTCTGTAGTTAAAAAATATATGTACCTTTCTCTAAAAATGTGTAAGTAAAGCTTTATGTTTCATAGGAACATTCAAAGCAATGTGTATATGAAGAACATACACCTCTGTAACTGATCCATTATGGAAGTGCCCATTCAGCCAGGCCTTGCTGGGATGTAGGGGTGTCACCATTCAATGTGTGGGGTCCCCCAGTGCATTTGTATCCACTCTCCAAGGAAGAGCACTTGGCCCAGTTTTTATAAATATTTTGTTTGTTGATGGCATTCATAGCAGTGCTGCTCAGCTCTGAAGCCCTATTCCGAAAGGAGAGAATGATTTTCTGCGTGTTTTCTCATCCCAATGGTGCTGATAGCTCAGATCAGCTCTGGTGCTGAGTTTTGCTGTGAGTTGTGACATTTGTGGCCAGGAGTTTGTTAGTGATAATAAAGTACCGGAGTTGGTTAATTATTCACTTTTTCTCCCATGAGTAAGTAGACTGAGCATTATCCTGGTAATAATAATCAGCACAGACATTATATGCCAGGTCTCTGCTAAGTAAGCCCTTTCCTTACATTTCTCATTAAGTGGGAGGGACATTTTTAGTGTCCTCATCTGAGGCATGAGGAAACTGAGGATTAAAGAGGTGAAGTGTCTTGCCCAGGGTCCACTGTAGAGCTGGAGTGTCACTTGTACTCACCAGCATGCCAGGGTGCTCTTGTGAGTGGAACAGAAGGGAGTTTGGGCTGGCCGTTAAGCATCTGGATTTTCAGGTAACATGGGGGAAGCAGTTTAGAGCTAGAATCTGTGTCATCGTGGATCTGGAGCCTGAAATGCAAGCTGGTGACTTTCCAGAGAAGGAGTTCGTTCTCTCTCTGGCTACAGAAAACTGCGTCCTCTTTAAAGGGTGGAGCCAAGCCTTGTCTTCTTCAGTGCTCTTCTTCTACCACCCTTGCTGCACACAGGGATTGGCTGGAAGAATGTATGAGTAGATGGATGGCAGGGAGTGAGGGCGGGAGGAAGGAACAAAAAGAAATGAAAGGAAATAAGGAAGGAAGTGTATTAGTTTGTGATTTGTGGGTGGGTAGATATAAGGAAAGAAGAAAGAAAAGAAAGGAAGGAGGAGAAAAATTTCCTTGTATATGTATTTGAATTGAAGGAAAGAATTCAGGAGATGGCTAGGAAAGGTAATAAATTGGAACCAGAATGAAATAAAAGAGATATATAGAAGAAATGTAGAAATTTTCAACTTTGTACAAAGCACTGTTACTGATACTTTACTGTTTTTAGCTTTACCCATATATTCTCCCTGCACACAGATCTCACTTATGTTTATTTATTTTTATGTACCAGAAAGAAAGAAGTTTGTTGGTTTTTTTTTTTTCTGTTTTTGTGTGTGTGTAACTTTTGGGGTTACTGTTATTATTATTTAATGGAATGTTATAATCTCGCATAGAATGACTCATATTTCTTTTTGAACCAGGAATGATCGAAAGATGTCAAGTGCTCACACCAACTACAAACTGGATGAGGCTCAAGCTATAATGAACAAGCTCAGGACCATCAAAAAAACCATTTGTACAGGTGAGAAGGAAAGGTGGGATCTAATGCAAGTAAGAGGTCTTGATGCTCTTCAGAACCCACATCCGTCCTTCTGTCTGCCTGCCTGCTTGTTTGTCTTCCTTTCCTTTCTGTGTATATTCACATATGTACATATGTATCCTCCCTTTCTCATCTATATATGTCTGTGTATCTATACACACATGCATTTAATAGGTTTATCACTTGTTATGTATATATAATTTATATATGTTTAAAAGTTTTTTTTAAAAATTGGGAATGTTCATGTTGTTCAATAATCAAAACAATTAAAAAGGTATACAATAAGAGGTCTTGGAATCACCATGTTCTTTCATAGCCCATAATTACATTTAATGGTTTCTTGTGTACTTTTCTAGTGTTTATAAAGACACAAAAATAGCCTTCACGCAAAAGCTAATTATGTACATACAGTTTGATCTTGCTGTCTTACTCATATAATAATACTATCCTGTACTTTTGCAAATGCATTCACAAATACCTCTTTATTCTTTAGTTATAGCTGCACAGTATTACATAATGTGGATGTTGAAAAATTATATATCTGAGATCTTGTTAGTTTTATTTTGCTTTATTGTTATTACTATTTTTTGGCCCCTTAACTCCTGTAGCTTCTGTTATTTTTAGAAAAAGTTGTGCTTTTGCAAGTGGATATATGATGGTCTTTTTGCTTGATGCTGTAATGCATTCAGTTTTTCCTTTTACGTTCTCTCATTTTTACTTCTTTTTTTCTGTCTGTACCACGTGGTTTATGGAATATTAGTTCCCTGACCAGGGACTGAACCTCTGTACCCTGCAGTGGAAGGGTGGAGTCTTAATAACTGGACCACCAGGGAAATCCCTATGGTCTCATTTTAGTTATAGTTTTTAATTTCTTTTCAGTTTTTCTTCATGTACTCAATCCGCTAAGTGGGCAGGTACTACCTTATACACATTTATATAGATTCTGCACAGTATAAGACATACAGGGATATACAAAGTAAAGATAAAACATAGAGGCAAAATAAAACAGGTTCGTATATAACTTTAATGTATACCAGTGCTTCCTAAAGTCAAGGCTGTAGTGAATTAAGTAGAGTTTCCTAAATGGTGGTTAAAATGCACATTGTTGGGCTCTTACCTATTCTAGTGAATTAGTATGACATAGTTGGGGCCCACAAATCTGTATTTGTAAATGACTTTCCAGGTCATGGTAGGTAAATGATGTATTCTTAGTTTTCCTGTGAGCAATGGTAGCAAGACTAGCTACCATTAGTGAACCTTCTGTGTGTGCAGAATTGGATGAGATGTTCTGCATGCATTACCCGTCTAATCCTAGCCAAAACCTCAGAGTGAATGCAGTGGTATTTGGTAGTGTATATATGTAGACTTTGGCCTAGGTCAAAGCTGGTTTCCCTGCTCCAGCCCCTCTGAGGCTACAGTGCATAGCAGTGGATAAATCATCCACTTGTCTTGCTTGAGAAAGGATAGAGAGTTTATGGAAGGAGTTTCAGGCCTCAAAATTTTCTCTGAGATATCCATAGCCTCACAATCTATGGGAACCTCCAGGAAGAGGCAAGAGCAACACCCTCTTTCACTAAAATCAAATAAGTAATTTTAGCTTTCTTATACTGAAAACTGACTCCTTCTAAGAAACTTTTGTTTACAACCACATATATAAGTCATATTGCACCCAGGTGTTCTGGTTCTTGAGTTTGTAGTAAGAACTGTGGAAGAGGAATATGTTTAGAAGTGAAAATTCAGTGTAGAAAATTTGGATTCTGTTTAATTTTTACACTAAGACGTTCTGTTTGCCAAAATTTCTGTGGTTTTTGGCAAACTAGCATGTATATTAGTTTTAACCCTGTACAATTAGGGTGGAAAATATCAGGTTGTAGAAACACATAATAAAGGTGACATGGAAGATTCAGAAGTCTGAAGCCCTTGGAAAAAGAAAAAAAGAAAAATGGACTGATACAACTTTGTGGGCATTCTGAAAAACAGACAGAGGCTTATAGGAACCACACAAATTTACAATCAAGAAAAATCTATGTTCAAAACACTGCGAAATTTCATAGCATTTTTACTTGATGCTCCATCCCTTTCCCTTGACACATTCCATTCACAATGCCGCACTATCTAGGTCTTGAGGAAATGGTGATCTAGCTGCCTGTCTTGAACTGGAGGGATCACAGAACACCTTATGTAGAAATTAATGTGTATACCTGTTCAAACCTATTTTGGGATTACCTTAACATCTGATGCGAGGTGTTTATTTTGTATAACTTGGAACCTGCATGAGAAAAACATCAGTCACTACTCTAAAAGTTACAAGGCTGACTGTAAGCATGGACTTACCTTGGATGAGAACTTATGAGTGGAGTCATACAGTAGACTATGTAAAGACCTGAGAAGAAGTTGGGATGAGACTCTCATAAACTAGGACATCTAAAGCAGTTATATATGAGGAGGAATTTAGAAAGCTATGGGTATGCAGGGTAAAAGACATACTCAGAAAAGTCCTCAGAAGAGCTTTAGAGCTTGTGCTGCTCTCTTAGGCTCAGAGTATAAACTAAGTATAGCTAAGTGGTAGAGGAATGCCTGAGAACAGAGCCAGTCTGCAAAGATAGAGAGGTGGTTTACTTTTGTTTTTGCAGCTCCTGGCATTCAAGGAAGTCACTATCAAACATTAGCTAAACATTAGATAAAGGAACTAGACTTCAGTGATCACACATAATTAGGAATAGTCTTTGCAAATATAGTTTGTAAAAAACAAAATGGACTATTGTAACTTTCCAAAAAAAAAAAAAACTACCATGGGGAAGAGGGAGTACATGATTTTCAGAATTACCAAATTATAAAAGTTAAATGTTCAGTTTTCAACAGAAAATCACATGGCATACACCAAAACAGGAAAACATGGTTCATTCTAGGGAGGAAATTAATTGACAAAAATTGTCTGTAAGAGGAGCTTCCGGGAAGATGGTGGAAGAGTAAGATGCAGAGATCACCTTCCTCCCCACAGATACACCAGAAACATACCTACACGTGGAACAACTCCTACAGAACACCTACTGAACACTGGCAGAAAACCTCAGACCTCCCAAAAGGCAAGAAACTCCCCACGTATCTGGGTAGGGCAAAAGAAAAGAGAATAAACAGAGACAAAAGGATAGGGACAAGACCTGCACCAGTGGGAGGGAGCTGTGAAGGAGGAGAGGTTTCCACTAGGAAGCCCCTTCCCTGGCGGAGACTGCGGGTGGCGGAGGGGGAAAGCTTCGGAGCCACAGAGGAGAGCAGAGGAACAGGGGTGCGCGGGGCAAAGTGGAGAGATTCCCGCACAGAGGATCGGTGCCGACCAGCACTCACCAGTCCAAGAGTCTTTTCTGCTAACCTGCCCAGGTGGGCACTTATGTTGTTTCCAGTGACGATGGGCACTTAGGTTGTTTCCATCTCCGGGTTATTGTAAATAGAGCTGCAATCAACATTTTGGTACATGACTCTTTTTGAATTTTGGTTTTCTCAGGGTATATGCCCAGTAGTGGGATTGCTGGGTCATATGGTAGTTCTATTTTTAGTTTTTTAAGGAACCTCCACACTGTTCTCCACAGTGGCTGAACGAATTCACATTCCCACCAGCCGTGCAAGAGGGTTCCCTTTTCTTCACACCCTCTCCAGCATTTATTGTTTCTAGACTTTTTGATGATGGCCATTCTGACTGGTGTGAGATGATATCTTATTGAAGTTTTGATTTGCATTTCTCTAATGATAAATGATGTTGAGCATTCTTTCATGTGTTTGTTGGCAGTCTGTATATCTTCTTTGGAGAAATGTCTATTTAGGTCTTCTGCCCATTTTTGGATTAGGTTGTTTGTTTTTTTGTTATTGAGCTGCATGAGCTGCTTATAAATTTTGGAAATTAATCCTTTGTCAGTTGCTTCATTTGCAAATATTTTCTCCCATGCTGAGGGTTGTCTTTTGTCTTGTTTATGGTTTCCTTTGCTGTGCAAAAGCTTTGAGGTTTTATTAGGTCCCATTTGTTTATTTTTGTTTTTATTTCCATTTTTCTAGGAGGTGGGTCAAAAAGGATCTTGCTGTGATTTATGTCATAGAGCGTTCTGCCTATGTTTTCCTCTAAGAGTTTGATAGTTTCCGGCCTTACATTTAGGTCTTAAATCCATTTTGAGCTTATTTTTGTGTATGGTGTTAGGGAGTGATCTAAGCTCATACTTTTACATGTAGCTGTCCAGTTTTCCCAGCAGCACTATGAAGAGGCTGTCCTTTCTCCACTGTATATTCCTGTCACCTTTATCAAACATAAGGTGTCCATATGTGCGTGGGTTTATCTCTGAGCTTTCTATCCTGTTCCACTGATCTATCTTTCTTTTTTTGTGCCAGTACCATACTGTCTTGATGACTGTAGCTTTGTAGTATAGTCTGAGGTCAGGGAGCCTGATTCCTCCAGCTCTGTTTTTCGTTCTCAAGATTGCTTTGGCTATTCAGGGTCTTTTGTGTTTCCATAAAAATTGTGAAATTTTTTGTTCTAGTTCTGTGAAAAATGCCAGTGGTAGTTTGATGGGGATTTCATTGAATCTGTAGATTGCTTTGGGTAGTAGAGTCATTTTCACAATGTTGATTCTTCCAATCCAAGAACATGGTATATCCCTCCATCTCTTTGTATCATCTTTCGTTTCTTTCATCAGTGTCTTATACTTTTCTGCAAACAGTTCTTTTGTCTCCTTAGGTAGGTTTATTCCTAGATATTTTATTCTTTCTGTTGCAATGGTAAATAGGAGTATTTTCTTGATTTCCCTTTCAGATTTTTCATCACTAGTATATAAGAATGCCAGAGATTTCTGTGCATTAATTTTGTATCCTGCTACTTTACCAAATTCATTGATTAGCTCTAGTAGTTTTCTGGTAGCATCTTTAGGATTCTCTATGTATAGTATCATGTCATCTGCAAACAGTGACAGCTTTACTTCTTCTTTTCCGATTTGGATTCCTTTTATTTCCTTTTCTTCTCTGATTGCTGTGGCTAAAACTTCTAAAACTATGTTGAATAAGAGTGGCGAGAATGGGCAACTTTGTCTTGTTCCTGTCTTGTTCTTAGTGGAAATGCTTTCATTTTTTCACCATTGAGGATGATGTTGGCTGTGGGCTTGTCATATATGGCCTTTATTATGTTGAGGAAAGGTCCCTCTATGCCTACTTTCTGCAGGGTTTTTATCATAAATCGGTGTTGAATTTTGTCAAAAGCTTTCTCTGCATCTATTGAGGTGATCATATGGTTTTTTTCTTTCAATTTGTTAATATGGTGTATCACATTGATGGATTTGCATATATCGAAGAATCCTTCATTCCTGGAATAAACCCCACTTGATCATGGTGTGTAATCCTTTTAATGTGCTGTTGGATTCTGTTTGCAAGTATTTTGTTGAGGATTTTTGCACCTATGTTCATCAGTGATATTGGCCTGTAGTTTTCTATCTTTGTGACATCCTTGTCTGGTTTTGGTATCAAGGTGATGGTGGCCTCATAGAAGGAATTGGGGAGTGTTCCTCCCTCTGCTATATTTTGGAAGAGTTTGAGAAGGTTAGTTGTTAACTCTTCTCTAAATGCTTGATAGAATTTGCCTGTGAAGCCATCTGGTCCTGGGCTTTTGTTTGTTGGAAGATTTTTAATCACAGTTTCAATTTCAGTGTTTGTGATTGGTCTGTTCATATTTCCTATTTCTTCCTGATTCAGTCTTGGTAGTTTGTGCATTTCTAAGAATGTGTCCATTTCTTCCAGATTGTCCATTTTATTGGCATGGAGTTGCTTGTAGTAATCTCTCATGACCATTTTTATTTCTGCAGTGGCAGTTGTTATTTCTCCTTTTTCATTTCTAATTCTATTGATTTGACTCTTCCCCCTTTTTTCCTTGATGAGTCTGGCTAATGGTTTATCTATTTTTTTTTATCTTCTCAAAGAAGGAGTTTTTAGTTTTGTTGATCTTTGCTATCATTTCCTTCATTTCTTTTTCATTTATTTCTGATCTGATTTTTATGATTTCTTTCCTTCTGCTAACTTTGGGGTTTTTTGTTCTTCTTTCTTTAATTGCTTTAGGTGTAAGGTTAGGTTGTTTATTCGAGATGTTTCCTGCTTCTTAAGATGGGCTTGTATTTCTATAAACTTCCTTCTTAGAACTGCTTTTGCTGCATCCCATAGGTTTTGTGTCGTTGTGTCTCCATTGTCATTTGTTTCTAGGTATTTTTAAATTTCTTCTTTGATTTCTTCAGTGATAACTTCATTATTAAGTAGTGTATTGTTTAGCCTCCATGTGTTTGTATTTTTTACAGATCTTTTCCTGTAATTGATATCTAGTCTCATGGTGTTGTTGTTGGAAAAGGTACTTGATACAATTTCAATTCTCTTAAATTTACCAAGGCTTCATTTATGACCCAAGATATGATCTATCCTGGAGAATGTTCCATGAGCACTTGAGAAAAATATTTATTCTGTTGTTTTTGGATGGAAAGTCCTATAAATATCAATTAAGTCCATCTTGTTTAATGTATCATTTAAGCCTGTGTGTCCTTATTTATATTCATTTTGGATGATCTGTCCATTGGTGAAAGTGTGGTGTTGAAATCCCCTACTATGAATGTGTTACTGTCAATTTCCCCTTTTATGGCTGTTAGTATTTGCCTTATGTATTGAGGTGCTCCTATGTTGGGTGCACAAATATTTACAATTGTTATATCTTCTTCTTGGATCGATCCCTTGATCATTATGTAGTATCCTTCTTTGTCTCTTGTAATAGTCTTTATTTTAAAGTCTATTTTGTCTGATATGGGAATTGCTACTCCAGCCTTCTTTTGGTTTCCATTTGCATGGAATATCTTTTTCCATCCCCTTACTTTCAGCCTGTATGTGTCTCTAGGTCTGAAGTGGGTCTCTTGTAGACAGCATATATATGGGTCTTGTTTTTGTATCCATTCAGCCAATCTGTGTCTTTTGGTGGGAGCATTTAGTCCATTTACATTTAAGGTAATTATCGATATGTATGTTCCTTTTCCTATTTTCTAAATTGTTTTGGGTTCATTGTTATAGGTCTTTTCCTTCTCTTGTGTTCTTGTGTCTTGGTGTGTCTTGGCATATTTCTCCTTGGATTTATCCTGTATTGGACTCTCTCTGCTTCCTGGACTTGGTTAACTATTTCCTTTCCCATATTAGGGAAGTTTTCAACTATAATCTCTTCAAATATTTTTTCAGTCCCTTTCTTTTTCTTTTCTTCTTCTGGAACCCCTATAATTCGAATGTTGGTGCGTTTAATGTTGTCCCAGAGGTCTCTGAGACTGTCCTCAGTCCTTTTCATTCTTTTTTCTTTATTCTGCTCTGCAGTAGTTATTCCCACTATTTTATCTTCCAGGTCACTTATCCGTTCTTCTGCCTCAGTTATTCTGCTATTGATCCCATCTAGAGTACTTTTAATTTCATTTATGGTGTTGTTCATTGTTGCTTGTTTCATCTTTATTTCTTCCAGTTCCTTGTTAAATGTTTCTTGCATTTTGTTCATTCTATTTCCAAGATTTTGGATCATCTTTACTATCATTATTCTGAATTCTTTTTCAGGTAGGCTGCCTATTACCTCTTCATTTGTTAGGTCTGGTTGGTTTTTATCTTGCTCCTTCATCTGTTCTGTGTTTTTCTGTCTTCTCATTTTGCTTGTCTTACTGTGTTTGGGGTCTCCTTTTTGCAGGCTGCAGGTTCTTAGTTCCCATTGTTTTTTATGTCTGTCTCCAGTGGCTATGGTTGGTCCAGTGGGTTGTGTAGGCTTCCTGGTGGAGGAGGTTAGTGCCTGTGTTGTGGTGAATGAGGCTAGATCTTGTCTCTCTAGTGGGCAGGTCCATGTCTGGTGGTTTGTTTTGGGGTGTCTGTGGACTTATTATGGTTTTAGGCAGCCTCTCTGCTAATGGGTTGGGTTGTGTTCCTGTTTTGCTAGTTGTTTGGCATAGGTTGTCCAGCACTGTAGCTTGCTAGTCATTGAGTGAAGCTGGGTGCTGGTGTTAAGATGGAGGTCTTTGGGAGATTTTCGCCATTTGATATTATGTGGAGCTGGGAGGTCTCTTGTGGACTAGTGTCCTGAAGTTGGATCTCCCACCTCAGAGGCAGAGTCCTGACTCCTGGCTGGAGCAGCAAGAGGCTTTCATCCACATGGCTCAGATTAAAAGGGAGGGAAAGTAGAGAGAATTATTAGAAGTAGGAAGAAAGAAAGAAAAAGAAAGAAAGAAAGAAAGAAAGAAAGAAAGAAAGAAAGAAAGAAAGAAAGAAAGAAAGAAGGAAAGAAAGAAAGAAAAAGAAAGAAACGAGGGAAGGAAGGGAGGAAGGAAGGAAGAAAGAAAGAAAGAAAGGAAGCAAGGAAGGAAGAAAGAAAGGAAGGAAGAAAGAAAGAAAGAAAGAAAAAAAAAGAAAGAAGGCAAGAAGGAAAGAAAGGAGGGAGGGAGGGAGGCAGGAAGGAAGGAAAAAAGAATGTAGATACAGTAAAATAGAATGAAGTAAAGTATAATAAAATTATTGAATTAAAACATAATTATATAGGGGAAAGAAAAGGGGGGGCAGATAGAACCTTAGGACAAATGGTGGAAGCCATGCTATACAGACAAAATCTTAGACAGAAGCATACACATACACCCTCAAAAAAAGAGGCAATGGGGAAAAAATCATAAATCTTGCACCCAAAGATCACCTCCTCAATTTGGGATGATTAGATGTCTAAAGGAGGGAAGGAAGGAAAGAAAGAAAGAAAGAAGGTAAAGTATAATAGAATTATTAAAATTAATTATTAAGAAAAAATTTTTTTAAAAAAATGGACGGATAGAACCCCAGGACAAATGGTGGAAGCAAAGCTATACAGACAAGATCTCAAACAGAAGCATACACATACACATTCAGAAAAAGAGGAAAAGGGGAAAAAAGCATAGGTCTTGCATTCTAAGTCCACCACCTCAATTTGGGATGATTCGCTGTCTATTCATGTATTCCACAGATGCAGGGTACATCAAGTTGATTGTGGAGCTTTAATCCGTTGTTTCTGAGGTTGTTGGGAGAGATTTCCCTTTCTCTACTTTGTTCTCATAGCTCACAGGGGCTCAGCTTTGGACTTGGCACTGCCTCTGCATGTAGGTCGCTGGAGGGCGTCTGTTTTTTGCTCAGACACGACAGGTTTAAAGGAGCCTCTGACTCGGGGGCTCTGGCGCACTCAGGCCGGCGGGAGGGAGGGGCACGGCGTGCGGGGCGGGCCTGCGGTGGCAGAGGCCGGCGTGACGTTGCCCCAGTCTGAGGCACACCGTGCGTTCTCCTGGGGAAGTTGTTCCTGGATTCCAGGACCCTGGCAGTGGCAGGCTGCACAGGCTCCCAGGAGGGGTGTGTGGAGAGTGACCTGTGCTTGCACACAGGCTTCTTGTTGGCAGCAGCAGTGGCCTATGCATCTCAGCCTGTCTGTGGGGTCCACACTGATAGCCGAGGCCCAAGCCCGTCAGTGGAGCTCGTTTAAGTGGCACTCTTACTCCCCTCTCCTTGTGCAACAGGAAACAAAGAGGCAAGAAAAAGTCTCTTGCCTCTTTGGCAGCTCCAGACATTTTCCTGGACTCTAACCCCCTGCAGGCTGTGTTCACACTGCCAACACCAGTCCTCTCACTGTGCTCTGACCTCTGAAGCCTGAGACTAAGCTCCCAACCCCACCCACCCCAGCGGGTGAGCAGACAAGCCTCTCGGGCTGGTGAGTGCCGGTAGGCTCCGATCCTCTGTGTGGTAATCTCTCTGCTTTGCCCTCTGCACCCTTGTTGCTGCACTCTCCTCCATGGTTTCCAAGCTCCCCCTTCCACCACCCTCAGTCTCCGCCTGCTAAGAGGCTTCTAGTGTGTGGAAACCTCTCCTCCTTCACAGCTACCTCCCACTCGTTCAGGTCCCGTCTCTATTTTTTGGTCCCTGTTTATCTTTTTCCTTTTGCCCTACGCAGGTACGTGGAGAGTTTCTTGCCTTTTTGGAGGTCTGAGGTCTTCTGCCTGTGTTCAGTAGATGTTCTGTAGGAGCTGTTCCACGTGTAGCTGTATTTCTGATAGATCTGTGGGGAGGAAGGTGATCTCCGTGTCTTACTCTTCCAACATCTTCCTCAACTCCCTCTACAAAGACTTTTGAACACACATCTAAGATATCATCAAATAGCCTGAAAAAATGTGGACAAAATATTATGGTAAGTCTAGAAAACAATGTGAAAAAATGAGAATACTGACAAAGAAAAATCCTGTATGTTAATGATGAACAATCGGTGAAGAAAACATAAATAAAAGAAGGTTATCCCATGCTCATGGATTTGAAGACTTAATATTATCCAAATGATTATACTACCCACAGTAATCAATAGTTTTAGTGCAATTGCTGTCAAAGCCCCAATAGTGTTTTATTTTTCAGAAATAGAAAATCTGTCCTCAAATTCATATGGAATTTTAAGGGACCCCCTAAGTAGCCAAAACATTTTGAAAAAGAAAGACCAAGGTGAAAGGATTAATACTTCCTGATTTCAAAGCTTAGCACAAAGCTACAATAACTAAAACTGTGTGCTACTGACATAAGGACAAACATATGGACCAGTGGAATAGAATACAGAGCCCATATATAAGCTCTCATAGGTATGGTCAATTGATTTTCCACAAGGGAGTCAAGACTGTTATTCATTACTAGAAAGGACATTCTGTTCAACAAATGGTGTTGGGAAAACTGGATATTCACATGCAGGGGAATGAAGCTGGACTCTTACCTTACACTATAAAAAGTTTAACTCAGAATTGATGAAGAATGTAAATGCAGGAGCTAATATTACAAAACTCTTTGAGGAAAACACAGAGGTAAATCTTCAGAGCATTGGATTTGGTAGTCTTTTCTTGGACATAACACAAGATAGCAAAGAGAATAAAAGAAAAAATAGAATCTTTGAAGTTCAGATAAAGTATTATGCCTTAAGTGATGCCGGTAGTGAAAAGGTATCCACAAAATTAGAGAAGATATATGCAAATCATATACTTTTTAAGTAGCATGCAGAACAAGAACAAAAAACTCTTAAACCTAACAAAATAAAGGCAAACAATTCAATTGAAAGGGGGTAAAACTGAAACAGATATTTCTCAAAAGAAGACAGACAAATGGCTAGTAAGCATATGAAAAACTGCTCAGCATCATTAATCATTGAGGAAATGCAAAGCCAGGCACAGTGAAATAATATTTCCCAAACAATAAGATGGTATAATTTAAAAACTGCAAATAACAAGCATTGTTAAGGATATGGAGAAATCGAACCCTCATGTGTGTTGCTGTTGATTGTAAAATATGGAGCCATTCTGGAAAGCAGTTTGAGAATACTTCAAAAAGTACAACTTACTTTTACTGTATGATCCAACAGTTCCACTGCCAAATTTATATATATATATATATATATATATATATATATATATATGTGTGTGTGTGTGTGTGTGTGTGTGTGTGTGTGTGTGTGTAAAAGAATTTAAAACAGGTATTCATATGAGTTCATAGCAGCATTATTTTTCAGTAGAAAAAAGACAGAAGTAGCCTGTGCCTATCAGTCGATGAATGCATTTATATTCCATTATATATAAAATGGAATATTATTCAGCCATGAAAAGGAATGAAGTTGTTGACATGCTATATGTTTGAATCTCAGAAATGTTATTATAAGTAAAAGGAGCCAGACACAAGTTGTATGATTTCTTTTACATGAAATATTCACAATAAGCAAATCGTTAGAGGAAAAAAAGTGATTGTCATTTGCTTAAGGACAGGGAAACAGTGATACTGCCTGTTTAAAGAGTTACAAGTTTCCTCTTGGCACGGTGGAAATGTTTTAGAACTAGATAAGAAGCAGTGGTTTTACAACATTGTGATTGCATTAAATACCACAGAATGGTTCCGTTTAAAAGCATTGTGTTAGGTGAATTGGAGCTCTCTAAGACATGTATGAGCACAGTATGGGAATTGTTTTCAAATACTGCTTTACAGAGAAGGGAAGCATTACATCTCTCTTAAAGTAGTTTGTCTTATTCTGTTACAGCACCTGGTGAAACTTACCAATGTTTTCAATAATTTCTCCTTTATTACTGACTCTCTGCAGGATTTTTCTCAGAATTCGGTCTCACCTGTAGATTCTCGTTTGCCTCAACAGTTCTGTGATGCTCCATCTCAAACGGATATCACTGGAGAGATATGCTTGCTTAAGGGATAAGAAACAAGTGTGTTAAGAGAGAAGGGCTTCTTTTGTGTTGCCATCAACAATTTTGTTTAATTTTCCATTTTCACAAATATTTAACATTTTATGCAGTTAGGTTGAAAGACAGCATATTGTTCGCTTCCCTCTTGTGAAGGTTCAGTGGTATGGAATGCAGTTAAATTGTTAGCTAACTTTGTCCTTGTGACTTGGATTTTTTAAAAGAACACTTTGCAGAGTTGAGTTTAAACTTTTTCAAAAAAACATGACTTTCTAATGCACAGATTGGCAAGCTTTTTTCTAAAAGGATCAGACAGTGAATGTATTTGGCTTTTCAGGGATGCGGTGTCTAACAACTATTCAGCTCTGCCATCTAGTACACAAGGAGCCATAGGTTCCAGATGAACAAATTGGCGTGGCTATGTTCCTGTAAAATTTTACTTATAAAAATATGTGGCAGAATGGATTTTTTCCCCGGTTGCCTGAGGATTGACTTTACAACACTATGTTACTAAAGTCTTTGTAGCTGAGGCACTCTTGGCTACTACTTTGATACTGTGATTGTTCTAAAAGAAGGTTAGAAAATTTACCTGAATTAAAATTAATTTTGTTTGAGATTTGGTAGAATTTCAAAATACACTTTTGATAATGTGTGAATCTTTGAGTTAGGCGAGGGTTGAGAATCAGTATTTGAAACTGGACCATGAATATTTAAAAGCAGTACTTTTGTAACGTCTTTGAGTGACATTTGTTAATTTTTACCAAATAGAAAGCCACTAGGACTGCTTCTTTCTCCTAGGACTTATTGAAAAAAGATGTGTAAGTGGAAAAAAAGAAAAAGATGAAGAGAGAATAAAGAATATAGATTGACATAAAACTCACGTCTTAAAATTAACTACTGCAGGGGGAAGATGGAGGAAGAGTAAGATGGGGAGATCACCTTCCTCCCCACAGATACATCAGAAATACACCTACATCTAGTGTAAATACAATACATCTAGTGTAAAAATTCCTAAAGAACACCCACTGAACGCTGGCAGAAGACCTCAGACCTTCCAAAAGGCAAGAAACTCCCCACATACCTGGGTAGGTCAAAAGAAAAAAGAATAAACAGAGACAAAGAATAGGGACAGAACCTGCACCAGTGGGAGAGAGCCGTGAAGGAGGAAAGGTTTCCACACACTAGAAGCCCCTTAGCAGGCGGAGACTGCAGGTGGCAGAGGGGAAGAACTTCGGAGCTGTGGAGGAGAACACAGCCACAGAGGTGCAGAGGGCAAAGTGGAGAGATTCCTACACAGAGGATCGGTGCCGACCAGCACTCACCAGCACAAGAGGATTGTCTGCTCTACCGTTGGGGTGAACGGGGCTGGGAGCTGAGGCTCGGACTTTGGTTGGAGCGCAGGGAGAGGACTGGAGTTGGCAGCGTGAACATAGCCTGCAGTGGCTAGTGCACCATGGCTGGCCAGTCGGGAGGCCGGGGACAAGTCTGGACTTGCCAAAGAGGCAAGAGACTTTTTCTTGCCTCTTTGTTTCCTGGTGTGCGATGAGAGGGGATTAAGAGTGCTGCTTAAAGGAGCTGCAGAGACAACCACGAGCCACGGGTATGAGCATGGACCCCAGAGACGGGCATGAGATGCTAAGGCTGCTGCTGCCGCTAACAAAAAGCCTCTGCACGAGCACAGGTCACTCTCCACAGCCCGCTTCCATGGAGCCTGTGCAGCCTGCCACTGCCAGGGTCCCGGAATCCAGGAACAACTTCCCCAGGAGAAGACACAGCTCACCTCAGGCTGGTGCAATGTCCCCCCAGCTTCTGCCTCCACAGGCATACCCCGGATCTGTACCCCTCTATCCCCATGGCCTGAGTGAGCCAGAGTCCCCGAATCATCCCAAATTGAGGAGATGGACTTTGAGATCAAGATATATTATTTTTTACGCTTTTCCTCTTTTCATGACTGCATATGTGTATGCTTCTGTGCGAGATTTTATCTGTATAGCTTTGCTTTCTCCATTGGTCCTACAGTTCTGCCCGTCCATTTTTTGTTTGTTTGTTTTTTTTACTTAATAATTTTTTTCTTAATATTTTTTTATTTTAATAACTTTATTTTATTTAATCTTTATTTTATTATATCCTCTTTCTTTCTTTCTTTTTCTTTCTATCTTTCTATTTTTTCTCCCTTTTTGTCTGAGCCATGTGGGTGAAAAACTCTTGGTGCTGCAGCCAGGAGTCAGTGCTGTACATCTGAGGTGGGTGAGTCAACTTTAGGACACTGGTCCACAAGAGACCTCCCAGCCCCATATAATATCAAACAGCAAAAACCTCCCAGAGATCTCTATCTCAATGCCAGCACCCAGCTTCACTCAGCGACCAGCAAGCTACAGTGTTGGACATCCTATGCCAAACAACTAGCAAGACAGGAACACAACCCCACCCATTAGCAGAGAGGCTGCCCCAAATCATAATAAGTCTACAGATACTCTAAAACGCACCACCAAACGTGGACCTGACCACCAGAAATAAAAGATCCAGCCTCATCCACCAGAACACAGGCACTAGTCCCCTCCACCAGGAAGCCTACACAACCCACTTAACCAACCTTAACCATGGGGGGCAGACACCCAAAATAAAGGGAACTATGAACCTGCAGCCTGCAAATGGAGAACCCAAACACAATAACATAATCAAACTGAGAAGACAGAAAAACACAGAGCAGGTGTAGGAGCAAGATAAAAACCCATCAGACCTAACAAATGAAGGCGAAATATGCAGTCTACCTGAAAAAATTCAGAAGAGTGATAGTAAACATGATCCCAAATGTTGGAAATACAATAGAGAGAATGCAAGAAACATTTAGCAAGGACCTAGAAGAAGTAAAGAGGAATAAAGTAATGATGAAATTCACAATAAATGAACTTAAAAATGCTCTAAAAGGGGTCAATAACAGAATAACTGAGGGGGAAGAATGGATAAATTACCTTGACAATGAAATAGTGAAAATAAATACTGCAGAGCAGAATAAAGAAAAATAATGAAAATAACTCAGGACAGTCTCATTGACCTCTGGGACAAAAATAAATGAACTAACATTCAAATTGTAGGAGTCCCAGAAGAGGAAGAGAAAAAGAAAGGCACTGAGAAAATATTCAAAGAGATTATAGTTGAAAACTTCCCTCATATGGGAAAGGAAAATAGTTAAAAAAGTCTAGGAAGAACAGAGAGTCCCATACAGGATAAATCCAAGGAGAACCATGCCAAAACATATATTAATCAAGCTACCAAAAATTAAATACAAAGAAAACATTAAAAGCAGAAAGGGAAGAATAACACACAAGGGAATCCCCATCAGGTTAACAGCGGAACTTTCAGCAGAAACGCTGCAAGCCAGAAGGGAGTGGCAGGACCTATTTAAAGTGATGAAGGAGAAAAACCTACAACCAAGATTACTCTACCCAGCAAAGATCTCACTCAGGTTTGATGGAGAAATTAAAACCTTTAAAAACAAGCAAAGCTGAGAGAGTTCAGCACCACCAAACCAACTCTACAACAACTGCTAAAGGAAATTCTCTAGGCAGGAAACACAAGTGAAGGAAAAGACCTACAATAACGAACCCAAAACAAGTAAGAAAATGGAAATAGGAACATACATATCGATAATTACCTTAAATGTAAATGGATTAAATGCACCCACCAAAAGACACAGATTGGCTGAATGGATACAAAAACAAGACCCATACGTACATTGTCTACAAGAGACCCACTTCAGACCTAGGGACACATAAAGACTGAAGGTGAGGGGATGGAAAAAGATATTCCATACAAATGGAAATAAAAAGAAAGTTGGAGAAGCAATTCTCATAAAAGACAATATAGACTTTAAAATAAAAACTATTACAAGAGACAAAGAAGGGCACTATAAAATGATCAAGGGATTGATCCAAGAAGAAGATATAACAATTGTAAACATTTATGCACCCAGCTTAGGAACGCCTCAATACATAAGGCAAATACTATCCACCACAAATACGGTATCAACAGTAACAATCATAGCAGGGGAGTCTAAACCCCACTTTCACCATGCACAGATGATCCAATATTAAAATAAATAAGGAAGCACAAGCTTTAAATGATACATTAAACAAGATAGACTTAGTTGATATTTATAGGACATTCCATCCAAAAACAACAATTCTCAAATGCTCATGGAACATTCTCCAGCATAGATCATATCTTGCATCACAAATCAAGCCTTGGTAGATTTAAGAAAATAGAAATCCTATCAAGTATCTTCTCTGACCACAACGCTATGAGACTAGATATCAATTACAGGAAAAGATCTGTAAAAAATATAAATATATGGAGGCTAAACCATACACTACTGAACAGCCAAGTGATCACTGAAGAAATCGAAGAGGAAATCGAAAAATACATAGAAGCAAATGAGAATGGATACATTATGACCCCAAAACTATGGGATGGAGCAAAAGCAGTTCTAAAAGTAAGTTTATAGCAGTACAATCCTACCTTAAGAAACAGAAAACATCTCGAATAAACAACTTAACCTTGAACCTAAAGCAATTAGAGAAAGAACAAAATCCCCCAAAGTTAGCAGAAGGAAAGAAATCATAAAGATCTGATCAGAAATAAATGAAAAAGATGAGGGAAACGATATCAATGATCAATAAAACTAAAACCTAGTTCTTTGAGAAGATAAACAAAATTGTTAAAACATTAGCCAGACTCATCAAGAAAAAAAAGGGAGAAGACTCAAATCAATAGAATTAGAAATGAAAAAGAAGAAGTAACAAATGACACTGCAGCAATACAAAAGAGCATGAGAGGTTACTACAAGCAACTCTATGACCATAAAATGGACAACCTTGAAGACATTGACAAATTCTTAAAAATGAACAACTTGCCAAGACTGAATAAGGAAGAAATAGAAAATATGATTAGACTAATCAGAAGTACAGAAATTGAAACTGTGATTAAAAATATTCCAACAAACAAAAGCCCCGGACCAGATGGCTTCACAGCGAATTCTATCAAACATTTAGAGAAGAGCTAACACCTACCTTTCTCAAACTCTTCCAAAATATAGCAGATGGAGGAACACTCCCAATCTCATTCTACGAGGCCACCATCACCCTGATACCGAAACCAGACAAGGATGTCACAAAGAAAGAAAACTACAGGCCAATATCACTGATGAACATAGATGCAAAAATCCTCAACAAAATACTAGCAAACAGAATCCAACAGCACAATACAACATGTACAAGTGTGGTGTATTCTACGAATGCAAGGATTCTTCAATATACGCAAGTCAATCAACATGATACACCATATTAACATATTGAAGGAGAAAAACCATACGATCATCTGAATAGATGCAGAAAAAGTGTTTGACAAAATTCAACACCCATTTATGATAAAAACCCTGCAGAAAGAAGACATAGAGTGAACTTTCCTCAACATAATAAAGGCCATATATGACAAACCCACAGCCAACATCGTTTTCCATGGTGAAACACTGAAAGCATGTCCACTAAGATCAGGAACGAGACAACGTAGCCCACTCTCACCGCTCTTATTCAACATAGTTTTGGAAGTTTTAGCCACAGCAATCAGAGAAGAAAAGGAAATAAAAGGAATCCAAATAGGAAAAGAAGAAGTAAAGCTGTCACTGTTTGCAGATGACATGATACTATACATAGAGAATCCTAAAGATGCTACCAGAAAACTACCAGAGCTAATCAATGAATTTGGTATAGTAGCAGGATAGAGAATCAATACACAGAAGTATTTGTCATTCCTATACACTAATGATGAATAATCTGAAAGTGAAATTAAGAAAACACACCCATTTACTATTGCAACAAAAAGAATAAAATATTTAGGAATAAACCTACTTAAGGAGACAAAAGACCTCTATGCAGAAAATTAAAAGACAATGATGAAAGAAATTAAAGATGATACAAATAGATGGAGAGATATACCATGTTGTTGGATTGGAAGAATCAACATTGTGAAAATGACTACCAAAAATGACTACCCAAAGCACTCTACAGATTCAATGCAATCCCTATCTCTACCACGGGCATTTTTCACAAAACTAGAACAAAAAATTTCACAATTGGTATCGAAAGACAAAAAACCATCAAGAGCCAAAGCAATCTTGAGAAGGAAATGTGGAGTTGGAGGAATCAGGCTCCCTGACTTCATGCTATACTACAAAGCTACAGTAATCAAGACAGTATGTTACTGGCACAAAAACAAAAATATAGATCAATGGAACAGGATAGAAAGCCCAGAGATAAACCCATGCACATATGGTCACCTTATCTTTGTTAAAGGAGGTAGGAATACACAGTGGAGAATGAACAGCCTCTTCAATACTGGTGCCCAGTTAACTGGACACGTTCATGTAAATGTATGAGATTAGAATACTCTCTAACACCATACACAAAAATAAGCTCAAAATGGATTGAAGACCTAAATTTAAGGCCAGAAACTATCAAGCTCTTAGAGGAAAACATAGGCAGAACACTGTATGACATAAATCACAGCAAGGTCCTTTTTGACCCACCTACTAGAGAAATGGAAATAAAAACAAAAATAAACAAATGGGACTTAATGAAACTTCAAATCTTTTGCACAGCAAAGGAAACTATAAAGAAGACAGAAAGACCACCCTCAGAATAGGAGAAAATATTTGCAAATGTAGCAACTGACAAAGGATTGATCTCCACAATTTACAAACAGCTCTTGCAGCTCAATAACAAAAAAACCAAACAACCCAATCCAAAAATAGGCACAAGACCTAAATAGACATTTCTCCAAAGAAGATATACAGATTGCCAACAAACACATGGAAGAATGCTCAACATCATTAATCATTAGAGAAATGCAAATCTAAACTACAATGAGATATCATCTCACACCAGTCAGAATGACCATCATCAAACATCTTCTAGATGAATGCTGGAGAGGGTGTGGAGAAAAGGGAACACTCTGGTACTGCTGGTGGGTATGTCAATTGTTTCAGCCACTATGAAGAACAGTATGGAGTTTCCTTAGAAAACTACAAATAGAACTACCATACGACCCAGCAATCCATCTACTGTGCATATACCCTGAGAAAACCATAATTCAAAGAATCATGTACCAAAATGTTCATTGCAGCTCTATTTACAATAGCCCAGTCATGGAAACAACCTAAGTGTCCATCATCAGATGAATGGATAAAGAAAATATGTCACATATATACAATGGAACATTACTCAGCCATAAAAAGAAATGAAATTGAGCTATTTGTAATGAGGTGGATAGGCCTAGAGTCTGTCATACAGAGTGAAGTAAGGCAGAAAGAGAAAGACAAATACCATATGCTAACACATATATATGGAATTTAAGAAAAAAAATGTCATGAAGAACCTAGGGGTAAGAGAGGAATAAAGACACAGACCTACTGGAGAATGGCCTTGAGGACATGGGGAGGTGGGAGGGTGAGCTGTGACAAAGCGAGAGAGAGCCATGGACATATATACACTACCAAACGTAAGGTAGATAGCTAGTGGGAAATAGCCGCATAGCACAGGGATATCAGCTCTGTGCTTTGTGACTGCCTGGATTGGTGAGATAGGAAGGGTGGGAGGGAGTGAGAGGCAAGAGGGAAGGGATATGAGAACATATTTATATGTATAACTGGTTCACTTTGTTTTACAGCAGAAACTAACACACCATTGTAAAGCCATTATACCCCAATAAAGATGTTTAAAAAAAAAAAAAAGATGTGGCATATATATACAATGGAATATTACTCAGCCATAAAAAGAGATGAAATCAGTTATTTGTAGTGAAGTGGATGGCCTACAGTTTGTCATATAGAGTGAAGTCATTCAGAAAGAGAAAGACAAATACCGTATGCTAACACTTATGTATGGAATATTAAAAAAATGTCATGAAGAACTATGGGTAAGATGGGAATAAGGGCACAGACCTACTAGAGATTAAACTTGAGGATATAGGGAGAGGATAGGTAAGCTGTGACATAGTGAGAGAGTGGCATGGACATATATACACTACCAAAAGTAAAATAGATAGCTAATGGGAAGCAGCCACATAGCACAGGGAGATCAGCTCCATGCTTTGTGACCACCTAGAGGGGTGGGATAAGGAAGGTGGGAGGGAGGGAGACTCAAGAGGGAAGAGATATGGGAACATATGTATATGTATAACTGGTTCCCTTTGTTATAAAGCAGAAACTAACACATCATTGTAAAGCAATTATCCAATAAAGATGTTAAAAAAATTCTTATATTGCAGGTTAGGAATTTGAGGCTCAGAGAGGTGAAGTGACTTGCCCAAGGTCACACAGCTCATACTTGTTTGATTATAAAGCTTGTGTTGTTAACAGTACTACTCATTAAATGTTCAAAATTAGAAAACTTATAATTAGTTACTGTTTTAAAACTCAGCAAATATTTCCTTTTTGGAAGTATAGTAAATAATGGCTATTTCTTGAATCTTCTGGAACAGCCTATTTTCAGTTTTCCCCTCATTGTTTTTAATAGTACACTTGTACATTTTCAACCTCATGTACTATGTGGTTTAAAGAATATGGTCACTAACTGTAACACACAGGGAAGAATCTATTATCTCAAAAAATAATATATTTTTCTAAAGATTTTGGAGTGACTGAGAGAAGCAAAGAAGTCTGACTCACTCAGTTTATTTAATTAGTCATTGCTTCTTGTCAGTAGGTTAGAATTCGAATGTATTTATTTCTAACTAGTAAGAGGAGAAAGGGGTAAGATCAAAGACTTTTGTAATGATTTATATAGAATGTCCTAAACCTACTGGTGTGAAGCTTGTTACAGAGTTATAATAATAATAGCAGTAAATTATTCTTATTGTTGAGACTCTGAAGTGTACGGGGGCAGTCAGCTCCCCACGTCTGACCTCATTTTAACCAGTTGTTCCCATCTCTGTTATGTAGTATGATGAGACTAAAGTGCCAGGTTACCTAAGGTCTTAAAGCTGAGAGAGGCAAGTCTGGGTTCAAAGTTACATCTCTGATGATTAAACTCCTGCATTGTCTATTACATCATGTTACTACAGAGAAAAATATCCAAAGGCTATGCCCAATATCATAAGTACATATGATATCATAAGTTAGCTCTTGCTATGTAGGGGTTTAAAACTGCAGTCAAGGTGTCAGGTCAATTAGAAAGTCAGTCTCAGATTAGGTGACCAAACAAGCAAGAATATCCAAGGGAGAAAAGACAGTCTCTTCAATAAGGAGTGCTGGGAAAACTGGACAGCTACATGTAAAAGAATGAAATTAGAACATTCTCTGACATCATACACAAAACTAAACTCAAAATGGATTGGTAAGACCAGACACTATAAAACTCTTAGAGGAAAACATAAGAAGAAGAGTCCTTGACATAAATCACAGCAAGATGTTTTTTGACCCACCTCCTAGAGTAATGAAAATAAAAACAAAAATAAACAAATGGGACCTCATTAAAATGAAAATCTTCTTCCCAGCAAAGGAAACTATAAACAAAATGAAAAGACTAGGGAAAGACATATGAGAAAAAATATTTGCAAAGTGACCAACAAGAGATATATCTCCAAAATATACAAACAGCTCATGCAGCTGAATATCAAGAAAAAAACAAACAAGGCAATCAAAAAATGGGTGGAAGACCTAAGTAGACATTTCTCCAAATAAGACATATTCATGACCCAAAGACATGAAAATATGCTCAACATCACTAATTATCAGAGAAATGCAAATCACAATTACAATGCGGTATCACCTCACAGTAGCCAGAATGGCCATTATCAAAAAGTCTACAAGCAATAAATTCCACTGTTGGTGGAAATGTAAATTGGTGCAGCCACTATGGAGAACAGTATGGAGTTTCCTTAAAAGGCTAAAAATAGAGCTACATATGATCCTCCTATCCCACTCCTGTGCATATATCTGGAGAAAACCATAATTCAAAAAGATACATGCACCCCAGTGTTCACTGCAACATTATTTACAATAGCCAGGACATGGAAGCAAGCCAAGTGTCCATTGGCCATGGAATGGATAAAGATGTGGTACGTATATACAATGGAATACTACTCAGCCATAAAAAAGAATGAAATAATGAGATTTGCCGCAATATGGATGGAGCTAGAAATTATCATACTAAGTGAAGTAAGTCAGACAGAGAAAGACAAATATATGATACTGCTTATATGTGGAATCAAAAAAAATGATACAAATGAACCTATATACAAAACAGAAATAGAGTCACAGATGTAGAAAACAAACTGTGGTTAGACAGGGGGAAATGGGAGGAAGGATAAACTGGGAGATTGAGATTGACATATAGATACTACTATGTGTAAAGTTGATAGCTAATAAGGACCTACTCTATAACACAGGGAACTCTACTCAATGGTCTGTAATGACCTACATGGGAAAAGAATTTTTAAAGAGTGGATACATGTATATGTAAAACTGATTCACTTTGCTCTACGCCTGAAACTAACACAACATTGTAAATCACCTGTACTCTTCAGAATGTCAGTTTGTTTCACCAAAATGTGCAAGCTGAGAAGGCAATAGAGAAAGTCACCTAACATGACGGGAGTAACAATCCATTGTAACCTAATCACAGAAATGACTTTTCTTTACCTTTGCTCTATTCTGTTGGATCGAATCAAGTCACTGGGTCCAACCTACTTTCTAGTAGAGGTGACTACACCTGGGCTGAATAACAGAAAGTGAAGATTGTTGAGGGCCAACTTAGAAGTGTATCTATTTTAGTTAATATTATGAGTCAGTTTTGAGGGCAGGTGTTAGGTATATGACATGTTTTTCAAGAATAGGGATTTGTAACCAGAGACTTATAAGCAATATCAGCATAACATTGGAATTTGGAATTTGTGGTACATGGTATAGGACTATATAGAAACTGAGGAACCATTTTGGTATTTTTTAATTGTTTGTTGCTTTGTTTTTGACTAAAACATTTTTATTTGTCTCAAAGAAGAGTGAAGCCCACAAGTTTGCAAATTACTTTTAGAAGAGATTTAAGGAGTGTAGTGTATTAATTTCACTGAAGAATCAGCTCAGTGATAAAGAGGGTGATGGAAAGACAAGTAGAGCATTTCCCCTCTGGAAAGTTTCTGAAGATGTCAAACTTCATATCTAAATATGTATACTGAGCAGAGTTTGTAGAAAGGGGGAGTTGATAGAACTGTTTAAATATATGATTGTGACTCATTTCATTGGAGAATTTTCAGTGCACCATAAGCCACTTCTTCATCTTGTCATTCAGTGTATTTCCAAGGCAATACACATGTAGAGAAATTCACAATAGAAATTTATCAAAATGTGTATCAACAAATAAATTACTAATCGTTATAATGTTCTTAAATATTTGTTGACATGAAGTTATTAAAAGGAAAAAGACTTAGTGGTCATAATATATGATCTAGTAAAGTCAGATCTACACCTAGACGGGTTTTTTAAAAATTTATTTTATTTATTGTTGGCTGCATTGGGTCTTTGTTGCTGTGTGCAGGCTTTCTCTAGTTGCGGCAAGCAGGGGCTAATCTTCGTTGCAGTGCGCAGGTTTCTCATTACGGTGGCTTCTCTTGCTGTGGAGCACGGGCTGTAGATGCGCGGGCTTCATTAGTTGCAGCATGCAGGCTCAGTAGTTGTGGTGCACAGGCTTTGTTGCTCCATGGCATGTAGGATCTTCCCGGGCCAGTGATTGAACCCGTGTCCCCTGCATTGGCAGGAGGGTTCTTAACCCCTGTGCTACCAGGGAAGTCCCTGAAGGATTTATTGAAAATACATTTTTATGACATTCCCAGGAATGAGAAAAGTAAGGCCACAATTGTGTTTCATATAGGTTTTTTTGTTTTGTCTAGCATGTTGATCACTTCAGTGTAATTGGTAGGAAAAATATTTAAATACAACTACAGATTGGATCCAGAACACCACATTTTATATTCTAGCTCTTAAAGTAATATTGCCCAATCCCAGTCACATTTATTCTTTGATTTCCTTCTTTTTACATTTTGTTCTTTTATATACCATACCATATTGGAGAGAGTTATCCTATATCCCAAACACATACTAGTCTATCTTCTTCAGATTTTATTATTTTTTAGGAGCACATGATCATTTCATATTCATTGAGAAACTGGATATTTGAGAATAGTGTACAAAATGGTGTACAATGGTGTATAGTGTGCAAAATTTGAGAATAGTGTACAACATTTTAAACCTTTGTATCAACTCTTAATAAATTATTTCTTTCTTTAAAAAACTTCATATATATGTGTTAGCATACGGTATTTGTCTTTGTCTTTCTGACTTACTTCACTCTGTATGACAGACTCGAGGTCTATCCACCTCATTACAAATAGCTCAATTTCGTTTCTTTTTAACGCTGAGTAATATTCCATTGTGTATATGTGCCACATCTTCTTTATCCATTCATCTGACGATGGGCACTTAGGTTGTTTCCATCTCCGGGCTATTGTAAATAGAGCTGCGATGAACATTTTGGTACACGCCTCTTTTTCAATTTTGGTTTTCTCAGGGTATATGCCCAGTAGTGGGATTGCTGGGTCATATGGTAGTTCTATTTTTAGTTTTTTAAGGAACCTCCAAACTGTTCTCCATAGTGGCTGAACCAATTCACATTCCCACCAGCAGTGCAAGAGGGTTCCCTTTTGTCCACACCCTCTCCAGCATTTATTGTTTCTCGATTTTTTGATGATGGCCATTCTAACTGGTGTGAGATGATATCTCATTGTAGTTTTGATTTGCATTTCTCTAATGATTAATGATGTTGAGCATTCTTTCATGTGTTTGTTGGCAGTCTGCATATCTTCTTTGGAGAAATGTCTATTTAGGTCTTCTGCCCATTTTTGGATTGGGTTGTTTGTTTTTCTGTTATTGAGCTGCATAAGCTGCTTGTAAATTTTGGAGATTAATCCTTTGTCAGTTGCTTCATTTGCAAATATTTTCTCCCATTCTGAGGGTTGTCTTTTGGTCTTGTCAAAGACAAATACCGTATGCTAACACATATATATGGAATTTAAGGGAAAAAAAATGTTATGAAGAACCTAGGGGTAAGACAGGAATAAAGACACAGACCTACTGGAGAACGGACTTGAGGATATGGGGAGGGGGAGGGGTGAGCTATGGGAGGGCGAGGGAGGGGCATGGACATATATATACTAACAAACGTAAGGTAAATAGCTAATGGGAAGCAGCCGCTTGGCACAGGGATATCAGCTCGGTGCTTTGTGACTGCCTGGAGGAGTGGGATAGGGAGAGAAGGAAGGAGGGAGACGCAAGAGGGAAGAAATATGTGAATGTCTGTATATATATGATTCACTTTGTTATAAAGTAGAAACTGACACACTATTGTAGAGCAATTTTAACCCAATAAAGATGTTAAAAAAAAAAATAAATAAAAATAAAAAAAATAAAAAACTTCAATTTTGGGCTTCCCTGGTGGCGCAGTGGTTGAGAGTGCCCCTGCCGGTGCAGGGGACATGGGTTCGTGCCCCAGTCTGGGAGGATCCCACATGCCACGGAGCGGCTGGGCCCATGAGCCATGGCTGCTGAGCCTGCACATCCAGAGCTCTGCAATGGGAGAGGCCACAGCAGTGAGAGGCCCGTGTACCACACAAAAAAAATAATAATAAATAAATAAATTCAATTTTGTTTGACATAATAACAAACGAATATATTTCCACTGGGGAAAAAAAGTCCAACTGTTTAGATAATATTAAACCTGGATTCCCAAACCTCTCTGGTCAGAGATTGCAACAGAATTTTATTTGGTACATTTCCTTCCAGTGCTTTGAAAAATTGAAATTTAAAGAAGAATTAAAAGAGTATTTTTAACTGTTGCTAAAATTTAAAAGAATTTACAGTTTTGAAATGTTTTAATATGAATTTTTATTGTTTTTCTTTTATTCCCCAAAGTTTTCCTTTGATGATAAAGCAAAACTTGTAGACCAAGTCAGACTTAATTGGCAATGTGAGGAGGCCAGAAAGAGGTAAGAAACTCATTTTTAAAATTTTGCCTTCTGCTTACTTATTTTTCCCTGGAGAGAAATTGAACACAGTTCAGTATGTGTCTACCTACAAGTTTACCAAAATGCAGTGTCTAATGTAATACAAGATAATGGATTCTCATTTTCTGTTTAGCTTCCGAATACATGTAACAAAATATCAAGTGCATTTAAAATGTCAAATTCAAAATATTGCTAACATTTGTAAAGATCTGATTCATTAAGAATGGAGATTTTTCAGCTTTTTTTTTTATCCTTCTGGCTAGTTGAGCACTACCTTTTTCCTTCCTCTTAGACTGAGTATCAGTCCCTCAGACCAGCCTAAGTTAAACTATTTTTTTCCTTTTATTTATTTGGCTCAATAGGTTAATGTTGAGCCATTAATGGAAAAAGCCGCACGTAATTGTTTTCAAAGACATTTTAAGTACTAGAGTAACAGGTAATAGCAGATATTCCATTTAATTTTGTTTGAAAGAATTTAAATGCAATTATTTATATTGACCTAAATAATAGTAAATAGTCTGGCTTCTGAAATTCAATATTTGACTATATTTATGCCTGTTTGTTTATCTTTCCTAGTCTTAATTTTAGAAAATGGGCAAAACTGAGACAATTAATACGTCATATTTCTCCTCAAATGCTTAGGGCCCCTTGTATTCAATATTGTCCCACTGCTTTAGCATTACTCTCACCTGCTTAGAGACTTTATCTCTTTTCACCCTTTGGTAACATGTTAAAACACATTTGTTTAAAATATGTCCTACTTAAAGTTATAAAGCATATCAAAAATTTTTCTTTTGTCAAAAATGAAATACTATCTTGAAGACAAAACAGCAGGATACCAGCTAGTGTAAGGAGGATACTTTCTGGCTAAATAATTGGCTCTCATCAATGTGTATAATTTATGTATGTCTGGAATTTCACTTTTCTTGGCTTCTTAGAAAATGTAAAAATATCAACAAAAGCAGTTCACATGATTCCCTGCTAAGGACAAGCATTAACTGACCTAGGTCTTCAGTTTGCTAAGTGGTTTTATATTCAATTTGTTCTTGCTTATTATGATGTAGTAGTGTTGGACTTTAAAATTTCCACATGTAATATTTCAAAATTCATTATCCACATTGATTATCTACAGTGGTCACATTATTAATCATATATTTCTTCTCTTTAGCTTGCTCGTATTTTTTGAAGGAATGTTGCCTCTTGTGAATATTCCTCCGGGCATTTTGCATGTTTGTTCTGAAAATGCACAGTGTAGGCTGGAATTTGCCAGGCTGTACTAAACTCAGAAAATAGGTCATTGCTATGCTTAGCAAGTAATTGTTACATGTTTTGCTGTAACATTTACCAAACACAGTGAGTGATTTTTTATTTTCTAGAGATGTAACCTTTAAGGTTACAGTGAATAATTTTTAAAATGTTTAAGTAAGTATTTAGGTAGATTATTCATGAAAGAACATTGCATTTCACCTTCTTATGCATATTTTGTATTTATATTTTAAATATATTTTATTTTTTAGAGCATTTTCATGTTTACAGCAAAATGCAGTGGACAATATAGAGTTTTCATATACTTCTTACCTATCTACATATATAATCTCCCTCACTATTAACATCTCCAGAGATGTACCAGAGGGTGCAATACAATCATGGTATTGTACATTCTGTGCATTTGGACAAATGTATAATGACATGTATCCAATATTATGGTATTCAGTACAGTCTTTTCACTTCCCTAAAAATCAACAGTGCTCTGCCTACTCATTCCTTCCTCAGCACTAACCTATGAAAACTACTATTTACTAACTCCATAGTTTTCCAGAAAATCATATATATATAATCATGCAGTATGTACCCTTTTCAGATTGACTTCCTTCACTTATAATACTGTGTAGGTTTCCTTCCTGTATTTCATGTCTTGATAGCTCATTCCTTTTTAGTGCTGAATAATATCCCATTGTTTAAAGGCACCATAGTTTCTCTATTCATCTAATAAAGTAGCACATCTTGGTTGCTTCCAAGTTTATTTTTTTATCCTATGTACAATTTTAATTGATGGAATAAACATATATTTCCATTGATAAAATGTAAAAACATAAAGGGAAGTGTTTCTTGATAGATGATAGATGATATAAATAGACGATATAAATAAAAGCAGGACAAAATTAATAAGCAGTGAGATGGAAACAAATTGCTTCCAAGGTTTGTCTATTATTAATAAAGCTGCTAAAAACATCCATGTGCAGATTTGTGTGGACATAAAATTTCAGCTCTTTTGGGTAAACACCAAGGAGTGTGACTGCTGGATCACATGGCAAGAGTATGTTTAGTTTTGTGAGAAACTGCCAAAGTGGCTGTAGCATTTTGCACTTCATCCAGCAGTGAATGGGAGTTCCTGTTACTCCACATCCTCACCAGCATTTGACCTTGTCCGTGTCCTCATTTTGGCCATTCTAATAGGTGTGTAGTGGAATCTCACTGTTTTAATTTTCATTTCCCTGGTGGCGTATGACTTAGAGCATCTTTTTTTCATATGCTGTGCTGTCTGTTTATCTTCTTCAGTGAGGTGTCCATTAAGGTCTCTGGCCCATTTAATTAGTTCTTTGTTCTCTCACTGTTGAGTTTTAAGTATTCTTTCTATATTTTGGACAAGAGTTCTGATCATATGTGTCTTTTGCAAATGTTTCCTCCCAGTCTGTGATTTGTTGTCTCACATGTGTTGACATTGTCTTTCACTGAGCAGAAGTTTTAATTTTAATGAAGTTGAACTTACCCATTATTTCTTTCATGGATCACGCCTTTGGTATTGTATCTAAAATGACATTTCCAAACCAAGGTCTTATTATGTAATCTCCTATGTAATCTTCTATGTAATCTCCTAAGAGTTTTACAGTTTTGCATTTTATATTTAGGTCTTGAGTTAAATTTTGTGAAGAATGTGAAGTCTGTGTCTAGATGATTTTTTTTTTTTTTGCATGTGGATGTCCAGTTGTTCCAGCACCACTTGATGAAAAGACTGTCTTTGCTATCATATTCTTTTACCAGTACCACACTATCTTGATTACTGTACTGCTTTATATTAAGTCTTGAGGTCTCATAGTGTCAGTTCTCCAGCTTTATTCTCTTCCTTCAGTATTGTGTTGACTGTTCTGGGCCTGTTGTCCCTTTAGAATCAATTTCTTTATGTCCTCAAATATAAGTTGCTAGAATTTTGATTGGGATTGTTTTGTATCTATTAGAGCAAGCCGGGAAGAAGTGACATCTTGACAGTGTCGAATCTTTCCTATCCATGAACATGGAATGTCTCTTCATTTATTTAGTTCTTCTTTGTTTCAGTTCATCATAGTTTTGTAATTTCCTTTGTATAGATATTGTACAAGTTTGGTTAGACTTATAACCAAGTATTTCATTTTTGGAGGTGCCATGTGAATGGTATTGTGTTTTAAATTTCAGATCCACTTGTTTATTGATGGTATTTAGGAAAGCAACTGACTTTTGTATAAGCTTGTATCCTTCAATCTTGCATTAATTGCTTAAGAGTTCCAGGGGAAATTTTTTTTTGTTATCAGTTTCTTTTGGGTTTTCCTCATAGATGATTATGTGAGCTGTGAACAAGGACTGTTTTATGTCTTTCTTTCCAATCTGTGCACAGTGTATTCCTTTTATTTTATTCCATTAGTTAGGACTTCCATATGACATTGAAAAGGATTAGTGATGGGGTAAACCGTTGTTTTGAAGTTGATCTCAGTGAGAAAGCCTGAGCTTCACACCATTAAGAATGGTATTGGGGCTTCCCTGGTGGCGCAGTGGTTGAGAATCTGCTTGCTAATGCAGGGGACACGGGTTCAAGCCCTGGTCTGGGAGGATCCCACATGCTATGGAGCAACTAGGCCCGTGAGCCACAACTGCTGAGCCTGCACGTCTGGAGCCTGTGCTCCTCAACAAGAGAGGCCGCGATAGTGAGAGGCCCGCACACTGTGATGAAGAGTGGCCCGCACTTACCACAACTAGAGAAAGCCCTCGCACAGAAATGAAGACCCAACACAGCCCAAAATAAATAAATTAATTAATTAATAAAAAAATTAAAAACGGAATGGTATTAGTTGTATTATTATTTTTTTGTAGATGTTCTTTATCAGATTGAGGAAGTTTCTATTTCTATTTTAGAGGGGTGTTTTGGGGTTTGTTTTTCATATATACTAAATGAATGCTAGATTTTGTCAGATGCTTGTTCTGCATCTCTTGATATGGTCACGTGATCTTTTTAAATCTGTTCCTGTGATGGATTATATTAATTGATTTTTGAATGTTGAACCAGCACATCTAGGATAAATCCCACTTGACGGTTGTGGTGTAATGCTTTTTGTGTTATGTTGGATTCAATTTGCTAATACTTAGTTGAGGATTTGAGCATCTGTATTGTGAAGAGAATTTTAAAAATGAAGTTCATGGATTTTTCTGTGTCCCTGTCTCGCAGAGTTTCAAATATCCAGAGGCCGCTGGCCCAGTCTGAGAGCGAGTCGTGGCCGGGCATGGCCGAGGCCGACAGGGACCGGCTGCAGCTCATCAAGAAGGAGGCCCTGCTTCAGGAACTGCAGCTCATCATCCAGCAGAGGAGGCCGGTGGAGGACGTGGCCCGGCTGGAGGAGGAGCGGCGGCGCCTGGAGGAGGAGATCCAGCGCTCCCGGGCCACATCCGTGCAGGGTGCCACGGAAAGGTGGGCTGGCTGGGCAGGCGGGACCGACTTCCGGCGGAGGAGCAGCTGGCAAAGCCGAAGCCTTATTACTCAGGCAGCTACGGTCTGGCGGAAGGTGGAGGGAGCCGGTGCCTGCCGTCCGCAGTGGGTGCCCAGGGCTCGGAGGCTCCCGGTCCCTATTACAAGTGGGAGGTGGTCGAGAACCGGATGGAGTAAGGAAGACCGGGGAAATCACCACTTAGACCCCGCCCACTCCCGCTGCAGGTGCCGGGTTCACCCGCCCCCTGTGTTTTCAAGACAGCACCCAGGACAGGTGTTGGGTCTCCAGCCAACAGGGGGCCGGAGGCAGGTGGTGGTCGGCTCCGTGACCACGGAGAAACCTCGTTCCTGACATCAGCAGCATCTCCATTTCCGCAGTCTACCTCTTACTTTTATCTCCGACTTTGATTTCTCGCCAGCAAATCCTGCCCTTTTGGCAGCAGGAAGTCTCCGCTCTCTCGCGTGTCTGTTTCTGAACGTGCGTCTCTTCAGTTGGTCTTGGGGCTCTTTCCCAGCGTGGGACACATGAAGCCAGCACAGAGTCCTTTGTCCTCTGTTGCTCGCCCTTTCATTGTGTGCCCTGTCTCCTGGTTTGCGTTTGCTGTGTGTGATCACAGATTGCTGTGGGATCACGGATTGCGTGGAAGGCTGGGTCTGCTTTCCACGTTGCACAGCTGTCAGAAGTTTGGGAATATTTGCTGAGCTTTGGAGAGCCCACCGCCCATTTGATCACATACTGGCTCCTTAAAATTCATTGTATTACCAGGATCATAAGCTGTATCTCTGTGAGCATTCTCTAGGTAGAGTTTAATAGTCACCTGAATTATTTGGTCAGTACAGATGCCCTTATAACGACTGTTTCATCGAATGTTAGGATTGTCCTCTGTATTTGCTGGGGGTTATCTCTGCTTGGTTATTCATCATTAATTGATAGGTCTGTGTCCTGTCCTTAGGGGCTAATGTCAGCGCTGGAGGGAAGTGGTGTGGTTTGGAGGGTCCATCGCATAGGAATGGGCAGAGTGCATGCTAATTTGCCTGGCATGGTAGAGTGCCCTCTCACCTCGCTCAGAATAAACCCAGAGTTTATTGCTTCTGACTCTGCAAAGGGATATGAAATGGAAGTTTCATCTGTGCTCTTGTGCTTCTGTATTGTTTCCGCTTAATATCACTTTCCATTCTTCCCATGGTATTCTCTTGTGTACGTTCTGGGTGGGAGGCCCTGGCAGTTCCATTTGGTACTCTGTTAATGGGATGGATTCAGCCCTGTGACTACTACTTGCTTCTCAGGTCCTGACACCAACACACCAGTGACTGATTCTTCCCTTGCCATGTGGAGATCCCAGGGCACAAATCCAGGGAACCCCCAGAGCAGGGGTTACCATTATGCTTGGATTCAAGGCCTGGGTCCCCCAAACTTGTCCAGCTTATGCAGTCTCTTGTGGGATCAATGCAGGAGGTGAGTCTTGGGATCTCAAACCATGGGGTGAAGAAGGAGAGGTGAACTTGTTTTCTGAGTATGAAATATATTGGTCCTGGGTCAGAAATGGTAAAGGGGAAAGGGAGGATGGATAAATTAGGAGTTTGGGGTTAAAATATACATACTAGTATATATAAAATAGATAACCATCAAGGACCTACAGTATAGCACTGGGAACTATATTCAATATCTTGTAATAACCTATAATGGAAGAGAGTATAAAAAGGGAATATCTGTTTATATATGTATATGTATAACTGAATCACTTGACTGTACACCTGAAACTAACACAACATTATAAAGCAACTATACTTCAGTAGAAATTAATAAAAAATAAACATTTAAAAAGTAAAGTACTATTTAAAGCAAATGACTTAAAGATAGTAAATTAGACTCAACATTTTAAAATCTATTATCTTTTAAAATACTACTCTTTGTAGAAAGAGTTCTTAATGTTCTTAGAAGTTCACCTTCTTTAACGTGCAAACATGAGACTCTACTTCTAGGGTTGAACCCTGGCAAGTTTCCTGTATGTCTTTTGCTTCCTAGTTGAAAAAATGTGTACAGAAGGTTGGCATGTATTCAAGATTCCTATTTTTACAGAAAAATAGAATAGAAATGTGGTCTCTTACATCCCAGACAGTTTTTACATCTCTCAATAATTGATAGACTGGCTTGTATAAATTTTTCCACCTCTGTTTTATAGGGAATTTACATTTGCATTCATCATCACTCATAGTTACAACTTTTTTTCTTGTGATGAGAACTTATAAGGTTTACTTTCATAGCAACTTTCAAATACACAGTACAGAATGATTAAGTCTAGTCATACTGCTGTACATTGCTTCCCCGTGATTTAATTAACTTAACTGGAAGTTTTTGACCACCTTTACTCATTTCACTCTGTCCTTCAGGTCTGGCCACCACAAATCTGCTCTCTGTATCTATGACCTTGTTAGTTTATTTGTTTGTTTTAGATTCCACATATAAGTGAAACCATATTTTATGTCTTTGACTTACCTCACTTTAGCACAGTACTGTCAAGATTCCTCCATGTTGTCAAAATGACAAGATTTTCTTCTTTTCTGGCTGAGTAATATTCCAACGTGTGTGTGTATTTACCACATCTTCTTTATTCATTCACCTGACAATGGCCACTTACCTTGCTTGCATATCTTGGCTGTTGTAACTAATGCTGTTATGAATATTGGGATACATATATCTTTTCAAATTAATGTTTTCACTTTTTTCTTTTTGGATAAATATCCAGAAGTGGTGTCGCCTGATCATATGGTAACTCTATTTTTGATTTTTAAGGAACCTCCATATTATTGTTCATAATGGCTGCACCAATTTACATTCCCACCAACAGTGTAGGAGGGTTCCCCTTTCTCCACATCCTCACTAACTCTTTTTATTTCTGTTCTTTTTGATAATAGCCCTTCTGACATGTGTGAGGTGGTATCTCACTGTGGTTTTGACTTGCATTTCTCTAATAATTAGAGATGTTGAGCATCTTTATATGTGCCTTTACATGTGTTGGTCATCTGTATGTCTTCTTTAGATAAATGTCTAGTTCAGATTCTTTGGCCATTTTTTTAAATTGATTTCTTTTTTCAACTGAGTTGTGTGAATTTTTTATATATTTTGGATATTAACCCTGTATGAGATATATGATTTGCAGATATCTTTTCCCACTCATTAGGTTGCCTTTTTATTTGGTTAATGGTTTCCTTTGCTGTGCAAAGGTTTTTAGTTTGATATAGTACATTTGCTTATTTTTGCTATTTTTGCCTGTGCTTTTGATGTCAAATCCAAAATGTTGTCACCAAGACCAGTGTCAGGGTTTTGGCATACCACCTATGTTTTCCTCTTAGAGTTTTGTAGATTCACATCTTATAGCCAAGTCTTTAATCCATTTTGGTTGATTTTTTATATGGTGTAAGCTAGTGGTCCGGTTTCATTCTTTTGTGTGTGGCTGTCTAGTATTCTTATCACTATTTATTGAAGAGAATGTCCTTCCCCCATTTTATATTCTTCTCTCTTTTGTTGTAAATTAACTGAACATATATGAGTAGGTTTACTTCTAGGCTGTCTGTTCTCCTCCATTGATCTATGTATCTTTTTATACAGATATCATACTGATTTGACTATAGCTTTGTCATTTAGTTTGAACTCAAGAAGTGTGATTCTTCCAGGTTAGTTCTTTCTCAAGATTGCTTTGACTATTGGGGTCATTTGTGGATGCCAATTTTAGGATTGTTTATTCCCTTTCTGTGGGAAGTGCCATCGGTATTTTGATAGGGATGGCACTGACTCTGTAGATTGCTTTATTATTGACATTTTAACAGTGTTAATTCTGCTAACCCACAAGCACAGAATATCTTTCTATTTATTTGTAGTTTTCCTCAGTTTCTCTCACCATTGTACAGATTTTTCACCTCCTTCGTTCAATTTATTCCTGGTATTTAATTCTTTTTGATACAATTGTAAATGGGACTGTCTTTCATCATTTATCTTTCTGACAGATCACTGTTAGTGTTTAGAAATGTAAAATATTTCTCTATATTGGTTTTGTATCCTGCAAATTTACTGCAACTTCATTTATTAGTTCTAACAACTTTTTGGTGGAGTCCTTAGAGTTCCCTATATGTCATATCATGTCATCTGCAGACAGTTATAGGTGTACTTATTCCTTTCCATTTTGGATTTATTTCTTTTTCTAGTCAGATTGCCGTGCCTAGGACTTTCAATACTATGTTGAATAAAAGTGGCGAGAGTGGGCATCTTTGCCTTGTTCCTGGTCTTAGAGGAAAAGCTTTTAATTTTTCATATTTGAATATGATGTTTGCTGTGGGTTTGTCATAATGACCTTTATTATGTTCAGGTATGCTTCCTGTATACCCACTTTTTTTAGAGTTTATGTCAAATATGGTTTGAAATTTGTTAAATGTTTTTTATGTATCAATTGAGATAATCGTATCATTTTTGTCCTTCATCTTGTTAATGTGGTATACAATGGTGATTTGCAAATATTGAACCATCATTGCATCTCTGGAATAATTCCCACTTGATTATAGTGTATGAATCTTTTAATTTATTGTTGAATTCACTTTTCTAATATTTCGCTGGTGATTTTTTGTCTATGTTCATCAGGAATATTGGCCTGTAACTTCCTTTTCTTGTGGTGTCCTTTACAGGTTTTGTTAACAGGGTAATGCTGGCATCATAAAATGAGTTTGAAATTATCCCTTCATCTTCTATTTTTTGGTAGAGTTGGGGAAAAATTGTTATTAACTCTTCTTTGAATGTTTGGTAGAATTCACTAGTGAAATCATGTGCTCCAGGACTTTGGGGGGAGGTTGTCAATTACAGATTCAGCCTTGTTACTAGTAAACTGTCTCTTCAAATTTTGTTTCTTCATGGTTTGGTCTTGGAAGGTTATGTGTTTCTAGAAATTTATTTCTCATAGGTTGTCCAATTTGTTGGTATATAACTGTTCACAGCAGTCTCTTATGATCCTTTGTACTTCTGTGGTATTAGTTATGTCTCCTCATTCATTTCTTAGTTTAATTATTTGTGATATTTCTGATTTTAATTAAGTCTTTTTTTCTTGGTGAGCCTGGCTAAAGCTTTGTCAATTTTGTCTATCTTTTCAAAGAAACTGCTCTCGGTTTCATTCATAATTTCTACTGTCTTTTTAGCCTCTATTTCATTTATTTCTGCTCTCATCTTTAATATTTCCTTCCTTGGGCTAACTTTAGGCTTTTTTTGTTATTCTTTATCTAACTCCTTGAGGTTCAAAGTTAGGCTGTATATTTGAAGATTTTCTTTTGTCTTGTAGTAGGTATCACTAAAAACATTGCTCTTAGAACTGCTGTGTAGCATTCCAGAAGTTTGATGTGTGTATTTGGTGTGTACAGATATAGAAATGTAATTTTCTTTTTCTTGTGGTGTCCTTGTCAGGTTTAGGTAACAGGGTAATGCTAGCATCATTAGTTAGGAAGCATCCCTCATCTTCAACTTTTTCAGAAAGTTCGAGAAAGACAGGTATTAAATCTTCTTTGACTGTTTGGTAAAATTGGCCAGAGAAGCCTGCTGGTCCTGAACTTTTGTTTGGTGGGAAGTGTTGGATTACTGATTCAATGTCCTTACTAATTATTGGTATGTTCATTTTTCTATTTCTTCATAATTCAGTCCTGCCTTGTATGTTTCTAGGATGCACCTATTTCTTTTGTGTTGTTCAATTTGCTGGCATATAATTGTTTATAGCAACCTCTTATAATCCTTTGTATTTCCATGGTGTCCGTTGTAAGGTCTCCTCTTTTATCTCTGATCTTATGTATTTTAGACCTGCCCTTTTCTTGATGAGGTTAGCTAAACTTTCATCAGTTTGTCTATCTTTTAAAAGAAAAAAAAGCCTCTTAATTTCATTCATCTCTTCTATTGTCTCTTGAGTCTTTGTTACATTTATTTCCATCCCTATCTTTGTTATTTCTTTCCTAATAGTAACTTGGGGCTTCATTTGTTCTTTTCTATTTTTTTCATGTGTGAAGTTGGTTTGTTTCTTGAGTTAGGCATTTTATCACCAAGAACCTACCTCTTATTTTATCACCAAGAACATACCTCTTACAACTGCTTTTGCTGCATTCCATAAATCTGTTATGTTGTATTCTCATTTTCTTGAGGTTGTTTTTCTTTAAATTTCTCTTTTGATTTCTTCATTGACCCATGGACAGTCCACTACATGTTGTTTGATCTCACACATTTGTGAACTTTCCAGTTTTGTTTCATAATTGATCTCTACTTTTACACCTGTGGTCGAATACACTTGAATCTTCCTTTATTTATTAAGGCTTGTTTTGTGGCCTAATAAATAATTTATTCTCCAGAATGTTCCATGTGCTCTTCAGACAAATGTGTGATTCTGCTGATTTTTTTTCTTTTTTTTGATGGAACGTTCTGTATATATCTGATAAATCTATGTGGTCTCACATGTTCTTTAAGGCCTACAATTTCTTACTGATTTTCTGCCTGGATGATCTGTATTGATATAAGCGGAGTATTAGAATCCCCTACTATTATTGTATTGATGTCTATTTCTCCCATTAGGACTGTTAATATTTGCTTATATATTTAGATGGTTCTGTGTTGGGTGCATAAATATTTAAATATGTTGTATCCTCTTACTGTACTGACACCTTTATCATTATGTAATCCCTTTCTTTGTCTCTTATTACAGTCTTTGTTCATAAACTCTATTTTGTCTGATATATATATACCTGCCACAGCTTTCTTCTGGTTTCCAATTCTATAGAATATATTTGTCCCCCATTTCACTCTTACTCTGTGCCTGTCCTGATACCTGAAGTGAGTCTCTTGTAGGCCGTGTATAAATATGTTGGTATTTTTTTTAGCCATTCAGTCACTCTACTACTTCTGAATGGAGAATTTAATCCATTTGTATTTATTGACATTTCATTTATTTTTTAATTGTTTTCTCATTCCAGCATTCCTTTCTTGTTTCTTGCTCTCTTCCTTTGCAGTTTGCAAATGGTATGCTGAGATTCCTTTGTCATTATTTTTTGTTATCTATCACAGATTGTTGCTTTGTAGTTACCATGAGGCTTACATGTAACAGCTTATAACAGTGTATTTTAAGTTGATAACAACTTAAGTTTGAATATATTCTAAAGCTCTTAAGTTTTTATTTTCCCACACACAATATTTATGTTTTTGATGTCATGTTTTACATCTTTTGTCTTGTTTACCTCCTAATACCAATTATTATTTTTACAGTAATTTTTACTACTTTCATCTTTTAACCTTCATACTAGCTTTACAAAAGATTAATCCACTGCCTTTCCTATATATTTACCTTTACCAGTGATTTATATTTTCATATATGTTCCTGTTATCTAGTGCCCTTTCTTTTCATCTTAAAAAAGTCCCTTTAACATTTCTTATAAGACTGGTTTAATGGTGATCACCTCTTGTAGGATTGCTTGTATGGAAAATTCTCTCCTTCTGAATGGTAACTTTACTAGGCATTCTTTTTTTTCTTTCAGCACTTTGATTATATTGTGCAGCTCCTTTCTGGGAGGCAAAGTTTGTGCTGAAACACCTGTTGATAGTCTTCTGAGTATTCCCTTATGTGTAACAAGTTGCTTTTTCTCTTGCTGCCCTAAGTCTCTAACTTCTGACATTTTAACTATACTGCATCTTGCTGTGGGTTCCTTTGAGTACTGCTTATTTGGACCTCGGAGATGGATGTGTTTCCTTCCCCAGGTTAAGGAACTTTTCAATCATTCTTTTTCAAATAAGAGTTCTGACCATTTCTCTCTTTTTCTCCTTCTGGGCCCCCGGTAATGTGCACGTTAGTCGACCTGATGTTGTCTCACACATTCTTAAAGATGCCTTCACTTAAAAATTTTTTTTTCTCCTTTTGCTTCTCTGCTTGGGTGAATTCCACTGCCCTTGCTTTGAGTTCACTCATCCTTTCTTCTGCTTCATCTAAGGGTTCTATTGAACCCCACTAGTGTATTTTTCAATTTTTTAGTTCTGTGACTTCAATTTGTTACTTTCTTATATTTTCTATCCTTGTTGAACTCCTCACTGTGTTCATGCATTCTTCTCCTAGCTCAGTGGGCATCTTTATGAGTATAGCTTTGATAAGTAAATTACCTATCTCCATTTCATTATGTTTTTCTCCAAGGTTTTATTTTATTAGTCCATGTATGGCATATTTCCCCTCTTCCTCATCTTGCTTGACTTTCTGTGTTTGCTTTTATACACTCCATGTAATGACCACCTCTCCCAGTCTTGGAGGAGTGGCCTCATTTAATAGATGAATCTTATACTTCAACCTTGCAGCTCTTGCTTGCAAGAACTTTCCTCCATTGGATACGGTCTTCTGGTACCCACTGACCACCACTGGCCCCCAGAACCAAGCAATGTAGAGGTGTCCCCTGGCAGCAGACACAACAACTGGAGCACTAGATAAGGTCCGTTATGGAAGATAGCAGGAACCTGAAGCAAAGCAGAAGGATAGTGCAAAGATCCTGTCCTCCAATCTCTGTTCCCTGAGAGCAACTGCACAGGCCTCTACAAGTGTGCCACACTAGAAGCCTTCCCCTCAAGCTAAAGCTCCTGGACAAACAAACAGTCCTCTTTCCCAGAAAGACTAAGGCTGGGTTTATGTCTGTTGTCTATGCAGCGCCCTCCAAGAGGTAGTTTGCCAAGAGCTGTCTTTCAATTGTTACAGTCCTGAGGGACCCAGAGACCCAAGACTCTGGACTTCCACAGCCATGCAATCAAGGGGCAGCCACAAAGACCTCATTACCACACATAAAAATTGAGATACAGGATATGTGTAGAATGCCCCCTCCTAGATATACAGGTGACCTAAAACACAGAGAGAGCATAAAAATGGCACCCAGAAAAAGGGGTGGGGGAGAAATAAACAGAAAAAAAAAGAAAAGAAACAAGCAAACCAGTAGGGCACCCACTGGCATTAGCAAGGCAAAGGGACACCACGAAAGATGGTACCCACTGGAAAGGAAAAACGTAATACAAGTTGGATTTAGCAAGGCAGAGGGAAAGCAGGAGGATGGCACCCCCAGCCTCCATCACCAGAGAGTATCACAGCCAGCCCTCTGCCCCTCAGACCAACACTTTAAAATTAGCAAATTCACCCATTTCATCCTTTGCAAAGTGATGTTTCTGTGCTGGGCCCTGGGGTGGATGAGCTCATGTGGGGATCCTTTAAGGACTTTTAGTTCACCACTGCACTTCAGGTCTTTTGAGTGTCAGCCCCACTGGTCTTCAGTCATATGTTTTGGGTGCTCATCACTCAGGTGCAGGCCTTAAAAGTTAAGGTGCCCAACGTTGGGTTCAAATTCTTTGATTCTCAGGGAGAAACTCTTGGTTTTGACTTCCCTACTGGTCGTGGGTCACCATGCTGGGTATGGCAAAACTGTGTCTCAGCCTTTCCTACCTACTTGAGTGTGTTCTCCTCTCATTTGCCTGATGTGAACGGGTCACTCCACCAGTTCTTATGTTTTCTCCAGAGGAAACTGTTCCATATGTATCTGTAGATTCAACATGTTTGTGGGAGGAAGTGAGTTCAGGTCCTTTCCATGTTGCCATCCTGAAACGGGCAATCATACTGTGCTTCTATTGTTAGATAATATGTCTCTTGCATTATGGTATAAAGAATTCATTCACTATAACTTCAGAATTGCTAAAAAGTTATTTTTATTTTATATAAGACTTAACTAAAATATTTTCCCTAAACATTAAAATGTTATACGGAAATGGATACTTTATTTTTTTACATTTTTTTAACATCTTTATTGGGGAATAATTACTTTACAATGGTGTGTTAGTTTCTGCTTTATACCAAAGTGAATCAGTTATACATATACATATGTTCCCATATCTCTTCCCTCTTGCATCTCCCTCCCTCCCACTCTCCCTATCCCACCCCTCCAGTCGGTCACAAAGCACCGAGTTGATCTCCCTGTGCTATGTGGATGCTTCCCACTAGCTAGCTACCTTACGCTTGGTAGTGTATATATGTCCATGCCTCTCTCTTGCTTTGTCACAGCTCACACTTCCACCTCCCCATGTCCTCAAGTCCATTCTCCAGTAGGTCTACATCTTTATTCCTGTCTTACCCTTGGGTTCTTCATGACATTATTTTTTCTTAAATTCCATATATATGTTAGCATATGGTATTTGTCTTTCTCTTTCTGCCTTACTTCACTATGTATGACAGACTCTAGGTCTATCCACCTCATTAAAAAAGCTCAATTTTGTTTCTTTTTATGGCTGAGTAATATTCCATTATATATATGTGCCATATTTTTATCCATTCATCTGATGATGGAAACTTAGGTTGGTTCCATCTCTGGGGTATTGTAAATAGAGCTGCAATGAATATTTTGGTACATGACTTTTTTGAATTATGGTTCTCTCAGGGTATATGCCCAGTAGTGGGATTCCTGGGTCATATGGTAGTTCTATTTGTAGTTTTTTAAGGAACCTCCACACTGTTCTCCATAGTGGCTGAACCAATTCACATTCCCAACAGCAGTGCAGTAGTGTTCCCTTTTCTCCACACCCTCTCCAGCTTTATTGTTTCTAGATGTTTTGATGATGGCCATTCTGACTGGTGTGAATGGATATCTCATTGTAGTTTTGATTTGCATTTCTCTGATGATTAATGATGTTGAGCATTCTTTCATGTGTTTGTGGGCAGTCTGTATATCTTCTTTGGAGAAATGTCTATTTAGCTCTTCTGCACATTTTTGGATTGGGTTGTTTGCTTTTTGTTATTGAGCTGCATGAGCTGCTTGTAAATTTTGGAAATTAATCCTTTGTTAGTTGCTTCATTTGAAAATATTCTCTCCCATTCTGAGGGTTTTCTTTTGGCCTTTTCTTTTTTTAACATCTTTATTGGGGTATAATTGCTTTACAATGGTGTGTCAGTTTCTACTTTATAAAAAAGTGAATCAGTTATACATATACACACGTTCACATATCTCTTCCCTCTTGCGTCTCCCTCCCTCCCACCCTCCCTATCCCACCCCTCCAGGTGGTCACAAAGCACCGAGCTGATATCCCTGTGCCAAGAGGCTGCTTCCCACTAACTATCTACCTTACGTTTGTTAGTATATATATGTCCATGCCTCTCCCTCGCCCTACCACAGCTCACCCCTCCCCCTCCCCATATCCTCAAGTCCGTTCTCCAGTAGGTCTATGTCTTTATTCCTGTCTTACCCCTAGGTTCTTCATAACATTTTTAAATTAAATTCCATATATATGTGTTAGCATACGGTATTTGTCTTTGTCTTTCTGACTTACTTCACTCTGTATGACAGACTCGAGGTCTATCCACCTCATTACAAATAGCTCAATTTCATTTCTTTTTATTGCTGAGTAATATTCCATTGTGTATATGTGCCACATCTTCTTTATCTATTCATCTGACGATGGGCACTTAGGTTGTTTCCAACTCCAAGCTACTGTAAGTAGAGCTGCAATGAACATTTTAGTCCATGATTCTTTTTGAATTTTGGTTTTCTCAGGGTATATGCCCAGTAGTGGGATTGCTGGGTCATATGGTAGTTCTATTTTTAGTTTTTTAAGGAAACTCCACAGTGTTCTCCACAGTGTATGAACTAATTCACATTCCCACCAGCAGTGCAACAGGGTTCCCCTTTCTCTACACCCTCTCCAGCATTTATTGTTTCTAGATTTTTTAATGATGGCCATTCTGACTGGTGTGAGATGATATCTCATTGTAGTTTTGATTTGCATTTCTCTAATAATTAATGATGTTGAGCATGCTTTCATGTGTTTGTTGGCAGTCTGTATATCTTCTTTGGAGAAATGTCTATTTAGGTCTTCTGCCCATTTTTGGATTGAGTTGTTTGTTTTTTTGTTATTGAGCTGCATGAGCTGCTTGTAAATTTTGGAGATTAATCCTTTGTCAGTTGCAAATATTTTCTCCCATTCTGAGGGTTATCTTTTGGTCTTGTTTATGGTTTCCTTTGCTGTGCAAAAGCTTTGAAGTTTCATTAGATTCTACTTGTTTATTTTCGTTTTTATTTCCATTTCTCTAAGAGGTGGGTCAAAAAGGATCTTTCTGTGATTTATGTCATAGAGTGTTCTCCCTATGTTTTCCTCCAACAGTTTGATAGTTTCTGGCCTTACATTTAGATCTTGAATCAACTTTGAAATTATTTTTGTGTATGGTGTTAGGGAGTGATCTAATCTCATACTTTTACATGTACCTGTCCAGTTTTCCCAGCACCACTTATTGAAGAGGCTGTCCTTTCTCCACTGTACATTCCTGCCTCCTTTATCAAAGATAACGTGACCATATGTGTGTGGGTTTATCTCTGGGCTTTCTATCCTGTTCATTGATCTATATTTCTGTTTTTGTGCCAGTACAATACTGTCCTGATTACTGTAGCTTTGTAGTATAGTCTGAAGTCAGGAAGCTGGATTCCTCCCGCTCCGTTCTTCGTTCTCAAGTTTGCTTTGGCTTTTGTGTTTGGGGGTCTTTTTTGTTTCCATACAAACTGTGAAATATTTTGTTCTAGTTCTCTGAAAAATGCCAGTGGTAGTTTGATAGGGATTGCTTTGAAATATGTAGAGTGCGTTAGGTAGTACAGTCATTTTCACAATGTTGATCCTTCCAATCCAAGAACATGGTATATCTCTCCATCTATTTGTATCATCTTTAATTTCAATCATCAGTGTCTTTTACTTTTCTGCATACAGGTCTTTTGTTTCCTTAGGTAAGTTTATTCCTAGATATTTTATTCTTTTTGTTGCAATGGTAAATGGGAGAGTTTTCTTGATTTTACTTTCAGATTTTTCATCATTAGTGTATAGGAATGCAAGAGACTTCTGTGCTTAATTTTGTATCCTGCAACTTTACCAAATTCATTGATTAGCTCTGGTAGTTTTCTGGTAGCATCTTTAGGATTCTCTATATTATCATGTCATCTGCAAACAGTGACAGCTTTACTTCTTCTTTTCCGATTTGGATTCCTTTTATTTCCTTTTCTTCTCTGATTGCTGTGGCTAAAACTTCTAAAACTATGTTGAATAAGAGTGGTGAGAGTGGGCAACCTTGTCTTGTACCTGACCTTAGTGGAAATGCTTTCAGTTTTTCACCATTCAACATGATGTTGGCTGTGGGTTTGTCATATATGGCCTTTATTATGTTGAGGAAAGTTCCCTTATTGCCTACTTTCTGCAGGGTTTTTATCATAAATCGGTGTTGAATTTTGTCAAAAGCTTTCTCTGCATCTATTGAGATGATCATATGGTTTTTCTTCTTCAATTTGTTAATATGGTGTATCATGTTGATTGATTTGTGTATATTGAAGAATCCTTACATTCCTGGAATAAACCTCACTTGATCATGGTTTATGATTCTTTTAATGTGCTGTTGGATTCTGTTTGCTAGTATTTTGTTGAGGATTTTTTCATCTATGTTCATCAGTGATATTGGCCTGTTTTTTTCTTTCTTTGTGACATCCTTGTCTGGTTTTGGTATCAGGGTGACGGTGGCCTCGTTGAATGAATTTGAGAGTTTTCCTCCCTGTGCTATAGTTTGGAAGAGTTTGAGAAGGATAGGTTTAGCTCTTCTCTAAATGTTTGATAGAATTCGCCTTTGAAGCCTTCTGGTCCTTAGCTTTTGTTTGTGGAAGATTTTTAATCACTGTTTCAATTTCATTGCTTTTGAGTGGCCTCTTCATATTTTCTATTTCTTCCTGATTCAGTCTTTTCAGATTTTGCATTTCTAAGATTCGTCCATTTTTTCCAGATTGTCCATTTTACTGACATAGAGTTGCTTGTAGTAATCTCTCATGATCTTTTGAATTTCTGCAGTGTCAGTTGTTAATTCTCCATTTTCATTTCTAATTCTATTGATTTTAATCTTCTCCCTTTTTTTCTTGATGAGTATGGCTAATGGTTTATCTATTTTGTTTATCTTCTCAAAGAACCTGTTTTTATTTTTATTGATCTTTGCTATCATTTCCTTCATTTATTTTTCATTTATTTCTGATCTGATTTTTATAATTTCTTTCCTTCTGCTTTGTTTTTTTGTTCTTCTTTCTCTACTTGCTTTAGGTGCAAGGTTAGGTTGTTTATTCAAGATATTTCCTGTTTCTTAAGGTGGTCTGGTATTGCTATAAACTTCCCTCTTAGAACTTCTTTTGCTGCATCCCATAGGTTTTTGGTCATCTTGTTTCCATTGTCATTTGTTTCTAGGTATATTTTTATTTCTTCTTTTATTCCTTCAGTGATAACTTCTTTATTAAGTGTATATTGTTTAGCCTCCAGTTGTCTGTATTTTTTACATATCTTTTCCTGTAATTGATATCTAGTATTATGGTGTTTTGATTGGAAAAGATACTTGATACAATTAAAATTCTCTTAAATTTGCCAAGGCTTGCTTTGTGACCCAAGATATGATCTATCCTGGAGAATGTTCCATGAGCACTTGAGAAAAATGTGTATCATGTTGTGTTTGGATGGAGTGTCCTATAAATATCAATTAAGTCCATCTTGTTTAATGTATCATTTAAACTTGTGTTTCCTTATTTATTTTCATTTTGGAAGATCTGTCCATTGCTGAAGGTGGGGTGTTAAAGTCCCCTACTATGAATGTGTTACTGTTGATTTCCCCTTTTATGGTTGTTAGTATTTGCCTTATGTATTCAGGTGCTTCTATGTTGGGTGTATAAATATTTACAATTGTTATATCTTCTTGTTGGATCGATCCCTTGATCATTATGTAGTGTCTTTCTTTGTCTCTTCTAATAGTCTTTATTTTAAAGTCTGTTTTGTCTGATATGAGAATTGCTACTCCAGCTTTCTTTTGGTTTCCATTTGCATGGAATATCTTTTTCCATCCCCTTACTTTCAGTCTGTATGTGTCTCTAGGTCTGAAGTGGGTCTCTTGTAGACATAATACATATGGGTTTTGTTTTTGTATTCATTCAGCCAATCTCTGTCTTTTGGTTGGAACATTTAATCCATTTACATTTAAGGTAATTATCAATATGTATGTTCCTATTTTCATTTTCTAAATTGTTTTGAGTTCGTTATTGTAGATCTTTTCCTTCTCTTTTGTTTCCTGCCTAGAGAAGTTCCTTTAGCATTTATTGTAAAGGTGGTTTGCTGGTGCTGAACTCTCTCAGCTTTTGCTTGTCTGTAAAGGTTTTATTTTCTCCATCAAATCTGAATGAGATCCTTGCTGGGTAGAGTAATCTTGCTTGCAGGTTTTTCTCCTTCTTCACTTTCAGTGTGTCCTGCCACTCCCTTCTGGCTTGCAGAGTTTCTGCTGAGAGATCAGCTGTTGACCTTCTGGGGATTCCCTTGTGTCTTATTTGTTATTTTTCCCTTGCTGTTTTAAATATGCTTTCTTTGTATTTAATTTTTGACAGTTTGATTAATATGTGTCTTGGCGTGTTTCTCCTTGGATTTATCCTGTATGGAACTCTCTGTGCTTCCTAGACTTGATTAACTATTTCCTTTTCCATATTAGGGAAGTTTTCAACTATAATCTCTTCAAATATTTTCCCAGTCCCTTTCTTTTTCTCTTCCTCTTCTGGAACCCCTATAATTCGAATGTTGGTGCATGTAATGTTGTCCCAGTGGTCCCTGTGACTATCCTCAGTTCTTTTCATTCTTTTTTCTTTATTGTCTTCTGCAGTAGTTATTTCCACTATTTTATCTTCCAGGTCACTTATCCATTCTTATGCCTCAGTTATTCTGCTATTGATCCCATCTAGAGTACTTTTCATTTCATTTATTGTGTTGTTCATCTCTGTTTGTTTCGTCTTTAGTTCTTCTAGGTCTTTGTTAATTGTTTCTTGCCTTTTGTCCATTCTATTTCCAAGATTTTGGATCATCTTTACTATCATTATTCTGAATTCTTTTTCAGGTAGACTGCCTATTTCCTCTTCATTTGTTAGGTCTGGTGTGTTTTTATCTTGCTTCTTCATCTGTTCTGTATTTTTCTGTCTTCTCATTTTGCTTATCTTACTGTGTTTGGGGTCTCCTTTTTGCAGGCTTCACATGAGTAGTTCCCATTGTTTTTGATGTCTGTTCCCAGTTGCTAAGGTTGGTTCAGTGGGCTGTGTAAGTTTCCTGGTGGAGGGGACCAGTGCTGGTGTTCTGGTGGAGGAGGCTGGATCTTGTCTTTCTGGTGGACAGGCCCACGTCTGGTGGTGTGTTTTGGCGTGTCTGTGGCCTTATTATGATTTTAGGCAGCCTCTCTGCTAATGGGTGGGGTTTTGTTTCTGTTTTGCTAGTTGTTTGGCATAAGGTGTCCAGTACTGTAGCTTCCTGGTCATTGAGTGAAGCTGGGTGCTGATGTTGAGATGGACATCTCTGGGAAATTTTCACCTTTTTGATATTATGTGGATCTGGGAGGTGTCTTGATGTGAAGTGTGCTGAAGTTGGCTCTCCCACCTCAGAGGCACAGCACTGACTCCTGGCTAGAGCAGCAAGAACGTTTCACCCACACAGCTCAGAATAAAAGGGAGAAAAATTAGAGAGAAAGAATTATTAGAACTAGAAAGAAAGAACCATACTAAGGAAGAAAGAAAAGAAGGGAGGAAGGGAGGAAGGAAGGATGGACAGAAGGAAGGAAGAAAGAAAGAAGAAAATAAGGAAAGAAGGGAAGAAGGAAAGAAGTAAAGAAAGAAAGGAGGGAGGGCTGGAGGGAGTGAGGGAGTGATGGTGGGCAGAAAGACAAAAAGAAGGAAGGAGGGAAGGAAGCTTAAAAGATAGAAAGAAAGCAGATAAAGTAAAATAAAATAAAGTAAAATATAATAAAGTTATTATATTAAAAAATATTAAGAAAAAATATTTTTAAAAAAAAGGACTCGTATAACCTTAGGACAAATGGTGGAAGCAGAGCTATACAGACAAAATCTCACACAGAAGCATACACTTCCACACTCACAAAAAGAAGAAAAGGGGAAAAAATCATAAATCTTTCTGTCAAAGACCACTTCCTCAATTTGGGATGATTCATTGTCTAAAGGAGGGAAGATAGGAAGGAAAGGAAAGAAAGAGAGAAAGAAAGAAATAAAGACAGCAAGAAAGAAGATAAAGTAAAATAAAATAAAGTTATTAAAATTAATTATTAAGAAAAAAAATTTTAAATAACAAAAACAAACAAACAAACAAATGAACGGATAGAACCGTAGGACAAATGGTGGAAGCAAAGCTAAACTGACAAAATCTCACACAGAAGCATACATGTACACACTCACAAAAAGAGGAAAAGGGGAGAAAATCGTAAATCTTGCTCTCAAAATCCACCTCCTCAATTTGGGATGATTCGCTGTCTATTCATGTATTCCACAGATGCAGGGTACATCAAGTTGATTGTGGAGATTTAATCTGCTGCTTCTGAGGCTGCTGGGAGAGATTTCCCTTTCTCTTCTTTGTTCTCACAGCTTCCAGGGGCTCAGCTTTGGATTTGGCCCCGCCTCTGCATGTAGGTCGCTGGAGGTCCTCTGTTTTTTGCTCAGACAGGACGGGGTTAAAGAAGCCGCTGATTCAGGGGCTCTGAATAACTCAGGTCGGGGTGGAGGGAGGGGCGCAGAGAGTGGGGCAAGCCTGCGGCGGCAGAGGCCAGCATGACGTTGCACCAGCCTGAGGCCTGCCGTGCGTTCTTCCAGGGAAATTGTCCCTGGATCCTGGGAACCTGGCAGTGGCAGGCTGCACAGGCTCCCCGGAAGAGGGGTGTGGATAATGACCTGTGCTCACACACAGGCCCCTTGGTGGCAGCAGCAGCAGCCTTAGCATCTCCTGCCAGTCTCTGTGGTCCGCACTTCTAGCCACGGCTTGCGCCCACCTCTGGGGTCCGCGCTTTTAGCCAGGGCTTGCACCTGTCTCATGGTCCGAGCTTTTAGCCGCATCTCTGGAGGTCCTTTAAGCAACATTCTTAATCCCCTCTCCCCGTGCACCAGGAAACAAAGAGGGAAGAAAAAGTCTCTTGCCTCTTGGGCAGCTCCAGACCTTTTCCCGGACTCCCTCCTGGCTAGGCACGGTGCACTAACCCCTTCAGGCTGTGTTCACGCAGCCAACCCCAGTCCTCTCCCTTCGCTCCGACCAAAGCCCGAGCCTCAGCTCGCAGCCCCGCCCACCCCGGCCGTTGAGCAGACAAGCCTCTCGTGCCAGTTGGCACCAATCCTCTGTGCGCGAATCTCCCCACTTTGCCTTCCTCACCCCTGCTGCTGTGCTCTCCTCCGCGGCTCCAAAGCTCCCCGCTCTGCCACCCACAGTCTCCATCCACGGAGGGGCTTCCTAGTGTGTGGAAACACTTCCTCCTTCACAGCTCTCTCCCACTGGTGCAGGTCCTCCGTTTCTTTTTGTCTCTCTTTTCTTTTTTCTTTTGCTCTACCCAGGTACGTGGGGAGTTTCTTGCCTTTTGGGAGGTCTGAGGTCTTCTGCCAGCATTCAGTAGGTGCTCTGCTGAAGAACTGCTGGTACGGTGCCCTCCTCACCCTCTCCTTCCTACCTTCCACCCCTCTCTCCCCCTCTCTTTTAGTCAGTCTCTGACATCAGTCTTTCTATCGTCCTGTCTTCTCCCTTAATCCTGCTTTTCTTCCTGTCTCTCTTCCTCAGTTTCTGTTTTTCTGTTTGGTTACAGTTTGTTTCAGAGTAACATACAGATTAAAATCAGCAAGAGAGGAAGCATATAGGCCAGAGTCTGTGTGAGATCCAATCCTGAAGTTTCCATTTTCTTCACTGTGAGTTACCTTTTGTTGTCTGTCCTTCTCCCCTTTCTAGCAGTTTCTAATAGAGCTGAATAAGCAACATGACAGCCATCCTCCCTAGGATCCTCCAACACCACTTTAACACTACTTTCATTTTACCTTAGTCCTGTTAGTAAGAATGAAATGCTTTCCATTCTTTCTGCTTAAGATTCAAGAGTAACCTTGATGCCCAATGGTTGTTAAGGTGCAGTCATTCAGAGCCTGTTTTGCCTTTTTTTTTTTAAACACCACACAGGACATTGGTCAGATTAACTTGGCTGATTACAATGGTTCGAGCAGCTGCTCTGGTACTCGGTGCAGGTGTTCACCAGCCCAGAGCCCCACCCCTGGCAGGAGGACGAGCAGCTGGGACACTGCGACTCCTTCCTGGGACCCTGCGTCCGCCACCTCTCAGCAGTCAGGAGGTGGCCTGGTTTTAAGATGGGCTTTTCCTGGGGACATTGTTTCTAAGAAATGCGTGTAGACTTAGTCTTAGAACACAGTGGGGACAAAGAAGCAGGGTTTCAAGGGAAGTAATAAAAACGGACTATAGTGATGTATGTGGCCATTCATGGTAATATTTTTTAATGCAACTTGTTCATGATCATGAGTGATGTGTTGGTGCTTTAAAATTTGAGTCCTCAGAGCCACATGGAAAGGCCAAGTTACTGTCTTGCTGCCAGCCGGGGGTGAGCTGCTTCCCCGCTGGAGAGCAGCCGGGGACGGCCACCAGCCCGGCAGCAGGGATGCTCCCCACGGGCTGTGCAAGAGCCCGCTTTCCGCTTTGCAGCCCGCATGCTGCTGGCCTCGGCTGTTTCTTAGCAACGTCCCTTTGGTCCTGTAGGACACGGTGAGGGTGCTGCTGGCGAGAACCACGGGCCAGCAGGCGGTGGAGAGAGAGTTGGCTGAGGAGCAGGTGAAGCTGGAGTACACGGAGGAGGAAACCTTGGAGATGGAGCTCAGGGCAGAGCAGGCCAAGGCTGTGTCCAAGAGGTGAGCGCGGCCAGCAGCCCCTCAGGGAGGAGGCCAACAGCGTGTTCGTCAGACTCCATGCTGCATAGAGTGTGTGCGGCGGGCTCTTTGGTACCTTTGTCCAGAAGTTGGGATTCTCACGGGGGATCATATGACAGTCTGCACGAGGGCAGTACATTGACCCCAGCTCTATGCGTAGGCTTTTCACCTTTCCCTCTGTTCCCTGAATTTCTCTTAAAGGGGGCGAATGTTAAGGGACTCTCTCTGCCCAGATTGAATACAGCAGGGCTCTTTAAGTTTTGATTTTTTCCTTATTAACTGCTTTATTGGGATATAATCTCCCTACCATACAGTTCACCCATTAAGTGGACAATTCAGTGGTTTTTAGTACAGACACAGAGCTGTGCCCCCAACATCACACTCAAGTTGAGGGCATTTTCGTCGTGCTGAAAGGAAACCCCATACCCATCACCAGTCTGTCCAGTTCTCCCAGCCCCTGGCAACTGCCTGTCTGTGTGCCATCTCCAGGGATTTGCCTGTCCTGGACCTTTCTTGTAAATGGAATCATGCAATGCCCTTTTACGTCTTCCCTGGAGCAGACTGTGGGTGAATGCTTGACTCAGGGCAGACTGCAGTAGAGGAATAGCTCAGGTGGGCAGGCACCGTGAGGGAATCACTGCCCGGTGGGTCCTTTCTGGCAGCACTTTCATGTCGCTTTACTTCCACGGTTTTCCATAAAGAGCATCATGTTTCCAAAGCTTGCTACTTCTTCCTAATAGCTTTCTCTGGATTTATTTTCAAGAGGAATTTATTTCCGAAAGGGAAAGTGCATGGTGGAGACGGAAGGGGGTGTGTTCAGGGATGGTCAGGAGGCTGGGAGGGCTCGGGGAGAGGGGGTTTCGGGATGCTGGCATCTTCAGCAACTGCAACTGGGTGATACAGACAGATAGACCCTCTTAATGAAAGGCCTTGTAGCTCTGTCTTCCCTACAAACAGAGCTGCCTTTCATTTTATGAGAAAAACAACAGTCTTCTGTCATTGGAAGCAAATATTGGGTGTCTCTGCTGCTGTGCTCTGAGTGCAGCAGTAAAGTCAGTGCCCTGATGAACGTTTTGGGGGCTTTTGCCATGCCCGCCTTCAGGAGTTGGCAAGCCGACTCGCTGGACAGTGGCTGTAGCAGCTGCGCCCAGACAAGCCCCCCGCACCCAGAGTCAGCTCCATCCACGGACACATGTTTGCTGGTCAAGCAGACCCTTACGGTCCCAAGAAACTTCAGCCTCCACCTCTGAAGGTAAGCAGAAAAGGACAAAGGATTTCGTGGAGCCCCTGATGTTTTGCCTCACAGCTCCAGGTGCTGCCCTGGAAGGAGGGGCTGTGTGCCCTATGCGAGGGAACTGAAGTGAGTGGCCTCAGATCTGTAAACAGCAGGTACCATGGAAACGTCTGTCTAAATTAAAAGGAAAGGACAACTAAACGGGGTGGATTTTTACTCCTTCATGTGCCATCTTCAGGGCCACGTGTGTCTCAGGGTGTTTTGTGGGTCCCTAACGTATTGGACGCTTGTCGTTTTTCTCCGTTTCTGACATTAAGAGCAGTGAAGCATCCTTTTGGCCCTTCTGTTCACCTGATCCTAGTTGTGCCCATCACCGTATCTCCAGTGAGGAGATATTTGTTCCGAAACTATTCAGCACATAACAAATGGGGACATACAGACCCTCGCTTGGCATCTTTCTAAAGTGGATTAAAGTGCATTACATCAGGAATAATTATTTTGGATTAGGCTGCGAATATTTGTGATTCTACTTTATAACACTGTTATTTACAATCATTGACCCAAATCAGAGTAAGCAGCCATGGGATGCAGTTTTGGTATTTCCCCCTCCCCCAGCGTTTGAATTATGCACCAGTCACTTTTGTTAATACTTCACATTTCCATTCTTTGTGTGTATATATGTGGGTGTGCACCCAGCTGCTTTTTCCTTCTGAATCATTTGAAAACTAATTCAAGATCGTGACACATTCCTCCTAAACAATTCAGTACAAATCTAAGAACAAGCACATTTTCGTACTTAACAGTAGGGTTATACTCAGAAAATATACCAATGACATCGAGTATACAGCCCGTGTACAAAATTCCTCCATCGTTCCGTTGTGTTTTGTTGACTGAAAAAAAAAAAAGCACAATCTAAAAGCTGAGAATTCTGTTTTACTTGGCAGACTTTCTGAGGACTATACTATAGGCTGGGAGACACCCTCTCAGGTAGCTCTGAGAGACTGCTCCAAAGAGGTGAGGGAGGAGCAGGATATATTGGGATTTTGCCACAAAAACCATGTAGTTGGAACATTGAAAGATTATAGTTAGTTAAAGGAACCAGGCACCTCAAGTTAAGCAATTTATAGCACCACTTTTCTCATCATAGAGACGTCAGAATTCAGTAGGCTAATAGCATGGTTGCTGTCATTTAAGGCCTTTTGACTGAATTCTGTTACGCCTTCGATGTGGAAAACTATACCTTCCAGACCTACTGAAGGCACAAAAGTAACTGCTAAGTAATCATACCAGTGAGATACAGATCTCTTGGTCCATTGGGCTCATACTGATGGTAAATTTGCTGGACTTATATCTAAATTTTTACGTAAGTGGCCTTGAGCCCAAGGGAATCCTAAAGTACACTTCCTAGACATCCTGGTGGAAGCCAGGGCTGTATATTGGACCCACAAAGCCATTGAGTTCCATTACATGTGATCCACTGTATTCTCGTCGCCTGACCCAGTCTGTTCCATACCTATCACTATCTTTAAGGGAAATGATATATTGCCATTTTTCATAATGTACTAGTGTCATCAGGCTGATGATATTTAGTGTGATTTAACTGTTCCCAATGTAGGGAGGTCTTTAACTTAGACGACCATAGCATATTTGATGACCATTTTCAGCCATAAAAGTCCATCCCATAACTGAGTGAGGGTCCCTCCTAATAATTAAAAAGTTACACTTTTTGATTGAAACTCAGTTCATTGTTCTGAGTGAGCTTGACTGACCTCAATGAAAACCTTATATTTATGGCTAGGGTCAGAGTAAGTATGTTTGATTGGCCAAGTGAGGGGGTCCCATCTAGTAATATCAGTAGTGGCCTGACAGAATTATAATATCTTTCTTCCAAAATAAATTTCCTGAGGGCCATCCAATCAGACCCTTGGAGTGGAGAAACCCACCAAGATAACCCAGAAGTACCGGGTGCAGGTAATTGACCATAGTCCCAACAATTGGAGCGATTTGCGCAGAATTGTGCCCATTATAGGAAAACATTTGGTCTGTGTGCACAAGTCCAAGAAACCAAGAATAAAATGTTGTAAGTAACTGTATGGGTCAGGTCCAGCCTGTTGAGATAGCTGTCTGTTTCTGATGTCACCTTCTCATCCTGCTGTTGGTGTTTCTTTCCTATTGGAGCATCACTTTAAGGTGAGTTTGAGGTCCTCAGTCCTCCCTATAGACCAGTCTGGTGCAGGAGCCCTTTTTAGGTGGGAAACATGAATCCTAGAGTCAGTTCCCTTCAGTTTTGCTGCACATGAGTTAGTTAAAAGAACCTGATAAGGGACCTTGCATCTAGGATGGAGGTAGTCTTTTAAATACTGCCTTTTCCAATGTACGTAATCTCCTGTTTGTAAGTCATGGGGCATATGATCTTCGCTTGAGGATAGATTACTATGATATGCTTCAGAAACAAGCTTACAATATCCTTTGCAAAATGCAGTTAAGCCTATGGCATGATGTAATACGTCTCCTTTTAGTAATATAAGTTAATATAGTCCATCATTCAACCTCATTGTTCTCCCTGTGATCATCCCAAAGAGAGAGAAGTGATGTTTGCCCAGACGGGTGGATATGAGGTTGAGAATCAATGGAAGGGCCTTAGGCCAGGTGAGGAATAAGCATCCATAATTTTAGCCTGTTGTTTTTTAATTGTTCCATTTGTTCTTTCTACTAACCAGAAGACTAACCAGGGTTATAAACACAATAGAAGTGCTGTGTAGTTGGAAAAATCTTGCAAATTTTCTTGATAATTTGGCCAGTAAAATGAGTTCCTTTATCACTATGTATTTCTGAGGGGATTGTTCAAAAAGGTATCACCCTTTCTAAAATTGATTACTTACTTCACTGTGGCCTTTCTGCATGGAAATGCCTTAACCCAATGTGAAAACATTCAAATTAAAACAAGAATGTATTGATAACCTTCTGAGTAAGGCATTTGTATAAAATGAACATGCCAAATTTGAAAAAGACCTGCAGGTGATGGGAAATGTCTTTGAGAACTGTGTAAATGCTTCCTTGGGTTATATTTTGGACAAATTGCACATCTTGAGTAAACCCTCTGGGCTATTGTAAAATAAGCTTCGAAAAATATTGTTTACCTCATAATACCACCTTATCTGGATTCGAATGAGTTAACTCATAAATATATTGTGAAATAGGATATTGAGCTCCAAACAGAAAGATAGGCTTTCCCTTTGGACCTGTCCACAGCTCTTTGTTAGTTGACTCTTCCTCCGTTCTGTGTTTAGGTGTTTTTTTCCTTTTTCTGAAAGCTTTAACCATTTTCTGTAAACACCATTCCCTGAAACTTCAGCAGTATATCAGTAAGGTTACTGGGAGGCTGAAAGGGAAAGACAGTGGTTAGTTGGTTGTTGTTGTTTTTCGGAGCTGCTGTCATGGCAGCATGATCGACTAGAGAGTTTCCTTTTGCTTCTGCAGTGTCAGCCTTTGAACGGCCTCAAGCCTTAGTAACAGCAAGTGCACATGGCAACAGAATTGCATCTAATAATTCTGCTACTTGCTTCCCAGTTTTGGTAGGCTGTCCTGAGGTTGTTAAAAATCCCCCCTCTTTTTTTCGAAAAGCATACCAAAATCATGTGCCACCCCAAAAGTATAGAGGCTGTCAGTGTAAATGTTAGCAGATTTCCTTTTGCCAAATGACAGACGGGCTCTTGTTCGTGCTCTTAGTTCAGACTGTTGGGCAGACAAGACATTAAATAGGGCCCATTTTCAACGATACACAGTGGAGAAACAACAGCGTTACTAGCCTGGTACATTCCATGAGGTCCTCTTAAATATGAACCATCAGTGAATAATATAAAGTCAGGATTGTCCATTGGGCTTTCTTGACAGTCAATCGTAGAAGATAAAAAACTGTCAGTTAAAACAATGCAATCATACTTTTCATTTTTGCCATTTGATTTTTAAGATAAAAAATTATCAGTTAAAACAATGCAATCATACTTTTTGTTATTGTTATTTGATTCTTCTGGGAGCAAGGTCACTGGACTAAGTTCATTACACCTGTGGAGAATTATGTTTGGTGAGAGGAATACAATCTCATGATTACAATCTCAAGTTAAATGACTCGCTGAATAAGGTTGTGTGTGAAGAGAGTTTAGTAGAGTTTTCATGGAGTGGGGAACAAAGACGGTGAGAGGGTGACTCATGACTGTCTCCTCTGTTGTCTGACAAACAACAGCTATTGCTGTGACAGCTCAGAGGCAAGGGGGAGGCCCTTAGCTACTGGATCTAGCTGCTGGCAGTAATATCCTATTGGTCATTAGTGACTGCCATACAGTTGAGTTAATACTCCTAGTGTGGCACCCTTGTTTTTATGCACAAAGAGAAAAAAAGGGAAAATCATAGTTTGGATGCCCCTTTGCCAGGAAGCCCTTTAGAGAGACTAGAGGCTTCGCAATGGTCTATTCCCCAAACAAGAGGCTCAGGCTCGTGTTGTTTAGGCAAATTATTTATGGTCGAGACACTAAAGAAGAATTTGGAATCCAGCTCCTTTGGTAGCCTGCAGGGCCTAGAAATCCCCTAACTTGCCTTCTTGTTTTAGGAGCAGGGAAAGCCAAATTGCCTCTAGAGCAATTGAAACCCCTTCTTTAGAGACCAAACATCCTATGTATTTTACATTATCCTCACAAAATTGTAATTACACTTTGGGTGCTTTATATCCCTTTGAGGCTAACTTCTGAAGCAAGTACAGGGTGTCTTGCTGATTATGTAGCAAGGGTTTGAACATAACAGCAAATAATCTACATATGGTATGAAAATTGACTTATGAGGAAAACCTGGATCATGTTAAGTCCACTTTTTAAAAAAATTATTTTTATTATTATTTTTAACGTCTTTTTGGAGTATAATTGCTTTACAATGGTGTGTTATTTTCTGCTGTATAACAAAGTGAGTCAGCTGTACATATACATATATTCCCATATCTCCACCCTCTTACGTCTCCCTCCCACCCTCCCTATCCCACCAATCTAGGTGGTCACAGAGACCCGAGCTGATCTCCCTGTGCTATGTGGCTGCTTCCCATTAACTATCTATTTTACATTTGGTAGTGTATATATGTCCATACCACTCTCTCACTTCATCCCAGCTTACCCTTCCCCCTCCCCGTGTCCGCAAGTCCATTCTCTATGTCTGCATCTTTATTCCTGTCCTGCCCCTAGATTCTTCAGAACCAGTTTTTTTTTATTCCATATATATATGTTAGCATATGGTATTTGTTTTTTTCTTTCTGACACTTCACTCTTCATGACAGATTCTAGGTCCATCCACCTCATTACAAATAATTCAAGTTTCACATATTTTTATGGTTGAGTAATATTCCATTGTATATATATGCCACATCTTCTTTATCCATTAATCTGTTGATGGACACTTAGGTGGCTTCCATGTCCTGGCTATTGTAAATAGAGCTGCAATGAACATTATGGTACATGACTCTTTTTAAAAAAAAGTTTTTTATTTTTAACATCTTTATTGGAGTATAATTGCTTTACAATGGTGTGTTAGTTTCTGCTTTACAACAAAATGAATCAGTTATATATATATACATATGTTCCCATATCTCTTACTTCTTGCGTCTCCCTCCCTTCCACCCTCCCTATCCCACCCCTCCAGGCAGTCACAAAGCACCGAGCTGATCTCCCTGTGCTATGCGGCTACTTCCCACTAGCTATCTACCTTACGATTGGTGGTGTATATATGTCCATGCCTCTCTCTCGCTTTGTCACAGCTTACCCTTCCCCCTCCCCATATCCTCAAGTCCATTCTCTAGTAGGTCTGTGTCTTTATTCCTGTTTTACCCCTAGGTTCTTCATGACATTTCTTTCTTAAATTCCATATATATGTGTTAGCATATGGTATTTGTCTCTCTCTTTCTGACTTACTTCACTCTGTATGACAGACTCGAGGTCTACCCACCTCATTACAAATAGCTCAATTTCGTTTCTTTTTATGGCTGAGTAATATTCTATTGTATATATGTGCCACATCTTCTTTATCCATTCATCCGATGATGGACACTTAGGTTGTTTCCATCTCCTGGCATTGTAAATAGAGCTGCAATGAACATTTTGGTACATGACCCTTTTCGAATTATGGTTTTCTCAGAGTATATGTCCAGTAGTGGGATGGCTGGGTTGTATGCTAGTTGTATTTTTAGATTTTTAATGAATCTCCATACTGTTCTCCATATTGGGTGTATCAATTTACATTCCCACCAACAGTGCAAGAGCGTTCCCTTTTCTACACACCCTCTCCAGCATTTATTGCTTGTAGACTTTTTTTTTTTTTTTTTTTTTTTTTTTTTTTTTTTTTTTTTTGCGGTATGCGGGCCTCTCACTGTTGTGGCCTCTCCCGTTGCGGAGCACAGGCTCCGGACGCGCAGGCTCAGCGGCCATGGCTCACGGGCCCAGCCGCTCCGCGGCATGTGGGATCTTCCCAGACCGGGGCACGAACCCGTATCCCCTGCATCGGCAGGCGGACTCTCAACCACTGCGCCACCAGGGAAGCCCGTGCTTGTAGACTTTTTGATGATGGCCATTATGACCCGTGTGAGGTGATACCTCATTGTAGTTTTGATTTGCATTTCCCTAATGATTAGTGACGTTGAGCATCCTTTCATGTTTGTTGGCAATCCGTATATCTTCTTTGGAGAAATGTCTGTTTAGGTCTTCTACCCATTTTTTGGATTGGGTTGTTTGTTTTTTTGATATTGAGCTGCTTGTAAATTTGGGAGATAAATCATTTGTCAGTTGCTTCATTTGCAAATATTTTCTCCCATTCTGAGGGTTGTCTTTTGGTCTTGTTTATGGTTTCCTTTGCTGTGCAAAAGCTTTTAAGTTTCATTAGGTCCCATTTGTTTATATTTGTTTTTATTTCCATGTCGCTAGGAGGTGGGTCAAAAAGGATCTTGTTGTGATTTATATCATAGAGTGCTCTCCCTATATTTTCCTCTAAGAGTTTATAGTGTCTGGCCTTACATTTAGGTCTTTAATCCATTTTGAGTTTATTTTTTTGTATGGGATTAGGGAGTGTTCTGATTTCATTCTTTTACATGTAGCTGTCCAGTTTTCCCAGCACCACTTATTGAAGAGGCTGTCTTCTCTACATTGTATATTCTTGCCACCTTTATCAAAAATAAGGTGATCATATGTGCGTGGGTTTATCTCTGGGCTATCTTGTTCCATTGATCTCTTTTTGTGTTTTTTTTTTGCCAGAACCATACTGTCTTGATTACTGTAGCTTTGTAGTATAGTCTGAAGTCAGGCAGCCTGATGATTCCTTCAGCTCAATTTTTCTTTCTCAAGATTGCTTTGGCTATTTGACATCTTTGGTGGTTCCATACTAACTGTGCAATATTTTATGCTTGTTCTCTGAAAAATGCCCTTGGTAGTTTGATAGGGATTGCACTGAATCTGTAGCTTGTTTTGAGTAGTATAGTCATTTTTGCAGTGTTGATTCTTCTAATCCAAGAACATGGTATATCTCTCCATCTCTTTGTATCATCTTTAATTTCTTTCATCAGTGTCTTACAGTTTTCTGCATACAGGTCTTTCATCTCCTTAGGTAGGTTTATTCCAAGGTATTTATTCTTTCTGTTGCAGTGGTATATGGGAGTGTTTCCTAAAATTCTGTTTCAGAATTTTCATCATTAACATATAGGACTGCAAGAGATTTCTGTGCATTAATTTTGTACCGTACTACTTTGCCAAATTCATTGATTAGCTCCAGCAGTTTTCTTGTAGCATCTGTAGGATTCTCTATGTATAATATCATGTCATCTGCAAACAGTGACAGCTTAATGTCTTCTTTTCTGATTTCGTCTGTTTATTTATTTTTCTTCTCTGATTGCTGTGGCTAAAACTTCCCAAAGTATGAGGAATAATAGTCGTGAGAGTGCACAACCTTGTCTTGTTCCTGATCTTAGAGGAAATGGTTTCATTTTTTCACCATTGAGAATGATGTTGGCTGTGGGTTTGTCATATATCGCCTTTATTATGTTGAGGTAAGTTTCCTCTATGCCTACTTCTGGAGTGTTTTTATCATAAATCGGTGTTGAATTTTGTGAAAAGCTTTTTCTGCATCTATTGAGATGATCATATGGCTCTTCTCCTTCAATTTGTTAATATAGTTTATCACATTGATTGATTTGCATATATTGGGATAAACCCCACTTGACCATGGTGTATGCTCCCTTTAATGTGCTGTTGGATGCTGTTTGCTAGTATTTTGTGGAGGATTTTTTCATCTATGTTCACCAGTGATAATGGCCTGTAGTTTCCTTTCTTTGTGACATCCTTGTCTGGTTTTGTTATCAGGGTGATGGTGACCTCGTAGAATGAGTTTGGGAGTGTTCCTCCCTCTGCTGTATTTTGGAAGAGTTTGAGAAGGATAGGTGTTAGTTCTTCTCTAAATGTTTGGTAGAATTTGCCTGTGAAGCCTTCTGAAGCCATCTGGTCTGGGCTTTTGTTCGTTGGAAGATTTTTTATCACACTCTCAATTTCAATGCTTGTGAGTGGTCTGTTTATATTTTCTATTTCTTCCCGGTTTAGTCTCAGAAGGTTGTGCTTTGCTAAGAATTTGTCCATTTCTTCCAGATTGTCCATTTTATTGGCATATAGTTGTTTATAGTAATTTCTAATGATCCTTTGTATTTCTGTAGTGTCAGTTGTTACTTCTCCTTTTTCATTTCTAATTCTATTGATTTGAGTCTTCTCTCTTTTATTCTTGATGAGTCTGGTTAATGGTTTATCAATTTTTTATATCTTCTCAAAGAACCAGCTTTTAATTTTATTGATCTTTGCTATCATTCCATTAATTTATTTTTCATTTATCTCCGATCATATATTTATGATTTCCTTCCTCCCGCTAACTTTGGGGGGGGGGGGGTTGTTATTCTTTCTCTAATTGCTTTAGGTGTAAGGTTAGGTGGTTTATTTTGGAGGTTTCTTATTTGTTGATGTGCGATTGAATTGTTATAATCTTCCCTCTTAGAACTGCTTTCGCTGCATCCCATAGGTTTGGGTCATCGTGTTTTCATTCTTATTTGTTTCCAGGTATTTTTTTGATTTCCTCTTTGATTTCTTCAGTGATGTCTCGTCTATTGAGTAGTGTGTAGTGTAGCCTCCATGTGTTTCTATTTTCTACAAATTTTTTCCTGTATTTGATATCTAGTCTTATAGCATTGTGGTCAGAAAATATTCTTAATACGATTTCAGTTTTCTTAAATTTACCAAGACTTGATATGTGACCCAAGATATGATCTATCCAGGAGAATTTTTCATGAGCACTAGAGAAGAAAGTGTATTCTGTTGTTTTTGGAAAGAATGTCCTATAAATATCAAATAAGTCCATCTTGTTTAATATATCATTTAAAGCTTGTGTTTCCTTATTTATTATCATTTTGGATGATCAGTCCATTGCTGAAAGTGGGGTGTTAAAGTATTCTACTATGATTGTGTTACTGTTGATTTCCCCTTTTATGGCTGTTAGTATTTTCCTTATGTGTTGAGATGCTCCTATGTTGGGTGCATAAATATTTACAATTGTTATATCTTTTTCTTAGATTGATCCCTTGCTCATTATGTAGTGTCCTTCTTTGTGTCTTGTAATAATCTTTATTTTAAAGTTTATTTTGTCTGCTATGAGAATTGCTACTCCAGATTTCCTTTGATTTCCATTTGCATTGTCATATCTTTTTCCATCCCCTCACTTTCAGTCTGTAAGTGTCCCTAGGTCTGAAGTGGGTTTCTTGTAGACAGGATATATACGGGTCTTGTTTTCATATCCATTCAGTCAGTCTGTGTCTTTTGGTTGCAGCATTTAATCCATTTACATTTAAGGTAGTTATAGACATGTATGTTTGTTCCTATTACCATTTTCTTAATTGTTTAGGGTTTGTTATTGTAGGTCTTTTTCTTTTCTTGTGTTTCCTACCTAGAGAAGTTCCTTTAGCGTTTGTTGTAAAGATGGTTTGGTGGTGCTGAATTCTCTTAGCTTTTGCTTGTTTGTAAACGTTTTAATTTCTCCATCAAATCTGAATGAGATCCTTGCTGGGTAATGTTGTTTGTAGGTATTTCCCTTTCATCACTTTAAATATGTCTTGCGTCTCCCTTCTGGCTTGCAGAGTTTATGCTGAAAGATGATCTGTTAACTTTATGGCGATTCCCTTGTATGTTTTTTGTTGTTTTGCCCTTGCTGCTTTTAATATTTTTTCTTTGTATTTCTTTTTTGATAGTTTGATTAATATGTGTCATGGCATGTTTCTCCTTGGGTTTATCCTGTATGGGACTCTCTGTGCTTCCTGGACTTGGTTGACTATTTCCTTTCCCATGTTAAGGAAGCTTTCAACTATAATCTCTTCAAATAGTTTCTCTTTTTGTTCTTTTTTTGAGACCCCTAAAATTCAAATGTTGGTGCATTTAGTTTTTGCCCAGAGGTCTCTAAGACTGTCCTCAATTCTTTTCATTCTTTTTTCTACTCTTTGGTAGTTAGCTCCACTATTTTATCATCCAGGTCACTAATCTGTTCTTCTGCCTCAGTTATTGTGCTATTGATTCCTTCTACAGAATTTTTTTTTCTTTCTAGAGAATTTTTAATTTCATTTATTGTGTTGTTCATCATTGTTTGTTTGCACTTTAGTTCTTCTAGGTCCTTGTTAAATGTTTCTGGTATATTCTCCATTCTATTTCCAAGAATTTGGATCATGTTTACTATCATTCCTGTGAATTCTTATTCAGGTAGACTGACTATTTCCTCTTCATTTGTTTGGTCTGGTGGGTTTTTATCTTGCTCCTTCATCTGCCGTGTGTTTCTCTGTCTTCTCATTTTGCTTAACTCACTCTGTTTGGGGTCTCCTTTTCTCAGGCTGCAGGTTCATAGTTCCTGTTGTTTTCCGTGTCTGCCCGCACTGGGTAAGGTTGGTTCAGTGGGCTGTGTAGGCTTCCTGGTGCAGGGGACTGGTGCCTGTGTTTCCATGGATGAGTCTGTATCTTATCTTTCTGGTGGGCAGGTCCACGTCTGCTGGTGTGTTTTGGGTTGTGTGTGAACTTAGTATGATTTTAGGCAGTCTCTCTGCTAATGGGTGTGTTTGTGTTCCTGTCTTGCTAGTTGTTTGGTATGGGGTGTCCAGCACTGAAGCTTGCTGGTCACTGAGTGGAGCTGGGTCCTAGTTGAGATGGAAATCTCTTGGTGAGGTTTCTCCATTTGATATTACATGGAGCTGGGAGGTCTCTGGTGGACCAGTGTGCTGAATTCGGCTCTCCCACCTCAGAGGAACAGGCCTGACCTGTGGCCAGAGCACCAAGGCCCTGTCAGCCACACAGCTCAGGAGAACAAAAAGAAAGAAAGAAAGAGAGAGAGAAGGAAGGAGGGAGGAAGTTATTAAAATAAAAATATTATTAAAAATTGAAAAAAATTAGGCCCGGCCCATCAGGGCCGGGCTGCTGACTCCCGTGCCCACTGCACCCGCCTCGGCTCGGCCCCTGGGGGCAGAAAGCTATCGGGGCCGCCTGACCCTGCAGCGGCCACGAGCCACGCCGCCCGTGGAGCCCCACGGCCTCGATGTCCCCCACGCCCTCCCTGTCCAGTGTCTGGGAGCCCCGTGAGGGCCAAGCGGGCAGGGGCTACGGCAACGTGGGCTGGAGCCTGGGGCCGGGAGGCCGGCGGCAGGGGGGGCCCCCACGCTCCAAAGGCTGGAAGCACTTTCCCTTGCCTCAGCCCCGTGGGGAGGTGTCCCTCGTTCCCGTCATGGCTGTGGGAGGAGACGATGTCCTCCATCTTGTTGGGGCCATGGGGGGAACTGGGGGCAACTCCGACTCGTCCCAGGAAGCGCCCGCTGCCTGCGGGTCCCGAGCCGGGAGCCCACCTGTCGGAAGGGCTGGGCTGCCCCCGGCGGGGCTGCCGCATCCCGGCTCCTGGGGCTCCTCCCTCATTGGCCCCAAGGTGTATGGGCCGACTCTGTGGCGAGAGGGAACGCAGGTGCCGGCCAGGCTGGGCCCAGTCGGGCAGAGCGAGTTGCTACCAAGGAGCCACCTGGGCGGCAGGACTCGGCTTTTTTTCGCCGTCTACACCTATGTCCCGGGCGCACATCACGGGCTGTGCAGGTCCCAAGGCTCCATGTAGGAGGCGAGCGTGGAGGCCGCCCTGGCGGCCGTCGGTGGGACTGTAGCCGACGATGTTGGGGAGTAAATGGATGGATAAAGTGGATCCAGATTTCAGGATTGCCTACTCGTAAATAGACGGGTGTTGTTACACTTTAAAGTTCAACACGATGGTGAACAGCATGAACTTTTTTTTTTTGACATCTTTGTTGTGGTATGATGCTTGATGGTGGTGTGTTGCTTCCTGCTGTATGGCAGAGTGAATCAGCTATATGCATACATTTATCCCCATGACCCCTCCCTCCTGTGTCTCACTCCTACCCTCCTTGTCCCTCTAGGTGGTTGCAGGGCACCGAGCTGATCTCCCTGTGCTATGCTTCCCACCACAGTGTTCCATCACAGCACTCAATTGCCAGGACATAGAAGCAACCTAAGTGTCCATCGACAGATGAATGGTTAAAGAAGATGTGGCACATATATGCAATGGAGTATTACTCAGCCATAAAAAGGAACAAAATTTAGTTATTTGTAGCGAGGTGGATGGACCTAGAGCCTGTCATACAGAGTGAAATAAGTCAACATAAGCTTTTTAATGAAGTTATAATCATCCATGAAGTTCTCAGTAAAGACTGACTTTATAGAGATGCCACTTAGCATAGTCTAGTAGAAAGTGAGATTCATTATGAATAAAACAATCAAGTAGTCCTCACACCTATGGTTAAATGCAATAAATATACCGCTCTTTATTTAAATTGGAGGATGTCTAATATGTATTTCAAACCACTTTCTCAAAATGGCATCGTTTATTTTTCTGCATTTTATTTCTTAATTATAAAATTTTTCAAGTTTTGATAAAACAAAATATCCTTGTAAGACTGTGTATTACACAGTACTGTTCTACATTGACATTCTCGATGTCAGTATCTTCACAACAGAAATGTCCCCTATTACCAAATGCAGGGCAACACTGTAATCACTCCGTGAAAACTTACAGTACCATCCCTTTTCTGTCACTATGTACTGTTGCAGTAACTTCTCTTCATTGAATTTATAGTTAGTTAGAAGGCTTAAGTAGAGGTACTTCCAAATATGCTCTGTCATAGACTACAGTGATAGATTGGATTGCTGTGTGCTGTTCAATTTAAGGAAGCTCTATACTGCTACTAATTATGAAATTATTGATGTTTTATAATTAATTAACAAGACTAATAATTACTGTAGTATATATTAGTCACATTTTGTATTCATTCAAATCCATTTGTGCATGAAAATGTTCACTGGGTTACTTACATGATATCAGGGAGAATTTTAGCTGAGAGTTGAAAGCTGGGGGACAAAAAAAGTTTTGTGTCATAATTTAAAGAAAAACTACACTTAATTTTATAGAAAAGTACTTATAAAGATAATTATTTGAATGTTCACAACAGAACTATTCATAATTTCCAAAAGGTAGAAACAACCCAAATGTCCATTAACTGATGAATGCATAAACAAAATCTGGTAGATCCACACAATGGAATATTATTCAGCAATAACAAGGCATGAAGTTCTGACACAGGCTGTCACATGGGTGAACCTTGAAGACATGATGCTAAAGGAAGTAAGCCAGACACAAAACACCATACATTGTATGAACCCATTCATGTGAATTATCCAGGTGAGGCAAATTTATAGAAATAGGAAGTAGAATATTAGTTCCCTAGGCCTAGGGAGGTGCGGAGTTATAGCTAAAATGTATGGAGTGTCTTTTTGGAGCAAATTGATTGTAATGACAATTGGATAACTCTGAATACATTAAAAACTATGGAATTGTTCACTTTAAGTGGATGAATTTTATGGTATGGAATTACAACTTGATAAATCTGTTACTAAAAAAAAAATTGAAAAAAATTAAAAAGTAATTAAGAAGAGAAAAATAAAAAAGAAAGAAAGAAAAGCATAACCAAACCAAAAAAACACATCCACCAATGATAGCAAGTGCTAAAACCTATACTAAAAACTGGACAGACAGAACCCTAGGACAAATGTAAAAGCAAAGCTGTACAGAGAAAATCGCACCAAGAAGCATACAAGTACACACTCACAAAAAGAGAAAAAGGAAAAAATATATATATATATATATTTAAAAAATGGAAGAGAGAAACCAAATAAATAAATCTACCAATGATAATCAGCTCTTAAGTACTAAACTAAGATAAACATAAAACCAGAAAGAAATTAGGTGCAGAAAGCAAACCCCAATTCTACAGTTCTTCCCAAAGTCCACCACCTCAAATTTGGGGTGATTCGTTGTCTATTCATGTATTCCAGAGATGCAGGGTACATCAAGTTGATTGTGGAGATTTAATCCTCTGCTTCTGAGGCTGCTGGGAGAGATTTCCCTTTCTCTTCTTTGTTCTCACATCTCCCAGGGGCTCAGCTTTGGATTTGGCCCTGCCTCTGCGTGTAGGTCCCTGGGGGGCGTCTGTTCTAGCAGATGATTCGGGAGCTCTGGCTCACTCCCAGGCAGTGGGGAGGGAAGGGTACAGATGTGGGGTGAGCCTGCGGCTGCAGAGGCCAGCATGACGTTGCACCAGCCTGAGGTGCGCCGTGCGTTCTCCTGGGGAAGTTGTCCCTGGATCATGGAACCCTGGCAGTGGCGGGCTGCACAGGCTCCCAGGAGGGGTGGTGTGGATAGTTGACTTGTGCTTGCACACAGGCTTCTTGGTGGTGGCAGCAGCAACTTTAAGCGTCTCAATCCCGTCTCTTGTGTCCTCACTGACAGCCGTGGCTCACACCCATCTCTGGAGCTCGTTTAGGTTGTGCTCTGAATCCCCTCTTCTCGCTCACCCCAAAACAATTGTCTCTTGCCTCTTATGTAATTCCAGACTTTTTCCTGGACTCCCTTCCCTCTAGCTGTGGCACACTAGCCCACTTCAGGCTGTGTCCACGCAGCCAACCCCAGCCCTCTCCCTGGGACCTGCCCTCCGAAGCTTGAGCCTCAGCTTCCAGCCCCCACCCGCCCCCGTGGGTGAGCAGGCAAGTGTCTCCGGCTGGTGAGTGCTGGTTGCCTCCAATCTTCTGTGCGGGAATCTCTCTGCTTTGCCATCTGCACCCCTATTACTGCACTCTCCTTTGTGGCTCCAAAGCTTCACCCTACTGCCAACCCCATCTCCGCCAGTGAAGAGGCTTCCTAGTGTGTGGAATTATTTCCTCCTTCACAGCTACCTCCCGAGGTTCAGGTCTCAACCCTATTCTTTTGTCTCTGTTTTTTCTTTTTTCTTTTGCCCTACCCAGGTATATGGGGAGTTTCTTGCCGTTTGGGAAGTCTGAGGTCTTCTGCCAGCGTTCAGTAGGTGTTCTGTAGGAGCTGTTCCACAGGTACATGTATTTCTGATGTATTTGTGGAGAGGAAGATGACCGCCATGTCTTACTCCTCCGCCATCTTGAAGGTCTCCCCTGTAAGTACACTTTTAATATCTGGGAAAAGTAAGTGGGGCTTTCAGTGTAGCCCTGTGGCATCATGGTCCATGTAGATTATAGTTTATTCCAAGCAAAGGCAAAAAGATATTGGGCATCAGGATGTACAGGGATACTAAAGAATGCACTGCAGAAATCTTTCACAGTAAAGAAGTCACTATTTTAGGGATTTAGGACAGTAAGGTATGGGTATTTGGCACTTCAGAATGGCAAGGAAGATAGTAGCACTGATAGATCTCAAACTTTGTACAAATCTCCAAATCTTGCCATTAGATTTTTTGTTTACATCTTTATTGCAGTATAATTGCTTTACAATGGTGTATTAGTTTCTGCTCTATAACAAAGTGAATCAGTTATACATGTACATATGTTCCCATATCTCTTCCCTCGCGTGTCTCCCTCCCTCCCACCGTCCCTATCCCACCCCTCCAGGCAGTCACAAAGCACTGAGCTCTTCTCACTGTGCTATGTGGCTGCTTCCCACTAGCTATCTACGTTACATTTGGTAGTGTATATATGTCCATGCCTCTCTCTCACTTTGTCACAGCTCGCCCTTACCCCTCCCCATATCCTCAAGTCCATTCTCTAGAAGGTCTGTGTCTTTATTCCCGTCTTACCCCTAGGTTCTTCATGACATTTTTTCCCCTTAAATTCCATATATATGTGTTAGCATACGGTATTTGTCTTTCTCTTCCTGACTTATTTCACAACCTATGACACACTCTAGGTCCATCCACCTCATTACGGATAGCTCAATTTCATTTCTTTTTATGGCTGAGTAATATTCCATTGTATATATGTGCCACATCTTCTTTATCTATTCATCCAATGATGGACACTTAGGGTGTTTCTAAATCCGGGCTATTGTAAATAGAGCTGCAATGAATATTTTGGTACATGACTCTTTTTTTTTTTTTCCTGAGGTACCCAGGCCTCTCACTGTTGTGGACTCTCCCGTTGCAGAGCACAGGCTCTGGACACACAGGCTCAGCTGCCACGGCTCACAGGCCCAGCTACTCCACGGCATGTGGGATCTTCCCAGACCGGGGCATGAACCTGTGTCCCCTGCATCGGCAGGAGGATACTCAACCACTGTGCCACCAGGGAAGCACCGGGTACATGACTCTTTTTGAATTATGGTTTTCTCAGGGTATGCCCAGTAGAGGGATTGCTGGGTCGTATGGTATTTCTATTTGTAGTTTTTTAAGGAACCTCCACACTGTTCTCCATAGTGGCTGTATCAATTCACATTCCATCCAGCAGTGCAAGAGTGTTCCCTTTTCTCCACACCCTCCCCAGAATTTATTGTTTCTAGATTTTTTGTTAATGGCCATTCTGACCATTGTGAGATGATATCTCATTGTAGTGTAGATTTTCATTTCTCTAATGATTAATGATGTTGAGCATTCTTCCATGTGTTTGTTGGCAATCTGTATATCTTCTTTGGAGAAATGTCTATTTAGGTCTTGTGCCCATTTTTGGACTGGGTCGTTTGTTTTCTTCTAATTGAGCTGCATGGGCTGTTTGTAAATTTTGGAGATTAATCCTTTGTCAGTTACTTCATTTTCAAAATTTCTCCCATTCTGAGGGTAATCTTTTGGTCTTCTTTCTGGTTTCCTTTGCTGTGCAAAAGCTTTGAAGTTTCATTAGGTCCCATTTGTTTATTTTTGTTTTTATTTCCATTTCTCTAGGAGGTGGGTCAAAAAGGATCTTTCTGGGATTTATGTCATAGAGTGTTCTACCTATGTTTTCCTCTAAGAGCTTGATGGTTTCTGGCGTTACATTTAGGTCTTTAATACATTTTGAGCTTATTTTTCTGTATGGTGTTAGGGAGTGATCTAAACTCATACTTTTACATGTAGCTGTCCCATTAACTGGGCACCACTTATTGAAGAGGCAGTTCATTCTCCACTGTATATTCCTGCCACCTTTATCAAAGATAAGATGTCCATATGTGCATGCGTTTATCTCTGGGTGCTCTATCCTGTTCCATTGATCTATCGTTCTGTTTTTCTGCCAGTACCATACTGTCTTGATTACTGTAGCTTTGTAGTATAGTCTGAGGTCAGGGAGCCTGATTCCTCCAGCTCCGTTTTTCGCTCTCAAGATTGCTGTAGCTATTCGGGGTCTTTTGTGTTTCCATACAAATTGTGAAATTTTTTGTTCTAGTTCTGTGAAAATGCCAGTGGCAGTTTGATAGGGATTGCATTGAATCTATAGATTGCTTTGGGTAGTAGAGTCATTTTCACAATGTTGATTCTTCCAATCCAAGAACATGGTATATCCCTCCATCTCTTTGTATCGTCTTTAATTTCTTTCATCAGTGTCTTATAATTTTCTGCATACAGGTCTTTTGTCTCCCTAGGTAGGTTTATTCCTAGGTATTTTATTCCTTTTGTTGCAATGGTAAATGGCAGTGTTTTCTTGATTTCCCTTTAAGATTTTTCATCACTAGTATATAGGAATGACAGAGATTTCTGTGCATTAATTTTGTATCCTGCTACTTTACCAAATTCATTGATTAGCTCTAGTAGTTCTCTGGTAGCATGTTTAGGATTCTCTATGTATAGTATCATGTCATCTGCAAAAGTGACAGCTTTACTTCTTCTTTTCCGATTTGGATTCCTTTTATTTCCTTTTCTTCTCTGATTGCTGTGGCTAAAACTTCCAAAACTATGTTGAATAAGAGTGGTGAGAGTGGGCAACCTTGTCTTGTTCCTGATCTTAGTGGAAATGCTTTCAGTTTTTCACCATTGAGGATGATGTTGGCTGTGGGTTTGTCATATATGGCCTTTATTATGTTGAGGAAAGGTCCCTCTATGCCTACTTTCTGCAGGGTTTTTATCATAAATCGGTGTTGAATTTTGTCAAAAGCTTTCTCTGCATCTATTGAGATGATCATATGGTTTTTCTCCTTCAATTTGTTAATATAGTTTATCACATTGATAGATTTGCGTATATTGAAGAATCCTTTCATTCCTGGAATAAACCCCACTTGATCATGGTGTATGATCCTTTTAATGTGCTGCTGGATTCTGTTTGCTAGTATTTTGTTGAGGATTTTTGCATGTATGTTCATCAGTGATATTGGCCTGTAGTTTTCTTTCTTTGTGACCTCCTTGTCTGGTTTTGGTATCAAGGTAATGGTGGCCTTTTAGAAGGAAATGGGGAGTGTTCCTCCCTCTGCTATGTTTTGGAAGAGTTTGAGAAGGATAGGTGTTAGCTCTTCTCTAAATGTTTGATAGAATTCGCCTGTGAAGCCATCTGGTCCTGGGCTTATGTTTGTTGGAAGATTTTTAATCACAGTTTCAATTTCAGTGTTTGTGATTGGTCTGTTCATATTTCCTATTTCTTCCTGATTCAGTCTTGGTAGTTTGTGCATTTCTAAGAATGTGTCCATTTCTTCCAGATTGTCCATTTTATTGACATAGAGTTGCTCATGACCATATTTATTTCTGCAGTGTCAGTTGTTATTTCTCCTTTTTCATTTCTCATTCTATTGATTTGAGTCTTCTTCCTTTTTTTCTTGATGGGTCTGGCTAATGGTTTATCTATTTTTTTTTATCTTCTCAAAGAACGAGCTTTTAGTTTTATTGATCTTTGCTATTGTTTCCTTCATTTCTTTTTCATTTATTTCTGATCTGATTTTTATGATTTCTTTCCTTCTGCTAACTTTGGGTTTTTTTGTTCTTCTTTCTCTAATTGCTTTAGGTGTAAGGTTAGGTTGTTTATTCGAGATGTTTCCTGCTTCTTAAGGTGGGCTTGTATTGCTATAAACTTCCCTCTTAGAACTGCTTTTGCTGCATCCCATAGGTTTTGGGTCGTTGTGTCTCCATTGTCATTTGTTTCTAGGTATTTTTTAATTTCCTCTTTGATTTCTTCAGTGATCACTTCATTATTGAGCAGTGTATTGTTTAGCCTCCATGTGTTTGTATTTTTTACAGATCTTTTCCTGTAATTGATATCTAGTCTCATAGCGCTGTGGTCGGAAAAGATACTTGATAGGATTTCTATTTTCTTAAATCTACCAAGGCTTGATTTGTGACCCAAGATGTGATCTATCCTGGAGAATGTTCCATGAGCATTTGAGAAAATTCTGTATTCTGTTGTTTTTGGATGGAGTGTCCTATAAATATCAATTAAGTCTATCTTGTTTAATGTATCATTTAAAGCTTGTGTTTCCTTAGGTATTTTAATATTGGATCATCTGTCCATGATGAAAGTGGGGTGTTAGAGTCCCCTACTATGATTGTGTTAGTGTCAATACTCTATTTATGGTGGATAGTATTTGCCTTATGTATTGAGGTGCTCCTAAGGTGGGTGCATAAAGGTTTACAATTGTTATATCTTCTTCTCGGATCAATCCCTTGATCATTTTATAGTGCCCTTCTTTGTCTCTTGTAATAGTTTTTATTTTAAAGTCTATTTTGTTTTTTATGAGAATTGCTTCTCCAACTTTCTTTTTATTTCCATTTGTATGGAATATCTTTTTCCATCCCCTCACCTTCAGTCTCCATGTGTCCCTAGGTCTGACGTGGGTCTCTTGTAGACAGCATACATATGGGTCTTGTTTCTGTATCCATTCAGCCAGTCTGTGTCTTTTGGTGGGTGCATTTAATCCATTTACATTTAAGGTAATTATCAATATGTATGTTCCTATTCCAATTTTCTTAATTGTTTTGGGTTTGTTCTTGTAGATCTTTTCCTTCACTTGTGTTTCTTGCCTAGAAAAATTCCTTTAGCAGTTGTTGTAGTGTTGGTTTGGTGTTGCTGAACTCTCTCAGCTTTTGCTTGCCTGTAAAGGTTTTAATTTCTCCATCAAATCTGAGTGAGATCCTTGCTGGGTAGAGTAATCTTTGTTGTAGGTTTTTCTCCTTCATCACTTTAAATAGGTCCTGCCACTCCCTTCCGACTTGCAGAGTTTCTGCTGAAAGATCTGCTGTTAACCTGATGGAGATTCCCTTATGTGTTATTTGTTGTTTTTCCCTTTCTGCTTTTAATATGTTTTCTTTGTATTTAATTTTTGATAGTTTGATTAATATGTGTCTTGGCATGGTTCTCCTTAGATTTATCCCTTATGGGACTCTCCGTGCTTCCTAGACTTCATTAACTATTTCCTTTTCCATATTAGGGAAGTTTTCAACTACAATCTATTTAAATATTTTCTCAGTGCCTTTCTTTTTCTCTTCTTCTTCCGGGACTCCTACAATTTGAATGTTGGTACATTTATTGTTGTCCCAGAGGTCGATGAGACTGTCCTGAGTTATTTTCATTATTTTTTCTTTATTCTGCTCTGCAGTATTTATTTCCACTATTTTATTGTCAAGGTTAGTTATCCAATCTTCTGCCTCAGTTATTCTGTTATTGAGCCCTTCTAGAGCATTTTTAAGTTCATTTATTATGAATTTCATCATTACTTTATTCCTCTTTACTTCTTCTAGGTCCTTGTTAAATGTTTCTTGCATTTTCTCTATTGTATTTCCAACATTTTGGATCATGTTTACTATCACTTTTCTCAATTTTTTCAGGTAAACTGCGTATTTCATCTTATTTGTTAGGTCTGATGGGTTTTTATTTTGCTCCTACACCTGCTCTGTGTTTTCCTGTCTTCTCAGTTTGATTATCTTACTGTGTTTGGGGTCTCCATTTGCAGGCTTCAGCTTCATAGTTCTATTTATTTTGGGTGTCTGGCCCCCATTGTTAAGGTTGGTTCAGTGCATTGTGTAGGCTTCCTGGTGGAGGGGACTAGTGCCTGTGTTGTTGTGCATGAGGCTGGATATTGTCTTTTTGGTGGGCAGGTCCACATGTGGTGGTGTGTTTTGGGGTTTCTGTGACCTTATTATGATTTTAGGCAGCCTCTCTGCTAATGGATGTGGTTGTGTTTCTGTCTGGCTAGTTGTTTGGCATAAGGTGTCCAGCACTGTAGCTTGCTGGTATTTGAGTTAAGCGAGGTGTGGTTGCTGAGATGGAGATCTCTGGGAGGTTTTCGCTGTTTGATATTATGTTTGCTGGGACGTCTGTTTGGACCAGTGCCCTAAGTTTGGCTCACCCGCTTCAGACGTACAGCACTGACTCCTGGCTGCAGCACCAAGAGTGTTTCATCCACATAGCTCAGAGTAAAAGGGAGAAAAAATAGAAAGATAGAAAAAGAAAGAAAGAAAGAAAGAAAGGAAGGAAGGAAGGAAGGAAGGAAGGAAGGAAGGAAGAAAGAAAGAAAGGAAGGAAGAAAGAGGATAAAATAAAGATAAAATAAAATATAGTTATTAAAATAAAAAATATTATTAAGAAAAATATTTTAAAGTAAAAACAAACAAAAAACGCACAGGCAGAACTGTAGGACCAATGGGGAAAGCAAAGCTATACAGACAAAATCTCACACAGAAGTATATACATATGCAGTCACAAAAAGAGGAAAAGTGGAAAAAATAATATATCTTGATCTCAAAGTCCACCTCCTCAATTTGGGATGATTTGGGAGCTCTGGCTCACTCAGGCCATGGGGACGGAGGGGTACAGATCCAGGGTAAGCCTGCGGCGGCAGAGACTGGCGGGACGTTGCACCAGCCTGAAGCATGCTGTGTGTTCTCCTAGGGAAGTTGTCCCTGGATTCCGGGACGCTGGCAGTGGCGGGCTGCACAGGCTCCATGGAAGCAGGGTGTGGAGAGTGACCTGTGCTCGTGCAGAGGCTTTTTGTTAGCGGCAGCAGCAGCCTTAGCCTCTCATGCCTGTCTCTGGGGTCCGTGCTGATACCTGCAGCTCGTGCTTGTCTCTGGAGCTCCTTTAAGCAGAGCTCTTTATCCCCTCTCATCACGCACCGGGAAACAAAGAGGCAAGAAAAAGTCTCTTGCCTCTTCGGCAAGTCCAGACTTGTCCCCTGCCTCCATACCAGCCAGCCATGGTGCACTAACCCCCTGCAGGCTGTGTTCACAGCACCAACTCCAGTCCTCTCCCTGTGCTCCGACTGAAGCCCAAGCCTCAGCTCCCAGCCCCGTTCACCCCAACGGGAGAGCAGACAAGCCTCTTGTGCTAGTGAGTGCTGGTTGGCACCAATCCTCTGTGCGGGAATCTCTCCCCTTTGCCCTCTGCAACCCTGTGGCTGTGCTCCCCTCCGTGGCTCCGAAGCTCTCCCCCTCCGCCACCTGCAGTCTCTGCCTGCTAAGGGGCTTCTAGTTTGTGGAAACCTTTCCTCCTTCATGGGTACCTCCCACTGGTGCAGGTCCCTTCCCTATTCTTTGTCTCTGTTTATTCTTTTTTCTTTTGACCTACCCAGGTATGTGGGGAGTTTCTTGCCTTTTGGAAGGTCTGAGGTCTTCTGCCAGCATTCAGTGGGTGTTCTTTAGGAGTTTTTACACATATAGATGTATTTCTGATGTATCTGTGGGGAGGAAGGTGATCTCTGTGTCTTACTCTTCCTCCATTTTTCCCCTGCACTAGTTAATTTTAAGACCTGAGTTCTATGTCAATCTATATTCTTTATTCTCTCTTCATCTTTTCTGTCTTTTTTTCCACTTACACATCTTTTTTCAATAAGTCCTAGGAAAAAGAAGCAGTCCAAGTGGCATTCTATTTGGTAAAAATTAACAACAAATGTCACTCAATGACGTTACAAAAGTACTGCTTTTAAATATTCACGGTCCAGTTTCAAATATTGATTCCCAACCCTCGCCTAACTCAAGGATTCACACATTATCAAAAGTTTATTTTAAAATTCTACCAAATCTCAAACAAAATTAATTTTAATTCAGGTAAATTTTCTAACCTTCTTTTAGAACAATGACAAACGGTATCAAAGTAGTAGCCAAGAGTGCCTCAGCTACAAAGACTTTAGTAACCTACTGTTGTAAAATCAGTCCTCAGGCAACCAGGGGGAAAATCCATTCTGCCACATATTTTTATAAGTAAAATTTTATAGGAACATAGCCACACCAATATGTTCATCTGGAACCTATGGCTCCTTGTGTACTAAATGGCAGAGTTGAATAGATGACAGACACTGCATCCCTGAAAAGCCTAATACATTCACTGTCTGATCCTTTTAGAAAAAAGCTTGCCAATCTGTACATTAGAAAGTCACGTTTTTTTGTAAAAGTGTTTAAACTCAACTCTGCAGAGGGTTCTTTTAAAAAATCCAAATCACAAGGACAAAGTTAGCTAGCAATTTAAATGCATCCCATACCACTGAACCTTCACAAGAGGGAATCGAACAATATGCTGTCTTTCAACCTAACTGCATAAAACATTAAATATTTGTGAAAATGGAAAATTAAACAAAATTGTTGATGGCAACACAAGAGAAGCCCTTTTCTCTTAGCACACTTGTTTCTTGTCCCTTAAGCAAGCATACCTCTCCAATGATATCCATTTGAGATGAAGCATCACAGAACTGTTGAGGCAAACGAGAATCTACAGGTGAGCCCGAATTCTGAGAAAAATCCTGCAGAGAGTCAGTAATAAAGGAGAAATTCTTGAAACCATTGGTAAGGTTCACCAGGCTCTGTAACAGAATAAGACAAACTACTTGAAAAGAGATGTAATGCTTCCCTTCTCTGTAAAGCAGTCATTTCACTCCAGATATAGGTCTCCAACTCTCACTATTCAGTTGGCCCACCCCACTCTCCATTCTCGTTAGTTTTAAAAGAAAATTTTCTCACTACTTGCTCCTTTAATAAATTTTTTTATAATTTAAACCAGTGATTGAGTGATTCTGATGGATTGTGACTAAAATGGCAAATAATTGTGGTGCCATTTTAACTAGCTTTTAAAATCTTTGTTTCCTATAGAAAAACAGTAATGTTAGTAAGAAAAACATGCTTACATCCCCTTGAGATCGTAGATAAATCACAGAGAATTTGAAAACAATTCCCGTACTATGCTCATATATGTCTTAGAGAGCTCAAATTCACCTAACACAATGCTTTCAAATGGAACCATTCTGTGGCATTTAATGCAATCACAATGTTGTAAAACCACTGATTCTTATCTACTTCTAAAACGTTTCCACCGTGCCAAGAGGAATCTTGTAACTCTTTGAACAGGCAGTATCTCTGTTTCCCTGTCCTTAAGCAAATGACAATCACTTTTTTTCCTCTAACGATTTACTTATTGTGAATATTTCATATAAAAGAAATCATACAACTTGTGTCTGGCTCCTTTTACTTATAATAACATTTCTGAGATTCAAACATATAGCATGTCAACTACTTCATTCCTTTTTATGGCTGAATAATATTCCATTTTATATATAATATAAATGCATTCATTGGCTGATAGGATGTTACTTATAATTAGACTGACATCCATGCTCTCAGTACAGTTTTAAATATGCAGGGAATTGACACTAGAAAGAGAGAGCCATTATCCCAGGACTGAGACACATCAGAAATACAGATGATGTTCTCCTCCATGTCCAGTTCAGAGCGCAGACTCAGAGTGAGGTCCCTCAAATAGGGCTGTTCATCCACAGACTGCAGAAACATCAGGACACACATCGTAGGAAAACATGAAACAGAATGAAAGCCCAGGGCATCCCTGGGGGTGCAGTGGTTAAGAATCTGCCTGCCAATGTAGGGGACACAGGTGCGATCCCTAGCCCAGGAGGACTCCACATGCCACGGAGCAACTAAGCATATGTGCCACAACTACTGAAACCCGTGTGACTAGAGCCCAGTCTCCCCAACAAGAAAAGCCACCACAATGAGAAGCCAGTGCACCACAATGAAGAGTAACCCCTGCTCACCACAACTAGAGGAAGCCTGCACACAACAATGAAGACCCAACACAGCCAAAAAAAAAAAAAAAAAAAAAAAGAAAAAAGAAAAGTCCACACAGTGTTCCATTGTAGGAAATCTATGGAGAACCATGATTCTCTAACACAAGGCAGAAATAAAAGACCATCATTCTCACAGGACCACCAAGAACGTGGCCCAACTTTTCTTTAGGAAAAAATGAAAATTACTTACATGGTAATGTATTCTTTCATTCATTCTGTGAAAAAGATGTATATCATACATTTATGTATATGTTTACATTTTAATTTTATCACTCAAATGAAATCTGTAGACTTTCAAACAAAAACCCAAGGCCAAAAAGTGTGATTGCTCTGTAAGAGTCAATGCCACTGCTAACCATGTCTACTGGCTCCTCTGGAATGAAAAATACAGCAAATGAGTTGTCACTTGACACTGAAACCCATCCAGAGAAATGAAATTCTACTGCATTGAACAAAGTGGTTTCAATTGCTTGAAAGTCAATAGTAATCAAATAGTCATACAGTATAGACACACCCCCACTGTTAAGCCCACAACTAAGACTCTAACCACATCAGCTCCAGCTTCTACTTAGGTGTTGTGACTTCCTTAGAGCTTTTAGTGGCTGCAGAGTCTAAGTGCAGCCATCACTAAAGCCAGGCACTGCACCAGCTGCCTGTCAAGGCACCAGCATCTACAATGGGAATAGCCGCTACCTGGAGGAAAACAGGCCCCAATTCCCATCAGGGAAAGCAATCAGCAAACTTGTAATGGAGGGGATCCTAACAGGCCAATGTTGGTCCACAGCCTATTAGGAACCAGGCTACACAGCAGGAGGTGAGCAGTGGGAGAATGAGAAAAGCTTCATCTGCCACTCCACATCACTCACATTACGGCCTGAGCCATCAACCCCCCCATCACTGGCATTAGTGCCTGAATCATCCTCCCAAAACTCCCCATCAATGGAAAAATTGTCTTCCATGAAACTCGTCCCTGTTGCAGCTCAATGACAAAAAAACAAACAATCCAATTCAAAGCTGGGCAGAAGACCTAAATAGACATTTCTCCAAAGAAGATATAACGATTGCCAACAAACACATGAAAGCATGCTCAACATCATTAATCATTAGAGAAATGCAAATCAAAACTACAATGAGATATCATCTCACATCAGTCAGAATGGTCATCATAAAAAAATCTAGAAACAATAAATGCTGGAGAGGGTGTGGAGAAAAGGGAACACTCTTGCACTGCTGGTGGGAATGTGAATTGGTACAGCCACTATGGAGAACAGTATGGAGGTTCCTTAAAATTTACAGATAGAACTACCATATGACCCAGCAATCCCACTACTGGACATATATCCTGAGAAAGCCATAACTCAAGAGTCATGTACCAAAATGTTCATTGCACCTCTATTTACAATAGGCCGGTGATGGAAACGAACTAAGTGTCCATCATCTGATGCATGGATAAAGATGTGGCACATATATAAAATGGAATATTACTTAGCCATAAAAAGAAACGAAACTGAGCTATTTGTAATGAGATGGATAGAACTAGAGTGTGTCAAACAGAGTGAAGTGAGAGAGAGACAAATACCATATGCTAACACATATATATGGAATTAAGGGAAAAAATGTCATGAAGAACCTAGGGGTAAGATGGGAATGAAGAGACAGACCTACTAGAGAATGGACTTGAGGATATGGAGAGGGGTAAGGGTAAGCTGTGACAAAGTGAGAGAGAGGCATGGACATATATACACTACCAAACATAAAATAGATAGCTAGTGGGAAGCAGCCGCATAGCACAGGGAGATCAGCTCGGTGCCTTGTGACCACATAGAGGGATGGGATAGGGAGGGTGGGAGGGAGACACAAGAGGGAGGAGTTATGGAGATATATGTATATGCATAGCTGATTCACTTTGTTATAAAGCAAAAACTAACAAATCATTGTAAAGCAATTATACTCTATGAAGGATGTAAAAGAAAAAAAAGAAAACAGCAAAAGCCAATTAGACTACAAGCTACTTCTTTGAGAAGATAAACGAAATTGATAAACCTTTAGCTAGACTCATCAAGAAAACAAGTGAGAGGACTCAAATCCATAAAATTAGAAACGAAAAAGTAGAAGTTACACGGACACCCAAGAAATATGAAGGATCCTCAGAGACTGCTACCAGCAACAATACGCCAGTAAAATGGAGAACCTAGAAGAAACCCACAAATTCTTGGAGAGGTAAGACCTTTGAAAACTGAACCAGGAAAAAATAGAAAATATGAACAGACCAATCACAAGTACTGAAATTGAAACTGTGAATAAAAAACTTCCAAAAAGGGTTTCCCTGGTGGCACAGGGGTTGAGAATCTGCCTCTCAATGCAGGGGACACGGGTTCATGCCCTGGTCCGGGAAAATCCCACATGCTGTGGAGGGAGAAAAAATTCATTTTACATAGAGTCACCATGAGATTAAGCTTTTTTCCCAAGGTCACACACATGAGTAACTGTCAGTGCTATTTGACTTCAGAGTCTCTGCTGCTAATGCAACACATAAGAGATTCAAATACCTCCAGTTCCACCACCAGTTATTTGAGCTTGAGCAAGGCACAACTTCTCTCTGTTGCAGTTTCGTCATCTGTAAAATGAGAAAAATGTATATCTATCTATTTTTAATTTTTACTTCATTTATTTATCTTTATTTTTGGCTGCATCAGGTCATAAGTGCAGCACGCAGCATCTTTGTTGAGGCATGCGGCCTTCTATCTAACTGTGGCCTGTGGGTTTTCTCTCTCTAGTTGTGGTGTGTGGGCTCCTGAGCACATGGGCTCTGTAGTTTGCTGCATGTGGGCTTAGTTACCCTGAGGCCTGTGGGATCTTAGTTCCCTGACCAGGTATAGAACTCACGTCCCCTGCATTGGAAGGCAGATTCTTTACCACTGGACCACCAAGGAAGTCCCCAAAATAACGTATTTAATGTAAAATGTGCAGACAAAAAGTTGTCACTGACCATCTACTTCTACAAGGATTAGATCACTGTCCACTGCAGTCTCTGACCTTCAACACCCCTGAAAGGAGTTCAGGGTGGAGATCAGGAATGAGGCCCTCTGTGCTCTGGGAAAAAACTAGGAGATCAGGTCTTCAGATAGGTGGTGTTTTCAGGAGAAAACTTTATAAGGCCAGGTCTTATATCTCCTCATGTCTAGAAAAGCACTAAAATTATTAACAGGGACATCTGCTCCTTGTGACTAGCAGCAATCTTCCACTGATACGTGTGCTTTTTTGCACATATGTCATTTCACCAAAATCACCTATATGCTGGCTCCTCCCTTACCTCTCCAGAGTGGTTGCTCAGAGCTTTCTGAGATGCTGCATGCCAGGCTATAGTCCGCATTTTTCCCCAATAAACTTAACTCACAGTTCTCACCTTGTGCAGTTTTTTCAGTTGACAGCTGTAATACATAATATAAAACAGGAATTTAGTTGATTGTATTGTGGTAAAAAATAACATGTAATGTACCCTCAACAAATTTTCAAGTGTATAGTTCATTATTGTTAACCTGTACACAGTGTCGTACAGCAGATCTCTAGAACTTTTTCATTTTGCTTGACTAAAACTGTGTACTCTCCAAACAGCAACTTCCCATTTCATCCTCTTGACTCTACCCAGCCCGCAGCAAGCACCATTCTTCTATCTGTTCCTATGCATTTGACTACACTGGATTATTTATGTAGGTGCACTTATGAAGTATTTGTCTGAATCTGGGTTATAGTTAACATAACGTCTTCCATGTTGTCGTAAGCTACTATAAGGTAGGATTTCCTTTTTTATAATATTCCATTGTGCATTGGCATGAACTTTGTCTCTTTCTCCTTCTTCCCCTGCAAATTTAAATTTTGAAACTTGAATCTCCAATTTTTTTAGTTTGATGTAGGTTCCACTTGTTTATTTTAGTTTTTATTGCCTGTGCTCTTGGTCCCATATCCAATACATGGTTGCTAAAGCTAATATCCAGCGGTTTTTACCCTATATTTTCTTGTAGAAGTTCAATGGTTTCAAATCTTACATTTAAGTCTCTAATCAATTTTTCCTTCATTTTTGTGTATGGTGTAAGATTAGGTCTCAGTTTCATCTTGAAGAGACTCCCCTCATTGACTAGTGTTGTAACTCTTCCTGAAGATTGCTTGGTTATACATGTGGGTTAATTTCAGCACACTTTATTCTGTTCTTTGGTCTATATGTCTTTTTGCCAGTCTTATGACTGTTTTGATTACTGTAGATTTGTAATATGTTTTAACTCAGGAAGTATGAGACACTGTCAGGTTCTTCTTTCTCAAGATTATTTTAGCTCTTCACGGTCCTTTGTTGTTCCACATGAATTTTAGGATTATATTTTCTATTTCTGTGAAACATGCCCTTTAGATTTTTTTTTGTGTGTGTGGTACCCAGGCCTCTCACCTCTGTGACATCTCCCATTGTGGAGCACAGGCTCCGAGTGTGCAGGCCCAGCAGCCACGGCTCACGGGGCCAGCCACCCCGCGGCATGTGGGATCCTCCCGGACCGGCATGAACCCGTGTCCCCTGCATTGGCAGGCGGACTCCCAACCACACTGTCACCAGGGAAGCCCATGCCCTTTAGATTTTGATAGTGATTGTATTAGATCTTCTGATTGCTTTGGGTAATACATACATTTTAACCATATTGAGTATTCCAGTTCACAAACACAGATGTCTTTTTGTCTGTTTGTTCTCCTTAATTTATTTCATCAATGCTTTGTAGTTTTTAGCAAAGAGCCTTTTGCCATCTTAGTTAAATTTATGTCTATGTATTTTGTTTTTATATGCTATTGAAAATCGAATTGTTTTCTTTTTTATTGAAGAATAGTATGTACAATATTAAGTTGGTTTCAGTTATACATCAAAGTGATTTACTTACATATATATTTTGAGGTTACTTTCCACTATAGGTTATTAAAAGATACTGAATATAGTTCCCTGTGCTATACAGTAGGTCTTTGTTGATTATCTGTTTTATACATAGTGGTGTATATATGTTAATCCCATACCTCTCATTTGTCCCTTCTCCCCTTTACCCTTTGGTAAGAATCTGTTTTCTACATCTGTGAGTCTGTTTCTGTTTTGTATATAGATTCATTTGTATTGTTTTTAAGATACCACATATAAATGATATCATAGAGCATTTGTCTTTCTCTGACTTACTTAACTAAGTATAATATTCTCTAAGTCCATCTATGTTGCTGAACTTTTCAGGGAGAGAAGGGTGTGGATTCAGGCCTGATCTGCTTAGTCCTGGTGTGGGTGGGCTGGGCAACCAAAAACCCAGGAATTTTATAGTGTTTTGAGGGAGACTTATGGTGGCAGAGGTTTGACCAGTGTTGAGGATCAGTAAGGGACAGTGTCTGAGACCCTCATTATTTTACCAGTTCCTACTGGCCAGCTCTGGTAGAGATTTTAAACTTTTTATGGGCCCACATTTTGGGGGCAGGACCCATTCTGTGGCTTTTATTGGGAAACAGTAGAAGATGTGTAGCCTTCTGAGCCTTGTGGAATAATTGTGCATATACCAACTGGGCTGATGAGGGAGAAGGAAGGAAAGAACATAGAAGGCAGGGTCCAGTATGGAAACTCCAAGCAGTCTTCTCAAAGAAGTTTAAACTGTGTCATGTGGCCTTTTCTTAGGAATTCCCGCTCCACCTCTTCTACTCCCACCCTCTGCACCAGTACTGCCATCAAACTCCCCCACCCACACTCACAAGGCACTTCCCCAAAGCTAGATTTTTCAGAATTAGTAGCCCCAGAACATTTGCATTCTACAGCCTCACCTACAAAAAAGAAGTTGCCAGGGGATTTTAATTCCCACTTTTTCGGTACTCATTTTAGTCAGAAGCATCAACTTTCTTCACTGATTGCTTATATCCTTCCTACTTTACTTTCCTTCACATTATCTATCCCTTCCATTTTTCTACTTTTTCTCCTGTTTCCTTATCATACAGCTGCCTCATGATAAACCATGTTAAATCTCTAAGAAGGCAACTGGAATATCCTCCTTAATAGCCTCCTCTCTGATTCCCGTCCACCTTATTTTACACTACCCCTCTGAATTCTTGTTTTCTTTAATACAGCAGTTTTTTTTGTTAGTTACCCATTTTATAAATATTAGTGTGTATATATCAATCCCAATTCTCCAATTCATCCTACCATCATATGTGTACGTATAGCTGATTCACTTTGTTATAGAGCAGAAACTAACACAACATTGTAAAGCAATTATACTCCAATAAAGATGTTTAAAAAAAAGTTTTAAAATGGACCAAACAAAAATATATATATATATCAGCCACCTTTGATGGCTACAAAAAACATTGTAGCACAGCAGATATCCCTAAATTCCTTAGTCCAAATAGTATTAGATAACATAATTGCCTTATAAAATGTGTAGTCATAAAATATTTCTCCATCAGCATATACATCCATGTTTGTTTACTACATTTGAATAATTTACTCAATTCTGAAATTTCTGTGATGGGAATGTGATGTTGCAAAACCAAATGGCTCAACTTTTAAAACTGCTTTGCACGGAAAAGCTTATGCTGTAATTCAAACAGTGTTGTGCTTTCATAACAGATGAGACCTCTAATATAGCTCATCTAACAACTCACATGAAATATCAAACATGTACTAGTCCAGGGGAAATCTTGGGTAAATGGTTCAGTTCTGAGGTTTATAACTGAAATCTCTGCTTACTATATTGTTATTGTTCTTGGCTATACTATGTTGTATACAATAATATCTCTTGTGCCTCTTGATGTATATTCAAATCTCCAATAAAATAATGTCTAAATGACATAAAACTATTGATTATAGTTCTATATAAAACGACAGGCATGCACAATGAACATACGGGGTAAAACTGGCATAAGTCCAATTGCACAACTTGAAATTTACTATCAGTCTTTGCCAAGCATTCTACTAACCTAATCGCCTAAAAAGAAAGAAAGAGCCCAGCTATTAAGACTTGGCATCAAGGAGAACGGTGGATCCAGGGCAGGTAAACAACCACCCAGTCATCAGGGACCCAACATTTGATTACCTAAAGCTTTCTATGGAAAAATCAATGATCAAAGGAGGAAAACTAATTAAGTAAAATTTATACCTTAAGGCATGACAAGAAAATTTAAACCTAAACTTCTCTTTCTCTGGCCATTTGGGTCGCTTCCCTCCCCCTTAAGTGTGCAATATTGATAAACATTATAAATTAACCAGACCTCCTCAAAGATGGGAGCATGTACTCAACCATAAAGATCTTCTCATATTTTCTTTGCTTTTTTTTTCTGAAGCCAGCAAGTATCTTCTTAAAAGAATAGTGTTCTTGATCTTACTCCCCACAGATACGCCAGAAACAAATCTACACGTGGGGCAACTCCTACAGGACACCTACTACTGAAGGCTGGCAGAAGACCTCAGACTTCCCAAAAGGCAAGAAACTCCCCCACATACCTGTGTAGGGCAAAAGAAAAAAGAATAAACAGAGACAAAAGGATAGGGATGGGACCTGCACCAGTTGGAGGGAGCTGTGAAGGAAGAAAGGTTTCCACACACTAGAAGCCCCTTCGTGGGCAGAGACTAGAGGTGGCGGAAGGGGAGCTTCGAAGCCATGGTGGAGAACGCAGCCACAAGGATGCGGGGGGCAAAGTGGAGAGATTCCCACACAGAGGATCGGGGCCGACCAGCACTCACCAGTTAGAGAGGCTTGTCTGCTCACGTGCCGGGGCAGATGGGGTTGGGAGCTGAGGCTCGGGCGTCAGTCAGAGTGCAGGGAGAGGACTGGGGTTGGCAGCGTGAACACAGTCTGCATGGGGTTAGCGCGCCACGGCTAGCCGGGAGGGAGTCCGGGGAAAAGTCTGGACCTGCCGAAAAGACAAGAGACATTTTCTTGCCTCTTTGTTTCCTGGTGCAGGAGGAGAGGGGATTAGGAGTGCTACTTAAAGGAGCTCCACAGACCGGCGCGAGCCTCGGCTAAAAGAGCAGACCCAGAGACTTGCATGAGACGATAAGGCTGCTGCTGCCACCACCAAGAAGCCTGTGTGTGAGCACAGGTCACTATCGACACCCCCCTTCTGGGGAGCCTGTGCAGCCCGCCACTCCCAGGGTCCCATGATCCAGGGACAACTTCCCTGGGAGAACGTAGGGCGAGCCTCAGGCTAGTGCAATATCACGCCGACCTCTACCGCTGCAGGGCTGCCCCACACTCCATGCCCCTCCCTCACCCCGGCCTTAGTGAACCAGAGCCTCCAAAGCAGCTGCTCCTTTATCCCCGTCCTGTCTGAGCGAAGAACAGATGGCCTCCAGCGACTTTCACACAAAGCTGGGGCCAAATCCAAACGTGTGCTCCTGGGAGCTGTGAGAACAAAGAAGAGAAAGGGAAATCAATCCCAGCAGCCTCAGGAGCAGTGGATTAAAGCTCCACAATCAACTTAATGTACCCTGCATCTCTGGAATACATGAATAGAAAACGAATCATTCCAAATAGAGAAAGTGGACTTTGAGAGCATGATTTAGGATTTTTTACACTTTTCCTCTTTTTGTGAGTTTGTATGTGTATGCTTCTCTGCGAGGTTTTGTCTGTATAGCTTTCCTTCCACCATTTATCTTAGGTTTCTATCGGTCCGTGTTTTGTTTGTTTGTTTATTTTCCTTAATAATTATTTTTTATTTTAATAACTATTATATTTTATCTTACTTTATTTTCTTTCTTTTTTCATTCCTTCCCTCCTTCCTTCCTTCCTCCCTTCCTCCTTTCTTTGTTTTCTGCCATCTTTCTTTCTTTCTTTTTTACTTCTTTCCTTCCTTCTTTCTTTCTTTCTACTTCTACTAATTCTTTCCTTCAACTTTTTCTCCCTTTTATTCTAAGCTGTTTGGAGGAAATGCTCTTGGTGTTGCAGTCAGGAGTCACTGCTGTGCCTCTGAGGTCAGAGAGACAATTTCAGGACACCAGTCTACAAGAGACTTCCCAGCTCCACAAAATAGCAAATGGCGAAAATCTCCCAGAGATCTCCATCTCAACACCAGCACCCAGGTGCACTCAACGACCAGCAAGCTACAGTACTGGACACCCTATGCCAAACAACTAGCAAAACAGGAACTCAACCCCACCCATTAGCAGAGAGGCTGCCTAAAATTGTAAGTCCACAGACACCCCAAAACACATCACCAGATGTAGAACTGCACACCAGAAAGACAATATCCAGCCTCAGGCACAACAACACAGGCACTAGTCCCCTCCACCAGGAAGCCTACACAACCCACTGAACCAACCTTAGCCACTGGGGACTGACACCAAAAACAGCAGGAACTACGAACCTGCAGCCTGAAAAAAAGGAGAACGAAAACACTGTAAGCTAAGCAAAATGAGAAGACAGAAAAACACACAGCAGATGAAGGAGCAAGATAAAAATGCACCAGACCTAACAAATGAAGAGGAAATAGGCAGTCTACCTGAAAAAGAATTCAGAATAATGATAGTAAAGATGATCCAAAATCTTGGAAAGAGAATGGACAAAATGCAAGAAACATTTAACAAAGACCTAGAAGAACTAAAGATGAAACAAACAATGATGAACAACACAATAAATGAAATTATATATACTATAGATGGGGTCAATAGGAGAAAAACTGAGGCAGAAGAATGGATAAGTGACTTGGAAGATAAAACAGTGAAATAACTACAGCACAGCAGAATAAAGAAAAAAGAATGAAAAGAACTGAGGACAGTCTCAGAGACCTCTGGGACAACATTAAATGCATCAACATTTGAATTATATCGGTTCCAGAAGAAGAAGAGAAAAGAAAGGGACTGAGAAAATATTTGAAGAGATTATAGTTGAAAACTTCCCTAATAAGGAAAAGTAAATAGTTAATCAAGTCCAGGAAGCACAGAGAGTCCCATACAGGATAAATCCAAGGAGAAATTCGATAAGACACTTATTAATCAAACTGTAAAAAAATTAAACACAAAGAAAACATTTTAAAAGCAGCAAGGGAAAAATAACTCACAAGGGAATCCCCATAAGGTTATCAGCTGATCTTTCAGCAGAAACTCTGCAAGCCAGAAGGAACTGGCAGGACATATTTAAAGTGATGAAGGAGAAAAACCTGCAACCAAGATTACTCTACCCAGCAAGGAACTCATTCAGATTTGATGGAGAAATTAAAACCTGTACAGACAAGCAAAACCTGAGAGTTCAGCACCACCAAAACAGCTCTACAACAACTGCTAAAGTAACTTCTCTAGGCAAGAAACACAAGAGAAAGAAAAGAACTACAGTAACAAACCCAAAACAATTAAGAAAATGGAAATAAGAACATACATATGGTTAATTACCTTAAATGTAAGTGGATTAAATGCTCCCACTGAAAGACACAGATTGGCTGCATGGACACCAAAACAAGACCCATATGTATGCTGTCGACAAGAGACCCACTTTGGACCTAGGGACACATAGAGAATGAAAGTAATGGGATGGAAAAAGATATTCCATGCAAATGGAAACCAAAAGAAAACTGGAGAAGCAATTTTCATATCAGACAAAACAGACTTTAAAATAAAGACTATTAGAAGAGACAAAGAAGGACACTACATAATGATCAAGGGATTGATCCAACAAGAAGATATAACAATTGTAGCTATTTATGCACCCAACATAGGATCACCTCAATACATAAGGCAAATACTAACAGCCATAAAACGGGAAATTGACAGTAACACATTCATAGTAGGGGACTTTAACACCCCACTTTCACCAATGACAGATCATCCAAAATGAAAATAAATAAGGAAACACAAGCTTTAAATGATACATTAAACAAGATGGACTTAATTGCTATTTATAGGACATTCCATTCAAAAATAACAGAATAAACATTTTTCTCAGGTGCTCATGGAACATTCTCCAGGATAGATCACATCTTGGGTCACAAATCAAGCCTTGATAAATTTAAGAAAATTGAAATTGTATCAAGTATCTTTTCCGACCACAACAGTGTGAGACTAGATATCAATTACAGGAAAAGATCTGTAAAAAATACAAACACATGGAGGTGAAAGAATACACTACTTAATAACGAAGTGATCACTGATGAAATTGAAGAGGAAATCAAAAAATATCTAGAAACAAATGACAATGGAGACACGATGACCAAAAACCTATGGGATGCAGCAAAAGCAGTTCTAAGAGGGAAGTTTATAGCAATACAATCCTACCTTAAGAAACAGTAAACATCTCGAATAAACAAGTTAACCTTGCACAAAAAGCAATTAGAGAAAGAAGAAGAAAGAAACTCCAAGCTAGCAGAAGGAAAGAAATCATAAAGATCAAATCAGAAATAAATGAAAAAGAAATCAAGGAAATGATAGCAAAGATCAATAAAACTAAAAGCTCATTCTTTGAGAAAATACACAAAATTGATAAACCATTAGCCAGACTCATCAAGGAAAAAAGGGAGAAGACTAAATCAATAGAATTAGAAATGAAAAAGGAGAAGTAACAACTGACATTGACGTAATACTGAAGATCATGAGAGATTACTACAAGCAACTCTATGGCAATAAAATGGACAACCTGGAAGAAATGGACAAATTGTTAGAAATGCACAACCTGACAAGACTGAATCAAGAAGAAATAGAAAATATGAACATACCAATCACAAGCATTGAAACTGAAACTGTGATTAAAAATCTTCCAATAAACAAAAGCCTAGGACCACATGGCTTCCGAGGCCAATTCTATCAAACATGTAGAGAAGAGATAACACTTATCCTTCTCAAACTCTTCCAAATTATAGCACAGGGAGGAACACTACCAAACTTATACTCTGAGGCCATCATCACCTTGATACCAAAACCAGAGAGGGATGTCACAAAGAAAGAAAACTACAGGCCAATAAAACTGATGAACATAAATGCAAAAATCCTCAACAAAATACGAGCAAATGGAATCCAATAGCGCATTAAAAGGGTCATAGCGATATGTTCCTTCTGTACAAACTTTGTTAAGAGTTTTCTTTTTTAATCCTGAATGGATGTTGAATTTTGTGAAAGCCTTTTCTGCATCTATTGAGATGATCATATGGTTTTTATATTTTAATTTGTTAATATGGTGTATTACACTGGTTGATTGGCAGACATTGAACCATCCTTGCATCACTTGGATTAATCCCAATTGTTCATAGTGCATAATCCTTTTAATATATTGTTGGATTCAGCTTCCTTTTGTTTTGTTGAGAATTTTTCTTTGGTGTTCATCAGTAATTGTCTTTTATGGGGATATTTTTTCTGGCTTCACTATTAGGGTGATCTTGGCCTCATAGAATGATTTTCGAAGTGTCCCTTGCTCTGAAATTTTTTGGAATACTTCCAGAATGATAGGCATTCAGTCTTCCCTAAATGTTTGGTAGAATTCATCTTGAAGCCACCTTGTCCTTTTGTTTGTTAGGAGTTTTTATACTGATTGAATTTTATTTTATCACTCAGATAAATGAGAAATCATGCATCAGTGTGTTTTTTTAAGTGAAGTTCTCTTATTAAGAGTGAAGTTCCATGACCTTTTCCTATATCATGAATAATGTTAAGGGCCATGTATGTATAATGTGCATTTGATGTGCTCTGTTATTTGCTTTCAAATGGCAATTGAGATATCTCAATTTTTTATACTGAGATATTTAAAAATTTTCACATGTATTTGGGTGGAATTTGTGCTTTTACTTCTGTGCCACTGCAAAGGGTTTATATTATTTCGTTTTCTTTTTGTCTATTCATGTGTAACTGCCAAGTGTTCAATTATACGAGCTTTGGATTGTGCTTGAGATGTAGTAGGACTAATTTCTTTCATCCCCCCACATTTTTGGGAGGAGCTTTCCTTTTCCATTTATTTTTTTGTTACTCTTACATCTTTACTTTCTAGTCTGCTCAGAATGCTCTTCAGTGAGGTTTATTTTCTCCTTAGTTGTGTTAGAATATACATAAGATAAAATTGTCTGTTTCAATCCTTTTTTTACTCCTTTTCTCTCTTTTTTTGTTTTTCATGTGATACTTAACAACGATATTATTATTTAGCCATTTTTAAGGGGAAGTAAGAACATTGACAATGTTGTGCAACCATCACTACTGTCCATCTCCAAAAATCTTTCATCATCCTAAACAAAAACCTTGTCCCATTAAATGAGCAAACAAAGTTACCACCTACTTCCAGCGCATGGTAACCTCTACTGTACTTTCTGCCCCTATGGTTGTTGTAGTTAGGTTATTGAAAGATTTCTGCACTAAGATATTGAAGAAGTTGTGGCTATTCCTGCCAATTTACTGCAGAGATTGCAGTAAGGCTGCTATTAACCCAGAGTTCCAAGAACAGAGATGTGGTTGAGACAAAACAAACAAACAAACAGAAATAAAAAACTCCACCTTTTATTTAAGATTTGTATGACTTCAGCCCGAAAAATACAGATTCAAGAAGCACTTTGATTCTATTCTGCCACACTAAAAAATGGAGGAAAGTTATAGAGGCAAGAAGTTACATAAATTGTTTGTCAATATTGTAACTAGAGAAAGCAATAAGTAAGGGTGTTTGTTAAGCAAATATTTGCTGCTGGTGTGAAATGTTTGCATAATTACAAGAGGGAACCTTGTTACCGTAAACTTGCAACTGGCATGTGTTATTCCAAATATGGCTGGTGGTGTTCTTGAGGTTATACAGTTCATAGAATGTTCAACATCTTAGTGGTACAGGACATAACTGAGAACAGATGCTCAATGGCTGCCCAACTCTGCTTGTTATGTCGGAACTGTAATTACTCTATTATGATTTCAATCTTTCATCACTGTGTTGGCTATTTTCTGCAAAGGTTGTGATTTAACTTCCTTGTTCCATTTCTGCAGAGATTGAAATTTTGCTTCTTGGGTAGTTACTGCAGAAGTTTAGTTTGCCTCTGTATTCACTACAGAGGCTGTGTTTGTTTCTTGGGCTGATTGTTTCAGAACTGTGCCTTAGCCTTCCCGGGTCAATTGCTGCAAAGGTTGTATTTATCTCTCTCGCTGTTGCTGCAGAGGTTATGGTTTGGCTCCTGTCTACCTGATGAAGAATTTGTGGTTAGCTTTCCTAAAGATCACTGCAGTTTTGTGGGTCAATTTCTGCAGAGGCTGTAGTTAAACCTTCAAAGTTGGTGGTCAAAGTGATTGTGGTTAGGCTTTCTGGGATAGTTGCTTCAGAGGCAGTGGCTGGCTTCCTGTGTCAGTTGCTGCAGAGCTGTGCTTATTTTTCCTGCGTGGATTGCCATACATTTGGTTTGCTTTCTTATGTAGATTGCTATAGAGATTTGGTTAAACTTCTCGGCTTGACTATGTTCATGCTCAATGGATACAAGCTACAGAAGTTGCAGTTAGACTTCCTATGTGCTTTTTGCATCTAAGTTTTAGTATTCAGGTGTGGTTTGGCAAACAGTTCAGGAAATAACTGCCACTGAGGAGATAACGTATTACAATTCCAAAGTACTGAAACCATATCATATTGTGGAGTGGGGCCATGCTGGTAACATCAGTGTCAGTCAAGAGACAGAAGGAGCAAGTAAAAATGCACAAAAGAGCCTTTATTGTGCTTTCCGTATGAAAAGTAAGACAAGGCAGAGTAAGCAACCTTAGCATTGACTGGAGTATAGTGGTTTCCTGGAGTTGTCTGGTACTTAGCCCTGGGGTAATTAGGACAGTTGGATAGTGGCATGAGTATTAGAACCAGATAAAGTGGGTGGTTGACACATGGGCTTCAAATTGGTTGGTTTACACTTGGAAGATGTGCCCTGGGCATACTTTCTGCTATCTCTAGGCAGTAGCTAAATTTGGGAAGGGCAATCCCTTCCAGTGTCAGAAAGACCCCAAGATGTCAAAACATAAGGAGAAATGCTTACTATAATTGGCCCTGTGATAATCTGCTGTCATATTAAGAAATTTTAGGGTGTTGATATCATGCTCAATGGTAAAGTCCTGGGCTGGAGGTGATATTGAATATTGTCTGAGGTGATGTCATCTGCAATGAGGAGTTCCTGCACAAAGGAGGATGAGGGAGTGCACTATCATTGTTAAGTGGATGCCCACTTGAGTTGATATGTCTCTCATATTTCTTTCTTTTTAGTATTATAATAAGGCTGAGTTTGTTGGAGCCCTGCATAAGTCTGTAGGCAGACCCTCTAGATTGGCTCAGTTACTATGGGCCATTTGGTTACTTATTAGCTTGGTAATGAGCAAGCCAGTGAGGTATTTGGGTTGTACAGCTTATATTACCCAAGTTCAACGGCCTGTGGGTCTAAGCATTAGAGCCCCAGTACTGATTAAGTCCATGGAGTTTTATGGACATAAAACTTTAAGCAAATTTTCATTTAAGCAAATGTTACAGCATTATTAATTTAGAACCTATGCTACAGAGGTGCAAAAGTGCCCTTTTGTTTTCTTATATAAATTAGTGTATAAGAAATTTTTAATATACTTATATATAATTTATTATATATATATTTTACTATATAAATTTTGTTACGCTAATTTGGATTTCCACTTTTGTCAAATGATGGATCTTCCTTTTAGTTTAGTTATTGTAACTTATTGTACATTTGTATTTTATATAAGATATATTATATACATGTCAGTATATAATTTATCTATTTACCTTTTTTTTCTCTAGGGTTGCATCTAGGGTTGTTTTGTATCTAGAGTTTGTTTTTCCCTCTTTAAAATATTTATTTTAAGCTTTTAGCCACCTGAAGCCAAGATTTTGACATTTTTCTGTCTATGGCTGATTAAAGGAAAAAGGGGATAGGAGAAATTCTGTTTGCCTGTCTCTAGATAGCAGTCTCTCTCTGGAATGGCACAGCCAGCTCCCTGATCTCAATATTAGCAACATTTGCATGAAGCACAATGCTTGCCAGGCTGCCTCTGCTGTGTGGCAGGTCCAGTTGGTAAGATAAACAGTCTAGTGGCATATCATTTCAATCTGAAACCAAACCACCCTGCTTGCTGCACCAGTTGTTTTAATGTGGGTTTTATTATTGTTGAGGCCACAGGTCAGGAGAGGAAATCAGTTGAAAAGAGCATCTTCTCATAGTTACCAGGAGGACGGGCACACCATGCCATGGTGGGCCACATAGAGAGGTAGCAGGTCTCATCAGCAGACAGAAGGAGTCAGGAGAAAACAGGCGGTGATCTTTCATTGAATGGAAATTCCTTTTAAGAAGTGGGTGAGGCAGGGAAAGAAGGCTTGGGATTGGCTAGCTTTAATAATTTCAGTACACTGTGTCACTTTCTACAGGTGCCTCTGTGGTTAGCAACCTTCTGTGTTTCACTCAGAGATTGCAGCTTGGCCTTCTAGGCTGCTTGATACATAGGTTTTGTTTAGGTTTCCTGGATTGATGCTGAACAGTATGTGGTTTGCTCAGATGGTTGATCTGGAGGTTTTTTAGGCTCTTTGGGCAGATTTCTGCAGAGGCTTTGGTTAGGCTCCCTTGGATAGTTGACATAACATTATAGAGTGACTTCTGTATTTATTGCTTCATAGGCTGTGGTTAGTTTTTTGGGAGTAAATGCTGCAGATTTACTTTAGGCTTCTTAGGCAGATTGCTGGAGAATTTGTATTTTGGCCTCAAAGCTGGTATCTGTTTATCCTGGTTGATTTCTGGAGAGGTCATGATTGTAGTTGCTGCAAAGGTTGTAGATGTAAAGCACGGGCTTTACTACTGATGAGGGCTATTGTAGTTCCCAGAACCCTTCAACCTTGGGATTGTTGTGAATTATTTTCCCTATCTGTAATGTTCTTCCCCAAGTATCTAGATAAATCTTCTCTTCCAGACTTCCCTGGTGGTGCAGTGGTTAAGAATGCCCTGGCCAATGCAGGGGACACGGGTTCGCGCCCTGGTCTGGGAAGATCCCACATGCTGCAGAGCAACTAAGCCTGTGCGCCACAACTACTGAGCCTGAACGCTAGAGCTCGAAAGCCACAACTACTGAGCCCAAGTGCCACAGCTACTGAAGCCCGTGCATCTAGAGCCTGTGCTCTGTAACAAGAGAAGCCACCACAATGAGAAGCCCACACACTGCAATGAAGAGTATCCCCTGCTTGCTGCAAACTAGAGAAAGCCTGTGTGCAGCAATGAAGACCCAATGCAGCCAAAAATAAATAAATAAATAAATTTATTGATTTATTAAAAAAGAAACCCATCTCCTCCATATCTTTGCCCAAATGTGCTCTCTTCAATGAATGAGAAGTTCTCCTGACATCTCATATTTAGATTAATACCACTTTTCTATCATATTCCTTATCTCTTGTCCTTGATTTTCCTTAATTTATTACTTCCTTTTAACTTTATATTTTAAAGTTCATCTTTATTGTCTGTCTCAATCCTCAGAATGAATGTTCCATGGGAAACATTTTTACCTATCTTATTTACTGTTATTACACCATTCCCTAAAACAGAGTCTGACACTCTAGTAGATGCTTATAATCAAATCTGAAAAGGATGAAAGAACACAGTATAACCACGTTATGAGTATTCTCTTTTAAAAATTCCTGAAAAGGGAATTTATAAAATGTATTGGTAAAATCTCCAAAAAGGCACTAATAATATAAGCAATTCAATAGAAAATGGACAAAGAACATGATTTGTATTTACAAAAAGAGGAAAACATTCATGGTCTTTAAATGTAGGGAGATGTCCAACTTCACTCTTCATAAGAGAAATGAAATATAACACTACTTTCAGATGGTAATTTTCATTTATCAAATTGGCAAAAACTAAAAGCTTAACTATTGTCAAGGCTGTCACAAACAAGAATGTACACCAATGGCACTCCTACAGAGGACAAATTGACAATATAGAGCAAAATGACCTACCTTGGATTTTAAGTGAGAGTAAAGATTCAAAAAATAATAATCACTTCAAATTATTTCTAAAAATATTCACCTTTACTGACACTAATTTTGCTTCTCTATCACTATGTGTTGCACCATCTCTTCCCTCCAGCAGAAATGGCTTCCCACAGAATTACATTTTTTAAGAGTTCCAAATTGTTCCCTCACATCACTCGTACCTTTTCTGTTTTATCCATGGTTAGTGTGTGCATACACACACAATAAAACTTAAATATATATTAACATTAATATATACATAAAAATATGAACATACATAATTTTTAAATACAAAAGTACATGTAAATAAAAAGACATTTAAATAAATTTACACTGTATACATAAATTGTATGCTATATATTGTAATAATGTATACATAGGTTTGCCTGCTTAACATTTAATGAAAAAATAGTTTATATTTTAATTATGTTTTATTTATTTGTTTTGCTTGTCACTTCATTTAGAATATGGCTACATGAAACAGGGACATTTTTAATTAAAGGCACTGCTCTGATATAATGGCATTGACAAACCTTTATGCCTTCACATCTCCTAGGCTCTCCCCTCTTCCAAAACACTTTGAACCCCCTGTCAGATACTTCAGGAGGAGTGTAATACCCAGAAGCGTCCACGGCCTGTGAAAATGGGTAGGTCTGAAGGGGAACCCAGGTTGAGGTCCCTTTTTGCTGGCAGGCATTATGAGACAATTCAGCCACTGAGGTCCTCTTTGGCTTCATGTTTAGAACTTGGCTGAAACCAAATCCATGTTTTAGAGGGTGACAGCATTAGCTGCTGCTCAGCTGTTCTGTCTTATCACCAACAGAAAGTTCACCTTCTGCTCAGTTCAGGGAGTCCAGAGGAGTTCAGGGTCTCTAAAAGCCTGCACATCATTTGTAGAAGGGTTCTAAACTTCAGGTATCCCCTGAGGTATGCCTTTGGTTCTATGGACCATGGCGCCATTTAGGGGATGTCTATTTTGGAGGGCACCTATAGGAGGTGGTGTTTAGGGGCTGAGGGGAGGGATTTGGAAGTCTCTTTGGGGGCATACCCTTTTGCAATAGGGCTTAGGAATATTTGGGGGAAGGTCTTTGGTGTCCATGTTTCGATAGCACATGGTATTTGCAATATTCTCCAAAGGGAGGTGGATTTGGGTAAAATTTGAGATTTCTAATCAAGGCAGGATTTGAGGAAGGCTGTTTAAGTTGGGGTCCTAGTACAAGTGTTGGGAGCTTGCCAAAATGGCCTTTGTGACCCAGGTTCCATTATAGGGTCCTTCAAGCATTTGGAGACCTGGGTCAATAAGATTGGATGCATTGGGGCTCACTTTTTTTGTATGGATAGTCTTCAACTCAGGCTAAGAAGGGATACTGGAGCCTAGTCAACTAGGATCTTGCTGAGAAACAGGGTATCACTAGGACTTCATTTGCTATAGCTTTATTCACCATTTATGAAGATACAGGGCCCTTCTTGTCAGGAAAGGAGAAAGGACAGTTGTGCTGAAGGGACACAGATATGATTGTACAAAACTACATGAATTGTTTATTCATGAGGGAGAGTATAGTCCCAATTTAGAGAGCCTTTATTTAGGACAGTTGTACATCTATCATGAAGACTATGGTCTTTGCTCATTCATGTACATAAACCATGTATAGATTCCCCTAACAGGTTATAGAGTTTTGAGCCTTGCATCTAGTGAAGGTGTAGATACTTCTGTATATGAGGAGGGAAAAGGCTTCTGGTCCAGTATGTCAGTTACCTGCAAAGGTTCTAAATGAAAAATCCAGCATTGTTCTTTCCCAGCTCTGTGATCACTGGCAATTTTTTTGCAGCATCCATTGGTGGTATGAAGGTGATGATAAGAAGAACAGCAAATACTTACCTGAACTTTACAGTGTGGGGAATGTAAGTCTTTATCAGGTGTCATAATACACCAGGCAATTTAATAGTACTCCAACTATTAATGTTAATTAGGTAGTACTTACTGTGTGTCACACTCTTTTTAAAGCACTTTATTCGAATTTAGTCATTTAAACTCTATCACTGGGGTAAGTTACAATTATTATCCTCATTTTATAGATGGCCCAGAGAGGTGAGGTGCCTGTCTTCAGGTTGCACAGCTGGTAAACATGGAAATAATTACTGTGAGGGTCTAACACTTCTCTTGGGTTACCTTTGAGCTGAAACACGAAAGAACCTTTGTTTCTTCCTCAGGAAGGACAGTTAATGAAGTTATGTCAGAAAATGATAGAGTAAGACCCTCCAAAAATTCTCTACATTACAAAACTACAAAGTTGTCAGACTCAACTTTTTCAGAACTCTGGAAATTGACAAAATTTCACAGGAGCTAAGGGAGTATTTATCTGTTTAAAAATGACTGAATCTTGGTAAGATCAGCAAGCTCTAGAGATTTTAAATTGTCCCAATCCCATCCTCCTGTTTTCCAGCTTAATAATGGTACACTTTGAAATAGTATGCATTCCTTTTGCATCCCAGTAGCCACCAGAAGGAGGAGAACAAAGTGAGAATTCTTTCAGAACCTCACCTCCAAAGATTTGTCATTATCCGATGTGTCTGAGATGTTCCTTGGGAGACTCCATTTGCAAGACTGTCTATATTTGACATAATTTGGAGCTCACCCAGAGCAAAGGAACTTTACCCTGGGGAGTTGCCAAAATAATTACAGGAGCAGAAAGAAATTTTGAAGAAGTAATGCCAAGAAACATCCCAAATTTGTTGCAAAACATCAATATACAGATTCAACCAGCTAAACAAACTCAAAGCAGGATTACTCAAAGAGATCCATACCAACACATGTCATAATCAAACTGCTGAAAGCCAAACACCAAGAGAGAATTGTGGAAGCACTGTGAAGCAACCCATCACATGTAAGAGATTCTCAATTAGACCAAAAACAAAGATTCCTCATCAGAAACCATGCAGGGCAGAAGACACTTGGATGACATTCATAGTGCTAAAAGAAAAAACAAAAACAAAAAAACCCAAAAACTGTCAACCAGGAATTTTGTATCCAGCAAAACCATCTTTTGAAAATGAGGACAAAATTAGCACAATTCTAGATAAACAAAAAATGGAGAGGATAAGATGAGATAATTCCTGGAGGGAGTCAAAACTGAAATGAAAGACCCTTTTTTTTTTTTGCAGTACATGGACCTCTCACTGTTGTGGCCTCTCCCATTGTGGAGCACAGGCTCTTAACACGCAGGCTCAGCAGCCGTGGCTCACAGGCCCAGCCGCTCTGAGGCATATGGGATCTTCCCGGACCGGGGCACGAACCTGTGTCCCCTGCACTGGCAGGCGGACTCTCAACCACTGCGCCACCAGGGAAGCCCTGAAAGACCCTTTGATGTTAACTCAAATCGAGAGAAAGAAAGAACAGCAATAAAAGTAATTATGTAGGTAAATACAGTGGATAATTTAAACGAATTTTTTGTTTGTATGATTGTAGTCTGAATAATAGTCCCAAAATATGCCCACATTTTAATCCCCAGGACATGTATGTTATTTTATGCAGAAAACTTTGCATATATGATCCAATTAGAGTCTTCAGATGGGAAATTGTCTTGGGTGGATCTAATCAAAATGTTTCCTATAAGAGGAATGCAAGAGATGTCGGAGTCAGAGGAGAAGCCAGTGTGATGACAGAAGTAGATAATGAAGTGACGTATTTGAAGATAGTAGAAGGGGTTACTAGCCTAGGAATACTGGCAACCACTAAGCAAAAAAAGGGCAAGGAAATATATTATCCCTGCAGAACCTCCAGATGGACCCAGTCCTGCCAACATGTGGACTTTAGACCAGTAAAATGGATTTGGGACTTCTAACATTTAGGATTGTAAGAGAACAATTTGTAATGTTTTAAATCACTGAATTTCTGGAAATATATTACAGCAAAAATAGCAACTAATGCAGTTACTTTTTCTCTCTTACCAGATTTAAAACACAACTCCATAGGAAAAAAAAATTAATTGGTTCTGATGTATAAACTGTATAAAGATGTAACTTATGATAAAAACAACACATAGAAAAGGGGGATAAAGTACATGAAAGCAAAAATTCATATTTTGAAATTAAGTTGGTTTTAATCTGAACTAGGTTGTTAGAAACTGTCAGTTTAATTTATAACAACCTAACTCCAGAGCAACCACTAATAAAATGACTCTAAAATGTATATAGTAAAAGAAATAACAAATAACCATAAAAATGGTACACTAAAAGTTGTCCAGTTAAAAAGCAGATTGGCAGTATGGATTTTCTAAAAACATGACCAACTGCATGTTGTCAAAGAAACAAATCTTAAAGTGAAACAAATAGATTTTAAGTAAAAAGTTGCAAAGAAAAGTTTCTTGCAAACAATAACCAAAAAAGAGCTATAGTGACTACTAATGGCAGGCAAAACAGATTTTAAATAAAAAAATTTATGAGAAAAATAACAGTATATATTACTATATTATTATATTAGATTAATAATATATTATTGATAAAGGGGTAAATCTGCTGAAATACGTAAGAATTATAAACATGCTCACCTAACAAAAAAAGTTTGAGATACCTGAATCAAAAACTGACAAAACTTGAAAGAGAAGTAAATAGGTTCAACAGTATATCCAAATAAATGACAGAACATAAGATCACCAAGGGAAGAGAAGACCTAAACAGCATATAATATAAACCGAGTGGACTTAACAGACATGTACAGACCATTCCAACCAAGAACAGAAGAATAAACTCTCCTTTCAAGTTAACTATGAATGTTCTGCAGGATAGACTTCACGTTAGGCCATAAAACAAGTGTCAATAATTTAAATCACACCAAATATGTTCTCTGACCACAAAGGAATGAATAATGGGAAATCAATAATGGGAGGAAATTGTGAAAACCTGTAAATATGTGGAAATTAAAAACACATTCCTAGGTAATCAATGAGTCAAAGAGTGTCCAAGGAAAATACTCTGAAGTGAATGAAAATGAAAACACAACATACCAAAACAAGGGATTCGGCAAAAGCAGAACCCAGAGGAATATACATATATGTATATATATATATATATATATATATATATGTATATATATATATATATACATACATATATATATACATACATATATATATACATATATATATACATATATATACACACACACACACACACACACACACACACATATGCAAGCCTACATAAAAAGGAAGAAAGAGTTCAGAAATGTCTAACCCAAAGCAAAGGGAAAGGGGAAAATAACCTTTCACAAAGTGAAAGATTAATATGAAAATAAATAAAATAATATAAATAGAAAAAGCATAAAGAAAATCAACAAAAACCCAAAGTTGGTTCTGTGACAAGATTATTAAAATTGAAAAACCTTAGGTTGACTGAAAAAACGAAGAGAGAGAGAGAGAGAGAGACGACTCAATTAGTGAAACCTGAATGAATTAAGATAAAATGGCTATGAAACCATACAGAAATAAAGAGAATTGTTAGGAATTCGCTTGGACATTACTTTTGACTATATGAAATAGTCAAGTTAGTGGGAAAACAGAGTGACTAAAACTAAGTAAAAAACTAGAAAATCTGAATAGACCTGTAACAAAGAGGTTGGATTCGTAATCAGGACTTCCACAAATAAAAGCATATAAAGGACCAGATCCTTTTACAGTGTACTCTACCATATGTTCTTCTGAGCATGCCAGCAGCAAAATGTCAAAGACACAGGTGTACTGTACATTAGCAATCAGTTAATGGCATATCTTATCATTATCCAATAAAAATGCATTGGGTGCTTCTTGTGTATCAGGAGGTTTGTTAAATGGTGGTGCCTGTGATGACTTGGTATTGTGTTTTTCTTATTTCATGGGCACTGGTAACATTAGCATTACGCTTTCAGGGTCACTGTGGAAGGGTGTTTTAAGGCCTCATTGTGAAATAATGTCCCCAAATGGAAGTTTCTCTGGTGCCTGGGTATATCTTCACCCATAATCAATTTCATATTAATAGGAAAAACATGTATTCATATATAAATATTACGTTAATATTTAAACTTAACATTTAGTGTCTAGTGCATAGACAGCATTGCTGTAAACTTTTTACACAATAGTGATTATTCATTTTATCTTATTTCCATGTACATAATATTTCAAATTTCATAACATATTGACCATATCAGGTGGCTGCTGTTATCACAGTTGTATAGAAGAGCACAGTGAGGCATTGGTCCCTAGTCACTTATTAAGTTCAGGATTGAGTAATGGAAATCAGAGCGGTCAGGTGGCAGAGTAGAAATTTTAAATGCTTAAAATATGTGCTTTTAAAAAGAATCATAAGCAGTTCCGGGAAACTTTAGAACCCGTTTACTTTCATATGCCTCTGTTGCAAGTCTCTTTCGGCACGGACTTCCACTCAGGAAGTCCCTTAACACCTAGCGTCTTGTGTAATTCGAGACCAAAAGTCTTGGCTTCTCTAGCTTGCTGTCTTCCCTCAGAGTGATTCAGCGATGTAGCTATGCGTGTTTCGGTTTATACTCATTTTACTGAATGCAGCCACTAGGTGGAGCTGTCTTCCTTCTGCCGTCAGCACACGGCCGAACTCAGTAATGAGTCACGCAAGGGCTGCTGACGTCACCAGTGATGCACTACCTGTGCGACGGCGAGTAGGACCTTTTTGTTTGGGCTTCCGGCTCAGCGGCCGCCATTTTATCTCGGCGGTTGAGGTAAAGGGGGCGTGGTCCGTGGAAGAGGGTAAGGCAGCGGCGGCTGCAGCTCGCCTCCAGCCAGTCGGCGGGGGAGGAGGAGTAAAAAGAGGGCGGCGGCCGGGCTTGGCTTCGGCTCCACATAGAATTGGCGGCGGAGCGGCCCTGGGAACGGGCATTTGTAACAAACGGCGTTTCTCGGCATCTCTTCCCGGGCAGGCTTTTCGGGAGGGTCTTGGAGGTGGCCAACTGGGTTGAAGAGGCCGCATAGGGGCGGATTCTGGGGCGGGGCCGATGTTACTCTGTCTTGCCTGTGTCCTGAAATCTGACCTCAGGGCTCCAGAGGCCCAGTTCCTACCTTTAGAGTGTCGGGTCCAATGTATCTAGCCAAGAGCCTTATTCCCTCACAGATCTAGCATGTTATAGCGCCAGACTCAATATTCCCAGTGTATTACACTGAAGACCTTAAACCAAAGTTACTATTCTCACAGCTTCCAAGAGGAACCGGAGCCCTGACAAGGGCTCATTTCCCTAAAAGAGACCTTTCTCTAACATCTTCACTCACACTTCACTCCCTTTTTTCCTACTCCTAATCACCGTTCAGGGCTAAAAAAGTACAACACTATGGAATACCACAGACCCTGACTCGTTCTCAGAGACGCCTTCCTCACATCTCACCCTGGTAGTCTCATCTGTCAGAGATCACTCTGTACGCAGCATTTCTACCTTATATATATATATATATATATATATATATATATATATATATATATTTTTAGCATTTCCCTTTAAAGACCTTTATTACCTGCCGTTAAAGACCTTCCTTTCTATGGCATCTTCAAGAAGTGCCCCCACACCCAGCATTTCTACTTAGTCGTCGACCTTCCCAAACTCCGTTTTAGCATTTTCCATCAAAAACATCTCCGAATCCAACTTTGTCCTTCACTAAAATGCTTTACTACTAACCCAATATCTGCTGTTAGAAAATACCCCGCATTTCATCGTCTCAGAATTCTTTGCAGATAATCCCAAGTATCTTCTCTGAGAAGCTCCCGGGGGGACCAGATACCAGGTAGGAATTCTTCAGACATCCTTTCCTGCACCAGTATTTGATAGACCCTTTCAGATTTTGGTTCTCACCTCCCCTATCAGAGACTCACCTTCACAGTCTTGCCCAGGGCTCTACCTGTGCATTCAAAAGCAAACAGGTTTTCCCACCTTCTTTTAAGATCCTGTTACTCCACATCTTGCCTTATAGTCTCCCCTAGGGCCTTTCCAGTTGCCAATATCTTCATTCACAAGCCCTCAACTTCTGCTTTCAGCCTCCTAGGCCCCTATATCGTTATCATACAACCCCTCCCCCAGCACGCTTCCATCATACTAGGTGCTCTGCATCACTAGTCACAGAAGCCCAGCCAGACTTCACAATCTAGCCAGTGTCTGCTCACTCAGTCTTTTAGTCTGTTATCTTCCTGAAACTTTTTATCCTCCATTCCTAGGGAAAATCAACTGTCTGAGCTCAGCCTCCTCTTTCCTCCCTCTCAGAGTAGCTGTAGTACCTACCATGTCTTCATGGTTCCGTTCTTGAAATGAGGATGCTAGTACTTAAGTCCTTCTCTCCACCAGAGTTACCACTAACAAAAGAGAAAAACCTCCCCGTATCTGGCTCACCTCTGACCCTTTTTCTAAAGATGTCCACTTTGCCACTATCGAAGAAATGTTGTATGTCTGGGCCTGATCCAAAAGCAAGTTCTGGTTGCCCTTCTGTGTGTTCTGTAATGTTCAAAGCGCCATCAGAACCGACCAGTGTGAGTGTCTTTTCCCTAAATCTTGGAGGTGGGATGGTATTGTGGTTGTTGGGAAAGTACCTTTTTTTTTTTTTTTTTCCTTGCGGTACGCGGGCCTCTCACTGTTGTGACCCCTCCCATTGCGAAGCACAGGCTCCAGACGCGCAGGCTTGGCAGCCATGGCTCATGGGCCCAGCCGCTCCGCTGCATGTGGGATCTTCCCGAACAGGGGCACGAACCCGTGTCCCCTGCACCCGCATGTGGACTCTCAACCACTGCGCCACCAGGGAAGCCCTGAAAGTACCTCTTATTTAAGTGGTTTTTTTTTTTTTTTTTTTGCTGTCTTGCTGAAACTCTTTTCCCCTCCATTCCCAGGGAATATGCCCAAAACAGGCAGTGCAACAGACATAGATGAGGTTCTGATGTATACACTCCCGGCAGCTGTGAGTATGGCTGAGCCTGGGAATGTGAAGCAGGAGGGGGCACAGAGAGGATAGAGTTGGGTGGGCCAAGCCCTGACCTAGAGTCTCCTTCAAATCTGGCAGGTATGTCCTGGGCCATGAGGCTATGAAGCATCTCCAGACTTCCACTGTGCTGGTGTCGGGCCTTCGGGGCCTAGGGGTGGAGATTGCAAAGAACATCATCCTTGGTGGGGTCAAAGCTGTCACCCTCCATGACCAGGGAGGGCACTGCCCAGTGGGCTGACCTCTCATCCCAGGTACCTCTTCCTGTATCCCTTCCCCTTGCCCAAGCACCAAATCCCCTGGTGTCTGCATTCACTTCACTCCTTTCCTTCTTGTACCTCCTTGTAGTTCTACCTAAGGGAGGAAGACATCGGTAAGAACCTGGCTGAGGCATCACAGCCCCGCCTTGCTGAACTCAACAGCTGTGTGCCCGTCACCACCTACACTGGGGCCCTTGTTGATGACTTCCTTAGTGGTTTCCAGGTACTTTGCAGCATCACCCTGCCACCTGACTTACACTCTCAGATCCTCTTACTGGTTGGTTTGCTCAGTATTTATTTAATGGACCAGCCCTGTGGGTGCTTTCCCTGGGGTTTCCCAAAGAACTTGGGCACTGGAACTCCTGATGCAGCAGTACAAATGTATCCTGGTGAATAAGGAAAGGAATTCAAAGACTTCCTACACATCATCGCTGAGCAGACTTTGCTTTGTTCTGTTTTGTTTTATTTGAGAATTGAAGCAAATGAGTGTAGGGTTTGGGGATAAACCCAAACTTTGACTAGGAACAGACTGTGACTCATTGTTTGACTCCCAGGACATGCAGGGTTGTAGGCAGGCAGGAATGGGTGTTTTTCAAATAAGTGAATTAGTTGTTCTTCAAATTCCATCCTCCTAATACTGCTTTACTTCTCTTGTCATAGTGTGGGGTTTCGTATTTCTCTTCATTGAGTTTTACCCTCACTGAGCATGACACACATACTTTTTAAATGTTTGTAGAAAAGGTCTGAACCAGTAATCTTTAGTCCTGACGTTCTGCCAACCCCTGGCCTGCCTTTCTCCTTTATTTTCTTGTTTCCCTTCACCCCAATGCCAGTCCCTTTGCGTGAGCTTCCTTCTTGTTACAGGTGGTGGTTCTTACCAACTCTCCTTTGGAGGACCAGCTGCGGGTGGGTGAGTTTTGTCACAGCCATGGAATCAAGCTGGTCGTGGCAGACACTCGAGGTCTGTTTGGGTGAGTGCCTGCTTCTGCCTTTATCCCCAACTCCTCCCAGGCCCAGGCTAAGACCCCCTGGCTCCCAGTGCCGTAATGCTACTCTCAGCCCACCAGGCTTTCCACTCTCCATGTTCACCTCTCCCCAGTTGGCACGAGCACTGATTGCCGGCCGTGATGGCTAAGCTTTCGTAGGAAGTATTCGCTATGTCTAAGGGTCTCAGGCACCAGTCCTGTTGTCTCCTTTTACAGGCAGTTGTTCTGCGACTTTGGAGAGGAGATGATCCTGATGGATTCCAATGGGGAGCAGCCTCTCAGTGCTATGATTTCTATGGTTACCAAGGTAAGGAGATTGGCCCCAGGGGTTCTGGCAGGCATGTGGGTAGCCATGGTCCTCCTTTATGCTCCTGGTACCCTGATCCTATCTCTGAGGCCTTCTTTACTTCTCTTCCAACCAGGACAACCCTGGTGTTGTAACCTGCCTGAATGAGGCCCAACACGGATTTGAGAGCGGTGACTTCGTCTCCTTCACGGAAGTTCAGGGCATGAATGAACTCAATGGCATCTCTCCCCTAGAGACCGAAGCCCTGGGTATGCCAAGACTGGGGGGGGGGGCAAGAAATGGTTGCCCAGATCAAAGAGAGAATTGTCCCTGTGGTGTGGGCTGACCCACAGGCCAAGAGGTGACACATATCTGTAGTCTTGTACGAAAGTCCAAGAGGAGATGCCTCTCTGAAATCTGACTTGGGACTTAGAAGAGATGTGTCCAGGTAGCCTTAATAAAGACATGTGAACTGAGCTACTGACAGAAAAGGTTTATACCACTAGTATTTGATTCCATTATTATTTTTTGGCCCATTGACTATATCTCTTTCTTTCTTTCAACTGGTTTAGAATGTATAGTATAACAATCTCTAAGTGATACTTCATCACCGCACATATTAAAGAAAACCTTACAACAAAATACTTCCACTTTCTGGTTCACCATTTGCTGTCATCGTATATTTTGTGTGTGCCATAAACTTCTCAATACATCATTTTTGGCTTCACAGTTGTATTGTTGAAAAGATTTAAGAAAGTTTATTTTTACCCACATAATCACCATTTCCAGTATACTTTTCTGTGGCTCTAGATTTGCATCTGATGCCATTTTTCTTCTGCCAAAAAAAGCCTTTAACATATGTTGTGGAATGGGGCCTGCTGGTGATGATTCTTTTAGCTTTTTAATGCTTGAAATCTCATTTTGCCTGTGTTTTTGAAAGATGTTTTTAGAGAGTGTAGCATTTTAGATTTCATTGCTTTAAAGATACTGCTCTGTTGTCTTTCCTGCCTTATTTTCCACAGGAAGTCTGCTGTTCTTATCCTTGTTTTTTTGTATCTAATGTGTTTATTTTCTCTATCACTGATCTTAATCAGTGGGATTATGATATACATTAGTATAGTTTTCTCCATGTCTCTTTTGCAGTTTATTAAATTTATATTAACTATGGGTTTATAGTTTTATCAAATTGGGAAAATTTCTGGCCGTAATTCTTTTTGAAAATATTACTTTTGCAGCTCACTGCCACCCCGTTATCTCTTTGCAGAACTCGAATTACATGTATATTAAGCCACTTGACTCTTTTGTCTTTTTCTCCCACTCTTTGTTGTATTTCGGATAGTTTCTTCTACTTTGTTAAATCTCCTAATTTTTTTCTTGTGTGTTAATTTTGTTAATCACATCTGTTATGTAAAAGCACTGGTCAAGAACATGAAAACAACTATTATAAATATATTTCACATGTCAAAGAAATTCCCAACAAAGGGGTGGGCCGAAAGAGTTTTTGAAGAAATAATGGCCAAAAATTTACAAATTTGATGAAAACTAAAGCCACAGATCTGTGTTCTGGTAAGTTTTGATGGATGGAAGGTAATTGTGAATGTTAGTTTTTTGGAGTTGTGTTTTGTGTTCCTTTAATATTTTTGAGTTTGTTCTAGAGAAATTATGTAGCTGCCATTGGATCCTTTCAGGGCTTACTTCTTTTTCTCTAGAGTGGCATTTAGACATAGGTACCTGTGCTGTCTGAAGAAATCAGCATTGTGTTTTTCTTGTTTTTTTAATGATGTTCTATACCTTATTTATATTTCTTAATTGAAGAATAGTTGATTTAATGTTGTGTTACTTTTTGCTTTACAGCAAAGTGACTCAGTTATCTATACATACATTCTTTTTCATATTCTTCACCATGAAGGTTTATCTCAGGATACTGAATAGAGTTCCGTGTGCTCTACAGTAGGACCTTGTTGTTTATCCATTCTATATATAATAGCTTACATCTGTTAACTCCAAACTCCCACAATATGGGGGAGGGGGTTGGAGGAGGAAGGGAGTGGGAGGTTTTCCCATTTCTGTTTTGATAGTGCTGTTGGTCTTGAGAGGGAGTGAATTGACAGATAACCCTTCATTCTTTTCATCCCCCAGGTCCCTACACCTTTAGTATCTGTGATACCTCCAATTTCTCTGACTATATCTGTGGAGGCATTGTCAGCCAGGTCAAAGTAACTAAGGAGATAAGCTTTGTGAGTATGAGCAGGAGGGTACGCTGTAGGGTTCCAGGCATCTCTACGTTTTTTACTTTCTTCGTTCTGATATCTTGCTCTCCACAGAAATCCTTGCCCACTTCACTGGCAGAGCCAGACTTCGTGATAACAGATTTTGCCAAGTATTCTCGCCCTCCTCAGCTGCACATTGGCTTCCAGACCCTGCACCAGTTCTGTGCCCAGCATGGCCAGCCCCCTCGGCCCCACAGTGAGGTAGATGGGTGGGCAAGCCAGCCAGGTCCTTGAACCAAAGCTCCACTATGCCTCTTCATCTATTTAGTTTTTCTACCTCTCCCTCTCCCCAGAGTGGTGTGATTGTTCTTTTTCTCCTTCCAGGAGGATGCAACAGAACTGTTGACCCTAGCACAGGCTGTGAATGCTCAAGCTCTGCCAGCAGTGCAGCAAAAGAGTCTGGATGAAGACCTCATCCGGAAGCTGGCTTATGTGGCTGCTGGGGACCTGGCACCCGTAAATTCCTTCATTGGGGGCGTGGCTGCCCAGGAGGTTATGAAGGTCAGTGCAAGTGGAGAAGGACAGTGCTGGGAGTGGGCCAGGTTCCCTCCTGGCCCCGCTGTTTGCTGTCCAGCTCTGATTAACCAGTGATCACTTCCTCTTTCTTATCCCCTCCTCAGGCCTGCTCTGGAAAGTTTATGCCTCTTATGCAGTGGCTGTACTTTGATGCCGTTGAGTGTCTCCCTGAGGACCAAGAGGCCTTTACAGAGGACACGTGCCTTCCAGTATGTGATTGGGGCCCATGGAGAAAGCATTATTGTGGTTCTTTTTAAGGTGACTTTTCTCTGACCCTCTCTTCCCTTCACATGACTCAGTGCCAGAACCGTTATGATGGGCAGGTGGCTGTATTTGGCTCCGGCCTGCAAGAGAAGCTGGGCAAGCAGAGATACTTCTTGGTGAGAGAGATCCTTCTGGTCAAAAGCTACCTTTATGTCCCCTAGCCCCTGGCCACCTCTTCTGGAGTCTCCTCTTGGCTTACAAAGGGAGGGTGTTTGGTTGTACCCTCATCTCATCCCTTTCTCCATTTTCTTCATACCAGGTCCGTTATTCCCCGGTCTTGTGCCTCTTTCCTTAGATGACCATGGATTTTTATGGCCCTGGGACTTAAATATGCAGTAGTAGATCCTCTTACCCCCTCTTGCCATCTCCAGGGGGAGGGAGGACTGATGAGTGGCTTTGTTAGGCCAGTGACCCTAACCATCTTGTGTCTCTTTTCTTGGCCACCTCCCAGGTGGGTGCAGGGGCCGTTGGCTGTGAGCTGCTCAAGAACTTTGCCATGATTGGGCTAGACTGCGGGGAGGGCGGGCCGGTCACCATTACAGAAATGGACACCGTAGAAAAATCCAATCTGAATTGACAGTTTTTGTTCCGGCCTTGGGATATCAGGGTGAGTGGAATGGACGTGGTAAGTGGTTGAGCTTTGTTTCTCTCGCTTTTCTCCTGTCTTTTTCTTGTTATCTGTCTTATTGCCTTAGGACTTTTGTGTGTGTGTGTGTGTGTGGTACACGGGCCTCTCACTGCTGTGGCCTCTCCCGTTGCGGAGCACAGGCTCTGGACGCCCAGGCTCAGCGGCCATGGCTCACATGACCAGCTGCTCCGCGGCATGTGGGATCTTCCCGGACCGGGGCACGAACCCGTGTCCCCTGCATCGGCAGGCGGACTCTCAACCACTGCACCACCAGGGAAGCCCGCCTTAGGACATTTTTGTTCCTCTCTTTCCTTCAGTTCTTCCCTTATTTCTTTTTCTCTACCATTCAGTCTTTCTTCTAGCAGATATTTATTGAGAACTTAAGACATCTTTCATTTGTGAGTTTACACCTGTCGCCACCCATTTTTTTTTCTTTTGGTTTTTGGTTACGGCTAATGTGGAACTATAGAAGCTAGGTTATAGAGGGATCTATCTGGGAAGTCTTCTGTAAAGCTGAGTGTTATTTTTGCCTGCCCAGTGTTTATCTTTCCTTTCCTTTTATCATGCAAATACTAGGTACTACTTAAGTAGTTAGAATATATAAGATAGCAAAAGAATGGTTTCTGCTTTTGTCTAGTGAGAAGACATAGTAAATGAGAGATTCTCAAATGCAGTGGAGGTTGGCAGCACTCTTTCCTCAAGTCCAAAAGATTACAACTGTTTTAAGAATACTAAGACGTTATGTCCTTTTAATCCTCACTTGACCAGGTGAAAGGGTAATTTTCCACTCTGCTCTAGGAGGCTGTCCCTAACCCAAAGACACAGTATTTTCCAAATGACCAAGACCAATTCATGATGATACAGAATTGTGCATTAACTAAAGAACCATTCAAAATACGGAGAAAGACAGTGGCTATTGATGTGGATTCAGTATTTCACCTTTCAACTAAACTTTAAAGTACTATCACTTGACAAGTTTTGAAGTATTTTTTTAAAAATATCAACAGTCATCTGAAAATGTTATTGAAACATTTTTCTGTAAGGCTGGATGTCCCTCACGTCTTTCAAGCAAAACATGTAATAGATTAAAGGCAGTAGATAATGAAAATGCAGCTATCTTCTAAGATACTTTGGAACTTAAATTTGCAAAACTGTAAATACAGTTTGACTCTTGTCATTAAAGTTTTGTATTAGAGTTTTTTTCATAATGTTTGTACTATATAATGGAATTGTTCCATTTTTATTAATTAATTAATTAATTTTTGGCTGTGTTGGGTCTTTGTTTCTGTGTGAGGGCTTTCTCTAGTTGTGGCAAGTGGGGTCCACTCTTCATCATGGTGAGCGGGCGTCTCACTATTGCGGCCTCTCGTTGCGGAGCACAGGCTCCAGATGCACAGGCTCAGTAGTTGTGGCTCATGGGCCTAGTTGCTCCGCGGCATGTGGGACCCTCCCAGACCAGGGCTTGAACCCGAGTCCCCTGCATTAGCAGGCAGATTCTCAACCGCTGTGCCACCAGGGAAGCCCCTCCATTTTTAAATGGAGTAATAATATTTTAACATTTTCTGAGTTTAAATGTTTAATGCAGGAAATCTTAATAGCTGTGCATCACATAAAAAAAAAAAAAAACACCTCTTTTTAAGATCGTTATTATTATTATTTTTTTTACGGTACACGGGCCTCTCACTGTTGTGGCCACTCCCGCTGCGGAGCACAGCCTCCGGACACGCAGGCTCAGCGGCCATGGCTCATGGGCCCAGCCGCTCCGCAGCATGTGGGATCTTCCTGGACCGGGGAACGAACCTGTGTCCCCTGCATCGGCAGGTGGACTCTCAACCACTGCGCCACCAGGGAAGCCCAACCAACCTCTTTTTAAGATTGTTATTTTGGACAGCTGCTACAGCAAATAATATATACAATAGCACAGTATGTGGTTAGAACATAAGAAGGTGAAAAATATTGTGTAGGGGCAAGAATGAAAAACAAAGAACTGGAAGTGCCATGAGAGGGTGGTTTGAAGTGTGGTAAAGGAAATCCTCATTGGAAAGGTGGTATTTCCACAGATAATTAAAGATGATATACGAGAAGAGGAAGAAATCTCAGGGAAGAGTATGCCAGGTGAAGGTAACAGTGTGAGCAAAACCCTGAGGTTGGAATATGCCTGCTGTGTTTAAGGAGTAGAGACAGAGACAGACCATGGCAAGAGAGAAGGTTGTAAAAGTAATGGGACCAGCTCATTTCAGCCTTAGTGAAAGTGGGAGTCAATAGAGGGTTTTGAGAAGGAGAGGAATGTGATCTGACTTGGGACTTTCAGAGGATCCTTTTTGTTTTTGTAAGTTCAGAGGACCTTGGTTTTCTTTGGGTGAATGCACTCCAACTCTGGGTGCTAGTAACTGAAAACAACAATGGATGTTCGGTAGACAAAAGAACAGGTACTCAAGCCATTGTATCACTGTTTTCCTTTTTTATTCACCCCATTCCCCATTTGTCCCAGCCCAAGCTGTGCGGCATTTGTCATAGACCGCAGAGCGTCCTGACCTCAGAGCCTAGGTCTTGTGCATCATTACATAAATCCGTTTTCAGAACAGCTCTGTAAAGTTTTGTTGGGTGATTATATGAATGACAGTTCTGTTTCTCCATCCCTACCCAGAAATTGAAGTCTGATACAGCTGCTGCGGCTGTGAGCCAGATAAATCCACACACCCGGGTGATGAGCCATCAGAACTGTGTGGGCCCTCACACAGAGCATGTGTATGATGATAACTTCTTCCAAAACCTGGATGGTGTGGCCAATGCCTTGGACAATGTGGATGCCCGTGAGTTTTGGGGGTGGGTGAGGACGAGGGGAGAGTAATGTGTGTGTTTTAGGGAGTGTGTGTCACCGTGTCCTATCCTGATGTTATTTTCCCCACCTTCACCTGCTGCAACTTTCTCACAGGCACGTATATGGACCGCTGCTGTGTGTACTACCGTAAGCCACTTCTGGAGTCAGGCACACTGGGTACCAAGGGTAATGTGCAAGTGGTTATCCCCTTCCTGACAGAGTCATACAGCTCCAGCCAGGACCCTCCTGAGAAGTCCATCCCCATCTGCACACTGAAGAACTTCCTGAATGCCATCGAGCACACTTTGCAGGTGATCAGCCTTGCAGGGAGGAAGAGGTGGAACAGATAGGTACCTGGACAGTGTCTCAGATGCCAAACTCTTGTTATTCGGATGATGAAGCCTCAGTGTATGTAACATCTGCCCTCTCTTTAACTCTCCTTCACTCACTTTAAACCTAGCAGCCTGAGCTTTTCAAAATGATTTATTTTTAACTTGAAATTTTTATTTTGGAAACATTATTTATACCATGTAAAGTAGTTTATGTAAGAAGTGTATATCTAAAAAGTGAGGATATTTTTCTTTGTATACAGGATACTATTTTCTTATTCAACAAAATTAATATCATCTCTGCTAGTTATTTAAATATCTCTAATATTAAGTCCATATTTAGGACTAATTTTCTAATTGTTTCCCAAAATATGTTTAATAGCTTGTCAGCATAGTTGTGTTTATATAGTACACATACATACAGAACAGCATACCTATCATGTAGATTGACAAAGTAAAAGCAACTCATTAACTGGCCCTCAGAACTTCGCCCTAATTACAGTCCCCTTTCAAACCACAAATAATCATCATTTTATCAAAATGATTGTTAATGCAGTCTTTGAGGCTATGTTTAGGAAGTATGGGAACAGGAAGAAAATGAGCAGTAACAGTTCAGTGTGTCACTTTTCCTTCCAGAATGGATGAGTTTATACTTGTGGACTCAGTTCAGTATGTGTCTTTCTCCCTGTCCATACATCCCATGTTGGGTTGTGTGTGTGTGTGTGTGTAGATACAGAGAGACGGAGAGAGAAAGAGATGTGTTTGTGTGTGTGTGTTCATTTCTCTCTATATAAAACCTCTGCTAGGTTATGGTTCTATTACTGTGTTTCTCTCTACCCAGCATGCAGAAAGGCCAATAAAAAGGCTTTTAAAACAGATACACTACGTGCCCTTGGACTTAACCTCTTCATGCTTCAGATTCCTTATCTGTAAAATTGGAATGACAGTAGTAACTCTCACAGGACTACCGTAAAGCATTTACACTTAATATGTCCTTGTGACTTTCAAACTAAGCTTTAAATGTGTATTTGTTTGCTTATTTCATATTAACTCCATGAGGTATAGCTTTACTGTTAGAGTGTATGTTTTTGAAATGAGGATACACAAGTGAAGATATACCTGATGGTCACAAAACTGTGCAGAGCTGGCATTTGAACCTGGATTTCCAGCATCAAGACACTCCAGATCACTTCACCAGTGACTGTTTATTGACCTCCCAATTCTCAGGGGGCAAACCTCTATCTTACTTTCTGCCGAGTCCCCAGAACCTGCATAGAGATCGTTTATGTTTTATTCTTGGTGTGAACTTTTTCTTTTATTGAGGCATGACATATCTAGGGTAAGGTGTACATCTTAATAAATTCTGCATGAATGTACACTTGTGTGTTAACCTCTGCCCAGATTAAGATCATTGGTTTTTATTTATTTATTTATTTTGAGGGTTTTGAGAGTTTAATATACCTTTGGGTTCACACAGTGCAATGGGGTGTAGACATGATGCACAGGGCTCCCGGGCCGCCGCCGAGCAGAAAAGGGACGTGTTGCTGGATGCTGCACCTGCCGCGTGTTCCTGGTGTGGGTGAAGATCATTGGTTTTTAAATTGAAGTGGTGGGGTTTTGACAAGTTTGAGGAGCCACATTGGGAGGGCTTTCTTCCTGTGTTCTCCCATAGCAGCCATGCTCTTCCTATTTGCTGTATATCCTGTTGGTGTTCCTAATGCCTACAGAAACTTATTTACCATAAACCACGTAGTGTTTATTTGCTCTGTCTGCAGTGGGCTCGGGATGAGTTTGAAGGTCTCCTCAAGCAGCCAGCAGAAAACGTCAACCGGTACCTAATGTGAGTAAGTCTGTCCACATCCTTGCTCACCCTGTCTCCTGCCTGTCAGTCAAAGCATTCTGTAACCAGTGTAACACTTAGGACCTGGCCTACTTTTCGAATAAACTCATGATTCCTTGGGCCTTATAACCTGGGGAGTCAGCACTGACTTTTCATGGAGTTAAGCTCACTCTGGGATCACTGTGTAATTCTGAGTCTGTGTCCCCTCTAACTGATAGAGATTCAACGTTTGTGGAGCAAACACTGCACCTGACAGGCACCCAACCCCTGGAGGCGCTGGAGGCTGTGCAGTGCAGCCTGTTGCTTCAGCAGCCATATACGTGGGCTGACTGTGTGACCTGGGCTTACTACCACTGGCACACCCAGTACTCCAACAACATCAGGCAGCTGCTGCACAACTTTCCTCCGAACCTGGTATTACACTCTCGTGGGGTCCATTTGTCAGAATAGGCTTACTGGAAGCAGTTTGCTACACGCTTTTGACATGATTCATTGCAGTTAATCCAGTTGTGCCAAGCCCACCAAGTCCCAGAGATCTCATAAAATGATTAAGCGAGTGATTTTTGAAGTCAAAGACCTGTTCCTCCTGACCTCTCTCCTCTACCTGCCCATCCCTGTTCTCTCAAGCAAGATACTTGGTACCTATTTCCCTTAGATATGAGATGAGTCATTCCAGATTCCCAGTCAGGGCTATAGAGATTGTAGAAGAGACGTTTTGGTGTTAAGAGCACGGGACCCAGGTGGGTTCAAATCTCAGCTGCATTTGATATTGGGACTAATCATGTATTTCCTATCTGTACCTCAGTATCCTCATGTAGGAAGTAGGAATAATGGTGACCTAATTTCATGAGAGTTTTATGAGGGCTAACTGATATTTATTAAGCTAATAAATTAATTATGTTAGTACATACCTGGCAATCCGTAAAAGTTTCATAAATAGCTCTGTGTCTGGCACAAAGTGAGTGCCCCGCGATATACTAAGTTGGGACTTCCGGGCTTGAAAATGAGGAGTCACATTTATCAGAAAGACCTCTCCTCTCAGATCCCACTCCCCCCCCGTCTTTCTGTTTTCCTAGCTTACAAGCTCAGGAGCCCCTTTCTGGCCTGGGCCTAAACGCTGTCCACACCCACTCATCTTTGATGTCAGCAATGTAAGACCCCTCCCTCGGGCCTCCTACAGTGGGGTAAAATGTGGGTACGTGGATGGGAAGGAGGCTGCGGCTCCTTAGGTGAGTACTGATATGCTTACCCGTCCATACTTTGCCTTCTCTTAGCCCCTGCATCTGGACTATGTGATAGCTGCAGCCAACCTGTTTGCCCAGACCTTTGGGCTCAGGGACTCTCAGGACGGAGCTGCTGTGGCCATACTCATTCAGTCTGTGCAGGTCCCTGAGTTCACCCCGAAGTCTGGTGTCAAGATCCATGTTTCTGACTAGGAGCTGCCGACCACTTCCTGTGTTGGTGAGGGTGTTTAACTAGTTGGCCTAGAGCTAGCATCCTACTTATCTCCTATTTATGCCAGCCTCCTCTGTACTTGTGTTCTGCCACTGGCTCTGCTCTGAGATCTCTGGCCTAAGATTTATCCACACTGTCCTTTGGTGCTTGCTTCTTCCAATTTAAAATAAGGTTGGTTGGTTGAGGCAAATTCTCTGATGCGCTACTACTTTGTTCTTCCCACTCTTTCTCTCTCAGGGGCACCAGCTGTCCATCTCTTTTCTGTGTGTGTGTTTGCTTTGTTTTGTTCTTTCCTCTGTTTCTTTTTGTGTTCATATGCAGGGACAAATGGATATGATCTTTACCAGTAGTCTCTCTGCCTTGATTTCTTCCCTGGTTCATTTCATTATAGATCTCCTAATCCTCCTCCCCACCTTCCTTTGGTATGCCTCTTTACCTTACTTTTTTTTTAAGTATTTATTTATTTTGGCTGTGTTGGGTCTTCGTTTCTCTGCGAGGGCTTTCTCTAGTTGCAGTGAGCGGAGGCCACCCTTCATCGCGGTGTGCAGGCCTCTCACTGTCGCAGCCTCTCTTGTTGTGGAGCACAGGCTCCAGACGTGCAGGCCCAGTAGTTGTGACTCACAGGCCTCGTTGTTTCATGGCATGTGGGCTCCTCCCAGACCAGGGCTCAAACCTGTGTCCCCTGCATTAGCAGGCAGATTGTCAACCATTGCACCACCAGGGAAGGCCTACCCTATTTTTAACCTCCGTATATCTTTCCTCATCTCCCTCTCTAGATCGCCCTCCTCATCTCTCCATCTATAACTACGCCCCAACTCAAATTTCCCTCCCTCTCCCCTAGCCAGTCTCATGCTCCGTAAGTCTTCCTCTACATTTTATCTTCTTTGTATATATGCTTCAATTTCTTCGTCTGTATATCTCGCCCCTCCTCATATATCTACCCCATTTCACTTCCCAAGTAACTACTCTCTCATGTTCCTCTTCTTATATTTTCTTTATATATCTCCCTACGTGTCTCCCTTTCAGGTATTTTGTACTTTCTCATTCTCTGCACATTCTCTTAATCTTCACCTTTATTTCCCTTGGTCTCCCTCTTCAAATTTTTTCAGGTTTATCCCATTTCATATTACTCTCCTCTTTGCTGTCTCTGCATTTTCTCCCAATGCCCCTTTCTGTATCTTTTATCCCGGTGTCTCCTGTTTTCCCTTATATCTTCCTTCATGTCTCCCCTTCTCTCTCTCTTTCTCTTTCAGTATGTTCTCATTGACATCCTTTTTTTAAAAAACTGTAAGAAACAAAAGATTTACCATCTTAACCTTCTTTAAATATAGTAGACTTCCATTTTGGAAGGCTTAATATTTCATTGAATGGATTTTTAAGGCTTAATATTTAATTAGATGAATAGATCACGTTTTTCTATCCACTCATTCATCAGTGAACAACTTCTGTTGCTTTCACCTCGAACCTGTTATGATTAGTGCTGCTGTCTACATCCTTTTTAAAAGTGGCTTTATCTGTTTCCCTCAGTGTCTCTAGATATATCTCCATGTCCCACACACCTGTCTGCCTTTTTCTTTTCTGAGGTGTTTTCTGCCCTATCTTTCCCCCTTCCTTTTACTCTTTCCCATGATGTCTCTCCTTTTCAAATCCTTTATCTGCCTGAACATCTCTGCCCCACCCTGGACTCCTGCTTTCACGTCAGACCCTGGCCTGGGATCTAACATGTATCTAAGGACTAACATGTATTATGACCTCCCTTTCTGCAGATGATAACCGCCTGCAGGAGCTCAAGGCCATGCTGCCCAGCCCAGAGAGCCTCCCTGGGTTCAAGGTGTACCCCATCAACTTTGAGAAGGTGCTGTGATGGGGACCTTCAACAGTGTAGGAGGATGGGCTGAGCCATCCTAAGCTTTTATGGGGATTACAGGCCTGCCGCATGGCCCAGTTATCTTTTGTGGTCTGGGCCAGTATTTGGCTGGTCCGGCAGGTAATTGAGGTGAATATACCTCAGTCCCCAGTATCCAGGAAACCTTTTTTTCCTTTAACTCTGTCTCTCCTGTTCTTCCTCTGTCTCCATTCACAATAGGATGATGATAGCAACTTTCATATGGATTTCGCTGTGGCTGCATCCTATCTCCGGGCGGAGAACTATAACATTCCCCCTGCTGACCGGCATAAGGTAACAATAGTCTAGACCTAAGCTTGCACCCTTTTCCAAGTTCGAGTCTGCCACATTTGACCTCTTCTGTAGACCTTGACCGTCTCTAACAACTATGTCTGCTCATCACCTTCTGCATTACAGAGCAAGTTGATTGCAGGGAAGATCATTCCAGCCATTGCCACGACCACAGCAGCTATAGTTGGCCTTGCATGTCTGGAGCTGTACAAGGTGGTGCAGGGACACCCAACAGCTTGAGTCCTATAAGAACAGCTTCATCAACTTGGCCCTGCCCTGTTTCAGCTTCTCTGAGCCCCTTGCCCCACACCATCACCAGGTAAGGGCTTGCTTTTACAGAAACCTTTGGTGTTGCCCATCAGTGAGTGACAGTGTGTGTGTGTGTGTGTGTGTGTGTATGTGTGTGTGACTGTGTGTGTGTGTGTGAGTGATGGTGTGTGTGTGTGTGTGTGTAGAGGTTGTGTGTATCTTATCTCCGTAGAACTGGCTCTGGTTTTCATCATGCCAGGTGAGAGGCTTTCTTTAATTTTGTGTATCCTTTGTTCATTGGTTGAACCTGTGCAAAGTAGGAATGGAACTGGCATGTTTGTGAAATAAAGAAGAACATATGATCTGGGCTTGCTCCCATTTTACACTTTGTGCTTTACTCTGTGCTTTGTCCCACAGTACTATAACCAGCAGTGGACATTGTGGGATCACTTTGAGGTACAGGGGCTGCAGCCTAATGGTGAAGAGATGATCCTCAAGCAGTTTCTTGACTACTTTAAGGTAAGGCCCTTTCACTCACTGCACCTGTGGTGGTGATTGCCCAGGTTACTGGTACTGTCCATCCCAATGACACTGTTACCCCTCCTCCTTTCCACCCTCTTCAGACAGAGCACAAGTTAGAGATCATCATGCTGTGTCAAGGTGGATCCATGCTCTACTGCTTTTTCATGACAGCAAGCAAGCTCAGGGAACGGTTGGATCAGCCGTGAGTTGGGCCAGTGGGCAAGCAGAAACAGATCCTGCCTGGGGTGGGAAGCATCAGCTAGCTATGCGGCTCATGTTCACTGTTCTCCTTACTTTAGTTGTCTCCGTAAGTCCTTTCCTCTCTTTCTATTTCCCTGACCCTCTTTTTCCTCACCCCAGGATGACAGCAATAGTGAGATGAGTATCAAAGCAAAATCTGGGACACCACATTCAAGCACTGGTGCTTGAGCTGTGCTGCAACAACGAGAGCGGCGAGGATGTGGAGGTCCCCCATGTATGATACACCATTTGCTGATTCCCTCTACACCCATCTACCTCATTCTCAGTCAAGTCAATCTATTTCCGTTTCTCTCATAGTTGTGACCAACGCTGAGCCTTAAGTTCCTCTGAGAACTTTTTGTTGTTGCTGGTTTCTACTGTTTGTAGTTGGAATTCTTAATAAAGTGTTATTAATGCAAGTGTGTCATATCCTTCTTTGGTCAAAGACCCATACCCTGTTGTCTGTGGGAGCGACCAGCCTGTCTTTAGCTATAGGTTCAAGTGATAATACAAAAGGCTCAGCCTCTCCGCACCAGCATGGAATTTGCCTCACATCCAAGCTTATGAGAAAAGATTAAATCCAACTGTTCTGGTAAGTCATTGGTTTGCTATTTTTTCCTTTGTCTTCTCTGTTTAAAAAGAAGTAGAGGGGGAGTTGAGGAAGATGGCGGAAGAGTAAGACGCGGAGGTCACCTTCATCTCCACAGATACACTAGAAGTACATCTACACGTGACACAACTCCTACAGAACACCTACTGAACGCTGGAAGAAGACCTCAGACCTCCCAAAAGGCAAGAAAGCCCACGTACCTGGATAGGGCAAAAGAAAAAAAAATCAGAGACAAAAGGATAGGGATGGGACCTGCACCAGTGAGAGGGAGCTGTGAAGGAGGAAAGGCTTCCACACAATAGGAAGCCCCGTCCCGGGCGGAGACTGCGGGTGGCAGAGGGGGGAGCTTCGGAGCCCTGGAGGAAAGCACAGCAACAGGGGTGGGGAGGGTAAAGCAGAGACATTCCTGCACAGAGGATTGGTGCTGACCGGCACACACCAGCTGGAGAGGCTGGTCTGTTTACCTGCCCGGGCGGGCGGGGCTGGGAGCTGAGGCTCGGGCTTCGGTCGGAGTGCAGGGAGAGGACTGGGGTTGGCAGTGTGAACACACCCTGCAGGGGGTTAGTACACCATGGCTAGCTGGGAGGGAGTCTGGGGAAAAGTCTGGACCTGCTGAAGAAGCAAGAGACTTTTTCTTTCCTCTTTGTTTCCTGGTGCGCGAGGAGAGGGGATTAAAAGCACTGCTTAAAGGATCTCCAGAGACGCGTGCAAGCCGCGGCTAACAGCCCGGACCCCAAAGAGGGACATGAGATGCTTAGGCTGCTGCTGCCACCACCAAGAAGCCTGTGAGCAAGCACAGGTCACTCTCCACACCTCCCTTCTGGGAGCCTGTGCAGCCTGCCACTGCCAGGGTCCCGGGATCCAGGGACAACTTCCCAGGGAGAACGCACGGCGTACCTCAGGCTGGTGCAACTTCCTGCTGGCCTCTGCTGCCGCAGGCCCGCCCGTGCTCCGTGCCCCTCCATGCCCCCAGCCTGAGTGAGCCAGAGCCCCCGAATCAGCGGCTCCTTTAACCCCGTCCTGTCTCAGCGAAGAACGGACGCTCTCCGGGATCTGTGAGAAAAAAGAAGAGAAGGGGAAATCTCTCCCAGCAGCCTCAGGAGCAGTAGATTAAAACTCCACAATCAACTTGATGTACCCTGCATCTATGGAATACATGAATAGACAACGAATCATCCCAAATTGTGGAGGTGGACTTCGATAGCAAGATTTATGATTTTTTCCCCTTTTCCTCTTTTTGTGGGTGTGTATGTGTATGCTTCTGTTTTGAGATTTTGTCTGTATAGCTTTGCTTTCACCATTTGTCCATCCTTTTTTTTTTTTACTTAAAAATTTTTTTTCTTAATATTTTTTATTTTAATAAATTTTATTTTATCTTTATTTTATCCTCTTTCACTTTTCTTTCTTTCTCTTTTCTTTCTTTCTTTCTTTCTTTCTCTTTCTATCTTTCTATTTTCTCTCCCTTTTTTTCTGAGCTGTGTGGAGGACAGGCTCTTGGTGCTCTAGCTGGCCATCAGGGCTGTGCCTCTGAGGTGGCAGAGCCAACTTCAGAACACAGGTCCACAACAGACCTCCCAGCTCCAAATAATATCAAATGGCAAAAGTCTCCCAGAGATCTCCATCTCAACTCCAACTCCCAGCTTCACTCAACGACCAGCAAACTACAGTGCTGGACACCCTATGCCAAACAACTAGCAAGACAGGAACACAACCCCACCCATTAGCAGAGAGGCTGCCTAAAATCATAAGTCCACAGACACCCCAAAACACGCCACCAGGCGTGGACTTGCCCACCAGAAAGACAAGATACAGACTCATCCACGGAAACACAGGCACTAGTCCCCTCCACCAGGAAGCCAGCACAACCTACTGAACCAACTTTAGCCACTGGGGTCAGACACCAAATACAACGGGAACTATGAACCGTCAACCTGCAAAGAGGAGACACCAAACACAGTAAGGTCAGCAAAATGAGAAGAAAAAAAAAACACAGTAGATGAAGGAGCAAGGTAAAAACCCACCACACCTAACAAATGAAGAGGTAATAGGCAGTCTACCTGAAAAAGAATTCAGAAAAATGATAGTAAAGATGATCCAAAACCTGTGAAATAGAATAGAGAAAATGCAAGAAACATTTAACAAGGATCTAGAAGGACTAAAGAAGAAACAAGCAATGATGAAAAACACAATAAATGAAATTAAAAATACTCTAGAAGGGATCAATAGCAGAATAAGTGAGGCAGAAGAACGGATAAGTGACCTGAAAGATAAAATAGTGGAAATAACTACTGCAGAGGAGAATAAAGAAAAAGAGTGAAAAGAACGGCACACAGTCTCAGAGACCTCTGGGACAACATTAAAGGGATCAACATTCGGATTATAGGGGTCCCAGAAAAAGAAGAGAAAAAGAAGGGACGGAGAAAATATTTGAAGAAATTATAGTTCAAAACTTCCATATTATGGGGAAGGAAATAGTTAATCAAATCTAGGAAGCACAGAGAGTCCCAAAGAGGATAAATCCAAGGGGAAACACGCCAGGACACATATTAATCAAACTATCAAAAATACAAAGAAAACATATTAAAAGCAGCAAGGGAAAAACAACAAATAACACACAAGGGAATCCCCATCAGGTTAACAGCGGATTTTTCAGCAGAAACTCTGCAACCCAGAAGGGAGTGGCAGGACATATTGAAAGTGATGGAGAAAAACCTACAACCAAGATTATTCTACCCAGCAAGGACCTCATTCAGATTTGATGGAGAAATTAAAACCTTTACAGAAAAGCAAAAGCTGAGAGAGTTCAGCACCACTAAACTAGCTTTACATCAAATGCTAAAGGAACTTCTCTAGGCAAGAAATACAAGACCCAGAAAAGACCTAAAATAACAAACCCAAAACAATTAAGAAATGGGAATGGGAACATACATATTGATAATTACTTTAAATGTAAATGGATTAAATACTCCCACCAAAAGACACATATTACCTGAATGGATACAAAAACAAGACCCATATATATGCTGTCTACAAGAGACCCACTTCAGACCTAGAGACACATACAGACTGAAAGAGAGGGGATGGAAAAAGATATTCCATGCAACTGTCAATCAAAAGAAAGCTGGAGTAGCAATTCTCATATCAGACAAAATAGACTTTAAAATAAAGACTATTAGAAGAGACAAAGAAGGACACTACATACTAATCAAGGGATAGATCCAAGAAGAAGATATAACCACTGTAACTCTTTATGCACCCAACATAGGAGCACCTCAATACATAATGCAAATACTAACAGCCATAAAAGGAGAAATCGACAGTAACACATTCATAGTAGGGGAATTTAACACCCCACTTTCACCAATGGACAGATCATCCAAAATGAAAATAAATAAGGACACACAAGCTTTAAAAGATACATTAAACAAGATAGACTTGATATTTATAGAACATTCCATCCTTAAACAACAGAATACACATTTTTCTCAAATGCTCATGGAACGTTCTCCAGGTTAGATCATATCTTGGGTCACAAATCAAACCTTGGTATATTTAAGAAAATTGAAATTGTGTCAAGTATCTTATCCAACGACAACACTATGAGACTAGATATCGATTACAGGAAAATATCTGTAAAAAACACAAACACATGGAGGCTTAAGAATACACCACTTAATAACGAGTGATCACTGAAGAAATGAAAGAGGAAATAAAAAATACCTAGAAACAAATGACAATGGAGACACGACAACTGAAAACCTATGGAATGCAGCAAAAGCAGTTCTAAGAGGAAAGTTTATAGCAATACAATCCTACCTTAAGACTCAGCAAACATCTCAAATAAACAACCTAACCTTACACCTAAAGCAATAAGAGAATGAAGAACAAAAACAACCCCAAAGGTTGCAGAAGGAAAGAAATCATAAAGATCAGATCAGAAATAAATGAAGGAAACGATAGCAAAAATCAATGAAACTAAAAGCTGGTTCTATGAGAAGATAAACAAAATTGATAAACCATTAGCCAGACTCATCAAGTAAAAAAGGGAGAAGATTCAAATCAATAGAAATAGAAATGAAAAAAGAGAAGTAACAGCTGACACTGCAGGTATACAAAAGATCATGAGAGATTACTACAAGCAACTCTATGCCAACAAAATGGACAACCTGGAAGAAATGGACAAATCTTAGAAACGCACAACTTGCAAACACTGAATCAGGAAGAAATAGAAAATATGAACAGACCAATCACAAGCACTGAACTTGAAACTGTGATTAAAAATCTTCCAAAAAACAAAAGCCCAGGACCAGATGGCTTCACAGGTGACTTCTATCAAACATTTAGAGAAGAGCTAACATTTATCATTCTCAAAGACTTCCAGAATATAGCAGGGGTAGGAACACTCCCAGACACGTTCTATGAGGCCACAATGTCCCTGACACAAAAACTGGACAAAGATGTTACAAAGAAAGAAAAGTACAGGCCAATATCACTGATGAACATAAATGTAAAAATCCTCACCAAAATACTAGCAAACAGAATCCAACAGCACGTTAAAAGGATCATACACCATGATCAATTGTGGTTTATTCCAGGAATGCAAGGATTCTTCAATATACGTGAATCAATCAACGTGATAAACCATAGTAACAAATTGAAGGAGAAAAAACATATGATAATCTCAATAGATGAAGAGAAAGCTTTCAACAAAATTCAACAGCCATTTATGATAAAAAGCCTGAAGAAAGTAGGCATAGAGGGAACTGCTCAACATAATAAAGCCCATATATGACAAACCCACAGCCAACATCGTCCTCAATGGTGAAAAGCTGAAACCATTTCCAATAAGATCAGGAACAAGACAAGGTTGCCCACTCTCACCACTGTTATTCAACATAGTTTTGGAAGTTTTAGCCAAAGCAATCAGAGAAGAAAAAGAAATAAATGTAATCCAAATCAAAAAAGAAGAAGTAAAGGTGTCACTGTTTGCTGATGACATGATACTCTACACAGAGAATCCTAAAGATGCTACCAGAAAACTACTAGAGCTAATCAATGAATTTGGTAAAGTAACAGGATATAAAATTAATGCACAGAAATCTCTGGCATTCCTATACACTAATGATGAAAAATCTAAATGTGAAATTCAGAAAACACTCCCACTTACCATTGCAACAAAAAGAATAAAATATCTAGGAATAAACCTACCTAAGGTGACAAGAGACCTGTATGCAGAAAATTATAAGCCACTGATGAAAGAAATTAAAGATGATACAAATAGAATGAGATATATACCATGATTTGGGGTTGGAAGAATCAACATTGTTAAAATGACTCTACTACTGAAAGCAATCTACAGATTCAGTTCAATCCGTATCAAACTACCAATGGCATTTTTCACAGAACTAGAACAAAAAAATTCGCAATTTGTATGGAAAAACAAAAGACCCCAAATACCTAAAGCAATCTTGACAATATGGAGCTGGAAGAATCAGGCTTCCTGACTTCAGACTATACTACAAAGCTACAGTAATCAAGAGTGTATGGTACTGCCACAAAACCAGAAATATAGGTCAATGGAACAGGATAGAAAGTTCAGAGATAAACCCACACACATATGGTAAACTTATCTTTTATAATGGAGGCAGGAATGTACAGTGGAGAATGGATAGCCTCTTCAATAAGTGGTGCTGGGAAAACTGAACAGGTACATGTCAAAGTATGAGATTAGAACATTCCCTAACACCATACACAAAAAGAAGCCCAAAATGGATTAAAGATCTAAATGTAAGGCCAGACACTATCAAACTCTTAGAGGAAAACATAAGCAGAACACTCTATGACATAAATCACAACAAGATCCTTTTTGACCCACCTCCTAGAGAAATGGAAATAAAACAAAAATAAACAAATGGGACCTAAGGAAATTTCAAAGCATAGGAAGCCATAAACAGGACCAAAGGACAGCCTTCAGAATGGGAGAAAATATTTGCAAATGAAGCAACAGACAAAGGATTTATCTCCAAAATTTGTAAGAATCTCTTGCAACTCAATAACAAGAAAACAGCACAATCTAAATATGGGCAGAAGACCTAAATAGACATTTCTCCAACAAAGCTATACAGATTGCCAACAAACCCATGAAAGAATGCTCAACATCATTAATCATTAGAGAAAGACAAATCAAAACTACAATGAGATATCATGTCACACCAGTCAGAATGGCCATCATCAAAAAAATCTAGAAACAATAAATGCTGGAGAGGGTTTGGAGAAAAGGTAACACTCTTGCACTGCTAGTGTGAATGTGAATTGGTACAGCCACTATGGAGGACAGTATGGAGGTTCCTTAAAAAACTACAAATAGAACTACCATATATACCAGCAGTCCCACTAATGGGCATATACACTGAGAAAACCATAATTCAGAAAGAGTCTTGTACCAAAATGTTAATTGCAGCTCTATTTACAATAGCCAGGAGATGGAAGCAATCTCAGTGTCCATCATTGGATGAATGGATAAAGAAGATGTGGGACATATATACAATGGAATATTACTCAGGCATGAAAAGAAACGAAATTGAGTTATTTGTAGTGAGGTGAATGGACCTACAGTCTGTCATACAGAGTGAAGTAAGTCAGAAAGTGAAAGACAAATACTGTATACTAACACATATATATGGAATATTAGGGGGGAAAACGTCATAAAGAACCTACAGGTAAGACGGGAATAAAGACACAGACCTACTAGCACATGGAGTTGAGGATATGGGGAGGGGGAAGGGTCAGCTGTGACAAAGTGAGAGAGTGTCATGGACATATATACACTACCAAACCTAAAACAGATAGCTAGTGGAAAGCAGCTGCATAGCACAAGGAGATCAGTTCGGTGTTTTGTGACCACCTGGATGGGTGGGATAGGGAGGGTGGGAAGGAGGGAGACTCAAGAGGGAAGAGATATGGTAACATATGTATATGTATAACTGATTCACTTTGTTATAAAGCAGATTCTAACACAGCATTGTAAAGCAATTATACTCCAATAAACATGTAAAAAAAAAAAAAAAGGACACATTGGGTATGCTAGATAGCTCCATGTGTCATTTCTCGTATCCCCCTCACCCACAGCTACTTTTATATTGGTAGTGGTGGAATCCGCTACAAAAGAAAGTCATCCATAGGTATGTGTTTTTTACCTATATTCCTGCCCTGTCCATCTGCCTTCTTGCTCACTAACAAGATTCTCCCTGCTTTACCCTGTAGCTAGACCAGCTTTCTGCACTCTGGACGCTGATTTTCTATGATATGTCCAGAAATGAAAAGGAGATGCTACACCCCTTACAAGGTAGTGAAATTTTGACTCAGTGGAGACTACTGACCACCTGTTCATTTGCATTCCTGCATCATTCTTGTCAGGGAGCCCTTTTAAAGTTTCATTTACTATTACCAAGTTTATTATTTTAAGATCCTATTTTTAAATACTGTGTCTTTTTATCAAGACTGACTGGACTCCATCTTTCACCTGTGAAGATCCATCAAAGTTTTACATGCAGTTAAGTACCATCGCAGCTATAAAAATGTCAGCAGCAAGAACATCAATTCTTAGATAAAAAGTCCTGACCATCCTCAGACTTAGGGCGTCAGCTGGGAGAAACCACACCTTAATTACCCATCTTCTCCCTTTTTGACTACGGCTCATAACTGTGTGAATATCCTTGATAGGAAACCTCAGCATCACCTCTGGTTCTCCCTGGGAGAAGGATGGGACAGATAGAATGGTGGCCTTAGGTGTGGTGAGGTTGACAGTCCAGTGGCCAAGTCTTCTTTCTAAAGCAAACCGCAACAAAGCCCTCTTACGCATTCCTTGCTTGGTACTGCTAAGTAAGAGGGCGGGTGACAGACTGAGTTATGAAAACATAGTACCTATGTATATGAGTAGGAATGGGCTCTACCACTATACCTTGTTGTGGAGATGTCTCAGCGATACCTGAGCTGAGTGAAAAGGTAAGGTTGTGGTTGGCACCACATAGTGCAGATAGTTGGGACAATTTTACATCACAATATGAAATAAAATCATGACAGAAAAGCCTATTGCTGCAAATCCCTTCTGGGGAGAAAATGTCTCTAGCTGGGATAACTATTAGGAACTTGGAGAATGCAACCTGGTCCCTGTTATTGAGGAGCGCATTGGAAGTTAGCCATGGATACTTCATAACTAGCTCAAAGGGCACACATCCAGCTGAGTTAGATAGGCTGAAGAGAAGCTGGTAAAAATTCTGATAAGGTAAAACTCAAGGAGTCAGATTTACTGAGGAATATGAGGAAGCCAGATCAAGGAAGAAGTTTGGAAAGACTGCTCATTTGAAAGATGCTTGGAAGGCCCAATAGAACCAGACACTCAGGTGTTTGGTTGAAGTGTGTTGCATGGAGGTTCAGCGAAGATACCAAATATATGACCAAGGTCTGGAGTGTCAATAGGAGATGATGTAAAGATTGGGAACACTGAGTTGAGTGGTATCCTTTAATATTTGTTTCTGGAATTCAAGAATGGAGCCAAAGATGGAGCTGAAAGTTGATACCCATGAGGTAATCAAGCCACAGAATAAATGAGATTACATAGGAAAGAGTATAACTGATTAGGGAAGGCTCATAACCTAATGAATCACAAATGTGTTCTTGGCTAAATGAGGGAGCAGTTTTTAAACTCTTTTTCTTGCACGTTCTAACCATTCCACCCTATTCTTTTGCTCCATGTGGTATGACCAGCCTAACTAATTCTGGATGAAATCTAGGAAATTTCTCAGGAAATTTCTCCTCAGTTAGACAACATAGTATGAGGAAAACTGAATAGCATTGCTTTGAATCATCAAGATGTTTAATGCATAACTGCAAAAGCAAGGAGTTTTGTGCTCCGTTCAATGGTCCAAGGAGGTATTTCCATAGTTCTATCGTGCCCCCTTAATGTTTGGGTGATGTTGTCCTAGTGTGTAGATGCAGAATACCCAAATGGCTGCTGAGTCTTCAGAGGAATCAGAATACACTCCCTGACTGTTTCAACAAAGCAAAACTTCCAGAATTCTGTCAATTGACTTCCTCTAATATTGTGTTGGCTTGACTACTTCTGATAATAATGAAGGCTGGTGAGAATATAGCCCTTGCCACTGGGACTGTGGATTATCACTGAAATTTACCTCTCTAATCTGGGTGCTTGATAAATGTGAACAAACACAATGCCCTTTAATTGCTGGAGACATTCAGCAGACCTTGAGAAGAAATGGCAATTGGATGCACATATTTTTTTAAATTATTTTATTTTATTTATTTATTTTTGGCTGCATTGGGTCTTTGTTGCTGTGCACGGGCTTTCTCTAGTTGAGATGAGCAAGGGCTACTCTTCACTGCAGTGCACAGGTTTCTCATTATGGTGGCTTCTCTTGCTGTGGAGCACACACTCTAGGCATGTGGTTGTGGCACATGGGCTCTGTAGTTGTGGCTTGTGAGCTCAATAATTGTGGTGCACAGGCTTAGTTGCTCCACGGCATGTGGGATCTTCCCAGTCCAGGGCTCGGACCTGTGTTCCCTACATTGGCAGACAGATTCTTAAACCACTGTGCCACTAGGGAAGGCCCAAGAGGCTTGTTTCTGCCTCCAGGAACTCAGTGGTGATGGTGAAGGAAGTAACTGAAATAAAATGAGAATCATAAGCTTGTCTTGGGAAATTTGTGGCATGCCCAAGTAGGAATGAGTTATGACAGAAGAACATAGGAATCTGGAGGAAAACATTCAAGTTGTCACCAGGTAGTGAGAGGTTTGTGAGCAGGTAAAGTTAACCAAAAATCCTAGAGGGCCAAGAAGGCAACAAAGAACAAGGAGGCACAGTCTAGTATAAAGGTTACAAGCTCTGGAATTAGAACACATTAGTCCTATAATATATTAGCTTGAAAAATAATATTTCTGATCCTTTGATCCACTATCTGTAAATGGGACAAAAAAGACAACAAATAAACCACCTAAAATAAAACCTTACATAAAAATCATGATTCAAGTATATTATTATTTATAATGTTATTATTGAGATTACTTAGAGCAGGGGTCCCCAAATTTTTGGCACCAGAGACCAGTTTCGTGCAAGACAATTTTCCCACAGATTGGGGCGTCTATTTCAGGATGTAATGATAGCGATGGGGAGCAGCAGATGAAGCTTCACTAGCTCGCCTGCCGTTTACCTCCTGCTGTGCCATGATTCCTAACAGGCCGCAGACTAGTACTGGTCTCTGGCCAGGGCTTGGGGACCCCTGACTTAGACCATTGTATACTATGAGGGACTTGAGGTAGAGTTTTCGTCTACACACGACTGTCAAATTAGTAAATCGGTCTGTTTCAAGGAAGGAAACAATAATCTTCAGGGCAGTTTTGTCAATCAGTCACAGATGAGAGTGCTTTTGTGGAAGTCCGGGGTACAACAGAGAAGTTCCACAGCACACTGCTGGAGAAAAAAAAAAAAAATCTAAGGTTAGACACATTGAAGAAAGTAAGAGGGACAGTGTGACTTTATCCAAGTTATTGCTCCCCAAATGTGGCATAGCTCAATGCCAAGGGAGCCCTACTTGGCCCAAGAAAGTGAGATAATGTGAATTTTCCCAGATAGTGGTGAGAGTCTAGGTGGATAGCAGCAGGCATGAAACAATTATCATAGGGACATTATACTAGTTGCATCATGAATTCAATCAAGAGACCTGTACATAAACCATTTTGGATTACCCAGCTGGCACATGGACACTGCTGAAATTCCACATGCCTCTCCCCTGCCCCTTATTGTACCCTGTGTCTGGCTCCCTGTGTGCTCCCAATGGCAGCATGAAGGAGGTTTTGCAGACAGCTTGTGAACATTTGCAGAAAGCTCGTCCTAATCTTTAGGCCAGGAATAAACCATAAACTTGAGCAGTCAGCTGTGTGCTAGGAAATGCTAAAGGGAGGCTATCCATATTGAACTAGCTCTGAAGGTTTCACAGAAGGCATACAAGGTTAAATTCTGCCACAACACAGAATAACAAGTGTGCAGTAGGTGTACCCATATAAAAAGCCTGAGAAACCCTCAGAATCTGTAGCAGTGCTGACAGAAGATATTTATTTCCCAAAATCAGTCAGTAAAGATGGGAGGAGGTGAAAACTTCTTCAAAAGTGAGCACAGGTCTTCCCTGGATGCACAGTGGTTGAGAGGCTGCCTGCCAATGCAGGGGACACAGGTTTGTGTCCCAGTCTTGTAAGATCCCACATGCTGTGGAGCAGCTAGGCCCTTGAGCCATGGGCATTGAGTCTGCACGTCTGGAGCCTGTGCTCTGCAATGGGAGAGGCCACAACAATGAGAGGCCCACGTACCACACACACACACACACAAAAAATGTGAACACAACAATTAAAGACTTTAAGGAACACAAGAAATCAAAGAAATATGGCACCATAAAAGGAACAGTAGCCAACACCAAAGACATGGAGATCTCTGCTGTACATGGTAATATAAAATATATATAGCTGTTTTAAGGAAGCTCAGTCAACTACACAGAAAGAGAATTCAATAAAATCAGGAAAACAACACACATACACACACACACACACACATACACACACAATGATAAGCTTAACAGAGAGGTTAAAACATAAAAAAGAACAAAACATAAATTTTGGAGCTGAAAATATGAGTCAAACGGAAAAAATGCAATAGAGACCATGAAAAAACAGACTCAATCAAGACTTTGAAATAATCCAGTCATAGGAAAACAAAGAAAAAAGAATAAAGAAGAGTGAAGAAAGCCTATGTGAACTATGGAACAGCATGAAGAGAAACAGTCTACAAATCTTTCTTCTCTCAGAAGAAGGCCTGAGAGAGAAAAGGGGACAGAAAGCTTACTTAGAGAAATAATGGCTGAAAATTTCCCAAATTTTGGGAGGGAGTTGGACATAGAAGTTAAAAGTAATAGGTTAGCTCAAAATTTCCATCCAAAATTAGCATCTCCAAGATACACTATAATAAAACTGTATAAAATGGAATACAGAGCAAATTTTAAAAGCAATAAAAGAAAAGCTTTTTTAAAAGAAAATGCCAGAAAGCTTTCAGTGGATTTTGCAGCAGAAACTTTGTAGGCCAGGGACAATGGGATGATATATTCAAACTGCTGAAAGAAAATAACAGCCAAACAAGAACACTTTGCCAACGTAATCCCTTTCAAATTACCAATGGCAGTTTTCACAGAACTAGAACAAAAATTTCACAATTTGTATGGAAACTCAGAAGACCCCAACTAGCTAAAACAGCCTCGAGAAAAAATAACGGAGCTGGGGGAATCAGGCTTCTGGACTTCAGACTATACTACAAAGCTACAGTAATCAAGACAGTATGGTACTGGCACAAAAACACAAACATAGATCAATGGAACAGGATAGAAAACCCAGAGATAAACCCACGCTCATATGGTCACTTTATCTTTGATAAAGGAAGCAGGAATGTACAATGGAGAAAAGACGGCATCTTCAATAAGTGGTGTGGGGAAAACTGGACAGCTACAGATAAAAGAATGAAATTAGAACACTCCCTAAAATCATACACAAAAATAAACTCAAAATGAATTAAAGACCTAAATGTAAGGCCAGAATCTATCAAACTCTTAGAGGAAAACCTAGGCAGAACACACTATGACATAAATCACAGCAAGATCTTTTTGACACACCTCCTAGAGAAAGGGAAATAAAAACAAAAATGAACAAATGGGACCTAATGAAACTTAAAAGCTTTTGCACAACAAAGGAAACCATAAACAAGACGAAAAGACAACCCTCAGAATGGGAGAAAATATTTGCAAATGAAGCAACTGACAAAGGTTTAATCTCCCAAATTTACAAGCAGCTCAATATCAAAAAAACAAACAACCTAATCCAACAATGGGCAGAACACCTGCATAGACATTTCTGCCAAGAAGAAATACAGCTTACCAACAAACACATGAAAGAATGCTACAATCATTTGAGAAATGTAAAGCAAAACTACAATGAGGTATTACTTCAGACCAGTCAGAATGGCCATCATCAAAAAATCTACAAATAATAAATTTTGGAGAGGGTGTGGAGAAAAGGGAACCCTCTGGCACTGTTGGTGGGAATGTAAATTGATACAGCCACTATGGAGAACAGTATGGAGGTTACTTAAAAAACTAATAATTAAACTAGCACACGACCAAGCAGTCCCACTACTGGGCATATTTCCTGAGAAACCCATAATTCAAAAAGAGTCATGGACCACAATATTCATTGCAGCTCTATTTTACAATAGCAGGACACGGAAGCAATGTAAGTGTCCATCAACAGATGAATGGATAAAGAAGATGTGGCACATATATACAATGGAATATTACTGTGCCATAAAAAGAAACAAAATTGAGTTATTTGTACTGAGGTGGATGGACCTAGAGTCTGTCGCACAGAATTAAGTATGTCAGAAAGAGAAAAACAAATACAGTTTGCTAACACATATATATGGAATCTTATAAAAAAGGTTCTGAAGAACCTAGAGGCAGGACAGAAATAAAGATGCAGATGTAGAAAATGGATGTGAGGACACAGGGAGGGGGAATGGTAAGGTGGGACGAAGTGAGAGAGTGGAAGGGACTTATATATACTAACAAATGTAAAATAGGTAGCTAGTGGGAAGCAGCCGCATAGCACAGGAAGATCCGCTCCGTGCTTTGTGAGGACATAAAGGCGTGGGATAGGGAGGGTAGGATAGGGAGGGTGGGAGGGAGACGAAAGAGAGAGGAGATATGGGGATAGATGTATATGTATAGCTGATTCACTTCATTATAAAGCAGAAACTAACACACCATTGTAAAACAATTATACTCCAATAAAGATGCTTAAAAAAAAAAAAAAAAAAAAAGAGAGAGAGAATATTTTACCTAGGACAAAGTTGTACTTCAGAATTAGGTGAGATAAACACATTCCAGAGAAACAAAAGCCAGGGGAGTTCATCCCATTAGCTCTGCCTTACAAAAAAATGACAAAAGGAGTTCTTCTAGCTGAAATAGAAGGAGCTAATTAGTAACATGGAAAAAGAACACACAGGTTAAAGTAAGTATACAGTAAGATTGAGAATACTGTAATACTTTAATATGGTGGTGTGTTAACCACCTAGCTCTTGTATAAAAATAAAAGGGCAAAAGTACTGAAATTAACTATAAGTACAATAATATGATGGTAAATACATAATATAAAAAGACATAAATTGTGACATCAAAAACATAAAAGGGAGGAAGTAAAAGTGTAACTTTTTTATGTAATTGAAGTTAAGTTGTTATCATAGACTGTCATATTTCTCTGATGTGGCAAGAAAATCTGAGGGAAACCACAAAGTGAACCCTACAGTAGATGAACAAAAGATAAAGAAAAGAGAATCAAAGAGTACCACTACAGAACGTCATCAATTCAAAAAGGAAGACAGCAGGAGATGAAGGAGCCAGGGAACTAAAAAAAAGTCAAACAAGAGTAAGATGGCATTAGTAATTCCTTACCGTTCAATAATTACTTTAAATGTAAATGGCAAAGCTTCACTAATCAATATTCATACAACAGCTGAATGAATTAAATGTAGCTAAATGTCTCTGGATGATCTGTCTCCCTGCTCCTTCCTGCCCATATGTAAGTTACCTACAATAAACTTTATAATTGCAGTTTATGTAGTTGCTTTTTTAGTTTCAAAGCTCCTTTTCAGTTCCAAGGATATTTTTCATTTTCTAAACATCCCAACAGGTAGAAAGGAAATTTTAACAATATTAGCTCCTTTGACTCATGAACACAGGATACTTTAGACTGAGTTACATTCTTCAATTTCTGTCATAAATGTCTTATAGTTCATGGTGTACAGTCTTTCATTTCCGTCATTCAATTTATTCCTAAGCATTTTGATGTTTTGGTGATATTGTAGATGAAATTATTTTATTTATTTCACTTTCAGATTACTCATTGATATCTTAAAGAAATATAACTTATATTTGTTATCTATCCTGAAACTTTACTGATATCTATTAGTTCTATTAGTTCTGTGTGTATGTGTGTGTGTAGTACTAAGATTTTTCTTACATACGAGATCATGTCATCAGAACAGAAACATAATTTTACTTCTTTCTTTCCAATTTGGATGATGTGTATACCTTTTTCTTTTAACCTAGGTTAATTATCCTTTCTAAGATTTCCAGTACTTCATTCAATTGGATAGTTGAGAATGAGGACACTTGTCTTATTTCTGAATTTAGAGGAATAAGGAATAATAAGGAATTCAGTCTTTTACCACTGACTATGATGTTGGCTGTGGACCTGTCTTATATGGCCTTTATTATCTTGAGATGTTTCTTGTGTAGCCAAACTGTTCAGAGTTTTTATCATAAAATGATGCTGATTTTTTTCAAATGAATTTTCTGCACCTACTGAGATAATCATTTGTTTTCATTTTATTAATGGGATGTATCATATTTATTGATTTGCATAAATGGAACCATCTTTGCATCCAGGGATAAATCCCACACGATTATGGTGTGTGAGCTTTATAGTATGCTGTGGAATTAAGTTTGCTAGGGTTTTGTTGAGAATTTTTGCTTCCATATTCAGGGATATTGGTATGAATATCTAGTTTTCTATTTTTATGGTATTCTTATCTTCCCTTGGCATAATGTGTTGCTGGCTGCAAAATTGATTTAAGGAGTTTTCCCTCCTCTTCCATTTTTTGGCGGAATTTGAGAAAGATTTGGTGTCAATTTTTTTTAATGTTTGGTATACTTTACTCATGAAGTCCTCTGATCTTGGTCTTTGAGAAGGTTTTTTTGTCATTGATTCCATCTCCTTATTATTGATTGTCAATTTTCTATTTTTCATAAGTAAGACTATGTAGGTTGTACGTATAGGAATAAATGTTTTTCCTTTAGATTATCTACTTGTAGTCTTTTAATTGTCCATTGTAGACTCTTATGATTCATGGTATTTCAGTTACACCTTTTGTGTGTGTCATCTTTCCTTTATAATTGTATTGTTTAGTCCTTTATCTTTTTCCTTGGTAAGACTAGCTAAAATGTTGTCAATTTTGTTTATCTATTTATACAAACCAATTCTTCCATCTGAAAGGAGGACAAAAAGGTCTAGAAATGATTTGTGAATTATTGACAATAAGGAACAACTGTATCCAGGTCATGATGCAAGAGAACATGAAAGGATTTTCAAAAGGAAAGCGTCAAAATTTAATGAGGCCAGATGGAAGAGAAGACTGAAACTAATGCTGTAAATAATGTCACCTTTACTTACCTCTTTGAAGCCAAATGTGATATAGCTATACTTGTGAATATTAATAGTCATCACTTGCTTTACAGAATCTTCAAAACCCTTGCATGTTTTTCATGAGGCCATTGCTTTATCACATTTTTAAGATTTGCATTCAGCTTTTAGGAAGAGCTTTTTCATAAATTAGGTATGACCTTTTAAAATTCTTGTTTTTTTAATGTAAAAATATAAAGATCTAAACATTATTTGAATGAAATAAAATATCTAAGTCTAAAGAAAAGTTAAGTTTTATTGATCTTTTATTTATTTGGTCTATTCTCCATTTCATTGATTTCTGCTTTGATCTTGTTATCATCTTCCTCCCATAATCTGTGGATTAGTTCCTCCTATTTCTTTAAGGTGTAAGGTCAAGTTATGTATTTGAGGCCTTTCTTTTCTTCATCATCTAGTCTTTTATCACTACAAACTTTTTTCTTAGCACTGCTCTTGCTGCATCCCCTAAGTGTTGGTATGTTGTGTATTCACTTTCATTTGTTTCAAAATATTTTTAATTTCTCTTTTGATTTTTTTGACTCATTAGTTGTTCAGGAGTGTGTTCTTTAATTTCCACAAATTTGTGCATTTTCCAGTTCATACTGTGTTTGACTTCTTGTTTCCTATGTCTTTGTTCTAAAAAGATTCTTGCTATAACTTCAGGCTTTAAAATATTTTCTGAGACTTGTTTTGTGACCTAATATATGATCTATCCTGGAGAAAGTTCCATATGCACTGGGGAAGAATGTGTATTCTGTCACTACTGGATGGAGTGTTCTCTATGACTTTTAGTTCCACTTGACCTAATGTATAGTTTTAGTCCAATGATTGATTCCTTATTGATTTTCTGTCAGATAATTTATCCATTATTGAAAGTGGGGTATTTAAATTCTCTATTGTAAGTGTATCCTTGTCCACTTATCCCCTCAGATCTGTTAATATTTACTTGTATATTTCAGTGCTTGGATGTTGGGTGCATATACATATATATGTTGTGAAATAAGGTTTATAGCTCTAGTTTGTTGCAAAAAAAAAGTAAAAAAACTATGAAAACTATTTTCAGTAACTTACCTGTATTTTTGTTTATTGAAGTATAGACAATATTGTGTTAGTTTCATGTGTACAGTATAGTGATTCAATATTTTTTTCAGATTAAATTCCATTATATATAATAGAATTTAATTGTTATCATCTTAAAATAGACTGTAATAGCCAGAGGGTAAACACAAAACAAACCATAGTAAATACACACAATATAAATATAAAAGAATTAAAATGTATCATTATAGAAAATTAATAATCCACAAAGGAAGAGAGCAAGATACATATATATAAATATATATGTATATATACACATTCATATATGTTTACAGTTTCTATATCCTCAATGAATGACCACCTTATCATTGTATAACCTTCTTTTTCTCTTGTTATAATTTTTGGGTTAGTCTATTTTATTTTATTTATTTTTTTGGTCTGGTATAATCCCTGCTCTCTTTTGATTTCCATTTGCATGAAATATCTTCTTTTTCCTCTCTTCACTTTAAGCCTATATGTGCCTCTACAGCTGAAGTGAGTCTCTTGTAGATAGCATATTCCTGGTTTTAAGATTTTATTCATTCTGTCATTCTGTGCCTTTGGATTAGAGAGTTAAATACATTTGATTTTAAATTATCTATTGAAAGAAATGAGCTTGTTATCTCAATAATTGTTTTCTAGCTGTTTTGTAGCTGCTTTGTAATTGACTCTTGCTCTTGCTTCTTCTCTTGCTCTCTTTCTTCATGAATTAATAATAATTAATTTTTAGTAATTTATAAATTTTCCATAGTGACACACTTTAATTCTCTTCTATTTATATTGGTATTTTCCATATTCTATCACTGAGAGAATGGGCTAATAGGAGTTCATTTTCCACAAAAGGGATTCCCATGAACCCTTAAACAACATGGCTTTCTTTTCACACTTCCCTTTTCCAAGATGACTGAAACTTGCTGATGCCACTGCTGCTTTGAGGAACTATTTGTTTCCGGTCCACGTGGTAGGAAATATAAATATAAGGTCACTTCCTGTCTTTGGCTCAGTAGCTATGAGAGATTTAAGTGGAATGAAATGGCGATAGTTGAGGTCACTACTGAGGAGGTGGAGGCAGAGGACTGACTGGTAGCAGAAAGGGTATCAGCTTTGCAAAGTCTGCGGTGGCAGGTCGAGCACGGTGAAGGCAGTAGAAAGCAGTACTAGTCCTGGAGGGAGCTATTAAGTCAAGACACCTCGTTTGTGCGTGGGCATATTCAAGTCATGAATGAAGTGGAGGGGACTGGGTTTTTAAAGCCATGGAGTTGAAGAACTGGGCGTAGGAGGAAGGATTTATTAGGGAGCTACCATGGTGGTGAAGCAGGTCATGTGGCCTTAGATTACAGCAGGAGAGGAGTGGCTGTGGGGAGTGAAAGTGTGCCTTCTAAGGGGTTACGTTTCCTGGGAACCTACAGACCCTTGGACTCACCTTCAAAGCAATTGAAATTTATGTCATAACACAGATTAACATGTTTTCCTTTGTAAAATTTAATTCCTAATGATTATTGGCAGTTTATTAGGTAATGGTGAGTGGTATTGTGTAACAGGAGATCTCTTTTGATGAGTGAATCTTTGATTATATATATATATATATATATATATATATATATATATATATATATATATATATATATATATATATATATATATATATATATATATATATATATATATATATTTAGCATCCCTTTCAAATGGCATAAGGTCCAGAGTCTGGGTCTGGAACATAAAAGGAGATTCTGGACATGGGGCTTTAGTGAGAATTTGGACACCTGTAATGGTGTAGACTTTTGGGGTGGGAGACTTGTAATTCTGGGACCAGTATTTGTTGTAACCCTTGAATTCAGGAGGTGGTTTTGCACAGGGGTCAGCAGCATCTTTTAGAAGTTTGTCACTTTTCTATTTCCTATGCATGCTGAAATGCTGAAATGCTCATCATTTTCCTAATGGTAATATGAAGTACGTTGATTTTCTAATAGCAGGCATCTTTTTGATTTGGGGTTTAATCAAATTATAATATATTATAGAATGTATTTTGTAATAGTTTGCTTAAGACTTTTACATGTGTATTCACGAAGGAGATTTGTCATTAATAGCCTTATAAACTTTTGGTAGCAAGTATATTATCACCACATGGAAAGAGTGACTGAATGTTCTTGTGATTTTAGTCATATGTAAAAATTTTAATCATATTTTTCTTAAAAGTTTGGCTGCACTTACTTGCCTTTAAATCATTTATAACAAGATAGCATAACTTTCATTATTTCTAATTTTTTGTAGATTCCCTTTAATTATCTATTGTAGATTCAAAACACCTGCAGATGAAAATTTTTCTTTTTGTACAGTATTCATTCTTTCCTTTCTTTGTGCCAGCTTGAGTTTTTGATGACAGATTGAAATGATAATGGTGTAACCATCCTGCTCAGACGGAGTCAGGCAGCCATTGAGGATCTAGTGTCAGATGCATCCCTGTACTACTAAGAACTTTAATTTTTGTGAACTATTCCAAACTCAAAGACGCCATTCATTTTTAAAACAACATTTACCAATTGCAGCCTTGTGCAATTGGCACAAGGAAAAAGAGTCTTTCCCTCCTGTTACTATGCAGCCATTTGCTTAACAAACACCCTTCCTTCTTGATAGCTCCAGTTGTAATTCTTGACATGTAAGTAACTGTGGCTTTATGTTTTTTGCTTTTATAAGCTTTCTCCATTTTGTTTGGCGAAACTGAATTCAAGTACTTCTTGAAGCCCTGTCACCTCGGTTGTGGTGCTAACAAACCTCAAATAAATGTCTCTGTATTTCAGTCTGGTCTCCCTTTCTGAAGTTTAGGCTAACATATTCAATATAGAATAATAATACTAACATGGTCCTTTGTATCTGTTCCTGACTTTAATGGGACTGTTTTAAATTATACTTAACTGTATTATTTCTTGTCTGTTTCTAATAAACCCATTACCAGGTAAGAAAGTTCACTTATATTCTTCTTAGTTTATTAATAGGGTATTTAAATTTTTAATTGTAAGCCCAATTGTCTTAAATTTTATCCAGTAAATATTCTACAAATTATCGAGATAAGCATGACCTTTTTGATTTTTTTACTTCTTTATTGGAGTATAATTGCTTTACAATGGTGTGTTAGTTTCTGCTTTATAACAAAGTGAATCAGTTATACATATACATATGTTCCCATATCTCTTCCCTCTTGCATCTCCCTCCCTCCCTCCCCCTCTCCCTATCCCACCCCTCTAGGTGGTCACAAAGCACCGAGCTGATCTCCCTGTGCTATGCAGCTACTTCCCACTAACTATCTATTTTACGTTTGGTAGTGTATATATGTCCATGCCACTCTCTCGCTTTGTCACAGCTTACCCTTCCCCCTCTCCATATCCTCAAGTCCTTTCTCTAGTAAGTCGGTGTCTTTATTCCTGTCTTACTCCTAGCATGATTTTTTTCAAAAAATTGGGATATAGTTGCTTTACAATGATGTGTTAGTTTCTGCTGTACAATGAAGTGAATCAGTTATATGTATATATATATCTCCTCCCTCTTGGACCCCTCCAACCATGAATTTTTATTGTTTGATTTGCTAAAACTTTTAATTGTGAAAATTTTGAATTTCTTAATTATTTTGAAACATAGGGAATAAACTGGGAAAAAGTTATAAAGGTCAATTAACAAACATTCTGTATTTCAAAAAAATAAGTGTGACATGTTGTTTCTCCTAGAACCTGTAGAATCCAAATGTTACATCCGAAGTATGTTTACAAAGCAATTCAAATAATGCTTCCTTGAATAGTCTCATACATGTTTGTTGGTTTGTTTTTCCACACACTTGCATTTCTGTTGGCTTTCTATCTAGGAGTAGAATTTCAAGGTCATAGGGTATTTTATGTTTAATATATAGTATTATTAAAAATATGTTAATAATATAGTTAACTAATAATGGCACTAATAGTATATTAATAATAGTAGAGTCTTCCAGAAAGCTCTTCTGTTGCCAGGAACACTATTATTGAAATTTAATCTTTTATGCAGCAACTTGCTGAATTCTTTCTTTGCCAGTCCCGATTTATAAAAGAGCGTGTGGTCTTTGTGTTTAGTGATATCTTTTGCCTCAATAATATTTGAAAGTACTCTGGTCTCACTGTCTTGTTTACTTTTTGGTTATTTTATGTATGAGCTCTGAGATATTGGCAAACTCCTGGACCTTTCTGGGCCTCTTGCATTAGTATAAAGGTGATTATGATTGTATCTACCTTATAGGGTTCTTACAAGCACATTACCATCTAGAAAGTTTAAAATAGTACACCAAAATCATAAGTAATTAGTATCTACTGAGTTATCATGATTTTTGTGTTTATATTAATTTATGAGTAGTTTTCTCATTCTACTCGTTCTACAGTGTAAAGTAGATTAGGAGTGATAGGCATTCTTGATTAATTTCTGACATCAGTGAGACTGTTTCTGAAATTTTTTGTTAAATATGTTTCCTGATATATTTGTTACTGATAAATTAAGTTTGCAGTAGATTTACTTGGTCTTAAGTTGATGAACATCATTACAAAATCAGCCCACAGAAACATAGTTTCATAGGCAGGGAGAGCGGAATTAATGACATGGTGATTGGTGGAAACTGACTTTGTGGGTTCTTGCATTTTTCTTGCTTAGGAGTTATTTGCCCAACTGCAGTTAATAACTATAAGTCGTCATATAATTAATCCCCAGATCACTAGAAACCTTTGTTATATGTCTGATGTCCAGGTTTCCTGTGGAGCAGCACTGGTATAAATATATTGGGGTGTAAATAAAGGAGTCAACACTTCAGTAACTTCCCTAGCCATATCAACGATGCTGAGCTCTTTGAAGGTATCTGTGCTTCCTTGTGTCAACCTGCACAAGTTATGGACTTGCTGGTTTCTCCATCCATGCAAATGATCACAAGCAGTCCTTTAGACTGTTGGTGGGTATGTGTAGCTCCTGGAATTGCCTATGTGTCTCCTACCTGATTTTTCTTTTCTGTGGTCCTCGCACATCAGGTGAGCTGACGCTTCAAAGAGTGTCTGGTAGAAGGTGAGGAGTGTGTGTTTCTCCCAACAGCTACTTTACATAAGCTACTGAACTGGTATGGTTTGGAGTATGGCCAGACATCCATTGAAAACAAGGTACAGTGAGTGCAGAGGGTTTTGGGATCCTCTGTAAATGCTGTGTTTATCATCCTCTACCTTCACAGATTTTTGTGGTTATATCTGTGTATATTTGCTTTATGGTTACATCCATAGGCACGTCTCTCTCCCCCTTACAGGTGTGGAACTTCCCAGCACCCAGAAGGTTGAGGTTTACCCATTAGAGCTGTTACTTGTCCAGCAAGCAACATGAACACCCTTCAGTTTAGCAACACAGACACAATTGATGAGTCTTGGAGATGGGCCTTGGCCACTGATTACCTGGTTTAAGGAACCCGGAGAGGTATAAGTCATAGGAGGTAGCTTAGTAATGCACTGGGTAGTCTCTAGTGGCCTGAAAGGGTATTAGTCAGATTTTGGAGAAGTAAGAAGACAATAGTCACAGTTGATTTGGGTGATGGTGGATAACTGAGGAAGTACAGGTCATTGTATTAGTTTCCTAGGTTTGCAGTAACAAAGTACCACAAAGTTAAAAAAGAGTAATTTACAAGTCTTAAGGCTAGAAGTTAGTAATCCTGCCCTCCACTCCTGGTCCACAACCAGTTCATATCTTTCTTACATGAAAAATACATTGACTGCATCTCAACATCTCCAAACATCTTAACCCATTCCAGCATCAACTCTAGTTCCAAAATATAAATATCAGCTAAAAAAAATACCAGATGTCTTTGAATTAAGCTAGGCAAGGTAGGGCTGAAGCTCTGCATATGACCCAACTGAAAGAAAAAATTCCTCAGCATTTCTAGATCAGTGAAATTAGAAAACAAGAAATCTGCTTCCAGATACATAATGGTATCTTAAAGTAGATAAATAGTGGCATAGGAAAGACATTTCCATTTTGAAGGGGAGAAAATGGAAGTAATAAAGGGATCATTTGTCCCAAGCATGTTTGAAATACAGCCACGCAAATTCTATTGGGTTTCAAAGCCTGACAGAAATCATCTGTGGCTCATCGCTCTGCCCTCTGGGCCAATAGGGACCTCACTAGCTCTGGTCTCTGGGTCATGGCTCCTTTTTCTCTGGTGTCAGCATTTGTGACTCGGACCTTGGAGTCATTTTTCTTACATTTTGTCTCATCTCTGATTGATCCCTCAAAACCAGGCTTTCAGTGTTTGTGCTGGTATAGAAATCTCAGAATATGTGTTGGTCTCCTGTTGATGTCAAGAGGATCCATGCTATCAGAAAAGACGTTTCTCCACAAATTATTCTTGAAGAAACCGGGCCATACCTTCTACACTTTACTTGGAAATCACCTCAGCTAAAATCCAGATTCATGAATTCCTCCCACCTAGGCAATAGCACAGGAACCCTCCACATGGCTCCGGCTTTTCTTGGGAGGCTGTCAGCCCCAGCCACCCACCTCTCAGCTCCCATTTTGTTGGATGCACAGCTTCCTGATGTCCACTCCTCTGATGAGATGGGGCCAGGAGACACTCTCCCCAGCTCCTTGCCTGGGTAGACAAGTCAGACTCTAGGGTCAGAAGAAATCCTCATTTGAGGGTTCCACCAAGTTCCCCAGTCAGAGTGCTGCAGCTGAGTGGAGTGGCTGCTAGGGACTACTGCTCAGAAACTGCAGAAAACCTTCTTGGTATGTGACATGTTATCACTTTGGGACCATTGGCTGGCTGCTCCTGACTTGGCCACAGGAAAGCTCAGACACTCAGTCTCTGAATTGAAGAGAACAAACACTATTAGCATGTCACTCACCACCATGAATGCAAGGTATTTCAATAAAGAGTATCAGGAGTACATCTAAAATTCCCAGACTGGAATGTGCAAGTTCTGAGGAATGGTAGAAAAACCCAATGTATCTGCCTGACCTTTGGAGACAGTTGAGACAGAGCTACAGTACAGCAGTGTCTGACACCTAACTCATAGCCTATCTTCTCCAGCCATGTGGCTGACAGGGTCTTGGTGCTCTGGCCAGGTGTCAAACCTCAGCCTCTGAAGGGGGAGAGCCAAATTCAGGACATTGGTCCACCAGAGACCTCCTGACCCCATGTAATATCAATCAGCGAGAGTTCTCCAAGACACCTCCATCTCAATGCTAAGACCCAGCTCCACTCAATGATCAGCAAGATACAGTGCTGGATACCCTATGCCAAACAACTAGCAAGACAGGAACACAACACCACCCAGTAGCAGAGAGGCTGCGTAAAATCATACTAAGTTCACAGAAACCCCAAAACACGACACTGTACAAGGTCCTGACCACCAAGAAGACAAGATCTAGCCTCATCCACCAGAACACAGGTACCAGTTCCCTCAACCACGAAGCCTATACGTTGCACTGATCCAACCTTACCCACTGGGGGGAGACACCAAAAACAATGGGAATTATGAACCTGCAGCCTGTGAAAAGGAGACTCCAAACACAGTAAGTTAAACAGAATGAGAAAACAGAAATACACAGCAGATGAAGAAACAAGGTAAGAAGCCACCAGACCAAACAAATGAAGGGTAAATAGTTAGTCCCTGAAAAATAATTAAGAGTAATGATAGTAAAGATGATCCAAAATTTTGGAATTACAATGGAGAAAATACAAGAAACATTTGACAAGGACCTAGAAGAACTAAAGAGCAAACAAACAATGATGAACAACACCATAAATGAAATTTAAAATTCTCTATAAGGAATCAGTAGCACAATAATTGAGGCAGAAGAACGCATAATGACCAGCAAGATAAAATAGTGGTAATAACCACCTCAGAGCAATAAAGAAACAAGAATTAAGCACAGTCTCAGAGACCTCTGGGACAACATTAAACACACCAACATTCGAACTATAGGGGTCTCAGGAGAAGAGAAAAAGAAAGGGTCTGATAAAATATTTGAAGAGCTTATAGTTGAAAACTTCCACTAATATGAGAAAGGAAATAGTCAATCAAGTCCAGGAAGCACAGAGAAACCCATACAGGATAAATTCAAGGATAAAAAGCAAGACACATATTAATCAAATTATCAAAAATTAAATACAAAAAAGTATTAAAATCAGCAAGAGAAAAGCAAAAAATAACATAAAAGGGAACCCCCATAAACTTAATAGCTAATCTTTCAGCAGAAGTTTTGCAAGCCAGAAGGGAGTGGCAGGACATAATTAAAGTGATGAAAGGGAAAAACCTACAACTAAGATTACTCTACTCAGCAAAGATCTCATTCAGATTTGACAGAGAAACTAAAACCTTTACAGACAAGCAAAAGTTAAGATAATTCAGTACCACCAAACGTGCTTTATAACAAATGCTATAGGAACTTCTCTAGGCAGAAAACACAAGAGAAGGAAAAGACCTACAATAACAAGCCCAAAACAATTAAGAAAGTGGTATTAGGAACATACATATCGAAAATTACTTTAGGTGTAAATGGATTAATTTCTCCAACTAAAAGATATAGACTGCCTGAATGGATACAAAAGCAAGACCCATATATATGCTGTCTACAAGAGACCAACTTCAGATGTAGAAACATATACAGACTGAAAGTGAGGGGATGTAAAAAGACATTCCATGCAAATGGAAATCAAAATAAAGCTGGAATAGGAATTCTCACATCAGACAAACTAGACATTAAAACAAAGACTATTATAGGAGACAAAGAAGGACAGTACATAATGATCAAGGGATCAATCCAGGAGAAGATATAACAATTGTAAATATTTATGAAGACAACACAGGAGCACCTCAATACATAAGGAAAATACTAACAGCCATAAAAGAGGAAATAGTAACACATTCATAGGAGGGGATTTTAACACCTCAGTTTCACCAATGGACAGATCATCCAAAATGAAAATAAATAAGGAAACACAAGCTTTAAATGATACATTAAACAAGATGGACTTAATTGATATTTATAGGACATTCCATCCAAAAACAGAAGAATACACTTTCTTCTCAAGTGCTCATGGAATATTCTCCTGGATAGATCATATCTTGTGTCACAAATCAAGCCTTGGTAAATTTAAGAAAATTGAAATTGCATCAAGTATCTTTTCTGACAACAATGCCATGAGACTAGGTATCAATTACAGAGAAAAAAATGTAAAAAATAGAAACACAGGGAGGCTAAACAATACACTACTAAATAACCAAGATATCACTGAAGAAATAAAAAAATCAAAAACCTAGAAACAAATGACATGAAAACACGATGACCCATAACCTATGGGACGCAACAAAAGCATTTCTAAGAGATAATTTTATAGCAATACAATCCTACCTTAAGAAACAAGAAAAATCTCAAATAAAAACCTAAACTTAGGTTGTTTCCATGTCCTGCCTATTGTAAATAGAGCCACAATGAACATTTTGGTACATGACTCTTTTTGAATTATGGTTTTCTCAGGGAAGCAAACTAAATGTCCATTATCGGATGAATGGATAAAGAAGATGTGGCACATATATACAATGGAATATTACTCAGCCATAAAAAGAAACGAAATTGAGCTATTTGTAATGAGGTGGATAGACCTCGAATCTGTCATACAGAGTGAAGTAAGTCAGAAAGAGAAAGACAAATACCGTATGCTAACACATATATAAGGAATTTAAGAAAAAAAAATGTTATGAAGTACCTAGGGGTAAGACAGGAATAAAGACACAGACCTACTGGAGAACAGACTTGAGGATATGGGGAGGGGGAAGGGTGAGCTGTGACAAAGCGAGAGAAAGGCATGGACATATATACACTAACAAACGTAAGGTAGATAGCTAGTGGGAAGCAGCCGCATGGCACAGGGATATCAGCTTGGTGCTTTGTGACCACCTGGATGGGTGGGATAGGGAGGGTGGGAGGGAGGGAGATTCAAGAGGGAGGAGATATGGGAACATATGTATATGTATAACTGATTCACTTAGTTATAAAGCAGAAACTAATAAACTATTGTAAAGCAATTATACTCCATCAATGATGTTAAAAACTAAAAGCCTAACCTTACAACTAAAGGGATTAGAGAAAGAAGAACAAAAATCCTCCAAGGTAAGCAGAAGGAAAGGAATCATACAAATCAGATCAGAAATAAATGAAAAAGAAATGAAGGAAAAGCTAGCAAAAATCAATAAAACTAAAAGCTGGTTCTTTGAGAACAATGACAAAACTGATGAACCATTATCCAGGTTCATCAAGAAAAAGAGAAAGAAGACTCAAATCAATAGAATTACAAATGAAAAAGGAGAAGTAACAACTGACACTGCAGTAATACAAAGGATCACAAGAGATTACTACAAGCAGCCCTATGTCAATAAAATGAACAACCTGGAAGAACTGCAGAAATTCCTAGAAATGCATAACCTTCAGACCCTGAACAGGAGGAAATAGAAAATAGAAACAGACCCATCACAAGCACTGGAATTGAGTCTGTGATTAAAAATCTTCCAACAAACAAATGCACAGGACCAGATGGCTTCACAGGCAAATTCTATCAAACGTTTAGAGAAGAGCTAACACCTATCCTTCTCAAACTCTTCCAAAATATGACAGAGGGAGGAACACTCCCAAACTCATTCTACAAGGCCACAATCACCCTGCTACCAAAATCAGACAAAGATGTCAAAAAAAGAAAACTACAGACCAATATCACTGATGAACATAGATGCAAAAATCCTCAACAAAATACTAGCAAATAGAATCCAACAGCACATTAAAAGGATCATACACCCTGATCAAGTGGGGTTTATCACAGGAATGCAAGGATTCTTCTATATACGAAAATCAATCAATATGATAAACCATATTAATAAACTGAAGGAGAAAAACCACATGATCACCTCAACAGATGCAGAAATAGCTTTCAACAACATTCAACACCGATATATGATAAAAACAGGCATAGAGGGAACTTACCTCAACATATTAAAGCCCATATAGGACAAACCCACAGCGAACATTGTTCTCAGTGGTGAAAAATTGAAACCATTTCCACTAAGATCAGAGAAAAGACAATGTTGTCCACTCTCGCCATTATTATTCAGCATAGTTTTGGAAGTTTTAGCCACAGCAAGCAGAGAAGAAAAAGAAATGAAAGAATCCAAATTGGAAAAGAAAAAGTAAAATTGTCACTGTTTGAAGGTGACATGATACTATACTATACTATAGAGAATCCTAAAGCTTCTTCCAGAAAACTACCAGTGCTAATCATTGAATTTGGTAAAGTAGCAGGATACAAAATTAATGCTCAGAAATCTCTGGCATTCCTATACACTAATGATGAAAAATCTGAAAGAGGAATTAAAGAAACACTCCTATTTACCATTGCAACAAAAAGAATAAAATACCTAGGAACCAACCTACCTAAGGAGACAAAAGACCTGTATGCAGAAAACTATAAGACACTGATGAAAGAAATTAAAGAAGATACAAACAGATTGAGAGATATATTATGATCTTGGATTGGAAGAATCAACATTGTGAAAATGACTATACTACCCAAAGCACTCTACAGATTCATTGCAATCCCTAGCAAGCTATCAATGGCATTTTGGACAGAACTAGAACAAATAATTTCACAATTTGTATGGAAGCACAAAAGACCATGAATAGTCAAAGCAATCTTGAGAAAGAAAAGTGGAACTTGAGGGATCAGGTTCCCTGACTTCAGGCTATACTATAAAATTACAGTAATCAAGACAGTATGGCACTGTCACAGAAACAGAAATATAGATCAATGGATCAGGATAAAAAGGTGAGAGATAAACCCACACATATATGGTCACCTTATTTTTGATAAAGGAGGCAAGAATATACAATGAAGAAAAGATAACCTCTTCAATAAGTGGTGCTGGGAAAAGTGGACAGCTACATGTAAAAGAATGAAATTAGAACACTTCCTAACACCATACAAAAAAACAAACTTAAAATGGATTAATGACCTAAATGTTTGGTCACATACTATAAAACTCTTAGAGGAAAACATAGGCAGAACACTCTATGAGGTAAATCACAACAAGATCCTTTTGACCCTCCTCCTAGAGAAAGGGAAATAAAAACAAAAATAAACAAATGAGACCGAATCGAATTTAAAACCTTCTGCACAGCAAAGATAACCATAAACGAGATGGCAAAACATCCCTCAGAATGGGAGAAAATATTTGCAAATGAAACAACTGGAAAAGGATTAATCTCCAAAATATACAAGCAGTTCATGCAACTCAATATGAAAAAACAAAAAACCCTATCCAAAAATGGGCAGAAGACCTAAATAGGCATTTCTCCAAAGAAGATATACAGACTGACAACAAACACATGAAAGAATGCTCAACATCACTAATCATTAGAGAAAGGCAAATCAGGATTACAATGAGGTATCACCTCACACTGGTCAGAATGGCCATCATCAAAAAGTCTATGAACAATATATGCTGGAACGGGTGTGGAGAAAAGGGAACCCCCTTGCACTGGTGGGAATGTAAATTGATACATCTTCTATGGAGCACAGTATGGAGGTTCCTTAAAAAACTAAAAATAGAACTACCATATGACCCAGCAATCCCACTACTGGGCATATACCCTGAGAAAACCAAAATTCAAAAAGAGGCATGTACCAAAATGTTCATTGCAGCACTATTTACAATAGCCAGAACATGGAAGCAACCTAAGTGTCCATGGACACATGAATGGATAAAGAAGATGTGACACATATATGCAATGGAATATTACTCAGCCATGGAAAGAAACGAATTTGAGTTATTTGTAGTGAGGTGGATAGTGTTGTATGTCAGAAAGAGAAAAGCAAATCCCATATGCTAACACATATACATGGAATCTAAAAAATAAAGGGGCAGAAATAAAGATGCAGATGTAGAGAATAGACTAGAGGACACGGGGAAGGGGAAGTGTAAGCTGGGACAAAGTGAGAATGTGGTATCGATATGTATACACTACCAAATGTAAAATGATAGCTGGTGGGAAACAGCTGCATAGCACCGGGATATCAGCTCAGTTCTCTGTGACCCCTTAGAGGGGTGGGATAGGGAGGTTGGGAGGGAGACAGAAGAAGGAGGGCATATGGGGATATGTGTATACTTCTGGCTGATTTGCTTTGTTATACAGCAGGAGCTAACACAATTGTAGAGCAATTATACTCCAATAAAGATGGTGAAGAAAAAAATCCAGAATTCTCACTTAAGAAATGCTAATTTCCACACAGCATAACATAATTAAGCCACGTTTTCTGCCACCGTATAATAAGTATTATATTTTATCCAGGGTCCAATAGCATATTCATCATTTTGTCCTAAGATTATCTAAAGCACCTTCTTTGGTGGAAATGTTCACATTTCTACCAACAGTCTGTTTATAATGTATTCTCTAAAATGATAGGATCTTTCTTTACCGTGCTCCTTAATTCCACCTGAGCACTCACCCAAGTTACCTTTAGTATTCTTATGTCTAGTCTCTTCTAGGCAACCTAGGCTTTCTTTATTATGCACCTGGGAACTCTTCCAGCTTTTGCCCATTACTCAGTACCACATACAGTTCTACAACTGTACTTATTTGTTACAGCAGCACCCTACTACCGGTACTATCTGTACCAAAACCAGTATTAGTTTTGTAGGGTTCCTGTAACTTAATATTACAAACTGAGTGGCTTAAAACAACAGAATTTCTTCTCTCACTGTTCTAGAGGCTGGGAGTCTGAAATCAAGGCAATGCTTTCTTTGAATCTTCTGAGGAAGTATTGTACTTTGTCTTTTCCTAGTTTCTGGTGGTTTCAGCAATTCTTGAAGTTCCTTGGTTTATAAATTTAGTACGGCAATCTCTGCCTCTGTCATCACATGGTGTGGTCCCTGTATGAATTTCTGTATCTCTCTGCATGGCCTTCTTATAAAGATACCAATCTCTGGATTAGGGCCCCTAATCCGGTATTATCTCACCTAAACCTGATTACATCTGCACAGGCTGTATTTTCAAATAGGGTCACATTTAGATAGCAGAGATTAAGACTTCACATATGTGTGTGTGTGTGTGTGTGTGTGTGTGTGTGTGTGTGTGTGGACATAATTCAACCCATAACAGCTATGTTCCAGAGTCCGAAGGGCATGTAAACTTCATACTGGTGGTTAAATTATTTCACAGGACTATGGAGATCCAAGTGGCCTCAACTTCTAAATATAGATTAGTCAGTTGAAGATTGATTGGGGACACAATAACCTAATTTAGATATTGAACAGTTATGTAAGGTAGTGGGGAATAGTTAGGACTCTCTTGCTGAGATGGGTCAATTATTCTGGGTCCCAGGAAGACCTTGAATGTGTCACTCTCCACAGACCTGTTTCACACTGCTCAGAAGCAGTCCCTAGTGGATTAGGGCTGGTTTGGCACCCAGCAGTTGGGGTGTTCTTCAAAGGGCTGGAGTTTTGGGGACAGAGCTAGGGTACTAGGTGGACTGCTAGGTTCCCACAGTTCTGAAATGACCCGCCCACATTTCTTCCTTACCCATCACTCCATCCTCCTGAAATATCAGTACTCTCTCCCACTGCTCATCATCTGTTTTTCTTCTCTTTTCTCCCTTGCTACCACATTCTTCCTTCTTCTGAAATATTAATATCTTCTCTCCTTCATCTCCTACCCCTTTTCTTTTTTTGTTCTCCCCACTTACTTAGCATGTCCCATCATGTCGCCTTTAGCCTCCTCTTATCTGTCTTATTCACCTGGCGCTTGCCTCCTGCAGTTCATCACCAGTGTGTCACAGCTTACTGTCTACTTCATCAACCACTACCTGGAGGAGCTCCACTTCTGCCACCAACTGGGTATGAAGGGTGAGATTGTAGAGGTCTATGCAGAGCTGGTGAAGCAAGCATGTTCTGGGCACCATCATTCTATTCTGTCTTGTATACTCAAGGTATGCCTTTACCTTGAACACTTCCCCCTTGTCATGCATACATTTCTCTTGGCTCTCCTAACTCTCTCTCCCTTTGTGATATGCCATCCCTCTTCCTAGACCAAGGTCTCCCACGTTGTATCTCCATTTCCAGGCTACCAGCACATGACTTGCAAGAGCTGCTGTAGTTCATCCTTGATTTATTCATGAGGATCTCAGTTGGGTGAGGATGATAGGACATGTGGTGCTGTGTGATGCCATTCAGGGTACCTTGCTCCCGAAAGACCCTCAGTTCTGAGAGCCTGATTAAAGCCACTAGGACATCTGTTTCAGGGTTTCTTTGGTCTCCCTGGGATCTAAAAAATGCACTATTCTCTGTTAATATTCTCTCCACCATGACCTAAAATTCAACCTCAGTCTCAACGTTAGCTCTAACACCACATTTGCCCCCATTTCTAGCCCAGAGTTAACCCCAGCCCAGTCTCCTGCCCAAAGTAATCTCCAACCTGACAGTGAACTCAGTCTACAGATATCCAGGTAACTCTGCCTTTTGACTTTATTGGCAGCTCTAACCATGTATGCATCCATCCTTGCCCCAGAAAAGAACTTCACCTTCCTGTATCTCCTTTTCCTCACTCTTGATGTTTTCTTGTTTCTCCCAACTCTGTTAGTTCAGGAGATGCTTTTCAGATTACCTAGCACCCACCTCAACCCCGCTGACTTCCTTTCTCACATCTGTTCCTAATCTGAAACACCACAGCACATTGTAGAATTAGTAAACCTGAATGAAAACTAATATATCCTTCAGTCCAGGGGGTCACTTTACAAGTGGAAACAATAATTGAGGTCCAGAAAGAGTGGCATAAAGTCCATGTCTCCTATTATGGCCAAACTCTTGGCATGTCGTAGTTATTCAATCAATGTTAACTATAATATTATTAATAATAAATTATATAACATGCTTACAGTTTGAGGAAAAAATGGAGCAAATGTTGGTGAGGTGTAGAAATCAAAGACAAACCAGGCCAGTGAAAATGGCCAGTTGGCATCTAAAATATCAAGATAGAGGAATCTGGGCTAAAGATATGGATATGTAAGGAAACCAGTCCAGGGCATGACCCCCAAACAGCAGACTCCTGTTATTCCACCACAGATATTGCGCTGCTGCTAGAACCCAAAGAAACAGGCAGGCTTCTTTTCTAAAATAGTCATCTTGGGGCCGAGATATGGGTTAGTCTTGTGCCATTTCCTTTTCCTTTCTTTCCAGCTGCTTCAATTTTGGTCTCTTCAGTAAAGGCAGGGAGATATTCATAATGCAAGAACTACTTTTCTACATGTGGGGAAAAACATCCAGAGTTACAAGCTAAGAACCTAGGGGTAAGACGGGAATAAAGACATAGACCTACTAGGGCATGGACTTGAGGATATGGGGAGGGAGAAGGGTAAGCTGAGACAAAGTGAGAGAGTGGCATGTACATATATACACTACCAAACGTAAAATAGCTAGCTAGTGTGAAGCAGCCACCTAGAGGGGTGGGATAGGGAGGGTGGGAGGGAGAGAGATACAAGAGGTAAGAGATATGGGAACATATGTATATGTATAACTGAATCATTATGTTATAAAGCAGAAACTAACACACCATTGTAAAGCAATTATACTCCAATAAAGATGTTAAAAATTTTTCATAAAAGTATCAAATGTCTCTCTTTTTCTTTTACTTAGTCACTTATGTGAGGAGGGTTGAAGACAGTAAAATGCTGAGATTTTGTCAGTGTAAGCTGCTCATTTGAAAAGAGAAGAAAAATCTCGTTTTTGAATTATGATTTCCCAATGCTCATTGTATCATTTTTTTAAAGGTAGAAAAAAGAGCAATACAGGTTCTCTATTGAAATAACAGAGGTGCATGCATGGATGTGAACATACGTAAAAATTCATCAAGCTTTACACCTAAGAAATGTACACTTTCCTGTATGTGCATCACAATAAAATATTTTTTAAAATCTTACATGTTAAAAGTTAAAAAAAAAAAAAGTAACAGAAAAGCCAGAAGAGAAAAGTAGAAATCACCTGTAATTCCACCAGCATCGATGACCATTGTTAATATTTTCTAAATATTGGGAATATATCTTTCTTAGCCTTGGGTCTTCCAGTGTGTTTGTGTGTGTGTGTGTGTGTGTGTGTGTGTGTGTGTGTGTAAATACAGATAAATTTCTTCTTAAAAATAAAACTGGGAGTAGAATGGTGGTTACCAGGAGCTGGGGGAATTATGGAGATGTTGAAGGTTACAAAGTGGCAACTAGTAGATAAATAAGTTCTGGAGATCTAATGCTCAGTGATTGTAGTCAACGATACTGCATTGTAAATTTCAAAGCTGCTAAGATATTAGATTTTAATTGTTCTCACCACAAAAAAGAAATGATAATAATGTGACGAGATAGAGGTATTAGCTAATGCTACAGTGGTAATCATATTGTAATATAAGAATGTATCAAATCAGTATGTTTTACACCTTAAACTTACAAGTTATATGTCAACTATATCTCAAAATAACTGGGATCATACTATTATTAAGCTTTGTCACCTTCTTTCTTGAATTTAACAGTTTATTTTGAATGTATTTCCACATCGTTAAATATTCCTCTTTAATACAGTTTTTAATGATGGTCTAATATTGCATTCATTTTATGGATATATCGTATGCTTTTCAATGTAATTTCTTCTTTTCTTTTTTACTGTAATAAAAAATGCTGTAATAAGTATTCTGGAAGGTAACAACTTTTTGCTCATTTGTAAGAATATCTTTGGCATAAATTCTTAAAATTTAAATTCTGAGGTCAAACGCTATGCAAAAATAAACTAATATAATATTGTAAATCAACTATAATTCAACTTAAAAATATACAAACTATTATGTGTAAAATAGATAAGCAACAAAGATATATTGTACAGCACAGGGAATTATAGCCATTATCTTGTAATAACTCTTAATGGAGTATAATAATGAAATACTGCATACTGTAATACTGTAAAAATACTGAGTCACTATACTGTACACTCGAAACTAATATAATCTTATAAATCAACTATACTTCAATTTTTTAAGTTATGCAAAAATGTAAGGTTTTGATACCTGTTAATTTCCTTTCAAAAGTATATGTCAGTGTACATAGTTTTTGCAGTATACACGTGTTCATTTTCCAGTATCCTGAACCAGATATTATACTCCTCTAAATTCTTTTGGCAAAACAAATGCTACAGCAGTATATAAATACTGCTTTGATTTGCAATTCTTTTTTTTTTTTTTTTTTTTTTTTTCAGTACATGGTCCTCTCACTGTTGTGGCCTCTCACGTTGCGGAGCACAGGCTCCAGACGCGCAGGCTCAGCGGCCACGGCTCACGGGCACAGCCGCTCCGCGGCACGTGGTATCTTCCCAGACCGGGGCACGAAACCGTGTTCCCTGCATCGGCAGGCGGACTCTCAACCACTGCGCCTCCAGGGAAGCCCTGATTTGCAATTCTTCGTTTCATAGTAAAGCTGAACATTTTGTATGTTGGATGGCCATTTGTATTTCTTTTTTATAAATTACTTATTTGATCCTTTGCCTTTTTTACTGCCAAAATGTTCATTTTTCTCAATTTTCTTTTGGCATGAATTTGTGTGTGCACATACACTGTTAGTTGTTAATTTCCCTTTTCAACTTCATTTTTGCCTATTCTCTTGCATTTTCCTGGAAAGCAGTCCTATATTTCATGTCATCTAAACATGATTTAAAAATTTTCTCTTTCGTTTCAACAGTAATACCTAGCTGTTGATCCTGTTTTGACACAGAGATAAAAGTATCCTTTTATTCCTAGTTTACTGAAAATTCCTTCTAACAATAATTGCTGTTGGACTTTCCTGGTGGCACAGTGGTTAAGAATCTGCCTGCCAATGCAGGGAACCCGGGTTCGAGCCCTGGTCTGGGAAGATCCCACATGTCGCGGAGCAACTAAGCCCGTGCTCCATGCCTACACTCTAGAGCTGCGTGCCACAGCTACTGAAACCTGTGCACCACAACTACTGAGCATGCCCTCTAAAGCCCGTGAGCCACAACTACTAAGCCCGCATGCCACAACTACTAAGCCCACGTGCCTAGAGCCCAAGCTCCACCACAAAAAAAGCCATTGCAGTGAGAAACCCGCGCACCACAACAAAGAGTAGTCCCTGCTCACTGCAACTAGAGAAAGCCCGCATGTGGCAACGAAGACCCAACACTGCCAAAAATAAAGAAATTTTATTTAAAAAGTAATAGTAATTTCTGTTGAATTTTAACAACTGCCTTTTCAGCATCTATTAGCATAATCATTGGCTTTTATTTACCACTTGGTGCATTAAAGTAGTAAATTTCTTTACATTAATACAACCCTTAGATAAACTCAGCTGATTATATTTAACATGCTACTGGACTTATTTTGCTACTTTTCCTATTGGATATTTTTTTTCTTTTCATCAACACCGTTTTTATTTTTATTCAACTATAAGCAAATAGCAGAATTAACACAACATGCAGCAACTCCAGACTGGCTTTTCTTACACCGAAGAGTGATCAGTTTTAACAGGCACAGACTTTTGGATTTCTGATGACCTCTCACTCAGTCCTGCAGCTCTCCCTATTGCTTTTTCAGTATTGCTCTTTAAAGGAGCCAGAGCGGGACACTGACACCTAATAACCAGCCTGAGATGTACCACATTGGGGTCTAGCGGACGTGCCGGCCCCTGGTTCTCTTAGTGAAAGAGCCGTGAAAACACATACCAGAAGATGCTTTCACACACAATCCTGGGCTTGGGCTCACAAAGGCAGAGGCAATCAAATCTTTTCTTTTTTTCAACCCCCCTTAAAGATTCTTTGATGCTCTGTTCTAATACTGCAGACCTGGTCTTTTTACCAGAATATTTTTCTTCTTTAACGTCTGGGTTATTATTCTTTTTTTTTTTTTTTTTTTTTTGCGGTACGGGAGCCTCTCACTGTTGTGGCCTCTCCCGTTGCGGAGCACAGGCTCCGGACGCGCTGGCTTAGCGGCCATAGCTCACGAGCCCAGCCGCTCCACGGCACGTGGGATCTTCCCTGACCGGGGCACAAACCCACGTCCCCTGCATCGGCAGGCAGACTCTCAACCACTGTGCCACCAGGGAAGCCCTGGGTTATTCTTTTTTTTTTTTTTTTAATTTACTTATTTATTTTGGGCTGTGTTGGGTCTTTGTTTCTGTGCGAGGGCTTTCTCTAGTTGTGGCAAGCAGGGGCCACTCTTCATTGCGGTGCGTGGGCCTCTCACTATTGGGTCCTCTCTTGTAGTGGAGCACAGGCTCCAGACGCGCAGGCTCAGTAGTTGTGGCTCACGGGCGCAGTTGCTCCACGGCATGTGGGATCCTCCCAGACCAGGGCTCGAACCCGTGTCCCCTGCATTAGCAGGCAGATTCTCAACCACTGAGCCACCAAGGAAGCCCAGTTATTCTTATATTAACATTTTGATGACCCCATCCTAGTACCAAAATATCCCCCAACAAAATTGAGTTCAAGTTTGATCAAAACATAAACCCCCTACAATTACAGAGGACAGACAAAAGGAAATGTCACCCTAAACCTAAATCTGACCACTCAGGGCTCAGGCAGGTGGAAGGGGAGAAATCTACATGCATCACTAAACTGAAACATTGCTTGGGAACTGTGGGATGGTGTCCCATCTCTTGCCTTTCCTCTACTTCCCAGGCAGCTGCTCGTAGAGCTTGGGCACATGGTCATCCCATTCGGCCTGGCAACACGTGCCGGCTCCCAGAGCCCCGAGCTCATAATTTTTGCGGAAATTCGCTGCCTTGAATTTGCCACACTCCTCTCCCGATCGGTTGCTGACAATGGGCTCAACACACTTCAGTGGCCTGTCCTGCTCGTAAACCAGCCAGATGTAGCGGTGAAGGCCTGGGCCCTTGGGAGGCCCAGAGCCCACATAATCGGAGAGCACCGTGCCACTGCTGATGTCGTTTCCCTTCATGTTGAGCACCAGGAAATGGTGCCATTCCCTGTATTTGGGGTCCTTCCTGCTGGGAGTATCTGGGTCTGTCAAGACCAAGGTATACAATTTACCTGGTTCAAAGCCATGCCATGCAATGCTGATGGGCCTGTTCTTCACCTGCAGTGGGTGCTGTGACCTCTCGTCCACTTCCTGCAGGCTCAGAGACCCGGACCACTTGCTGAGGTCCACCGGCATCATGGAGCCGAGACAGGCAGACAGCAGGAAAAGCAGTGGGAGGACTCGTGCAGGGTAGCAGTCCAGACTCCCAGCCATCTACAGACTACCGAGGCAACTCAGGCCCCATGGATGGACGGGCAGGGAGTGCATGAGCCAGAGCCATCGCCCCACCCTTCCCTTGGATTTTTAGACTTATTTTCATAAGAAGAATAGGATGTGAGTTCTTTTTCAGGTGTTAATTCTTGAAGTCTTTTTTTGTCATTATATTGCCACCTTGAAAATCGTAGAAATATTTCCAACATTTTCTATGTATAGAAATATTTTAAAAGCATAAGAAATTAAAATGTTACAGGTAAATAATCTGGACCATACATACATATTTGGGGCAAGGAGTTCTCAGAAAACTTTCCATTTCTTCCATTGTTAGTTATTTCAGATCTCATAATTTTTTCTGAATCAATTTAGGTTCCTTAAAATTTCTAAGAAAATCATTTCATTCATTCAGATTTTCCAGTAACTCTTGAGCTTTATAGAAAATTTCCCATAAAAGATCAATATTTGTTGCTCTGCTCCCTACATATTTGACAAAGAACACATTATGTATTTTCTCATTTTCCATTAAGAGTTGCCAGAAGTTTTGCTATTTTTTTCAAAGAACATGTTTTTGGATTAATTTTTGTTTCTATTCTTTCTGTTTTTTGATTTATCCATCTTATTTACATTTATTAAGTCCTTCCTCTAGCTATACTTGTCTTGCTGTTCTTTTTATAATTCTTGAATTAAGTAATAAGCTCATTTATTTTTATTCTTAGTTAACAATGAAAACATCTATGGGTATGAATTTTACTCTGAGTAGTGCTCTGGCCACATGACATAGGAAGTGTAGATGTACAGTGGGCTCATTACGATTAGTTCTCAAAATAGTTATAGTTTTCATTTATTTTATAACCCAGTAATTACTTAGAAAAGTGTTTTCTAAATTGCTAAGTCCTTTTCAGATTTAACTATAAGTATATATGTATATGTTATATTTTAAATAGTATTTTTATTAATCTCAAGTATTGGGCTGGTGAAAAAGTTCATTTGGGATTTTCATAACATCTTACCGAAAAACCCGAACGAACTTCTTGGCCAATCCAATACATTAATTCATTTTTAATCTTGGATTTATAAGAGGTAGTCTTACAACTGATCCATCAGTATCCAAAGATATTTCATTAATAACTTCAAACGAGCATCTAACAATACTCATTTTAAAGGAATTGTGAATGAACACTGTGCTGAATAAATTTCCTTTTTTAGAATAAAAGCATTATGGATGATGTTTCATACTGCTTTAAAGCAGATATATCATAATATTAAAGAGCTATGAAATTTCTTAAGGTAATAAGATTTTTATATCAGGATAAAGCAAATTCCTGACTATGAGCTGATGTGCTCATATGTTTGGATTTGTTTAACATCAGCAAAAGGAATTGTCAAATGTGTGGCCCAAAATGACATGACTCAAAATATTGACTTTTATAGATCCTGTCAGGTTAATAGAAAGACAAAGGCTCAAGTGACGATTATGAGACACTGTCAATACCTCCACTTCAAATCCAAAGACACCACAAGTTACACAACACGTAGAAAGTACTAAAAATAAATAGATTATTAAATAACTTGATGAAAATTTCAATAAAATAGATGGAAAACAGAACTAGATACTAATATTCTTGTCTCTCAACATACTATCTTTACTTTCTTAAAGTATTTCTTAAAGATTCTTCAAAATCTTGAACAAATTTTGTGTTTGTTTTGATGTACAAGTGTGAAGCAATGAACTTCCAGAGGTCTCATATTTTATGTAATCTGCTTCATGCAATGCTCATTTCAGCAATTCCACATATAGGAACCTAATAATTTAATAGTAACAGTGGTAATGATGACAAATAAAGCATTTTCAGTCATTCTGAATATGGTCCTATTTACGGCCAATGTTTAGAGTTTAGAGAATGAAGATAAAAAGTTGAGACTACTGTTGCCATGTGCAATACGAAAGGCACTGAGTCTCCTGAGACAGGAAAGAGAAGTTGATTTCTCTGTGCTTTCTCATACTCCACAACACTACTGGAAAGCTGTTTCTCAGCACATAACTATTGATCTACTGCTCTGGAGGGTGAATTAAATATGAGATCACACGAAAACATGTGAGTTGTTCTTTTGATTCACGCAAGATGCCTTTTAAAGTTCATCAGAGTTGTAAACGCATATGGGGGATATGTATGCTCCATTTACCTGCAATGAAACAAGGTGTAGTAGGGGCCAATGTCCCTTTGGAATTTTGACCCTGATTATTCTGTTTCATTGTCACAAACAAATTTACTAAACCTAGAGCACCTAAATCTACTAAACTGTAAAACCATTTAAGATATGTTATTCTGTACATTTTTATTGGTTTTTGGATAATATATCTGGCTGTGACACATTAAAAGAAATCAAATGAAACCTTTAATCAATGAATATGGCAACTTTTTGTAAGAAAAAACCCTGCACTTTTAAAACTAGCGTCTCAATTACATTTAGCGCCACTCATTTTCTAGCATGGAAGTTGTAGATTTTTAATGAAATGTGATCCTTCATAGTTTAATTAGAGTGAAATTACTATATCTCTAAAATAAGCAATTTCAAGAAGTTTCTAATAATTACTCAAATATTTTCAGAATAATTAGAGAGGTAACAAAATGATTCTACTCACTCTAAGCTATCATCAGGTTAAGATACATATGGAGATAAAAGATTTTTGCCTCTGTGCAAGCCCATTATATTTTAACACAGTGGTTCTCAGTCAGGGGTGATTTTGTCCCCCAGAGAACATTTGGAAATGTCTGGAGACATTTTCAGTTGTTACAACTGTGGGGGGCCGGGATAGAGAGTTCCATGGCATCTAATGGGTTGGTACAGACAAGAAGTGCTGCTAAACATCCTGCAGTACACAGGACAGCACCCCTACAACAAAGAGTTATACAACCCCAAATGTCAATAGTGCAAGGCCGAGGAGCCCTCTTTTAAGCTAATGGTGCCGCTTTCATGTGCAGATGATTTTGGGTAATGGACCACATGTTCCTTCCTAGTTTCCCATATCAGAAACAGCAACTCAAGATCTAGTATTTTGGAGACAATATTTGACACTGACACGTTCATAACTGGCATCATTAATTGTTCGCACTTACAAATAAAGAGGTCATGTGTCATATTCTGGGGAAACATTCCTAGTTGTACGTGTAGTCAGTTTTCTCATTATCTGCTTAGGTTCCAATGATCGGGTTCATCCTTGACTGCTGTGTAGGAGCTGCGTCTTAGGTGTGCATAGTCTACCTTGAAGAGCTCTCAACTTGGACACGTCAGTCTTTTGTTGAAAAGAACGCAGAGTTTATGTTTAACTCTTTACACTGCTTGCGTAAGTGAGCTTTACTTAGACTTGAGTCTTTCCTCTTTTTTTTTTTTTTTTTTTTGCTGTACACGGGCTTCTCACTGTTGTGGCCTCTCCCGTTGCGGAGCACAGGCTCTGGACGCGCAGGCTCAGTGGCCATGGCTCACGGGTCATGCTGCTCCGCGGCATGTGGGATCTTCCCGGACCGGGGCACGAACCCGTGTCCCCTGCATCGGCAGGCGGACTCCCAACCGCTGCGCCACCAGGGAAGCCCGAGTCTCTCCTGTTTTAAAACTCTGTTTTCCTCTCTGGTGACCATAGTATTTTGATATATTCTAATGAAAGTTCCCCTCCCACCCCGTATATCGCCATCAGCCTGACTTATTAATTTATAAATTTTCTCCATCTTGGTTTCACTTTACTAACTCCCATTCTTTTTATCTGGGGCTATTCCATTACCATAACTAAGAAGTAGGAAGAAAGGACCAGCTAAAGGCCTAAATAATGTTTCTCTAAAGATTATCACTTAATAAATTTATGGGATACTGGTTAAAATGAGAGACTAATCTCTCATTTTATATAATATTATATATTATAATATATAATTATATATCTCTCATTTTATATAATATATATTATATAATTTTCCATCAAACATACTATAAGCCTATAATTTATCATTTGCTCTATATTCTGAATTTACTATTACAATAAGCTCATTTATCTTATTAAGATGGTTAATGAGAAAGTAGAATAGTTAAACCTATAATCCTTATTTCTAATTAAATCTCAATATCATTGTTACTATAGCTGATTAATTTTACTCTCCCTCATCTACTTTATCTGACTTACCTAATCAAAATTTCATTTTATTTTTCTGTTTAAGGAAAAGATCTTGCTTCAATTTTTAATATATATTTTGTACTTAGGCTTTATTCCTTTTAAATATCCCCTTATTAAGTAAACATTTAACTGTTAGTATTAAGTAACAAGATTAAAAATGCTTTATAAGAAGAGGCGACATGTTGGAAGCACCTTCCTCTTGAGACCAGTGGGTTGATTCCCACTAACGCTGTCTGAGGAGGTAGCCAACTCTCCCCTCCTTGTGTCTCTATTGGGGTCCTGCAGGCCCTCACTTTCCACAACATCCTCCAGTTTATTACCTTGGGACTTGGTCAAAAATGCCTCTAACTAAAATGTGTGTACACTGCCAGTATCGCTGTGCATTCCGTGCACCATCTTGAGCTCATACCTAATGCTTAGCCCTTGCATTGAATAATTATTCAAAGGTTGTTTTTAATAATAATGTTGAACTACAGATTTTTGATGGAAAGTTGGAGTTTGTGTAGCCTTGGATGTACTGAATGGTTCCAAAAGATCTAGCGGGGAAATAAGAATAATGGATAATGGTATTTTTTAAATCATTAATAATATAAGAGCTGGGGTCTTCTTAATCACTTTTTATTTTAAGCAAGATATGAGCAATAGCAACATTTATTAAATTTATTAAAGGCTGGGTGATATAAGATCTAAATATAAGGAATGGACTTGCTATACGAGAGCCATCAGTTATGAGTTAGTGGCATTGGGGCACCAGGCTCTTCAGTTTGGCCTCATTCAAGTTAACTAAGAACTAGTGCTCCTTGCAAATGTCACTTAGTTACTTAACAGTACAGTAGTTACATCATAAGATTTCGTGAGTATCAAATGAGATCTATATGCTTAAACAGTTCTTGGCATGTAGTAGTCATTCAATCAATGCTAACTATAATATTATTAATAATAAATTATATAACATGTTCACAGTTTGAGGAAAAAATGGAGCAAATGTTGGTGAGGAGTAGAAATCAAAGACAAACCAGGCCAGTGAAAATGGCCAGTTGGCATCTAAAATGTCAAGATAGAGGAATCTGGGCTAACGATATGGATATGTAAGGAAACCAGTCCAGGGCATGACCCCCAAACAGCAGACTCCTGTTATTCCACCACAGATATTGCGCTGCTGCTAGAACCCAAAGAAACAGGCAGGCTTCTTTTCTAAAATAGTCATCTTGGGGCCGAGATATGGGTTAGTCTTGTGCCATTTCCTTTTCCTTTCTTTCCAGCTGCTTCAATTTTGGTCTCTTCAGTAAAGGCAGGGAGATGTTCATAATGCAAGAACTACTTTTCTACATGTGGGGAAAAACATCCAGAGTTACAAACTAAGTACAGCAAATAGAGATAGGTTTCTCCTTTTGTAAACTGTCATGATGTAGCTTGACTTGTTCATTGTATCCTTAAACATTTAGTACTTCAGGATTCACTGAGCTCTCACTGAGCTTCCATTATTAACTCTCCGACATGGTGCCTGGCACCTACTAGGTACTTTACGCAAGTTAACTGAATTTGATCTTAAACAAATATTCATTGAGCATCAGCTATATGGTCAGCAGCACTGCAGTCAGACATGGGGAGTGTCCTTGAGATGCATAAAGTGTGAAACTGACAAGTAAGTAAGGACAATACTATTTTTTATTTTTTAAAAATGTGTAAATTGACAAATGAACACACAAAATTGCAGTGCTATAATGATTTCTGGAGCATTGGTGAAAGTTTCTGGAGGAGGCGATGTTCAGGCTGAGTCTTCTGCAGCAGATCAGCATCAGAGAGGAGAAAGAACCCAGACAGAGAAGGCCCTGTGTGGAGGTGTAGAGCAGAACGTCTGTATGTGCATGGGATGGCGTAGTTGGGTTGTGGGAAGCTGCAGGAAAGGGCTGGGACTGCCAAGGAGTGTGGACTTCATCTGGTGACCACTGAGAGGCCAGTTAATGTGTTTACGTTAGAAGAGACATGCTCAGATGTGCTTGGAGGACCAGTACAGCACATGGTGTGGGACAGCCTGGTGCCAAGATGCCAGCCATAAGCCAGTGGTAACGAGTCAGGGAGGAGGTGGTGGTGCATCAGTGATGACAGGGGCAATTGGCCTGGAGAAGTGGGGACAGAAGCAAGAGACCTTTAGGAGGAGGAATCTACAGGGCCTCCTGACTACTGATTATGGAGAGAGTGGACGTGAAGGCAGTCAAGGACCACAGGGATGTCTAGCCCGGGAAAACTGAGCAGAAGGAAACACTGCTACTCTGCTCACAGAATTCAGGAGGGGCGGGAGGGAAGGGAGTGAGCGAGGTCTGCAGGAGGCACGTTAAGGTTGAGAGCTCCACAGGATAGTGGGGAGAATGGAGGCAGCTGACGTGCTCATCTCTTCTGTCCCTTGTGGTCCTGGAGTCCAGTCCTCTGTTCCAAGTCAAAACCTGTCCCAGAGTCCCGTGGGTTAAGACCCTGTGGATCCAATCTTCCACCAGGGCCACCACTTCCTCCTCACTCGCATCCTGAGAAAGTTTTCTTTCTCAGGGCCTTTTCGACCACCTCACTCTTGAGGTTTGCTTGTTTCTCCCAACTCTCTTAGCTCAGGAACCGCTTTGCAGATTACCTAGCAACCACCTCAACCCCGCTAGCTTCCTTTCTCACATCTGTTCCTAATCTGAAACACCACAGAACAGTGTAGAATTAGTAAACCTGAACGAAAGCTAATATGTCCTTCAGTCCAGGGGGTCACTTTACAAGTGGAAACAATAATTGAGGTCCAGAAAGGGTGGCATAAAGTCCATGCCACCTATTATGGCCAAACTCCCCTCTTCCTGCTTCCCCTTTCATTCATTTATTCTAGTAATTCTTGTCCCTTCTCCTTCCTACATCCAGAGCCTCACTGGCGCACCCTGGCTGTAAGACGCACTATGATCTGCCATTCCAACAGGCACACTGAGTGTCATGAGTGCTGTTCCACCTTCCTTGTCCTCCTTCTTGTCATTTACACTGGGGTCATTTCCACATCGAAATCTTCATTAGCACCCCAGGGCCTATGACAGAACATCCAAACTGGCCTCTAAGATCTGAAGCTACACTATCGCCCCCTCCCCCTCCTCCTCTGAGCCATTCTACCAGCCAGTCCTGGCAAGGGGGCCACCTCCTACCTCTGTTCTTTGTGTATGTGTTTCCTTAACATGAATACTGTGAGCTTTCATTTTTTTTTTTTACCTTTAAATGTCTCAGCCATCATTCCAGGTCTTTCTCAATTACCACCTCCTTTGAGAAACCTTTCTTTTCTTTTACTTTTTTGGTAATGTTTTATAATAGTCCAATCTACTAACTTTTTATCCTCTTCTCCTGTATTCTCATAGTATTTCTTTCACATTCATATATGCAGCTATTGCCAACATGATTTACATTTGTATCCTACAAAATTAAAAATTCCTGGAGGGCAAGGACTATATTTGGTTCATTTTTTTGCATTTCTCATGGCCCATGAATATTTGATTGCTGAATTGACTAATTATTATCATAAACTGGATTTCTAAGAAGCCCCAAACTGTTGGGAATGAAGTGTCTTGGGGTGCATTACAATTTTTTTTCTCATTCCTAGATAGAAGAAAAAAAATTCCTAGATGGGAATAAAGAAAACCAACTTTATGATAGGATTTATCATAAACAAGGCTTTGGAATATTTTTGTCTTTATCCTTATATTTTATGCCCCATTTTAAGATGAGAAAATCTTATGATATTCAATCCTAAGATATTCAAAAGGCTCATCAAATTTTGTAGGTTAACAGCCATAACCATTATGAACTTTAACTTATTTTTCACAGTCTAACATTGTTTTACTTCAGTGAAAGTTAGTCATTACTTCTTGGAAATAAAAATTTAACAAACTGAGTAACTGTAATTTTGCCAAGATTGTATGCCTAAAGTGGGGGTCTAAAGAACATTTTCTTAAAAGGCATGCATGCCTGTCTGTGTGTCTCATCCTGTGAATTAAGACCAATAAATTATAATGAGCTCCATGAAGTAAAAGCAAGGCTGTACTGAGTCTTCTGATATTTCCTCCTAGATGTTAAATTATCTACACTGCTTCCTGGATGTTATATTGAACGTTTTTCATGGTCTTGGCCCATAATGCTTGTTTTCCTAGGCTAAAATTAGTTTTTAAATCCCCAACCAAGGATCGAACCCATGCCCCCTGCAGTGAAAGCATGGAGTTTTAACCACTGGACCACCAGAGAAGTCCCTAGGCCAAAATTCTTGCCACCATGTATGGAGTAGGATTTCTGGTCTTTAATTGCCTATTAGGCTGCCTGTTGGAGTTTACCCAGAGGTGTTTGGTGCTACCTATACTGCACGTACCTCCTTCACCAGCTTTTATAAAGAGGCAGAGGGGGCATCGGCCATGTACCACTCGGTTACTTGCTCTCATTTTCATAGTAGAACCTTAAACTAGTCTCCTCCTGCTTCATCTACAAAGCATATGAATTAATCAGTAACCCAAAGTTTCTGCCCTTAAGTTCTGGGTAGCGACCATGACATTGTACACTCTACCATATGATAGTTATCAACAGCCTGTAATGAGAAATGTCAATTTTGGAGGACTGTAAAAGACCTGCATGCAAGACCTGTATTCCTGCAAATCAGAGATGCTGGAGAGATTGTTGCTTGCAGCTACTTGCCCATCCTGCAATGTTAATCAATCACAAAACTTTTTCCTTCTGAGCATGGACTCAGCCACAAGACTTCCCAGCAAAGTTATTTAAGCAGCAACCATGAATGGATCAGAGTTGAAATGTGAGTTGAAAGCTACTTGCCATCCTAACGAACAGTAAGCTGAATGCTACCCTGGATTAGGCCAGACCATTCATGAAAACCTTAAAGTGATTGTCATTCTCCTAACTGGCATTCAGAAGCTTACAGTCAAACTGTGGCCCATCTTTACAAAAGACATTTTCCTCTGGGCTCACAAGGGAAAAGGTCCAGATCCAATGGCTTGCCTACTGGTTTACCTTATCACTGGCTGCATCATTCTTTTTCTTTTAAGTTCTCCTTTCCGTGATTCCTTCAACAATTTCCTTTATCCATTATTGTCTATATTTTCATAAGGTGCCTCAAACATTTATAGAAGTAAGCTATTGCTAACTACATAAAAAATAACATAGTGACTTACACAGTCTGTATTTGGTCTCATTTCCTGTTATTTTTTTAAGGCAAGAAATGAATGACATTTGAAACATTTTATATAAATGAAACAGAATTCTCAGGGTTCAAGTGAGCTTAATAAAAGTGTTCTGTTGAAAACTGTTCTTTTCTCTGTGTTCCTTCTAGCTCAACACTGTAAATGTTCCCACTGTCTTCAAGGCAGAAATGGAATGAAGGGGAGGAGGGAACTGATATGTGATCTAAAATCTTTATTACTGGCATACAAAGAATTCTATGTAGCGAATCTTGCTACTGTGGAGGAGAAAAATGTAGCACTCCACCTGAGTTGAAGGGGCATACCTTCATGTTTTTAGACAAGGACCACGGGTCCATAGCCTCATTTAATTACACAAATGCCACCAGACCAAGCTCTGGGGCCTGAGCAGGTTTCTCAGGAGACCTGGGCCCTCGCACAGGTGCCCCCTGAGGTCCCAGGGAATAGGTTTCACAGGTGGGGGAGTGAAGGGGGTGTAGCACGCATGACAGGGTGGCGCTGAGACACAGTGCACCTACACTTATGAGCTTGGATGGTTTGTTTGTTGGGGTGTTTTAGATTTCACATATAAGTGAGATTATATGATATTTGTCTTTCTCTGTCCGACTTACTTCACTTAGCATAATGCCCTCAAGGTTCATTTATGTTGGTTGTCCAAAATGGCAAGATTTCATTCTTTTGTATGGCTGAATAGTATTCCATTGTGTATATATGGGCCACATTTTATTTATCCATTCATCCATCAATGGACACTTAGGTTATTTCTATATCTTGGCTATTGTAAACAATGCTGCAATGAACACGGAGGTGCATTTATTTTTCTGAATTAATCTTTTCATTTTCTTCAAATAAATACCCAGAAGTGGAATTGTTGGATCATATGGTACTTCTATTTTTAATTTTTTGAGGAACTTTCATACTGTTCTCCATAGTAGCTGCACCAATTTACATTCCCACATGGCTTCCCTTTTCTCCACATCCTCACCAACACTTGTAATTTTTTATCTTTTTGATAATAGCCATTCTAACGGGTATGAGGTGATATCTCATTGTGGTTTTTTTTTTTTTTGCGGTACGCGGGCCTCTCACTGTTGTGGCCTCTCCCGTTGCGGAGCAACAGGCTCCAGACGCGCAGGCTCAGCGGCCATGGCTCTTGGGCACAGCTGCTCCACCGCATGTGGGATCTTCCCGGACCGGGGCATGAACCTGTGTCCCCTGCATCGGCAGGCGGACGCTCGACCACTGCGCCACCAGGGAAGCCCTCTCATTGTGGTTTTGATTGGCATTTCCCTGACGATTAGTGATGATGAGCATCTTTTCATGTACCTGCTGACCATTTGTACGTCTTCTTTGGAAAAATGTCTATTCAGATCCTCTGCCCATTATTTAAAATTTTATTTATTTTTGGCTGCGTTGGGTCTTTGTTGCTGCACGCAGGCTTTCTCTAGTTGCGGCGAGCGGGAGCTACTCTTTGTTGTGGTGCATGGGCTTCTCACTGCAGTGCTCTGCCCATTTTTTAATCACTTTTTTTGCTTTTTGCTATTGAGTTGTATGAGTTCTTTATATATTTTTGGATATCAACATCTTTTCAGAAAAATGAGTTGCAAATATTTTCTCCCATCCTGTAGGCTGCCTTTTCATTTTTTTGACGATTTCCTTTGCTGTACAGAAACTTTTTAGTTTGACGTAGTCTCACTTGTTTATTTGCTTTTATTGCCTTTACTTTTGGAGTCAGGTCTGTAAAATCATTGCCAACACCAAATGTCATTCATTTCTTACCTTAAAAAATAACAGGAGATTTTGGAGTTCCCTGGCAGTCCAGTGGTTAGGACTCCACACTTCCACTGCTGCGGGCCTCGGTTTGAGGGAACTAAGATCCCTCAAGCCACACACTGCAGCCAAAAAAAAAAAAAGGAAAAGAGATCAAATACAGACTGTAAGTCACTGTGTTAATTTTTATGTAGTTAGCAATAGCTTGCTTCTACAAGCTTTCTTCCTTTTCTACTTCCTTGAGGTGTAAACTTAGGTTATTTATTTGACCTTGTGGGGCAGGAGGTAGTGTGGCCTGAGAGGGAGGGATATGATGCAACAAGGGTATGACCAGAATGTGACAGGCATGGGTTCTGAGGGAAAGGCTGGTAGAAAATCAGGAAATGAATTCTTTCTCCCACAATTCCATTTTCTCTCTCAAGTTTTCTGACTCTCACACAATTCTCCATACTAACCCACAAACCTGTTTTCCCCCAGAATCCTCTTGCTCTTCCACAATTCTGTTTTCTTGCATTATCCTCTGTGCTTTCCCACAATCCTTGGTGCTCTCCACAATCCTCTATGTTCTTCCATAATCCTGTGTTCTCCCACAGCCCTCCAGTGCTTTCTCACAATCCTCTGTCTCTTCCACGGTTCTCCAACTCTCCCACAATTCCCCAAGGTTTCTCACAATTCCTCATGCTTTCCCACAATCCTGTGCTCTCCCATAATCCTCCAGTGAATCCCCATAATCCTCTGTTTCTCCTACAATCCTCCATGTTCTCCCACAATTCCCCATGCTTTTCCACAATCCTCCTGCTCTCCCACAATCCTCTGGGATCTCCCACAATTCTTCATGCTATCCTATAATCCTGTGCCTTCCTTTATCCTTTGTAGTATTCCATAATTCTGTGCTGTCCCACAATCTCCTGTGCTCTCCCACAATTCTGTTTTGTTTTATAATTCTTTTTCCCCAGAATACTCCATGCCCTCCCACAACCTTCATTATCTCCCACAAGTCTCTGTTCTCCCATAATTTCATATCTTACCTACAATTCTCCCTGATGGGTAGGTAAGGGTCTTGGCTATAAGTGCCAGAATATGGCTATGGGTAACTGGTGTGTAGCCCTAACAGAACAGGCATGTTAGATTGAGATGTGTGACCGTGAAGGAGCAAAACTGGCATAACCTACGAGAGAGGGCATGACACATAGCAAGAGGGCATGGCAGAAGGTGAGGAGTGGTCCAGCAGGAAGGATACAGGTACAGTAGGGGTGAATACTTTTTCTTTCTTTCTTTCTTTCTTTTTTTTGGCCATGCTGCATGACTTTTGGAATCTTAGTTCCCTGAACAGGGTTGGAACCTGGGGCCTCGGCAGTGAAAGCATGGAGTCCTAACCACTGAACAGCCAGAGAATTCCCGTGAATTCTTTTTCTTGATCTCCCACAATACCTTGTTTTTCCCACATTTCCTTGTCTCTCCCACAGCTCTGTTTTCTCCCACAATCTTCCCAGTCTTCCACAATTCCCCATGCTCTCCCACAATGCTGTGGCTCTCCCACAATCCCATGTGTTCTCCTACATCCTCCACTTTCTCCCACAATCATTCCAGTAGGTCTCCCTCCCAAATTCTGTTTTCTCTCAGAATTCTCTGTTCTCTCCCAAAATGCTCCATTCTCTCCCACCATTACCTATCTGTCTCAGAATTCTCTCCCATAATTTCACGTCTCTTCTAACTCTCTTTGACTCCTAGATAGGGTACATGGGTATAACGCAGCATAGAGTGGTTCTGAATGGAGAATAAAGTGTCAAGGAAACATCTGGGGAAGTGGCCATAACGGGAGAGGTGTGTTGGCAGCTTTAGGGGGCATGGTGATCATGAAGGTGCAAAGATGGCAAAGCAGAAGAGGCAGGGCAAATGCAAAGGGTGAATTCTCAGTCTCTCCCAGAATACCCTGCCTTCCCCACAATTCCTTCTCTCTCCCCAAATTCCCTACATCTTATATATCTCTGTTCTCATCCACTATTCTCTGTTTTAACCCACAATTCTCCATGTTGTCACACAGTTGTTGGTTTTCTCCCACAACTTTTTCTCTTCCAGATTTCTATTTCTTCCCACAAAGTACCTTTCCCACAATTCTCTGTTCTATCCCATAATTGTATCTTTCCCCAAATTCTTCGTGGTGCCTTAGTAGTCAGCATGTGATTTAAGGTATACAGCAGGTGTGGCTCTGGCAGTAGCTTTGTAGTCACAGCATTGAGCAGAAGGCTTAGCTTACTGCAAGAAGGGGGAAAAGGACATGGACTACATGAATGTTAGAAGTTTACCCAGGCTGTGTGGCTAAGATGGAGTGCAAAGATTGTCTGGGAAAAGTAGGAACATGGAAGGGAGGAGGGATGGGAAGTGGCTCAGATGAGAAAAATTTGGTCAGGCAGAATGCAGGGGTGAGAATTTAGCGGGATGGGAATGGCCATGAAGGAGCATAGGAGCAGCCAAGGGAATGTCCGGAGTCTGAGAGGCACAGGGGGCAGTGATTAGGACTGAGGTGGCAAGGCCAAGGTGTAAGGGGCCAATTCTCTGTCTCTCTCACAATACCTTGTGTATTAGGGCTCTCTAGAGAAATGGAACCAGTAGGAGATACACACATATACAGGGAGGGAGAGAGAGAGAGAAAGAGAAGAGAAAGAGAACTATTTAAGGCAGTGGTCCCCAACCTTCTTAACACCAGGGACCGGTTTCGTGGAAGACAATTTTTCTACGGATGGGGGGTGGGTTGGGGGATGGTTTGGGGATGATTCAAGGACATTACATTTATTGTACACTTTATTTATATTATTATTACATTGTAATATATAATGAAATAATTACAAAACTCACCATAATGCTGACAGGAGGCAGAGCTCAGGCGGTAATGCGAATGAAGGGGGCAGCTGTAAATACAGATGAAGCTTCGCTTACTCACCTGCCACTCACCTCCTGCTGAACAGCCCAGTTCCTAACATGCCACAGACCAGTACCGGTCTGTGGCCCAGGGGTTGGTGACCTCTGGCTTGACTGATTGTGGAGGCTTGATAACTCCATAACCTGCAGGGTAGGCTGGCATGCTGGAGACCCAGGGAAGAGTTGAGCTGAGTCCAGACGCAGTTGGCTGATAGAATTTCTCCAGGGGAGGTCAGTCTTTGTTCTATTAAAGCTTTCAACTGTTGGATGAGGCCCACTCACATGATGAAGGGCACTATGCTTTACTCAGTCCACTGATTTTAATGTTAATATCATCCCCCTCCCAAGCCCTGCCTTCACAGAAGCATCCAGAATAATGTTTGACCAACATTGAGCACTGAGCACTGTAGCCTAACCAAGTTGACACATAAAATTAACCATCACACCCTGTCTCCTAAAATTCCTTGTCTCTCCCACAATTCTCTCTTCTTGCCCACAATCTTTCACTCCCTCCCAGAATTCTTTCTCCCATCATTCTTTTCTATCCCACAATTATTTTTCTCCCACAATTCTTTTTCTCACAAATTTCCCCATTCTCTCCCACACTTCTCCATTCCCTTCTATAATTATCCATTTTCTCCCATAATTTTCTGTTCTATCCCACAAGTCCCCATTTTCTCCTGCAATTCTTTCTGTCAAAAAAATGTTCATTCTCTCTCACAAGTCTCTGTTCTCTCACACAATCATTTATTATAGCAAGGGACTAAAATCTTGTAATTCTGTCTTTAAATGTGTATTTCCACCTGCCTATGAGTTTTCTGAAGATGGAAAAATTATAAATATGTAAGTTTCATCTAACATACTATATATTTCTCTCCTCAATGCTACTCAAAATGTGTCCCATCAGCAGGTGCCAGTTCAGACACTGTTACCAGACTAGGATGAGAAGGGGAACTTGCCCCAGAAAGGAAAACAATTCATGACTTCCTTCATCAATAAAGTCTTCCTATGAAAAAAAGAGAAAAACTGTCATCCTAACTAAACAATGTGCTTAGTGAGAGATCAGATTTACATTCTAGTTCAAGTTTCTTTTCTCAGCTTGGACCAGTAACCAGCAGTTCATGGACTGGCACCTGAGCAGCACTGTCTTTTTTCATTTATAATCTAGTTCCTGGTGTATAAATAAGCAGTCACTGAAGTAGTCAACAAGCAGGCACTGAAGAGATAAAGGAATCAATGAATCTTGAACAACATCATTCATTTAGCAATATTTCAAGAGCATCCACAGATGTGCTAGGTACTGTGTTAAGTGCTGGGAATATAAAGTTGAACTGTCAAAGTCTCTGCTCTCATGGAATTTACTTTCTAGTAAACAACCAACAAACAAACAATCCAATATACAAACAGATAAACAATTTCAAATCATGAGATATAACAGGAAGAAAATGAAACAAATAATGTGACAGAGAGGGAGAAGTGGGGCTACTATTCAAGGTGTCTTTTGTAAACAGCAGGTTTACATCTCCTGGGAGACTGCTTGAAAGGCAGAATCTCAGGTCACACCCCAGAACCACTGAGTCAGAGTCTGCATTGTAACAAGACCTCCAGGTGATCCCTATACCCAGTACAGATTGAGAGGCTGTGGATATAACTTCAGATATGGTTGTCAAGAGAGACATCTCTAAAGAGACAGCATTTTCGCTGAGAACTGAATGATGAGAACAAGCCAACCATGTAAATCTAGCAAAGAATGGTCTGAACAATGGGAACAGCATAGGAAAATGTTCTGAGATAGGAGTGGACAGGGGAAGGCCAGTGTGGATGGGATAGAGTGAGATAGGGACCTTGAACTCTCTACTCTTGGATATTTATCAAAAACCCTATAACAAGAACTGTTGATTTGGAGTGACTACACAAAAGCCCTGGATACAAGACCTCTTTTCTACAAATCAGGGACACCAGAGAGGGTTTTGCATGCAGCCACTCACCCATTCTTCACCCATGACAGACACTGCTAATCAATCACAGAACTTCTTCCTTCTGAGCCTAGACAAAGCCACGAAAGTCAACACAGTTATTTAAGCAGCCACTACATATGGCTCAAAGTTGACATATGAGTTGAAACCTATTTGCCATCCTGGGGAATACTTTTCAGATTGCTACCCTGAATTAAGCCAGACCATTAAAGGCCTGTGTACTTCGATGACCAGAAAAATTTTGACGGTTCACAGAATTGATTAATGCACTGTGCTTTGTAATTGTGCCAACAGTTTACATTGAGGGGACCTGTGTTTACTATTTATTTCCTACTTAGGTCACTACGTCATCTATATTGTATACACCTATACATCTACACTGAAGAAATGGGATTTATCCCAGGACTAAAATTCAAGCAAAACTGTGTTTCTGAAAGAACAAAATGTTGATTTTTATCTTATGAACACTGGAAGACCTTAAAATGATAGCTCTTTCCTCTTTTCTATTGCCATTCATAAACTCGGGGGCAAATGTCTGGCCCATCTTAAACAATTATTTTGGATCTGATGGCTTATTCACTTAAATGCTAATCTTATCATCAGCTGCATTAAGTTCCCCTTTCCCTGGCTCCTTCCACTGCTTCATTTATCCAGTAACATCTATATTTTAGTAAAGTGCTTCAAATCATTTGTGGAAGAAGGTGAGGTAGAACTAACTGTACAAAATCAACTCATTAATTTGTACAGGCTGCATTTGGGCCAATTTCTTTGAGTTCATTTTCCAGGCAAAAATGACTAACATTTGAAACATTTTATAAATGAGGCAGTGTTCTCGGGGTCAGGGTGAGTTCTGTTGAAAGTGTTCTTTTCTCTGTGTTCCTTCTAGCACAGCATGTTGAATATTTCCACTATCTTCAAGCCATAAATGCAATGGAGAGTGGGAAGAGAAGACAAAGTAACCAAATATGGTATCATAAAATCTTTATTGTTGGCATATGAAGAAATAAAAGCAGGAAATCTTACTGCTAAGAAGTGGAAATGTTATCTTTCTACACATGCAAACAGGGTTTCAATGAAGATTTGATAATTTATTGTGTAAAGAAGTGTACTAAGTCCTATAAAAGTGGCTTCCTATGTTTGCCACCCAAAATATTCCTACTAATCAAATCAGGAAGACCTGTGATTACCAAATCCTTTTCTACCTATCAACCTCTTGCCACATCTTTCTCTTGCTCCTCATTTCTTGTCATGTCCAAACTTGTTACTGTAAGCTCCTTGAGGCGTATTTATCAAGGGAGCATGCACTCAATAAATATGATTTGAATAAATGAATGTGAGATTTCTGTACAGGGGTGGAAAAGCTGGTTATAACCTCTACACATTTTCCTTGTGGACCAGAGCTGCAAATGGAGAGAATGAGGCTAGCAGAATAATCTCAGCGCACTCAGGGTGGCAACCAGAGTTTGAGCCTAAGTGTAATAGTGTCTCGACAGGCCTTAGACAGCAAGAGCTCACTGGAAAGGTCATCAGCCGGAGACACCAGGAAATACATTCTACTTACGCCATTCATCTGCCTAGCATTTAAGGTCCGATGAGGGACTAGAAGGAACACTGGTGACAGGTCTGGCTTAAAGAATGTGAAAACTGGCTGGAAAAAGCACGGTTCCATAATTCCAGTTCAGAGGATATGAAAACTGGGTCGAAGAAACTCGGATAAAGTGGACATGAAGACTGGAGGAAGAATGACGGTTGCAAGACCCGTCCAGGGTTTGCGTTTCCTTGAGCCACCTGCTCTCAGTATATCTAGTCTTGATGTTTGGAAATGGGAGAAACCTCAGGAAAGTAATTTTTAAGCCTGCGGTCTGATTTCACCTGACAAAACTTCGCCAGAGCTCAGTTCTCAGGGACCGGGAGGGTTTCTCTAGACACAAGGTGGGGGCCGCCCACGTGACCTCGAATTCCCACGACAAAGTCCTGCCCCAAGGGGTAGCGTGAGGTGCTAAGCGCGTCTTGAGGGGAGGGGCCAGAGCGGAACTCAGGGACGTAACCAAGGTGGAGAGGCTGGCCCAGGCGGAACTCCGGACCTGGTCCGGGAGAGAAGGGTGTGACTTTAGCGCCAGACCAAAGGGCAGGGAACTGCTCGGTCTGGAAGGGCGTGACCTAGGGGGGCATGGGCGTGGTCTGGGATGTGGGCACAATAGGGGCGTGGCTACGAGGGGCAAGGGCTCCAGCCGAGGGTCCCGGAGCGAGCTGCAACGATCGTGCTCTGGGGAAGGGCTCAGGTAAGGGTGCGCAGTTGAATGGAGTGGGGGTTATGGCGGGGTCAGGCCAGGTCTCGGAGCCCAGACAGCTGTTGGTCCTGTTGGTCCTGTGAGTAGCTGCCTGGGGACTACGGAAGTCAGTAGGGCATCGCCCCCCACCCCCCGTTCTCCCTCCCTCCCCGCAGACCTCTTCTTCTACTGTGGGAGTCACCAACCAGATGGCTGCACCTCCTTTGGGATTATTTGCACTCGACGGGTAAACAGATGTCTCAGGGAATTTGTCAGGCCGTGAGGGCAGTTCCTTAGGAGGGAGTTTTTGCTAGGGGCGGTTGGATGTGAATAACTCGAAAGTCCAACCTGCAGTGAAATAGCTGAAGACTGGAATACGAGCTACAAATCTGAGATTGCAGTTCCAGAAACCGAGGCGCAGCAAGCTGGGGGTCTTCCTTGTGTTTCTCCCCGCCCACTCACCACCTCGGAATATGCCTGGGTCTGAGAACGGAGTCACAAGCACCCCCAGGGCAGGGGATCTGCAGCACAGCTGTGTCACGTGGACAAATCTGAGCCTTCTCCATCCCGAAATTTCTCTTGCCTTTTGTGTGTGTGTGTGTGTGTGTGTGTGTGTGTGTGTGTGTGTGTGCCCCGCCCCAGAACTGGAGGAGAACATCCGAAATACAAACATTGTTGATGTCTGTGAGTCTTTGTGGCATTCAGTGTTAAATGCTACTGCCTTGAGGCTGGTGCAGCTTGTTAATATAAGTGCCCTCCTCTCTGGCATATTTTCACTGGGAAAGTTTGAGAAATACGAGAAGTTAATGTGCACACCTTAATTTGGATAGAGCTTGTTCTCACCCAGCCACTGAAAACCACATTGCTTTCTCCTTCCCCTTCTTCCTTTACTGCTAGTCTGGCCATCTTCGCTCTGCTAGGCGAGGGAGGGGCATGGACATATATATACTAACAAACGTAAGGTAGATAGCTAGTGCGAAGCAGCCGCTTGGCACAGGGATATCAGCTCGGTGCTTTGTGACCACCTGGAGGGGTGGGATAGGGAGGGTGGGAGGGAGGGAGATGCAAGAGGGAAGAGATATGCAAACGTGTGTATATGTATAACTGATTCACTTTGTTATAACGTAGAAACTGACACACCATTGTAAAGCAATTATACCCCAATAAAGATGTTAAAAAAAAAAAAAAAAGCCTCGCTGGAATATGGAAAGGAGTAGCAGATTTCTCTGATGAGGGAAGCTGCCGCAGACCCTATCCCGTGTCTGCCCCTCCACATCCCTCTGAACAGTCACTGTTCTTACACATTTTGGGAATGGAAAACCTTTCAGCTATCTAGGGCCTTCCTCCTTTACTCAGGCAATTTTTACATAGTACCAGGACTGAAATTCACCAAAAGACCAAGCGCAGCAGGGACCATTCTCTCTGCCTGTACACACCTGACCTGTTGTCCCTGGAGCCAGGCAAAAGACTGTGACTGCTCACAGAACTCAATAAAGATTGAGTAAATTACAAGTAAATAGGAATTTTGGAAATCTGATGGAAGGAGGGAAATGCATTTCATCTCAATTGGCCACACTGGGGTAGTTAACTGCAGCACACAAAGCCGTTACTAGAAACATATTGTGAAACCTTTGGCAACCCCAGATTGGGATCCTGCTCTCAGAGAAGTGGCTGAGAGGAAGAAGTTCAGCTTTCTCAGTCAAGACATGGCAACATAACCTCTAATTTCCATTTCAGGGGATTGCAAAAGGCTTGCTTCCTTTGGAAATCAGGAGGTGAGAAAAGGAAAGGTCAGTTTGATGAGAATCAAGGAATTTTTTTTTCAATGTAATTGTAATGTTTAGTCAGATTATTTTTTTTTTTGCTGTTTTGAAAAATATAGATGGCTTAACCTGGCAGAGTTCAAACTACTGTCATTTAATAAATACATGATTTTTTAAAGGCTTTCAGAATCTTTTTTTTTTCCTCACACACTTCCAAGTCTGCAAAAAAGCAGAGAAGGGATGTATTAATAAGATCCAAAGACGTACATAAATTATTAGTGAAAGCAAAGGTATACAGTACAGAAAATCTAGCTCTTCTGGGGCCCCTCCAACCCATGGTCCCATCTTTAAGGACAGACTTAAGAACAGATTTTCTGTGACATCCAGTAATGTCTGCTAGTAGTTCACTGCTACATATTATGTTTCATAATTAAACATTTGTGGTTTCACTAGCTTGGGCTTTATAACACCCATGGGTAAGTTTAAATAACCACCTCTCAATAAATTCTAACTTTTAATGTAACGGAGAGGATTGGCCTTTGGCTTCAGCATAAAGCTAAAATCTACAGGTATTGTAACCTAGCATTAGCTATATTTTCTTTCTATTAGGATTTCCCTGGAACCCTCCTTGCCCCTGACCTTCCGTGCGCCATTCCTTCCTTGGTTGCCTTTGACCATTCCTTCTCCATCTCTTGGCCTCCTTAATCACTCCATTTTATTGGTCTCTATACACCTGTTACCCCTGGGGGGAGGGGATTTTCCTTCTCTCTCTAGCCTCACGACCTCTCCTGAGCACCAGAGCTGCACTGCCACCTCTCCCTAGACCTTTCCTCTCGCCTGCCCCCTTGGCACCTCAAACCCAATAGAATTAGCAGTAAGAGTGTCATCTTTCCCTGCCCGCCAGCTCCTGTGCTGGAGTTTGTTCCTTTGTTCAGGGGTTCATCCTCGTTCTACCACAAGGTAGAATATTCTACCATATTCTTGCGCTTGGATTATTGTAATTTCACTTCATTCTCCACATGCCCAAATCTGAGCTGCTGATTTCTCACCCAAAACCTTTTCCACATGTAGTCTTCCCATCTCAGTTCGTGGCAAGTCCATCCCTGCAGTTGTTTAGGCCAAGAATCTGCCAGTCATCCTTGACTGCTTTCATTCACATCTTACGGGCTGTACCCCCAATATACATCCAATACCCAACCACTTCTCACATCCTTAGTTCCAGCCCCTGGATTATCCTGAATGGGCTCCCTGCTTCTTTCTTCTATCCTGGTCAGTTTCCAATAGAGCACCCTGAATGATCTTTAAGGAATGTAAATCAGATTAGGCCCCTCCTTTACTTCAGAAACTCCATTGTCTCCACAATGGGGAACCTTTACAATGGCCTAGATTTCTCCTTGATCTGGCATCCATTACCTCTGGACCTCATCTCCTACCACTTTATTTTGGCTTCACTCCACTCCTACCATATTGGCCACCTCACTGTACCTTGAATGTGCCAGACAAGCTCACACCTCAGGGTCTCTGCACAGGCATTTCCCTCTGCTTGGAATACCCTTTCTTCTATGAACCATATAACTAATTCCTTCACCTCCTTCAATTCTTTGCTCAAGTATCACCTTCTCAATAAGGCCTCTTCTGAGCACTTTATTTAAAATGCAACACCCCTTCCCCTGTGGCACTCCAAATTTACCTTACCCTGCTCCACTCAATTATTCTGTCTCCCCCTACTAGGATGTAAACTCTACAAGGATGGGGACTTTGTTTAATTCCCCTCATGAGCCTAAAACAGTGCCTAGCAGTTAATAAATGTTTGATTGGTGACCTGATGAATGAAAGAATAAGAGTAATGGATTGAGTGAAGGATGCTTGAAGGAATCACCTCCTCACTGATTTTCCTGTCTCCCCTCTTTGCCCACTCCTGTCCATCCTGTGCTGAGCTGACAGAGTCATCAGAAACTGTCAGTGCTTCATTCTATGCACACAGAATAACATGTGAAAGTCTTCTTGTCTCTTGGAAATTCATATTCCCTGAATTAATCTCAAATCCCCATGCAGCTCTACCTTCCGCTGTGTCCCCTGGGTATCTACTTAGCCAACACCTTAAAAAATATTCACAGCAGACTTGGGATGATGAGAAGTTCAGATACATTTGTCTTTGTTACAAAAAACAGGATTTGGGTTTTTTTTGGTCTAAAAATACAAAAGGTAATCTTCAGAGTCAGTGAGGTCAGCAGCATCCTTAGGGGACAGACAGAGGTTCAGCTCTCCAGGCCACTACATGCAGCCCACCACTGGGTGGGCAATGGGGAAGATGAACAAGGGTGAGGGTGATATCAGGTCCTCTGGAGCTCTCGTGTCCCCCTAGCCCTAGAGAGCCAGTCTGAAAGTGGGCAGTAGACACTTCCTCTGGGCCAGGTGTCATTGGCCTCAGCAGTGGGCACAGGCAGCATGATTGCAAAGTGCAGGGCAGTCCCCAAGGCATGGCCACGGCCCTGGCAGTCAGCCCCAGCCTGTAGTGTCAGCTCACCCTGGCCTCAGTGCTTTCCTGATGGCTCTCCATGGAGCTAGACCAAGGATCAGTTACCCAGACTTCTCCGGGGGCCATGTCAACAGGCCTCAGACCTCCCCACAGCTCCACACGCAGGGCCAATTGCATGCCCACTTTTCTGTACAACTCCCTCAGCCATCAGGTATGCCTTTGGCCTTGTCTTATCACAACCTTCCCTTTGAAGGACAAACCAGCATGTCCCTTCTGTTGAGCGTACCTTACACTTGTCATTGTCTTACTGGAAATTAGTAAGTTTTCTTCTTTCATCTAGATTGTAAGCAGGAAAGGAGTCCTTTTCCACATGTTTTCCCACCTCCCCTGACACTGAGATTGATTACTGAACAAACTCAAGGCTCTTCCCTTCTCAACCCCAATTGTCCTCTCTGGCCTTGGCTCTTAAGCACCCCTGCCCTCCCTTAAATGTCCTAATCACCCCTGACATTATTCCTGTCTATCTCTCTGCCTTTGCGCCTCCTGTTAAAACTGTCTCTCCCCTCTGACCCATGGTTCAGATGCTACCCATCCTGAAACTTAGAACCTCTGCCCTCTACGTTCTCATTGAATTAAGTCAGCACTGTCATCACATCTGACTTTAAGAAGTCAGGGATTGTGACCCCTGCATTGGGAGCGTGGAGTCTTAACCACTGGACTTCCAGGGAAGTCCCTTAAGTCTTAATCTTAAACATTTCAGTTCATATAATCCTTTAACCCTGCTGATCTGCGATTATAAATTGTGCTGTTTCTTGCTGGACATAGTCTTATAAGTTAGAAGCATAGTGCTTCCCTGGTGGGGTAGTGGTTAAGAATCCACCTGCCAATGCAGGGGACACGGGTTTGAGCCCTGGTCCAGGAAGATCCCATATGTCGCGGAGCACCTAAGCTTGTGCGCCACAACTACTGAGACTGTGCTCTAGAGCCCATGAGCCACAACTACTGAAGCCCATGTGCCACAACTACTGAAGCCAGCGCACCTAGAGCCCAAGCTCCGCAACAAGAGAAGCCACCGCAATGAGAAGCCTGCGCACTGCAAATCAATCAATAAATAAAAGTTAGAAGCATAAAGTTCTGAACCTGAGTGCTCATCCAAGATTAGGGTGGAGATATCAAGAGAGAAGTGAAGTGTTTACATTAAGAGATAGGTAGGCACTGGGAAAGTATCCTGTTATTGGGCTTTTGTGCTATGTTTTTAAGTTCGAAAACCTGATAGTTTTCATATTCTGTCAATAAAGTACTACCAAAGACTATTTCATACAGATAATTTTCATGGAGAAGAAACTATGAATTTGGAGGATATTTTCCTATGGAAAATAAAATCATAGATAAGTTTCTAAGATGTCTCAGATTTGCTTCAAAATAATCCAGGGAGGGGTAGCGGGGGGTGGGGCATAAATAAAACTTGCTTAGCCACCAACAGATAATTGTTGAAGTATTAGGTACGTAGGTGGTTTTATTGCAGCATTTTCACTGTTTCTATAAGTTTGAAGTTTTCCAAAATAAAAGAATTTCTAAGCAGAAATAGATTCTGAATTGAGGTGGCCAATTGTCCATTCTCTAAGGCTGCTCAGTTAATTCAGGTAATGATATTTCAAATATTAAGATATTTGAAAATGAGATACTCATTTGGTTCAAGGCACTATCAAGATAGTATCTTGGGGCTTCCCTGGTGGTGCAGTGGTTGAGAGTCCGCCTGCCGATGCAGGGGACACGGGTTTGTGCCCCGGTCTGGAAAGATCCCACATGCTGCGGAGCAGCTGGGCCCGTGAGCCATGGCCGCTGAACCTGTGTGTCCAGATCCTGTGCTCCGCAAGGGGAGAGGCCACAACAGTGAGAGGCCCACATACGGCAAAAAAAAAAAAAAAAAAAGTATCTTTAAAGTTCATTACCAGTCTCTATTTGAAATTGTGTCAGACTTTGCATATCTTAAATAAGGTACATTTTGGCATATGTACTCCCTCCAGAAATGTGTATATACAAACACACATAAAGCTATAAGCAAAAGTGATTTTAACTTGGTTTGAAAATATCAAACAACTTTTGTCAGTGCAGACATACTTTATGTGTGACAGGCCTAAAGACCCTAGGTAGGGAGTTAGGCCTGCAGGGGAGGAGCCTCCCTGGGAGTCACAAGCTCCCTATCAGTCCCCTTTAATGTGGTGACCATGCATCCCTGCTTCCTTAGTTCAGTGCGTTCATTGGCAAAGTGACGTGTACAACAGAGGGCATGGCCCTGGGCTGAAAGGCTAGCTTGTCACCACGCTGTGCTTCATGTTACAATACTTGTGTGGGCACACGGCTTGTGAAGAGGCAGTTATAAAGAGATCTGTCTGGAGTTCTTACTTGTGCCTTGCAGGGTAGTGATAGGAAGTAATTCTGCTTCCTGCTTTCACTGGACACATCTCAGGTGTGATTTTCTCTCCTTTCCCTTGGGTGCAGCCTCCTCTCCTCCAGCTCAGAGCTAGCAGTGTCAAGGGCAGCAGTACAGGGAGAAGAGCTAGTTCATGGCTAATTAATAGCAGTGAAGTATATCAACAGAGGGAGGATGAAATGAGAATGTGTGCCTCCTTGCTCAGCATCGCTTGGGGTCATAATGTGCTTTTTTTGTATCTAACACCCTTCTTGGAAAGATAGTATGAATGAATATAGTTCAGGTCAGTAAGTGACATGTCTTCTTGTCCCCTCAGTTTCCCTTTTGGTGCCTTTGCACCCCAGTCAAGGCCAAATTGCTGAGAGGCCTCCTTTGGCAGGAAAAGGCAGACTCCAAGGAGGCACCAACACCTGCTAAGAACTTTTTTCCTTCCCGCATGATGTGCATTATTTTATTGAGGTAAAATTCGCATAACATAAAATTAACCATTTTACTCTATTTTTTATTTTTTTTTAATTTTTTGGCCACACCATGTGTCCTGCAGGATCCCAGTTCCCCGACCAGGGATTGAACCCAGGGCCCCTGCAGTGGAAGTATGGAGTCCTAACCACTGGACCACCAAGGAATTCCCAAAATTAGCCATTATAAAGTGTAGAATTCGGGGTCATTTAGTACATTCCCAATGTTGTGTAACCACCACCTGTGTCTACTTCCAAAACAATTATATCACCCTAAAAGAAAACCCCATGCCCGTTAATCAGTTGCTCCCCATTTCACCCTCTGTCCAACCCCTGCTTTCTGTCTCTGTAGATTTCCCTGTTCTAATATTTCATACGAATGAAATCATACCACATGTGACGGTTTGTGTCTGGCTTCTTTCACTTAGCATTGTTTTTAAGCTTCAGCACATTACAGCATGTACCAGAACTTCATTCCTTTTTAGGACCTATTTCATCTTTACTACATCCCAGAACCCAACACAGTGTTTAGAGCAAAGAAATGTTGAAGTGAAGATGCTTAGTGGCAGAATTCCCAACCTGAGAGGCTAGGTTAGGTTCATATTCAGGAAGGTCTCTCTTTCAGATTAGGCAGGACTTTGGGGGTCCTTCAGGTCTTACGCGGAGGGATATGAGACCCACTTCTTAAATGACTAGCTTTTAAAAATGTTTCAGGGGGCTTCCCTCGCGGCGTAGTGGTTGAGAGTCTGCCTGCTGATGCAGGGGACATGGGTTCGTGCCCCGGTCCAGGAAGATCCCACATGCCGTGGAGCGGCTGGGCCTGTGAGCCATGGCCGCTGAGCCTGCACGTCCGGAGCCTGTGCTCCGCAACGGGAGAGGCCACAACAGTGAGAGGCCCGAGTACCACAAAAAAAAAAAAAAAAAAAAAAAAAATCAAAACAAAACAACAAAAAAAGTGTTTCAGAAGTATGAATAACCCTACAAATGGGTGACAAAGGCATCTAGGAAAAGGAAAAACCCATAATACCATCCGAGAACATGGTGGCAGTCACTTCATAGCTCTCAGTGCTTGAAATTAGGATCAACATCTCCACCACCAACTAAGCCTCCTCAGGTCGTTCCACTAATGGTCATCAAGCAGCCATTGTGTGCCAGGCGCCATGTCCCTAAAAGATGCAGTCATGACAGAGATAGACACTGTCTCTACTACCATGGGGCTTTAATGTTGGAGAGATGGAGATGCAAAGTAGATTTGTGACCTTTATTTAATTCAACTGGAGTAAGCACCACAACCAAAAAGGCGCTGGGCTCACCAAGAGAGGGCATGGTCACGGTGGGGCTTCTAGGAAGTAATATTGGGTGTGATCATCAAAGGGTCGATAGGAATTAACCAGGGAGGTCCAGGAAAGGAGGAGCATCTGCATAAGCCCTGAGGCTAGAGGGAGCATCAGGAATTGGAAGAACAAAAGTCCACGTGGCTGGTGTGCAGGCAGGAGCGTGAAGAGGACGTAAGGCAGAGAGGTCAGCAGGGCCAGGGCACACGGTGTCCTGAACACGTGTTTGAATATATCTCAAGTAATCACTCTAAAGAGTTTGAAATTTATAGTGGAGCGAATGTATAACCAAAAAAAATTTTTTTTTCATTTCTGACCTTGGTTACTCACTTGGTATAGGGATAGGAGTTTTCAGGAAAAGTGGATAAGCAATATTGGTGGGTGGGAGGAGTTTGGTGGGGAAGGAGCATTCAAAATTGATATTACCATAATTTCAGAACACGCCAGTGAATGCCTTGGAAAGCATCGTCTTCAGAGATTTTCACTGTGAGCATGTGCGGGCGAGTGGGGGTAAAGAGGTCATCAGTGCAATCATAAATGAATATTCAAATTGTAGATTAGTTCAGGATTAGCCTTCTCCATTTTCCCCATGATCAAGGGACAGAGTGTTACACCTAAAACTGGCAAAGAGAGCTTCCCTGGTGGCGCAGTGGTTAAGAATCCGCCTGCCAATGCAGGGGACACAGATTCGAGCCCTGGTCCGGGAAGATCCCACATGCTGTGGAGCACTTACGGCCGTGGGCCACAGCTACCAAGCCTGCGTGAGCCGCAACTTCTGAGCCCATGTGCCACAACTACTGAAGCCCACACGCCTAGAGCCCATGCTCCGCAATGAGAAGCCCGCATACCGCAACAAAGAGTAGGCCCTGCTCACTGCAAGTAGAGAAAGCCCGCGCACAGGAACGAAGACCCAATGCAGCCAAAAATAAATAAAAATAAAATAAATTAATTTAGTTAATAAAAAAGAAAACTGGCAAAGAGTCATAGATTATAGTTAAGCTTAGATTTCAAAACTGCTCATGACTATTTTGGCAGGATATATCTTTTTTTTTTTTAGCAATCCAGATGCAGATTGATTTTTTTTTTAAATTCAGGCTCCCTGCAGGGAACTTTAATCTTTGATTTCTCCTTATATATAAATAACATACTGGACTATTAACCTGGATTTCAGGGAGTAAATTTTTGTTTTTTTAATTTAAGAAACCGTACTGTAAACAGTCTTTCATTCTAGTGGATGAAGAGGGTCGTTTCTCTGGACCTTTAACATTTAGTAACCCTAACGGAAAGGCAAGGTGCCCAAGTCAGTCATCAGGACCCTGCCAATGAGGTGACCAGTGAGTTTGAGGAATAAGAGTGGATAAACAACTGACTCTCATTTGGCCTCCCCCTCCCCATACTAATAATCTGAATGATGTTTTCCACAGGATCGGCCACCTCTGTTGTTTGAGGATTTTCCTCCTCTGTCCCCCTTTTGCTCTGGGTTATTAGGTTCCTTCAAGTTACTTGGGAGCTGATCAAGACTTCAAGCTAAAGATGGTGATGATGAGTCGCCTATGGGTCATTCTTCAAGCCTCTCCATTCTTCAAGCACAGTGGAGAAGGTTCCAGATTCCGAGGTCCATGCTAGTAAGGCCCTGCAGCCTCTACACCTGTACTTACAAAACCCAGAACCGAGCCTGTGAGTACGTGGCTGCCTGGAGAGAGCAGAAGCCTGGTTGTTTCCTAACAGTCACATGTGTCTGCAGCTCTGATGTCAGTGGCATGCCAGACTGGGATTAGATGCCTTGAGAATTTAGAGCATAACCCATTATTTCTCTGTTTGTTCAAATATGGAAAGCCTAAGAAAAATCTCCCCTAGCTTTATTGAGATATAACTGACCTAAGTCTAAGGTGTGCATCATGATGATACACGTACATACGGTAAAACGATTACCACAGTACCATGTGGAAAGGTGTTTTCTTCACCAGTTTTGACTTGTTAAAATGATGTCATGCAGAAATAAGTCAAAGAAGTCCCAAGTTTCAAATACTTTGAACCTGTTCTTTATTGTGTTTTGTTAGCAATTGTCTTTTTACTAAAATTGATCACGGACTGCGAATTATTTCTGTGAGTCTGAACATTCTGGAATTTGCATATTCATGTCTGCAAGCAGTTCAGTAGCTTCATACTCTGGAATATTCCATCCTTCGTTACAAATTGCAGAAGAGTTGCTTCTAGCTGACCAGCTCGCCAGGGTGTGCTCCGCTGTGAACCCAGCAGATGAAGTGAGGCAGCTGATGGTCCTCCCTGACACCACGGCGCTACTGCCAAGGGGGTGTGTTGTCCTGTGCTGTCGCGGTGGACTGTGCACTGCAGATGCTGCATGGCATCCCTAAGTGTCCCCTGTGGGGCCAAGTAACCCTGGTACAGAACCCCAGAGATAATCGGAGAGGATAATGTGTGTGTTGGTGGAGACATGAGTTTAATGAAATGGTTAAGCATATCTGCTAAGTAGTTATGTATTTTCCACCATTCACAGTGAATTCACACAGAGCTTTCCAGTGTTGGTTTGCTTACAGATTCTAGCTTTCTCAACTTTTCCTCCTTGGGTTTACTCTCTTTGACCTTATTTTGCACATTAAACAAGGAATTTATTAGTAATGCTAATCTAGCTAAATCTATTGCTTTGAAACTGCTTCATAAATATATTTTTACTGTAAGTTTATTTTGTTTCCTCCGGTATTGACTGTGTTCTCATTAAACTGAGCTGGTCTGAGTCATAATAAATTTCTGGTTGCTGGGTGTGTCTTCTTCCTACCATCAGTCCCACATCCTACGTGACTGGCTTATTCTCAACACTGGCACTTTGTGGTCTAAGGCTTAAAATGGAAAAAAGTAGTCATATTTATCTAGTTACTAACAGAAAGTGTTTTTTTTTAACAGAAAGTTGAAAGTTAAGGGTCTAAAATCCAATATGCTCATGTCTTTAGAATAATTTGCTCCTGGGGAATTCCCCGGTGGTTCAGTGGTTAGGACTCCATGCTTTCACTGCTGAGGGCCAGGGTTCCATCCCTGGCTGGGGAACTAAAGTCTTATAAGCAGAGTGTCACAGACAGAAAAAAAAAAGATAAATTGAAAAAAAAAAAAAAGTTAGATTAGTTTGCTCCTTTCAGTGCTGACAAAAACAAAATGTGGTAGTGCCTTAGGGATGAGGGGCTTCCCTTGATTAATTTCCTGCATCAGATGTTCTTGTTTGTAGGTTACTAAGACATACAGATGACAGACATGATTTGGTTTTGCTTTTGGTGTTTATACTGTCCCTCCTTTTTTCACCCAGGATAATATTTGGTCTTTGCTGTCCTGGACCACTGAGCATGTCCTGTTTGTATATCCTGGTTCCTCATCTGTTTAGCTGTAAAGACAATAGTCATTGTTTCTGGAAGCTCAGTACCCCAGTATACACTCATGACTAAAGATGACCCAAAATTTCTGAGGGTTAGAAAAGATAATGTTCAAAGTCCTTAGCTAGCGCCTGCCACACACTGAGAACTCGGCCTTGGCAGCGACCTCTAGTACCAGTCGTTATCATCATCACCACCTTCATCACTGTCATATGCTCAGCACCTCCCTCAGATGTCTGACCATTTTTAGAATCCAGGAGCAGAGTAGGGAGTGACTGAAGGAGGAGGCTGTGGTGAATTTAGAAGCAGCATTGCACTGGGGCCTGTGCCCTGTGCTCTGCCTTCACTGTCCCCCTCCCCAGGTAATCCCTGGGGTCAAATTAAACTGCTGTTTGCTGTGATCTCAAGTTGCACACAGTAAATGTTGACATTCCTAACCCTGTGGACTGGTAATATTATAAAATAAAGATAAAATCCTATACCCGTTACCCAAGATGAAAAAATTAATTTCACTTCATGTATCATCTACTGAAATTTAGCCTAATTGTCACATAAAAAAAATTTAGGGTCAGAGCAGATCGGAAAACAGAACTCAACAGTAAGAAAATCCAATTATAAAATGGATCAGGGCTTCCCTGGTGGTGCAGTGGTTGAGAGTCCGCCTGCCGATGCAGGTGACACGGGTTCGTGTCTCGGTCCAGGAGGATCCCGCATGCTGCGGAGCATCTGGGCCCGTGGCCCATGGTAGCTGGACCTGCATGTCCAGAGCCTGTGCTCCTCAACAGGAGAGGCCACAGCAGTGAGAGGCCCGCATACTGCAAAAATGTATCAAAGACCTTAACAGTCACCTCATCAAAGACATACAGATGGCAAATAAGCATATGAAAAGATGCTCCACATGATATATCATCAGCAAAATCCAGGTTAAATAATCATGAGACACCAAAACACACCTATTAGAATGGCCAAAATCCAGAACACTGACAACATCAAATGCTGACAAGGCTATGGAGCAACAGGAACTCTCATTTACTGTTGGTGGGAATGTAAAATGGCACAGCCACTTTGGAAGACAGTTTGGTAGTTTCTTTCAAAACTAAATATACTCTTACCATACAATCCATCAATCAATACTCCTTGGTATCTACCCAAAGTTGTTGAAAACATGTCCACACAAAAACCGGCATACAGATGTTTATAGCAGCTTTATTCATAATTCCAAAATTGGAAGCAGCCAAGATGTCCTTCAGTATGTGAATAGATAAATAAATAGTGGTGCATCCGAACAGTGGAATATTATTCAGTACTAATAAGAAAGCTATCAAACCATGAAAAAACATGGAGACAACTTAAATGCATATACTAAGTGAAAGAAGCCAATCTGAGAAGGCTACATACTGTATAATCCCAACTATATGACATTCTGGAAAAGCAAAATTATGGAGACGGTAAAAAGATCAGTGGTTGCTAAGGATTGGGAGGAGGGAGGGATGAACAGGCAGAGCATGGAGGATTTTTAGGGCAGTGAAAATGCTCAGTATGATACTATCATGAATGATACATGCCATTATACATTTTTCCAAACCCACAGAATGTACAACACCAAGAGTGAACTACAATGTAAACTATGGACTTTGAGTGATTCTGATGTGTCAGTGTAGTTTGTCAATTGCAATAAAAGTAGCACTCTGACACGGGATGTTGATAATGGGGAAGGCTATGCACGTGTGAGCATGGGCAGTATATAGGAAATCACTGTACCTTAAATAACAAAGTCTTTTAAAAATTAAGCATGAGACCTTAGAGCATAAGAAAATAAATGTAATAATGTAAATTCTTAATTGAATGCAATATAAAGAATATCATCTAGAATAGAAATGGTATTTATTAATTGCTATTATTCCAGTGATTCACGTTGTTCATGATCTCTCATTTTAGAAGGAAGAGAAATTTATTTTTTGGATAAATTGGAATAGAATGGTACTATGTAAAAGGTAGGCACTAGACCCACATGGGTATTCACAAGTAAATTAAAATTCATTAAAATTTTATAGCCACAAATGCATAGCACTTACCATACTGGCCATTTCCATCATCAGAGAAAGTTCTATTTTACAGCACTGATCTAATAATAACTGAACTGTGTTAGAAAGTTGTTCAGTTATTTCTTCAATTAATTTTGAAGGATACAAAGCTGGGAGAATAACAGTATTAGAAAGCTTGTTTCGGGCTTCCCTGGTGGAACAATGGTTAAGAATCTGCCTGCCAATGCAGGGGACACGGGTTCGAGCTCTGATACAGGAAGGCCCACTTGCCACAGAGCAACTAAGCCCGTGCGCCACAACTACTGAGCCTGCGCTCTAGAGCACGTGAGCCACAGCTACTGAGCCTGCATGCTACAACTACTGAAGCCTGTGCGCTTAGAGCCCGTGCTCTACCACAAGAGAAGCCACTGCCATGAGAAGCCCGTGCACCACAATGAAGAGTAGCCCTCACTCACCGCAACTAGAAAAAGCCTGTACTCAGCAACGAAGACCTAATGCGGCCAAAAATAAAAATAAATTAATTAATTTTTTTAAAAAAAGAAAAAAGCTTATTTTACAATGTCTTCACAAAGAACTCTGATAATCACCAGATAATCCAGACTCAGGATGCCCCAGATTGACTCTTTTCATTAACAGTTAGATAACCTTGAGAAACAATGGACCGATTAAGAGCCCTTTGGATTTAATTAACGACCTCAGGAGTATCTGCAGCTACAAGGAACTAACAAACAGCCCTGAACTGACCAACAGGAAATGTGGGCCTTAGTCTCCTGCACTGATAACTGCATGTGATGCTGTGCATACCTGGGCTTAGCATAAAAGTGCCTTTTACAACCCTGATGCTCTAACAAGGCAATTTGTGATTCTGTGACCATCCCCAACAAAGTCACATCGAGGTTCCCTGTGTATCCCATCACTGCAATAAGCCCTAGGCCTGCTAGGATCGTGTTCAATTTGACGAGGAAATAGCCCATCTCAAGAAAAAGCACAGTACAGGGCAAGGCACCGGAGAAAAAGCTAGTGGCTGTATAGAGCAATAATGTCCAAAGGATACATAATGCGAGCCACATAGACACTTCTAAATTTTCTAACAGTCACACTAAGAAAGGGATAAAGAAACAGGTGAAATTAATTTTAGTTGCATACTTTAACTTGCTATACCCAAAATATTATCACTGTAACATGTAATCAATATAAAGATTATTAGTGAGGTAGTTCACAGGATTTTGTCCTAAGTCTTCAAAGCCCAGTGGGGTATCCTACAGTTTCAGCACTTCTCACTGACTGACCAAGGGGAGTAGCCTGGCAAGGTTCTGGAATAGCGTGGCAAGACCAGAGCTTGGGAAGAATGAGGAGAAATAAAATTAGATGGGCGAGGTGGGTTCCTACTAGGAGTACCTCGGTGCTTGGATGCAGAAGCTTGGACTTCACATAGTCTTTAACATGGGAACAACATGATGAAGGTGGTAATTTAGGAAAACTGATGGATGGCAAAACACAGAGGGGAGTTAGAGACGAGGAAAAGTGAGCAAGAGGACATTTCCTTGAGGAAAACTCTGTGGTACAGGGGCCTGAATGAGGCTGGTGGTCATGGGCTGGACAAAGAAGAGATAAACCTCAAAGATCCTTAAGGAGAAAACAATGCGGCACTCAGCAGAGTAAAAGGAAATAAAGATAAAATGGGAACGACCCCTTCCCAGTAATGCTCTTTATCTTGTACATTCAATCCACAAACAGGGACTGAAAGCCAGCTCAGTTCTTCATGGGGCTTGTAGAGCCGTGAGGGTGCAGATAACTAAGCATATATGCATATACTTATCATCATACCCATGTAATAAATGATTTGAAGGAAAAGATCAGAATGCTATGATTAATAAAAACAAGAGCGGATTGCATAAGAGGATAGGGAGGTGCGGAGGTGACACTTTTGCTGAAGAGGTGACAATTAAGCCAAGAAGAGGAGCCAGCCCTGAGCTGAGTGAGGGGAGATTGATTTCTGAGAAGGAGCAGGAACTGAGGGGCTGAGACAGGGATGATCCCGAAAGACAGACACCCCCGAGGCTGGAGCTGCAGGTGGTACAAGCACAAAGTAAATCGAAGACAGGACCAGTCATGTAAACAGGAACTAAAGCTGAGTACATCCTCACTGTGGAATCTAAAGGGATTGTGTTGCTCTCAGTGTTACATTAGTGACAACTTCCTAACGACAGTGTGACGTCGTGCCCTTAAACCATGGCTGACAGAATCACTCTATTTATTTCATTCTCCCCACACGAGAAGAAGGTGGAAACACAGGCTCCATTAGTCAGAAGACGTAATCACCTTCTGACTTTGAGGGGAAGTCTGAGTAACCACCAAGAAATCAATTTAATCTATATTTTGTTACAATGGAGGAAGAGGGAGGGAGGAGAGAACAAAACTGTGAATTTATCTTTAGCAAAACGTGCCCTGGGCAAAAGCTGGCTTCATGAAGGGGACAGTGACCAAGGGCTCCCTGGTGGGGGGATGCTCTGGGCTCCTAAAGGAGGAAGTGGCTGGGGGAAAGAAAACCTGGAAGCTGATCTTGTGAACCAAGGGAATACAAATTGACGGGAACGTTATGACCATACAAGAGCAGCTGAAGTAACAGGCCCAGTTTCCTTGGGCTGGTGTTTGTGTGGGTGAGAGAGTAGACTCTAGACCATTTCCTGAATGAAGTGGGCGATGATTTGGGTGAAAAAGGACATCGTCTTAGGGATCTGCTCCTTACTGCCTTCTCCCTTAGTCGCCTTACGAGACCCGCACGAGCTGGTTGTGAAGGGTGTGAATGCTCAAACCCTCAGCCTCAGTCTGAGCATCTCAGAGTGGACAGTGTTGTCAGGTTTCTTTGTGCCGGCGGGCAGCTTTAAGACTGAATCATGGCTGTTCTTGGGGTTTCTGGAAGTTTTAAAATATCAAAAAAAAATTAATCGGTATGGCTGATTCATTTTGTTGTGCAGTGGAGGCTAACACAACATTTTAAAGCAAGCATACGTCAATAAAAATTAATTTAAAAAAATTAATCAAATACAGCTTTTTATCCCAACAATAGCATTTGGATAATCAATACTCAAAGGGCATATACCCAGTAGGGCGCTACAGGGCACGAAAAAAAGGGAGGGAGGTATGGCTCCTCCCTGCAAGGAACTTGCATTCTGATCTGATAACAATATGACTATTGTACCAATTCATATGCGTTTTTCATTTTAGATTTCTGAAACAGAAAGTCCTCCTTCTCTAAAGTAAGTTCTTGTTGTTCAGAAGTTATTTTACACTAAGGGACAAAACCCAAAACGTTGGGTTCAGACCTCTCTAGAGATGAGATTACCGCATTATATGAAAAACTTGAGCGGGGAGGGGGAAGGGAATGCCCTGAGTTTGCCTATTGCTTTTTGCTCTACACCAAGATTTCTCAACCTTGGCATTAATGATATTTGGGGCCATGTAATTCTTTCCTGTGAAAGCCCAGCCTATATACGTAGGATGTTTAGCTGCATCCCCAGCCTCTACCCACTAGATGTCAGTAGCACCCTCCAGTTTTGACCACCAAGAGTGTCTCCAGACATTGCCCAATGTCCCCTGGGGTCAGAATCGCTCCCTCCTTTGAGAACCACTGGTCCAGAAACTGCCTTGGAGCGCTCTATGTCTATGCTGCTGGGGCACTTGTACCAAAAAATCCAAGGTTAAGATCCTGCTTTGGGCAGCTATCTCAGGAAGAGAACCGTTTCTTCTGTAACAGGAAACCAGAGGCAAGCTTGTTTTTTATGACAAGTGGAGTGCCAGTGACCCTGCCATGCACAGGGGGGTTTGACTGGGCAGCAGCTGCCTTGTCACTTTCGCCAATCCTCAGACTCATTCTCAGTGGTGGGGTGAGGTGCAGAGTCGTTGGTAATGATTTACCTTGATTGGTATTTTGTCCAGCTTTCCTGTTGGTCTTGGTTCTGCCCATCCGTGCTGATTCTAAAGGGCAGAGAGCTGGACCACCCGAATTACACATGTGGCTTCTATCCATCATGTGTGGATAGCTCTTTCTTTGTTATAAGAAGTTTCCTGAGATTTCTCAGGGACTTGCCACAAAGTCCTGGCGCTTGACTCTTTGGTAGAAAAATCACCGCCAGTGATGTCATCAGCACCCGTGTGGGACACAGTGTGCGTCTACACCTTAATATATACAGTGTCATAGCTATTCATGTGGCAGGACTCCAGGGACCTAAGCAATGCTAACATTCTGCCCAGGTTTTCCAGGATGGCTGCCTAATCCTCACAGCTGGCTCACGTAAGAGGTGAACCCAGCATACACGCTTACATGGGACCACATCATCCCCCCAGTGGGATTCCAGCTAGTGTCATCTCAAGGACAGCCCCCGATGTGCTTTCTCCTAGTGCACCCTCTGTGGGAGAGCGTGGACCTGGTCCCGGGGGGTGAGCGCCAGTAGCCCATCAACATCCTGTGGAGAGACAGTGTGTACCATCCTAGCTTAGAACCGCTCACCATCTCTTACGACCTGACCACCTGCCTCCGCGTCTGGAATAACGGGTACGCTTTCCTCGTGGAAAGTGAAGACTCTTCAGATAAGTCAGGTGAGAGCCAGACCTGTCTGTGGTCTCATCTGGAGTTAAAGGGACAGTTTCATGTCAGCACAGGCACATTGCAAGGCCTCCATGGGAGGGGGACCTCTTTTGATAGCAGTGGCACAGGACTCACTGGACTCTTTTTATCGTTGTGTGATACACATAACATGAAATGTACTCTCTTAGCCTTTTTTAAAGTATATGGTTCAGTAGTATTAACTACATTCACACTGTTGTGCAACTGTCACCACCATCCATCCTCAGAGGTTTGTACCCATTAAATAATAACTCCTTATTTTTCCCCACCCTCCAGCCCCTGGCAATGATTATTTTCCTTTTGTTTCTATGAATTTGACTTTTGGGTATGTTATCTACATTTTCAAGTGTAAAATATACAAATCAAGTATTTCTGATGAAAATTTAGCATCCAAATTGATATGTGCTGTATGTATTAAATACATATTTTCAAGACTTAGTAACTTTTCACATTGATTATACATTGAAATGACAATATTTTGAAGATATTTGGTAAAGTAAAATGTTTTCAAAATTAAGTTCACCTGTGTGTGTGTGTGTGTGTGTGTGTGTGTGTGTGTTTAACTTCTTCAGTGAAGCTCCTAGAAGCTTTAAAATTACCTCTGTGGTTTGCATTACATTTCTATTTTTAGGCACTGGTATAAAAGGATAAAAGCAAATAATAAATACTAAAATAATAACTAAATAATAACTAAATAAATATCAGTTAAAATGTGAGACTTGATAAGAATGTATTTTAAATTGAGTAAAAAGATAAAGGCAAACAACTAAGGGGTATTCAGGAAAGGAACTAAACATTTAAGAGTGTGGTGTGACTACACATTTGCTGAGTGCTTCATTTATCTCCCATAGAAGTCTCTGTGGTGGACCCTCATCTCCGTTTTTTAGATGGAGAAAGTAAAGGTCAGTGAGGTTAAGTGCTTTCCTGCCAGGTCACTCAGCTAGCACCTGGAGAACTGGATTGGAGATCTGTGGACCATACTCTGCACAGCACCTCTGAGCTCCTGCAGGTTCCATAGGTACAGGCCTCTTGCAGGCTCCCTGACTTAGTCCACTCTGGATGCTGAGTGTTTTAAGGATACCCAGGTTTTAGTCTAGTCAAGTATGGTAAGACACACAGACATGGAAATGGCTATCATGAAGGAAGCATTTTATTATACTCACAAATACTAAAAAGAAGAGACATGGCATGCCATGCACGGCCACATGGGGAAGCACCAGGGGTGGTCAGGAGGCAGAGAGAGCAGTGGAAGACATGGACAGAACCTTTGTTGTGGTTTCCATGGATGAGACAACATAAGCAGGCTTAGGATTGACCACTTTGGATAATCTCAGCAGGCTCTGGGCATAGAGGCTTCCCCCAGTTGTCTGGTATGTGGCCCTGGGGTGACTAGGGCAGAGGAATAGTAGCTCAGAGTATAAAGAATCCCAAAAAGGAAGTCGTTGGGGTCTGAGCTCTGGATTGGTTGGTTTGTATATGAAAGGCATGCTCCCTGTTGTTTGTTCTCTCTAGCAGTTGACTAACCCTGGGAGAGGTGATCCCTCTAGCATCAGCAAGGCCTCAGATATCAAAGCATCAAATATAGAAACTGGAAAACATAGTTATTGCACTGAAGCTCCTCAGGACTCAGGGGCCTGAACTGAAAGCTGGGCCTTACTACACGTTGGCTTGCCTTGACAGCTTCAGCCTCCAGAGCCTCTGTGTGCCAAGCACCAGTGAGACCCAGAGCGGGAAGCTGATGGAGTAAGGGACACCTTTTCCTGCAGACTGTGGGCTCCAGCCTATCAGCAAACAGCCTGCTCATTTGTTTTGAATCTACTTTCACTCAGTGATGTTTATAACAGTCTAAATTGTCAATGTAAGTGCAGTTCCAGTACTGTGGATTGTTTTTAGGTAATCACCAAGTATCTGACTTTATCTTCTTTTTTTTATAGTATGCTTTATTTATTTATTTTCTAATTCATTTTTGGCTGAGTTGGGTCTTCGTTGCTGCGCACAGGCTTTCTCTAGTTGCGGTGAGTGGGGGCTACTCTTAGTTGCAGTGCGTGGGCTTCTCATTGCGGTGGCTTTGCTTGTTGTGGAGCATGGGCTCTAGGAGCGCAGGCTTCAGTAGTTGTGGCATGTGGGCCCTAGAGCACGTGGACTTCAATAGTTGCGGCGCATGGGCTCAGTAGTTGCGTGAGGGCTCTAGAGTGCAGGCTCAGTAGTTGTGGTGCACGGGCATAGTTGCTTAATGGAATGTGGGATCTTCCCGGACCAGGGATCGAACCCAGTGTCCCCTGAATTGGCAGGCGGATTCTTAACCACTGCACCACCAGGGAAGTCCAGGTTTCTGATTTTAATTCACGTTCTATTATTGAGCATCCGTGGATCTTGGTACCCAAAGGGATGTGGGTGGGATGTCCTGGAACGAATCCCCTGAAGATACTGAGGGACAACTGTATTTAGAAAGCTGCATAGGGGCTTTCCTGGTGGAGCAGTGGTTAAGAATCAGCCTGCCAATGCAGGGGACACAGGTTCAAGCCCTGGTCTGGGAAGATCCCACATGATGCGAAGCAACTAAGCCTGTGCGCCACAATTACTGAGGCTGTGCTCTAGAGCCCACGAGCCACAACTACTGAGCCTGCACGCCACAACTACTGAAGGCTGCACGCCTAGAGCCCGTGCTCCACAGCAAGAGAAGCCACCACAATGAGAAGCCCGCGCACCGCAACAAAGAGTAGCCCCCGCTCACCGCAACTACAGAAAGCCCGTGTGTAGCAATGAAGACCCAATGCAGCCAAAAATAAATAAATATATATTTTTTTAAATCTAGAAAGCTGTAGATAGTTCATTTCCCGAGAGTGGGTTTCATTATTCTGTTATTATGCTATCTTTAGTAAGAGAACCCTCTTAAGTACTGTTAAGAGAAGTGGACTCGTGAACTTTAACTGGTGATTGAAATCAAGTTTCTGGTGCTCAGAAGAGCCAGATCAAGTTAACAAACGCTCTGTACAAGCTGGGTCCTGCCAAGGCCAGCATCTTTGGGTGTGTAAACGCTGCCTAAGCACCTGTAGGATGGAACAGTGGCACGCTGATGAGGGAATGGTGAGACTTCTGGCTGAGATCCAAAATGAAGATTAAAAAAAAGATTAGTTCCCAGTGGTGAGAGAAAATCCTCCAACTCTGCAAAATTGTCTTCACTCTGCTTAACAAGGGCTCCATGTGACAACCACTGGGCTTCAGCAAAATCCCTTTCAGCAGAGGAATAGGAATTCTCTATTTGCATACATTTGGGCTACAGTTTGCCTCCTGTTTCGTGATTTGTTCCAGTGTAGGAGAGATAGAGATAAGAAAACTCAGCACATTCGTGGGGAGTACAATGCCTGTCTGTGAAATTAAACCCAGAGACAGATAGAGGTGGTTTCTGCACCCAGCAGTGTGCTGCCTTCACTCCCACAGTGCCCTTCACATCTGTAGGGAGGATGCTCAGAATGGAGTATTCAAAACACTGGGTAGTTCCTAACCTCAGCACTTTCACCAAAGTTTTAAGAAACACTCCCCAAGACTCCTTTCTGCATGCAGAGCCATTTTGAAAGAATTCTCAACGGTAGCAAGGAAAGAGGTTTCTGGAATTTGTGATCTTCTACTTATTCATTTAACATTTATTTAAAATTTTTGCATTTGTTTAAACTTCTTATTTTTGTTTTTTTGGGTTATTTTTAGCCACCCCGTGTGGCATGCAGACCTTCGCTGGCTGATCTGGAATCAAACCCATGCCCCCTGCAGTGGAAGCATAGAGTCTTAACAGCTGGGCCACCAGGGAAGTCCATAAACTTCTAATTTTTGGATAGATAAAATTCACAGGTACAAAAGTATATATGCCATGGGCTTCCCCGGTGGCGCAGTGGTTAAGAACCCGCCTGCCAATGCAGAGGACACGGGTTCGAGCCCTGGTCTGGGAAGATCCCACATGCCACGGAGCAACTAGGCCCGTGAGCCACAACTACTGAGCCTGCGCGTGTGGAGCCTGTGCTCCACAACAAGAGAGGCCGCGATAGTGAGAAGCCCGCGCACCGCGATGAAGAGTGGCCCCCGCTTGCTGCAAGTAGAGAAAGCCCTCGCACAGAAACGAAGACCCAACACAGCCATAAATAAATAAATAAATAAATAAATATTTAAAAAAAAAAAAAAAAAAAAAAAAAAAGTATATATGCCATGAAAAACATGCCCTGTTCCTTCTCTCACCAATGACAACATTGTTCTCTGCCTGAGCCCTGTGCACCTGGAAAACTGCAGAAAGTTAAGAAATAACCCCATGCTTTTGTGTTCTGGGAAAAGGCTTACTGCAAAGAACCACCTTTCCCCACAGGACTTAGACAAGACTTGTGAACAAACCCTTGTTACATACGACAAGGCCAGACACAGGCTCGAAATTCCAATTTTTTCCTTAAAAATGATTCGGTGAACTGTTGTACCCACTGATCCATCAGAACAAAATGCTTGACAACCAAACTTTGGTTAAGTTCCTCTCCTTTGCCGAGACCCTGGAGCTTTGGCCCACCCTCAGCCCTGGTCCAGGAAGATCCCACATGCCATGGAGCTACTACCGTGCACCACAACTACTGAGCCTGTGCTCTAGGTCTCGTGAGCCACAACTACTGAGACCACGTGCCACAACTACTGAAGCCCGCGCCTAGAGCCCATGCTCCGCAACAAGAGAAGCCACCGTGATGAGAAGTCCACGTATTGCAAAAAAGAGTAGCCCCTGCTCACCACAAATAGAGAAAGCCCGTGTGCAGCAAAGAAGACCCAACACAGCTAAAAATAAATAAATAAAATAATAAACCAGTAATTTAATAAATAAATAAATAAATAGAATATGGTTAACTATCACTGGGGGAAATAGAGTCCATTATGTGTTCACTTCAGTCAATGGCTTTTCCAAATGGTTTTCATCTAGGGCCTCCCAAAAGAGAATCACTTAAAAGGTATTTTATTTTAATGTCTTTTAAATCTGGAATAACAAGTCTGTTTGCTCAGCTGTACCCAAACTGATGATCCTTTCTAGATATCCAGTGTTCTCACGGGTGTCTGATTCATCACTGTCTCTAGCATCTTCTTGATATTAACGGGGAGCCCAGAAACAAACAAAAAACTTTCAATTTTTGCATATATACAAACACACATACATGCATACACACACACACACACACACACACACACACATATGTTATATAAAGTGTATCTTAAGAAAAATAACTTTGTTTTTTGTTTTTGGGCTGTACCATGTGGCATGCAGGATCTTAGCTCCCCGACCAGGGATCAAACCCATGCCCCCTGAATTGAGAGCGTGGAGTCTTAACCACTGGACCACCAGGGAACTCCGCAAAATAACGTTTAAAAAGGAGCCATTCCTCTCTATCAATTCTTCTTTTCCTTCTTATTCCTAACTATTTCCTGACTATGGTGGTATGTATTTTATATGGCACCATAAAATATGTACCATGTTTTATATGGTACAAGTATTTTCTTTAAAAATAAGAGAATGACCATTCTATAAATAACTGCTTTGAATCTGGACATATTTGCTTCTTTACTCTGGTGAGATCCTTTATAATATACCTAAAATGAGGCCCCCATTTCCTCAGCCTATAAAATATCCAGAGGTATTCAAAGCTGCCTTCAAAACGTTGGAAACCATACGATCTGAGATCAGTCCCAAGAGGAATGGCCTGGGCCTCACATATGGGGAAGCTGTTAAAACCTCATCCCAGAAGTGTTCAGTTCTCCTTCACTCTGGAAATCCTGTCTTCACACGTGTGAAATGTGTCCTGGTGAAAACAGCACGTGACCTGCTTGGGGGCTGCTGAGACCCTGTGAGCAGGTGGCAAGGGCAGCGGGGGGTTGGCTGGGAATAAAAGAAATGGAAAATAATGAGCTTGTGCTTGACAGTGACCGCTGGCTTAGTTGTTCCTAGCTCCCTTTCGTTCCATTCAGAGAAGCGGTCTTAATAGGCAAGGTGCCCTCAGAGGGTTTGGAGAATGATCAGAAAGAAGACTCTATGGGCATATTTAGTGAAGAGAAAAGAGTACAAACACCACTTTGCTGCACACTTAGACACATACTGGACGACTGAACTCTCTGCAATGATGGAAATATTATATGTCCATGGTGTCCAAATGGTCACCATCAGCCACCTGTGTCTACTAAACACTTGAAATGTTGCTAACACAACACACGAACCGAATAATTTTATTTCATTTTATTTTTTATTTTATTTATTTATTTGGTAGCGCTGGGTCTTAGTTGCGGCTTGTGGGCTCCTTAGTTGTGGCTCACAGGCTCCTTAGTGTGGCATGCGAACTCCCAGTTGTGGCATGTGGGAGCTAGTTCCCTAACCAGGGATAGAACCCAGGCCCACTGCATTGGGAGCGCAGAGTCTTAACAACTGCACCACTAGGGAAGTCCCTTTATTTCATTTTAATTAATTGAAATTTAAATTGCCACATATGGATAATGGCTACTCTATTAGTGTAGCCTCAGACAGTTTCATGTGGATAATGGAGTATGATTTGGCTCACGTAAGTACAAAATGCTAGGCTTGTTTGGTACATATTTCTTAGCTACTTTCTGTTTCTAAGGCTGTGGTCCCTGAGGATTTGTATCACTCAAAATAAGTGTGTCTGTGCTCCAGCTTGTCCTCTGTCATTGTTGCTATCACTTCCTCCTTTGCAAATAAACTTGTTTTCTTTTTCCCAGCCTGCTTCTTGCACAAAATGCCAGAGAACAGAGCTGCTTGCCAGTGTTCAACCCCAAGGCTTAACTCAAGAGGTTGAGAGATAGTCCCTCGGGGAGGGTTTGGAGACAGATCTCTCCAGCAGAGGTTTGGGGTGACCTGCCTTGACAAGACTCGGCTACCTTCTCCAAACACAAGGTCAGGTGAATTTAAACTACTTACAGATGAGGAATGTAGGTTAACGGCAAGGGTGAGAGGCTGAACAAATTGCGAGCTTGACAACAGCTACTTCTAGTTTCACTTGAGCCAGGCTGTGTGATGGTTGAAAATCAGTAGAGGACCCTAAATTTGGGTTTGCTCACTAAGTCACTTCAGTGCCCCACTGGATAACTCTGGTGGTGTTAAGCCCAACTAAGAACTTGGCCCAAAATACAAGGTGTGGTAAACCACCGTGACCACATTTTACAGTCCTGATCTGGATCACAGCAGGGTCCCCAAATCCCCAAATCTGATGGTAGCAGCTGAAAACTAGACCCAAAGTGCATGAAAAACAGTAGTGTGTGTACCTATCAACACAATGATTAATTTAAAGAACAGGGATTAGTGGTTACTATATACCAGGCCCTAAGCTGGGAGCTGGAAATACAGGAAGAAAGGAAACCAAGCCTCTGCCTTCAAGTTGCTCACTGTCTAGTAGAAGAAAGAGCAGAAAAGACCCCAATATTATAATAGGCTGTGGTAAAGACTCTCATAAAAGAGTGGATGGGATACTGTGACAGCACATCAAAGAGCCTAGATTCAGCCTGTGATTTCACCAAGGGGTCTTCCTGGACATGGTAGCATGAGAGCAGGGCCTGAAAGCAGAGTTTGCCAAGTGGGCAAAGGCATTCTGGACAGAGGCATTTGTCCAAAGGCATAGAAGCAAGAAAAGCTTGGTTTATCTGGAGTAGGTCACACGGTATATTCTGTCCCTCAGTGTGTAAAGTACGCTTATTTAACAACCCAGGCCACAGAGAACTGCCTAAAGTGGAAAGTCACATGAAACTTTCTGCTCCAAATTCCATGCCCCAAATATGGCCCCTGTTAACTGTTTGATGTATCCTTACAGACCGTATACACAGTGGTGATAAATAGTGCTCTGAGCAGAGTAACTGCTCAATAAGGTTAGTTCAATAAATGCTGACCTCCTGTGCCTGCGTGAACACAGATGTATGGAACGGCCACAAAGTCGAGACGCAGACTCCCTCATCCTCCCGCAAACACGTATCTCTCCACGTGCTCCTGAACATCTTCCATTTCCAAGCCTGGAAACCATCAGAGGGAGCCTTAACAGCTGGCTAAAGGTCTTTATTGTTGGGAAACTGTCTCGTGCATACAGCTTTGAGGGCCCTGGGTGTTTTTACTGGGCAGTTGGTTTTAGAACCTCCCACCCAAGAATCTCATCCTGTTGAAGGCTAGCCCCCACTTGAACCCTGGAGGGACTGCCTTGGAAGACATAAGCTGCCATTTAAAATCTATGTTGTCCTATTAGCCTAGCCCCTTGCTACTCAGTGTGGTGCATGGACCAGCACCACGTAGGAGCTTGTTACAAGTGCAGGATCTCAGGACCCCCTGGATCAGAATCTGCACTAAAGATCCCCCGGTGATTCCGGTGCACATTACAGTTTGAGAAGCTCTGGCCCAGTCAACACACTCCCTGTTCCTAAGAGAAACCCAAGGGCTGGCCCTGGACCTCGGCTCAGCCAGCCCTGCCTCCTTTCCCTCACTTGCCCTGGCTTTTGAAATTTCCCTAAAGAGAAATCAGTCAATCTCTGGAGGATCTGTTGTGGCATTTCCTTCTTACTTTAATTAAGGGCCCTTCCTCATTCTCTTCCTGACCCTCCCTACATCGCCAGTTCTCCTTGAAATTGCGACTCTTGAGTCGCGATCCTCTGCTGGTCCATCTTGGTGGCTTCTGCCCCTCTGGACTCTACATCACCCCTTTAGCTATGCAGAGAGACAGCACAGTCTTTGAATGTTTGACCTATGGCTCTTGCCTGTCGTGGTTTCGAATGCCAAACAGTTGTGTGACCTTGGGCAAGTTATGTCACCTCTCTGTGCCTCTTGCTGGCTCCTGAATTCACTTGCATAGACACTTATCCACACTGGCATCTAAATCACACCTCACATCATTCTTCCAAGCTGGCCACATCTACCATCTCTAAGGCTAACCCACGCCACTGTGACAGAGAGCCATTCCAGAGACAGTGAATGGATTGATTTATTGTTTTCCTGGTTGTGATTTATATAGACTGGCTGGCTGTTGGCCCTACCCACAGGATAACACAAGGGTGACACTGTTTTTCTTGGTACTCCTTAGACCTCAGCTGACTATTTTAAGTTCTTTATGTTTTTCTTTTTTGGTCACACACAGCAGCATGTGGATCTTAGTTCTCCGACTAGGGATCGAACACGTGCCCCCTGCAGTGGAAGCGGGAAGTCAACCACTGGACCGCAACAGAAGTCCCTATTGTAGTTTCTTTGATAGCTTCCCTCTCAGAGAATCAAGTGTCCCAATGAAATCAGGGTGATGCACACTTCCTTCGCTTTCTATTATATTTATCCAAGTAGCGAGAGGATGCAAAAAGCTGGATCTGGATACACTAATTATCCAGATCTGCCACTTGGTGTATAATATGTATAGATGCATAAGATGGATTTCAATTTTAGAGGGAAAGTTCTTAAAAAATAAGATACAATGGACACATGGGTAATCAGCCTACCGTAAGTAAGTCACTGAGAACCTTAACTCCCAGCTTAACCAAGTTGACAAGAGAAGTATGCAATGGGGGCTGTGGGCGGGTTGGGGTTAGGGAAGGGGTGTGGCATGGCTACAACTACAGGAAAGTGAAACAACCCACAGGGGCAAGGGGTGTGTGTGTAAGAGGAAAGCATCATTTTGTCCTTGTAAATGATTGTGAAATCCAGTGGGATTTGCACTACTATTTATCCTGAAGAAATAATTCAATCACCTAACTACAAAGGAATCAGAGGGTAGTGGTGCCTAGGAGATGATCACTCAAAACCCATTCTCACTGAGGTCTCCTCTGGGATGAAGGTATTTCTGTATCAGGAAGAGATATAACACTTGCTTTGACATGCCCTCATTGGCCCTCTTATGTGATGGCATCAAGTCTGTAATACACTCCTTGAATTTTAGGTTGCAATGATGTCTCCGTGGTTTCTGAGCTCTTATGGAGTGTTATGGAATAGAAATCAAAAGGAATGGGAAATACCTCAAATTCTGCTTCTCATCAGCTGCACGGTGTTGAATGTTCTGTGGGTTTGCACAAATGTATCATAACATCTCTCCATCATTACTGGGGCTGGAGTTTGAGTTTTAAACTACTGCAAAATGCTGGGCTTTCATGGAAAGATAGCACTGCGTCTTTGGAGAGTCATAACGTGGCTGAATCACACGGTTGTCTTAATCTTATTCCCCTTTGAAGATCTGCCAAGTAGATACAGCTGAACCTGTTATGAATTTGGAATGACTTGGGGAAAATTCTGGTGGCTAAATCTCACTATATTGTCACACTGCTGTTAAAAACTGTAACTGTTGCTTGGAGACTAAAAATGATCGGTAGAAGCTATTTTGTTCTTCTTTAACTTGATGTGATTTGTCAAACCTTTTTTCTGTTCTTGTGCATAATTTTACAGTGCACAATAAGAGATTTCTTAAAAAGTTAGCATGGCTCGCTGATAGCAAAAAATATGTGCCAGAACTCATTTCATAGCAAATGAAAAGTGTTTGATAAGATAAGCGGTTTACAGCCTTCTGGGGGACTCCTTGGCACGGCCTTAATTTAAGCCAGCAGATGTTTAGATGGTGCTTAATGCTTGCCTTCTCTTAGTGATCTGAAATGTTTAGTAATAGCTGGAAGAATTTTTTTTCACTTATTTCTGTTTCAAAACACTCTCGACTTTAATCTCATCAAGAAGGCAATCTTGAGCATGTGCTGAAGTAATGGTTTTGTAGGGACTACTAATAACTGAAGGTCTCCTTTAGTGTCTTTGAGACCAAGTCAGCTGTCTAAACTGAGTGGTCTAATATATGTATAACTGAATTAACGTGCTGTACACCTGAAACTAACACAACATTGTACATCAACTATACTTCAATTAAGAAAAAAAACAACCACCAGGTAGGGGTATGGGATTAAGAGATACAAACTACTAAGTATAAAATAAATAAGCAATGAGGATATGTTGTACAGTACAGAGAAATATAACCATTATTTTATAATAACTTTAAATGGAGTATAATCTATAAAAATATTGAATGCCTGTGTTGTACACCTGAAACTAATATAATATTGTAAATCAACTATACTTCACTAAAAAATAAAAACAGAAAAAATAATAAAATTTCAATGCTTCCCACCAAAACTGAGTAGTCTAAGAAGTACCTTACTTACAAGCCACCAAGTGGGTCTGCCAGTTTCCTAGAGGTGGGTAGAACAAAGACAAGCATAGCAAGCAGTGTGAGCTTCCTGACTGTATCCATTTATCTTACCCCTCAAGTCCCATATGGTGATATGGAAGCAAGCCCAAGGGCCCACTGTAATTTAAAGGCTCTGTTTCAAAGCTGAGGAACCCCAAGTTTAGGAAATCCCCAATCACTTCAGCGGGCTGCAAGCAAACCTGCCCAACTTTTGCCCTGGAGGGGGGACGTTATCTTTATTATCCTGGTCAGGAAATAAATCTGCCCTTAGCCTCAGAGGGAGACACTATCTCTGTATTCCAAGTCTGGCTGCTATACAAACATCTTTGGAAAGATAATCCAGAACAAAAGCTGTCAGTGCCTTTGCTTAAAAGATGGGCAAAAATGCAAGAGACCTGCAGAGACTTGCCTCCAAACACCACTGTCTCTATTGAGATGTCTGCGCAGAAGTCTCCTCTCTAAAATAGTCCCCTATGTCACTTGCTCCCCCGCCACCACTTTATCTTTCTGCATAGTGCCTGTAAGGGAAGACCATTCAAGATGGCTGTTCTCCTGCTCTCTGTACATCCCCTCGTCCACCAGTCCCTGCTTCACTAATGTGACTATCCAACCCTCTTAATTATAGGGCTTAATTAGTCCCTGATTACTGATGAGTCCACTTGACATCAATTCTCCCTATAAATGGTAGCCTCTGTCCTCCCAAGTAGCAAAGATTGCTCCACATCCCACTTGCTGTCTGCCGTATATGGTGGGGTGTCACTTCAGGACATTTTGCTTAAGATCTCTTGTCCAATAAACCATTGATGTCTCTGTCGCTGTCTCTGGGCTCTTTCTTCAGTCTCGAGACTGGCAACTACAAGGCTTGCAGGCCTGTGGGGTGCAGCCCAAGAGCACCCATTTCATCCTAATATATTACATTGTTATTTGCTGTATGTTCCCTTCACTAGGATGCAAACCCCATACGGGCAGGGTGTCATCGGCTTTGTCCCTGCTGTACCGCCAGGGTTTTAAAATGTTGTTTGGCACGTGATAGCTGCTCAATAAATATTTAGTAAATTGGTGAATGTATGTATGAATGAATCATGAATAGAATGCATTGTCCTTTGTTCTAGGCAGTTTACACTGAATGAGAGTACCATGTGCATCTGTACTTATTAGCCTTTCTCCAAAGAATTACCCCATACACTCTGCTCAGTAATGAGGAGCCCCCAAAGTGCACAGCATTCCTTAATCACCTCATATTCTTAAAGATCCTGCCAAGTTTGGGGTCCAAGGTCATGGTTTAAAGCAGAAGCCTCATTTCAGCATTTTGGTGGCAACAACACAGAAAGGGAAGGGGTAGACTCTAGGGCTTGCGTCTTTGGAGAAAGCTCCAGGCCCCAATAACCATACGTGTAGTGCTCCTAAGCCATTTGAAATCTGAGGCTGGGCCCAAAAGGCCTTGGGAACGAATGCATGATGGTATGGAAAAAAGACCACAGGCTCAAAAATTTCAAACAATTCCTCAAACAACTAAAAATAGAGTTGCCATATGATCCAGCAGTCCCCCTCCTGGGCATATATCTGGACAAAAATATAACTCAAAAATATTCATGCACCCCTATGTTCATAGCAGCACTATTTACAATAACCAAGACATGGAAGTGACCTAAATATCCATCGACAGATGAATGGATAAAGAAGACGTGGTACATATATACAATGGAATATTAGCCATTAAAAAAAGAACGAAATAATGCCATTTGCAGCAACATGGATAGATCTAGAGATTATCATACTAAGTGCAGTAGGTCAGAAAGAGAGAGACAAATACCATATGATATCACTTACATGTGGAATCTAAAATATGACACAAATGAACTTTTATGAAGCACAAAACAGACTCACAGACATAGAGAACAGACTTGTGGTTGCCAAAGGGGAGGTAAGGTGGAGGAGGGATGGAGTGGGAGTTTGGGGTTAGTAGATGCAAATTATTATATATAGGATGGATAAACAGCAAGGTCCTATTGTATAGCACAGGAAACTATGTTCAATATCCTGTGATAAACCATAATGGAAAAGAGTACTTTTAAAAAAAGAATGTGTATATATATATATATATATATATATATATATATATATATATATATATATAAAGTCACCAAATAACTCTGCTGTACAGCAAAATTTAAACAACATTGTATATCAACTATATTTCACTTAAAAAAAAAAGAAGAATTTACAAGACACTGGCATTGACAAGAACTTTATTGCAAAGGAAGAGGAGAATGCTCGCTAGCCAGCGACTGGCGAAGTCCATGCCCTGGTTCTTTGACACATCAAAATTAGGGGCTGTGTCTTACAGCTGAGCATACCCAAGACATCACCACAGCCCTCATCCCCTTAAGAACGACTTTGGATTCATAAACAAGCTTCGAAAGAAGAGGGTGATACTTTTCGATGAAAACAAAGGGAATCAGAAATAGCTGAGCAGAAGAACAGAGGGAAGTGTGCCAATTATTAGGCTACTATCTCTCAGCCCCAACCTCGCTCTTCTACATCTTTGCTTTGCCAGTTGCACCCTGTTAGGTTCTGCCATGAGGGGGCGCCAGAGGGACACAGTAAGATTGGAGGAGGCACTACTATATAAAAAATAGATAAGTAATAAGGACCTACTGCATGGCACAGGGAACTCTACTCAATACTCTGTAATGACCTACATGGGAAAAGAATCTAAAGAAGAGTGGATATATGTATATGTGTAACTGATTCACTTCGCTGTACACCTGAAACTAACACAACTTTGTAAATCAACTATACTCCAGTGAAAATTAAGAGAAACAAAAAAAAGATTGGAGGAGGGAGAAAGCTGTGCTCCTTCTTGTTTCACGCGGATCCTGTTAGTGTCTCCCCAGCGGTGGTTCTTGCCCCGGCCCTAGCAGTTGGTTCCAGTCCCTGCTTCTTCCCCACATCATCAGATGATCCTTATCACACCCACTCAGCCATATCAGAATCATCAGATCAAATCAGAAACTGACTCAGAGGTCTCGGCTGTAGCCCCACGGGGACCCTCCTGCCATCCTCTAGGTTCAGATAACCCCAACCTCTTCCCGCCAAGCCTCAGGGGTGGTGGCTGCTTCCAGTAGTTACTATCTCTGAGACACCTCCATGTTCCCTTTACCTGTTTTCAGTCCTCCAACACCAGTTTAACCAACTCCTTCTATTAAATTCACTCTCTTAAAGCAACTCTTATGAGTTCCGTTTTCCTGATGGGACTATGACTGAACCAGGGGATGTGACGTTGAAGGGTAAAGGGGCCACAGTATTTGTTCACATGAGTACATTGAGTAAAACATTGATGAGTTTTACTCTTTGTTAGTTGATCTAACTTTTACTCTTTGTTAGTTGATCTCTTTAACTTTTAGGAGAGATACCACTGCAGTTGAGTGTATATTGGAAAGCATGATGAAAACATCTGGATTTAAGTTCCAGAACTGTCTGGCTTCTCTGCTGGCTTTATCCACAGGGAGGAAGCCAGAATGCTTTGCATAAATCAGTAAGCCACTCTGAAACCACCTGGCAGTGAACAAACTTAGGAATCTGAATTAGTCTGGGACCCAACACAGAAGTCACCTGAAATACATTCATTTCAGGGTGGCAAAAGCTACGTGCGCGTGCCATAACCACAGTCCCTTATGTTTGTGAAGCTTTATAAATCTTAAAAGAGCTTTCCAATACTTTGTATCACTTTACCTTCAAAACGACCCCGAGAAAAACTGAAAATACATTTCCATCCCAATTATACAGATGGGGAAGGCAGAAAATTGAGGTGACAAACTCAAGCATCCTGAACCAGCCATGGCAAAAGCCAGGCCTCTGAGCTCCTTGACTTCTCACTTTTGAAAATGCTCAGTTGTGGCAAACTTTGTTCCTTTTAGGGTTGATATGATTGTCTGAAAGAGTCGCATTTCATTTCAACAAAGTCTGGCAAGTGAGGTATGTAATACCTTTTATGTTTAAAGAAATACAAAAGGTGTTATCCTTAAGAATCGGGCTGATTTTGGGGGGTTTGCTATTTCCTGGCTTCTTGGCCAATTCTCTTTCCAAACTATCATGCGGTCTGCAAGGGGACGGTTTCAAGTCTGTGCTGTGGGGTTGGATAAATGTAGTTCAAGGGAATGGAGGTGTCCCAGGAAAACATAGTTAACATATTATCACTCTATGGCTCTTCAGGGATTTGTGAACATGAACCGACATAGTAAATTCTGTGGAAACAATACGATGAGACAATACTTGCTTCAGGAACTTTCTGTTCATCCACTCAAGGAGTGCACAAGAAGACCCTTCATTTTATGGCAACTGAGAGGGCCCTTGGTCAAGACATGTTACCTGGCGGAATCTCAGTTTCCTTGTCTGTAAAGTGGGAGGTGGGGCTCGAGGAATTGGGTGGCTTCCAGCTCTGCGATGCTGCAACCTCAGCAGGACTCCACAGCTCATATTCTCTCCTTTCCTTTGAAAGGAGAGATGGGATGTGATGGAGGGTGCAGCCTGCACCATTGCTCTCCTTTGTGCCGAAGCTCGCTGCTCAGTGGTGGTTCTCCACCTGCCTGGAGCCATACCTTCTTCTGACAGATTGTTTACAGCGCCCACTTTCCTATCCTCACATGAACATCACAGGCAATATAACCTTCATATACCTCCCTCCACCCCACCCCCAAAGAAAACTAGTATACTGCTCTAAAGTCATATAGAAAGTAATAAAATGAAATTAATTCTTCATAAAACACATTTCAACATGTAAACAGTCAAGCATGACAACACGAGAAGCATCGCTGCCCTCTACCCATGAGGAATTTTTTTAAAGACTCCGTGATCAAATAAGTTTGGAAAATTTTGGATTAAACAAAACTCCAGTGTTTTCCAGAACTTCTCCGAGACTTACACAAAGTGTCCATTGCTAAGCTACATGGGAGAATTTGGTATACAGTATTTTCCCAAATCATAAGACCACGCAAGCCATTCTTTACGAATGTTTCATACAACTAGTGTCAAGGACGTGTTTGAGAAACATTTTCCTACATCAACTGTGGGTTATATCCAATCACAAGTGACATCACCGCCCTGTGAAGTGTTCATTCTCCAGGCTGAGTGTTATGGCATTTAGGGACACAGAATCACAACAGAAGCTCACCGAGCAGCATCCTTGGCCTTCACCCACTAGATTCTAGTAGCACCTCCCTGCCCCTACCATGTTCTGATGACAAAATATGTCTCCGGATATTGTCAAATGTCCTCTAGGGGGCAACACTGCCCCCAGTTGAGAACTACCTATTTAGTAACATTAAATATACTTAAGTATTTAAATACACATGTAATATAAAGCAATTACTTTTAGAATTTTTCCCTGTTCACATTTTATGAAAGATATTTCATTCAGATTCTCCACATGCACCTTCCAATACTGATGTCTTTTTCATTCTGGAAGGCACCTTTGGAATCACCTAAAGGAATCTTCCAGGTTTCCATCATCCTTCTAAGTTGATTTGAGATACAGCCACTTGTATCTTGGGGCCACTGAACATTTTATTCTCAGTCATGTTTTCTTCATTCACTGGGTAGACATTTGTGATCTTCAGACTTAATGGTGTATTCCATTGTGTCTGAAGAGCTTCTAGAAAGGCTTGTTCACAATGACATGCACTGACAGTGATTGCAAGAGGAAGCATGGTGCAGGGGCTTCAGAGCCAGCCTGCTATGGCGCTACTCTGGCTCTCCCACTCCACTGTCTACGACCCAGCACAGGGCACCAAGCCTTCCTGTGCCTCAGTTTTCTCCTCTGCAAAATGGGTGGTATAGTATCAATACCTACTCATAGGTGTTTTCAGAGAAATGATGAGTTGATATGAGTAAAGTGACCTCTACAGGTATCCCAAATCAGTTAACGACTGAGGTCATTTCAGGCTATCATGCCTTCCACTAAAAACATTTTGTTGTTAAAATAATTTAGGGATGATCTTGTGATATGAAAGACTTCATACAAACTCAAATATAAGATGACTCCTTTTTTCCCCCCAAGCGATGCTTTTGAGAATTACTTTCCTTAACTCAGGAAGTGATGGGAAGTCAATTTCCTATGTATTTATTTACTAAATTTTTTTCTGGCCGCACCGTGAGAACCCGGGCTCTCAGCAGTGGAAGCACAGAGTCCTAACCTCTGGACTGCCAGGGAATTCCCTTAATTTCCAGTTTAGATAAGAATGACAAGAGCAAGGTATATTGCTTGGTTCGGTAGACAGTCTTTACTGAGAGCTGACTAGGTATTAGTGGAGCTCTGGGGCAAAGCTAACCTCAAATGCCAATTAATGAATTTGAAAATGAACCCATATGTAGCCATTTCCCTTAGATGGCCAGTCCCTCCTTGTCTCTCACAGGACTGGAGGGAGTAGCCATACGTCCCAGTGTCTCAGCCGCCTGGCACTCCCTTTCACACTCAAAAGAGTCCTAGTTTAGAAGATGGATTATATGGACACTCTAGTCACTGAGAACTCTCCCTTTTTCCTGGTATAAAATGTGTCTCCACTCTGTGTAAACATCTAAACGACCCAGCTCTTCAGAGCTGGCATTAAGGGTGAGTTCAAAGTAATCAGGTCCCACAGGTCCACATGCCCTTGCCTCCCTGCTTCCTCCTCGCTGTTTTCACCTTCTTTCTTCTCCTGCCACCCCTTTTTGCTCCTGTGTCTGGGACACATAAAGCGCTTCATTCTTAGCTTCTCTTTCTTCTTTCTAAGTGTTCTCTGCATCTTTCCTCTCCTTCTGCTGTTGCTTGCCATCAGTCATTCATCCTCAGGACAGAGCTTATGGCATGGCTAGAAAGAAGACAGTTCTCTTTGTCACCCATCTGCTCCAATCTATTTTCTCCAGGAACTTAAGTACTTCTGGATTTCTGGTATGACTCTTAGCACCAATAAAACTTCAAGTAATGGAATTTAACCTCCCTTGGGTCCTTCTTACTAGAGGATAGAAACTCACTCTGCCGTCTTGTGCTGCCTCTACATAGGGATCATTTACCCACTGTGGCCCTTCTTCCTGGCACCCACTGAGCCGGCCTTATTCTCCTCTGGTCTTTGGTCCTTGGGCATTCCTGTCCCCATCCTGCCTGCCCTTGTTTCCAACTTCAAGGCCTGTTGAGGTCCACTGGCTCGTAGTACCATGAGCACAACCCGCCTTGGCACTGGTGAACATTCTGCCATTCTTGGTCAAGTCAGGGCTCTGAGAAACTCTTGGAGGCTGCCTTACACTTCCTGTAGACACGATAAAACTGATGTCTTTTCTGCTCCCACAGCAAGCTGGATACAGGGAGCCCTGGGCTCTTCCTGCCCACCTAGGCTTTAACCACGGACAGAGCACACCTCCCCTTCACCTTAAGATGCCGAAACTAGGCCAGTCTTCAATGATTTCCTCCTCTCTTCCTTGACTTGGCTGGTGAAGAACACAGGCTCCCTCAGGGACCCACTGGCATCTAAATGATTCTCAATTAACTTCTGACTCTCTTCCTCCCCCGCATCCCAGATAATCTTCTCTATGTTTGATCACAGGGCAACTGCACCCATCTTTGCTGTGGCTTCTTCCAGATCTTTGTATCACACCCAGGTCTGCGCTTTTGAAAGTCAAAACTTTGGCCACTTGTGTTTAGTTGCTTTTGCCTGTATCATCACTTTCCTGGGGGAATCAAGGCTGCCTGTGCAGAGAAGAGTAAGGGCAGAGCCATCAAGAAAGTAGAAAAAGAGGGATTTCCTTGGAGGCCCAGTGGCTAAGACTCTGAGCTGACAATGCAGGGGGCCCGGGTTCAGTCCGTGGTTGGGGAACTGGATCCCGCGTGTCTCAACTTGAGTCCGCATGCTGCAACGAAGGTCCTGCGTGCTGCAACTGAGACCCATTGCAGCCAAATTAATTAATTAATTAATTAGTTAATTTTTTAAAAGAAACAGAGGAGAATAACCTAAAATATCAGGCCATCACATGGTTAAAAGTGTTCCTGATCATAGCGGGAAATAGAGAACAAAGAACCTCTGCACCACAGTTTGCTGGCTGCCCTTACAGAACAGAAGCTGATACAGAGATGGCGGGAAATTGGACTGGTTTAACTGCTGTGGCTCAACTATCACACAGTCTAATATTATTTCAGCAATATCTAATAAGCATTTCAAATTCTCTTACAGTAGCAATAAGAGTCACTATTTCTGCCCCCAGATGAAGCTGTAATGGATAAACATCTCTGAAAACAGACTGGTAACCTTTCTGAAGTAGTAGGTTGAGTTTTTGCTCATTTGCTATCTACCTGGGTGTAGACGGGGTAGAAGGGTAGTGACCATATTTTGGGACCAGAATGTAAAGTTATATTTTGATCTACAGTTGTGACGAGGCATATTAGTGGTCCCTTTGGAAGGCCTCTTTCCTCTCTCAGACCCTGGGGTGGGACAGAAAGATTTATAGGATCTGGTTTGCTTACAACACAAGCATATTTCACTCTTCTCTTCCCAAGTTCTCAGTTTCTAGAGTAAGAGCTTAGTAAGTGGGAGATCTATAGAATGTGATTTAATATAGATTATCATCAACAAAAATATTCACTCTGCCTTGCTGTGAAAGTTTTGAAAGGAAAGCGGTCATCAATTTCTTTTCTTGCCTCAGGAGGCCGGCTGAATAAATGAGTCATCCATGGGATCCTGAACTGGGGTCCCGCTTGGATTCAGGGTCAGGTCAGGGTGTGGAGAGTAAGGAATCAACACTTTGTGTTTCCAGGGCTGACAAGTGACTGAGCTGAACTCAATCAGCCCATGTCCCCACATACACACCTGATGAGAAAAGGGGAAACTCGTTACATGTTCCAAGGATGGCATCACCTGAACCAGGCCAGGCCCACGGCCACTCCTGACAGCTCAGAGAAACAATTTCAGATCACGTAACGAGTTAACTTCATAAACTAAGAAAAAGACAAAGGCAAATATCCTCTGAATAATTATAATCCCACATCTGAGACGCTGGACCCCAGCAGTTCACCCAGGCCTGCGTGGTCTCCACTTGAGCAGTTAAAAATGAGAGCTTTGGTTCCTTAACACATGTGAGCTTATTTGGAACCACAAGGGATTTGAACTCTCTGTATTTCTTACAGCAAGCAGCATGCTGGTATGAGCCAAGAGCACACAAGGGCCCCGATACTCAGATCCGAGGCTCATTAATCAGACACTAGTACTAATATCTCTGAGAACAGAAAGAACATTTTCCTGAAGTTTGCCTTTATTTTAATTACCGAATTTCCTGAGATACAGGCAAAATTATTCTAACTCATAAGTGATCTGGACTTGACCTTCACATGGCCAACAGATGTGTCAATGGGTTAAAAAAATATTTTTCTAAAATAAAACAGTGCAGTGGTAAAAGAAATGAAGAACTGCTCCCCTACTGCCGGACCCCAACTGCCACCCCCAGCAAAGCCTTCTCCATGCAATTCTCTTCAAGGCTTCAATTAAATGTTAAGCATGCCCTGCATGAATTGAATAGACACTGGCAAGAATTTAGGCATTTAAACATTCTTCTGGTGACTTAAGTAGATTGTTTTCATGGGATTGCTGCCAGCCCTCCATTGCTTTTAGAACTTGGAAAAAGCCAGACTGTAAGTCTACAAACTTCCAGAATTGGGGTTTTGATAAGACGAGTTTCTAGGTGTTGACTGACCCTGTGTCTGCTAACTAATAAACTGACCGACCACCTATGGTATGGAAACCATATGATGAAAGAACACAGCTGGCTTCTCTCTCTGGAGAGGGCCCACCCAGGCAATTTGTAGAAGGCAGCATGCGCTCCAAATTCTAGAAGCTCGGACAGTCTCAGGGAAACTCCTTTATTTCATGACAGAAACACAATTATTGAGAATTGCAATAAGAAGTCTATTTCTCTGTTTTGACATGCAGCTAAACTTCTTAATAAAAGTAACTTTTATCTTTTTTTTTGTTCTTTTTTGGGTCACTCTGCATCTTTCTCACTGGCTTGTTTTCAGGTTCTCTGCTTTCTTTGCTTTCAATCTAGGTGACCTCACTGGAAAAAATAAATGGGAGAATTTCTCTTTTACTTCATATCAATCAATATTTTCTCATTGCACAGATAGTAAAATCTGAAGCCTATGAAATTGACAAGTGTAAAGATACATATTATAGAATATTAAAATTTTGATAGAATGTATGCTACATATTTAAAACAGCAAAAGATGTTAAACAGTTTAAATGATGAATGATACATAACTAACTAATAAACTATTGTACATTCACACAATAGAATGCTCTACATCTGTGCAAAAGAATGAGGACGTTCTTGCTACATTGATATATTAAGAACACCAAGCCGTAAAGACTTAAATATAAGACATGACACCATAAAACTCCTAGAAGAGAACACAGGCAAAACATTCTCTGACACAAATCGTACCAATGTTTTCTTAGGTCAGTCTCCCAAGGCAATAGAAATAAAATAAAAAATAAACAAACGAGACCTAATCAAACTTACAAGCTTTTGTACAGCAAAGGAAGCCATAAACCAAATGAAAGGACAACCTGTGGACTAGGAGAAAATATCTGCAAATGATCCAAGTGACAAGGGTTTAATTTCCAAAACATACAGACAGCTCATACAACTCAACAACAACATAAACAACCCAATCAAAAAATGGACAGAAGACATAAATAGCCATTTCTCCAAAGAAGACATACAGATGGCCAACAGCACATGAAAAGCTGCTCAACATCGCTAATTATTAGAGAAATGCAAATCAAAACCAAAATGAGGTATCACCCCACACCAGTTAGAATGGGCATCATCAGAAAATCTACAAACAACAAATGCTGGAGAGGGTGTGGAGAAAAGGGAACCCTCTTGCAATGCTGGTGGGAATGTAAACTGATACAGCCACTATGGAGAACAGTATGGAGGTTCCTCAAAAAACTAAAAATAGACATGCCATATGCTCCTGCAATCCCACTCCTGGGCATCTATCCAGACAAACCTATAATTCAAAAAGATACATGCACCCCTATTTTAATGGCAGCACTATTCACAACAGCCAAGACGTGGAAACAACCTAAATGTCCATCTACAGATGAATGGATAAAGAAGATGTGGTACATATATACAATGGAATACTTGAAAAGAATGATAATTTTAAAAATGAAGTGAAAAAGAATGAAATAATGCCATTTGCAGCAACATGGATGGACCTAGACATTATCATACTAAGTAAAGTCAGAAAGAGAAAGACAAATAAATACCATATGATCTCACTTATATGTGGAATCTAAAATATGACACAAGTGAACTTATCTGTGAAACAGACTCACAGACGTAGAGAACAGACTTCTGGTTGCCAAAGGGGAGGGGGTCGGGGGACAGTTGGACTGGGAGTTTGGGATTAGCAGATGCAAACTATTATATATAGAATGGACAAACAACAAGGAACTACTGTAGAGCACAGGCAACTGTATTCGATACCCAATAACATAATGGAAAAGAATATGAAAAAGAATATATATATATATATAAATATATATATATATATATATATATATATATATATATATACATATATGTATATGTGTGTGTATAACTGAATCACTTTGCTGTATGGCAGAAATTAACACACTGTAAATCAACTATACTTGAATAAATTTTAAAAATTAAAAAAAATAAAATGAAAAAAAGAACACCAAGCCAGAACCTCCACTTTCACCCCTCAAAGCTGAAGCACTAAATTCCCTACGTTGCTGGAAATGTTAGCAAATGACACTTTATAGCTCAGTTCCCCTCTGGAGATCGTCCAGATCATCACCACTTCCCTGCCTCCCTCCCTTTATTTCGAAGCCCACAACAGTGTGGCCACTATTCCCTCCACTGTTAAAATTCTTCTTTACCATGTCACTATATCAAGACAACTAACACTGGCTGCAGTAACAAACGGCCTCCAGTTCTCAGGGGCTTGACATAATAAACATTTACTTGCCCTGTCATTGTCCCATGCAGGTTGAATGGCAGCTGTCCTCTACGTGGTGACTCAGAGGTCCAGGTTGCTTCTAGCCTATGGCCCCACGTTGGGGCTGTCTTGAAGTTCTGTGCTGTATCCTCTGCATTCTTCCAGCCAGCAAGCTGAGAGGTAGTAAAGGATTGTGCAGGAATTTTTATGACTGGGCATACATCACTTCCTCCCCCATCCCATTGGTCAGCAATCAGTCACATGGCCCACCCAACTGAACTGCAAGGAAGTCTGGGAAATGTAGACTTCCTGCGTGCCCCGGAAATATGAGCAGGGAGCATCTTGATGGAATCTTCCACACTAAAGGTGACCTCCTCACTGCCACCCAGTGGGTGCATTTCAGCCCTCCTCTGCCCTGACCTCCCTGTGGCCTTGCTCATTGTTGATTATTGCTTCCTCGAGTCACCTGCTTTCCATGGTTTCCTGCCAGCCTCTGGCTGTCTGTCTGCCCCTTTAGCTGCCAGTTCTCATGTCCTGCACAGGTTCATTTTACTTTGCTGTTTGCTGCTTTCATCATGGCCACATTCTCTCTTCTGCACAAAACACTGAGGATTGGGGCATTTCCTTACCCATTTTGTACCCCCATTCTTTTCTTTTGTATCCCAATTCTTAACAAGGTGACTACCATTTAGTAGGTGCTCAATAAATGTCTCCGAATTGAATTAGAATGGTGAATGGTTCTTTGCTGTCAACATGTTCACAGTCCATATACATATAATTAGTTTGAAAGGCAATATAAGTAAAGTGTAAAACCTTAGGGGTCTCCAGGCACTGAGCAAGTTCACAGAAAGACAAAAGAAATCTCTTTTACTGAAAGGAGCCAAGACCGTCTTTATGGATGAGGCAAGAGCAGAATGGGTAGGTCAGATTTTCCTATGCCAAGATGGTCTTGGGAGTACTGTGAGTGAAGAATACAAGTAAAGACCAAGATAGTGTGCAGGTGAGTTTGGATGAAAGGAAGGGTATGTATAGGAAAGAGGCAAAAAGCAAGAGAGAGGCTTAAAGAAAGAGAAGGCCTGTTGGGGAGGATCTTGTAAATTATATAGCTTTGACCTTATTTTATAGGCCCTGGAGAGCCACTGAAGAATTTTGATCAGAGTTATTATCAAACATTTCTTGAGCACTTACTAAGTGCCAGATGCTTTTCTAGATTTCTGGGTTACATCAGTGAACAGAATAGATAAATAGCCTTGTGTTCAAATAAGTTGCGTTATAAGAGAGGGAATAGACAAACAAAAATAAACATAATTGACATGTATATTAGATGTCATTTTAGAAGGTGATAAGTGCTATGAGAAAAAGAAAATTAGAGCAGGATATGGAGGAATCATCATTTGAGGCATAGATTTCAATAGAGAGAGCAGGGTGGAACTCATTGGATGAGTGAGATTTGAGAGAAGATTTGAAAGAGGTGAGGGCGTTAACCAAGTCAGTATCTAGGGGAGGAACTGTATTAACTACTGCTGGAAAACAAATTACCCCAAAACTTAGAAGCTAAAAACAACAATGAACATTTATTATCTCATAGTTCCTGTGGTCTGGAATTTGGAAGCAGCTTAATTAACTCAGGAGGTCTCTCAAGGTTGCAGTCAAGATGTTAGCTGGGACTACAGTCATGCGAAGACTTGCCTAGAGAAGGAGGACTCACTTGCAAGGGGGCTCACCCACATGGCTGGCTTTTGGCAGAAGGCCTCAGTTCCTGACCATTCGGGCCCAACACAGGGCTGCTTGCGTATCTGCATGACTAGGTGACCAGTTTCCCCCCAGAGACAGGGATCCAAGAGAGGACAAGACAGAAGTCAGAATGTCTTTATGACCTAGCCTCAGAAGTCACAGCCCATCATTGCTGCAATATCCTCTTGGTTACATAGGTCAGCTCTACTCAGCATGGAAGAGGACTACACAAAGGCATGAACACAAAAGCAGGTGAGATTCATTGGGGGCTATCTTGGAGGCAGGTTACCACAGGAATATTCTAAGCAACAAGAGGAAACAGCTAGAGCAAAAGTTCTTTGGTGGGAAAACAAAATACTAAATATAGAACTAAAAACTAAAAAGTAGAACTAATTTTTAGTCAAAAAACTAAAAATAGAACTACCAAAACCTCCCAAAACAAACCAAAGAACTACCATATGACCCTGCAATTTCACTGCTGAGTATATACCTGAAAAATACAAAAACACTAATATGAAAAGATATATGCACTTAAAACTTCATAGCAGCATTATTTAAAATTGCCAAGATATATACAACCTAAGTGTCCATCAACAGATGAATGGATAAAGAAGATATATGTATACAATGGAATATTACTCAGCCATAAAAAAATAATGAAGTTTGGCCATTTGCAACAATATGGATGGATCTGGAGGGTATTATGCTAAGTGAAATAAGTCAGACAGAGAAAGAAAGATACTGTATTGTATCACTTATATGTGGAATCTAAAAAAATACAACAAACTAGTGAATATAACAAAAAAGAAGCAGACTCACAGATACAGAGAACAAACTAGTGGTTCCCAGTGGGGAGAGGGAAGAGGGGAGGGGCAATAGAGGGTTAGGGGATTAAGAGCTACAAACTATTATGTATAAAATAAGCTGTAAGGGGGACTTCCCTTACAACTTAAGTAAGACTCTGAGCTCCCCATGCAGGGGGTAAGACTCTGCACTCCCCATGCAGGGGACCCATGTTCAATCCCTGGTTGGGGAACAAGATCCCGCATGCATGCCACAACTAAGAGTCCACGTGCCACAACTGAGAAGTCCATATGTTGCAACTAAGTAGTCCACATGCTGCAACAAAGGATCCCTCATGCTGCAATGAAGACACGGTGCAGCCAAAATAAATAATAAAATAAATATATAAATATTTTAAAAATAAGCTATAAGGATATATTGTACAACACAGGGAATATAGCCAATATTTTGTAAAAATTATAAATGGGGTATAACTTTTAAAAACTGTGAATCACTATATTGTATACCTGTAATGTGTATAATATGGTACATCAACTATACTTTGATTTTAAAAAATCTTAACAGTAAAAAAAATGTTCTATTTGGTAGTGTGTCGAACAGCAGGAAAGTTGGTGTGGCTGGAGAAGACTGAGCTGGGGCAGATTGATCATAGGTGAGGAGCTTAGAGAGGTAACATAAGGCTTTATAGGTTGTTGGGAAGACTTGGGCTGAAAGTGAAGGGATGGAAAAAGATATTATATGCAAATGGAAACCAAAAGAAAGCTGGGGTAGCTGTACTTATATCAGACAAAATAGACTTTTAGACAAAGGCTGTAGACAAATTAGACTTTGACACAAAGACTGTAATAAGAGACAAAAAAAGGTCATTATATTGATATAATGATAAAGGGGTCAGTCCAACAGGAGAATATAACATTTGTAAATATTTATGCACTCAACACAGGAGCACATAAAAATATAAAGCAAATATTAACAGACCTGAAGGGAGACATAGAGAGCAATCCAATAATAGTAGGGGACTTTGATACTCCACTTTTAGATCATCCAGATGGAAAATCAATAAGGAAACAACAGCCTTAAAGGAAACATTGGTCAAATGGACTTTAACAGACATATACAGAAAAATCGATCTGAAAGCAACAGAATACACATTCTTCAGGACAGATCATATATTAGGTCACAGAACAAATCAATAAATTAAGATTGAAATTATATCAAGCATCTTTTCTGACCACAATGGTATCTAGAAATCAATTACAAGAAGAAAAAACTGGGAAATTCACAAATATGTGGAGATTAAACAACTTGCTCCTGAACCAATGGACTAGTAAGCCAATGGGTCAAAGAAGAAATCAAGAGAAACTAAAAGGCATTTTCACAAGAATAGAATAAACGATCCCCAGATTTGTATGAAACTGTAAAATACACCAAATAGGCAAAGCAATCTTGAGAAAGAAGAACAAAGCTGGAGGCATTATGCTTTCTGATTTCAAACTATATTACAAAACTATAGTAATCAAAATAGTATGATATTGGCATTAAAACAGATAGATGAATCAATGGAACAGAAGAGAGCATCCTGAAATAAACCCATGCATATATGGTCAATTAATTTACAACAAAGGAGCCAAGAATTTACAATGGGGAAAGGATAGTTTCTTCAACAAATGGTATTGGAAAACCTGGACAGCCACATGCGAAAGATGAAACTTGATCACTGTCTTACACCATACACAAAATTAGCTCAAAGTGAATTAAAAAGTTGAATGTAAGATCTGGAACCATAAAACTCTCCTAAGATAACAGGTGACAAACTCCTTGATATCAGTCTTAGCAATGATTTTTGGGGCCTAACTTCAACAGTAAAGGCAACAAAATCAAAAACAAGTGGAACTGCATCAAACTAAAAAGTTTCTGCACAGCAAAGGAAACTATCAACAAAATGAGAAGGCAACCTACTGAACTGGAGAAAACATTTTGAAATCATGTCTCTGATAAGAGATTAATATCCAAACTACAAAAAGATTTCATATAACTCAATAGCAATGAAACAAAACACAATTAAAAAATAGGTAGAGGTTGTGAATAGACATTTTCCCAAAGAAGGCATCCAGATGGCCAAGAGGTGCATGAAAAGGTGCTCGATATCACTAATCATCAGGAAATGCAAATCAAACCCATGAGATATCACTTCTGTTAGAAGTGATATCCGTTAGAATGACTATCATTAAAAAGACAAGGCATAACAAGTGTTGGCAAGAATGTGGAAAAATGGGAACCCTTGTGCACCACTGGTGAGAATATAAATTAGTGCAACCACTATGGAAAACAGTATGGAAATTCCTCAAAAAGTTAAAAATAGAGTTATCATATGATCCAGCAATTCTACTTCTGGGTATTTATCCAAAGGAAATGAAAACACTAACTTGAAAAGATGTATGCACTCACGTGTTCAATGTAGCATTAGTTACAATAGCCAAGACAGGCAAGCAACCTATGTGTCTACTGACAGGTGAATGGATAAGAAAATGTGATATATATATATACACACATACACACACATACTACACACACATATATAATGTAATATTCTTCAGCCATAAAAAGAAGGAAATCTTGCCATTTATGGCATGAATGAACCTTGAGGGCATTATGCTAAATGAAATATGTTAGAAAAAGACAAAGACTGTATTATCTCCCTTATATGTCGAATATTTAAAAAAAAAAAAAAGAACCCAAACCAAAAAAAATGAACTCAGATATGGAGAACAGCTTGTTGCTTGCCAGAGGTTGGGGTAGGGGGTGGGCAAAATTGGTGAAAGGGGTCAAAAGGCATAAATTTTCAGCTATAAAATAAGTCATGGAGATATGATGTACAGCATGGTAACTTCAGTAAATAATAATGTGCTGTATACTTGAAAGTTGCTAAAAGAGGTTTTTTTTTTTTTTTTTTTTTTTTTGGTCACACCACAAGTCATGTGGGATCTTAGTTCCCCGACCAGGGATTGAACCCAGGCCCACAGCATTAAAAACGCGGAGTCCTAACCACTGGAATGCCAGGGAATTCCCGAGCATTTTTGAAGGTTAATATGACCAGCTCTTCAGGAAGTATTCCATCTCCAGTAAGGAAATCCACTAGGATGTTAGTACAAGATTCCAGATAAACCTGTCATCTTCTGTGCTCATGTTAAGAGGCAGAGATGGTGGAAATGTGAATTAAAATGTGCCATGAAGGACAAACCCCTGATTAGTAATCAAGTGGACAGTTTGATGAGATAGTGACCAAGAAGATAAAAATACCAAAAGTCTTTGAGCCTTTGAGAACTGCAAGGATCTACCTTGAAAAAAAATCTGAGGTCAGTAGAGAGAGCGCTCCTTAACAGTCAACAACCAAATTAATCTGAATCGAGATGAGGCCAAGCATCTGGGACAGGCCCAATAGAAAATTGCAGGCTTAATATATAGTCTGGAGGTATTAGCGCACAAGAGCACAGTTAGTGGGAATAAGGAAAGCGTCGTTTAATCCATGTGTCGTCTCATTTTCACACTTAATTTGACCCAAATTCCAAGTAAGAGACAATGAAAAACAAGCAATATATAGTGCCATAAGCTTTGCCATCCACTTGAAAACAATCTGCCTTAATTGCCAGCAGTCCTCACGCTCTCGGGTACCTTGCACGTGTGCAAGTCCTCACGTAGCTTTCCTTCCCTTGAACACGTACTCAGATGGAGGTCGTGACGCCCCGAGGAGTGCAAGTAGAGCAAGATTGCTGGGCATTTGTCTGTTTCTGAGTTGCTCCGTTACTCAAGTAGGCAATTCCCAGTCACGTTTGATTATACTTTGCTAAGAACAGCAGAAAGAATCTACCAGAATTCCTAAGAGGTGGCGAGGATTCTGGTGGAGCCTGAGGCAGGCGGCGAGGGTCCGGGAGCAGCCCAAGGAAAGGCCGGGTGTGGGGTGAGGCTGGGTGCTCTGGCCTCGGGGCAGGAGGGCCGGCGAGAGGCGACGTGCCCGCGCCATCTCTGCGCGGAAGGCCCCAGCGAAAGTGGTGCGGTCTCGCCCCCGTCTCGTCTCTCTGGCCCCGGCAGGGATGGCAGCCGCTGGAGCCCAACACTCCATCACAGAGAGGGCTCTCCATGTGGTCACCCCGTGGCTGGGCCATAAGTGATCCGGAGAAAGGTTCAAGAGCTGTCCCCGTGTCCTTGTGCCTTCCGTTGCAAAGTGTGGGCTTCTTGCGCTTACCCACGCAAAATCATGAGTCAGAGTCCAGGAGCACGCTGGTCTGTGGACAAGAAATCTGATGTGCACACGAAAGAGAATGAGTGGCGTCTTGCTTTCAGTCTAATACAAAATGATGTGTCGGCCCCTCCTCTCGGAGTCATTCCTCTACGGTGCTTTTCCTGTCACCATAGTTTGGGGTTTCCAGAAGCAGTCCCTGAAGCAAGGATGCAAACACAAGCCACTCTTCTGGGAGGTGATTTCAGGAAACTTGGCAGTAGAGGGAGGAGCCGCTGGGAAGGGAAGGAAGACAATAAAGGGTGGGGTTGACCAGCAGCCACAGCGGGCAGCTGGGGCTCAATCCTGCCGAGGACCTCGGGGAGCCAGCATAGGGCAGGCTACGGCTTAGCCTAACCCGGGAGGCAAGGGAGCTGCGATGCCCCTCTAGCCCATTTGGCTGAGTGCTCCTTCTGGAACATTCCCTTTCCGACACTTTGGCTTGCCTGTGCGGGGGTCAAACATCCTCACGCCACCAGAAAAATAGCCTGCAGGCCGAGAAACACAGGCATTCACAGGAAGCAGCCTCCGGCATGTGGAGGGGAAAGCAGAGAGGCGGTGTAGCAATGCCTGGGCTCCACCTGAGTAATAAGAAGCAAGCGAGGGCTCCCTAGCACACCTAGCTTGTGATTCCCACAAGTCCTCTGCCACACACACTCTGCAGCCGCAGCTCATTCATGCATGCTCTCTTCATTGCTCTGGGTAAATATCATCTAGAACCCGTGGCCTCCATCTCCCTGCGTGCAAACACGCGGGAAATACAAACATGTTTTCTGGAGTCAAACAGACCCAGGCCCAAATCTTAGCTCTGCGGCTCACAAGTTGAATGACCCTAGGAAGTTATATAACTTCTCAGAATCATCTGTAAAATGGAGATAACTAATTTGGAAGCTGAGGTGCCACTGAAGGGAGAGAATGCCGAGAAAATAGCTAGCATATATTAAATGCTCTCGATGTTTATAAAGTTAAACCGCAGGGACTTCCCTGGTGGCACAGCGATTAAGAATCCGCCTTCCAATTCAGGGGATATGGCCCGAGCCCTGGCTGGGGAAGATCCCACATGCCGCGGTGCAACTAAGCCCGAGCACTACAACTACTGAGCCTGCGCTCTAGAGCCCGGGTCCCACAACTACTGAGCCCATGTGTCTCAACTACTGAAGCCTGCACGCCTAGAGCCCGAGCTCCGCAACAAGAGAAGCCACCGCAGTGAGAAGCCTGCGCACTGCAACGAAGAGTAGCCCCTGCTTGCCGCAACTAGAGAAAGCCTGCGCAAAGCAGCAAAGACCCAGTGCAGCCAAAAATAATTAATTAATAATAAAAAAAAAAAAAAGTCAAACGGCAGGAAGTTGGTACGGCACTTTCCTACTTTTTTTTTTGTTTTTTGTGCGTACGCGGGCCTCTTACCGTTGTGGCCTCTCCCGTTGCGGAGCACAGGCTCCGGACGCGCAGGCTCAGCGGCCATGGCTCACGGGTCCCGCCGCTCCGCGGCATGTGGGATCTTCCCGGACCGGGGCACGAACCCGTGTCCCCTGCATCGGCAGGCGGACTCTCAACCACTGCGCCACCAGGGAAGCCCCTCCTACTTCTTTTTTCTTGATTTGAGAAGGCAATATAGTTCAGCTGGTAAAAATTCCAAGTGGACTAAAGAGTAGAAAATGACCCCCAGGCCGGTCCCTATCCCCAACTCAGAGGAATTACTGTGACTGGTTTTCTTCATATCATTCAAGATAGCCTCTTTGTACATACACAAAAACTATGCAGTATTCTACACCCTCCCTTTAAAAATTTACATTGAAGTCATTCCATGTTAACATATGCAGACCTATGGCCACATTAGTACTGTTATTTTAAATGGCCCCCTCCTCAGTCTTGACTCCCATTTCCTTAGATTCCTCAAATTCTGGTTTGTCAGGGTTGGAATGAATTTAACTATCACAGGGTCCAAACCTCTCATTTTACCAATGAGGAACTAAGGCCCACAAGAGTGGAAGGACTAATGGATAGATGTGAACCTAGTTCTCACACAGTAGCTTTTTGTCTTATTAGAATAATGCAGATCTGCTGGAGAAAAATTAGGAAACAAAAAAACGTGAAAAGCAAATATAAAAGGAATTACTTTAGCAGACCCTTGACTTGGGTCCTTATCTGAGTTTTCATACATCCAAGGCTGCATCAGGATTCTGCTAAAAGGGAAGGTGAGGGAGTTCCCTGGTGGTCTAGTGGTTAGGATTCAGTGCTTCTACTGTCATGGCCCGGGGTTCAATCCCTGGTCGGGGAAATGAGATCCTGCAAGCTGTGCAGTATGGCCAGAATAAATAAATAAAACTTGCTTTTAAAAAAGGGAAGTTGATTATTTAGACTCACCTGTTTGGAAAGTGTCCAGCATCTATGGGAGTGGGGGTGATTTGAACAGTCAGGAGAGTAACTAAATTTAAACCACCAAAGCAATCTTATTGCCCCCGGGGCAGTTCGTTGCAGTGTACACAGATTAAAATGCTTTCTTGAGACAGGAACCTGCTTTTCTAGAAGCCCCCAGCAGATCTCCCATCAGACCTCATTGTACTCAATTAGGTTGGAAACTCATCCAGGCCAGGTGGCAGGGCCAGGGCAGGTAACAGAATTAGAGAGATTGATCACTCAGACTCCTTGACTTAGTTTTCTATAGAACCAGCAAACGAGCCAGTTGAGGCTTATTCATAGGATCAAGGAGACACAGTAGGTGAGGAGTTGCAGCTTCTGTGTTTTCCTCACAGAGATGCATCTGAAGCTGGGGGGCCCAGCAGACCCTGTGCAGCAGGAGACCAGCAGGGCAGAGGGGCCCAGAAAGTTAGACCCCTTCCTTCTCAGATCATGTTAGGCTGGAGCTCAGGGCAGCAACCCTACTACTATTAAAAGACATTTTTGCTGCTTGGCATCAATATAACTTAGCTCCTTATACATTCTATGCACGGTTTTCGTGTGGGGGACTGGCTCTGGCCTGCCGCCAGGTCCATCCTGGAACTGATGTCTTTAGCCAAAAAGTGTTTATTGGATGGTGAAGAGTATTAAATATTAGAGAGGAAATATTAAATCTATTTAACACATATTAAATATTAATGATTGTGAAGTGGGGGGATTGAGAAGGGTGTTAGGTATCTCAGACAGTCATGAGGAAAGTTTCCACCAGTCCTGTGGGACAAGCTGGGGCCCTTTTGTGAGGGCACCAAGCTGCCCCACTGTGGGTAGTGGGATGGCCTTCAGCAGGGGTAAACCGCAAGGGCCGGTTGAGGAGCCTGGCTTGGAATTTCACCCGTTGCACATGGTGGCAGTACAGTGGCACAAGGAAGTTGGTTGGGTTGATGAGAACACGTTCAAGGCCAGCCATGTACTCTGCACTGGGTAGAGAAATCAGGCCAGGAGTGGGCTGCTGGACGGCGAGAAGACAGATGGATGTCCGTAAGCACAAAGAGAATGTGTGCTGGAGATGATGCAAGGACAGGAGACCGTGGCTGATGTATATTGAGATTTAAGGGGCCGGGCGGAGCAAAGATGAGTTAGACGTGACCCAGAGTGGGGCTGTGGAAGGGCGCTGCTGATGCAGAGTAGAAGTGAAGATCACTAATGGGCGATCTTTGAAGATGCTTAGCCCCACCAGTCCACTCTGTGAGTGTACACACTGAGGCCTACAGTCTGCTTTTGTAAGGCTATACGTAGTTTAATTAGCCTTCCATCTTTTACTGATGTAATATAGTTGTGTATTGAGCATCTTCTAGTAAGCATAAGCATTTTGGCCTTGCCAAAACAACATATGATAAATTATATGTCCATTGCACATACATCTTGGATAATTGGTCCAAGCTCAGAAACTTGGAGGGCTAGCTTCCCAGGCTGCTGGCTTAGGGATTGTTGGATCATGATGGACTAACCAAGACCATTTTCTTTAATGAAGCCCAGGCATTATTACCATGTTACTTTTGCATTATTGTTTGCAGGTGTATTTGCTTTATGTACTGCAATTTTGCTGATCTTGTAGTGTTGCACACACTAATGAATTCTGGTGAAAGTTGAAAGAATGCTTTCCGATCTTTCACCACATAAAATAACTCATCTGAAAGACTGTGAGGGCTATTTGAATGTCTTCCTATGGTGAACAGTTACCTTAGTGCTAGTGACATTTTAATTTTGAGCTGACTCTTCCCATTACCTAAAAATGGAGTTTGGTGTTAGCAACAAATAGTTTTTCTAGCAACCGAATCATCTCACACCACCCCTGTCTATTTACACAGGGATGACGTACCTTGAACACGGTATATGTGTTCAGCAGGGACTATCCTGCAAATTAGGAAACACATGCAAGGGAAACCTTGGATTCATTCTGCCATTTTTGCTATGAGCCCCGGAATGAAAGGCATCAATTCTCTGCTGGACTTTAACTTTTAACACTTTTTTTGGGCAACAAATCCAACCCTTCAAGACAATAAGGGAACACACTGGGCAAATGTCTTTACTAAGCTGTTTTGGTGTTCTGAGACCCTGTTTCAACGTGGCGGAGGGTTCCCTCACACATCCAACAAGCAATTGTTTGGACACCAGTTGAGCATCCTACAATTCAACTCAATTCCAACAATATCTACCCGGAGGTAGCCCCAGATCCCACAGGTTAAGGTTCAGTCACACAAGACTATTGTGTAGTTCCTCCTTACTCCCACTTCAGATGCCAGTTGCAAGCCCAGGTTGTTACCTGTACTTCTGACCGACTGGCAGTAAACCAGAGACTCCCAGCCCCCCTCCTTGGGTTCGATTAATTTGCTAGAGCGGCTTACAGAACTCAGAGAAACATTTTACTTACCAGATCACTGGTTGATTATAAAAAGATGTAACTTGCGAACAGCCAGGTGAAAGGCACGCAGAGGGCAGGTATGGGGAAAGAGCACGGAGCTTCCATGGTCTCTGCGAGCACCCTCCTCTCCCCAAATCTTTCCGTGTTCACCAACCAGAAGCTCTCCGAACACCATCCTCTAGGGTTTTTATGGAAGCTTCGTTACATCGTCATGATTGATTAAACCATTGGCCATTGGTAACTGATTCAACCTCCAGCCCCGCCCCGGAAGTCGGGGTCGGGGGGTGGAGCTGAAAGTTCCAAACCTCTGGTCCTCCGCTTGGTTCCCCTGGTAAGCTGCCGCCCCCTCACCCCAACGTTCTACCCGCCGCGTCCTTAGACGCTTCCGAAGGTTACCTCATCAACATAACAAAAGACACCTTAATCACTCTGTTCACTTAGGAAATTCCAAGGGTTTTAGTGGCTCTCTACTAGAAATGGGGACCGAGACCAAATTATATTTCTTATCATAAGTCACAATATTACATATCCCCTGTGTTAACCACCAGTTTGAAAGGACAAGCCAGTATCAAAATAATGTGTCCCTGGTGTTCCAGTGGTTAGGACTCCGTGCTTCCACTGCAGGGGGCATGGGCTCGACCTCTGGTCGGGGAACTAAGATCCCACATGCCACGTTCCACAGCCAAAAAGAAAAACTAAATAAATAAATAAGAAATAAAGTAATACGTCCCCCTAGCTGAAGAAGTGGCATTTAGTTACATTTTTTAATTTAACTGAATTAATACCTTGCTATAATCATTATTTGCGGTTCTTAGAGTTGGTGGATGGTGTATTTCCTGTGTTTTTGGTAGTATTCTCATCAGAAAAAAACATTACGTTATAATTAGCATCCTTAGATCAAGCTTCTTTGAAGACTTGACTCCCTGAAGGCTCAAAAATCTTTCAAGACCAGCTGGCCTGTTAAAAGTCCCCTCTTGTCACGCAGCAAGAGTGACATCTGCTGGCCAGTATTAGACATCCTTATTTTGGAAAGTGCCAGAGAAGACGTTTCCCTTCTTAAAAATTGTCATCTTTGCTGTTGTTGCTGTTATTTATGTTAAAAATTGGTTCTTATGCTTACAGAGAGTCCTTAATAGATAGTAAGACTGCGCCAGGGGGCTTAAGTTAGAATCACGTTTCTACAAAGTATGAAGGCGGGACTGGCTACATCGTTTGCAGGATTCAGTGCAAAATGAAAATGCGGGGCCCCTTGTTCACAAATTAAAAATTTCAAGATGGTGACCACAGAGCAGTAAGCCAAGTGGGGGGCCCTTCCAATTTCGGAGCCCTGTGTGACTGCACAGGTCACAAGCCCTTGAAGTGGTGTAAGCAGATAGGGTAGGGGGTCTCTGGAGAAAGAGAACCAGGCATGGCTTTCTTGACATAAGAGAAGCCATTTTGTGATCTAAGCCTGGCCATAATGCTTGCCCTTAAACAGGTCTCAGTAATCAATGATCTTAAGGGAAGTGAGGGAATAGAGGAACAAAGGAAAAGCAGTCAAGAGACAATAGTTCAGTGATAAAACGGAGTCCTAGTTCCTTGATGTTGACCCTCCTGACTTCAATCAAATAAAGCTTGGATTCTGTCGACCTTGGCCCCAATTCTATGCTGAATTCTGCTCTGCTCAAACCCCTTCATGAATGAATATGCATGTACCCTTAGCTTAAAACTTCCCAGCTTTGCTGTTTGGGAGGCACTGCTTTGGGAAAGATCCCCAGCGTTCTGCTTACATGCTGCAAGTAATAATAAATCCTTTCTTCGTCTGATCTGCGGCTTGATTGTGTCTTTTGGTCCAACACCCACCAAAAGGCGAACCCAGTCTTCGGGTAACAATGGGCCCTAGTTGGATGGCGGCCTTGAGCAGCCCAGCTCTCATCTTCAGCAGAGAGAGCACATGGCTGACAACCCAACGACCTTGGAGCCCACAAATGACCCCTATGCAGTGTTTCAGCCCCACTGAAGACGGGCTGAGAGGAAAGTAGCTTAAATTAACGGGGGAGATATTGGTAATAAAACTGCCTCACCAATAAATGAAGTCAATGAATAAGTCAATGAAATCAAGAGGAAGTTCAAACATGTCATGTCTTTTATATTTAAAGGTGTAGTTGAGGTTTACTTCTTACTGTGGTATGATTGTTCAGGGGGCAGTTTTTTCCATGTTATCTTTTCTGTTTGCCTTTAGATCTACACAAATATCAACAATTTAGTGAGTATTCCAGGAAAGAAAGCCAAAACCATGGGCAGCTGGGGTAGGCTTGGCTGTACCTGGTCCCCAGGCCCACCCAGGACTCACCCCCACCACTTGAGGCCAGACTAAAAGAGTGCAGCCCCTGCACACACCTTGATCCTTATGAGCCACCCTGCCCTTGAACCATTGCTATAAAACTCCTCACCAGGGGCTTCCCTGGTGGCGCAGTGGTCGAGAGTCCGCCTGCCTATGCAAGGGACACGGGTTCGTGCCCCGGTCCGGGAAGATCCCACATGCCGCGGAGCGGCTGGGCCCGTGAGCCATGGCCGCTGAGCCTGCGCGTCCGGAGCCTGTGCTCCGCAGCGGGAGAGGCCACAACAGTGAGAGTCCCGCGTACCGCAAAAAACAAAAACCAAAACCTCCTCACCAAATCCTCCTGGGTTGGGACATACAGCCTTTGAAGGACACGAGCCTGCTGTGTCCCCCTTTGCCTGGCAAAGCAATAAAGCTATTCTTTTCTACTTCACCCAAAACTCTGTCTCCAAGATTCAATTCAGCACCGGTGCACAGATGCTGAGTTTTTGGCATCGCTAGTGTGGAGGTTGAGAAACACTCATCAAAACCAACCACATCCACAAAGAGAAGAAGCATGATAAGTAAGATGAAGAAAGCAATAACTTCTACCTTGTACATTTTCTGGTGTTTCCCAGTGGGCTGGTGTCTTGAATGGCAGCAGATTTCTGTAGAGTTTCAGGAACACTTGGGCTCCCCTTATTCATGATTATGCTTTGATTAAGGCCCCCCACCTTCTTCCCAACTCCGTTCTTGCTTAATACAGCTCTAAAGTTTCCCTAAAGTCCTCCTGCAAGATTAATGGCCTTTGACATTTTAATAATCAAGCTGTCTTACAAATGTGCAAATACCCAGTGATTCAGCAATGGAAAGATCCCTGATTCTTCAGTTGTGGAATCGTGGAGGTCTGATTTGTGGTCCCAGCCAGGAAGACTCAAAAATTCCCCCCGTTAGGAGAATAAGACCACTTGAACCATTGTGGTCTACAGCAGTGGTTCTCCACGTGTCATCTGTGGATCAGCAGCATCAGCATCACCTACGAGCTTGTCGGAAATGCAAGTTCTCAAGCCCCACTTCAGACCCGCAGCATCATCAGAAATTCTGGGGCTGAAGCTCATCCATCTGCATTTTAAAAAGCTGTCCAGGTGATGCTGATGCATTTCAAGATTCTAGAACCAATGGTCTAGAATTACAGGCCCAAGGTCATGCATATACTACCAAAGTTAAGCCCATAGATCTCCTAACTCTGCGTTTTATTCTTATTATAAATCCGTCCCAAAGCACATTTTAAAGCATTTGTCCCCTTCTAATTTTTAAATGACTTTTATAATGTTGTTAAACAGATTCTGTTTTGATTACTTCCAGTCTGATGTGAAACAGAATAGAAGGCTTGGTCATACCAAAACACTTCTAAAGCAAATGAAACATAAAGCAGTCTTCTAATGATATTCTTTACTTTGCTCCCTCTCTTCCTTCCCATTTCTTTACCCTTTGACCTGAAAGCCATCTTCTAATGAATGCTCCCTGGTTTGGGTCCAAGTACTTTTGTAACAGGGAAGAACAGAATCTGACTCCACGTTGGATCTGTTTTTTTTTTATTTTTTTTTATTTTTTGTGGTACGCAGGTCTCTCACTGTTGTGGCCTCTCCCGCTGTGGAGCACAGGCTCCAGATGTGCAGGCCCAGTGGCCATGGCTCATGGGCCCAGCCGCTCTGTGGCATGTGGGATCCTTCCAGACCAGGGCATGAACCTGTGTCCCCTGCATCGGCAGGCGGACTCTCAACCACTGCGCCACCAGGGAAGCCCTATTTCTTTTTCTTTAACTTTTGCTTTTCATTGCTTTTGTTACTATAGTCACTAAAAGGATGCTGTCTATGGTTGTAAGCATACAAAATGGCCTGCCTCAGGGAACCCTGCCCCTCTGCCTGAATGTTAAACTAAAGTACCTTTGCTCAGCTCACAGGGAGACATTCTTACCCTGCCCACCTGTGAATGGTTGCAGAAAAGAAGAAATGAACACATTTCCTCCTCACTGCTAGCCAAGCCAGGAGATATTTTGCAAGACTTATTGCCTTTTCATTTTACTTCCTCACCTCCTCCCCATCTCTGTTCTATAAAAGAAACTGGCATCCAGACCCGTTAAGATGGCACTCTAGGACATTAGTCCACCATCTTCTCAGATGCCCAGCTTTCTGAATAAAGTCTCTATTCCTTGCATCAACACACCCTCTCTGGATTTACTGGCCTGTCATGCTGTGAGCAGAGTGAGCTTGGACTTGATAACACTTTCTTCTTTCATGTGTAGATGACCTGCCAGATATCATTTCCTGCCCATTTGTCAGCCACATTTATTTTTTATTTTAATTAAAAATTTTTATTTATTTATTTTTTGGCTGTGTTGGGTCTTTGTTGCTGTGTGCTGTCTTTCTCTAGCTGTGGAGAATGGGGGCTACTCTTTGTTGTGGTGTGTGGGCTTCTTATTGTGGTGGCTTCTCTTGTTGTGGAGCACGGGCTCTAGGTGCATGGGCTTCAGTAGTTGTGGCACACAGGCTCAGTAGTTGTGGCACACTGGCTTAGCTGCTCCACGGCACGTGGAATCTTCCCAGAACAGGGTTTGAGCCTGTGTCTCCTGCATTGGCAGGTGGGTTCTTAACCACTGCGCCACCAAGGAAGTCCCTGTCAGCCACATTTATTAAAGATGCCTTATGGAGTAGAAACCAAGAAGAACCCTGTGGGGTCCTCCTGGGCACAAAAGCCTTTCTAGGTTCCCTGTTTCTTGTTTGTAGGAAAAAGGCTTCAGCCTCCTAGATCTTCCTTGAGAACCAACGAGTAGATTCAAACAGTTACTAATCAGCCAAGTAAGGGAATGCAGACACAAAGGAGGAGAAGTCAAGAAACAGTAATGCAGGGATTAAAGCAGGATCTGACCTCCTGCTCGAGGAATAAAAGTAACAATAACAGTATCTCTGAGTTCTTCTGCAGGAACCAAAGCCCCCACCCAGGTGGAGGATGGTAACTTCAGGCTGGGTGGAAGACTCCTGGAGCACCACCCTCTTACCTTACCACCAACCAAAAAAAAGTCACATGCCCTGAAGCCCTCATGCCCAGTTTTGCCTTTAAAAACTTTTCCCTGAAAGCCATCAGGGAGTTCAATGTGCTTTGAACACAAGACACCCATTCTCCTTCTTGGCCCTGCCAATAAACCTTTCTCTGCTTCACACTCTGACCTTTTGGTTTGTTTGGCCTCACTGCGCATCGGGCACACAAACTTAAATTTGGTAACAGAGACTTGGAGAAACTTTATGGAAGAAGACAATGATCTCAACTCTGCCTGTTGCCTCAGTTGTGCAAAGAAAGTGGGGCAATGTCAGTGGGTTTGAACACAGCATGGTCCAGTCCCAAATGCCAGGAGCACGAAGGGTGAGAAACCCTGGGCTAAGTCAAGGTGAAGGCTCTCTCCTGTTTTGGCTCTGTAATCCCCAAGGGCCACCCCAGTAAACCAGCCCCCTTCTCTTCCCAACCCTAAGTTGCTTATTCACGGCTTCAGATCTCCTAGTAAAATTGCTGTTGCTCTCCTCAGTCAGAAAGAAGATAATGCTTGATTGGTTTATTCTGGTATGGTGGGAAGACTCAGAAGAATCGGGTCAAAGCTCTCAATTTATGACTTGTTGTGACCTTGGACAAGTGACAGATTTCCCTGAGTCTGGTTTTTCTCATTTGGAAAATGGTAATAGTTATACCTGTCTTTATTACTCAATTCTAGTGGGAACAAGTTAGTGGAAAGAAATGTAAATACAAGTAGAAATGCACACGTGGTTACATTTCAGAACAACACATATCCCAGGGCCTAGACTGTACTAGGATGTGATCATTAATAATAATAATAGCTATTGTTTATGAGCATCTATTATATCCCAGACACGGTATGAGACACGATACTTCTATAAATTTACAGCAACCCTATAAAAAATGATTATCCCTTTTTTTACCTGAGAATACTGAAGCTCAGAGAGTGTACTAATTTCCTGGAGGCTGCTGAGCCAGAAAGAGATGGAGCAGGATTTAAACTCAGCTCTTCTTACTATCAAGGCTGGGCTTTTCCTACTGCCTCCTGCTTTGGCCAGTCCTTAGCGCCTGAGGAAGGCTGGACCTTGTTGTGTCAGTGGTACACTGAGTCACATGTAAAGCTTCCTGCTCATAAACAGAAGCTTATGATGATAGCAAAAAGCAGTCAGGGAGAAGGGGGCTGGTGAGAGTGCATGAATGCAAAGTGCAGGCTGCTGACCAAGGTGAGGACCTATGGTGGCAGCCGTACTGGGATCCAACCTTAAAGAGCAAGTGAAAGGAAGGACCAAAACCAAGCTTGAATCTGCCTTCCTCCCTCACTCTCAGCCTTCATTTCTAGATAACAACTGCCCCCTCTCTGTTTTTGAGCTTCTTAAGAATTGCAGAAAAACGTCAATAAGAATTGGGAGTTTTTAATGGCCAGAAGACCTAAATAGACATTTCTCCAAAGAAGACATGCATATGACCAATTGGCAAATGAAAATATACTCAACAGGGCTAATTATTAGAGAAATGCAAATCAAAACTACAATGAGGTACAATTCACAAGAGTAAAAAAGGCCATCATTAAAAATTCTACAAATAACAAATGCTGAAGAGGGTGTGGAAGAAAGAGAAATCTCCTACAGCCTTGGTAGGAAAGTAATTGGTAACACCACTAGAAATAACACAATAAAGGTTCCTCAAAAATCTAAAAACAGAGTTAAAATATGATCCAGCAATCCAATTCCTAGACATATATATGAAAAAGATGAAAACTCTAATTGAAAAAGATACATGTGCCCCAACGTTCACTGCTCCACAATTTACAATGCTTGGAAACACGCTGTAATAAGAAAATGTTCCCAACACTATCTAATTTCAGAACTGAATCCAAAACAGAGTAGATAAATGTACAAATATAACTGAATCAAGATGCTACACAGCTAAATAAATACATTATACATCAACTATGCTCCAATATAAAATAAAAATTCAATTAAAATAAAATAAAGGAAGGCCCCCAGTATTCCCCTCAGGCCTTGGAGAATGCCTTCCAACGGCTGGCCGAGCCCACTGTGCACTAATATATAACCTGGCATTATGGAAAACAGTATGGAGGTTTCCTAAATAAATACACTGAGAACTACCCTATGATCAGCCAGTGGCCCTCCTGTACATATATGCATAGAACTCCATCCTTGCAAAATCCCACAGGCACACTTTCGTTCCTTGCAGAGCTGTGTATGATAGCCCAGGTATGGCAGTAACCAAACTGTCCATCAACAGATGAATGTAAAAAGAAGACGTGGTACATATATACAATGGAATATTACACAGCCATAAAAAAGAACGAAAAAATGCCCACTACAGCAACATAGAAGGACCTGGATTTGATCACATTCAGGATAGTAAGTTAGACAGAGAAAGGATATCACTTATGGGTGGGGTTTAAAACCTGACACAAATAAACTCTACTTTACAACACAGAAGCTGAGTCACAGATGTAGACACCAAAGTATGGGTACCAAAGGTAGAAGGTTGTTGGAGGAGGCATAAACTAGGAGGTTGGGACTAACATGTGCATACTAATGTATATAAAACAGGTTACCATCCAGGACCAAAGCTGAACTCAGGCTACTGTTCCCAACACTCTGGATTAACCTACATGGGAACAGAATCCAAAAGAGAATAGATATATGTACATGTATAACAGAATCAAGTGTCTGTACAGCCAAAAAAACACAACACTGTAAATTACGTTCCACAATAAAATAAAAATTAAATTAAAAATAAAATAAAGGAATACCTCTTATATTCCCCTAAGGCTTCAATGCCCTGGCCTGGAGTCACATCCCTGGAGCCTCAGTAGGCTTGGGTCCCAAAGCTGGACAGTGGTGGGAGTGAGGCAGCTGGGGAGGATTTGCCAGCAAAGGGGTCCAGCTTGCATATGTAGTGCCTCACCCACTCTGAACGGCACCTCTATCTCCACATCCAGGAGTGCTTTCCTATAGCTAGCCAAGCCCACTGCACCCAAAGAGTGATGGACCCTGTGGCTGGAACAGCGTTGTTAAACCACCTGGTGTCCAGGTCTCTTGGTGCCGGGGTTCCCTCCTCCAGCCTTCTTCCTCAGAGTTACCCCACTTACCTTCGGCAACATGCTTATCTCAGCGGTTTTGCAGGGATGGCAATCTGTCGAGTGGTTAGAGGGGAAGGGGGAAGAAGTAATATGCCACAGTCCCTTGGGTGTTTGTTGTGGCACGTGCCACTCTAATTTAAATTCCTGGACACGATTTTTCCAGACATCCAGTTTTTTTTGGTAACCGGATTGTGCTTGAAAAAAACTACTACACTTCCAGGAAGTGACACAAGTGGGAGCCGCTCTTGTCCTTGGCCAGCTTGTGCAGGTCAAGAAGGCTCTCATTCTGAGGAGGTGAGTTGGGGGAGGACTGTGATTAAATTGCTTGTGCTTCCTGGCCCAGGAGAACATTGTTATTTAAAAGTTGAGCTAATTTCTGATATTGAGATGAAACTTGAGTGGACCCACTTGAGCGGATCTGGGTGACTTGGTGCTTCTAGGGACGAACAGGACCACCACCTTTCCAAAATGATTCCCTTGATACTTTTCTGACCCCAGCAATAGTGTAATTACTATATTTGGCTCTTCTGGTTGCGCAGGAGGTTAAAGGCTCAGGGAAAGCCACTGGCTGCTGCAGAAAGAGAAAAAAAAAAAAAAAAGGAAAAAAAAGGTTTCAGGTGACTGAAACCCCAGAAGGCTGAGGTTGGGGGAAACTTGACAGTCGCTTTTCTTCATAGAACTGCAGCCTCACTGCAGTTCTTTTGACATTGCGAGTGGGATGACTGCTGCTCGCTGTCACTTGAGCAGGGGGCCCCTCACCCGACCCCGGGTCAAACGAGAACTTGTAGAATTGTGCCTTACTCCATAACTATTTGTCAGTTGGCTGCTCTGCCACTCACCCTGAGCAAATTAATCTACACATTTCCTCTTGGAGCCCCCGAGTCCTCACCACAGAATGTGAGGTGACGACAGCTCCCCTTCTGGTCCTTGGGACATTGAGCTATTATCCATAGAGCATGCATGGGAAGATGGATGAGTCAAGCCTTCTCTGTTAATGTGTGGCCTTCTGAAATTTGGAAGGCGTTTTGCCCTTAACAGGTGCGTTTTCTCTCTTCTGAGTCCACGCTGCTTCAAATGCTGCATCAAGTGTCTAGGAGGAGTCCCCTACGTCTCCCTCGTGGCCACCTTCCTTTGCTTCTCTGGGGTCGCCTTGTTCTGTGCCTGTGGGTATGTGGCTCTTGAGGGCACCGTGGTGATCCTTGAGCAACACTTCTCCACCAACACCAGTGACAATGCCCTGCTGAGTGAGGTGTAAGTAACTGCTTCCTTTTAAAAGTGTATCTAAATTGCAGCTACCTCATAATTTAAGGCACAACTATTTTGCCCATTTTCAAATGTATTGCCTCGTATTAAATGAATTATTTTCTTTCCAATGGATTAGCAATCATGAAGCAGATCACTTAGACCTTCCTTCATGCTCTAATGATAGGTAAGGAGGCTTTGAGCAATGAAATGACTTGTCAAAGTTCATGGTGACAGAGGCAAAATGGGAACTCAAACTCTAGCTTATTTTAGTTCAGTTGGTGGAAAGAGATTATCATCAACTTTCTCATGGCCTATGGGCATCAAGTCAGGATTGAAAAGAAGGCAGAAAATTTCTACAGCCCTTAGAACAATGAGATCCAGAATGTAAAGTGGCCTGTTTGGTACTGTTTTTCTATTGTAGTTACTATTTCTAAGTTTTAAGTCTGCAGGCCCCAGCTTTCCCAGAGATATAAGGTGTATCATACTTTCCCATTATGAGAAGCTACAACCTCTGCCAACAACTGCCTTAGCAGAGGTCACACACACACAAGATACAGTGCTATTTTTGGGGATGTGAGGTAGGCGCCTCCCTGCTTGGCTCTGCCTGCAGTGTAAACAGCACCTGAATCTTGGAGCAGTGTTTCATTTTGTCCTCTTGGGGAATAGTGTATCACAACAACAGCCTCAAAGGCAGCATAATTATTCTGGAAATAGCTGGCTCAGAGAAGATCACATGAGTAAGATAGCATAAACTTTGGTGGCTGCAGCTCAGAGTAGCCTATAAAAGACAAAAAAATTAACTGCACACAAACACTCTTGAAACAGCTCCCATTAGTGTGAATTTAAAACAAATAACTGTGTCCCATAAAGGAAAACATAAAACCAATCTCAGCCACACTTATTAGCTTAACACAGGATCTCTATTTTAGTTTAGGTATGTGTTGGCCAAACACTTTGTATTCCACTAAATCCTGGTTTCTCAGCCATGGCACTACGGACATTTGGGCTGGACAATTTTCTGTTGTGGTGACTTTTCTATGCACTTTTGGATATTTAGTGTGTCCCTGGCCTCTACCCACTAAATAACAGTAACATTTCCATACCCCCAAATTTTGATAACAGTAACATTTCCATAGCCCCAAATTTTGATAACCAATATTGTCTTCCAAACATTTCAAAATGCTTCCTAGAGTGCAAAATTACCTTTAGTAGAAAATCACTTGCTAAGTTCAGTATAGCCAAATTATAGTCATTTTGACACGTAATCAAAATTTAAAAAATCTGTTATTATACATTTTTTGAGTCATTCTAAACTTTGAAAACTGGTGTGCATTTTAAACTCTCAGTGTATCTTAAATCAGACCATCCAAATTCCAAGTTCTCCACAACCATGCAAAGGTGAATGGTGGTTCCTGCTCTGAACAGGGCAGTTCTAAATCCTCTAGAAGTTGATGCAGCTAAAAACTGTACCAAAGGCTGAAAAGAATTAAACAAGGGCCCAAAGGAGCCCAGAAGACTGTCTTTTTCCTTCTGTGCTCAGTTTCAGGAGAAGCACCTTCTCTGAAGTTTTCAAAAAATACATTGAAAGTTCAACCTTGAAAATGAAAACCAGGCCATAAAGGACCATGCTTTTTCTCTACCAAGAAAAAATAAATAGGTCCAGAATTGACTTTGGTCTGAAAAACTACTACTCAGCAATCAGTAATAATTAGGAGAAGTGATCCCAGTTTTTAACAGCTGGCATTTTTCCTTTCCTAATGAGATGTCCCAACACTCTCCTCAATGGTCCAAAACCACCCTTGTACTTCTCCACAGCGTGGCAGATGGTGCCACACGTGTAGGCCATGTCATCCACGAGGATAGGCACATTCAACCTGTTGGTGATTGACCTGACCCTGCTCAAGGATACACAGAGACACATAAAATACTGTCAATACAAAAATACTGTGTTCTTCATAGCTGTATTTTAGGACGTCATAAACAGCCATACTCAAAATAATGCAGGAATCAGATTTCCCTTGCAAAGCCAGGCCTGATGTGAGATATGTATTAAGCAACCCATTGGGAGAAATGTGCCAGGACATGACCTTGTGTTTGTGGCAGCTGGGGAATAAAACCAGGACACTTTGACCACAGTGTGGTTAAAACTCCTGGCTAAGAAGTTAACGCTCAATGGGTTACTGTTTGTGGGTACATTTTAAAGTCAGGGGCACTACTAAAATCAAGTTATTTGGAAACTACTAACTGCTCAGTGTAGGGACCAGCCAGTAGGGACAAAGTCCTGGTTAGCATAGCCACATAATCCGTAGCCTTAGGACAAGGGGTTTCACTGCCCTTGAGACCTCCCTCCTAAGACTATAATCAGAGACCCGGGCTCTGACTATCAACAGCAAATGCTTAAAAGTCATCATTTCAGAAAGGCCTTAGCTGGCAACAGAAGGAGAAGGTGGCAGGCCAGGCTTGCTTAGCCCAGGGTATTCTGGACTTTTCCTATGAAAAGTGTGCTTAAATGATGAAACTTATTTCAAAATAATGACATACTGATATGTAATGACAAAATAATGACATAATGATATACTATAACATTAATGAATGTAAAATTTACCTATTCTAGTTTTAAAAATATTTATAAAGTATTATGCAATTTTACTGAGAAAACAACACTGAGAGACCAAAAACAAATACATATACACACATACATATATAAATTTAAAAAGCAACTAATATATTTTTTCACTATTCAATTTATTTCTCTTTATTTCCTTCAGTTTTATTGAGATATAATTGGTATAAAATACTGTATAAGTTTAAGGTATACAGCACAATAACTTGACTTACATGCATTGCAAAATTATTACCACAATAATTTAGTTAACATTCATCATCTCACATTAAAAAAGAAAGAAAATATTTTTCCTTTTGATGAAAAGATTTAGCATCTGTTCTCTTAGTAACTTTCAGATCTATCACACAGCACATTTAACTATAGTTCACATTCTACATTACATCCATAGTACTTATTTATTTTGAAACCAAAGTTTGTACATTTTGAAGACTTTGATTTCCCCACCTGTTTCCCCATTCCCCTACCCCTGCTTTTGGTAACCATTAATCTGATCCTTTTTACTGAGTTGTAAGATTTTGTTTGTTTATATTTGTTTGTTTTCAGATTTTCACATATAAATGAGATCATACGGTATTTGTCCTTCATTGACATTTCACTTAGCACAACGTCCTCAAGGTACATGTATTTTGTCACAAATGGCAGGACTTCCTTGTTTTATACAGCCGAACAGTATCCTAGCATGTATACAACATATTTTCTTTATCCATTCATTCATCAAAATACATTTATATTGCTTCCATGCCTTGGCTATTATAAATAATGCTGCAATGTACATGATGGTGGAGATACCCCTTCATTATAAAGATATTGTTTCTTCAGATATGTGCCCAGGAGTGGAATTGCCAGATCATATGAAAATTCTATTTTTAGCCTTTTAAGTGACCTCCATACTGTTCTCCATAGTGGCTGCACCAGTTTGCATTCCCACCAAAAGTGTAGAAGGGTTTCTCCGCACCTTCTCCAGCATTTGTTATTTCTTCTCTTTTTGATGATGGCCATTCTAACAAGTGATATCTTATTGTGGTTTTGATTTGTATTTCCCTGATGATTAGTGATGTAGATCATCTTATCATGTACATGTTGGCTATCAGTGTATATTCTTTGGAAAACTGTCTACTCAGATTCTTTGCCAATTTAAAAATTTGGATTTTTTTGTGTGTGATTGAGTCGTAAATACATATTTTGGATATTAACCCTTTATGACTTGTGAATATTTCCCCCATTTGGTAGGTTAGTTTTTTAGTTTGTTGATAGGTTCCTTTCCTGTGCAAAAGTATTTAGTTTGAAGTAGTTCAACTTGTTTGCTTTTTATTTTGTTGCCTTTGCTTTTGTTACCAAATGCATTTGTGTGCCTGATACACAGGGAGGCCAAACAAACTGAAATATTGGAGTTTGGAGCAGAGAAATGTTTATTGCAGGACCATGTAAGGAGATGAGGTGACTCATGCCCAAAACAACCCCTGAACTACCCGAAATATTTCGGCAAAGAATTTTTAAAGGCAAGGTGAGGAAGAGGCTTGGTTTGTTGTTGCAAACTTCTTTGTGTTGTAATCCTTTGTTCTTGCAGGTATCCATGTAGGTCAGGTCATGGTGTTCCTATAAACCTTCAACAAAATAAATGTTATTCTCTGTTCTGCAACTTTCTATATGAATGGACTCTTAAAGGCCAGAGCCCAGAAAATGGGCTATCCTGTGTATTTCAGGCTGTAGATAACATTCTTTTACAAAAGATGCAGACCCAGCATAACTAAGCACAGGCAAGAGAGTACAAAGGTCAAAGTAAAAGAAACAGACCTAATATGGAGTCAGATTGTTCTTCTATTGTTCTATTACACTTTTGGTTTCAAATTTAAAAAATCATTTCAAGACAGATGTCAAGGCACATACCCCTATATTGTCTTCTAGGAGTTTCATGGTTTCAAGTCTTACATTCAAGTCTTTATTCAATTTTGAGGTAATTTTTTGAGTGGTGTAGGATAGGCCTCTAGTTTCATTATTTCTGTGTAAGTTACCAATTTTCCTGGTGCCATTTAATGAAGAGTTTGTCTTTTCTCTATTGAGTATTACTGGCTTCATTGTCAAATGTTAGTTCCAGACTCTACATATTTTCTTTGGCAGAGACAGAGCTTTACCAGTCAGCTTAGTTTGAGATACTAGAAATGTCTGTTGGTAACATTTTTGGAAGCAGGGCTTTACTGTCAGGGTCTATTTTTGGGTGAAGCCACTTCCCATGCTCTCAGGCCAGTTGTGGGAGATGTTGGGTATACCTGGTTGAGAACAGGTTGATAGGACTGTTGGCTTAGTTCCCTGCCCAAGCAATGCTATAACATGAGTTCTCAGTTCAATTTTTCTAGATAGTCAGGACTGACAATTTTAGTTGCCTGCTTACATATATGGACAGAGCAAGCTACAATTATTATGATGTCCTCAAAAATATAGATTATTATAAACAATAGTCTTAATCTCATCTCTTGGAGCCAGTTCTTAGAATTGTAGTAGCTGTAGAGGAACAGTTTATATCATGTCTAGAGTCTGGTCATCATGCAGTTAGCTATTCTCCTCTGGTGGAAGTTATAGTATTTACAAAATGACTCAGGAATGTACATCAGACACTGAGTATGGTACTTTATTGTCTTAATCATTAACTTCTTGAACCTGCTCTTTTGTGACTCAGGGAGGCTTATGGGACTTCATCCTTTCAAGAGTCAGGGGGCATGGAGAGGCCTTTGTATTGGAGGTGGAGGTGGGGGAGGCCACAGGGTTCTACTTAGTTTTAAGACCACAATCCTGTGGAAGCTGGATGTCCACTGGGCTCACTTTTCACACTGAAGGAACTGTAGTCTCAAATTCTTATTATATATATGTGGTAATATAAAGTTCTTAGTACATGAGTATAACATATATGAAACAATTCAAGTGGAAACTTTAATTCAAAATTAGTTTGGGAGTAGTACCTTGTTGTGACCACCACTAACAAAAGTGAATCATCTCTGAAGGATTATAATGAAAATTAGTAAGTAGAATGAAAAATTCGGACTCATTAAGTCACAAAACACTCAAGAAAATAAGATATGAAGTATGAGAGAAAACAAAAAGAGCGGCAAAAAAATTGATATTAGGATTAGCAGGGAAGAAAACAAAATTATTTCCCTATGTGTCTAAAAAAATAAGACAAAAGTTGGACAAGAAAAATGGCTATAAAGACAACACATCAAAACTTGGGAAAAATTAGAACTTCTAGAAGTGGGAAATACTATAATAAAAATAAAAACATTAAATAAAGAAGCTAAAAGATGTGAAGAAGAGTGAGAGAGTGACCCAACTGGATATTTTAAAACTGCTAAAATGAGGAAGAAGCAATCTTTTTCAAAAATTAATGGCTGAGTATTTTCCAAATTATTGGACTATATCCCCAAAGACACAACAAATAAATCCACAAAGATCCCAATATATCTATAGAACACTAAGAAATGTTAAATAGGTAAAGGATAAAGGTAGGTCATCTAGAAAGGAACAATAGCCTAATGCCAAATTTTTAACATTAACAATGCAAGCAGTAAGTTAGTGGAGTCAAATCATCCATGTGCTGCAGAAAAATAATATCAACTAAGGCTGACAGAATCAACTTTCAAGAATAATGGTAAAGGGTCAAGATGGTGGAGTAGAAGGACACTGAGATCACCCCCCAACACACAAACACATCAAAACTATGACTACATACAGAGTATGTCTCTCTGAGCACAATTTGAAAACTATCAGAATGGCTCTTCTATAACCAAGGTTACAAATAAAGAAACAGACTGAATTTGGTAGTGAAACTGAGCAAGACCCTGGGTAAAAAAATCTACTCTGTTTCTTGTTTGTAGGAAAAATGCTTCAGTGTTTTAAACCTTTCCTGAGTTTGAAATGGCAGATTCAAGCTGTTATTAATCAGGTAAGTGAAAGAATGTAGAAACACAGGAAGAACAGTCAATCAAGAAAAGTAATGACACCTTAAACAATAGCAATAAAATGGTGTGCTAGTTCTTACTAAATTAACATACACAACAACCTGATACACTCTCTGAACTCTTGTATGGAAACTAAGGCCTCCACCGAGGTAAAGGATGGTGACTATATGCTGACAACAAACACGTAGACCCCAGGCTGGTTGGAACCAGAAGGTTGAATCATGAGATTCCTGGAACACCACCCTGTTACCTCACCACCAAGCAATCAGAAGAAAGTCATACATTCTTTAACCCTCACCCCAAATACTGCCTTTAAAATCCCTTCCCTGGAGGTTATCAGGAGTTAGGGTCTTTTTAGAACAAGCTGTTCATTTTCCTTGTTTGGCCCTGCAGTAAACCTTCCTCTGCTCCAAACTTTGATATTTTACAATGCTTGGCCTCATTGTGCATTGGATACACAAAGTTGTATTCAACCACAGTTGGATGGGAAATGAAGTGATCTAGTCAGGAACATGCCTATAGTCTCCGGCCCCTTTTCCCACCAAAGCCCCAGGCATTGGGGACTGCTAGACACAGGACAGCTCTGGCTTCCACAGGATGATAAGTCCAGGAGTACTTCTTCTATGAGATGTAGGAAGGACAGCAACGTTAAGTCAGCACTCTTCTCCTGGGTCCAGGCAAGCGGCTGTTCTCAGAACCCTGAATGCCCAGCTCTCCTTAATGCAAGACTTCAACCTGTTTTCCAGAGGAGGCAGTTGGAGCTTGAGAGACTGGAACAGTGCTTGCCTGGAACACCCAGGAGGGGTGGGATGGATGAATGAGATTGTGTACATGTATGTGCATACAGGTGCACACGTGTGATACAGGGTAGAGCAGTGGTTAGGAATGGGGATTAGGGATGGGCCATCTGGATTCTAAATCTGGACTCCTATTGTGTGCCCTTGAGCAAATCACACTCTTCTCTATTTCTCTATCTGTAAAATGATCAACATAACAATTTTAACTTGCTATGAGGATTTAGTGAGAAAGTTCTCTACATGTTCAGTGCATAGCTTGGCCCCTGGAATTGTGGTTTTATCATAACTATCATTATTAATTTAACAAGAAAATTAACCAATAAATGAATGAAGTGAATGATTGAATGAGGCAGTCTCCATCTTCATCTCACAGTGTATCTCTGGCACATTGCCTTGTTTTGGGGGAGCAGGGACATGGGTCTGGTTGAGGTAGGAAGGGGAATGTAATGGAGCAGAATCCTATGGGGCAGGCCGACCCACACCCACACCATGTCCTCTGCCTGTCTCTTGTTTGTAGAAAATCTGTAGTATCCCAGGATTCCCCTGAGTCACAAAAGCCTAGCATTAGAATTAGTCATTGGAAGTATATGAACATTTAGTGACAAAGATAGCAATTGGGCCAGTAGAACTGGTAACAGTAAATCAGTCATAAAGCGGTCACAGAATTTTTAGTTCCTCCCTGAAGGACATAGATAACAGTGTTTCATACACATTCCTGAGTTGTTTTACAGATACTAAAACTCCCACCAAATGGAAGAAGTTAACTACTTGATGATCATGAGTATGTGGTTCCCAGACTGACTGAAGCCTGAGGATGGATGATCTTAACCCTTGTGACATCACACACTTACCTCACAACCAGCCAATCAGAGAACTGTGCACGACCTGATCACATACCGTGCCACCATCCTCTCTCATCCTTGCTCTTAAATACTCTTCCTTGAAACCCATTGGGGAATTCAATGTTTTAAGCACTACATGCCTATTCTTGCTTGGTGCCTTACAATAAACACTGCACTCTCCTTCACCACAACCTGCTGTCAGTAGATTGGCTTTTTTGCACATAGACCAGTAGACCCAGGTTTAGTCTGTCAAAAAGAATGCTCAGCCCAGCAGGTTAGGACTTCTAGTGAGGTTTGGCCTTTGAGAAGAAGGCCCCAGGACCCACACCTGCTTGATCTCATGGGTAAACAGTAAGACAGTGTCCAGGTGAACTACAGATGCCACTGGCTGATACATTCCAGATTAGGAGAGGAGCCTGAGCAGTCCACTGTGATTAGGGCTTGGCCAAAGAGGAGAAAACAGTTACATCTAGGATATGAAGAAATTCTTCTTGGAGGTGGGAGAGCTCTGAGCTAGGCCTTGCAGTATGAATAGGAATGTTCTGGTGAAACAAAGCAGGTAGTGACAAAGGCATTCCAGATGAAGGAAAAGCTTATGCAAAGGGATAGGGAATCCTGAAAGTTTGAGTGTAGCTGTGGGACAGGGAGAAGAGGCTGGAGAGGTGGGTGGGGGCTGAGCTGTGCAAGGCCTTAAACACCAGGCTAAGTAACTTGAACCTTGCCTTGGGAAGTATTTTCAGCGGGGAGTAACATGATCAAAATTGCATTTTAGCAGTGTCTTTACAACTGTAGTATGGGAAAAGGATGGCAGGTAGCAGCCCAGAGTCCTACATTAGGCTAGACCTTGGGCTGGGCCAAAGTGGACGCATTTGGGCAAGGTGAGAATGAAGATTTTCTCAGAGTCTGGAAGGTGGGAGATTTTCCTCCCACTATTGACCACCAGAGCTGGGCCCCCAAGGAAATCAACACCAGAGAGGGACAGCCACTTGCCCATAGTCCTGGCAGTGCCTGGGCAATGTCTCCTTGAGCTCAATTCTTAGGCTCTTATAGGTCTGGGGACTATGAGCTCATGATCATCAAGTAGTTAATTTCTTCCATGTAGTGCTGGGATTTTAACATCTGTGCATCAAATGTTAAACCCCAGGAATGTGCATTAGATACTATTATCTAGGTACTTCAGAGAGGAACTATAGCAGAGGGTATGGGAAAAGTGTTTGTCCCAGGAAGATCCCAGAGGGTCCTGCTGTGTTATACCGCAATTTTTCAGATAACAGGAAACTGAGGCTCTGGTTGGAGAAGAGACTTGCTCAAGGTTACCCAGCTTGTTGTGGAACTGGGGTTTGAATTCCTGATACATTAAGGGGGGTGTCTCCATATTTGCGTGATCTCTACTCTTGTGTCTAACTGAGGAATGCCATGGGGTTCTAGGGATGTTGGCTGTGTCACATCTGCTTTCTCATAGAATCTTTACAACAGTACTTTTAGAGTGAGCCTGTGAGAACAAGCATGACTTGATCACAGTCTTCTGCAAGGAGAAAGTTGAAAACAAGAACCCCAGAAGTAGGAACTCTTGGATGGGACTCTTGTGTTGGATGGAATGTAAAGTTATTAATGCCAGTCTGACAGGAACTCATGTGCATCCCTCAGGAAATTGTGTCTTGGCTTGGCCCGGCCTCAGTTTGCCCATGGAACTTTGGAGCCAGAGATGTCCAAAGTCGGGTTTGAATCCAGACTCTAACATCACTTGTGTGCTTCAGGTACATCTTGCTGTCCTTGTGTTTGGGGGATGCCATTTCCTACATGCCCCAGTGTCTGGGAGATTAACTGAGATGTTCAAAAGATGATAGTGTGTGCCCAGTGATTGGGCCCAGGTCAGCTTCCCCAAAATGTGCCTCAATGGTATATTGATTATTTTGAATTAAAGTTACTTTAGAAATGGCCAATGCAAAAGGGAAACTCTGAACTCCTCTCTGTCTCCCTGAAAGTGAGAAATAAATCTCCCATTTGAAAGTGTTGCAGGACCCAAATTTGTATGCCTGATGCACAGTGATGACAAAGTTTGGAGCAGAGGAAGTTTTATTGCAGGGCCAAGGAAGGAGAATGAGTAGCACAGGCTAAAAAGCCAGAACTCCTCTATATTTTTGGGGAAGAATTTTTTGTAGGTAAAATTTGGGGGAGGAAGTATGGTGCATGACCATCCTCTGATTTGCTTGTGGTGACGTTTCAAGAATCTCAACTTTCTACTTTCAACCAGTCTGGGATCTATATGCTTGTGGTCAGCATGTAATCACCATAGTCCACATGGTTGGGGGTCTTGCTTTCTGCAGAACAGCTCAGAGCTATGTATTTTTATATGTATCCCTTCAGGAGGAACTAGGAAACATATGATTCTATCGTCCTTATCATTAACTTCTTGAGTTTGCTCTCTGGAACTCAGGGAAGGCCTAGGAGACTAAAGGTTTTTTCTATAAACAAGAAACAGGGTACACAGAGGGATTTTGTACTCAGGATGGCCCCACAGCATCTTCCTTGGTTTCAATCCCCCCTTTTATTTGGTATTCCTCAATCTTGAGGAAAACAGTTGTTGGACAAGAAAGGGAATAGTGTTTTGGATAGAGAGGTTAATCATAAACTCAGCAGAGGAACTTGGTATTAGGGGGACTTATTTCTATCTGCACTCCTCTTTCAACCTTCACCAAATCTTTGAGGAAATTTGCCAACTACCATTCTGATCAGTTCTTGCTGAAATGGGGCATAGTCCTGCTTCAGTTTGGAGAATGGACACTGAGTTGGAAATATTCCTGAGTTCCAAGTCTTAGATCTGAGTCTTGTATGATTAAGGTCTATTTGCTTACTCCAACATTTCCTTGCAACAGACACAATTATAAATAGTTGGAAGAGTGACAAGTAGAAGTTTAATACACAAAATAGATCTCATTCCCTGAGTAATTCAGGGGAATAAGCCTGAAAACTAGTCTGGACCTAGCATTTTGGGGAAAACTGTAGCCAGATAACCAGTTGCCTATTTTTATCTAAATAAAAGGTAAACTATTGGCTACTACAAATATGTCTCACTTTTCTGCTAACATCTGATCTAAAGCAACTTCATTGTCTAAAAACAATTACAAGAGGAGATCTTGGGACCATAAATTTGCAGCTGCCAGATGCCAGATGACACTGCTTTGAGAATGGCTGGTAATATCCTGAATTTGACACAGTTCAGAAAATTCAAGTTTTCAACAATACAGGAACACATCTGAAATCAGGTCCAAAATACCCACCTAATTTTACCTTGGATGTCTGAAACCACAACTACTCCCTTTGGACATTCAAATGCATTCCCCCCTTTAATAGCCAAAGCAGATGTACAATGCATGTCTGATAGGCCACAAAACAAACCACTTTCATCAGTAAAGTTTAAGTTAAACAATGTATAAACAAGAATGACTTCCCCAAACCACAATATGTGCAGATTTTCCCATCATTTTCCCTTTTAATTGCAAATCTTTCAATAGATCAAAGTTTTTGTCCCTTGATCCCAGGTGGTTGCTGCCTGTGTAAGCAAAGAGGGAGGGGAATGGTTTCCAGAGAAAGAGAACCGACATAGCTTTCTTGACATGAAAACCCATTTTTGGCTAAGCCTTTTTCTCATCTAAGCCTGGCCAGAATGCTTGTCCCTGAACAGGGATCAGTGATAATGATCTTAAGAGAATAAAAGGACAAACTTATCAGGCAAGAGAGGTAACAATAGTAAAGATAATATAATCAGTTTTAAAGACTCCCACTTCTGTTTCAATGGCAAAGATTAGCTTGAAGCCCTCAACGACTAGGACTTAAGAGAGGATGATGTTGACCTTTTCTGACCCTTGTGACTTCTATCAAATCCAAAGCTTGGACACTGTCGACTTTGCCCCAATTCTATGCTGAATCCTCCTCTGCTCAAGCACCTTCATAAATATGCATGCACCACCCAAGTCCTTTCATGAATATGCTTATACACTTAGCTTAAAAATTCCCCAATTTTGCTCTTCCAGGAGACTTTTCTTGGGAAAGGTCCTTGATATTCTCCTTACTTGCTGCAAGAAATAAATCTTTCCTTCTACCGATGTTTGGCTTAGTTGCGTCTTCTGGTTTGACACCTACCAAGAGATGAACCCAAGTTTTGGGTAACAGATTTGGTAACTCTGTTGGGACCTCTGTTCCCTAACCTCTTTCAGTTCCTCCAGCTTCCAAAAGGTGAGTTCCTCTGTGTTGCTTGGGGGCTTTGCTGAATGAGCTAGGCATCTGCTACAGACTTCTTAATCTGGAGGGTCACTTTGGAAGGTGAGTGTCATTTACCTCACAAATCGGCTTCAAGGCTCTGTTCTAGTCTCAAAAGTAGAGAAGAAATGATTCAGGAACTGTGAAGTTAATCTGGTCTGGTCAGCATGGGGCTTGCAAGACATCCCTATTTAATCCAGTCCTGGGCATTGACTCAGAGAGAGTGAGGAATTGCAAGACATAACTGTCCTACCAGTCCTGCAGGCTCACTGGGGACACCTGATCATGAAAGGCCACAGTGACACAATTTATGTCATTTCTGGTTTTACCTCTCATTAAGGGGTCATGGAGCCTTGCATTTAATCTGTGGTCATGGGGCTCAGAGATTCTGAGGATTGAAACATTTCCTGTCTTATGGAGTTCTTTTCAGTTAGGATCAAAAAGTGTAAAGGATTGCAAGACATCCCTGTCTTCTCAAGTCCTGGAAGTTGGTTCAGAGAGTGAGAGGGATTGTAAGACAACCTTGTTCTCCAAATCTGGAGAGTGATAGGGGATGTCTGATCATGAAAAGCTTCAGAGAGACAATTTGTGTCTTCTCGGGTTTTGAGCCTCAGTAGGTGGTAACTTGCAGTTAACCTGGTCTGGCCAGACCAGATTGACTTGGAGAATCTGAGGGCATGCAAAACATCCCTGTCTTCTAGATTACTGGAAGTCATCTCAGAGAGTCTAAGGAATTTCATGACATCCCTGGCTTTCTGAGTTCTGGCAGTCAGCTCTGAGAATCTGAGGGACTACAAGTCCTACCTGTCTTCACAAGCACTAGCCATGTTGTCTCAGAGAGATTGAGGGATTACAAGACATCCATATCTTCTTGAGCTTTACAGGTCAGCATTGAGAATCAGAGGGATTGTAAGACATTCCTGTATTCTGAAGTGCTGGAGCTCAGCCCTGAGAGTCTGAGGGATTGCGTGATACCCTGTTTTCTTGAGTACTTGAAGTCAGCTCAAAAAGTCAGAGGGATTACTAGACATCTCTGTCCTGTTGGTCAGCTCAGTGATTCTGAGGGACTGAAAGATATCCCTGTGTTCCCTAAGTTAGGTCAGGTTGGCACTGAGAATCTGAGAGATTGTAAGACATTCCTGTCTTTTGGAGTCCTTCATCTGTATAGTCTGAAATATTGTGACATCTTTGTGTTCACCAGTCCTCCAGATTGGCTCATTGTCTGATGGAATGCAAGATAATCCTGTCTGCCTGAATTCTGGTCAGTTTGGTTCAGATTTTGAAGGATTGATGACAGCACTATCTTGAGTCCTGGATTTCCTCTCTGAGAGTCTGAAAGATTGTAAACCTCCTTATATTAGAAAATTCTGTACGTTAGCTCTGAGAGTGTAGGATTGTAAGACATCCCAGTCTTCTTGAGACCTGGAAGTTGGCTTAGAGAGTATGAGGGGTTGCTGATGTCACTGTCTTTTTGAGTCCTAGAGATGGCTCTGAGAGCCTTATTGATTGTAAGATATCTCTGTCTTCTCCAGCCCTTGAAGTCAGCTCAAAGAATCTGAGGGAATATAGAACATCCCTGTCTTGCCAGTCTTGGTGGTGGGATATGAGAGTCTGGGGGATTGCAGGATATTCTTTTCTTCCCGAATTCTGGTCAGATAGGTTGGTCAGAGTCTGAGGGATTGCAAGACATCCCTTTATTCCAGAGTTTGGGTCAGGTCAACACTAACAGTATGAGACATTGTAAACATCCCTGTCTCTGACAGTTCTGAATGTCATCTCTGAGAGTCTAAAGGATTGTAAAACACCCTTGTATTTTTGGGTCCTGGAGCTTGGCTCTGAGAATGTGAAGGATTGCAAGACATCCCTGTTTTCCAAGTCCTGCAGGTCAGCTCATAGATTATAAAGGATTGAAAGACATTTTTCTCTTCCACAATTCTGGTTAGGTTGGCTCAGAGAGTGTGAGTAATTGCAAGGCATTTTTGTCTTCCCCAGTTTGGGTCAGGTTGGCTCTGACACTCAGAATGATTACAAGACATCCTGTTCTTCTCGAGTTCTGGTCAGGTATGATCCGAGAGTCTGAGGGATAGCAAAACATCCCTTTCTTCTCAAGTCCTGGAGGTTGGCTTGGAGAGTCTGAGAAATTGTATAGATCCATGTCTTCTCATGTCTGGAGGTCAGCTCTGAGAGTATGAGGAATTGTTAGGAATCCCTGTCTTCTTCAGTCCTCCAGATAAGTTCAGAGATTCTGAGGGATTGCAAGATATCCTTGTCTTATAGAGCCCTGGAGGTCTGCTCAGAGAGTCTGAGGAATTGCAAGTCATCCTTGCGTTTCTGAGCCTTGGAGGTACACCTTGAGAATCTAAGGGACTGCAAGACACCCCTGACATTCTGGGGTCTGAGCAGGTTTCAGAAGAGTCTGAGGAATTATAAGACATCCTTATATTCTCCAGTCCTTGTGGGCAGCTCTGAGAGTCTGAGAGATTTCAAGACACCCTTGTCTTTTTGAGTCATAGAGGTCCACTCTGAGAATCAAAATGATTACAATATGCCCCTGTTTTCTTGAGTCCTGAAGGTCTCTTGGAGATTCTGAGGAATTTTAAGATATTCCTGTCTTCTGTAGTCCCAAAGTTCTGCTCTAAGAGTCTGAGGGATTCCAAGATATCCCTGTATTCTTGCATCTTGGAGTTTGGCTTGGAGACTCAGGAATTTTAAGACATAGAAGGTGATTTGCACCATTTTTTCACCATTGATTAAAATTTATGCTCTTCATTTCTCAGCATTGCTTTCTTTTTTGACTCTGGGAATCCAAACAGAAAAAGTACTCTTCTGGTCTAGACCATGCATTAGGTTTCCTCATCGGTCCAGGCTAACAATTCAGTAGCAAATCCAGCTGGAGGGCTCTCTGACTTGGGGCTAACAAGCAGCTGGCCAAAGGAATATGGCAATTTAGTCCTTGCCCTCGACCTTTGAGTAAACAAGCTTCAGTTGGATAAGTTTGAGATCTGACAACAGTCAAGCATCTGGTCTAGTAAGACTCCCCCAAATATCCATGACAGGGATGACTGTCATGAACTGGGATAGTGTCCTGGGGAAGCTGGAAACAGTATCGATGACTCCATCCTGGAAGAAATGCCAGGTGATTGAGCAGTTAGACCTACTTCATTCTAGTAGAGGGCTAGGTAGGTGAGTGAGGAGTTGGGATGGACCAGCAGTGTGGACCAGCAACCACACTGCACAGTAAAACTCTCTCTTTTTTCTTGTTTTTGTAAATTTATTATCTGTGTATATCTCTTTTGGGGGGACCAAACCCTCCCTGTTTTTCTGCATATCTGTCTCTGGGTCTCCCCTCCCAGAGTTGGAGAATCCCTAAGAATAAAACTGCTAGATTCTAGACCTAGCTCAGGATATTCAGTTTTGGTTCACCAGAAGATCTGAGTACCCAGAAGTAGCTGAGAACTTTTGGGTCCTTGTCACTGAGTCATTCAGGACTCAAACTGAGTCATCTGAGATGGGCAAATTGATCTTTGGGACTGCATATCAGTTCTGCCTGGGCTCTCAGTAATTTTATCTAGGCCATTTAAAATTCCTGAGACAGAAAGAATATGGAGATTTTTAAAGCTCAAGCAGGAAAATATGAGATTTCTGTGTCTGTCTGTCTGTCTGTCTGTCTATGTTCATTATAGGTATGTCTTTACCTCAGGATGGTAATACCAAAATTAATTTGTAAAAAATCTTTGTTTAATTTCCTTAAAGGAAATTAAGACGTAAATTCTCAGAAGTATAAAAGAAGCTGGCCAGAATGAATTTTGAGTTCATGTGATCTGGGAAATATTTAATATTAAATCAATATCTGACAGTGAAACTAATGTTTAAACTAATATTTGATTAATATAGACATACCTTTAGAGTCATCAATGTTAAGTATAGTACTTCTGTTGTACCTAGATTTACTAGAGGTTGAATAATTCTTTACTATATCTGTTGCAAACTTGTCAAAATGTAAAGTAACTCAATGTGATGAAACTATTCAGTAAATTAAACATAAATGAGATAAGAGGTTTTTTGTTTTTTTTTTTTTGAGTGAACCCTTTGGGAATAATTACATTTTAGGAATGTCTATTTGAGACTTCCCTTGTTGTCCAGTGGTTAAGATTCCTTGCTTCCACAGTTTCAATCCCTGGTCAGGAAATAAGATCTCATATGCTGCGTGGTGTAGCAAGGGAAAAAAAAAAGGAATGTCTGAATAAAAATTGTCGCTCTGGATTTTGGTAACTTGTTAAATTAAGTAATGGGAATTTATTGACTATCCCAGATCATTTCAAATAGGATAAAATATTGGAACATTAGTTGCTAAATAGGTCTAAGTTTACCTCCTTTGTCTTCTTAGGAGAGGAAGACTGAAGCATAAATTTTCCAATAAGGAAATTCATTTTGTTTCTTTGTTTTCTAGAGATTAGGTTTTAAGGTTAAGAATTACAAGGGGGGGCTTCCCTGGTGGCGCAGTGGTTGAGAGTCCGCCTGCCGATGCAGGGGATACGGGTTCGTGCCCCGGTCTGGGAAGATCCCACATGCCGCGGAGCGGCTGGGCCCGTGAGCCATGGCCGCTGGGCCTGCGCGTCCGGAGCCTGTGCTCCGCAACGGGAGAGACCACAACAGTGAGAGGCCCGCATACCGCAAAAAAAAAAAAAAAAAAAAAAAAAAAAAAAGAATTACAAGGGGATCTAAAAACAAAACAAAACAAAAGGTTCTGAAGAACCTAGGGGCAGGACAGGAATAAAGACATAGATGTAGAGAATGGACTTGAGGACATGGGGAGAGGGAAGGGTAAGCTGGGACGAAGTGAGAAGTGGCATGGACATATGTACACTACCAAATGTAAAATAGATAGCTAGGTGGAAGCAGCCGCATAGCACAGGGAGATCAGCTCAATGCTTTGTGACCACCTAGAGTTGTGGGATAGGGAGGGTGAGAGGGAGACACAAGAGGGAGGAGATATTGGGATATATGTATATGTATAGCTGATTCACTTTGTTATACAGCAGAAACTAACACATAATTGTAAAGCAATTATACTCCAATAAAGATGTTTAAAAAAACCTTGCAGAATCAAAAAAAAAAAAATTACAAGGGGAATGTTTCAGTATGCAAGGAAAATGGGAAGCCTGTTTTCATTAAAGAAGGTATGAGGAATGGAAATGTACTTGTTAAAGGAAAAGGAGTAGATTTTTTCCTATAGTTTGTTGCTTCTAGATGGGAAAAAATAAGGGACAAAATAATATGTATACAGAAAGTTTTACACTTGTAAAAAAAGAATGCTGGAGAAAAAGTTTTGTGCATGATTAGAATTTTGTAATATTGGATTAAATTCAATTAGGTAAATGGATTTTGTTAGGAGAGGCTAGGGCAGGAATGGATTTAGTTTCTCTGTTAAGAGAAAGACAAATACCATATGCTAACACATATATATGGAGTTTAAGAAAGAAAATGTTATGAAGAACCTAGGGGTAAGACAGGAATAAAGACACAGACCTACTGGAGAACGGATTTGAGGATATGGGGAGGGGGAGGGGTGAGCTGTGATAGGGCGAGGGAGGGACATGGACATATACATACTAACAAACGTAAGGTAGATAGCTAGTGGGAAGCAGCCACTTGGCACAGAGATATCGGCTCCATGCTTTGTGACTGCCTGGAGGGGTGGGATAGGGAGGATGGGAGGGAGGGAGACGCAAGAGGGAAGAGGTATGCGAACGTGTGTATATGTATACCTGATTCATTTTGTTATAAAGTAGAAAACGACACACCATTGTAAAGCAATTATACCCCAATAAAGATGTTAAAAAAAAAGAAAAAAAGAGAACAAATTGTTCTTGGAATGATGCTTTTGGCAACAGATTGTGTGAATTTCCTTGCTTTAAAAGATCTGTATTTACTTTTTAAATCTCTTATTGTCACTTTGATTAAGTGAATAAGTACTGTTTCACAGTGACCTATGATCCTATTGGTGAAGTGTTTTGAAACATTTTGATATTTTTGAAAAACTTCCCAAATATCAAATTCAGGTTAAGATACTTTTGACCTCCGGCTAACTTTGGAATGCATCAAAGGGCCCCTGAAGCATCCTAAAGAGAGCTCCTAAACGAATTAGGTTCATTTCATATGTTAAATTACATGGGTAATGTAGTCAAATGAGTAGTGATAAAACTTCTAGGTTGTATTAATGTAGATATTGTAGAAATTATGTGGACTTCCTAAAAATTTGGTTCCGATAAAATGTTATCAGACATAATTCTAGTTATTATAACCAAGTTTCATTGTCAATTGCATTGTAATCAGATCTTTAACTGTGTTTCCTTTTAAAGTTCTTTGTCATTTATAGACAGTTATTGTTTACTATGAAGCTTTTGAAAAACTGTTTCATCTTCAAGAACATTCATAGGAGGGACTTGTGACATTTATAGACAGTTATTGTTTTACCATGAAGCTTTTGAAAAAGTGCTTCATCTTCAAGAACATTCATAGGAGGGACTTTTGACTAGTATGTGTCTGATAAATTTCAGATCATACTGCTGAACTGGGTAAGAAATGAAAGAATTCTAATGAAAAACCTGATGGCTTCATGAAACATATGAAAAAGAATTAGTTACTGGGTGAACTGGTGAATATGGTTATAATTTCTGTGATTTTTGTCTAAAGTATTATTGTATTTTCCAGATATAAGAAACTCTTTCCCCTTAAGCTAATTAAGGCTACTCCTAAAAGTACATTTATAATGTGTGTATGACAATTTTGTATAATTAATAAATTTATAGCCTAAAAAAATATTTCTCCATTGTCATACTTCTAAGTTTTTTCACAATATCTGATTGGTTTTCCCCCAACATGGATAACTGGGCAAATATCTATATATTAACAAAAGGGAGGCCTAGCAAAGAAGGACTTGATGGATCTAGTGCAGGCAGCAAACACCCTGGAATTGTGGGACAAATATTTTGGTCCACAGAAAAATTTAAGATCAGAAGAGGAAAAATGACGGAAAAATCTTCTGTATTGAAATATGGAGAAGTCATTTTGGCTTCTACATAGTTTAACTTTACAGACCAGAGAGACCTGTTTTCTGGCTTATCAAATATGCATTGCACATCTGCTTTGGCCATTTGGGAGGGAAATACATTTAAAGATTTGGAGGACACCATCACTCACATAGAGGCCTTAATGAAATTCACCCAGGAAGACTTAGAATGATAGTAAACAGTCTGCCAATCTATTGAAATCAGGAGTTTTTATGATGAAAAAAGTAATGCTACAAAGTTGCATGGCCCTTGATATTTTAACAGCCTCTCAAGGAGGATTTATACCATAATACACAGCAAATACATTTTTTTATACCTGATGAGTCTTCTAATGTGACTTACATTATGATATATATTTAAAAAAAAACATCTCTCTGAATGATCTCCTTCCCAGTTTAGGGAAAATATTAGAAAAATGTTTTGGTTTAGGGAGCTCTTGGCTTAAGTCTCTGCTAATGATGTTGTAAGGCCACTGTTAATTACCTCTCCTGCTGTGCCTCTCCTACTCTGGCTAAAGTGATGGTATTCAAGCAAGGTTCAGACACTATTTTGTGGACACCAAAACTTACCTAGCTCTTTCAGAAATAGAGTTTCACTTCCCTAATTAGGGACACTACAATGCCCATTCTCAGAAGGAAGCAGTTAACTGATGACTGACCTTCAGCCTGGTACACCTCAAGATGGAGGAGGGAAATACCCCAAGGGGGGATTTTGTAAACAGATAGGTTAGGGGGTCACTAAAGAAAGAGAACCAGGCATGGCATAAGAGAAGGCATTTCAGGCCTAAGCCATTTTGTGATTTAAGCCAGCTCACAATGCTTGTCCTTGAACAAGTCTCAGTGATAACAATCTTAAGAGAACATAAGGACAAACATATCAAACAAAAGACATAACAATAACAAGAATAAATCAGTTATGAAGACTCCCAGTTATATTTCAATTGTAGGGACTAGCCTAAGACACTGGCTTGAGCTGTTTTGAAGAGTTTAAATGCCCCTCAACTACCAGATCAACTGGACTCTAAGGGATGATGTTGTTGACCTTTTCTGACCCTCATGACTTTAGTCGACTTCAATTGGACCCTGTGGACCCTTCAAGCACCTTCATGAATATGCATGTACCCATAGCTTAAAATTTCCCCAATTTTGCTCTTCATGCGACACTGCTTTGGGAAAGATCCCTGGTGTTTGCCTTACTTACTGTAAGTAATACATACTTCCTTCTCCCAATCTTTGGCTTGGTTTTGTCTTTCAGATCAACACGCACAAAGAGGTGAACCCAACTTTGGGGTAACACCTGTGCTGGGTCCACCATGTTCCTTAGTGTTAGGTATCCTTTTTGTTAATATATAGATATTTGCCTAGTTATCCATGTTTGGAGAAACTAATCAGATATCATGAACAGGCTCAAGAAAATACTAATAGGGAAATATTTTATAGGCTATACATTTTATCAGTTATACTGAATTGTTACATAAACATTGAACATGTGCCCTTAACAATAGACTTAAACAAGCAGTGATACATGTCATGAGTAGTTATACTCTGTGATAACTTCACTAGATAATTTTCTTTTTCTCATGAACATCAGGGGAAAATTATGGTTAACACAATAATTTTCAATTTTGATAGGGCCTGGCAGTAGGTAATGGGGCATGTGATTGTACATAACAGGGCCCTAAGAGGCCTTCCTGAGACACACCACCTCTGTCTCCACCCATGTTCACGGTATACATCTCATTTGTGGAAAAGTTGTAGTCTCTCAGGTCTCCCCTGAGTCACAAAAGCCTGACTAAAAAATTAATGTTTTAAAAGATGTGAATGTGTAGTGACAAAAATAATGGTTGGACCAGAAGAACTGGTAAATTAGCCATACAGCAGTCAGAAAATATTTAGTTCCTACCTGAAGGACATAGATAACAGTGTCTGATGCATATTCCTGAGTTGTTTTACAGATAATAAAACCCCCACCCAAATATAAACAAAGTTGATAAACCTCTATCTAGACCAATTCAAGAATGAAAAAACAAACACCACTTCAAGTACTACAGATGTTAAAAGGATAAAAAGTGAATGTTATGGAAAAGTTTATTCTAGAAATTCAACAACCAAAATTAAATAGACAAATTCCTTAAAAGTTACCAAAAGCATGTCAAGAAGAAATAAAACAACAAAATAATCCTATATCGATTTAAGAAATAAAACTCATACCTTAAAGTCTTCCCAATAAGAAAACACAAGTTCACAAAGAATTTTAGCCTGTCAAGTATTTAAGGAAGAAATAATATCGATCCTGCAAAATTCTTTCAGAACAGAAGAGGAGAGAACATTTTCCAACTCATTTTTTGAGGTCACCTTATTTATCTGATACCAAAACCAGACGACTATAGTAGAAGAAAAGTACACAACACAGTATTAATGAACATAAACACAAAAATCCTTAACAAATATTAGCAAATTGGCTCCAGTAATCTATATGAAGGATAATATACTACAACCAAATGGGGTTTATCCCAGGAATCCAAGGTAGGCTTAGTGTTTGAAAATCAATCAATACAACTTACTATATTAACAGAATAAAAGAGAAAAACCATATGATCATCTCAATATGGAAGGTGTATTCGGCAATATTCAATTGTTACTCATGATAAAAATTCTCAGCAAAGCAGGAAGAGAAAGGATCTTAATCTGATAAGGGGCATTTATGAAAAACCCACATCTATGAGAAGTCTTCATAGTAGAAGACTGAATGATGGTGCCTGGTCTCATCACTCTAGTGAATTAGAGGCTTTAGCCTCTGCTCCAAGGTAGGAAAAAGAAGAAAAAACAAAAAGTCATGGATTGGAAAGGGAAAAAGAAAACTATCTTCATTTGCAGACAACAGGATGGGGATGTGGAAAATTCTCAGGACTCCAAAAGAGAGCTACTGAAAGTACTAAGTGAGTTGAGGAAGGTTTCAGGATATAGTGTCGTTATAGAAAATTAATTGTACTACTATATATAGTAATGGTCTTTTAAAGTTGAATGAAGAAAACAATTCCACTTATAATAACATCCAAAACAATGGAATACATAGGAATATATCTAACAATATATCTTCATCACCTGTACACTGACAACTATATTCCACTGCTGACAGAAATTCAAGAAAACCTAAATAAACACATGGATATACCTTGATAATGGATTGGAAGACATTGATTTTTGTTTTAAATATTTTATTATTTATTTATTTATTTACGATTTTAGCAGTGTTGGGTTTTAGTTGTGGCATGGGAGAACTTTTGTTGTGGTGCACCAGCTCTTTGTTGCAATATGCGGACTTCTTTCTAGTTGTAGCATGTGGGTTTTCTCTCTCTAGTTGAGACATATGAGCTTAGTTGCCTGGTAGCATGTGGGATCCAGTTTCCCAACCAGGGATCAAACCCACTTTGCCTGCATTGGTAGGAGGATTCTTTACCACTGGACAACCAGGGAAGTGCCTGGAAGACATTGTTAAGATGCCACCTCATCACCTTATTTCAATTTGGGAAATTCAATGAAATCTTAATCAAAATCCCAGCAGTTTTTCTATAGATATTGATAAGATTATTCTAAAATTTATGCAAAGAAACTAAGATATTAAAATAAATTTTGAAAAAGAAGAACAAAGTTGGAGGACTTATACATTATATTAATTATTATATATTATATTAATGTGTATATTACTTTCAAGATTTTCCATACAGATATACAATCAAGACAGCATGGGATTAGTGTATAGCTCAATACAACAAAATAGAGAACTCAGAAACAGGCTTACACGTATATGGACAATTGATTTAGAATAAAGATGATAAGACAACTAAATGGCAGAAAGAATAATTTTTTTAACATGTGGTATTGGAACTGGCTACTTATATGGAAAAAAGAAATATTGACTTTGGCCCTTACCTAACATAATACACAAAAATTAAATTGAAATAAATTACACACCTTGATGTAAAAGCTGAAACAGCAAACTTATTTGAGAATATATTTGTGATGGTGGGATAGGCATAATTCCCTAAATAGGATGCAAAAAACATTAACCACTAATAAACTGATAAATTGAATTTTATCACAATTAAAAACTTATCTCCCAAGACACTTAAGAAAATGTAAAGATAATACATAAACCAGGAGAAATTATTCAGAAAATATATATCTGACAAAGGATTTGTATCCAAAATATTTAAGGAAATCTAATAATTCAATAAGAAAAATAATTTAAAAATTGAAGCATAACAAAGCTAGAGGCAGTCCACTCCCTGATTTCAAACTTTACTATAAAGTTATACTAATTAAAATATTATGGTAGTGGCTGAAAACAGACACAGAGATCAATGGAACAAAATACAGATCCTAGAAATTAATCCATGCATATATGGATATAAATAGATTTACCACAAAGGAGCCAAGAATATGCAATGAAGAAATCACAGCCTCTTCAGTCAACGGTGTTGGGAAAACTGGACAGCTACATGCAAAAAAAATGAAACTTGACCAGTACCTTACACAATACACAAAAATTAAGTCAAAATGAATTACATTTGAAATTTACAACTGAAACCACAAAACAACTAGAAGAAAATACAGGGTGTGAGCTCTTTGAGTCAGGTCTTGGTTAAGATTTTTTTGGAAACTACTCTAAAAGCAAAACCAAGGAAAGGAAAAATAAAAAGTGAGGCTAAGTCAAGCTAAAAGGTCTCTACACAGTGAAGGAAACCATCAACAAAGAAAAAAGACAACCTACTTAATGGGGAAAAATATTTGTAAATGTTGTGACTAGCAAAGGATTAATATTCAAAATAAAAGAAGAACTCATAAAACTCAGTAACAAAAAATTAGACAACCCAATTTCAAAATTGGCAGAGGAGGGCTTCCCTGGTGGCGCAGTGGTTGAGAGTCCGCCTGCCGATGCAGGGGATACGGGTTCGTGCTCCGGTCTGGGAAGATCCCACATGCCGCGGAGCGGCTGGGCCCGTGAGCCATGGCCGCTGAGCCTGCGCGTCCGGAGCCTGTGTTCCGCAACGGGAGAGGCCACAACAGTGAGAGGCCCGCATACCGCAAAAAAAAAAAAAAAATTGGCAGAGGAACTTCATATGTGTTTTTTCCAAAAAGATATTCAGATGGTCAATAGGCACAAGAAAAGATGCTCAACATTACTAATCATCAGGCAAATGGAAATCAAATGTGAGATGTCACCTCTCATCGATCAGAACGTCTCTCATCAAAAAGGTTACAGATAATAAATGTTGGTGAGGATTTGGAGAAAAGTGAACCCTAGTACACCCTTTGTGGAAATATAAATTTTTGCAGCCACTGTGGAATACACTATGGAAGTTCTTTAAAAAATTAAAATGGAACTACCTTATGATCCAGCAATTCCAGTTATGAGTATTTATCTGAAGAAAATGGGAACACTAACTTAAAAAAGATATGCACCCACATTTTCACTGAAGTATATCTATAATAGCTAATATAGAAGCAAGCTAAGCGTTTACAATACATAAATGGTGAATGCATAAAGAAGATGTGATATGCATATATATATATATATATATATATATATATATATATATATATATATATATACACACACCCATATATATATGTGTATATGTATTTATACTGAAATAATACTCAGCCATAAAAATGAATATAAATTTTGCCATTTGCAACAACATTCATGGATCTGGAGAGTATTATGCTTAGTGAAATAAGTCACAGAGAGAAAGGTAAATACTGTATGTTATTACTTATGTGTGGAATCTAAAAAATAAAACAACTGAAATACACTCACAAATATATTAGCAGTTAACAGTGAGGAGAGGGGAGGAAGGAGGGACAAGATAGGAGTAGGGGATGAAGAGATACAAACTACCATGTATAAAATAGACAAGCTACAAGGATGTAAAGTACATATAGGGAATATAGTCAATATTTCAAAATAAATTTGTATGGAGCACATTACATAAAAATGTTGAATTACCATGCTGTACATCTGGGATTAATATAATATTGTTAAGTCAATTATATATCAATAAAAAATTAATTAAAAAAATGCTGAGAGCAGAATGAAGATATTTCGACCAAACAATAAGATCTTAAAGTCACTTGAAGAAATTCTGAAATATAAAACTTAAGTAAAAGGAAAATAACAGATACTTTGAGATGTAGGGGGAAAAAATGAGCAAAGCATTGATCAATATGTAAGGGAACCTACATAAATGTTGACTTCATAAAATCACAATAATAATAGTGTCTAAACTGTGGAAGAAAATAAGCACATAATAAGATGATGGTAATGAATCTATGTCAGTAATAATGGTAATGGTAAAGGGACCAATTTCTAATTTAAAAAAAATTATTAGTTTGGGTAAGAGAGTAAGACACCAATATTTGATCTCCAAACTCCCTGGATGCAGAGGGAAATATTCTTCCTACTCAAAAAAAAAAAAAAAAATCATGCTTCTGTCTTGAACCAAAATCAAGTTGCTCTATTAGAGACATTCTACATTTCTAAATTTGCAATTTGCCAATGGTTTCCTTGCTTACAGATTGATTAAAATATTAATTTGAAGGCTTACAAACATTTTTTCTCAGAATCACAGCAAAACATATACTACTAACTATATGCCAATTTCATTAAAGAAAGCCATTTAAACTTCAATTAAAGAAAGCTATTTTCTCAGAACACAAGACATGTTTTCCTAAAAATGACTGTTAAATACCTTATATACAATGTTCATATATGTTAAATTTTGTGTCTCTTTATTTGTAAGGACCAGGAAGTTCTTTGTAGGCAAGGCCCTTGCCCATAACCTTGTAAGGAGAAGCACCACCATTTGTGAGTGAAGTTGTAAGTCGGTGAAATCCAAACAACATCTGCATTCACATCTCTGTCTAGTGACTCTTGTGTTCCTAAACGTGTGAGGGAAGACCATCAGGGGGACTGGAGGCTTTCGTGAAAAAGAAGTTGAGATCCGTGGTTTATGGAGCATGACTGGGGAGCCTCAACCAATGGAACCCAACTGTAATGTCAGAAACTGGAAATAAAGGAAAATATCCCTGCAAAATCACCCTGGGTTGCTAGGACATTTCCTTTTCCTGAAAAAGCTGTAAGAAGCCCTTCTTTTCTATGTATATAAATGAGATTTAGTTTATATACTTAACAATGAGGTTGAGACTAAAATCTTAGATGGAAAAAGACAAAGCAAAATAATAATATCTTGGCTTGTTCTGTGGATACATGTTCACAATTTTCCTATGTATGAATTTGAGCACATGTATCCATGTGTGTTAAGACAGATAAATAACATGCGAAATTGTTCATAGTCATATCACTAGTTAACATTTTATTCTGTATAGCTTCCCAAATTTTCTATAAAGCCTACTTTTCAAACCAGATTTAAGATATTTACTATCTAAATAGTGACAAAGATATGTTTCCTTCTACAGTTAGTTTTCTTGGCCATCAACCTAACCAAGCTTCAAATAGCTTTATTCCAAAATAAATTTCTGAGTGAGAAAAAAACTGGAACATTAAAAAAGAAAAAGACAACCCTAAAAACTGTAAGAAGTCATACAAGAAAAATACTAAGCGAAGGATAAATCCTTTATAAATTCAGAAGCCATAATGTAAAGGGTAGAGAAAAATGGCAATGTGTTAGTTTCTGCTGTGCAGCAAAGTGAATCAGCTATATGCATACATATATCCCCACTTTTTTGGATTTCCTTCCCATTTAGGTCATAGAGCATTAAGTAGAGTTCCCTCTACTTAAGTAGAGAACTACTTAAGTAGTTCCCTCTACTTAACCTAGTGCTATACAGTAGGTTCTCATTAGTTATATATTTTATATGCAGTAGTGTATATATGTCAATCCCCATCTCCAAACTCATCCCACCCCCCGTTCCTCACTTGGTATCAGTACATTTGTTCTCTACATCTGTGTCTCTATTTCTGCTTTGCAAATAAGTTTATCTGTACTATTTTTTTTAGATTCCACATATAAACGATATTATACAATATTTCTTTTTATCTTTCTGACTTATTTCCCTCTGTTTGACACCCTTTAGGTCTAACCATGTCTCTGCAAAGGACACTGTTTAATTCCTTTTTATGGATGAGTAATATTCCATTTTATATATATACTACATCTTCTTTATCCATTCCTCCACTGATGGAAATTTTGGCTGTTTCCATGTCCTGGGTATTGTAAATAGTGCTGCAAGGAACACTGGGATGCATGTGTTTTTTGAATTATGGTTTTCTCTGGGTATATGCCTAGGAGTGGGAATTGTGGGTCATATGATAGTTTTATTTTTAGTTTTTTAAGGAATCTCCATACTCTTTTCCATAGTGGCTGTACCAATTTACATTCCCATCAACAATGTAGGAGGCTTCTGTTTTCTCCACGTGTTCTCCAGCATTTATTGTTTGTAGATTTTTTGATGATGGCCACTTTGACTGGTGTGACTCTTGTGAGATGATACCACATTGAAGTTTTGATTTGCATTTCTCTAATGATTAATTGTGTTGAGCATTCTTTCATGTGCTTGTTGGCCAACTGTATATCTTCTTTGGAGAAATGTCTGTTTAGGTCCTCGGCTCATTTTCTGATTGAGTTTGTCTTTTTCTTTTCTTTTTTTTTGATATTTAGCTGCATGAAGTTTGTATATTTTGGAAATTATTCCCTTGTCAGTTGCTTCATGGCAAATACTTTCTCTCATTCTGAGGGTTTTTTTGGTTTTGTTTATGGTTTCCTTGGCTGTGCAAAAAATTTTTATGTTTAATTATGTCCCATGTGATTATTTTTCTTTATTTTCATAACTGTAGGAGGTGGGTTAAAAAAGATCTTGCTGTGATTTATGTCAGAGAGTTTTCTTCCTATGTTTTCCTCTAACAGTTTTATAGTATCTGGCCTTACCTTTAGGTCTTTAATCCATTGTAAGTTTATTTTTGTATATGGTGTTAGGTAGTGTTCTAATTTCATTCTTTCTTTTCTTTTTTTGGTTTACATTATTTTTGAAGTAAAATAGCTTTACACTGTTGTGTTAGTTTCTGCTGTACAATGAAGAGAATAAGCTATATGTATACCTATATCCTTTCCCTCTTGGACCTCCCTCCCATCCTTTCCCCATCCCACGCATCTAGGTCATCACAGAGCATCGAGCTGAGCTCCCTGTGCTGTATGGAAGATTCCCACTAGCTATCTATTTTACACATGGTAGTGTATTTATGTCAAACTTAATCTCCCAATTCATCCCACCCTCCTCTCCTGGGTCTAATTTCATTCTTTTATATGTAGCTGTCCGGTTTTCCCAGCACCACTTATTGAAGAGGCTGTCTTTTCTCCATTATATATTCTGACCTCCTTTGTCAAAGATTAGTTGTGCATTTATTGCTGGGCTTTCTATCCTATTCCATCGATCTGTATTTCTGTTTTTGTGCCAGTACAATATTATTTTGATTACTGTAGCTTTGTAGTATAATCTGAAGTCAAGTAGCCTGATTCCTCCAGCTCCATTTTTCTTTCTCAAGATCACTCTGGCTATTCGGATTCTTTTTTTTTGTTTCCATACAAATTGTATAATTTTTTGTTTTAATTCTGTGAAAAAATGCTCTTGGTAATTTGGTAGGGATTGTGTTGAATCTGTAGATTCCTCTGGGTCATTTTCACAATATTGATTCTTCCAATCCAAGATCATAGTATTTCTCTCCATATGCCTAACTTTGATTTCTTTCATCAGCATCTTAGTCTTCTGAGTACAGGTCTTTTGCCACCTTAGGTAGGTTTATTCTTAGATATTTTATTCTTTTTGATGCAATGGTAATGGGGTTATTTTCTTAATTTCTCTTTCTGTTTTTTCACTTTTAGCATATAGGAATGCAAGAGATCTCTGTGCATTAATTTTGTATCCTGCCCCTTTACTAAATTCATTGATGAGTGCTAGTAGTTTTCTAGTAGTATCTTTAGTATAGTGTCATGTCATCTGCAGTGGCAGTTTTACTTCTTCTTTTCCAGTTTGGATTTCTTTTATTTCTTTTTCTTCTCTGATAGGCTTGGCTAGGACTTCCAAATCTATGTTGAATAAAAGTGGCAAGAATGGACATACTTGTCTTGTACCCCATCTTACAGGAAATGCTTCCAGTTTTTCACCATTGAGCATGAGGTTAGTGGTGGGTGTGTTGTATATGGCCTCTACTATGTTGATGTAGGTTCCCTCTAAGCCCACTTTCTGGAGAATTTTTATCATAATTCGTTGTTGAATTTTGTCAAAAGTTTTTCTGCATCTATTGGGATGATCATATATTTTCTATTCTTCAATTTGTTGTATGGTGCATTACATTGATTGATTTGCATATATTGAAAAATCCTTGCATCTCTGAGATAAATCTCACTTTAACAGGGTATATGATAATTTTAATGTGTTTTTGGATTTGGTTTGCTAGTGTTTTGTTGAAGATCTTTTCATCTATATTCATCAGTGATATTGGCCTGTAATTTTGTTATTGTTGTATCTTTGTCTGTTTTGGTATCAGGGTTATGGTGGTCTCATAGAATGATCTCGGGAGTATTCCTTCCTCTACAATTTTTTGGAAGAGTTTCATAACAGTGTGTGTTAAATCTTCTGTAAATGTTTGATAGAATTCATCTCTGAAGCCATCTGGCCCTGGACTTTTGTTTGTTGGATTTTTAATCACAGTTTCAATTTCAGTACTTGTGATTTGTCTGTTCATATTTTCTATTTCTTCCTGTTTCAGCCTTAGAAGTTTGTATCTTTCTAAGAATTTGTCTATTTCTCCTAGGCTGTCCATATTACTGGCTTATAGATATTTGTAGTAGTCTCTTATGATCCTTTGTATTTCTGTGGTGTCCATTATAACTTCTCCATTTTCATTTCTAATTTTATTGACTTGAGTTCTCTCCCTTTTTTTCTTGATGCGTCCGGCTGAAGACTTAACATTTCATTTATTTTCTCAAAGAGCCAGCTTTTAGTTTCATTGATTTTTACTACTTTCTTCTTTGTCTACATTTTATTTATTTCTACTCTGATCATTAAGGTTTTTTTCCTCCTACTCACTTTGGGTTTGTTTGTTCTTTTTTTGTCTAGTTGATTTAGGCAAAGTTCTGGTTGTATATCTGAGACTTTTCTTGTTTCCTGAGATGTTTTTATCACTATATACTTCCCTCTTAGAAAAATTTTTGCTGCATCACATAGGCTTTTTTTTTTCTTTTTTTTTTTACTTCAAATGCATTTCCAATATCCTGACTTTGTGTTCTCCTCTTCTTATAGTTGATGGTTTTGATATCATATTTGTGGGCAGATTATTTCCTACTTTTACTGTATGCTTGCTTTTGCCAGTGATCTTTTCCATTCACAATTTTCTTGTTCTAGTAGTGGTCTTTTTTTTTCTGCTTAGAGAATTTACTTTATTGTTTCTTGCAAAGCTGGTCTGGTGATGCTGAATTCTCTTAGCTTTTGCTTGTCTGTAAAAATTTTGATTTCTCTGTCAAATCTGAATGAGAATCTTGCTGGGTAGAGTAATCTTGGTTGTAGTTTCTTCTGTTTCATCACTTTAGATGTATCGTGCCACTCCCTTCTGGCTCACAGAATTTCTGCTGAGAAATCAGCTGATAAACTTATGGGAGTTCTCTTATATGTTAGTTGTTGTTTTTCCCTTGCTACTCTTAATACTTTTTCCTTTTTAAAAATATTTTGTCAATTTGATTAATACGTGTATCAGTGTGTTTCTCCTTATGTTTCTCCTGCCTGTGATTCTCTGCACTTCCTGAACTTTGGTGATGGTTTTCTTTTGCATGTTAGGGAATTTTTCATTTTTTGTCTCTTCAGATATTTTCTCAGGTTCTTTTTCTCTCTCTTCTCTCTCTGGGACCCCTTTAATGCAAGTGGTGCACTTAATGTTGTCCCAGAAGTCTCTTAGAATGTCTCCATTTCTTTTCATTCTTTTATCTTCTGTTCTGCAGCAGTGATTTCCTCCAATCTGTCTTCCTGGTCACTTATCCATTCTTGTGTCTCTGTTACTCTGCTATTGATTCATTCCAGTGTATTTTTCATTTCAGATCTTGTATTGTTCCTCTCTGTTTATTTGTTCTTTAGTTCTTCTAGGTCTTTTAAAAATATTTCTTTTATTTTCTCTATCTGTGCCTCCATTTTTTCCTGAGACCTTGGATTATCTTCACTATCATTATTTTGAATTCTTTTTATGGTAGTTGCCTATCCTCACTTCATTTAGTTGTTCTTCTGTGGTTTTATCTTGTTCTTCAACTGGGACATATTCCTCCGCTGTCTCAGATTGTCTAAATTTCTGTGATTGCAGTTTTCTGCAGTTTGCAGGGTTGTAGTTCTTCTGGCTTCTGCTGTATTCCCTCTTGTTGATGAAGCTATCTGTGAGGCTTGTTCAGTTTTCCTGGTGGAAGGGTCTGGTTCCTGCTCACTGATGTGTGGAGCTGGGTCTTGTCCCTCTGGTGGACAGCACTGTGCTCAGGAAGACTTTAAGTGGCTTGTCTGCTGATAAGTGGGGCTGTGCTCACACCTTATTAGTTGTTTAGACTGAGGCATCCCAGAACTGGAGCCTACAGATTATTGGGTGGGGATAAGTATTAGGTGTGGGGAATGGAAACCTCCAGGAAGGCTCATGTCTGATAAGTATGCACCAGTACTTCCACTGCTAGTGTTTTGTTCCACACAGTGAGCTACAGCTACTCCCCTGCCTCCACAGGAGACCCTTCAATATTAACAGGTACCTATTCCCTAGTATCTTAGGAGGTCCCTGCATTTAACCTTGAGTCCTGGTGTACACTAGACTTCCACCCTCTAAACGTGGAGTTTCTTTATCTTGCAATTTCAGTGTTTCTGTAAGAAGGGGTGAGCTCATTTCTTTCTGCTCCACCATCCTTCTGACAAGTCTGAATGTGTGCACCTCAGATTGGGATTTGAAGACACATGTTCAGGACTCAAATCCAGCCAAAACCCTGATTGGGACTTGAATCTCACGTGGCCAGGACCCAAATCTGGTCAAAACCCTGATTAGGATGTGAACCCATGCAGCTGGGATTCAAACTGGCCAAAACCCACAGTTTTCCAATTAAGATCACACACCTGGTTTCAAGACTTAATAAAGCTCAGTTTCTTGATGTCTCATTGCAGAAAGGATTCAGGGAGAGACAAAGTAATAGGTAAGAAGTGGATTTATTCAGAGAGAAACACATTTCACAGTGTGTGGGCCATCTCAGAAGGCAGGAGCGGCACCAGAGTATGAACTGGGGTGGGTAATTTCATGAGTGGGAAGAATATTCCAGCTATTTTGGAAAGGGGCAGGGATTTCCAGGAATTGGGCTACCACAGCAGGCTCAGCGGCCATGGCTCATGGGCCCAGTTGCTCCACGGCATGTGAGATCTTCCTGGACCAGAGCATGAATCCATGTCCCTTGCATCAGCAGGCAGACTCTCAGCCACTGTGCCACCAGGGAAGCCCACCACCCATTTTTTGATCCCTATGGTTGCCTTGGAACTGTCATGGTGCCTGTGGGTGTGTCATTTAGCTTGGTGATGTGAGCATATACTGAGGCTCAAGGTCTAGTGGAAGTCAACTGGTCCTCCATGTCGGACTTGTTTGGTTCTAATCAGTCTATGTCATGTCCTCAGGCTATGTCATTCTTTCAAAGGTTGTGTCCTGCCCCCTTCCCTCTTGTTTCAAGTCCACATATCTTTCAAGTGCCCATGGACTGTTCTCCAGGATAGGCCACAAAACAGGTCTCAACAAATTTAACAGAATGGAAATTATATTAAGCATTTTTTTCTGATCACAATGATATAAAACTAGAAGTCAATTTTGAAAAATGGGAAAAAAATAAACATGTAAGGATTAAACAACATGGTACTAAAAAAATAATGTGTCAATGAAGAAATCAACGTGGAAATCAAGAAAATGTTTGGAGGAAAATGGAAATGAAAACATTACTTTCTAATTGTATGCAATACAGCAAAAGCACTTTTAAGACTGAAGTTCATAGTGATACAGGTATTCCTCAGCAAACAAGGCAAACCTCAAATAAGCAACCTAACCTACCACCAAAAGGAATCAGAAAAAAAGAAACAGCAAAGCCCAAAGTCAGCCATAGGAGGGAAATAATGAGGATACAGAGGAAATAAATAAAATGGAGATTAACTAAAACAACAGAAAAAAATCAATAAAACCAAGAGTTAGTCCTTCAAAAAGATTTTAAAAAATGATATACCTTTGGCCTGGCTCACCCAGAAGAAAGGAGAGAGGACCCAAACAAATTAACAAAAGAAAGAGGAGAAATGACAACTAATACCACAAAGAATCCTAAGAGAATACTATGAACAGTTATGTGCCAACTGATTGGGCATTCTAGAAGAAATGGATAAATTTCTAGAAATATACACCCTCTCAACAACAAACATACAACTCCCAACAAACAAACTTTTATGACTATACAGCTTCACAGGGTAATTCTACCAAATATATAAAGAAGAACTAACACCTACCCTCTCAAAATATTCCAAAAAGTTGAAGAGAACACTCCCAAATTCATTATACAAGGTCAACATTAACCTCATACCAAAACCAGACAAAAACACTACAGAAAGACACCACAGAAAAAGAATATTACAGCAGGTGGATCAAGATGGTAGATGCTTGCCCAGGCAGTGGATACGTTGCTCTGACCACATGGTCCTCACTTGTTTCACCCCTCACCTCCTTGGGGACAGACCACACATTTAATAGCAATGGAGCTTTATCAGACCTGGACTTCATGGTTTCTACTCCAACACCTGGGGAGCAGACCTTGCTCCCCAGCAGGGCTGTGACTGCAGTGGAGCAAGGAGGAGACCCTGCTAAATATCTAGTGCAGGCTCTGGACACAGCACCAGTCACATTCCTTATTGTGGGGATAATGGCCAACACACTAAGAAAGATGTGGCAGGTATCCATAAAAAAATCACACCAAAATCAATAGACTCAACCAGACTATGCATGGATGCTGCCACATAAAAATAGCCCTTCAAGATCACAGTAGGAAACTGTTTTACCTAAATGCATAGAGACAGAAAGTTAAGTAAAATGAAAAAGCAAATGAACTACTCCTGTTTAAAAGACAAGAGAATTCCCCTGAAAGAACAATGAAACAGATCTCACCAGTCTACTATACCCTTAGTTCAAAAAGGAGGTGATAAAAATGCTGAAGGAATTAAGAAAGATTATCAATAGAACTGCAAATCACTGTAACAAGGAACTACAAACTATAAAGAGCAAACAATCAAATGAGACAGCTTAATTGTGGAGATAAAAATTGATCTAAAAGCAATCAATAGAAGACTAAATAATGCAAAAGAATGGATAAGTGATCTGAAAGGTAGAATAGTGGAATTCATCCAACAGAACAGCAGACAGAAAGACTGTTGAAAAAAATGAATGCGACACATGAGATCACTTAGGCAATATAAAGTAACTCTCTGATGTAATTAGTAATAATATTTTGTTTTGATCTGTCTCTCAATGCAAAAGAAATAGAAGCAAAAATTTTTAAATGGTACCTAATTAAAGTTAAAAGTTTTACACAGCAAAGGAAACCACTAACAAAAGAGAAAGGCAACTTAAGAAATAGGAGAAAATATTTGCAAGTACTATGAATGACTAAGCAGTTAATATCTAAAATATATAAACACCTCATGCAGCTCAATATCAAAAAAAACAAACAACACAATTAAATGAGAAGACCCATATCTATATTTTCCCCAAGGCACATGAAAAGATGCTCAACATTGCTAATTAATAGAGAAATGCAAATCAAAACAATGAGATATAATCTCACATCTTTCAGAAGGTCTATCATCAAAATGTCTACAAATAACATATGTTGGCAAGGATGTGTAGGAAAGAGAACCCTTATACACTTTCAGTTGGAATGTGAATTGGTGTGCCATTATGAAAATAATATTACATTTCTTGAAAAAACTAATACAGAACTATCATATAACCAAGCAATTCCACTGCTGGGCATATATCTGGGTAACAAATTGGGTAACAAATACCTAATTCAAAAAGATACATGCACCCCAATGTTTACAGCACCATTATTGACAACAGCCAAGATATGAAAGCAGCCCAAGTGCCCATAAACAGGTGAATGGATAAAGAATATGTATAAAATATGGAATATTATTCAGCCATACAAAGAATTAACTTCTGCCATTTGCAGCAATGTGAATGAATTTAGAGAATACTATGATTAGTGAAATAAGTCAGACAAATACAAATAATGTATGATATCACTTATATGCGGAATCTAAAAAGTAAAACAAATGTGTATAGCAAAACAGGAACAGATCAAAGATATTGAGAACAAACTAGTGGTTTCAAGTGGGGAGAGGGAAGGGGAGATGGACAAGTTAGAGGTATGGAATTAAAAGATACAAACCACCATGTATAAAATAGATAAGCAAGAAAGATATATTGTGTAGCACAGCAAATTATAGCCATTTTCTTATAATAAATTTTAATGGAGTATAATCTGCAAAAATACTGAATCACTATATGTACACCTGAAACTAATAGTATAATATTGTAAATCAAGTATACCTCAATTAAAAAAACCCATAAGCTTATCAAGAGGTAAGTAAACAGAGACTTTGTAACCAAATACAACTAGGACTACATTCCTTCCAAAATATTTTAAGAAAGTAAACAATTATAAAGACTTCAACCATTAAAAAAGTAAACAAAAGAAAAAAACCCAAACCTTTGAGAATGAGAAGAATCCAAAGATTTCCCAGAATTACCACATTATATACGGTGAAATATCCCATTTTCAAAAACAATAAATGACAAAAGAAACAGATTATGTTCCATTTAAAGAACAAAATAAACTATCACAAAACATCCCTGAAAGTCTCAGACAAGGACTTGCTGGACAGAAATCAAAATATCGTGTGTAAATATGCTCACAGATTTAAAGGAAAACTGGAAAAAGAACTAAAGGAGTTCAGAAAAATGATGTATATACAAGGGCAGACTCTCTATAGTGGTAGAAATTATAAAAATGTATCAAACTTTGGAGCTGAAAATATAATAAGATAATATGACAAGTTTACCAGAAGCACTCAATACCAGATTGGACAGACAGAATCAGATAAAGGATAGAAGGTTGAATTAGCAATCTGAACATAGAACAATTGACATTATCCAATCTGAAGAACAGTAGTAAAAAAGAATAAAGAAAAATGAACAGAGGTTAAGGAACTTGTGAAACGTCAAAAAGGAGGGCAACATATACATGATGGCATTCATGAAGGGACAACAGAAAAAAAGAGGTAGAGTATTCTAAACACTTTTTAACGACCAAAGTTTTCCCAAGTTTAATGAAATTAACACTACAATTCTAATAAACTAAATAAACTGTAAAATATATTCAAATATCTACAGCAGGGCACCATATAATTAAACTGTCAAAAAACAAAGAGAATTTTGAAAGCAGCAAGAAAGAAAAGACTCAACAGAATAAAATTATATGCAGATTTCTCATCAGAAAACATGGAGGCCAGGGGCCAGGGATAATATACACAGTGCTGGGAAAACAAAATTGTCAATCAAAAACTCTAAATCCAGAAAAATTGTCCTTGAAAAATAAGGGCAATTAATACATTTGCAAATAAACAAAAGCTGTGAGAATTTGTTCTTACTACACCCTCCCCAGGAACTCTGCCTAAGAGAATCCCCCTTCAGGTTGAAATGAAAAGACAGTGAACAGTTACTCAAAGTTATATGAAGAAATAAAACCTCCAAAAAGGGAAATACATACCTAAATTTAAAAGCCAGTGTTACTGTAAAGAAATCATAAAGACCAAGCAGAAATAAATGAAATAGAAACAAAGAAAACAATAGCAAAGATCAATAAAACTAAAAGCTGGTTCTTTGAAAAGATAAAGTTGATAAAACATTAGCCAGACTCATTAAGAAAAAGAGGGAGGTCTTCTCTGGTGGTGCAGTGGTTGACAGTCCCCCTGGTGATGCAGGGGATTGGGCTTGTGTCCTGGTCCAGGAAGATCCCACAAGCCACGGAGTGGCTGGGCCCGTGAGCCATGACCGCTGAGCCTGTGCGTCTGGACCCTGTGCTCCACAATGGGAGAGGCCACAATAGTGAGAGGCGTGCCTACCACACACACACACACACACACACACACACACACACAAAATACATATTTTGCTGGCATAAAATGCCTAGAATTTAATTTGTGGCAATAACATAAATGGGGGTACAGAGGCGTATAGGAGATTTTTTGTATGTAATTACAGTTGTTGGTATTGCTACCAATTCAAATTAGATGTTACATCTTTAAGATGAAAAATGTGAGCCCTATGGTAACCACAAAGAAAATATCTATGGAATATACAGAAAACAAAATGAGAAGGGAAGCAAAAACAGTTCAGTACAAAAATCAACTAAAGAGGTGGGGTAAAGGCACTAATGGAGAGAGAAAAGGATAATAAAGTCACAAGACACAGAGAAAACAAATATCACAATGGCAGAAATAGATATTTCCTTACCAAATAATCTTTCCGTATATACAAATAGCTTAAACTCTCCAATCAAAAGGGCAGAGATTGACAATATGAATAAATAGAAATCATAATCCAACTACCTACCAGTTACAAGAGACTCAGTTTATATTCAAACACATAAAGAGGTTTAAAGTAGATGAATGGAAAAGATATTCCATCAAAAAGTAATGTGTAGAGAACTAAGGGTGAGACGGAAGTTATACTAATCAATGCTTTTTAATAAGAAATAAAAACAAGTACATTCCTTGTCTCTTAAATATATGGAAGCCATAAATTTGAAAAGAAAAGCAAAAAGAATTGCCTATGGTTCAAAATTTAAGACATTCTGCAAAGGTGTGTCCTTTTTTTTTTCTGGTAGGAATAGAGTGAAGTAGTTTCCTTGCTAACAAGAACAGTCATTCATTTCTATTACCAATATATAAAGTGCTTGAGTTATTTTTAATAAATGTTCTGTTTTTTTAGGATCTTCATCTTTCTATCATAGTAAAAGTTTGTTTCTGAACAAAATTTCTAGAAGCATAAGAGATAGGTTTGTTAAGGAAGGTGATTTGAAGCCTTAGTTCCTAACTCTTAATGTAATCATTTCCTTGCTGAGGAATACATTGATCCTGAATAGAAATTTATTTGATATGTAATAAATTGTCTCTTTGAAAAATTAGATACACAATCCTAAAATTGTCCACAAAGACTGTAGGATGCTTAGCAAGTTAACACTGTCTGCTGTACACTCAAAATACTGGCAGCTGGTCTACTTGCCTTCCAGGCTGGGGCTTAACAGGTTTACAGATAAGGGCAATCATGATCATAGACTTGATGGCATTTGCACAAAGCAGTAGAGTTAGCCTGACTCTTTCAACCTTAAATCCAGGTGCTCACTTCTCTTCCTTACTAATAAATATCGTTTGTGGCATTTTTTTCCGCCAGAATAGGACATTTTGATCTGCACTAAAAATCTGTTCAGGCAGATAGATACCCTTTCTCCTCAGTGTTTTTCTTTATGGCATCTGAGAGCTGTCTGTCCCTCTCTGTAGGCAGAAGCTGATACTAACAATCCTAAGGTAGATAGCTAATGGGAAGCAGCTGCTTGGCACAGGGATATCAGCTCGGTGCTTTGTGACTGCCTGGAGGGGTGGGATAGGGAGGGAAGGAGGGAGGGAGATGCAAGAGGGAAGAAACATGTGAACGTGTGTATATATATAACTGATTCACTTTGTTATAAAGTAGAAACTGACACACCATTGTAGAGCAATTTTAACCCAATAAAGATGTTAAAAAAAAAATCAAACCTCTTTCTAAAATTGTCAAATCATCCTCTGTTGGTAGTAAATTCTCCAGCTTTACATCCTTCACCTTCCTTTTGCTTTAATTAGTAGTCATATTATTACTTTGTTTTTTCTTGAATTCACACTTTCTTCAGGAATACTTTGATTTCAGTCTGGGCCAGACCAACCATCATTTGTCCTTTGGTTTATGTAACATAATGCCTTATCTTTACTGTTTCCTCTAGGACAGAAGATTCCATTTCCATAACAGTATTTGAGTTGTCCAAATCAATACATAAATTCATTTACATATACTTTGTATGCATTTTCCACTTCACTAATCAAATACATTACATATGTTTACTTATGTATTAAACAAATGTAACGCTTCCTTATTTAGGCAAATGTATTATACAGTATAATAGAAATTTTAAGAAGATGAAATAAATATAGATAAAATTTTCTTCTTCTACTCCAGTGAAGTATCTTATATGATGTTTGGATGTTTACACACCCTTTTGGTAGTAACTAATTTGGTAGAAATTCCTGCCAAATCAAAGACTTTGGATATTCTTGGCTCTGTCACTTTGCCCACTGGCTTTAAACAGAAAATAGGGGTGGGAGTTGGTGGCAGAAGCGGCTTAATGACTTCAATTGAAACAGCTCTCTTACCTCTTCATATCTTATTTGTTAGATTAGACCAGGGGCTCCTTAACCTAGCTGAAGTAACAAGTCTGGGCCTGTACATTCCTCTTCCCTTTTCTTTTTTCTTTCTTCCTCTATTCTTCTATTTCTTTCCTTTTTCCTTTCTTTTTTTCACTTCCTTCCTCCCTCCATTCCTTCCTTCCTTCCTTCTTTCCTTCTCTCCCTCTTTTTTAATTCTTTTCCTTTTTCTTTCTTTTATTCTTTTTAGTTTTCCAGGTGATTATGATGTTGATTTACTTTTGAGAACTGATGTGCTAGAGTAAGCAGGTTTCTTTTTTTTTTGGTCTGTCTTTCTGTGACTGATCACAGACTTATACAAATGAAGACAAAACTTTATTTTATAGGAGGGTTAAAAATAAACCTAGAGACAAATGCTGCTGTGCTGAAAAAAAAATCAAGAATAATTTTATGACATATTATATCTCATATTAATTTTATGTTACCTTTCTTCTGTATTGTATTGCAATACAAATCTCTTAAATTTTCCTGATATTTAGCTTTTTATAGTTTGCCAAGTGCTCAGAGAGGAGACAAACATGAATTACATTTCACTGTTGAGCATATCAATGTGTATCTATTCCTACTGTGAGTACTTAGGAATTACACCAAAAAGTGGACATTTTAATCTAATTCACAAGGTAGATATAATCATCTTGTATGTTTATTTTCACAGTTTTCTAGCAGAATATATTAAATTATCTTGGTCTAAAATTTTGTAGTATGTTTCATCAATTTTATAGTCCATGGATCCAGATTATCTTAAGAAAAGGGCAGCTTTTTCTAATTTGTCAAGAGATATCACATAGATTAGCAACAAAGATGGTGGTAATGGAGTTAATTAAATGGTGTGTTCTGGCTACTTCTGGAAGTTACCAGCTCCAGACTCTGGAATATTCCCTGACAAAGACTCTCTTCTTGACCAAACTCTTGACAGGCTCCTCTTAGCCCTTTGGTAACTAGGCCCTTTCCTGTGGCCTTGTCCTGAAGAGTCAAGAATTCTGCTAAGTGAGTTTACTGAGAACCTCATGACAAGTATTTAATCACCTTCAATGTCTGATCAAATCCCTCACTTTTCCTATCACGCAGGCAATCACTCAGCATGTTTTCAGCATACCCCTGACATCTTCTCTTAGTAATTTTCCTTCTACAATTCTCCAACCTGCGTCTTGGCTATCCCCATTTGTTCTGCTATATTGAGATTTGAGCCCGGTACTATGTTGAAGTCTCTCTTTCCCTATTGTAAAAGCCCTGAATAAAATCTATTTTACTACTTTAACTTCTATCTGACTCTGATTTTCTGTATGACAAACTGAAATTATAATGGAGTGATCACAGTTCAGGTGTAAACATTGGAACTAGGCGGCCATTGAGGATTTGGTTTCAGACACGTCCCTCCACCACTGAAAATCTGAACCTTCTCAAAACTGTACCAGGTCCAAGGACACCACCAGCCATATTCAGAACAACACGTGCCTGCTGCAACCTTACAGTCTCAAAGTCTCCCCTTGTAACATTGCAACTATTTCAGACCCCAACAAATCCTTAGTTAACAAGCACACTTGCTTTTTGCCAGCTTCAATCCTAATACTTGACAAACAACTCATATAACTAACTATAACCTTGAAGTTTTTGCCTTTATAAGCCTCCCCCATTTTGTAGTCCAACAGCAGAAACTTCAAGTGTTTCTTGACTCTGTGTCTACTGATCTGCAATCTTAGCAAACCCCAAACAAACCTCTTTTTTATTTCAATCAATTCTTTGTTTCTGAAATTTTGGCTAACATCTTTAACATCTTCAAATTCATTATTACCTTTAAGAAATTAAGCTACCAGTGACATTAATGTATTTAATGAACACTTAAGTGATTTGCATGCACATTAAAATTAGAGTAGCACTGGACAAGGTAACACCCAATTCCAGACCCCAAACTTTTAATTTTATCACAGATCAAATTATTTTAAGTTAATAAAAAACAAGCTTCTATCCCTCCATTACTATTTTATCACTATATAATACAAAAAATGTCCTTGATATGTCAGTTAAATTGTTAAGAAAACATTTATTGGTGCCTACGTACTATTAAGTATTGTACTTAGCAACTGGAAGAAAATGTGAATAAGATAGAGATACTGCTTTCAGCAGATAGATTTTAAAAAGACTAATACTATAAGAAAAGAGTAATAGAAGCATTAACAAGATACATATTCTTACCTCAGGTGTCATTCTTAAGTGGTTTTAAGGAAACACTAATAGTGAGATGCATGGGGAGGTGAACTCTGTGCTGAAATTTGGATAAATAGGTCTTCTCTTTCTGAACAGTTGGAGGTAAGGTATTTTAGGCAGAGGAAATATTTTGATCAAAAATATAGAAGCGGGGAACACCTTCAAGTGTTTAGGGGAAACAGAGAAGAAATTTAAGCTGGGAAAACATAATCAAATCTGCATTACAGAAAGATAACTTTGATACCGTATTATCATAAACAAAATCTGGGATCCCTTGCAAAACACAAATAAGCTCTTGCTGTTAACAGAGGAGCTCTCAGAACTAGAGGGTTGAATACCTGTTAAATACCAGGCAGTGTTCTAGACACTGAAGACATAGTAACATACAGACACAATTCCCTGCTTTCATGTTTACATCTTAATGGGGGAAAACAGACAAGTAAATAAACATACAATATATGAGAGGAAGAAAAATTTCCCTCACCCTCTTAGGGTACCTGGCTGAGTCTGAAAATTAAACTGATAAAGATAAAAGCAAGAGAAACACACACACATTTATTTAATATAGTTTTATGTGACACTGGAACATACATAAAGAAATGAAGATCCCAAAACACAGTGAGACCTGAGTATTTCATGCCAGGTTTGATGAAAGATGGAGTCCTAAGAAGATGATAAGTGTGAACTGGGGAAAACTTAGCAAGATCTGTCCTTTTTTTAGAATCCTTCTTGGTGTCCCTCATATTGCAGATAAAGTTGCTCCTTTCCTCTGGTATAGGGAGAGTACTTTTCACATAAGGATCTTACAGCTTCTCTCTGGGAATAGGGGCAGGGAGAAGGTCAGAATGACTTTGTGGTTTTGCTGTTTTCTCAAACTCTTTCAGCTTAAAATATTCACTGTGTGCAGGTGCCATATTTCAGGTAGCATGTTTCGAATGCCATCATTACAGAGAAAAGTCAAACAAAGAAGGAGATAAATTGTGCTTTGTGGTGATGGTAAAAGAGTAATGGTGTTTTAAATAGATTGGTTAGGGATAGTCTCACTGGGAAGGTCTTATTTCACTAAAAACTTCCTCCTCCCATGTGGATTTATGAAAGAAAACTTCCAGGAAGGAAAATGGCAACTGCAACATCTTTGATGGCAACATAACTATCGATTCAAAGGATAGCAAGGAGGCTTATGTGGCTAGCAATATGTGCAAGAGAAAAAAAAAAGGGCCGCAGGAAGCCAGAAAAATATTAAGGAATTAGATTATGTGTGGCCTTATCTGACAAAGCAAGGCCCTTGATTTTTGTTATGAGTGAGGTGGGAAACTTCTGGAAGGTCTGAGGAGAGGAGAGGTGCAATTTGATTTACACCGTAAATTAATCTGGATTATATGTGGAGATTAGATACGAAGAATTGGGAGTTATGCAACTGATAGTTCAGTTAGAAGTTTGTTACAATAGCCCAGGGGATGGGCAGGGGTACCTTAACCAAGGTGGATGTAATGAGAAATACTGTGATATAGGATTTGTGATAGATCAAACATGAGGAGTGTCTTAGTCTTCTACTGCTGGAATTACTAAAAATTCAGTGGTTTAAAACAATAGAAAATTTATTGTCTTAAAGTTCTGGAGACAGGAAATCTGAAATGACTTTTATGGGGCTAATCAAGATATTGGCTATGAGAAGCAATATGGTTACTTCTGGAGGTTAGTATAGTTTGTGCTTTGCCTCTTTCAAACTTCCAAGTGGCTCCTGGAACTCTTGGCTTGTGACTACATCAGTTGAATCTCTGCCTCTGTAATTACAATGCACCCTCCTTTTCTATAGTCTAATCTCCTCCTGCCTCTCTCTTACAAAGACATTTGGGATTATATTTAAGGACCAACCAGATAAACCAGGATACGTTTCCCCATCTCAAAATCCTTAAATCAATCATACCTGCAGGGTCTCTTTTGCCTAATCACATAAAGAATTAGGTCCTGGATGTCTTTGGGATCAATATTCACTCCACCACAGAGAATGAGATAAGGAGAATAATTAAGAATAACTCTATTTTTTACCAGAAAAGTTGAAAGGAGTTACTTACTGAAATTAAGAAGATGGCAGAAGTAGTGAAGTCACAGAAATTAATTATTTGGTTTTGAATTTGTAGCCCCTTTTTAAAGTTTATTTTTTAACCTTTAGATTTAAAAAATGTATCTTGTATGTATACATTAAAGAAAAAATGCTTAAAACAAAGATGTATAATATGATGACTCTTCACAGAGCAAATACTTGTGTAACCACCAACCAGGTCAAGAAATAGGACACTGTCATAGTACAGAACCCCTTCTGACATCTTTCCAATTACAGGGGCTCCTTGCCTTCTAGAGGTAACCACTCATCTAGCTTTCATGGTTACCATGTCCTTCCTTTGCTGTGCAGATTTACCACTGATATGTGTACCACTGCTCAATAGTGTTTAGCTTTTCTTGGTTTGGATATTTATATTGCAAAGGAACTATGATATCTCTGTGTCTGATTCTTCTTTATTAGGCAAACTGTTGTTAAGAGAATTGGATTTAGGAGATTTAATTTTAGATAAATCAACTGAAAATAATAATAGGAAACTAAATAACACTTAAAATTTCATGATGCACCTGAATTTTGGTAACTAGTTCAAAGTCACTTAGTGTTGTACCCAACTTTCAAGATTATTCTTGCTTCTGAAAATTCATGCCATTTATGTATTCTCATACACATTTTAGAAGTGTTGGTCTATGTGACCAAGAAAATAGGATTGAAGTTATATTTGTATGTGGCTTCCAAGATAAGACCATAGAGGACATTGCCTTTTCCTTCTGCTACAAATGGATCAGTGCTAAACGTTCCATCAGGTCCAAAGGAGGAGTGACCCTGAAGCTAAGTAAGCTTGAGCTTCAGGAACAATCATTTGTATGGGTAATTTCCGAAGTCCTTGGAGGAGGTTTAGCAATTGTGTTTACATAGTCATACATTTTCCTAAAAGTTTGCAAAAATAACTGGAATTGGTTAAAATGACTGTCTTTTCACTATGACCTCCCTTTTTTCTCTTCCCCTCATTTAATGTTAAAATCAACTTTTTAAGTGCAATTAGTTGTGATATTTCTCATTTTAAATAAGTGTACACATTTGTACCTACTTTTCATATTTTTTTCCCCAAGGATCCAACAGTTGTATAAAATTAAGCCTTCCTGGACCACCAGACCAGATTTTCACACTCAGCCACTGAAGCAGAAGGCTTGCATGACAGGCCTCACTAACTTAAGTCTGCCAAAGACCACAGACTGAAATGTCTTAGGAGAGTCACAGGTTCTGTGCTAGGACTCTCCCTGTATTATTTCCTTTCATTGATCACCTCCCCTTCCCAGCTCACTTGAGGGAAGTCCCTGACAAAATCATGTGACACAGAGGCCAGAAACTTGAAAGAAGTTTAAAACAGTTTACATTTCAGTGGGTCCCACGGGAATTGGTAAGCAAGATGGCAAGAAATGTAAGGGGTTATATGGTGAAGAGCTTTAGAGAATTTTGACAATATCATGAAATTAATGAGGAATTCACTGCTGGTTTTCAGAAGAAAAAAATGATCATACACTGACATGAAATATTTTAATGGAAGTAGTTTGATTATGCCAAATTGTTAAAAGTAGTTAGCAAGTATGGTGGTATGACTATACATGATTTCTCTCAAATTAGAATTTTCTGAACTGTTTATAATATATTGTGTTTAATTACATAAAAAAATTTAAAATTAAGTAATTTTAGCCTAGAGTAATATGAGACTTTGTTTTATTAACTGTACTATGATCATTTTCATATTTCATCAATCACATAAAAAAATAAATAACCTGAAGGATCATAAAACCATAATCTGTGAACAAAATGTACAAGGAATAAAATTAAATCTAGAAATTAATTTTTGTAAGACTGATTGGATTAAATATGTGTGGGATAAGATAGTGATTAAAGAAAATTTCTGGAGATTTTAGTTTCTTTCCTCAAATAGGATCATTTATAATTGCTGTTACAAATTTAAGAAATTTTAGTCAGAATTTAGACACAATATTTATAAAAATTAATTATCATTGTACTTTAATCTGCTCTTATCCTTTGAAGTATCTTTAAGCATCTAGTTTGCAAAAAATTAGTGTTCTTTAAAGAGTTTCCCCTCACCTAGAAACTTAAATGTCTTCTGTTAGTGTTCTGAAATGTCACAAGACTATGTCTTAATCTGGGTTTAGTTTTCTTTCACTTTGTTTTTTTCTTAATTTTTATGTGAAAAATATGCATAACGTAAAAGTTGCCACTTTGTCTACTTAACTATGAAATTCAGGGGTATTAACTATTTTATATTGTTTTGTAAATCACCAGAATCCTTCATCATCCCAAATGGCAACTCAGTAACCATTCAACAATATCTGCTCCACTGCCCTTAACCGCACCCAGTCTCAGAGAATTTCTAGTTTACCTTCTGCTTCTATGGGTTTGCCTTTTTAGGTGCTTCATATAAGTGGAATCATACAACATTTGTCTTTTTGTATCTGGCTATTATATATAATGTTAAATAAACATTGGTATACAGCTACTTGAGTCCCAGCTTTCTGTTCTTTTGGATATATAGCTAAAAGTTTAATTAGAGGATCATATAGTAATTACATGTTTAATTTTTGATGACTGCCAAGGTATTTTACAGAGTGGCCGTACTATTTTGTATTTCCAACAGCAGTGTACAGGCTCTAATTTCTTCACATCCACCAATAATTGTCATTTTCCAATTTTTTATAGTAGCCCTCTTAAAGGTTATTAAGCAGTTAGTATTATTTTGATTTGTATTTCCCTAATGACCAGTGAGGTAGAGCATTGTTTAATGTGTTTATTGGTTATTTGTATGTTTTCTTTGAAGAAATTCTTATTAAAGCCTTTTACCCATTTTGTTTTGTTTTGTTTTATTTGCAGTACGTGGGCCTCTCACTGTTGTGACCTCTCCCGTTGCAGAGCACAGGCTCCGGACGCGCAGGCTCAGCGGCCATGGCTCACAGTCCCAGCCGCTCCACGGCATGTGGGATCTTCCCGGACCGGGGTGCGAAACCATGTCCCCTGCATCGAAGCAGACTCTCAACCACTGCGCCACCAGGGAAGTCCGACTCACTTTTTAAATATAGATTGTTTTCTTGTGGTTGAGTTTTAGGAGTGCTTTACATATTCTGGGTATTACCTGCTTATCAGACATATATTTACAAATATTTGCTTCCAATATGTAGTTGTATTTTTCATCTCTTGATATTGCTGTTTGATGTACAAAATTTAAAATTTTTTATTATAAATCCAATTTACCTATATTTATTCTTTTCTTTTTAACCTGTGCTTTAGCTGTCACATCTAAGAAGTTATTGTCAAATCCAGTGTCCTGAAGATTTTTCTCTATGTTTTCCTCTAAGAGTTCTATAATTTAAATTCTCATGTTTAGCCCTTTGATCTGTTTTGAATGTGTGTGTGTGTGTGTGTGTGTGTGTGTGTGTGTGTGTGTGCGCGTATGTTAAGTGGTAATTAAGCATCCAAAATCGTTCATTTGCTGGTGGGTATTCAGTTTTTCCAGCACTATTTGTTAAAACTGTCCTCTCCCCATTGATTTGCCACCCTTGACAAAAATTAACAATATACTCAAAGTTTTATTTCTGAACTTTCTATTCTATTCCATTGGTCTATATTTCTGCTCTTATTCCAGTTCCACACTGTTTTGGAATCAGGAATGGAGAGTACTCTAATTTCATCATTTTCTGTATTGTGTTGGCAATAGAAAGAAAACAGCTTCTCATCCCATAACTCCACACTGTCTGTCTCAATCCCCAAAGATTGGCAAGTTTGACAAGTTTCTGCTTTTTTGTTTTTCTAGTAGTTTTCTCCAGAATTCCAACTAATGTAATTTCCAGTAACAAAAGGAATTTGCTTATTTATGTTACTTTTCATCTTTTCTTCTACAACTCTAAGAAAATGTTTGATAGGAATATAATTATTTTTAGTTATCTTTGTTACTTAAATATAATTATACCTTTGTTTCTTGTTTAATCATGTTACCAGTCTTTCTTGGCTCTTTGGCTATAAAAAGTAAAACTATTTGTGCCCTAGGCTTTCCTCTGCCTCCAACCCATCACTTCTTTACTTCCTCCTCATAACCTAGCCAACAGTATCTTTATATTTATTTCATACTAGACATAGGTCATAAAAGTGGCAGACTAGGAAGTTCCAAACTCATGTTCTCCCAGAAACAATACACAAAACAAAACCAAAAAACCAGAAATGAACTGAAGCAACTTTATCAGAGATACGTGTTGGAGGAACTGGTAAAACAGTCTTGTTCAGGCTTCGCAGGTGGCACTAGACCTCTCCCTGACCGTACAAAGACACTAAAGCTGGCTGCATACCAAATTTTTGAGCTACACTCAGGCCAGCAGGAGTGGTGCCAGAACACACTGAAAACCACTAGAGAAGATAGAGAGTATGTCATGGGACTTCTCACACCTGAGGTCTGGCCAGCCCCCGGGGATCAAGAATATTCCAAGACTTATGAGTTAAGACCAAGGCATTTATGACAATAACAAGAACTGCAAACTTGCATGCAGGCTGTTATCAGCCTGCACCCTGGTTCTACAATCTGGCCTTCTTTGAGAGCAAGAAGGAAATCTCATCTGTGGGGTAGATGCATTGCCCTGGACCTTCCAATGAGGACTCCAAATTGCTGCTCAAGGGACTTCCCAGCACTGCTGAGATGTAGCTGCTTCTCCCATTCGGTGATGTATAAACTTCTGTTTTTACTATTCTTTCTAAATAGTTATACTATTCTTAATTAATATACTGTAATCTTTGTTGATTCAATAAACTCCCTCTTTAAATTTTTGTTTAACTGAGTGTAGAGTGGTTATTTTGCCAGGGAATCCTACGAACCTTGAAACTGAAAGCAAGGCTTTCTGGAAAACAATATAGAAAACAGTTTAAATCAGAGAACGACCAACTTCAAAACGTTAGGAAATTTTTATGACACTTTGGTGCACCCTTGCCCTACCCAAAACAGGCTTAGTCTTGGACTCAAAGTGGCAAGGAGGCCACTTCCTAGTTACCTTTCTCAAACTGAAGGGAGAAAAGCAGACATTATTTTGCAAATTCTTTGTAACTTCACTGTGGTATACTTGAGGGGCTGATGCAAGTCACTTTCTCTCTTTTACCTAAGTGAAGACAAAACTAGGAAAGTGCCCATGAAAACTGCTGCTAAAAACTGCAAGGTATACTACAGATCCACAGAGGCCTGGGACAAGGGATTACTTATGGAGGTATACAACAGACAATCTAAAGCCAAGAGGAGAACCTGAAAATATTTCTTTGAGAAATTAGGATTTCAAATCAGCTAAAGGATGTAGTGGAATTTAGAAAGCTACCCAAAGGTCCAGGCAATACACATCCTCAAAAAAGAAATTGACAACACCTTAAGCTTTCATCTTAGACTGATCGCTAGACTCAGAGTAGACTCAAAGTAAAGTCTAGCTAAATCTTTAGGGAGTGCCTCAGCACAGAGCCAAGTTGTAAATTCTGGGATAGTGTTAGTGTAATTTT